>JALHAQ010000030.1:0-1403955 GCA_023838395.1 Holcopasites calliopsidis
TGAAAACTTAATTTTTGTGAAGTGTTATTAACCATTTCGAGTTAGTATCTGTTTCAGCAACTTCAAGATAATCATTTGGTCGTCAAAGAAGAGGATTCATGGTAATTACGTACATAGAGTACACCCCCTTCTCACCCCGCCCCAGCCCCTGTTTTCCATTTTATTAAAAGGTCATTTAGGTAGGCCCAACTATAAATCGAACAAATGTTTAGCTCATTATGTAGGCAGGATGTATTTGAACAAAAACAATCGATTGTTATATAGGCAGGCTTTACACGAAACGAAACCATTAGATCTTTAGTTAGGCAGGACTTGGAACATTTTCAGATATCTTACATAGGTAGGGTTTAACAATTCTCTTTCGCGTGAGTTTCAGTCTGTTCCAAGAAACGATGAGACAACGCTGGATCATCAGGAAGGTAATCAGGTACACGTGTGTGTATGGGAAAGTATCTGTTAGACTTTTATATAGGCAGCATATTTAGATCTAAGTCTTAAGTTGAGTGGCTTAAGCAGGGCGCTTTTAATATTAATTTAGATTTCTAATTAGGGAGGCCACTATTAATAGCTATAAGTTAACTTTAAGGTAAGGATGCGTAGCTTTTAAGTTTTAATTAAGTAGGTCTACATACTTTTAGTCTAAGATATTAGTTTGTAAGACATCAACAGTGTTCGCTACTGCGGTGCCCACGTAGGCACGTTAGCTTTAAGATTGGTTAAGCGTATTAGTAATTAAGCGCATGTTTGTTTAGCTGTTAAGTAGATTTACGCTACGGGACACTGGTACTGTAAAGTACGACCAGACATCGTTGTTCGCTTTTTTAATGTAAATGCAGTGGGTGTAGAAGGTATTCGTGCAGCCTTCAAAACGGAATATCTTTTTGACAATTAATCCAAAGGACTTGAGTTTTACAAGGAGATAGAAGGGTTAGTTTACTGGATATCGTGTTTTCGTCGTCTTAAAAAAAAATCGGAATTTTCAAAGTTATAAAATAATGAAAATGGCTCTCACTATTTTCTTTGTAACTTCGAAAATCCATTGTTTCAAAATTCGATTGGATCGATTATGAAAAACATAATTCGTTTTGAAGAATGTGCGAATACTTTCTACATCCATTGTCTGTTAGAATAATGGTACATGCGTACTGTAGCGCGATTGTGTCCCACGTAAGATTAAGTTAATTTTTAAGTTAAGGGGTTTTAATTCCTCCGTCTCTGTTGCAATCTTTCGATTTTGCTCCGACTTGAGAATTTTCTAAGGCCTCCTCTTGCTGTCTGATTTGCATGGCATGTAATTAACGAACGCTCTGCAAACTTACAACAAAAGGAGCAGGGCTCTTTCGTTGTAAATTATAGTAGAGTTTAGTTCCTTTGAAAACGAAGGGTGGGACGTGGATTAAACGTGGGTAGGGTGGGTCTCCATCGCAGCAACCTTCACGTGGTGAGACCTGAGCAATCAATTGTTCGTTCTATAATTATTATTCGAGTCTTCATACTATTTGATAAAGTGGACAAGATGAGCTTAATTATTATATAGCGAATAATTGAGCCGATTGGCTGCGCGTCACACGTATTCGACGTGTGATGAACGAATCGGAACATTGTTTACTCTGTAATGGAAAAAACCTGTTCCGTTTCTTTAAATAAGGGGTGTCGCGGAGGAATTTTAATTGACTACTTTTATCAGGTACATTTGAATCAGATAAACAGGTCAAACAATCTTCAAAATAATTTATTAAAAATGTCGCATACTCGATATTCGAATCGGTAATCGATAATGGTATAATTAGTAACTATATGCATGTCGTGTGAGCATGTTTCCGCAGGTTCCGTTCAAATTTTTTACGCCTGCCGACGATCAATCCCCTGTCATTCTTATCCGCCGTTCGATAGACGTGTCTGTCGGGTCGGCTAAGATGTATTACCGTTAATCAACTAATTGTTTGAAGGTTGAAAGAAAGAAAGGAAAACAGATTTCCATGACCAAGGCATTGGAATGTTCTCGTTTTTCGTATGCAATAAATATTGCTCTACCCGATAGACAGATCTATAATCATCGTTACACAATATTCGTTTTCGCGAACAACTTGCGGTTGCACGAGCACGCGCGCAAGTGTGTTATTGTCGAACCGATTCTTGATTTCGCGCTCACCATAAATCGGATAATATCCTCTCACAACGGGCAATGCATCTCTTTCCTGCGGTTATTCGTTCGAGTTTATGAGTATTTTGTTGCGATAACTGTGTCAAGGGTCGAGAGTGTTCCGGTTGTCTCGATGTGCTGCGCGTCTCATCCACTTTGCGGATTTCGTGTCGCGGGAGATCTACGCAAAGAAGTCGAACGATCGTGTCAGTAAATCATGACGAATTACGCGAACGATTCGAGTGTAAACCGTTGAGCAAATCGGGAAACGAGTGTCATTGTTCGTCGCGCAAAAACAAATTGAACAAATAATCGTAACGATATCGATGAGCTTTCGCGCAGAGATTTTGTGAAGCATATTTCGCTGGACTTCGTAGAATAGAAAAACGCCCGAAATGTAATGGAACGATTGGGCGATACGGGAAAAAGGAATATAAAACGTGAATAAATGTGCAGACGTCGAATGCAGTAACGTTCCGACAGAATCGACTGGCTTTTCTGGCTCGAAAGAACCGATCCCCAAACTTCTTCTTGCTTCGAAGTCGCCGGGCCGAGCAAGAGATCCGAGTCGGTTCTTTCGAAACGTCGCTGTACCTCCGACGATTTACCGACTGTTATAAAACACCGCGCAATCGTTCATGAGAACGGCGATAAATGGAGCCGTCTTAACGTTTACTCGTAATTTGTCATCTGTATCGATGATTATTGCAGGATGCCGAAGCGTTTTCAACAGTAATCCCGTAGAATTATCGACGCTACACGATATGATTATTCATAAGTACGCTGTTATTATTCTATTTCTCGTGGATCACGGTGAGGAATGATCGCTTTAGGATGCTCGTTTGTGACGAAGACGAACGTTTCGTAAGTTGCCCCATCGAGATCTTTATGCATCTCCGGTTTCTCGTCCCTCTGCTTTCCGTTCGTTCGTACTTCCCCTTCTAACGTAAAATCATCTACGGTAATTGATTATTCAACTTAAGCGCCTTGCGCAGTTTCGCAGTTCTCAGGGTTAATCGCTTCGGCAACGCTTACGTTTAATTATATACATAGAACAGCGCGAAATTTTCCTCGATTCGATGCACGCTTACCGGAATTCGTTCTCGTCGTGGTCAGCCTCGTTATGCCTTTTTCATTTTAATCGAAGAAGACGGGTAACATATTTTCCGTTGTCGCATTTGTTATTAGATATTGACGGTACGTGAAAGTACAGTTTTGTTTTCCTTAATACAGATGCAGAAACGTGACAAGATACTCGAGAGCTGTATTAAATACGATAACAGAAGTGTAAGAAGATATCGTTAGCTATTAATTTTGCGATTCGCATCAATACTTTGTAACGCATTACGTTCCTTGTTATCAGTCATTTATCTTTCTACAATTCCGTTCTTCTTCGTTCGAGGTAACAATGATTACTCCGAGCCACGATAGAATTATCACTCGAACGTTATTACTTCAACAAATTCTTTAGTTAAGTACCGTGTCGGGTGTGTAGAGGCTGACGATCGAGAATCAACGCCGGCTTTCCTTACGTCGACCCGCACGGTCGTGGATATGGTTTTTACATCGTAATTAGTAACGTCTAATCGTCTACGTAGTTATTCGTCTTTAACTTAGATCGTGATCTCTAGAATTAGTTAAAACTCGTACGTGCATGCCATACGTTTATTTACAATCGTGTGTCGCTCGTCTATTTACACGTACGCCCATTGTCGAGAGAGCCGTCGACTACAACTTTTCCTGTAGACATCGTTTAGAAAACGCCAGACAAGTTTCAAATCGAAAATGTACGTTTCGCAAGTATGGAAACGATTGATAAAAGTTTATTCGAACAATCCGGCGACGGATTGACGCGTGTCTGGAATGAAAACGAAATCGATTCCGCAACGGAAGCTACTGCGCTCAGAATTGAAATCAGTGGACGCGCGAGTGGTCAACGCGACCGGCGCGCATCGTGCAAACGAGTTCGTTTGCGGCCCACGCCGATTCCACGGTGGATGGCCCCCGTCCTGCCGGTGTTTCTAAACGCACGAGCCTGCGTTTTCGTGCGCGCAATCAATCAAAGGTTCTCCGATAGAGACTGCACAGCGTGACTTGTGGGCTCGTTCGCGTATCGGCTTCGAGCCAATTCAGCTGATAAAGCTTCGCTGTCTTCGTACACACGTGAACGATCCGTGGCCAATAAATTGCGAGTATGTATAGGGAAAGGCGGGGTACTTCCGGCCGCTGTTATTTCTTAAAACAGAAAACGTGCGGTGTGACTTTTTGTGGCACTGCCACCTCCGAATGATGCGATCAACTGATATTCATCGTCTCCTGGACCACAGCTGTATCTTGTTTTAATTCTTGATTAACTTAACTGTCTTCTTGCCTTTTTTTATAAAGAAAAGACATGAGCGGAATTACCCGAATAGTGGGGCAATTCCAACCAAACTATCATTTCTCGCTTTAAGTTTCCAATTCTGTTGCAACGCAAATTTATATTTTCTCGTGCATATTAATATAAATTAGATACTTCGAGCTGTCGATCAATGTAACAAGAGCTAACAAATGTGTAGTTTCTTCAAATTTCGTAGCATTATTTGCTTGTACAGCCGGAGTCACCCCGCCTTCCCTTACTCTTTTACCGCGCACACGATCGTTCACCTTCGTCGATACTCAATTTTCGTCCGGAAGAAAATCCTCTTTGCTCGTTGCGTTGGGGACTTCGAAAGTCATGCTGGTTCCGTATGAAAGCTTTTTCTATCGTGATTTTATCGTTGGCTGCTTTAATAAGCATTCCAGCAAGGAATCTTGGAAACCGAAATACTCGGTGTTATCTTACCTTCGATAGTTTCCCGGATTATTACTGATATTTGTTTATTGACTTGAATAATTGGCTTCCAGTAGATTGGAAACTTCGTCTATTTGTCTGAGCGTTCACGATCGAATGGCCCCGAAATGAAAAGAACGGAAATGGCAGTGAAAAGATATCGCGAAACGCGTTGCGTGCCTTGCGAGCAACGATGTGCACGAAAATGAACGTGTGTGTCAGTCTTTGATTCTCTGGAAATATATCGGGTCAACGGAACAACGAAGTGGCGAAGGATCTGCGCGGAAAGAAATTGTTCGTTTCTTGGCACGGCCGATTCCATACGGTCGTAAAGTATTGGTCCATTCAATATCGGTAACATTAAGATGGAAGAAAGAAAGGGATAAGATGAATGGTTCTTTGCACGAGCGAGACTCGTCTCTCGCGTGAAGAAACACGGGCGCACCGATTCGTGTCAAGGGGGACGCGCGGCGAATCGATCTTAAACGTTAATAACGAAACGAGAAATGCGGATTTACTTTTCTCTCGTAGACAAGTCTTTTCGCGAGGACGAAATCTGGCGATATCTCGACGAGTTCCTTTGCTCTTCTTTTCCTTTTCCTTGCGTTAATCTTGATCACTCGTTAGAGGAAGCGTTTCGTCGAGCGATAGTAGTGTTGTCTGCAAAGAGGAAACATTGCGAGTCGCGATAGACGGTCTGAAAAATTCTGTAGCCGAGTAATCGACCAAAATATAATTCTCTCGAAATCCATTTTGGTTCTATTCACCCGTTTCAATTGTCTTTTTTTCTTTTTTAATTGGGCGCGAAATGTAGCTGCCGCTGACGGGCGGTCCACATAATAGAATGAATAAAACTCGTGAAAAAAATGTGACTCCAAATGTGGTGCGGAACGCGAATGCATTAACGATTGTCTCTTATCAAACGTATAATTGGCTCCAGCGGTTTGTCGACTGTGGCTTTCGGTTTCCCGCGGATTAGCCCGCGGATTAGCCCGCGGTTCTTATTCGAACGATGGTTTGGCGGTGCTTTTTCGTTAGCTGACAGTTTTGCCTCTGCTTTCCCCTTCGTAGTTTCTTCCGGTTTGCTTCGTACTCCTGCTTCGCGAGCTCTACGCTTATGGGCTAGTAGTAAAGCGGTTCGGCGCGTGTCTCCGTTCGCAGCGAATAGAAGAAAGGGTTCAAACGATCTTCAGATTAAGATTTATCAGTTTCGATCGATCGTTCCCGCTTTTAAATCGACATTATCTTCGTAATTGTGGAACGCCGAACGCTCGAAACGGTCTGCGGACAAAGACACCCGCGTGAACGGCGTTCGTGTTACCAGATACAAATTAGACAAATAATCGCTTATTTACAAATATGAACATGGTGTACAAGTGGCAGCGTCGAGTGTCGCGTCGTCGCGACGCCTATCCCACCCGACCGAACTTTTTTTAAGACCCCTGTGGGATCGGGGTGTTAACAGTGGTTTAAACGGAGCGCAGCTCCGCGCAAAAATTTTTATATATATCACATAATTTCAGGCTACCATAGCTCTACCTTCTCTTCTTCGTTCTTCTTCTGTCTTTTTTTTTTCACCGAAGTTGTCTTATGGCTAGCGTGACAGTATCGTTAACTTTCCCTAAACGGTAATCACTGGAAATATTTGGTCAGTATCTATAGTCCTCGCCGTATCACCGGCCGATTCATCGCGGTAGCCGCGATCGACGATTAATTCCATTTATTTCAGCCACGGAGAAAAGGTTTGTCCGTCTCGAACGGTGGGGCTTGATTGTTCAAGGACTGCTCGAGAACGCTCCAAGGATGTTTCCTTGGAGACAATTTTCGAGCTTAAAGTTTCCACCCGTCGAGCTCCTGTTTCCTTAATCTTCGAGAGGAGCTCTTGTTCCGTAAGAACAATTTCTCCCCCGGAGATGCAAGGCAGGAAGTAATTTGAAGATTACGTCGACGCAAGGCGGCCACGATGAAAGGAGCCTGGGTTCAGGCGAGAGCGCGCGGTTTCGATCGAGTATTTTATAGAGGATCTCGCACGCTTAAAGGGAACAAAAGTTAGAGAGAAAGAAAGAGAGATAGGGAGAGAGGGAGAGAGGGAGAGATAGAGGGAGAGAGAGAGAGAGAGAGCGAAGGAGGAAGAGCCTTTTTGGCTCGTGCTTATAATCCTGTCCCTTTGACTCTTTAGACCATCGAGTTCATATCGTCGAGCGATTAAATCACTCCGTAGCGAGAGTTTGCTCGGCGATCCTCTGCTCGATGCTTCGGACCACGTTCTATTTTACTCGGGTCGGCGTTGAATCGAGCGCGTAGCCCAAAACGGAAGTGCTCGAGCATGCCAATGCATCCGCGATCGAGGTTTCTTCGTCGATCAATCTTGGAGTATATTTATTCAGCGACGCTCTCAGCGAAAAGAGATACCACTACGATTTTATTACTTATTGTCCTCGTTAAAGCGACTCGATTTCCTCCCGAATGTTCTTTAACATGTTTCCAATTGATCTTTTAACCTCGTCAGATGCATCCATTTTTCACAAGGAATACTTTTTAAATGCAGACATGAAAGTTAATTTCCTCTGGCAACCGTGAACGGTACACGTATAAGCGCCGTAAGATTGGGGGGATGATCCCTCGCTTCATTTAATCCAATCGTATCACCAAAAAAAAAGAGAGAGAGAAGCAAGACATGTTAAAAGGCCAATTAGAAACCCATCAGAGATATGAGAAATTGTGCTCGGAGCGTAAAGAACAATCAGCCAGCTTATCAATCTATTATCGCGGAACTACATACACGTATACAGAGATCGCTAGTCTTTCTACGCAAGGAGGAGTTCGAAGGGCGGTCCGCAAGACATGGAGCAGCGAATCGTTCGGTTACAGTAGAGTCCGACATCTTCTACGAATAAAATTCCTTTGCAGTTCTGCGCGTTACGCGGCGAGGTGGAAGTCGTCGCGACATCGTGTATTCAATAGGACGACGCCGAACGTAGCACGATGCGACGACGAGCGTTCAACGGGACCGTCGTGGACGATCGTCACACAGTGGTCACACGGTCCACCTCGACGTAGCGCACAGAACTGTCGCTGTGTCAGCAAATCACTTCCTTGCCGTCGATGATCGCCGTCTCCGAGGAGATGCTCTTCAGCCGGTGCTGGGATATCGAGCGGCTCGTCCGTTGCCTGCAGATACGCCAGATCACGAAGCAGATCACACCGAGGATCGTGACGACGGCGAGGAGACCGAGGCCTAGGTGCAACGGCGGCAATTTCAGCAGGACCGAGCAATGCGTCAGGGCCTCGTCGTAGCCGGATGGACAGTGGGACACACCGTCGCACCACAGGGACGCGTTTATGCACGCGTCCAACTCGGGACACCGTTGCTCGCAGTCCCTCGGCATCTGCAGGCCTGCTGTGGCAGTCACCGACGGCCTGAAATTTCAGTCAAACGCGATGGCTAGTGATGAATAGATCAACGAACGGGTCGTTGGTGAACGGAGAGCCCTTGTTTTTTTTTAAGAGATCGGAATGGGACCAGAGTAAATTATCTTCGGTTCGTTTGCATAGACGTAACTACGTTTACGGTAATGTTCCGCGAGAAGCAACTCGCTCGGCACCGGCCGAGGTTGTTTATTACGGAACAGGTATACCATTCGGTGAGCAATGTTAATCTTTTAGATGATAGAATATGACGCGTCATCGCGTTGTATGAACGAAACACGCTCCTATTCGGCGACTTGAAACAACGAAGTGGAGATATCGAATTGCTTGTTTCGCTAGCCAGAAGCCTAGTTTCTTATTACGGATCAGTAGTGTATACTCACCTTCTGGTGAGCTCGAGCCACGTGACAGTGTATGTATCCGTTTCTTTCATGATGAACTCGACAGCGATGGTTCTGACGGGATCCTGACTAGGCGCCAGTATCACGGCGTTACTGCTGACGGCCCAGCCGTCGCTGAAAACCTCCACCACGTGGTGCCTGGACTCCGCAGGCGGTTTCGGGCACACGGACACGTGGATCGCGCCGCCGGTGTGCACCACGATCCGATTCTTCGTCGTGCACTTGCTCGTGTTCGACATTATCGTGCCGTGCAGCTTCACGTAGAGGTATTGGTTCGGGCCCGGGTCTATCAGCCACGGATGCTTCTCGCAGTGCTTCTGAATAATTCAAATTACACGTATATCGGACGGCTGACATTTGCCAGCTATAGGACGATATTTCATTCGATCGAACGATTTCGATCAAACGCGTAACATCCGTTAGAACTCGAGAATAATAATTCTATCTATAAAACCGTAAGAATTTTACCTCGTCGTCATCGACGATCGGCGCGTTGTATCTAATCTCCCCCGACGGACCTCTGACCCTACGTTTCTGCAGGCAAGGGGTAGTCTTCACGAAGTCCCAAGTGCCCTCGAAGAACAAATTATTGTAATCGTCCAGGGCGTCCATCGAGCGCACGGTGAAGTGTACTTCCACGATATTCGACGTGGATTTCACGTTTATAGGAAGGGACTTGTTCGAGCAGAGGCAGTCCCGTTGCACCGGGGACGCGTTCGTCCAGGGTAGATCGAGCACCTGTGGATATCGAAGAAAATTCCGATCGTGTAGCAGCTCACAAAATGAGTTAATCGACAAATTATTGAACAAACGCGCCACGCGATTCGAGGGAATATCAGTCTCTCTAATTGCGCGCCGAATTCGCGGATACGAAGCGCTCCGGGTTCGCTGTAAATTCTGCGGAGAGAATCGATAAAAGGGACTCGAGCGAATGGGCGAAGGGTTGCTATTATTCGTCGCTCTATTCGAATTTCAGATTTCTTTGCACACGTGAACTGTGTTCATCCGCCGCGCCACGCTTTTGGCTTCAGTTCGCTGATCAACGGGTTACACGCGGAGTTTCTGTATAAAGTTCTAACGAAAACCGGCTTAATTACAGTAATTACAGACTTCGATCATTAATGAGGAAACTACTTATGGGAAAGTTTCGATTAAAACCGTGCTCGTGTTCGCGGCTGGCGTTCACGCTTCTCCCTTTAGCCGGGGTAAATTTAACGAAGCGAATGAATAAGTCGAAATTAGTATATTTCTGCGAGGCGAAGGATTTTCGATGATGCGAATGCAACGTTCGTCTTACCTTCACGGAGAAATCCTCGGAGCCGATGCAGAGTAATCGATTGAAGTCCGGACTGGAGACGCTGCGACACGTACGATTTTCGTTCAGCAGCTTGTTGAACCGCAGCTTCACGATCTCGTCGTGCTCGCCCTCGAAACGGTACACGCAGCTGGAAAATCCGTTCTGGCTAGCGCTCGTGTGCCACTTGATCGAATTTACATGGCCCATCGGCCGCGCAAAGGAATCGCTTTCCCGATCGATAACGCGTCGAGGAGATTACGATGCTGGAGATCGTCGAGCGACGATGCGCCTCCCGTTAATCGCGCAACAGTCAAAGCGAACCTCGGCGAGATCGGTTTCGCCCGTTTTGTAAGCTCGTCGACGCGAATCGCTCCGTTCCTTTTGGACTTTTCGATTCAGATAATTACGAATGGCGTAAACGATAGAAACATAATAGAGAGTCATTCCCACCCTGTTGGTCTACAGGAATATAGAAGTATTAAATGAAATAAACGTAAAACGATCAATTCACTCGTCCATGGGGAATTACGAGTAAAAACAAATATCAGGGAAAAGGAAGGGGAGTCTCTTGGAATTGTAACGCAAAAGCAGTGGCGCCAAGAAGCGAAGGATTGGCTCGGCGACACCAGCAGGGCAAACAGGAAACTGACAAAAGGAGAATCGCAAAGATAATTAAGTTCAGCTCGATGTAAAAACAGGTTGGACTCGCGAGGGCAAAAATATTCATACGACCCCGTCGCGTCTCGTTATATCAACACCCTCTGGCTCGATACGCTTCAACCCTTTTCGCACCCCCCGCAGAGTGGTGTGCAACAACAAACAAGGAACAAAGTAAACGAGCTTTCGCGACGTACAGTCACGTGTGGCTACGTTTCGTTGCTCCAACGACAATGCTGCTTTATTTGACCAGCAAACAACGAACGTGAATGGGCAGAACTGGGCGCCACCCTCGTTAATCGCCGATTACCCTCTGCCCGTCTCTTATCAGGAAGGCTGTTCCTGATGGAAAAAGACGGTTTCTAGGGCCGTAGAAAGTCTGCTTTATGGCATTGTAAAGGACGCAGAAGAGAGGGAGAGAGAGTAATCTAACAGAGGGTGGGAGGAATTTCATAATTTTGTCGGTTTATTCTAAAGGAAGTGGAGAAACCCGAGGTACTTACACCAGGGAAGAAAATGGTAGGAAGAAGACACCATCAGCCGGCGAAAACCCTTTTCGGAAGATCCAGGTCAGCCGTGTATTCCGTTATCAAAAACTTTCCGCGCCGCCCAATATTTCAGCGGCGGAACTCGACGAAACTACTTACAACAGCATCGTGCACAGGAGGGTCAGGATGAAAGAGCGCTGAACGCCGCGAGAATTTCCATTTTACGAGGACTGAAAGTGTCACCGGTGCACGTGTGTATGTATGTCGCAGCGCGGAGCATGTCCAGAGGAGAGGCGATTTCGTGTCTTTCTCTTTTTTTTTTCCACCCTCGACCCTCGAAGGGGGTCGTGGAACTTGCTATATACGGCCGGGGCGGGGAGCACGGGGGATAGTTTAAAAAAAGGATGCGGACGCTTTGGTCGCGATGCACAAAGGGACTATTTACGGCTCCGTCTATCGCTCTGCTTGGCGGGACAAAGAGGCGCGTCGCTGATGCGCATCTCATTCGAAATTACGGAATCGTTTGTGCGTAAAAGGACCATCGTTCAAGCCCGGATACGACCGCGGCGCCGGAAAGAGAACGAGATTGTCCCCTTTACGCGCGGCGTCTCTCATTTTCTTCGGGACGCGTTTAAAAATTGACAGTTCGCCCGGCTTCTAGCGCGTGTCTTGTTTCATTCATTCATTCTAGAAACGTAGCTTTCGCGTATATTCCGCGTCTATCTTACCTTATCTCGGCTAGAATTATTTCCAAGCACGATTATTTTACGGAGACAAATGTCCGTTTCTATATTCCTAAACTACATTATTTTCCGGAAAGAATACATTTTTAGGAGCATCCTCTTTCTCCAAAGTTAATTCCATTCTAAATTCTTTGGTGGATTTACGTCTTCAGACTTTCGTTTGTTTATTACACAATTTATTCCGCCAAGAGCTTTCTCTTTTATAACGGCGACAACAAAGGAAAGATGAGAATGGTTAGCGGGTGAAACAGCCTTGGGGGGCGTAAATCTTGGCCGGAACTATAGCGGGGACCATTCAGCGGCTAGATCTTCGCTTTTGCACTATAGCCTTAAAGACGTTACGGTGTCGATAAAGCGTTCTGAACAATATCCAATGGGGGGGGGGGGGGGGGAGCGGTATGGCGAGCGGCGGAAAAGTGGTCTCACCTCATATTTTTCGCTCCGCCGCGACCGTAAAGGAAGATGTCACGGGGTGCCTGGAATCTACGATCGGGATAATGATCGCGATTACGGCTGTAGAAGATCCTCGAGCACGGCCCGTTCCCGTATGGATCACCGTCCTGGTGGAGATCGACGAACTCGTAGAGGGCTCGAAAATTGACTGGCCTGTAAAGAAGAATGAGAGAACATGGCTGTTTAGTTAATTCCTAGTCCCTTTGTTTGTCAATTGAAACGCAAACTCTTGCGAAAATAATAATAACCACGATTCCTCTTTTCAATCCTCGGGGAAAAGAGGGGATGCATCCTCTGCTTATCAACGATTGCAATACCTGCAATCGTGTATTGTATCATTCGCAAGGAACGCCATCGTCATCGTAAAAATACACGTACGCTAAAAATACGTCATTATTCCCCGGTGCATCGCTGCAATTATCGCCGACAGGTTGTCGACGTCCGTCGGCGCAAAGGGGTTATTTGCATTTTATTTTTTCCTCGAGGAACGGTGGGGGAGGACGCGTATTCGAGCGTGATAGCCGCGCGGAGCGCGGACGCGTCGCACGGTCCAGTTCATCTTTCTTTCCACACGAGGCGCCGCGCTTTCGCGTCGGTTCTTTATTAATCCGCTAATCGAGCCAGTTCCGAATGAGTTCAACAAGACGCATCGATGTGTCCCGTTTACGGAGGGAATCGCAGCGGTTGCAGCGATGGTTCCGTGACCTCCGGTCCACGGTGCTGGGAACATTCGTTTCTTGTAAATAACTGATGTTGAATGGGACAAGGCGGAGGGGGAGTAGGCACGAAAACGTGCAAGTGCGACAGATATTGCGTTGCGTGTGGCCATATAAAATCTCCGCATTCCTCGCGTGTAACGTTCCCTATCGATTCCACCAGGCTTGGTGTCACAAGAAAATTTCGTCCGAATTTATATTCAAGGCGCTCCGCTTCTCGAACGAATGGAACGGGGTAAAAAGAAAACAAGATTCGCGACAGTAGTACCAGAATTTTTAGTCTAATTCCTTGGGAGCAAGTCAGTACTCTATGAACCACAAATTTCTTGGCTTGTGCGAGTAAATAATACATTCGTTGCTTTCCGCAGTTTATTACGATCCTTCCCGCGGAAAAAGAATGGAAAAATCGGGGCTCGATAAAAGCTCATTTCCGGCGGATACTCTCCGCGAAATCTCTTTCTACATCGGTGCTCGAGGGAAAACACACTAAACCGGCTGCCGATCGATAGGCGTGTGTATTACGCGAAACAACGCACGGCGAAACGGCACGAGAGTTGCTGCAATTGAAACGGAAACCGCTTCCCCCCGTTCTTTATTCGCCTACTCCATTTTCACCCCTTTTGATTCCGCTTGCAATCGAGTTACACTCGCCTGAGAGCCGTCGACTCGACCATCCGCATCTCGATGGTTAGGCTGTTCCCGCTTGAGACGAAACTCTCGCCCAGAGAGCAAGGACGACTTGTGTTCTGAAGGATCGCGTGGTCGCAGGTCCTGGGCACTTTATCCTTGCAGTAGCGCGCTAGGAGGGTAGTGTTTCCGGCGGGACGGGCTGCCTGGGGATGCGACGGCTCCGCGGACCTGTCTCCGTGTCGCTGTTGATCCTTCTCGCTGTTCGAAGTAGACGGGAACAATATGTACGTGGAAACGGATAAAGAATTTCGCTATTCGGAGAAGGAACTTGGAATAGTTTGCTTTCCATCGTGTTTTAGCGTTGACTAAGAAAAAAGCAGAAACAAGCTAGGTAATATCGGATCAGGCTATCTATAGTTTAGAAAATACTAGAGCTACGTTACATTGTATGAATTAATAATAAACTATGCAGACTGAAGAACCACAGCTTGCCTATAGTCAACCTTCCGAACTTGCATCTAAGTAAAGCCAAACAATGTTTGCCAGCTGGAAGCTGGTAGTTCGGTATAAAGGTAAGATACATTCTATCCGCAATGTATACAAGGCGTTTCTAAACTGTACATAGCAAGATGTTTCTGAAGCTTGAGCAATAATCGGAAAAGCAAATTAGTTTACTGGGCCGCGAAATTCGATCTGGCAATCAGAACGAATGATATCCCACTCCAAATAACTTCTGAATTGTAATTATTCGCGGACGATCGGACGGACCAGGAGGAGTCGTGGCACTCGGACAACGGCATCATCTCTCCGTCCCACACTATCAGAGTGGTCGAGCAGTCCTCGTCGTCGCTGGAAAGGCTGGTGCCCACGTGGAACTTCAGAATTGACAACCAGACGCGGAACTGGGGCTGCGCCGGTCTCGGGGCGGGTCTCCTCCACACGGTTCCCGGTCTCTGCTCGGGAAACTTTGGCAAGGGACGCGGCGGTGTCGGACTGGGAAGCGCGGGACCAGCCCCGCGGAGATGGTACAGGCATGTGGTGTTCCTTGGCAAAGAATGGCGCGGAGACGCCAACACTCCGCCACCGCTGCCCTGCAGCCAGAACTCGCAGTGCTTGTTCTTCGCGTACGTCGGCGAGTCTGCGTCCACGAACTTCACCTGGAAGTGGTTCATTGCTTCTTTGTTTTTTTTTCGTTTTAGACGAATTAGTTTGAGGGGGTTCTCGTTAAATCGCAGAATCAATTAATCATTGTAGGACAAGTGTTTTTCTGTCCCGAGTTCGAGAACGAGATAAGTGTGGCCGCGAAAGAACCCCGTCGACGTTAACTGCGCTTTAACCCCCGCGCAAGAAGAAGGATTACGCGCATCGAAAATTCATCAGCTCTCGAGGACGAGTCGTTCGGCTCGTTGCAGCTGAAAAATGGCATTCGCGGCCTCCGCCCCTATTTAAATGCGACCCGAGGGTCGAGGGTAGCACTTCGCCCTTTTCGAGGTGTAAAACGGGTTGCGTTTCAACCCCGTGAATGTTTGAGGAGAATTACCACGTACTTGCACTTCTAATTGAAAGCCGTGGAGCGAGTGCGGCGGTGTCGGATGCAGAAACGTGCCGTAAGGAGACGTGGTGAACTCCACCAGGATCTCCGTGCCGCTGCTGGTGGCCTCCGGCACCGGTTCGCCGCCCCCGCAGAATTTCAGGATCACCGGGTCCCTGGTCGTGTAGCCGTCGTACACGGTCACGTAATCCTGCGGGGAAATGGAACCTCTCTCACTTCTAATTCCGTCGGCGTTCGCCGGAAAAAAAAGGGAAATAGCTAAGGAACGACGGTAGGGGATCGATGGAGCTTTAGATGTTCCGTACAAGAGAAGGAACTCTTGAGACAGCATACTTTAATTATTTCCTTCTCTTCCTTCATTCTTTTTGCGTTCTTCCTTGCTTTTAAGAACCTTCGGATTGTACAGCTAGCAGAAATAAGAACACCCTGCACTCCGGATGAAAAGAAAACTTATTAGCACAGTTATACAGCGAGGAATATGAAATATTAATAAAACTGAAGTTATAGGAAATTTTGGAATACGATCACATTATAATCTTCTCATTTTTTTCCCGGGTGCATTGGATTAGTATTTGAACTGGTACAAGGAATTTTCGATAAGGGGCAGAGCTGTATTATTGGGTACTAATAGCAAATCGAGCTTCGAACTTCGAAACGCGTCCGTAAACTTTCCGTCCAGCATTTCGGTAGCCGTTCGGTAGAATCCTCTCATTATCTTCCTTATCTAGCGTTCGGCCCATAGTCTGCCAATAAATTGCTCTTATCAACTTAGACCACACACCGCGGCCTTTATCCCCCTCCAATTCGAATTTAGTTACTCTCCTCCTTTCGGTGGATCGATAAATTCCCCCTCGGAGGCCTAGTGATTTAAGAAGCGAGCCCCGGTAATATTGACTACGCGTAACGGTCATTCAGCTCCATCGATACCACCATCACGGGCGATCGTTTCGTTCCCTGGCCATTTATCTCGATCCATGCAATTCCCCCGCCACTTTACGTACCTGTACCACGTCGCAGTCTTTCCACAGGCGAAGCTCGCGAGGGGATGATTCCGCCTGGCTGGCTGGCCTCGCTCTTATGGCCACCAATTGGCCCCGGGGCTGTTTCACCGAAATTAAGGCGTGCTTCCCAGGCGGTACATCGTGCTGCCTCACCTGTATCCGTAGACGCGTTTAAAGCGAGTGGCTGGTATTATACGATCAAAGGGAAAATTAGACTCACGGTAAAAATGATCAACGCGAAACCACAGCTCTGTTTATATCGATCCGAAGCTTAAATGGTATTTACTCGAAAGTAGGGAGATACGAATGAAATTAGCTAGAGTGCTTAATTTAGGTTTTCAATGCGTTTGTCAAGAAATGAAATGCACCATTGGCGCATCACGTTGAAAGAAATTATTTCGCCACTGAGCACTTGCATACATCGTGCGGTCGAATGGTTCGTTCACGAACGTTCGCCAAACTGAATCGCTTCTCGATCGAAGCACCCCCATAATTGCGTAATCGCGCTACCAATAGAATATCCCTTACGTAAACGTTTACGAACCATTGCGGATACTACGTAGCGCAGCGTTAATCATTCTTTGTTGTCATCTACTCGTATCGAACATAAAATTCCTTCCAGTCTCATGATCTTCTTCAACGTCCATCGGACGAGCACTTGTGCCGTTCAACGTTTCAACTTTATTCCCCCGCTTCGAGCTTAACAATTCTCTTCGGGTCCGTGTTATCGCGCATTCCCTGCACAGCAACGGAGTAAATTTCTCCGTTCCCGTTGCAGACGAAGCGGCCGTATAGCAGAACGACCCTCGAAATTTCAGACGACGTATCTAGGCGTATTTAGCGAAGTAATGTCTAGTCGGTAGGAGGTCTAGTGTAGCCAAGTGGAGAATAACAGTTCGCGCACCGCTGTCTCAACGGCGTGGCGTTGCCTCGTAAATTTTCGTCGGAAATTCTAACGCGTTGCTCCAGCGGTCCTCTCCTCGTTTTCGAAGCGACTCCGAACCATCGACCCGTTCAATTTGCTCGGACCACTGCGATTTCGAGTGAAATATGGCATTCACGGATTACTGCTTCCTGACTCTGTTTTGCTGCGTGCACGAACGACGCATACTTCGACGTTACCCCTTTTCACCCGACCAGATGAGACGGTGTCATTAATGTAGACAATATTATTGGGACCATCAGTGGGACAGGGATTAACATCGACAATTCTTGTGAATGGACAAGAAATGTTGAAGAGTTACAATATTTTGCGACGATACTACACTCGGCGCAATTTCCTTTGCAGTTCCATATTTTTTTTTTTCTCGTAGACGAAATAATTCTACAAACAACTGTTCCCGCGAAAAGAAACTTCTCACGACGAAACGCGTCTGGTCAAGTACGAATAAAAAATCACGAGAACTTCTCTCGGTATGTTTCTTGCAAAGTTTCCTGCGAAAGTTCCCGGTCTCGCACGGGGCTTACCGCGTAGTAGCAGGTGAGATTGCGCGGGTACAATCCGGGAAAGTTGGGCGATTGCAGTCTACAGTTCTTCCGGTCGCAGTCGCTGAATATGCGGGAACAGTAGGTGCCGGATATCAGATCCCCGAGGTATTGCTCGTTGCTCGGCCTCGCGGTTGTCGACGGATGCTCGACCATCTGCACCGGCATCGCCATCGAGCTGTTCGCGTAGTCGCTCGACGACGTCGACAGCGTCGTCTCCGTCGACGCTGGCGTCCCCGTCGCTTGCATTATCCCTGCAATTCATTAAGCAATTTCCCATAACCGTTCATAATTCTAGCATCGAGAAGTATTACTGAGAATCGTTTCTCGTACGCTTCGTGGGCCACGGACATCGTGAATAGTTGCAGCATCGAAATGCACAAATGTAATTACTCAGCTACTCCATAAAAAGATGCGATAATGTAAAATTATTTTTTTACCAGGCAGAAATGATCGAAGCAGGACAAAGGAAAACAACCCTTCTCGATGTCCCTCTAGCTTTACAAAAAAGAGAGCCTCGAAAGCTTGGAAGCTTCAATTTCCTTTTATTTCGGCGAAGGCTCGGATTATGCGAACCCTCAAGCTGATCCCATCATCCAAGATTTTAGCCGTAAGGGCACGGCGGGGAGGTAGGGGATGGAAACGGATCTTTTCGGGAGGATGAGATATCCCCAGCGCGGTGTACGTACCGACGAACGGATTCCCGTAGCGTACCACGGCGTCCGACTTCCTGATCATCTTGTACGCCATCCTGAAGTCGAAATTGAATCCGGTCTGATCCTTGCTGAGCCTGAGCAGCTTCAGCGCGATGCTGACGCTCGGCGTCTCGCTGTAGTAAATCGCCGGTCCCCAGGACGTTCCGCACCAGAGACCGCCGACGTCCGGCCGTTGGGCCTCTGAAATTTGCAACGATCCGTCCGGGCAACCCTCCGCCGTGAACGACACGAATTTCCCCAGGGTGAAGCTGTCGAACGTCAACTGCAAACAGGAGAAACGCAGGGGATGGGTGGAGGGTTGGTCAACGATGACGGATCATGGAAAACATTCACGGAATTTCATACGGTTCCGTGATTTAATGTTCACTATTTCAACGATTATCGTGATTACGAAATGTTCCTTCGAAAAATAAGTATCCGAATGAGGATCTATACATTATTATTATTATCATCGACTCTTTCCATTTCCAACTGGAATAAAAGCTCTCCCGTGATTAAAATATCAGCCAAAACGTTGGAGAACGTTGAAGAGAAAGGAAGCGAATCCTCAACCACGAAATCGCTGAGCGAAGCTCTTTCATCTAATTCCTCCTGGCACGGTGTCGCGGAAACGTTGCGCGCTGGCCGGTTTCCTTTGATGGGAACAGCAAACACGCGGGACGGCCAGGGGAAACGAGCGAACGGAAGCAAATAAATAAATTTGGCAGACCGCGGAGGAAAGTTTCCTCTACCTGTCCGAAAGTTTTCCGGGGCCGCTATTCGTAGTTCGTTTTCCTGCTTAACCGGCGCGATCCTAGCACTTTGCGTTATTAAAAATTCCACCGCTAATTCCTGGCCCGTCGGGCGGTCGTGTGCCTTCACCTTGTTTCGCGTTGAATCTTTTTTTTTTTTGACAACGATATCGTTTCGCTCCCTGTTCGGCTGCACCGTGATTTACATGGCGAAAATGTTGGTCCGGCATTCACAGACTGTATTAGGAGATACAAGGGCTGGTCGATCTTTAGACTAGCTGCGAAGCAAAGGGTTGTGTGCCGGGGACTTGCCTGCACGATGTCTCCCAGATCGCCACCCGGTGCGCTGAATGTGAGCTTGCAAAAATAAGGCACCTTGTCCTCCTTTGGTCGGTGGAGCTCCAGATCGTAGGTCTTGCCCACGTCGCCATAGTACGTCTTGTTGCAGGCTGTAACGAGCAGGGGAAAGGATACTTTAAAGAAGATATTATTGTGTCATAAATCGAAAGATGCGCGAGCTTCGATTCATAGCACAATGTGATAATGTTTATTTTATTCGTTTAATTTATTATTAGTTTGAGACAACAGAACGAAGAATAATCTTCTTTAGCGAATATAATCTATTTTAATGATTGAATCGTTCCATGCTTGCCGAACGTAATAAGCAATCAAAGTATTTAGTATATAACTATTGAAACGACAAAAATATGTTCCATCGAGTTTCCCGTAGAATCGCCAGTCGCGCCTCGACCAAAGGAATTACGGAGCACGATCTCGAGACCTTTGAAAGCAACGAATCGTTTCAAGAGGTGTTCGATGAATTATCGATGACGCTGCAGGTGGTTTCCGCTACGATCCTTTTGCTCCGGGAAAAATTCGATTTCGCCGTGGTTACCGTTCGTCTCTGAACTTTAATAGGGAATCGAGTCTCCTCGATCAAAGCCCCATTGTACCGAAGGCGTGCCGGTCGCGTTGCGTCCACAGTAGCCCCGGCGCTATCGGTGCGCTCTACGGAGAAGCACATACGTATCGCTAAATCGAGCGTCGATCCGGCGCGATGTAATAATCATTGGAAACACCTCCGCGGAGTATTCGAAAGGAAAGCGAAACTCGCTCGCCGATCAAGTTGCTCTCTGGCTTCCTCTATCGCATGCCCCGTGCGGAATTACATTCTGCAGGACGGCTTGGTTACAATGCCCGGCTCATTGTGGGGCTTCAAGGGCTCATCATTGGACGAGCTATATAGGAGGGAAATCGAGGCTAACATCGGCGGTGGGCCAACGTGTACACCACCCGGTGCGCAGGGCGCACGCCATCGACGAGGTGAATGGGTCGAGAATACAATGCTCGCCATTTCCAGGCATTCGAGGTTTCATTCCTAATCAGAATCCCGGCTAGCCCGGGCTAATAGCGCAGCTGAAATCTGCCCACCTTCACAGACCCCTGGTTCTGTAACGCGCAGATGCGATTTCATTACCCGGATAATTATCATCGCCTGTGTAGCTTGCGGCAAGCCTTTTGTCTAGCGTTCAACGCATTACGGAATCCGATGATATATAATAGCTGTGATCTTATTTAGAGCTAAGGGAAGCGATCATCTCTGGCGGATAGCGGTAACGGCGAATATAGGAGAGTGTCAGGTCTTTTGGAACAGTCGATCGTGTGTAATTCAATATACGTCGTCGTTGGGTTTAATGACAGGATTCGGTATCGGAAACCGATAGCCGGCTAGGGCGGACGCGCTTCTGCCGAAGTATTACGAATTCAGCAGGTGCATCTGTTACGTCGAATTACGAAAGTTCCCGCGGGGGCTTCAGGCAGCTTCTCGACGGGCCGCCACGGCTGACTAATGACTGACATCAACTACTTGGGGTCCGCCGCGCCGTCTGACGAATCGCCGGCCTTTGTCACTGTTCAATGCCGACCGTCTTCGCACTGGGAATTTCTATTTATACATTGAAGAGAGGCGGCAGAAGGAATTCTTCTGGAATGTAACGATTAATAATTTCCGCGCCGCGTCATCTGTATCGTTCATATTATATGCGCATGATGATTTATTTCGTCATTCTTAGTGGCAAGAGGGAATGTCGTTAAGTATCATATTATTTGAATATTATTCATTTTATGATCTATTTGATGGTATGGCTAGCGTTTAACAGGGACAATGGGATAACAATAGCTTTGATCGAGGGTACTTTTTAAGAAGCAAGATTCCATCAAATACTAAAAATTCGTTTGTTCTCGCATGGGACCGTTTCCGACCTAGTTTCCTCCCAGCTTCCTCGTAGCACGGAATCGCGATAAATCCTCGACAGGTAACCCGGTCCCTAGCGTCACTTCCTCCATCGAGCTATATTTTATTACGCAATAAAATATGGACTCTTCGTGCCGAGTGCCAGCCCGTTTATTGCCCGGACGATTACGACACCTCCGTGGCGTGAAATCTTAAATCACGTGCCAGATATTGTGACTTACGGGTCCTCCTTTGACAATTCTATTCTTCCTTCTGCGTTTGCTTTTGTGCGACCGAGGAATAATAGCTAATCGAATGGGTGACTCATTCCTTTTACGGTGGACGTAATATTGAATAGACACACGGTGCAGGGAAGAATTAATTGGAAGGGCTGCGAAAGTTATTGTTATTCATATATCATTGGAACAACGATACGGCCGTTTCACAGTCCGCGCGCGGTCAGCCATCCCGGATGAAGACACGCATCGCCCGACGCAATGAGAAGTCGGGAGCCGAGAGAAAAAATATTTCCCACGATATGAGATTTTATGAGCATCAGAGGATTTTCTACGGGATGGGATAGCTGCAAATCCCGTCGCGGAATATATGGCTCTGTTTATGGACCTCGATCTCCTCTGATTGGAATGAAACAGAAAATATGTTCTTCAAGCAATAATGCCCAGATTATTCGGGGGAAATATTTCTTAGACCCCAAGTTCATTAGTTTATTTGTGTATGTTATTTGTGTGTGGAAAGTTCATTAAAAATGTCTGGCTAAAATATCGAGAACCATAAGTTCTTCAACCCTTGGCAACATTCGAGCAGACAATTTGCTTGCCATAAGGGTTATTAAATCCTGCGCACTCGGTTGTCCCCTCTGAGGGGACATTCTACAAACTGTTATAACTTCGCGAAAAAAAATCGTTCAACAATCCACCTGGGCACACTTTCAAGCGCGCAGCCTCCACTTTCCCAGTCTTGAGTTCAGTCTCATTGAAAAATGTTTCTACGTCATGTAACTGGTAGGAAAGTGAAGACGCTTTTCCTGTCTGAAAATTGTACAGATTCAAACGTGTCTACGGACATCGAGGAATTTTTCTTCGTAACTCAAATCACCATGAACTTGCAGAACAAAGTCTTTCCTTTAAAATGACCACCTCGCAATTCGACATACGATATTTTTCTTACCGTTTTATCGAACTTTGAAAGAAAAGCGAGCCGACGATGTTAGAATATCGAGTCTTTTCGCATTTTCATCGGTTACATGATGTAAAAACATTTTTGAAAAAAGAACGATCTCAGGGCCGAGAAAGCAGTCTTCGCGCTTTAAAATGGGTCCAGGTGGATTGCTGTACGATTTTTTTTTCACCGAATTACAATAGTTGAAATATCGACAACTATTCATCGAAAGATTATAAGGAAATTCGGTCGGGTGCAAAGGGTTAAATTCGAAGCGCGCTGCTCGTCGATCGAAACGACTGGAAGCCTATTGAGCCCCCACCGCCAGGTTCAACCAATATGACGTCTTCCTACTTGTCGCCAAGCATCTTGGTGAACTCCGTTTCCCGGAAGGTCCATTTGCAAGAGAGACGTACCACGATACCAAGGGAGGAAGCCGATATGGGTATAGCGTGCGACCAGTGGCCTAGCAAGCGGAGTGCTTCTGTGGCTTCCTCCGGTGAATAGAAAAAGAAAATCATTCAGGGGGTGTTTGATCGTGCGGCGGGCAGGGAAGAGGAAAGGTGTACTTGCTTTTCGTTGATGTTGTACAAATGATTACTCGCAACGTGATTGTCCTTTTTTTTCTTCTTTAGAGTAAAGTAATGGGAACGTTCGGAAAATGAAGCCGAGGCGAGTGTCGGGACGGGGATTGGAAATTTCCAAGGGTTGTTACGCGTGGCTGGCGTATCGCCAATTGCAAGCCGGGGTCCTACTTGGCAACTGGGATTCCACTGCAGCGTATAAACAAGCTGTACACCCGCCGACTGTTCACGATTACCAGCTTAGAACCTCGACGAAATATTGCCTATAGTAAGGCAATGAATTTCCAATACCCTGCAACTGCGACCACCTGCAATCCTGCCTCGGTATTCGCTTTCGTAGTTCACCTCGGTTTATCTTGTACATTGTAGCAAAAGGTTCATTGAAAATGAATAACAAATTATTGTAGGAGAAAACGATTGAGATGCTGTCAATTTTACGTATCTATCGGAAAGACAAAAGGGGCAGGGGCAAATCGAAAAAAGTATAATGCACTGGGATGTATAGAAATTTTCATTTGCACGTAGTCCTGCCACAATTCTTTTTAACGATGTCGAATCACGCGAAATTGTGGAGAACGTTGATTCGACGCGTCGCACAAATTACATTGCTTACAGGCGGATATGGGAAGAGGGGGGAGGGGGATGAAATTCGTCTGGTCGTTTATCAGGTCTGAAGGAGGGATGGTTTATAGCTGGCGGCTAAAAGGGGATTCAGACATATCGTTTCCCTTCCTTCTTGATCCCGTTCTCTTCTTCTTCTTCGTCCTTTCCCCCATGCGAAACTTGCCAGTCAGAGGCGACGAATACGCAAAGGAACGAGTACGGATCGACGCCGCGTGGAAAAGAAAGTGGATGGAAAGCACGCGAATGGATGAACGAGGGGGGCGGTGGCCGCGGGGGCGTTTGCAAGCCACAGTGGGTGCCCGTTTTCAAAAGGACGATGCCGCCACGCTCTCATACCTGAACATTGTGGTCGCGAATCGAACGCCGCTGGAATTTCAATCGGAATTGTTGCCTCTGCGTCCGACTTTGAGTCGCTTTGCATTTTTTGTTCTTTTATGGCTTTTAACCCTTTGCTTTATATCCTGAATAGCCATCGAAGAAACGTTGTTCGTGGCTTACTACTTTAATGGGAAAGAAAAACAGTGGGCTTTTCTGCTTCCTTTGGAATCACGGCTATATTTATTATTATCTCAACTTCGTTTCTTGATTTATATTTCTAATTCAATTTTACGATGGCTTTTTACTTTTTCCCTTTGCACAGGGAAATTGAAATGTCCAGGCGCAACGCATTTTTCAAATTAAATCCAGTCGACTATCCGATATCTCATAAATAACGCGGCGAGGGTGAAAAACGGAAAACAATTCGATCGCGCGCCGATACAGGTAGAAAAACACGGAACTTCGGCGATTCTGGTTCGCGGGCAAGAATAACAGCGGAGCTACCCGATATTTATTTTTCTTTCAAGTCCGGAGACAGAGGACTAGCGGTTGATAAACGACGCGACAAGGCGGCGGGAACGGGGTCGGTGGTGAGTTCTTATTGAAAACATTACTGAAAAGCGACGAACGACGTGTGTGCCTTCGTGTTGCGCGCCGTAAATTGCAAGAATCTCGCAGAGACGCGCGTTTCATTCTCGCCCTTTGATTTTCCGTGGCAGCGATGTGTTTCTATCTTCGAACAAAACAGAAATAAAAAGAGAAGGCAAACGAATTATTATGAATTCGATGATATTTCTTCGTTCTCATATATTCGATTTAAGCTGAGACTTTCTTACGCCCGACAAAGTCCAATTGGATAAAGAAAGACCAGGCTGGCGTCTCGAGTACGAAGGGGTCAATGAACCCACCGCGTGGAAGAGCATCCATCACCCCCGTGTGATACTTCCTCGTGTAATTGTTTTTACTAGCCACCTTTGTAGCCCCGGGATCGCGCTGGAAAGAGCGGATTACACGAGCATCCGAAATACTTCGCGACGCGTCGCCGCTTTGCCGTCGCTCGAGCGTGTTTGCGCGAAAAAGGATTCTCCGGTCTACACGCGACACACGGGGTTCGCGATTCCTATTAAATAAACTGCACCGCCGTGCGTACGGCTGCAGTTAAGCGAACGAACGCGAGACAGCCGCTGGGCTTGTTTCGTCCCGTAATGGCGCAACGGAGCTTTTGTGTGCACGCGAGAACGAACACCGCCCTCGATTTCTCTTCCCCTCTACGTTTCACATTTTCCTCTCGCCGTTTGGCTTGGATTACACTTACCGATCTCGCGCGTGGTTGCGAACGAAATCGGGGAACGTGCTACGGGAAAGGAAGCCACTTTGTTACAGGGCTGAATCGGTCCCAAAGCATGATGATCGTTTAATGAAAATCCTGTAAAATTGCGCAAAATTTTCTTGCAAAGTTTTTGCATTGTTGCAGCTCACTTGTAATGTGCTGTGCGGAATGCGAAAGCTTATTCGAGAGTATCCGAAGTGAATAAAATGCTGGACCGTGAGGTCAGGGAGTACACACAGGGAATTCAACAAAGCACTAAGAGTGCTTTGTGCTCCGGACTCGGCGTGGTATTTAGAGTTCATGGTGTAGCCAGGATCCAGAGGAGTGCGCTTAAAAGTTGGGTAAACTGCGAGTACATCGAGGCGCTACTCGAAGTACCTAGCAATTATTGTACCGAAGGCTAATACTTCTTCAGCGATCATTTAATATTCGAAAATTAAACAATTCTCCACGATTTTCAGGATTAAATGAGCTGCAATATTCTGCTTCTCTTAACGATTCACTCTTTTGCAAGATACCACTGGATTTCTATCGTCCATTTAACTCCATTAAAATACATCTCGGGGAACGCGCGGGGTGCGGGCGATTAATTAACTTTTGACACTAACATAGAAGGCGGAAAAAGAGGGAGAAATGGATAGAGAAAGCGTCAGCGATTCGCGTAGTGGTCGTGGCCCGAGCCCCGGAAGTGGAAGAATTTTTCAGCGGGCAGAAGCGGAATATGGTACCGGCTAGGTTTGACCCAAATGGCCGTCCAGCTGGCTGCCGGCCAGCTTCCTGTGTTCGTGCACTCGGTGTTCGAGGCCTTTACTTATATTTTTCGATATCAATTTCCTCGCCACCGATATAAATTAATCGGCCGTCAGCGGTGGCCTGTTCGTTTCGGGGGGCCGAACGTAAATTGTTTACGCGCCTCGTCGACGGTGCAGGGGGATGAAATTTGTCTTTACGATTGTGCAGGAAGGCAAGCCGAGGGAAACGATGTAAAACGAATAGATCGCTGTAAATAGTAAATAGAGTGCTTGGAAAGAGAACGACGCGAGGCGCGGTGCACACACGCCGCACGCTACGGTCGTGAATTTTAACCATTTCTCGTTTCGCGCATTTGCTTGCTGTTACTGACGCTGCCGCTGGATCAATATTTTCATTTCGCTTGTGATTACACTGTGCCGAGGACAACGAGTAAGGCTTTTGGACGGAAATTGACCAATACCTAGAGTTTCATATAATTCTTGTACCTTCGGTATTATTCAAATCAACATATTGCGCACTATCTTCTCTTATTTATGTAAAAATAGTGCATTCTGGCTGTTGCTTGTTGAGTAATGCTTTAATAATATCGCAGCTTACCGTTACCATAAATGGAAGGTGTTACGATTATCGTTAATCGTTGCCGCTTAAACACCCCGCACTTTCCTACGTATCAACGATTGCATTTAAATTTGCCGCACAACGATTGTTGAACAGCATCGGCCAATCACAGCGCGCGTTACGCTCGTCCGGTCTCCTCGGCGTCAGTTCTGAACCGTTCTGAACGCAGCATCCGCGAGGACGAGCGCAGTGCGAACTTTTTTCTCCTCTTCTCCTTTGAATTCACTTTGGCGTCGATTGAATTTCAGTCTACTTAAGCGTCTTTTCGCGGTGGTGACGTTGCGAATTGAAAATGGAGATCGGAATAAGCTGTACCGACCCGCAGTTCATGAATATGTTGGAGGCCTGTCTGAGCGTGGAGATCCAGACCGCCAAGGCGACGCTCGCTGGTAAGCTAATTTTTTTGCTGTTTACTACATCGTATACACGTCAAATGTATCCCTCCGTTCGGAAAGAATATAATTTAACGTTTTTAACAAGAGTTTCAGATATTCTTCGTGTAATAATGTATATCATTGTAATCATTTTTGCATGTCGAAATAATCGCGTCACTTGTCAGATGGTGCCACTTTCGTTTTAAACTAAGATGCATCTGCCCTTTGCATACGTTATTGTATACCTGATTAAGAACCTTGTCTGCTCCTTCGAACGTAACAATGCGATGTTTTCTTTTTTTTTTTAATTACCCCGAGATCTCGACAGAGAAGTTAGCGAGTGCAAGGTTCAAGTACGGAGACTGTTGCAAACCAAGAAGGACCTGAAGGAAGGGTCGAAGAATACTCAGGAGAACGTGATGGTATTAACAGCTGTATCGGTTAAGTACGTGAATCGTTGATTCCCGATCGCTTCTATAAAATTCACTAATTAATCGTCGGACACGTTATATCCCCCGTAGGCAGGACAAATGCTCGAACGATATCGCTAACAGAATTGAGCTGATGAAACTCAATCTGGACGATGGTTACAAAATCATGAGGCTGGAGTGCGAGCAATACGAGAATATAATCGATGATTACGAGAAAACATGGCAGTTGTATCGTGTGCGTAGAGATTAACATTCCAGACGATCGTCTGGAATTAGACGATGGCGCGTGATCGTTCCATCGAACTCTATCCTTCGTTTACCATATTGTACAGGAGAGATACGAACGATTTCCATTGGCGGAGATTCGAAGGGAAGCGAAGGTGAGGTTGGAGAAGCTGCGAGTGGAGAAAATGGTTCTCCGATTCAAGATCGCCGAGCTCCAGAAGATTTTAAATTCGCAGCATCGGGTCACGTGGCTGCGTATGCGCGGATGCATAGTCGATCTGGCGCGTGCAATTTCGAATGGGTTGCAGTTGGAGGGAGCGCAGAGGGACCTTAACGAGAGCGTCGTACGATCGAAGGAGGAATTGAGAAAGATCGAGGCGGAGGTTTTTAACGTCGATTTCCCACGAGAATTCCAATCCGTAGAATTTCGATAGGTTCTTATACGGTTCTTTCTCAGCTGCCCGTGCAATTGAAGAGACAGGAGGACGAGAAAAGGGCTCGCGCGTTGAAACTCTTGGAGATGCCACCGCCGAGGATTCATTTCTCCCATATGCGCACAATTTACGAGCGTCGACCGAGATCCGATTTTATGGACAGCTGGAACAAGAATTACGAGAATTCCATGGGTATGTATTAACGTTTCACCGTTAGATACTTCTCGGGAAGAGGATTTTGCATCCTTTAACACTTTCGCACTTGTACCATTGGGTCGAATCGAACTTCCCTTGACAATCTTGGCTTAAAGAACGATTTGAAGGATATTATCACGTTTCCTGCCTATATGTCGGCACTGTAGAACGGTTAAGCAAAATTATTTTACCAGAACACAATGTTTATGTGATATTTTACGTCAGGAAGCAATGGGACACCTATACATTTCCTGTTTCAATAACACTGACCTCGAAACATTTCTCGCTGTTTCTCTTTTTCTTTTTTTTTTCTTTCTTAAATTAGACTCCATTTCGATCGACACGGTGGTTTTCGACGAGAAGTGCCTGGCCGAGGAGAACGCGGGGCAACCGCGATCTCAGATCTCGCCGCAACTGGCGGAAAACGAGGATCGTGTTTACGAGGGTCAGCCGATCGATGCAACGAATTCTTGTCCGGACGAGGTGCAACCGGAAGTGGAGCAAGAGGACGCGAGCCTAGAACCGATCGATCCGCTCGACGAGGAAGTGGAGCACCGAATGGACCAGGAATTGGAGCATTTCGAGCAGCCAGCCGGCCTTCCGAAAGATAAGCTTGCGCGGAAGATGGATGATCTATCGGTGAAGAGAATAAGATCGATCCGTGGCGAGGAAAGGGATGTGCTTCAATCGCCAGCGAAGATCCAGAGATTGGAGGAGAAAAGGTGTGACACGACGAACGCCCGACATTCTACGCCTACGATCAGGCAGATAGAAACTGTACGATACGATGTGTCCTCAATGAAGAAATTGGACAAGAATGGTGTTTATTTAGCTAATATTTTCTCGAGAATTCTCTACACGTTCCATGAGCAATTTATTTATTAAGCAGTCTAAGGGATGCAATTCATGAAATTCTGAATGAAACATGCATACCCTTATTAGAAGGAAATATGTAAATGAAAAGCAAAATTTCGTGTAATATTGCTCACGGAATTACTCAATAGTACACATTTTTATATCGTCAGAATAGAAACACTCTGTTGCATTATAACCAGCTGCACCAAGAGCGAAACCATTAACCGATCAATCTCCCGGACGAAGATCCTCGAAGATGTCTTTCTTGAGACAGCCTAATCAGGATAATACGTTGAATCGATTCAGTATGTTCACGTCAGGCTACGACTATTCCGACAGTAGTATGCTGAGTTTTTCCGTGAACAACGATATGGCAAGCCTGAAAGGTAGACAATGAAAACGCTCGTCCACTTTTTTATTCCACGATCGGTATCGTCCGCGGTATCTTCCACTCTTCTGTATCGTCTTTAATGAAACATATCATTAGATGACCAAGCGTCATTGGGTGGACAGACCATCCGCGACTTCTGCGAGTGCTCGGACTTACCGCCCTACAAGGAGAACGTAGAAATGGAAGCAGCGGCCGAGAAGAATCCAAGGGCTACGTCGACTAACAAGACGGCCAACTTCGGACGTAAGAAAAAGGACAAAGAGGAATAACTGATTTTTCAGCCTTTTCAACAGTGATCTGTTATTACAAGTCATATACCATACTCATGGGTGACTTTTCAAATTGGAGAATGCGAAATCAGCAGACATTTGAAGGACAGATTTTTTTTTTAGAGATTTTGGAACGAAATTAAAATTTGAAGAGTCTATTTCTACTACAGCCTTGCTTTTTCTTTTTCTTACAGAGTTTGACTTCAGCAACATCCTCAGACACAATTCCAGCGGAAAGAATCTCTTCTAAATTCATTCACAATTCATAATCCTTATAATAATCTCTTCAATTAAAGATGTCCATTTCATGTACACCCTTCTGAAATCGGAAATAAAAAAAAATGCAAACCTAAAGCAATATAACAGGAAGGAGATTCTTTCGGGGGAGAGTTATTAAAAAAGGCTGCATCGCCCCCTCTCTGTACTCGTCGTCGCGTAGACCGAATAATGTTCTGGCAAAACTACGCGTGGTCGTAATTTTCACCCCCGGCAGAGAGGGTGAAAGGAGAGCCGGACCGCTCGTTTCCGCTGTAAGAAACCCGGAAGAGGGAACACGAAGGACGCAGGGGAAAGAAAAAGGGCACACGGCTGTCTGAAGGGAGAAAGGAAGAGCACTCGGCTCGGCGACAACCATAGGAAAGTAGGTCCTTTAAAGCGCCCCTTCGTGAGCCACTCTTTAGAAACTATTGTCACCGACATTTAATCGTACATCTCTGAATTTGTTTGTGAAATATTTAAAGGGCCCCGTATGGTCCTGTAGTTGAACGTCGAAAAATCGACACTCCGATGGCGACCAGTGATTTTTTACATTATTCATTGCATAGGCGATCAATGTATTGGAATACAGAATTGATTTAATTAATTTCGTATTTCTATGTACTTGAAAAATGCACATCGTCACTGGAATCAATTTATATGATTAGATTAATTAAATGATAGTAACAAATCTGATATATTGTAATCCAATTTAGTATTGTGTCATAAATGATCCATAATCAACATAATCAGCACATTTTCCCGTGAAATAAAACACGATCTACCCTAACAATTTCGCCGGCAATTCATTTTAACATTCCCTGTCTGTTCCACAGAGCGGAGGCTGTGTTTCCTTCTGGTCTGAGGCTTCTCGGCGTGACTGGAATTCGCAGCAGCCGTGTAGAACCGGATGTCCTTCAGCTTGGCCCACCTACTACTCTCGTCCCTCGTTGCAAGTTCATCGGAATCCGGTGAGTACTTCATCGATTTTACTGTTTTACCAGAGGCCGCCCTTTTTCCCCTATTCCCGGCAAGCAGTAAAAAACACGACGGGAAAGGAGTAACGTCTGAATTATGTAGCAGTCGCGTTTTACAAGTAGCTTGTCTGTTGAATCATAAGCGGGATGGAAAATAAGTTTCAGGGTAATCCATTAAGTTAGCTAGAACGTCCCTTTTTCTCCCCGGAAACAATAAATTAAGAGCCACGAGAAATTTACGTAGTAAATTTAATACAATAAAATATAATGTAATTAGTTTTGAAAAAAAAAGGTAGAGCACTTGGCGTTACATCGTTCCAAATGCAACTGACTCCCGAGGCCGAGAAAGAATTAATTTGTCCTCGACTGGCTCCCGAATTTACGGTTATTAGTGGTCGCAGTAGACCGCAGCTCGACCACTCTCCCCATAATTAACCAAAAATTACAACTCTTATCCAGAACACGTGCAAATGGTCAAACGCAACCTACATTTATATTCTCTCACATTTTCCTTTATGAAATTTCCTTCATGATAACGAGAATTTAACCCTCTATTTAATTACTGATTTTTTATAATTTTGTCACGGCACTGTTAAAAATATTAGCGTGCCCGGTTTTACGAAAACGTTCATCGTTAAACAAAACAGAACAAACTGTAATCTGTACTAATTCGTATCACCGTAAAGGTTAAACATAAAGTCGATTATTCATAAAATAAAAGGACGGCACCTTAATTTCGGGCAGCTGTTGTCAGCGTACAGTGCCTTATTTGAACCTTCGTGTCGCTTAATTTTGTCAACAGCGAATATTAGGATAGGCCACGGTTCCATTTATAATCGCATAATGTTTTCCGCGGTCGCGGTTGGTAGGCAAAGCATGCAGACAATATAAGTGGAAACGCGGTTGCTTTATGCTTCCGAGCGTTTCGTGATGATGGCAAAGCTCGTAAGATCGATACGGAGCGTTTAGTATCACGTGCGCATAGAACGATGAAAATGCTCAAAGCCTGAGGAATTATGGTTGCGAGACGTGCATCATAAATGAACGAGGTGAAATTGAACATTTACCCGTCTTACGCGGCTTTGAGCTTAAAAACAAATGTATTATTTAGGAAATACGGAAGTGCGGGGACAAAGCAATTTTTTACGATCGTGATTTCGATTTTCACTTTACTTCGTTTCCATCTCAGCCAAAGAATTTGTTCGCTACTTTAAAAATGCTTTGCATCGCATTATCAGGCGCGTATCAAATTCCACTTGCCGCAAATATTCCACCAGCTATCCAATTTCCATAAAGTACCATAAATATTCTAAAACGTTGGGAAACATTCCCCGGATCTTATGTGCCGTCTTTCGTTGCGCAAGACTCGAAACTGGGTTATCGGGTAATCTCGTTGCATTTCATTCATATTCCATTGTTTCTTCGATGGCTGGGAGCGAGGGAAGAAAAGGAAGTTTTCAGTCTACGGTAACTGACCCCCTCCCGCTTTGGATTTCTCCCGATAGAAAAAGGATCGGTGCAACGGCGGAATAGTCTTGTGATTAATTTGTCCTTCCGCGTCCTTTCCTTTCCCTCGCGCGTTGTTTCCATTTTTTTTTTTTCGTTGGGCCGAATTTCCGGTCGGCTCCTTTCGAATCGGTGAACAGAAGTTTCAGCTACAATTTGTGTTTATTGCACACCGTTCCATTCGTCGAACCATTCCGTTCGATTTTGTCGCGGGAATGAAGCAAATTTATTCCTGTTCGATATTATTTGGATTCAATCCTTTTCTTTTTACCTATTAATACGGTTTAATATGGTACTCGTGCAAAAATTCTCCCTCAACGATCGGGGGACGTTTGGATAAATTTAAGGGGTTTCAAAGACGCTTTTCAAGGGTAGTTTTAGCCGCGTGCGGAATAAATCACAAAGCATTAGGGGATCGAAACGGGAGCCCTTTTTTTTATCTCTCGCAGATTTCGCGTGCAAACGATCACATTTTATCATGGTCTGTCGATAGCAGATCGTCTGACTAAGGGAAACATCCCTGGTTTTCCCTTGGACCGAGCGATTCCGTCATGGACCTCGTAAACCGATCCTGCTCGTTACCTTCGTCTATGTTCTTGAAAATTTATTCCTCCTCGAATGTTTTCGCCGTCGATGTGTTCGTCTTGCCCTCGAGAATCTCTCAAACCAACATTTCACGTATTCATTTTCATCTCATTGAAGTTTGTCTGCTGCGGAAATTTATTTTAACGCCAGTGTTTTCAACTATTTTTGGTGTTACAATGGTCCCTTAAAGCACGGTAGCTGTAGCATTGAAGCATTCTGCATAGAAGGCGTTACAAATTATTCAATTGAATCGTACAAAAATACTCCGTGCCCGATTCGAGCGCAACGAGAAGCCGACAATGTCCCGACGATTCCATTAGCATCGACGCCGCGTTAGCAAGGGTTGCGCGAGCGTTTCACCCTCTTCTGCGAAGGGTTAAATCGCGTGGAACCCGAACCAGCGGACTCGAATTATTTATGGCAAATGGAGGAACGATGTCGCGTGGCCATCACGCGGACAATCTGTCGTGCTCGATTAATCTCTCCGCGTGGACTCTACCTGTGACAGATATCTTCCTCGATGCCCGTTCGCATTTGCCGGCGATGGTAGTTTCATTCGCTCGATTAATTATGCGGGATAATTTCTATACTCGACCCGCGTAGATATTTTATTGAACTAGGTTTCGCGTGCTTAGGGTATTTAATACTTGTATATTTAAATTCGAGATAACGTTCTTTAGATATTCAATCGAGATGTGAATCTAAATTCAAATATTTCAATTAATACAAATTCTAAATGCGATGTATTATTCTTTTCTTTGTGGAAAAAGACGGAGTTCACGCGATTCGTGATTCAATTACATTCGAGGAAACGAAACGGTAGAGATTTAAGGGCGGGGTTAAAAAAAAAAAATAAGGAGACACTAGGAGAAAGGGTTTTAACGAAGCAGAAACTCTTTGGGATCCACGGCGATCGTTGGAATACGTTTTCAAGTCTTCCAGCTTTCAAACCGAGTTCGATCGCAGCCTCCCGTCGGAACAATGAGGTAGGATCGGTTACCGCATTGTGCGAAAGCTCGACAATGAGTCGACCGAAATGTTCGCGGCATGGAAAAGATCGGAAGAGGCGCGCCGATTGTATCTGCCTCGGGGACCGTTCTTTCACACTGAAAAGCGACGAATCTCCGACTAATTATTGTACCGGTTCGGCAGAAAAGCCGAAGGTTTTCGCGGTAGTGCCGCTTCGTATAGGACTTTGTCGCGGTAATACAGTCGAGCCGGCGGGGCTCTCGCGTTTTGTTCGGTTCAATTGAACGCTACACTTCGATGTTGAATCCGATCGCGTGTAGCTTCTGTACGCGACAGGAAAAAGCGTTTTGCGCACGAGCGGGTGGTGGCCTAAGCCGAGTTGACTTTATTACGGTTGAACCCTTAGGTCGAGGGTCTTTCATTTTCTTATTACGCTCGTGCGTTTTCCAAAAGAAAATATTCTTCTGCACAAAAATATGATGTTCACGTACGTTGCTTTCAAATCCCACACTCCACACTCTTATTATAATATATCATAAACATTTTTCTTTACAATTGAAGAGCAAAAGAAATATATGGCGTGCAATTGTTTTATTAAAATATCATATCGATGAACCAAGCGATACTTGAACCGTTCGATAACAATAATAACGTATCTTTCCAATTTCTGCTACAATAGTCTACACTCGACACTGCCGCGAGACACGTAGCAATCATTTCAAGTTTCGCCGATCAAACTTTGCCACCCCTCGAAGCGTTTCGAAACGAAGCCCGATCCGAGGTATAACTCGATTCACACGTAACTTGATTTCGAGTTTCCTCTTCAGTCGTTTCCACCGGTGCGACGTTTAAACTCGACACACCCCTCCCGCGGAGGAAAGACACGAACTGAAGTGCTGTTCCTCCTCGCGTGCTCTCCGAATGATTAGTATAGGAGGTTTTGTTACTTACGGGAACACTGTCGCGGCTCGTCACTGCCGTCGCCGCAGTCGTCGACGACGTTGCACACCTTGTTCAGGGCGACGCAGCGGCCGTTGCCGCATTGGAACTCGCTCTGCCGACAGGAAAGCACCGTCGTCGCCACGAGAACGCAGACGAAAACCGGCCAGTGCGTGTCTGAAACGGTAATCGATATTTGCGATACGGAAAATTTGCATAACGATAAAGTAACGAAGTGAAGCGATCGGGTGGGTATCGGGGAAAGTCTAGATCACGTTTATAGACCCGAAACAAATGTGTTCAGATGAGTGAAGATTTTGCGCTCCGTCGAGGCAATTACCGATCAATGAAACAGTTCCTCAGCGATGTTCGACTCTTTCGAGAATGCGCGCAAAGTATATCTGAATTTTCGACGCACGAGTGAGCGGAAGCAACGATTCGTACAATCTCTTGGCGAATACATAACTACGTATATACGTATAGCAGTCGGCAATCGTGCGGTGGAAAACGAAAGGAGAGAAAAAGGTAGTGAAGGGTGTACGCGTAAAAGGCGAGGGACGAAAATCGAGAATTCAGAGGGCAATTATTCAGTCCACTCGAACACCACGTGGAAGATTAAACGATTCGAGGGCACTAGAAATAAATACCTCGCCTTTTTCACGCCACCTACTCCTTTCGAGGGTGCTGGAGAATTACGAGTATCGCGGAGACTTTTGAAAAAAGGAGGAAGAGAGTTGGAGAAATATTTTCGTTCTGGACACGCTAAATCCCGTTTGTGGAAAACGGAAGTTACAATAAGCTATTTCTAGCCGGATTCAAACCTAACAAATTAATGTCATTATTTCGCAATTAATATTATAAACTTTCTAGATCGAGATGGTTAATTAATTGAATCTCGGGCGGTTAATAAGAACTTGTAAACGAATTCTTATCGTCTGCTTGTAAATTTTCGATCTTCTCTAATATCCAGGAACTGTTCCTGAAAGATAAGTATTTCTTAAAAGTTGCTGATCGGTTGCAACTTTTCTTGAGAGAAACATCCTCGACTAAAGCTCTTAACGTAACCCCATTATTAAATTATTCACTGACTGAAATCATTACCGGATACCACCGCCTTCCATTTTCCCCCGTGTTTCTGCCATGCTTTATTCATAAACGCCCGATACAACACGCTGTTCCAAGGCGTGCATAAAAATCACAGCGAGAGGGGCAAGCTTGGGAAACAATGACGCAGCTCGCGCGAGTCGAATCCCAACGAATGATAATCCCCCGTCGTCGATTTAACCGTACGAATAGCGTGCGCGACTGACAAAACCATGGAGTTTTTGTAGCGGACACGTAACGATAGCTGTGCGCAGCATCGCCGTGAACAATCGATTGTACGGGGATTAGATTTTATACAGCTGTCATTTGCATGCTTTCCGGTCCTTCCTGCGGAAAACCTTTTGAGGTACCGTAACAATTTCGACTGTGCGATGATTCTCTTACGACGATTAATCATCGATTACCCTCTGAATTTCTCTGAAATTGCAATGGAATGATTCCGTCGTTATTTCCGTTTAGACGAGACACAGTCCGACTTCCGGGGCGGGAGGGCCTTTTTTGTCCCGTGGCCCGTGACGAAGAGCGTACTGACGCTTTTATCGCGAGCCGCGTCTTGCAAATCGCGCGAAATCGTCCGGAAAAAAAAACCGGTGACAGACGCTTGGCATAAGAATTTCGCCGAGTCTCTTCCAACCCTCGGACAAATTGCTGCGAAAACATCAACCCTCGCGAGTATCGATAAATCTTTCGCACGGAAGATTCGTCGAGGGACTCGCCCAGCGAGAGACTCTAATATGTTCTTGCCTGTAAAACTCCCGTTTGGAGAAGGTTCCATCGATAGGGCAATAAAAAAAAGTCTGCTCGGTGGTTCTATGATTTATGAAAGGATTGCAAGTCGTGGGGGTGAAATTTGAATCGAACGGCACTCGGCTGGGTTTCTTGGGAAGAAAAGTGAATTTTTATTCCATAGAGCGGAAGGGTAGTTTCGCTCCTATTGGCATGGAATATACGTAGACGGTTGATTTACGGTGAAAGGGTGACCTGATTATACGCTGATACGCCGGTAGAAAAGTTCGGCGAGACTTTTCGCTGCTGCTTCGGGGGAATCGTTGAAAAGGGAGTTCCGTACATTCGAAAGGCGATTCTTCTACTTTACTTTGGTGGCGAGTGTCGGGAAAAGTGACTCAATAACGGACGCTGTTCAAAGCAACTTCGTTTCACGTTAATAATCACAAATATTTATCATCCATTACCCTTTTATTCTTCCTCGTCCCGCGCGAAAATTCGATTCGCGCTTGCGCTCGGAGTTTCTTCGACGGGAACGAAGTCACTTACGCAGAGATCGAATTTTATAAATTCGATGCGGATAATAACCGAGTAATTTCGCTATTCTAAAGTTTGCTTCACGACGGCGCGGGTAGCGTGAAATCAAGGCCTCTCGCGTTGGCAGGTCGCGCGCTGTCGGTCTGAACTTTAAATGGGAATCACCGGGGACCGGAAATAAGAGCGACCTATTTCTTTCCGCGGATATTGATCAAGCTACCGGGCGGAGAGTGTCTGAGAATCGGCGACGCCGACCTAAGTGCTCTCGTGTCCGCGGAAATTCTCCGATTTTCGTCTGCCGTTCGGGACTGGATAAAACGCTTCAGCATATGCGTAATGATCCGCATTCTCTCACTTTTAACAAGATTCCAAGCAATACAGGGATACAAACGAGCTGCGCAAGAGCACATTCAATCTATGTATACGTATGTATTAAAATCGTCCGTAAGGTGGCGGCGATGAAAATATCCCGTAATAATCGGAGAAACGCTGGCTCGTCGCTTTCGACATCGCCGACGCCAGGTGACAGCGTTTATTACCATTTTCGCCCGGTGACTTATTACGAAGTTCTGGTAATAACGAGCCGCTGGATTTATCGTGGCCGGCCGTTAACCCGATAAGAATCGATATATGCACCTGCACGCCCCGTTTCGTGGAACCGTGCCAATTCTCATATTTGAAAATAAGGCTGGGCACCCGCGTTGACCGGTTTGAGTTGTATATTTCGTCGAATAGGTTGCCATCGAATTACCTACCACCCCATGGAAAAGAATTAATGGCAAGCATGGAAATTGCGTGTTCGTGAAAATATTTATGAGACGCGATATTGTTAATCGAGGACACGTGGATATATCGATAGATGAGCGTGAGACGCGTGGGAGGGTGTAAATGTGAATGATTGCTTAACAATATTCGTTTTGAACGATTGCTCTATATTTTACCGTGATTCATTTCTGATCTTATTCCTTCGTAATCGAAATGTTGAATTGTCGAGCTTCCAACGCCTCCACTTAGTTTATCACTTTATTAATCAATCAACTTCCAATATACCTCCGCCTTACTTGTTTAATTATATCTTACTATCCACTGGGAAATAGCAGAAAGTTCTTTTTTTGACAAAAAAGAAAACCACCTTCGCTTATCGGAAGACGATTCTTTCTACGAATCGCGAGTAGATTTCTTTCCCTGACGATCGAAAATTGCTATTGTATTGCCAGTAGGCCGTACGATTAATTTCAACGACACGCGGAACGTTCTATTCTGTCGTGACAGATTCAACCAGGCCGTTAGCGCTTTCCACGAAACAATGCTGCAATTAAGACCACCCCCCGCCCTTCCCTGTTCCTTGGACTCGGAAAATTGCTGCACACAGATTTCATAATGGATCCTGTGGGTGGGACGGGTTTAAGGGCTCGAGGATCACATTATTACATTAATCGTTGCAACTTCTGGATGAATGACAGTATTCTGTCAGTTCTACGATTCTCGAGATTTTAGGAAAGAAAAAAAATTGTATATCAAGCTTAATTTCCTTTGTAAACATATTTCTGTAAGTTAAAATATATTGAGGTGGAAAACAGCCGAGCTCGCACTGTTTCTAAAAATTATTAAAACTTATTGAAGAGTACTTTGGATGAGCTTTCCTGTTGTTAAAACTTAACTCGGGGGCGAACTAATTAAAATCTTGATACGAGGACTTCTGGCAACGATCTCGTGCCAGTCATTCGTTGAGAAGCAGCATAAGTATCATTACTCGGAGAACTCGTTTCAACGATGAAACGACAGAGATTTAATAGCGGAAGTTGATATCCTAAAAAGTCATTCCTTCAATCTTCTTCCTACTTCGTGCACGTAAATTATTCGATGAAAGAAGAATGTTGCGTGAAAGGAATGATTGCAGACAGCAATAGAAAATGGCATGACTTTTAATTTACTCGATTTACTAATGTATCTTAATCTGCAGAAGTATATATTTCTTTTTAGAAGGATATACCAGGTTTTACCCGCATAGAATTCTCTTACTAACGCAGAACTTCTAGCGATTAACGTGCATCTCTACTTCCAAGCAGATAAAGCTATCGACATTGTGTCTACTCCCTTTTTTCCTTGCGATAAAACGCGAGGTCCCCTAAACGCGTGCATCTGCAGCGATAAAACGGTGCCCTTTTCGCGACGAACGGTGTCTGCGCTTGGTGTGCAAGGCCCGCGAGCGTCGTATAGCTTCGAGCGATACACCGAGCGTAAAGTAAAAAAGGGGTAGGAAGGTGGCCCAAGGGTAGTTCCGATACCGAAGCCTTTCGCGTGTAATCGAGATGATACGATGCGAAGGAATTCTTGACATTCCCGCCGCCGGCATTCACCTCGAATTCCTTCGAAACTTTCCGGTTCCCTTCTTCGAGAGATAACGCCGCCGTAACCGTTGCACGGAAAATGTAAGTTTCGGATTTCTTGATGAACAGTTCGTTTAATAATTAACATAGATAAATCTCTTTTCGAATAAACCTTCGTTTCGGTTCTCCGAGTATCGATTTCGCGCGATACCCCTCGCGCGCCCCATGCAAATAAGGGTCCACGTGTCCGTTCCCACAAGCGCAATAAAATAATTCGCCGAGACAGCCGGGGTGCACGGTATCGGTAAACACATTACGATTAGCTTAACTGCGTGTATCAGGCCCGCGAATTCGAAGATTCGTTATCGATCGTGTGTAACCCCGATAACGAACTAGCAAGAGCTGCTCCGATCGTTTCTATCATCGGTGTAGAAAATGCGGATCGGTACGGTTTTGCCTGCTCTTCCACGCGATAATCAACATCGATCCAGCACTGGGCTGAATCGTTGGCTAGCTTCTAATTTAGTGGCCGCAGGCTTCGTTATCTAGTCACGATACGCGCGGACCGTAATACCGCGTGCGATTTTTGCGTTGATGCGTAAACCTCGAAGTTCGTATGTGATTCTTGGCTGTTATGCTATTTTGTTTGATAAATATTCATCGAATAAAAAGAAAAGATAGTGTTGTATTCAATCATCATCGAGATATCTCTTATCAAAGCTACGAATCCCCGGGAACTAATGAAAACCTCGAATTTTTAGAAACGCTCGAATCTCCCTGTATCCTCGGATTCATCCTTCTATTTTCTTCTGCCCCTAAAGATTATACATATATACATCTGTACCAAATTAGTCAGAAAGGGGGTGAGAGACTTGTTATTTGACAGAGTCGTCCCCCCTGGTACTCGCGACAATACGAGGTTCTTCGAGTAGACGAGCAGCGAGGAGCACATCACCGAAGTCAACCAGACTATTCATCGCGTCCCCATTAATTCCCGCAGCTGTGACACAGCATCATCAGGCGACCCTTCACGCTTGAACGTCTGCTTCAATAACGAGCCACGTAACAATACACGTTCGAATCCCCCTTTCTTCTTCGGCCACCACGAAAATCTCCAAAGGAAAGGATTAATTAAAAGGAAAAATCTTCTACCACCTAAAAATCTTTAATTTATAAAAGAAAAATTAGATCTGCAGGTTCAATTTAGTGTCTGCGCTGAACAATTAACCTTTTATTGTCAGGAGAAGTAGTCAATTAAAAACTCTGGCTAGGATTTGATAATTCGTAAAAAAAGGAAACTGAAACTGAATAGCCATTAAAAAAATCGATTTATTAGAACCGCGAAGAAATAGTTCCCAAAAGGAATTGTTGAAAGGATTTCTCTACATAAATTGGGCTGGCTCATTAAAGGTGAAATTGGAACGCGACGAAATCGATGCACAGTAGGACAGAGAGATGGTCGTAATAAAGTTCTCGGTGTGCATAATCTGGCCAAGTCCTGGCAATAATTACGTCTCCGAATCGCGCTCGACCGGCACCGTTCTGCATTTCGAGCGTTGATACCCCGGCAGCGGTGATTAATTCAGCCGGGAAATTGCTGGAAAATCCGGGCAAGAGTTAATTGTCGGACGGGACCACGGCCCGGTCCTGGAAAACCAGTTCCCATTCCGAGAAATGCTTGATCGATGGCAACACGACTGATTTCCCAGTATCGGAACTTTGTACAGCGGAGTTTCATTGTGAATGAAACGGGAGGTTTAAATCTAAGGATTGTTATTTACAGTGGTAAATAACAGTAAGACGTACAGTTAAGAATTGTGGAAGCGAATAATAATAATGATAGGTGAAACAATTAGATAAAAATTTCACTGCTCAATTCACAATGCTTAATATACACAAATCTGATGCATCCGAAAACAACGTGTCCTTCTTTATTTTACCAAGTTCGATGCTTTCGATTGGAGTTCGTAAACTTGAATTTCATTCGGTGATAGCGCCGACAGCTCGGCAAGTTTTTTAATTAGTCAAATTCATTCCCTTGTGAAGCAGCAAAAGGACTCGGAGAGTTTTCTACCTCGCAAAGCTGCAGGCCTCTGACATTTTTTTTTCATTGGCAAAGTTTTCACTATATTCGTCGACGACCTTCGACTCGACAAATTTTCCACTTGCCGTCTCATTTTCATTTCCGCGGTACTGCGAGACAAATTGCAGGATGGATGCCTCTCTCAGATCACGTGTACATACACATACATTTCACCCCGTCCCGATCGGTGCTCCCTATTGGCACAGACACGGGAAAGCAAGCATTCCCATAGCGCACTTAATTACCCACGCTCATCCTACTCCGGGAATAAGTAATCCTCGGTCAGGCCTCGATAATTACAAAAAAAAAAGACAGGGAAATTATTCAGACCTCTCACATCAAGTAGGAACATTGCTAACTACTTTGGACACAAATTCCATCGATAATCCACCCCAACACGCGGCACGCGTGTCCATGATTTGCACATATACACACCTGCCTCCTAGCAGTCTACGTTAATGTCCAACCAGGACGTCGTAACAAATTTCCTGTCAAGACGAGTCGAGCCCCCATGTTGCCCTGCGACGTTACACATCTTAGACGTTTAATCATCGGTCTGGCTCTATCTCGATGACGTTGAAAGGTTGTGCGGTGGGAGGTAAATTGGTAGGAGTCAGTCAAATCGGGTGCCTCCAATCAAATTAATTCCCTCTCGCCGGTCGAGCACATGTGCCGGCTTGATTTGCTCCTCGGGAACGTCTGAGCGTCACCGGAGATCCTCCACGGAATCTCGCTTCCGTCAGGTCACAATCGCGCGACTGACGGTCTCTGTTAGATTTAATTGGCCGAGGAACAATGCCGATCGACGAGGCAAGGCCGCGGTCATCGACGTGTCCGTTTCATTAGAGTCCATAAGGGGGTGAAATTGAGGGTAACTGTGGAATATTTTCGAAAGGGTTATTCGCTGTCGACTGAAACTCTGTCGTTGAAAAAAAAAAGAAATTGGAGTTACGAAATTACTGCGGAGTCTGGTGATTTACTTCCCCCGGTCGGATCTTTAATTCCGTTCGTTAATAATGCAGGTGTCGCCGGTGATTCTACTCGGAGTCGAAGTCGGAATTTCATTATCCGGCCAGGTACTTTGTTACGTGCGATCGTGCGCGAAAATGAGCAGGGAGAACCTAAAGAATCGCCCAAGCCGGCTCGGGGAAAAATGAAACGAGTCCACTTCCAATCGAAGTTCGAGATTACTAGTGGCTGGAAATTCACGATTCGCGATTAATTCAAATCTAATAAAAGGAGTTTTCCAAAATCTTGATCTTACAAAATGCTTCGCAAGTTTAGATCATCGGAAATTGTATCATTTAGGGAAGAATTTAATCTTGCCCAATGGAAATCCAGATCGAAGTTTTATGTCAACATACAAAAATAAGAAGTCGAATAAATGAAAAGTATTTCGCTTTGAAAGCTTCAAAATTAAATATAGAAAAATAACTTCAGAGAAAATGTTACTCCCAACCATTCGATTTTAGTCGGAATTGCTTAATAGAAAAGAACCGTACCCAGGCGAAACTTATCCATTATCTAAGTGACTGCCCGGTAACTTCCCAGTAACTTTCGAACTTGAATTATCGATGCCGCTTCCAATAAGAAGTTTCCTTTTTCTCACGGGACCATAATACAATTTTTGCAATCCTCCCGCGGACAAAGGGAGAATTCAACTACTTTTACCGATGACCCGCTCCTGTTCTAATAATTGTAATTAAAATCGGCGTTGCCTTAAAACGCCTCCGTAATAGGAATAGCGAGAAAATTTTGCCAAAGCAGTGCAGAGACGGACGAAAGTGTTGACAGCATTTTTAATGATAAAAAGATAGAAAAGCATGCCTTTCAATTAATCTCCCACAGCAAGCTGTCTTCCACCCACGTCCCAAACAAATATTCAGACCAAGAATCATATCGCCAGAGTCACGGACATCAACCGCCGGCAGAAGCACCGAAAACTCGTTTGAAGAAGCGGCGGATAGTCACCGTAGGGGATGAAAATCACGAGGAAAGGGACGAAGATAAAGAGCAGGCGTGGAGGGTGGTGGTTTGGGGTTGTAGTCGAAGATGGGGTTGGTCTGAAGGCACGAATGGTGGCTGCTGACAGAACAATTTCATCGTTCCATCAGTAGAAGGAAGGGGGGAAAGTTGCAGTCGTCCCAGGGGGTTGAAAGGACTGCGGATAGCGCGTGCAATCGATACGAAACGCTCCCGCGAGTTCTCGATCCGCGCCTCCCATCGTCGCTATCGCTATCGCCTCGGGCCATTTTCACCGAGCGAGCTGCGAGCTCACCGCGTGCCGGAAGCCAGGCTTCCGAGCAATTAGAGGAATTTTGCTGACTGGCAAAGTTATCGCAGAGCGCCCGCGGGGACAATGATGTACCTTCAGGGCGCGATGACTTCATCCTCCTTCATCTTCGGTCCTTTTCGAATGTTCTTGGAACGATCGGAGGATTGTTGAAAAATAATTTTCCGCGCGATCGAAGGATGTCGATTTTGATGATTTTGACGGGACCAATTATACTGAACTGCAGATTTCCTTTAACGAGAGACACATTTAAATTATACATCATTTTCATACATTTATACATGATTTTGTTGAGGTTGATTTATATTTATATGCTACCAGGAGTTTTTCTATCAGGCAGATTATTTAGATTAGAATTAATTCTACGAATCTTTTATCAGCATTTCTGACATGCTTTAGTGTTACTTGATTCAGCTCGATGACACCAGATATTGCATTACATTTCAGGGGTTGAATTTTCGTAATCCATTTTAGCGTAGTTCTGCCATACATTATACACTGTTGCTTGTGATAATGAAATAATGGTAAGTCCGAGAGAATGTTCTGTCACGGAACAAAGAATACGGAGCTCGATCCGCTTTCTACGAAAGTCGCAAAGGTTTTCCGGCGACTTTTCATCGGAGAATCGACGGCGCACTGGCGCTTTCGTAGAAGTTTGCTGACTCGGCTGAGACTTTCCAGGCCGGGGCGCACCGCAGACTTTGAACAATAGTAGTTTGTACCGCGGCAGATTTAATTGAATAGAAATTAGACCATCGATCAGCCCGCGCCGTGCTGGCCTGTAAAGGCGTCGTTGAACTATTCCCGTGCGTTTACCTGGGAAACGCTTCACCCCCTGCCCGATGCATCGGAAGTCGATTCTTCGTCAAAACGTTCGACGATTAATTAATTGTACTCGTCGATCGCTTCGCGAGAGCCGAAGAAGCGTTTCATAAAAGTGTTAATTACATCGGAACAATCTAAAATATACATAAAACAAAGTAACGAAGTATCACACTCCGTTTGATATTTATCTAAATATCAATTTCACGTTCAAGAAAGGGGAGAATCTATCCTCGATGTAGACATTTGGCGGATAGGATCTTCTATGATTATTTTACCCCGTCGACGTAGTTAGTCGCGAGTAAAGGGTTGCCTGCAAGGATAATAAGATGCGAAGATGTCGACGAGCCGTCCGAACCCGAGCTACGCTTGCCCGGGAGGCCAGCTACCCGACAAAATGAAGAAAATGCTGTTGAGAGCTACAGGGGTGTGCGGCAAGAGGAAAACAGGCTCAAAGGGGACACAGAGGCTCTGAACAGTTTCGTTTGCATCGCCAGGGACACGTTGTTCCCCGATCTTTTCTGCTGCTGAAATTATTTCTAACGAATGCGTTCTCTCCCCGTTGCCCATCTCAATGTCAGACATTGTATTTAGTCGAACGTTTGAAAAGAAAAATGAAATATCATAAATTTTGGGGGTTACACTTTTGTCGCGATCATTAATTGACTGGCAATTAACAAGAGCTGGGATACTAGTTACAGGAGAACAATAACATTCCGTATTGCAATTCCTTCCTTCTCCGTGTCAATCGAAACTCAATCGAGCAGATCTATCAGAGAATAGCCGGCGTTCCCTAGAAAGGAAGGCGACAGCAGGGAACGATGCAACGAGTAAACAAAGAAGCGAACACCGCAGGAAATTGCTTTCAGGAGCATCGCGCCGAGTGTGTAGGCGAAAGTCTGGCCCCGTGCATACGCGGTGCACTTGCAAACAGAGGAGAAACACTTTCGCGTTGCCGTGCCGCGTCGGCTGAAACTGCTCGTTCGCCAGCGATAACTTCCGGCCTCGACCACGGTCGTTTGAGTTGCCGTCGTTCCGCGCTCGGGAATTTTCCTCATATCGTTCGGGAAACGACGAGACCGTGGCGAAAAAAGCCACGCGGAATATTCTTAGCTGAACTCATTGGCAGTTTGGGTTAAATATGGGAGCAGCTCTATTATTATCAAACCGCGTCTTTTAATCGTCAAGATAATACCATAATTGAAATGAATAGCTTTGAGATATTGTAATTATTATGATTATTATTCTGTGTAGATCTGCGCAGACGTTTGCAGACTATTTACGGTATCGAATACAGACATCGTCGCAACGCTTTTTCGAATGCTACAAGTGAATATGGAAAGAAAGGCGTCTTCCAGACGAGGAAACTTGTTTTAACGAGGTCGAAAAAAATGCGCCTCCCTTAATTTCCCGCATTCTCGTTTCGCGCACGAAGGATTCTCGTTAGCGGCAAGCCGGTCGGGCGTCGTTCGCCGTCGAATGGAAATTCCGTCTCGTTTCGCGTAAACACGCGGACGGCCAGGAAATTGTGCGAGCTGTATTAAACGCGCGTGGCAACCGCAGCAATAACCGACGCCGACGCCTCCTCCGGATTGTTCTAATTGTTTAACACCCTTCTTGTGTCAAGCCTTAAACATAACCCTGCCCACCCTTCGCCGCTGGAACTCCCGGGCCAAAGTCTTTTCGTTAAGCGCGTCGTGCCTCTGCCGCAAATGAGACTCTCGCTAGAAGGAAAAATGATTTCCTCCGTATCTACGCCCGCGGAATGAAATTCCTCTCCAACGCAAATCCTATCATCCAATTAAACTTTCTGTCGATTCTACAATGACGAAACGGGGCGGCTCGTCCCGGCGTTCCCCGCCTCCGAGGGTCTCGAAAGTTCCGTCCTATTTCGAACTGTGCTGCGATTCATCCAGATGCCAGGAACTTCCGGTCAGAGGAGTATTTCTCCCCGCGGGACCGTTCAACGAAACGTTAACCGCGGGCCTAGCGAGAGGGGGAACGCGCGTCGCGTCGGGAAGTTTGGCGGTGAATCGAACGAGATAAAAGTTTTCCGCCCCGTCTCGTTCCCCGTAAAAATATCTCACTCTTCCATCGAAAACAAACTCCCGGGGTGTTGCGCGCTTGGAACGCTTTGAATCGCCCCGGTTCGTCGCGATATGTTTTTACATCGGTCTCGACCGTCGTCGGCAATGCGATCGTTCAAGCGTGCGTTGTCCGACCTGAAGCTCGGCCGTTGGTCGCGTTTCAATTAACGGCGTTTCACCGCTACTCGATGAAAGAGTAACGATTGTCCAACGTATATTTCGAAAGCCGTTAATTGAGGAGCGGAAATGGCATTCTAAGGCCCTCTGGGATCGAAATTCGCGTGGAATAATTACGGTCCGCCAATTCAATTAATTGGCGGGTAAGATGGACGGCTGGATTGGTCCGCGGTGAAATAAAGCTTGGACGAGAGCGGACCCTGGCTGACCGCAGATATAAATCTCTACGATTGCACGGTGTAGGGGGCACGCCTCGGTGAACTCTTGGATCCAGATGACTTCCGGAAACGAACGTCGCTTTGTTCTCGTTGCTCCGTGCCTTTGGAGTATCGTATTCGGAATTCTGATAACAGTCTTCTACGATGCTTTTCCGTTGAATTTTCTATAGATTAACACCGTAGAAGATGGAACAATGCCGGACAATTTATTCGTAGACGGGCCCCGTGCGATTCGAACGTGATCGTAAGTTTCGCGAACATTACGCATGAATATGCGATTATTCAAACGGTGTTCCGACGCCGCGTATTTCGACCGATAAACCATTTGCATGCGTCCCCCAGGAAACGGAGACGCTTGTCCCATATTCGCCCGTCGCGATTTCAATTCCCTGCCGCGCCGCGATAATGACGCCTGACAAGCTTCCGGCGAAAAAGCACCGATATCTTCAGACGCGCTCTTATCCGTTAATTGCCATCGGAACCGGGGGAAAAAATGGGTATCAGGGGTGGTTAACCGACGGGCAGACGCACTAGCAAATTTCTACATTCAATTTTATTATAGTAAATCAATTTCTCGCCTATTGGCGACACATTCTTCTTTAATTTTTTAAAGAAGAAAGACACGGTTTTATTTGTCGCATAGATACTTTAATTCGGTTGAACAAGCGTAATCTTGAATTTGAATCCCTCGCTTGGGAACGGTGTTGAAAGTTTCACAGGAACGGCGCCGCGTCGGGTTACGAATTAAATTAATTAATCCAAGTGAGCAACAACGTCGATTAAGTTTCTAGCCGCGCGCTTTGATCGTGAGTCGGCGCACGGTGTAATCGAGCGGACGAAATGATTAAAACACGTTGTGCAATTTACAGTTACTTGACCATTCGTGCAATTTACTCTGTAGCGTAAATCGAACAGCCGCGGTTAGAGCCGTGGTGTGAAACTTCGCAACAACTTTGCGACAAACCAGTAACGCGAGGCTACGCGTTGTTAAATTTATATCGCGCTGGCGCGAAACTAATTTCCAATAATAATTCTCATTATTTGAACTAAACGTAATCGGATAACTCCTCGCCGCAATTCCTCCTGATAATTGTGCATCTGAGAGGATTGAATCGGGGGTCGTGGGAATAGGAAAGAACACGCACGCGTTAGCCGGAGACTGATCGGTCATCTTCATGGTTCCGCTCTGCACACCGTGACGAGCTTTCCTTCCCCTTCGTGCGTCGATGAAAAATTCATCCCCTCGCTGTGAATACAAATGGAGCCATTAAGATTCAAAGTGCAAGCGCGAGGCCATCGCTGCGCACGCTGTCCACTAGAAAACTTCTAAACGCGGGAAACTTGTTACATGCTCATTGTAGGTGCATTCCGCGTGGATCGCCACCGGAAACCGCGCCTCGATTTTGCGCAATTCTTAATTGGGAATACAATAATTCCGCGACTCAATCCTAAATTAAGCTCTATTAATTATGCTGTTAAATTATACTCTAGGACACAAACGAGGAAAAGGTCAATAAACGAGTGTAGGAGTACGTCGACGGAATTATCGAACGAGATGCATTATTCTGCAGTACGAGGTTGTATTACAAATAATGCCGACCCTAATTAATCCAGCGATTTAGCGCCGACGTACAGTTCCATAAATCACGCGTGCACAGGGATAGTAGCTGGTTCAATATGCCTGGGAACTTTGGTAGCAAACAATCACCGTGCGCTAATTCTGAGACACGCCGCTTCCAATTTATACGCGCATATCCAAGCAACCGGAAGCCTCGGCGTTAATCCGTTAATTATCCTGCTCGATATCACGGTAATTTGCGGTAACAGCTCGTGTGTGGGACGAGTCGCGTTCGACGAGGACAGAGTCAGAGGAAAATCGGACGAAGTTTGAGAACGAGAAGAATGAGATTCGGGTGTTAAAAGGGGGTGAAAGCGAGAGAGGCAGAATCGTGTTAGCTTGGGAAGGGAACTGGGGAAAATAACGTTGCGAATGGCTCGTCCGGGAAATTCGAAAGCACCGGGAGAAGAATGGTGTCGGGATTGACTCGATTCGGAAAGTCACGCGTGAGCCAGGACCCTAATGTTGCGTACAACTTTCTGCAGAAATTACGTAGCCTGTGGGAAACAGGATGGTTTATTAAAATACAATTCTTAAGCGAAAAAGAGCTCGTTTCCTTTGAACGGATGAAAGGAAAACGTCTCGTCGCAGCGCTTGGCGATTTTAGTAGCAAGACAAGGTGGTTCGAAATACAATTTGTCTTAGCAGCATGATCCTTTGAGAACGAAACTGCATTACTCGAGTTCGCCGGGCGCACGGATCACGTTACACGGAATTATCCTTCAGAGCCGCGAACAATGTAACGCTAAAGGGTGCGTAACCGTAGACTTTCGGCGCACAATTCGAATCGCGGGATTTTACGATGAAACTCGTTCCAATATTCTCGGTTCCAAGTCCGCCCTGCCGACTTTTTTCCTAGCTGAACTTTCCGCGATAAATATCGCGAGCGACGAAAGTGGCTAACATTACGCGTCTTGCAACCCCCCCTCCCCCCTCTTCTGTCGAGGAACTTTAATTAATTGAATCAATTACGTTTGCCTGCCGGTTTGCCGCTTTGGAAAGTAATTTGGAGAATAAATTCTTGAGAGGAATGAAAAATGTACAGCGAAACTAAAGTATGAAGGTAGAACGTGGAATGGAGCAAGGAAGTAACCCATAAATGAATTAAGAATCGCATAGTTCGATTAATTTATTCATTGCTCGATTTGGGACAGGACAAATAATTTGAAAGAGGTGTGCCTATATGAAATCAATTGAATTGTATCGATCTCTAAGGACAAAAAGGACACAGACCGTATCGAATTAATTGCCATAGTAAACATAGAATTTGCGTGTGTAACAGTAAAAATAAATCGGCGTCAAGATGTAGGTACACTTTCGTTTTTACGATTTCATCGAAAGTTCACGGTTTGGGGTCAGAGCAGACGAAATCAGAGTCGGCCGAAGCTCGAACCTAAACCACACTTCCAATTACCGTTGGATCTGGATAGCTGGCACGAGGCGCAAGGCAAACTTTTCGACGTCAAAATAATCGTCGAGTAAGGAGACGAGAAGCAGAGCGCTTGCAATTGATCTATCGTCGCCGGGTGTGCATTGTTCCCATTAATGGCCGCGTAACGCGAACAATACGACTGCGTGCGGAAGTTACAATTAATTTATGCACCGCCAAGGCGGCTGGGCGGGTGGACCACGAATTTGCCTTCGTGGTTACACAGATTTCGTGGGAAATTTCGTGGAAAAAAAAGAGTTCCTGGTTACACGGCGTCTTTACTTGATGTTTAGACTGGAATCTCTGTTCCATCGTTGTGCAGTAATTTGTTGCGCCGAGGGTAAAGGAACGGTATCAGAAATTATCGCTAGTTTAAAATGAAACTTAAAGCGAGAATACGATCCAGTGTCAGAACGACAGATATATTTTGTTTCCCGAAGACGTTGTTGAATTTTCAAGATAATTTCCCCAAAACCCGCCAGCGTCGCAATAATATATTCGACACCTGTCAACGCCACGTGTGCGGCGCAGTTGCGTCACATTATCGCCGCCGTTGCAGTCGTAATGCGTTTCGCGTGCATATTCCAGCAGCTCTGTCTCTTCACTGACACCCCCGACGATATATAGACATCGACACGTATGTATATAACGTATCTGTCCGACTCTGGGAAAAAGTGTGGAAATTCGGTGATAGAACAATGCCGGAACTTTCGATCGGCTTCAATCACTGGAAGGCATTTTTTTATAGTTTCGTAAAGAAAGAAAATGAAAGATCTGTAACACACATTCACGTTTGTATACGTCTTTCCTCTTTTATTTAAAGTGCTCCTCGTATCAGGAGGCAGTGCGTGCTCAGGGGCGACGAGGGGGTGCGACCGGCGGAAGAGTAGAAATTTAAGGCTCGAAGGGAAGAGAAACGTCGATGAACAAGATACAGCGACACGGGCGCCAAGTCTGCCGAGCAGGAAAATCGAAGAAAAACGCAGTAGCGTAGAAATCATGGTGCGCGGGGGTGGCGGGATGGAAGGAGCCCCCCTGTGCTGCCCCATGGTAACTCTTCCCTCTCGCGTTAGAGAACGAGAAAGGATATGAAAAGAGGGCGAGGAGGACAGAGACGCAGCCGCGAGAGAGAACCAGGCGGACGAGAAAGCAAAAGCCCCGGTGTGCCCGGTACCCGTTCCGGGGGTGGTGGTGGATCAATACCACCTCCACTAGGAGAATCGTGACGGTGCATGGGATTTACCGCACACAGCCCCCAGTTGTGTGTCTTTCGGCGAGCTGCTACTTTGACGACGACGCGGCGTCTACCTTAGAACCACCTTCGCGAACCCCTTCCCTGTTCTTCTACGGTTCTTTCCTGCACCCCTTCGGGGCGCACCCGCCCCCCCGGGGCGGTCTCACACCGCTCGCGCTTCGAGGACGCGAGGAATGAAATTATATCCGATCCCTTTCGCCATTCCTACCTACACGCTCGGTTACTCCTTGCCGTACGATTCGCGGGTGTTTTCACCCTTCGGTGACTCTTGTTTGAAGGGAACTTCAGCCCCGAAACTGTTCTTCGCCCTGTGTTCTTTGCAAGTAGACAAATCTACCAGGCGTCCGCAATACTTGTCCAATCATTATCGCCGCCTCAAAAAATGTTCATTTATTTCCTACGAAACGTATCTTTTATGTTTTATATTGTTTCTAGCAGAAATACGATACGTGGAAGTAAGCCGCGTTAATTGAAGATACCATAGTGGCACGAAAGCGGCCAAAAGTCTGCGAAATCTTTGTTCGAAGCCAGTATGTTTGTGTTCGCGGAACTCTAGCAGGAAAGGCTGCCCCTTAATTTAGCCAAAGCCCTGCCGTGCTCAAACGACTCGCGGCGAGAAGTGGATGTCATCGTTGTCGGAACTGTTTGCATGCCCGCTGATTCTCGTCGAGTGGCGAACGAGCAAATAATCTCGAAAGAAGTCGCTGAAGAATCCTTTTTCGGCGGTGCGGAGCATGCTTTTGTAGAGTTACAGACTTCCCCTTGCGATTATTATCAGATATAAATTAATTCTAAACATTTTTCTTTCGATGCCTACATCCGGATGGGATCAAAGGAAATTCCTGGATGCAAGCAAAAGCGAACTGCGTTCCAGTTTTTGCATTCATCGATTGACTGAGCGTCGTTCATGGAAGACGTAATAAATATGTAAAGGAAAGTAGAAACATAGTTGAGAAGAGCTACAGGAATTTCTGTTGATAAGATTTTTGTCCCTGCGACAACGTTTTCATTAGAAACTTTCCAAACTTCTCCGTTCGTTAACTGAGCCTCGATAGAACGATTCTTAACATTCGTATAACGGAGAACGGATTGATTCGTCGCGTACATGCTCCGTGTGACAGGCTACGAGAAGGGTGGAAAGGAAAGAAGGCGCGAGATCACGCGAACGGCGATTAGAGATAAGGTACAGGAACAGTGGCAGGGTGAATAAATCACACGGCAGTCCTTTAATAGCTTAATGAAGCCTGGCCAGAGCGCATTTTCCACCGACGAGCCACGCAATCTTATTACGACGAGCTTTCTTCTTTTTTTTTTTATCAGACTCTCTGTTATTAGCACTTGGAGAAACTTCTTTCGCTGGAAATTTTTCTCCTCAGTAATTGTGCCTGCGAGCCATGGCAAAATTACTGTGGCAGGATTCCTGCGAATTTCATTATCGCGCAAAGGAAGAATGTAAGAGTATAATTCTGTTTTGCGTCGTAATTTTGATGCCGCAATCAATTTCTATCGAAATTCAATCTTTATCGTACTGGCACCTTGAACATTTATAAATCCGATGATTATGTAACGTTAACGGTCCCACTAAAAAGTTGGAGAATTCCTCCACTCGAGAATGGAACGACGAGGGCCACTACGGAGGGTTGAAATGGAAAGCGGCAGGGGCACGGTTAAAGGAGGAATAGCGACTTGTCGCGGCTCAAAGGGATTCCAGCCAGCTTTCAGAATAACGTCTCGGCGCTGTTCGGTATCTAGGGGTGTAGCAACCATTGAAACGCGAGGGTCAAGTGCTTTGCATCTCCCCGGAATGCGCGGCAGCAGCTCCTTTGAGTCGTCGCCAACCACGCGGACCTCCCTCACTTTTCATCTCATTTTTTTCATTTATTTATCCCGCTGCGCAGCGTCTATCCGGGAACTTCGATCGGGTGCGAGTATGCCGTGCCACGTAAGACAAAAGCATCTCAGTGGGAAAAGACTGTGTTTCATTTAACTGGAATTCGCTGCAGAACGCCTGCCACCCTTTCTTCGTTCCGCTAGACAATTTCTAATGAAACCCTTCTACGGTAGCTTTCATATTTGTTGCCGCTATTGGCAATCATAACTTTTCTAATTTAATGAGCTTTTACGATTAAACAGTGGTAGTAAACAGTTTAGATGGGATTTCAATAAGTTTCAATATTATTCGTATTTTTACATTTAAACATCCGTCTCCGTATCGAAGCACAGTTGCGTACCCAAGCGCGCGAAACACCCTGTACAACAAAACACTTGGAGCGATCGACCGAAACGACAACCAAAAGAGGCTGACCGTTCGAGGAACTCGTAAACAAGGAAACTGCAACAGGAAGTGAAGGATTGTGCGCGGTCCAGTACCGTCCTTGGAGGAGATACAAAGATCGGGGTGGAATGGGGGTTAAAGAAAAAGGACGGGTTCTATTGAAAGTCCAACGAGAACGCCGTGGAAACACAGTGGCTCACTGGTTAAGGAATGTCGATGGCAACGCGAGTTTTCAGCTTTCTGCGTTAAAGCGTGTCGGGGTGGGATGAAACGGGAGTAGTTGACAAAAAAAAAAGAAGAAGAAGAAAATCATGGCGGAAACGGTGTAACAAAGATGTAGGAGTAAGAGGAACACAGGGTGGAGTGGGTTACCGGAGGCAAAGGAAGATGGAAGCTGGGAGAATTGCAAAGGGGTTGGAGAAAGACTGGGAAAAGTTAAGAGACGAAACGGTTCCACGCCAAAGGGGGAGGGAAGTTTCGTTCCCTTTAAATCGTCCCGGGGAATTCGAGCTTCGTCCGTTTCACCCTAAACTCCTTTCTCCAACGCGCATCTCCCCGTTCGCTCGCGCACGGTGAAAACTGTCAATTGTAAATGACGGGCGCATTTGCCGGGAGAATAATTTACCGGGAGTTTGGAAAATTGATCGCCCCACGAGTGTTTCGTCCCAATGAAATTATCAAGGAAAATTCAATTTATTCGTGTCGGTATACAATGTTGCTTTTATAAGCGACGAATACCGCCAGCATTATTATAATAGCGTACAGAAGCGTCGCTTCCTCGTTAAAACTATCGCGAAATCTAATTTCCATCGACGCGAAATAACATCACCGAGATAACTTGACCAGGCGCCCTCGGATTTCAAACCCCATCCACGGCGGATACTTAATACGCAGTTCCAATTAAGAAAATGATGCGTCGTGTCTACTCGGGACACTCTACGCCACGGACACGCTCCTTTCCAGCACCCTGTTTACCAGGTTCGCTCGTATCAGGTCCGGAGAGCAACGCGAAACGGGTACGTAGAATCGGAAACTTTGGTAAGTCGTAAGTTGCACGGCAAAACGTGTATTTGGGCAGCGGTCCAGAAACTGGCCAGAGCAAGCACACTAACGATCCCGGCTAAAAGCGTTCAACCGACGTGTAGTCAATTTAATCGTCGAGAACTGGACGCGGTTCCACCGCGAAAAGCATGCCCTCATCCCCTTCGTGAACGCCGTGCACCCCGATAACCTAGGGCTATTAGTGAACTTGAAATTGAACCGACTTGCACTGATGCTGCCGTGAAGTAGTCTGCTAAAAGTCTGGTATTCCTAAAGGGGGGACGAAGTAACGTGTAAATAGAGAGAAAGCGAGAAAGGCAGTCATTTAGGGTGGTCTGGATTTTCTGGGTTTTCGAATGTTGCTCGTAGATCGGATGAAATAGTTTGGATTTCGATGTGGCTGTGAGGTTTTCCCTTTTTTATAGTTCCCGACAGTCGATGAACTTTTGAAAGGAAGAAATTTCGAGTAAATTACTTCAGATGATTCCATTTCCACCTCCCCTTGGAATTATCTATTTTCTCAGGCTGTGTGAAATTGAAGAACCTTGGCTCAACTTCTCGCGTGATTATTTCATTCTTACCCCTTTGCTTCTGAGAGATAACAAACGTTCGTCAAAGAGGGAATGCTTGGACGAGGAAAAAAGAAATTAGGGCAGCCAAGTGGGTCAAGAATTGACCGCGACAGGGTAAAAGAGAAGAGTCGGCAGATGCGGTGGGATGGAAGGAAGAGTTCGACGGTCGACGGAGAGGGCGGCTGAAAAACGGCATCCGCTACTGCGTCAGTGGAAAACGATCGAGTTCGGTCAACCTCGGTCGGAATCCGGCGCCGACGTTGCGGTCGTGCCGAGCTATGACGCAATCCGAGTGTACGGTATATGTATAGGGCGCACAATGGCCCGTATCTGGGTCGTGGTGTCAGTGCTGCTACCCCTTGCCAGGGGGCTGCAGCCCCAATTTCGCTTGCCCGGCGCGCCTGGAAAATCGCCGCGATATCAACCCTCTCTCGCGTATTGTTTCTCCGCTCTCTGTCTCCTTTCCCTCGCTTTATCGCCCCCTTCACGGTCTTTAGTCCAATCACACACGTATTTAAGGGTTGCGAATAGAAATGTTTGATTACTAAAAGCCTTTGAGATAAGAGGAAGGCTGTTGCATTGTTTCGAAGATAAAAAAAAATTAATAAATGACCGGGTTAAACGAAGTAAATGTAAAAATAACTACTGCGATCGTGGTGGAAAAGCGGGTCACGAAAGGCTGTGGACGCGTGTATCCTGGAATTACGTTTCCGAGCGATTTCCCACGACCCAGATCGGGGAACCGAACAGATTGCTTGCACGCAATCGTCAGCCTCGTTGTTCTACGTTTTCGGTGACATCCTTTCGCCTATCGTACTAAAAGAGATCCTGCTCCCTTTGTGTAAAAAAAAAACATGGCATGATAAATCAACGGTGAAACAGTGTGATCTATTGCGACGAAAAAGGAGGACGGAGCAACATACCGTGGGAGTTTATTTGACTCTCGGTTCAGGAAATCCCTTGATTCCATTTCGAAACATGTAAAACCGGAAGGGAATTCATATTTCGAGGCAATTTCAAATTACAAACGGTGTACCGTTCGCGATCGTAAACGAAACTGAGAACGTGAGCGAACGAAACCGCGCGAAAAACGGACCACTCGGCTTCGCAAGTCTATGCGAATCGCATGCGTTACGCGTTTTCCACGTGCAGCAGCTGACGCGCGTGGGAGCAGTTCTCTCGTGTACGAGCCTCGCGGATAGACCCGAGTTAGCCCCGCGATCGTTCCTCCAAGAGATCTGGAGCATCCCCGCGGCATCCGAAGATTCGATTTACCCAAACATCCTGAAACGATACATGAACGATCGACCCGAACATATCCCTCTTCTACCTCCTGATGTAGGTTAAACGATTAAAAGATAACAACAAGCGGAGTCTGTGCTTGACAGAGATAAAGAGCTGACGATGTTGTTAACGGAGACAGATTAGCAGACAATAGATCCCTCCCCCCTCTCGTGAAATACATATATTCCCTTTTGAATTATTCTTTGATAACGGGTATTATCGAGTCCCTGTTGGACCAGGTAGCAAGAGGACTTTATTGGGCAATTTAGGAAGAATTGAAGATCGTTGTAGGAAATCGCGTTGTTTGATTAAAACTAGAACAGTAATTGAATTTTGAGTAGACTTTGCAATGTATGATGTAATGTTGCAAACTTACAAAGTAACTAAGACATTTTTATTGGATCATAATTAATAGCTACTATATCTTATTGTTGTGCTCGCTTGATTGTTACGCCCGGTGCGACGACGCTATCGATACGCTGCGGGGCACAACTTGGAAAGTCCGAGTTCGCGCGGAGCAGGTTCTATCTCCACTTCGATCAGGAAAAGACGCAGGAACATGGAACCCTCCCTGGAAGCATATAAATTACCTTTCCAAGCTGCTACATGAACAGAAAGAGAGGAATACGTTTCTCTTGGATAATTCCATGGTAAAACCGAAAGCCGAACGAAAGAGACATTGAACGAAGTATAATGCCGACACACGATATATGTACGTGTAGAGAGTCTGACAGCGAAACTAAAACGAAAAAACAAGGGCAGGAAAAGGTACGAAATAAAAGAAAAAAACAACGAGAAAAAGGGGGCACGAAGGGGTGCGGGGGGTGGAAAACGATAGGGTGGAAAGTGCTCGCGCAGCTCGGCCTTTCCGACGGATCGTTGCTGATAAAGCGCGATAAGCGGCACCGCCGCGCCGCGGCACGTTATGAGGACGGAAACGATAACGCCCGGCACGCTTCCAGAGAAACGTCGACTCGCTTTTCCGCTTGATCTTTGCTCGTTTCGACCGACGCGGCGCGGCGCAGCCAGAAGCTTGTCTCCCCGCCACCCACCCGCCGCCTTTTGTAACCGGATACACGTCGGCTAATTGAATGTGTCCCCGTTTTGTGCTCGGGATTAATCTCGTGTGCGGCTGGGATTCGTTAGCTCTTGTATTCCTGCTCGCGTTGTTGTCGCCGTTGTCCCGACTGTTAAACGAATACGCGCTACCCTTTAACCCGGAAATCAACGCTAAACACCTTTCGACGGCTTTTCAATGGGGACAAGCGTCGGCGGATAATTCTCGGGCTGATTTGAGAAATCTGGAGCGCCTTACCAGGTTCTGGAGCTTGTTATCCTTGCTTCGTTATCGTTGTATCTTTCTTTCTCGAAACCGATTTGCAGGATTTCTATTGTTTAGTTTGATAAAATGCAGGTAGTAATTTTTTTTACAAAAGGAGTAAAGGGATTTTATTGATGTTTTTCCTATGAAATGATTTACAACGGGTTTAATACGGATGGTACACTTTCTTCTATCTTCAATCAGAAGCCGTTGCGCAACGTTTTTTCTAAATCGTGTGCAAACGCTGCGCAGGCAATTTTCCCCTGCCATTTCGACCCCCCTTCCGCCGTTCATCTTGCCGTTTTATCCCAACGGAGAAACAATGGTTGAACGTAAGGGGCAGGGTGGATTTAAGGAGAAACAGGGAAAGCCGAGAAGGCGGAAGAAATACGGTTGGCAAGAATTTGGGGGGTGTTTTCCATCGAGGGAGATCTCGTTATTACACTACCTGCTTTCGTAACGTTCGTCGCTTGTTTCTTCACGAAATTCTACCCCAAAAATTGTTCTTTCGCCAAATTGCTCGAACAGTAATTGTGCAAATTTAATTTCCGTCGATGATAAACTGGCTACGCCGAATCAGACGCTCTCGCGTTGCCGCTGTCCAGGATAGATTACACGTGCGCGTAAACCGGAAATGCGACGAATCATCCCTCCGTGGACGAGCTTCGAATTCGCTGCATACACTCTTCAAACAGACTCACGAAAAGATCTCGTGCCATTAAGTAATACTTTCTGGTACACGTCGAGACAGCTTGATTAAAAAAGTATCTTATTTAAAGTAAAAATAGGAAACTCCAATGACAGGAGTTTTGGGAAAGCTTCGAATTAACCTGAACAGTCCGTACGCTTTTTCGATAGTCTTGAATAAAATATTAAAAATAAACGACGAAAGAATTGAGAAACACTTGTCAACTCTGCAAGGACCAAGTTTCCTTTCAACCATTGATGTTTCCACGAAAAGCCGCGCGGAAAATTGAACGCTTGTCCTCGGGGATGCAGGGAAGGAGTAAGAATGTGTTACCTGCAGGCAGAATACCACGGACGAAGAATGATATTCTTTCAGAGACTATGAAAAGAACAGAGAAGTGAGGGGAACGGAGGAAAAAATTGGAAGAAGAAGAACAATCTGCTCTCGTGTGGAAAAGAGAGAGAGAGAACGCAAGGGTTGCGATCGTCAAGATGGGAGTGGAGCTGCGCCTTCGACTCCGGCCAAGTCAGCAGACTTTTGTTAAGGGACAACTTTGCGCCCGCCACGATTTCCCAGCTGCGCAACGACTCCGTCCAGAGATGATTGATGCGCTGCAAAAAAAAAGCACGAAGCAAGGGGTGTTATCGGGGGGAAAGCCGGATCGATCCTGGTCGAGACGCCCAAGCTTTCAGATTCGGGGTAAACAGAGACATATTTTACACTGTCTTCGTCGGATGCCACGTGTACACTTGGGTAGGGAAAAAGAAGGATGAATTATTCAAGATTGTATTCCACTAAGGACAATTGAATAATTTAAAATCAAGGAGAAACGGAAGCAAAGGTTCAGCTAAGTGAATCCTTTTCAGGAGAATAAAGTTGGTATCGGTAATTAGAAATGATAATCGATTAGAATCAGCGGGGAGAATCTTTCAATTTCCCTTTACCAATTTTTATGAACAGTTCCCGCGTATTTCTGGCCACGGAGCAAAATCTGAAACTTTCGAGTGAGAGGGGCAGGTCGGCCCCCTTAAGGATGATGAATGTGTTTCTATGGTAGCGACCGATGATCGATACGGAGACGAAGAGACGCGAAAGTGGGACGCAATTTTCTTTGGATTCTCCCGTTGCGCCAGCAAAGTTTTTGATCGACATTTCGCGCCGTGGATGAATATTGTTCGACGATACAGTCGAAAGCGTTACAAGGGATGATAGTCGCTCGACGCGAATCATCCTGGTGCCTTTTAAATGATATTAAAGCGTACCAGTGTTAGAAAGAAAGTTTAGGACACTTAAGATTGATTAATTTATTGAATAATCAAGCTTAAATCAGTTTCATTCTTGGAAGTAATTATTATTACATTTTTTAGATGAATACCTGTCTAGATCTAATTTAGAGAATTTTCTCGGAGAGCATCCTCAAGAAACGAAAGATACTCCCGAAGCTTTTGTTCAGCAGCTCGTGACGCAGCTCCGATTCAGCCCGAGTGCTTTATAATTTCCTTGATCCAGTACACGTGTACGTAGCTCTGGATCACGGTGTTCTTCGGTCGCGTATCGACAAAAGCACGAGAAGGCGAGCAATTATTTCCAGCAGATTTCAATTACGGATCACGATCCGCGAAGGGATCGGAAAGGGATCCTATCAACTTTTCCTGATAGTGATCAGCTGTCATTGTACGTGTGACACACGTTTCATTCGTTAAAAAAAAGCAATGATTCGATAGCTCTTCGACCCTCGCCGATGAGCGGATTATTTGGTACACGGTTCCACGATCGCAGTCCATCCTCGGATGCGAAGCAACTCTGCACGGTCGCGAAGGCTGTAGCGATGTGGGAGTTGGTTTGCAATGAAGATACAGCGGTCCATGATATTTTAATAAATATTACGGAAGGGTTGCATGTTCGAAAGTCAAACGTAAATTAAATCATACACAAATTACGATAAAACAAAGTGTGACACGACTGATATCCATCAAGCTTAAATACCATCTGCCAAATATTATAAACCGCACGATTCTCTAGCTCCCTACGATCCCTCGGTTCGCAAGGGTTGAACGAGGAATGATCGATAATAATATATTTTCAGATGTCGCAAATGGGCAGACCATTAGCGGCTACCCGGGCTTCCGGGGGCCCAGATATGAGAAGGTCTTTCCGAACGATGCAGACATTTCGGGCAGCGATAATTAAATGAAATTGTGCACGCCGTTTCGCTAGCATTAACTCTAAAACCAAAAATATAACTAAAACTAAATGCTATCAACGTTCATTTCCATCGTTCGGTCTGACGGCGAGGCTCTCGACGCGTCCTGTATTTAGTGCGCGCCGCAAGCGTCGGCGATCGGCTCGAAACCGGGGCCTGTACCCATATCCTGTAGAACACTGGCCGGCCACTCCACTCGTCCCCGAGGGTCGGAAGATCGATATCGGTTCATGCTCTCGCGGTACGTGCATACGTACGCAGTGTTGTGAGTAAGCTGGCGTGTGTACATTTTGCGCGACGCTGGATTACGGCTCGCCACGAGATGCCACGATCGAGATATACTCCCCGCTTTCCTCACCCCGCTGGCTGCTCGGATCAGCGAACCGAGGACACGATGGATAAGTGTCGAGATCGGAAACGCGGGATATCACCAAAAAAAAAAAACAGGAAAAAGTGACGGATATCGGAAATCAAAGTACTCGTTCAGCTTCGATTGGATCGTGATATATTTGAAACGAGCCGGCAAACGTTGACTCCTACAATTTGTTGTACGGTGAGTGGACAAAATTAATTATACAATTTGTCCACGTTTGTTGCTTACAGCAAGAGTAACGCGATCGCGATAATTGACGTCGAAGTCGACGCGTTGTAATTCGCCCTCCGCGCGTTAAACGAATTTTTATCCAACGGCTGGCGATCGTTGATTCGTAGAAAACGGATGGATAAGGGCGCGCAACATTTAACGAAGCACCCGTGTAACTGTTCCTAGCGCGCATGCACACGGATTGTTTCGCACAGAACGGTGCGCCGAAGCCGCTTAATTTTGCATCCAGAGCGTTGCAATTATTCTCGCGTCAAATTGATGCGCGGAGAAAATTACTCGGACAAATTGACGAAATATTTGAGTACGCATCAGCGTTTCGCAAACAAAGGTGTCTACTTTGAATACAGCGCAAAGCCAGCTAGTGTGATCCCTTTCTCAGTTTCGTTGGATCAAGCGGGCTCAACCGCCGGCCGCGATAAAGAACTTAATTTTTCAACCGGAAGCGGACCGAGCCGAGGAAAGTTGATTACGCCCTTGATCCTCGACGCGTCTGGGACGAAGTCGTTGCGTAAGGATTGGAACAAAGGCAGCCGGCGAAGGGGGAAACGTATCGCGACGTTATTTCCGCGTTTCTTTCACGAGGGCATCGTGTCGGCTGTGCTGCATCGCGTAATTTTCAATTAGCCGACGGAGACCGAGTAAATGCGCGGCGGCGAAGTGTACAGTACACGTAGAAAGTAATATTTCTCTCGCGAATGAAATTAAAGCGACAGAGTTGGCCGTTTCTCTGTGCGAAGCATGATTCATTGCTAAGGGAAATGCGAAGGAATCGAAGGGGATGTAAATGGTGGCTGGCAATATTGATTCGGTGGATGATGTGTAACTAGTATTCCTCTGTGTGATGAAAGAGTCGCCGCATCTAAATCTTTTTAGAAGATTATTTTACAAGATATTCTGTGGTAGATTTCTTTTTTTTTTTTTTAATCCTACCACACGAAACGATACAGTTAGAGGGTCGACTCGACATTCGCATTACTTGCAAATGTACATCGAATCAATTCAAGTGGATCGAGAGAGCCTCTCGCTTCTTCCTCTATTTTTATTTTTATCCGCAAATGAAATTAACCAGAAAGGATCCCGCATAACGTTCTCGCCGATTCAACTACCTCTCCATTCTTTATCCGCCTTATTGCCTCCCCCCCCCCCCCCCCCCAACGCTATCTATGGCGAAAGAGCACTCGTTCCCCTGTAACCAGGTGATATACGACCGTAGACTGATTCCGTCTCGCGGTACGGAACGACCGCATTGAACTTTATAATCAGACCTCTGGCTTCGGGTCGATGTAGGAATTCGGAGAGCAATCGCGTTACGTGAGACGATTTTTATGTTTAACGTGGGCGAGATATGAAAGGGGTATTCCAAATTAGACAGTCGAATTCCGCGTTCTACGGATATTCAGAGGGTAATCTACTTCCTGAGAATGCATGCCGCTTGGATTAGATACAACTCTCTGCACTTTTCTCGCGCGCCATTCAAACTTGACCCAGAGGTCAGGACTACCATTTCATTTTATCCAAAAACTATGTAACATAAATAACCAACTTCAAAAAAGGTCTTACATAGTGTAAAAATGTATTGTACACTGTTTCAACTGGTCAATCAATTGCACAGGCACTTTGATTATCGCATCGGCAAGGCGTCGTCGCTACTAAACGTACGATTAAATTAATAAAACGACGTAGCACGGATGACATATCATTTTCGTTAACGCTGAAAGATCAAACGATTGCTGTGGAAATACACATGGGAAGACATTCGACTCCCACGCAATAGGCGAGAACATCGTTGACCAGCAGAGCGCTGTGTAATCGACGAATTTGCGAATCGAATTTATCGTATTCGAGATCGGTCAACGGCGGACAATGGATTCTGTGGAAATCTATTTCGCTGGGCTGACTCTATTGAACGGCTGCCTTATTTGCCGATCTCCCCCCTCGCGAGGAGAATGATTTAGAATAGGGAATGCCTTCGTTAGCGTTGACCTGCACTATTGGAAGGCTCCGATACAGGCTTGGTCCATTGTATGCCAGCGCTGCCATTGGGTTATACTACTGTGGACTTTAGTTACGCGCCGACCCAGTATCTCTCCAGTGGACTTTGACCAACTTGAGTCTGAGTTAACATTGACCCAGACTGCCTAAAACTAGGTTCAATTGAAATTCGAATTCTCACCACTGTCCTGACCCCCGTTTACATTAAAAACCGTAGTCCGATCGATGACAAAGTTCCGCATTCGATGTCCACGTTCGAAGAGTTGTTATATCCGGCTACCACATTATGTCACCGCGCTTCCCATTTTTTCTTTCGAAGAGAGCTCCAATGGAGCAGTGGCCGGAGATACCACACGGAAAAAGAGCCCATTGTGTGGGAGTTGGCTGCTTAATGAAGCGGCTGCCGATAAGACAATACAGGTATACAGAAACCGAGAGCTGGGGGGGAGGGAAAAAACGCTGCTCCCTCGAGCTGACCATCGATCCGCTCGCTAATTAATACCCCCCCGCCCGAAGGTTCCTGTGAATGCCGGACGTGGGAATACGCTGCTGCGGATATTAATTAACACGTGAAAAACATTTGAGCGTATCCCATTGTTGCGAATTCCGCGGTCGTGTGTCGCATCGATTCTCCGAATCGTCTTTTCGTGTTTAACTCGTGCAGCGTCCCCGGTTTCCAATAGAAACTTTCATTTAACCTCCCGATTACCGTAATCGCGGGCAGCGTTAAAGCGGACCACACGGAATACCCTTGCGCCAAGAATCCTCGAGTGTCTCACCGTCACCGCGGACTTCCGGTTCCCGAGCAACGCCGCGGGCGATTCCGTGCATTCTCGCCGCGGTCCAAGCGGTTCACGGCGTTTCGGGGTCAACGGGACGACGACCACAGAGAGGGGTTTGCGTAACTCCCCCGAATGCGATCGCCGTGCATCGTCAACTTTGTTGCTCGACGCCGAGCCGATCGATCGATTATATTTACCGGCCCGCTCTCCGGTTCACCGAGAACACCGCGACGTGTCACGCGAAACGTTCCACGGTCTCCCGGCACACGGTTCGGACCCGGAATTTTCATCGGGCTTATCGATCCGGCCTCGAAAATTGGAACGCGCAAAAGCGCGCGTGCCCTCGCTCGCTACCGTTCGAGAATGATAATTAAAAGGAATTCCTTTGGTTATGATTGCTGATGGCGTATCGGAAACGGAGCAACTCAGGTTCGACCGGTTTTACAGCGGACAGTAGGCTCGTTTCGTTCATTTATATTTCCTTCGATCGACGTCATCTGAAATTTTTCTTCAGAAACCTCTCGTAGAAACTTTGATCGAATATCAGATTAATATCCGCCCATCCGCTAAAAATCATCTGGAAATTTGTATTACTCCGTTTGTAGGTGGAAATAAAAAACACGTTATCAATCTCTTTCTATAATATTCCTCGTATAACGTCGGAAATTGTATTAAAGTGTTCAAAGGTTGTACAAAGCGCCTCAAAGCTCCGCGTTTCATCGGAGCGGCGTCGGCCCTAATTGTCCGTTTCCCAGTTACCCTTCCATAGGGACGCGTCGGGGGAGGAGAAAGAATCTTCAGCATGAATTTTTGTGAAAGCTCCTCCGAAGATCGTGCCCGCCGAGTGGCAGAACTTTAATTCCCGCCCCCTCAGTGCCGTTGCGTCGCGTCGTGCAAATATAAATAACGGACGTGCGCGTTAAACAGCCCCTTTTCTCTGTTTCAAAGCGGGAGACGGGCAAATTTGCTTTCGGCCGTGTTAGAGCACCGACGACGGAAAATAAATTCCGAGCGGGGCCGCGATTACCTACCTATTAATGCGACGCCACCGAGCCACTAATTAAGCGCTGCCACCGTTGATTAACAATTAACCGACCGCCGCTACGGGAACATCGGCAGACTCGTCTGAACGATGGAAAAAGAATCTTTCAGTGTTTTTCTCAGTCATTCGTAATAATTATCAACACTTTGTTAAAGAAATTTTTGCTTCCCGTTCGCACCAAAGATTTTTAACAAAAGTCGCCCAACAGAAATGATCTCGTTTGCCGGCAGGATAACGTAATCGCGACTACCCGTCACGTTAATTGCAAAGCTGTCTGATAGAGAAAGACACTTTCAGGTAATTCATCGGGCGCTCGCCACAGCAGCGCGGGATAAGTTATGGTCGCCCGCTGATAATCCGTATCACAGAGCTGTGATTACGATGCTCGTTCCGAAGCGATGACCCAGTTTGCTTCGTTGGTAAGATTGATCTCCGCTCTGGCGATTTGATCTTTTTATCCTGGGTGCTATCCATATTCCAAATAATGATTTGTTCCGTTTACGAAAAGAAGAACAATGCTGCTAAACGTATCAGTCTGAAATGCGGCGCTTCTACATTTGCTATGAAACTTACTGTATTCGTAAATTACTTAATTGTATTTCTATAAATATTTATGTATTTTATTATTTTTGTATATCCTTCTGCGATTACATCGGGAATTTCGCGGGCATTTAACACGCGTACGAAACATTTCGCTTTGAAGAAGATGAAAGAAATATTCGCGATAGAGATATTTCGGGGTTGTTCCCGATGTATATGGTTACAATATAGAGTTTCAAAGGAACACTCACCCTTCATGCCGAGGACTAGTCGAGTTCACCAGGTAGCGGGGACACTTTAATAAAGATCGACCGTGCGACGATCGGATTCCCGCACCGCGCCAGCGATACGAGCAAGGAACACCTTTGACAATTTCACGAATCACTCGCGACCCCGTTTCGATCGCGGCACAAGACACTAACGGTTAACGGGGAGGACCGCAGGAACATGAGACGCTCTCTGCAATCAAAGCAAAATTAAAAATTCGATTGCAATAACGATCGAGTGACGATAGATGGTTTAAGAAAACGGGTTCGGAAACGATCGGTTAGATCGGCAACGCAACCTGCAACGGGAAAGCGCGTCGTTTAGACACGGACGTCGGGTAACGACGTTCCTTCAGGTGTAGCCGAGAAAAGAAGAAAAAGGAAGCTCGACAAAGCTACGCGGGAATAGCCGCCCCATTTCCGGTCCGCTCTACTTCCAAGCCAGATATCCGAGGGCTCGTCGGGAGGGATCGCGGCCAATTTACCAGCAACCGTACGCGTTCCGACCCGGAGAAACTCGAAAACGAGTCGGTGCGATCGCCGTAAATTTTCCGACGTCCCCCACAAAAAAAAAGAAAGAAACGATAGCAGCTACGGCGCTCGATTAACTTCCCTGCAACGCTTGCTCTTCCACCCTGGATGATGGGCGCGAGGTAAAGTTCTTTTTGCGCAAGGACGTAATGGAGAATTTAAGACGCTTTTGGAGGAAGCTGTTAGGAGAGACTCGGTTCGATATTATCAGCCTACCGACGTCCCCTTTGAACTCTCTTCGAACGTAAATCAATTTTCCATCTGAGTTCGCGCGCTCGTCCAGCGTGCAAATAACCTTAGACGCGGGGGTAAGTAGAAAGCGAGTGAACTATTAAAAATCCGAGGGAAACGGAGAGCGGCGAGGATCGTCGCGGTTCCGCTTGTCGAGGAACCGGACGATCGAGATTACCACTCGCTTCCTTCCGTAGATCCCCCTCTTTGATCTAACAAAAGTACAAGGGTATAGACATTACTAGTTCGATCGAATACTTCTTCGGATGCTTCCTTGAACCTCAATGGAGCTAATGAATTTTGTACAATTTTCAATAGAGGGAAATTGAAACAGTAATTCCAATTGGACGAGTAAATTTTGTATTAATTAATATGATTTTGGTGCTGGGTGGTTATCATTATAATTCAGATGAAATTTCTTCTCTGTTAACTTTCACACGCGTGGCTTGCATTAAAAATTCCTCCATTCATTCGCGTTATTACTATTACTATAATTAAAGGTCGGACTTACCTATGAACACTCCGGCGACAATGTTCGGAGTTTGTTCAGATCTGAGCTCGTCACAAAAGCACACGGCACAACGTCATCTCTTGCAACAAATCAAGCCTGGCAAACCTGCACGATCTTCTACGTGTCCAAATTTCTCATCTTACGATTATTCACCACTTTTAGGACTCAATTATTTTCCTTCTTACGAAATTCAACGTTGCAATCGTGCCAGGCTACGCGTACGAATCGTCGACACTTTCTAAACACGTCTGGCCCATTTTTCTGTGCGAAATAACATTCACGGGTACATTAAAAAAAAAGAAAAACGGTTCTCCTTGGAACTACGTCTCGTTCTAATTAATTTTCTTTTTTTCAGGTGGCTTCGATTCAGGGCACCTTAAACGATAAGCGGGTCAAGGATAAGGACTTGAAGCCGCTTCTGCAGCGAGAACGAGGAGAGTCGTTAGCGTTTCATGCCCGATGAGCAGAGACAACGGGTGCCTGGCGCTTTTATCGACTGCGCGTTGTTGTTCGATGTATGATCAATATACAAAAAGAAGGAGGACATTGTACAATAAGAAGGGGTAAGTCAATGCATTCACGATCTCCAGGATGCTTTTGCGATGTTTGTCGACGTATTAAGATAGTCGTGAGAAAAAGAACATCGACCAAAAGGGGAAACGCGGTTCCGATGACGAGCACCGTGCTCGAAAACAGAACTTGGTCGAGCGCTCGGGACCTGGCCGGGTGATTATTGTCAAAGACAAACGGCCAAGCGATCCCGAAGGAGCTCTCGCTTCAAAGAACGTCGGAACCCTTCTTGAGAAATTCTCTGAGCGTTCGCTTTTGATCAGCGACCGTCAAGTGGTCCCGCGCGAAACGAACATTCGCGTTTCCGTTCAGCCCTATCCTTCTTGCCCACCCAAACCCCCATAGCCCATTCTTTTCCCCTTCTGTACGGTGTCTTCGCTACTGAACAGCGAGGAGAATCTGTTGAAACCTTCGGAGTACAACGTTATCGAGTAACTCACCGAATGCTAATCGATACGCCAAAATTCCTGGGTTATCGAAAGTAGTTGCAGGTTGCATTCAAAATCATTTATACGATTCCACTTTAATCCCTACGAATACCATCTACCAAATAAGAGAGTATTCGCACCGAGAGAATCTTTCCGAGGATCGAAGGTCTTGGTAAAAGTAGAAATCAGGTCGAGTCAAGCAAGTTAATAAACGGGAATCGGATCCGATAAAGAAAAAAGTTGCCTCGCCAAGCAGGAAGTTGCCAGTGGATTGGCTTTTTCGTTTCAGCCACGGAACCGGGGATCAAAATAGAACCGAGGGAAAGAGAGAAGAGAGATGTTCGCCGGATTCGAGGTCAAGAAGAGCGGCGAGGCATCTCGTCGTCTGGCGCACAAGTTCAAAAGGGGAACAACGTTCTCAAGATCGGCAGGGCGAGAGAGCGCAGAACGGAAAATGAATTTCGCATCCTGCCACCGTGAAGGTCATCGCCGGCACTAGCGCGCTTGACCTGCTTCCTGATGGACAATCCTGCTCGCGATTCCTCCACTTCTTCTTGTCTCTGATTAGACTGTTTCTTCGAACATCTTTCCTTCTTGAATACTCTCTGTTCTTTAGCATTTGCTGAGACATGGTAGCCTCTAGATGAAACGTGTTATTAATGTAATTACCGATGGAGGATCGAGGGTGCTTTTATTCGAAGAAGAGGATTTAGAAGAGGATTGTTTTTATTTAATCGACAATTTGCTGGGTTAGAAATCAATTGAAGAGTCGCGAATGAAAGCGCAGTCTTGGAAAGAGCTACAGAGAATTCGATGGAACAGTTTGTCAGGACCGTAGAGCCAAGCCGCCTCTTTTCATTGGAATAGCCCGGCTGCATTTCGCATGGACGGGAAGAGAACACGTTCGAACTACACTGTTCCGTGTCCCTGTTCGTGTCCGCTGAATGGAAGGTACAGAGTTTCCACTACCGCCGTGTATACCCCGTTGATGCGGATCGTTTACACAAGTACACTGACCCAAAGGTAGTTCACTCTGCGCGCTGTTTGCCATTCATGGCGACGATTAAAAGCCCACATGACGTCGACGGCTCTCGATAACATGTGACCGACGCCAATTTAACAATGCAGAAACTTTCTCGTGGACGACGCATCGATTGCTCCTCTGTCGAGCGTGGCGACGATCCTCGTGACGCGGCGGGCAAAGTGGTGCGCGCCCGGTCGGGGGATGAAACGCAGAAGGGTGCAAAGCAAGGAGAGAGAGAGAGAGAGAGAGAGAGAGAGAGAGAGAGAGAATGTGTGTCCGTACACCGCGTGTGTAAGAAGAAAGAAAAGAGGAACACGGCGTGAAAGAAACAGGGCAATCTGAAAATGCACCGCGACCGTATTCTGCGGCGATGATTGAAAGTAGTTTGTCAACGGCGCGGCGCGGCGGCCCTCCATCAGACAGATTGCTCGAATTTCCGCGACGCCGACGGGGAACGCGATCGTTTTTAATACTGTGAAGTCTCGCTGCTTCAACGACACCGGCTGGTCGACCCGTTTAGTCGAAGCACGTCGACGCGACGGAACGTTCTTTCCTTTCGGTGGAGAGGAGAAAAGAAGAAGGACGGCGGCTTTTAATCCCGTGAAAGGGACGAAAAGCCGCGTGGAGATCCGCGAAAGTGGCGTGGTTGATCACTGGAGAATCATTTCTGCGAAACACTGCGAGAACAGAGAGGGATTGATTTAAGGATAGATTCGAAGAAGAAGGGAGAACTGTGTGTCTGAATGATCTTTGGAGCGAAAGATCTTTCTTGAAGAATATACTACCATTAGTCAGATCTTGATTTATTATCGAGAAAATCGAACTGCGAATGTTTAGTCAGATTTCCTTTAGTCTCTCTCAAGTCAGTCTGCGCAAAAACTATCCTTGACCAAATCCCACTTACTCCGATACATCCCCTTTTGAACGCCACCCTAAAATACGAGTCCAAGGACGTGGTATACACTCTTATACAATCAAGTCACTCACACGTATCCTCGAGAGCAAACTTGCCCTTTGCAGACAATCCGCGTCAACCGACCCCTAACTGTACCACCCTCGGATCTGCCGTAAGACAAATTTACCTAACAGCTAACTCTAACTTGACTCGATAACGATTTAGTGAGATCGTCGAAAACTCTGCAAAACTTCTTCTATGATAACCCTCTCGTAATTGATATTACTAATAATCAATAATATAATACACGTTTGTTCTAAACTAGCCAAGAAACCAAGCCCTAAAAAAGAAAATCCAGTCCCCGTATTCTCTTCCAGAATCGTAACTCCTTTTTTCTTTTATAATCATTGAAACACACCTGTTGTATTATTTCAGAGAAACGATAGAATGCGAGCATTCCTGTGCGCACTGTTTTCATTCACAAATAGACTACTACCAACCGTGTATCCCCGTTCGAATCCCGCTCTCCCTTCCGTCGCGTCTCATCTCGCAGAGAAATCGCGTTTCCTCGCCCCCTGAATCGAAATCACGTTATCCGTTATATGTTCGTCCCCGAGACTCGCCCCACTGTCTTCTGTCCGGATAAAAAGCACACAACGCCTTGGCGACTCTCGCGGTGGGGATCGCGTTACGAAGCTGCGGAACTTCGAAACCGAAAACAGAAACGGAAATGGAACGGAACGAAGATATAGAGGGTGGCGCGTGAGCTCGGCGTGTACGGTGGCGCGCGACTGGCCCCGGTCTGCGCTCTCGACGGGGTGAACAGCTCGTGCTGCTTCCTCCGAGGGCTTGTGACCCAGTTCTCAGGGGCGGAGAGTGCGCGCTACGAGCGGCAGCGCGTCGCGATACCTACTAAGCGGATCGCACGATCGTACACCTGGCTGCGCGGACCGTTTTCACCCCTTTCGTGCTCCCACCACCCCCGCACTTTCCGTGCGAAAGAGTCGTGTACCAGAGCTCTCCTCGAACGAGATGCATCGCCTTGTTTTACGCGAATGTGGCAGAGTCGTCGAATATCATTTATTTTGTGGGAGAGGCGATATTTTGAAGTTTCACCCCTTTCGTGGTACCACTACCCCCTTGAACTTTCCGTGCGAAAGAGTCGTGTACCAGAACTCTTCTCGAACGAGAGGCTTCGCTTCTCTTACGCGTAGGATGCAGAATCGACGAATATCACTTATTTTGTGGGAGAGGCAATATTTTGAAGTTTCACCCCTTTCGTGGTACCACTACCCCCTTGAACTTTCCGTGCGAAAGAGTCGTGCACCAGAACTCTTCTCGAACGAGAAGCTTCGCTACTTTTACGTGTATGAGGCAGAGTCGACGAATATCATTTATTTTGTGAGAGAGGCAATATTTTGGAATTCCACCCCTTTCGCGCTCCCACCACCCACCCGGACTTTCCGTGCGAAGGAATCGTGTACCAGAACTCTTCCCGAACGAGAGGCTTCGCTACTTTTACGTGTATAAGGCAGAGTCGACGAATATCATTTATTTTGTGAGAGAGGCAATATTTTGGAATTCCACCCCTTTCGCGCTCCCACCACCCACCCGGACTTTCCGTGCGAAGGAATCGTGTACCAGAACTCTTCCCGAACGAGAAGCTTCGCTACTTTTACGTGTATGAGGCGGAGTCGACGAATATCATTTATTTTGTGAGAGAGACAATTTTGGGGTGACATTTGTGACGAGACGAATCGAGTTAAGGGTTGTTCCTCCTTCGTTTAGACTTAGAAACGATTGTTGCCAACAACTCGTTGCCTCGTCTATAGCACACGGAACGCGTACGCACTATAATCGAACGGGAATTTAGAGAAATGTTCAAATTGTCAAGTGTTCAAAATCATTTTACTTTCGGTTAACTCTGTGCCAAGTTTAATTTAACTTTCGATCATGCACACGATTTTTCTAATTGCAGGGCTCATTGGAAGGCGTTCCGCTGGGGTTGGCTTTGATGCCGCTGTAGAAGTAACAGTAGCACCAGCGGGAAACTGGTCGCCGTGGAAGGGTTGCTGGCAACCCCCTACCCGCGCTTCCAACACGCTCCCCTCCATATTGATTAGTGCGCGCGGTCCGCACGAACCACCACACAGCATCCAACGACGTGCTTGCTCTGTTACACGTTGTCAACATGCCCGCCGGACTGGAGTTCGACGGTACACCCCTTTACACAACTTTGTTGGGCTATTCATTGCGTTTACTTAGGAGGGAGGGGGCGAACGATTATTTGTTGGAGGGGAAAAAAGTAGAATAAGAATAAGGGTGATCGCCCGGCGACACAATTGTCCTACGATTGAAGGGGTTGGTTATCACTTATCCATCATCATTTTTATTGAATAATCCTAAATGGATTCTTGTGAAAATCTATCGATATAACCATTACGATTAGCAATTTAAGTATTACGATTTTCCATTTGGTTTCACGCCATCAAACGTCGCATGTTTGACGGAATCTTTTAAGACGGACACGATGTGGAAACAGATGGAATAGATAGTAATAGCGCCCCTCCGCAGTGTGGAATACCACAGAATAATTCTAATAGGTTCTAATTAGTTCTTGAGCAAAAGAGAAACGCATTAAAATGTATAATAAAAATGTATTGTTAATTAGTTTATGAGAATACCTTATGAATTTCGAGTTCTTCATCTTTTACAATTCATCTAAATCTATTTTATTACTTAAATTTGTTATTCAAATTATTAGTCTATTTAGTACAGACCGTGTATTAATATTTGTACAAGCGTTGACCGTCAGATGTACTGTTAAGTCAGTTTTATGAATAGTTTGTAAGTCTTTAAGTTTGAATACTACCATTTTTGTAATTTGTACACTATTCAAATGTTAAAATAAACCACCGCTAGAAGATATTCAATTGTTTTTCGCTGTTTTAGCGCCGAGAACTTAAATTCTATCAAAATTCCTCCACGACGCTCCTTGTTTAAGGAATTGACATAGATTTTTGGATAGATCTTGAAAGAAATAATGCAAGTAAATATTTCATGCTGCTCATTTATTTAAACATCTTAATAATGTACAAGCTACTACAACACAAATTTACAGTGCACTTTGTTGCTAACACTTACGCAAATTGTAAGGTTCGCTAAATAACGTAAAACAGATTGTTAAGTACTTCTTTCTTCTCCCTTTTACTGTTGGCCTTCTCCTTGGCCAAGAAACCTGCACACACAAATAGATGTATTAAATAACAATTACACGTAGAACAAGGTGATGCTTGAATCTACTTTCAAGTTAGCCTTGCGTAACATTTTAATACACAAATGAGAAACCCAAATATAAAAATGTAAAGTAGATAAAAAAAAAGTAGGATTGCTATCACTAGATATTAAAAACAAAAAGATGGAATTGTTATGCTACCGTTTGCTAGGGATCGAATATACTCGCGCTGGTATTATATACAATTGAAAAGTCGAGCTTAACAATAAATATGCCCACGGCGGACAATAAAAGATTCCTAAGGCCATCATCGAACCCCGTACATTACAGTTCATCCCTCGTGCAATGTCTTGAACTCGTTCGTCGCTGCAGATTATTATTCTACCGTTTGCTAGGGATTGAATATACTTGCGCTGGTATATACATATAAAATTGAAAAGTCGAGCTTAACAATAAATATGCCCACGGCGGACAATAAAAGATTCCTAAGGCCATCATCGAACCCCGTACATTACAATTCATCCCCCGTGCAATGTCTTGAACTGGTTCGTCGCTGCAGATTATTATTCTACCGTTTGCTAGGGATTGAATATACTTGCGCTGGTATATACATATAAAATTGAAAAGTCGAGCTTAACAATAAATATGCCCACGGCGGACAATAAAAGATTCCTAAGGCAATCATCGAACCCCGTACATTACAGTTCATCCCCCGTGCAATGTCTTGAACCCGTTCGTCGCTGGGGACAGAAACACCTGCAACCGCCAAGGGGATACACGGTCTTGGAGGCTTCCGTCGACCTTCCTCGAAACGCGTGTCCCCCGTCGCGTCGTGATCGCGGCCGCGAGCCGGTGAAAGAGCCGTGGCGCGAGCTTTCACTTTCGTTCCACGAAGATACTACCGTATGTACGCGCTATCCACGAGGACTTAAAGTAGCGCGTTTCCCGCGGTTCCGGCTCCCGTTCAACCCTTCCTCCGCGTCTTTCGGCCGTCGTCTCGCCTTTCAGTAAACGGATCTACACCCCCGCCCCCTTTTTAACCCCGTTCACGTCGTTGAAGGGGGCTTCCTGCACGAGTAGCCGACGTCGAGAAAGAATAAGAGAAACAAACTTGAGATATCTCACGATTGTCGACGATATGGTAGTAAAGCGAAAGTAAATTAGAAAACGGTAACAAATGAAAGACGAGTCGAAAGCTTTCACGGGGCCTTCACAAATGAACAGAACGGGAAAGTCTATCAATTGAAAGTGACTAAACGTGAACGCTTAAAAAGGAATAAGTAAAACCTTTGCGTACACCTGATATCTCCCAGTGATTTTCTATGTTACCTCGGAATCGGAACTTCCAGCCCCGGTCTCCCCTGTACCTATAGTCCGATCGAATCAATCATCTTCGTTTCTCAATCGTGAAAGTTGAGCATGCGTTCGATTGGCGGCGACTGTCGCTTCGTTAGAACTTCGATTGTCGACGTGAGTAGTGCAGGTCAACGATAAACGCCGCAGCGCCTACTTTCGTAATTGCATAATAGGCTGTCGCGAAGTTTCTTTGAAACTTCCCCGGAGCGTGCACGCCTCGCGATAGTTTCATCGGGCTAGTTTGGACGTGGGGGTGGTGCAAGTGGCGCGACCCTGTGATACTCGCCACCCACTTCTACCGAACGCGATCGCGAGCGGCATTAAGAAGCTCGGTCGGGGACGATAGTATCATTGGGCTCGGTTTTATTGGGTCGACCGATTGTTGGATTGTTTCGCTGCAGACTGCGAGCAGTCGCGCGATACTGTGGCTGCGCGGCGATGGATAAATCGGGGGGTACCAACAGACTGAGACCTCGACGCGAGTAGTATTGCTCTACGGTAAGTCGGACGGCGCGCGAAGAACTTCCGATCCGAGAAACGAATTGAGGGTTTCATGGAACGTTATCTAATCGGCGCGCGGAATAGTGTTTGAAGTGTTACCAATAATTGGATTACTATGGTTAATAATATCCAAAGTAGCAGTAAAACAAAATATCTTCTCGTTTTCACCGGAGTTAAGATAAATCTATGTTACTTTTAATAGAAGGGAACATCTTACGTTTCATAATTAAAATACTAGTAAACGCTCCGATTGCTCTCTATAAATAATATGACTCGATAGCATCCTCTGGCAGTATAAAGAAAAAAGGAATCCCCCAATGAATAGTCGGGGGGGGGCGCAATGTAACATTTCAAACGCGACTATCCTGTTTAGCACGGTCTATTTATACTGGCGAGCTTGGTTGAAACTGGCCAGCTACGAGCGAAATATATACATATATATCGGCCGGACTATTAACTAAATACGTCGCTGGGGTTGATTGATCATGGGTGAAAAAGCTGATCAATCGCGTGGAGGATCGATTAATGAACTCTGAGGTCGAACCTGGGCTGACCCGATTTAATATATTCGCCGCACTAAACAACGCCCGTTTAATTGGCCGATGGACCTAATTCCACGTAGTTTTGTTATTGCTGGAAAACGGGGATGTTAAAAAATGCTCCGTTGACTTATATATAGGGTGTTCGACAACAGGTAGGAAAAACTTTTAGGAATGATTGCTGAGGTGATTCTGAGCAACTTTTTCCTTTGCCAAAATGTTAGTTAAAATCTCGTCTTTGAATTATTACCAAATAGCACTGACCAACTAGCCTAATTAAGAAAGCCGTGCTATGACGTACCTTGACCCATACTGCTTCAGCTACGCCTGATATCCGACCATTAAGTTATATTAATTATATTTAGATCTTCATTAAAAATTTATATAAGTGTTAACTTTAAAATGTATTATAAATGAATTTATAAGAATAGTTAATAAGTAATAGTTTTCTCAAACATTTTTGTATCATATTTAAATCTATGCCATGATTGTTATTCTAATTTTCATTATTATTTAATGTAAGCTGTATTGTAAATTAATTCATAAAAGTAGTCAATAAGTAATAGTTTTTGGTATCTAAAATATTTTTATAGCATATATAAATCTGTTATTACTATTATTGTAATTTTCATTAATATTTAATTATAAGCTGCATTGTAAATTAATTTATAAGAATAATCTATAAGTAATAGTTAGTTTCTAAATCATTTTCGTAGCATATTTAAATCTATGCTATTATCGTTATAGTAATTTTCATCATTACTTAATTATAATATGTATTGTAAATTAATTTATAAGAATAATCTATAAGTAATAGTTGTTAATTGCTGAAACATTTTTGTAGCATACTTGAATCTATGCTGTTATCCTTGTTGTAATATTCATTGTTATTTAATTATAAGGTGTATTGTAAATTAATTTATAAGAATAATCTGTAAGTAATAGATTTTAAGTTTAAACATTATCATTTTTGTAATTTGTACATTATTGCAATTTTTCAATAAATCTTCATAAAAGGAATGCAACTGGTTTAATTTTTTAACACCTGCCCACTCCTAATAATTTAAGTTAGAAGTAAGCGCTGGAAAATGATGTCAAATTCCAAGAATTGGTAGAACACAATATCTGTCGATTTCGAGCAAGTGGGATTCCGTAAAATCAGGTTCTCAGAAATTCTTGGAAATGATGTCACATTCCAGGAATTGGTGAAATGAAGGACCGCCTCGCATATCATGTTTTCCTGCTGCAAATTGGCGATTTCGAACAAGGGGGATTCCGTAAAAGCAAGTTCTGGGAAGTTTTTGGAAATAACGACACATTCTAGGGATTGGTGAAATGAAAGACCTCCTCGCATATCATGTTCTCCTAATACAAATCGGCGATTTCGAGCACTTGGGATTCTGTAAAAGCAGGTTCTGGGAAATTCTTGGAAATGACGTCACATTCCAGGAACTGGTGAGATGAAAGACCTCCTCGCATATCATGTTCTCCTAATACAAATCGGCGATTTCGAGCACTTGGGATTCTGTAAAAGCAGGTTCGGGGAAATTCTCGGAAATGACGTCACATTCCAGGAATTGGTGAAATGAAAGACCTCCTCGCACATCATATTCTCCTGATACAAATTGGCGATTTTCAGCAAAGAGACTGCCCGAAATTCACGATTTTGTATCAGGAGAACATGATATGCAAGGAGGTCTTCGATTTCACCAATTCCTGGAATGTGACGTCATTTCCAAGAATTTCCCAGAACCTGCTTTTACAGAATCCCAAGTGCTCGAAATCGCCGATTTGTATTAGGAGAACATGATATGCGAGGAGGTCTTTCGTTTCACCAATTCTTGGAATGTGACGTCATTTCCAAGAATTTCCCAGAACCTGCTTTTACAGAATCCCAAGTGCTCGAAATCGCCAATTTGTATTAGGAGAACATGATATGCAAGGAGGTCTTTCATTTCACCAGTTCCTGGAATTTGACGTCATTTCCAAGAATTTCCCAGAACATGATTTTGCGGAATCGCTTGTTAGCTAAAACGAGATTTTAGAAAGTGTAACTCGATTTTCTGACCCAACAAAGTTACGAAGCGAAAATTTTCAGAACGCAGTTAGCAGCAATGGTGCTAGTAGTATAAGTCAATCATAAGTAGTACACGCAAATTGTCGGAGATCAACCATAATTAGAGGATGTTTAACTTAAATTATTAGGAGTGGACAGGTGTTAAGAAATTAAACCAGTTGTATTCCTTTTATGAAGATTTATTGAATAACTGCAATAATGTACAAATTACAAAGATGATAGTGTTTAAACTTAAAACCTATTGCTTATGGATTATTCTTATAGATTATTCTTATAAATTAATTTACAATGCAGCTTATAATTAAATAATAATGAAAAGTACAATAATAATCATGGCATAGATTTAAATATGCTACAAAAATATTTTAGAAACTAAAGACTATCGCTTACAGATTATTCTTATAAAATAATTTACAATAGAGCTTATAATTAAATAATAATGAAAAGTACAATAATAATCATGGCATAGATTTACATATGCTACAAAGATATTTTAACAACTAGAAGCTATTAATTAAAGATCATTCTTATGTATTAATTTACAATACATGCTATAACTAGATAACAATAAAACTTTCAATAGTAATAACAATAATGGTGTAGATTTAAACATGCTACAAAAATATTTTAGAAACTAAAGACTATTACTTACAAGTTATTCTTATAAATTAATTTACAATACATCTTATAATGAAATAAGAATGAAAATTTCAATAAAAACAATGGTATAGACTTATATATAGGTTTCAATAATTGTGGCCAGTTTGCGCCTCCCGAGGAATCGCAGGCGAAGTCAAAGAGAGAAGGCTCGCATCGCCGTTCATTCGTTTGCGTCGCCAATTTTCTCAAGGCGCCCGTTTGGAAAAGATAGTTTCCTTTCTCTCTTAATATTAACTTTGAATAAAAATACAGGAAGGAGGAATGTGAAATTTATCCAAAGAAGTATGTGAAGAGATAGCGAGGAGTATACCTTTCAATTTGCCGTTTGGCCCATTCCGATATCTCAATTAGTTTCCGAGATATAAGCGTTTAAAGTTAAGGCATTTAAATACCGCGACGTGACCTACATTTTTTCCCGGAATCGGGAGGAGTTCGCGGAATCGGCGTCTAGTATTGCGTTTACGCCTTTTCCTGGAATCGGAAAGAATCCGCTGACTCGGCGTCCGTTGACACCTGCGTGGGAAACTCAGTCAGTAGGTCAGTGACGCGGCGCGAGGGATAAGGACAGCGATACAAAAACATTAGAAATGACTCGTTTCTTTGCACGGCGATATCTCAGGAACCGGAAGTCGTATCGAGTTCAACAAAAAAACCATTTCAAAGGGGAAGAAATCGCGCATCTAATGAGACCCGACCGGATAAAATATAATTCATATCTTCGGAGTTACAACGGTTCAAAGTCCGTGCAATTCTAATACTTCAACAATCCAAAGCTTCTAGCCTCCGGTATTTGGCTGTGGCCCGTACGAAGCACGGACAGCCTCTTGAAAAGATCACCTTTTACATCCTATTTAATCTCTATGAAATGAATTTTAATGAACTCCCGAGATTTTTGTAAAATTAAAACGGCATGAAACACGACAGAGAGCGCACAGTTTTTTGTCATGTCATAATGGTACGTCGCTCTCCGAAAACCCGGACACGGTGATGCGTAAGTGGACCCTTAGAATCGTCCTTTGCGGGGCAAACAATGTCTGTGCCATTTATCCGAAATGCGATGGGAGAGTTGCGAGAAACGATTGCAAAGATGGAAAAGTGGCTGTGGTCTCGCTGGATGCAAATTTCTCGGTCTCAATTACACATCGTTCGAGGAGAAACGAATTCTTATCAATGGACCAGTGCAAAGAAAAGCGAACCGATCGGGATGAACCAGAAAGCATCTTATTGTAAGGAACATCGGAGTCGACAACAGCAATGGAGTAGCCTCTCATCTCGTTCACCCCTTCGATTTCCAAGCCCTTCGAAACGGAAGCAGAATTTTCCAAGCGACTCGACTGAACGCGAGGGAACCGGGGCTTTCCTGCAAAAGGTACTCGCGAGATCTCGCTTCTCCAGATGTCGTAAATACGACTCGAATGGCGGAATAATTAGCGAACGCTATCATCCGGCCGTCCTGTAACGCCGGAGACTTAACACGAGCGACCCCGTTGCCGAGTTCCCGGACCTTATTCTTGCCCTCCGAGCGCGTTTCCGTCTCGTTGGCGCGCGTCGTCGCACGCCGATAACGCGATTAACCAGCAAGAAAACTCGCGGAAGCGTGAACGAGCCCCGGCGCGTTTCCGCGAGGGAGAACGAGCCGCGGTTTTTCGCGAAGCGAACTTATCGCTGATCCGCGCGAAGAGTTCCCCGAAGGCGGGGAGCCGCTTCGCCGGAATCGCTTCGATTGGCCAACGTTTGCTCGCGGAGGATTCGCGAGACACCGGAAGGAAACACACCGCGACGGTGTGGCTTCAAGTTCGGGGAAGGGTCGTGAAACGAGCTCTGCTCGCACGGTAAAAGACTTGCTCTTTCTTTTCTCCCTTTAGAGGGCTGGCCTCGTTTGCGTCTCGCGCCAGTTATTGCGACAACGTTCCCGCGGTTTCGCCGCGGACAGAAACGGGGAACAGAATAACATCCGACCGACGGAAATGAAATTTCTTGGAGCGGCGCAGTGTAATTTCGCAGAGGCGACGGTTTCCGTGCAGGGAGCGGGGCGCACGGAGGCAGGTGGGCGAGAGGAAAAGATGTCAGGAAAGTTTAATTCTGTCCCGGGTACGATGAAATCGATATCAGTCTTTCGGTTGTGGCGCGATCGAATAGCGGACTCGTGGAAACGTCTCGGGACCGCCCTCAGCCGAAGCTTAAATTCAATCATTCTTTTCCTTTCATGAAACCCGTGCGAATGTTTTACGGAACGATTGCTGGGCGAATTATGAACGACTTTTGTTCCTTTGCCGAAATCGCGGTTACGGCTTCGTTCCATGATCGACGAAACACCCTGACCGATAAGAGCGCGCTCAGCCGAGAGGAGATCCCTTAAAATCATCCCTTAAAATATTCGCACACTGTATTGCGGGGTTAGAGAAAAAGTATCGCCGGTTATTCTACATCGAATTGGAAAGAATGAACGGCTAAAGACGAGAAACATGTGCACGGGGAGATGAAACGAAGATCGTACATTCCGTTGGCAATGGAAAATCGTCACGGTTCAAGGTACAACGAAATTCAGCCCGGCTTCGAGCCGTACGTGGAATGGATCCCTGTAGGATCCGGCGCGAACAGCGGCGTGACGCCAGGGAGAAGGATATCTATAATGAACGTCGCGTAGCGTCGGCTCGAATCAACGGGACACTCGTCTGATAAATTAATTAAACCGGCGGCGGGTCTGGGGCTGGGATTTCCCGCTGGCCGCGTCGATGCACCGCGCGTTCTGATCAATTTCTGATAGGCGCGAATCCGTACCGTAATTGCATCGTCCCGCGATTCTCAAAGTGCCCAAAGTACCCCATTCGTTTCCGCTGCGTTCTCTTTCATTCGACAAATATTTCTGTACACGCACGGACAGGCGGGAGATCGGCCGATTCGTTCCCGCTGCGCGTTCTCCTTCATTCGACAAATACCTCCGTGCACGCGCGTACAAGAGCGAGATCGGCCGATTGCCACGGGGACCGTGCACGACCGGGAGGCTGCATTCGAATTCGTGAAGACTGTTCTCCGCTGGCGGATATCGCCGGGATCCTGAATATTCAGCGCGTCGCTCGCGCGGACACCTGGGCCGGGATAACACCGGCTACGGGGCTTAGTTCGGAACGGGAAAACACCGTACCCGGAGCGGCGGCGGTTTGCCGGGACTCGGAGAGCAATCCGGCGATCCGCCGCTGCAAATGAATCTCTTCGATTACGCTTTGCAAACGTTTGCAATGGTAAAGTGGCCGCCCCGGTCGGTATTCTTCTCCCCCCGCGTACAATTACGAATTTCCGGTGAATCGATCGTTTTACATTCGTTAATAACATTGCCCTCCCCCGTAAGGAGGAAGGGAAATTAACAAACTCATTAGCGAGGAAGCTTGAACGACAATTAAACGCGCTCGAGAGTTACTCGTCGACGACTGTTTCGGATAATAATTATTAGAGGGATCCGATCCGAGTAATTATCATCGGACAGACCGTCGGCTTCGTTTTAAGGGACGGCGAACACTTCGGGCGCGCTTCGAGGGCCTCGCATCGCGTGATATTCGCTGGCTCGAGATGGAACCGGGTTGGAAGGGAAAGGAAAGAATTTCACTTAGGCGCTTCAATTATTTCGCGACGACGAACGCGCGAGTGAACGCCTGTCCGTAATCAATTCACATGATTATGAAGCAGAAGGAACGGCGAGGACGCGCCGTTGAACAATTATTAATTCCACGATCATTCTAGGAATTCATTTACGGGAACGTCCGACGATCGTCACGAGTTTCAAAGAGATCTCAGCCGATCGTTCTCCAGGAACAGTTCCTCCCTTCGATCAGAATCTCGCGAAGGAATGGATAACTAGAAAGCGTTGCTGCTGCGAGAAGCCATCTGGGCAGCAACGGTCTTCCTATAAGAATCACCGACACAAGTATAACATTCGAACCTTTACGAAACGTGGGCACTTAACCCTTCTAGTGCCAGGCATTTTACGGAGTACACGCGAAGAATGCCACGGGCCGATTTGCTGTTTGAAAGACCGAAGAAATACCAAGTGAACCGAAGCATGATGCGGTCTATACTATTGGCATCGGGGATAAGGACTAAGCGAATGCCGCTTCGCACAGAGAAATAATGATCTGAACGTAAACAAGCGAGGTCCTTTAAACGAAGCTGAGAAATAGTCCCTCAGCACGTAAGCCGGCTGTGGGCGGGTCGGCCAATGGCAATTTTCGCATAAGGACGGCGGCCCGATAGATCGGTCCGCTGCCACTAAAAGGGTCAACGCTCTAGCTTCGCAGGCGAGAAAGAAAGGTGGGCCCGGAGAACTCGTCGTAGAAAGGGCTGCGTCGCGAACGATACGGCATTACGACGCGGACACAAGCGTGCTGCGAAGGGGGGTACGCGTTTAGGGGTCCTTTAAACGAAGCTGAGAAAAAGTCCCTCAGCACGTAAGCCGACTGTGGACGGTTGGCCCGGCACAACGCATCGACCTATGGCAATTTTCGCATAAGGACGGCGGGCCGATAGATCGGTCCGCTGCCACTAAAAGGGTCAACGCTCCAGCTTCGCAGGCGAGAAAGAAAGGTTGGCCCGGAGAACTCGTCGCAGAAAGGGCTGCGTCGCGAACGATACGGCATTACGACGCGGACACAAGCGTGCTGCGGAGGGGGGAACGCGTTTAGGGGTTTGCGGACCGTCCCGAGATGACGCAGGACGAGCTACCTTTGCGAGGGGTGGGACCCGCGAAAGGGGTGGAACGCGAGAGGGGCGGCTTGAGCGAAACCGGACCGTGGCACTGACAGTGCGACCTACATACGATTCCACCCCCTGCTTCAACCCCTTCTTATCTTTGCCTCTCGGTGACGCGACGGGGGGTAGCGATCGAGCTACGTCTCGCCCGGCCGTGCAGGCGAGGCACGGTCTTCTAACGGACGAAGGGACAATGAAGGTAAACGTCGATGCGATCCGAGGAGTGTCTACGACCCGACTTCTTCTTCCACCCGCCCTCGTTCTTACATCGTCACCTTTATCATCTGCCGGGCAACGTCTCCACGTCACCGACCACGTCCGAGTCCCTGTCGGAAGAGATACACCCGGGATGCCACGGTGGGCGAAGGACGTGGCCTTTAGAAACGGAACACACGCGCGATTCGTATCCTTCGACCCAGGGTCTCGTCGTCGGGCGAGGAAGATATGACCGGGGGCGTCATATCTCTTCGCTGCAGCGGGAACGCTATCGATTCAAGGGTATCCCCGACGAGCGAAGAGAGTCGCCTAGCATCGCGGGACATCCGGCGCGTCGCTGCTCGGGAGAAAACGCGTTGGAAAATGGAATGGATAGAACGTGGCGAACGTGTTTTTAGATTCGTATACTCGTGTTTTAGCGCGCGTTACTCGGGGAACAGATTGATCAATTAAAATCGAAGATTCTATGGGTGAAATGTTATTCACCGAAGAATCATTTCGGTCTTTTTCTCTTTCAGCCTCGAGATCCGGAGGGATAAGCAGCAGCCGCCGCGAGCCGGAGGAACGAAAGGGTTTGATATTCAATGGTTGAGGAGCGGAGGAAGAAGTGAGGATAACAAGGCCCGTCGACTAGAATGAAATAAACGCGAGCGTGTCTATTCGTATTCATGTCGCGCGGCGTATATCGTTCAAGTATTCATAAATGTTTCAGGGGAGAAAGAAGAGACATATTGGCACTTCCGAGCGGGCCTGCACTTCTCTACAGTATTTCGTAAACTTGTCGTATATCGGAAGGCTTTCATCTCCTCTCCCGTACAGCTGTGATCGTATGGTCACTTGGGAGAACGCGTGTCGTGGGAAACGAAAAGTAAATAGCTGCTATGCATCTTGTCCTTTCGGAAAAAGACTTGGAAAACGTTTAGTAATTTTAGATGAAACGTATAATTGTGTATTCGCTGGAACATGCGTCGCTGCGTGTTCGTCGAGAATAAATTGCAAATTTCAAATTGAAACTGACCTTCGTTTAGTAACTTTGATACAATTTAAATGCTACTATTTATAAGCTGTGCCGGTAAATTAACATTGAATTAAAACCGCAGCTTCTGCAAATAGACTCGTACAAATCGGAACAGTTTGTGAATTTGTAGTTAAAAATTAATACTTGTGTAAGCTATTTCTATGGGCCGATTCACGATACATTTTATAACTTAAAATTAGACAAATTGTACAAGTTTATTTAAACTTTACCGACACAGCGTACGCCTGGCCACCGCTTCCTGTGTAACCGATGATCGATTTACACAGTCAGACCCCCCATGAGGGGGTAGCATCTTTACCAACTTTCGCCTGGCAGTTTCGTCTAGATCAGAACAGATGGAGATGCTCGAACGAGAAAGTAGATCTCTCGATCTACCGCTCTTTTCGAAATTATAGATCCTTTTCGATTTACTTGTTGCTAGTTTCAACATAAGATTGAAGTGGCTTCAAATTACGCTCATTTTACTTTTTAAGATTTTCCGGTATCGCGAAAGACGAATACTTCTAGACAGACGATTTTTCGTAGAATTAAAAGAGTGAAATATTGTATCATTATTGGATATTATACGCACGCTGCAGGATAGCAGGGAACCGGAAGTGGAGCAATCGCGGTGAGAAGCCGGGTTGGAATGAAATCTGCGATACAACATACACCGTGTATTATAGAAGACCTCAATTGTTTACAACGTCCATGATCGTACATCCTCTCCACTCTTTTATACTCGATAAAAAGATCCTATTTTCTCCTTTTGTCCCCCGAGGATCGAGCGCAACGGGTGATCAAGCGAAATGGGACCCGCCCGAGAAGGGAATAATAATAATAATCTTTCCTCCCATAGATGTATCGCGATATTGCACACTGATCAGATCAATAGCGCGCGAAACGATTAACGAGGAAACCGCGAGTATTAAAATGACTGCGAACAAAATATTTCTCAACATTCATCTTTCCCAAGAATATAAGAAGACTAATTATTTCAATAACTTAAGTGTCGTAAAATTGCGTGAAAATGACAAATCACTTTTATTAAGTAAACCGACTAATACCCGATTTCCTCTGGGCCTAAATACTATTTACACGAATAACACAGGGAACGCCAGTCCATTCACGCTAATCAAATATCACAATGATACGACCATCTTAAACTATTTACAAGGGAGACTAGCTTAAGGTAGTTCTGCAATCATGCAACGCGAATGTCGCCAAGCTGTTCCTCGCAAAACTCTTCTCCGTGAAGGCACGGTTTATACACTTAGCGAAATCGATGAATGAAGTGTTCTTTCGTCTACCAAACGACTCGGTAAATTCCAAAGGAACTTCCAAACGCGCTTTGGGAAACGGTAGCAATTATTTCTTGAACGATAACTCTAGGTGTCTCATATGTATATGTATTGTTCTTTATAAATAAATCAAAGTGATAAAGAAAATCGTTCCAGAAATTCTCTCAGTTCACTAATGCAATAAGAAATAGAACATTTAAAAGCCTGTTTCTTTTGTTTTATCATTTCCAGCTGCGCTAAACGCGACGATCTATGCTTACAGATTCTTAAAAAAGAATGTTCTAGCCCCTATTTGGTGGTCTGCCATTTCTATCTGGCTCCGAAACCCGAAGAAGCCCTCGGTAGTCCAATATTTATAATCAATATATTCTTACGCATAAGATATTGCAACGATTGCAAACTATTTACAATAATCTTTCTCTTTCTCTGTACAAACATTTCTCGGCACCATGTTCGTCGCTCAGAGCTCGTGGCAAACTCTGCCCTGTCGTGTCAACGAGAACGACACAAATAAATTACTAATCTTCGGAGTCGTTAGAAGAACATCTCCTATTACCCAAAACACGTCGTCCACGGAGCCACGACTGTACACGCGTATCTCTACGCTCATGTACAGAGGACCGCGAACAAACACGGGAATGTAACATAGCGCAAATGAACGTTCGATCGCGACAGCTATTCATCGAACCTAGTAACTAATAGCGTATAGAATGCGCATGCAATTATACGCAAAGAGATCACGCCTTTTTAACTCTCTCTCTTTCTCTCGTTTCTCCCTTCTTCGTTTCTTCGATGTGACTCCTCATCCAGGCTGGTCATCATCCTCATCATCTGTGCGGACAATTGGGCACGTACGGGAACAGATGGCAGTGGATCGATTTGAATCTGCAATTAGAAAATATTGACAACGTCGACGGGCGAATCTCGGCTCGCTGACGATCGGGGGGGTGGGGGGGGGGGGGGGGGGGCTTGGATCGTCGGCGGAGATATCGGAACGGCTCGGAATTCGTATTGAAGCTTATGAAAGTGGCGAAGAATTTGATATCGGGTAGAGAATGACAGGAGGAGAATTTCGTAACAGAACGAAGTGAAGTAATTTCAATAATTCTCGATACTAGCGCGAAATATTGTGAAATTGAGATTAACAAGAACGAAGCTGGGATGTTATTAATATTTTGCCAATGAACATTAACGACAGCTGAGAGTTGCTGATAATTGTGAGCAAGCGAAGTAGCGGCGTTTATTCGCCATAATCACCATCGCATAAATACGATGCGATAATTATTATTATAACTAATGCTATCAGTATGTACTATCATTATCACCTCTTCGGATCGTCCTTCATATCGAAGCCGTCGATTTTCAAAATGTTCCACTCGTCCCTCGGTCCCTTCGAGTAACTGAACGACACCTGGAATAAAAACAAAACGGAGAAATGAAATAATCCAAAAAATCGACGAGCAACAAACATTTGCCAGCAAGGGGAGTACGCGCGCAGCCACTGACGTCACGGAGGAACCCGATATCGCTGATTTTCGCATACCAAGCCTCGGAATCAGGCGATACACTTATGGCTCGCGCGAAATGCAAAACCGAAAGCCCGATCAAATTCTGCCCACGAGCTCGGCGAAAATATTTCTTCCGCGAGCTATATACAATTACGCTGCTCGAACGATGGAAATTTTTCGGCCAACCGGTATTCCGATCCACGTGCCACGGTGTCTAGAATACCGATAAACCTATCTATCGGCATGGAATATTGATTATTAATATTGGACCGTTTAATTTGAAATTGGTGTAAGTCCATTCTTCTAAGAGAATTGTAAGACGGACAAACTTCCACGTATTTTAATGTAAACATTTGATTGATATCCTTTTTTTAATTTTGTATCGTTTCGTATCATCGTTACCACGTGTATAGAAATCTGTCTCGTTTCCATAATGCCGCGCAAGCAAGAAATATCCAATCCACATTTTTATTCTGCCATCCTATCGATTTTTGTTTCGCCACGATGGGTCGTACAGTTTAAACCTAATATCCCGTCTTCTTTACAAAGCTGTCCCTTTCATTTTGCGTTCCACTTGGAAAACTAATTTCCTCCATAGCATATTGTAATCAATAAAACGATACGCGTAATAGTTGACGAGAATAACAATACCTATAGATAATATCCTCGATCATCTTGAAATATTAGAGAAAAGAAAAAATAATCAATGATTAAGAAGAACGTCGAAAGTGGCCAGGTGTGACCCCAAACACGGTCGTCCCCGTGCAGCAATGAGCAAGTGACTTCGAACATTGTTCGCGTCCGAGCGAGGAAAGGACAGCCATGGGGTGATTCATCGCGGGGATTATCCTATTACCCGCGATTAGACTTCACACTGCGACCCGTACGATCTTCATTCATCCCCCCCCCCCCCCCCCCCTAGCCGCCGCCGCGAGAGCATTTTTTTAACCCGCCGCACTGGTACCGGATCAATTAATCACCGTCGCTGGAACGCAGCCGAGATTGAATGCAGCGCGACGGTGTGCATCGACGCGGTCGCGCTGCGCTTGCACGTATAACAGGGTGCGTTTCGCTGCCTCGCGCCGATATTTGAAGGGACGATTGCCGGTGCGGGGTACAGAGCACCCTTTCCCTTTGCCAAATTTTGATCGTTCAAAAAACGAAGCCTTGCCCAAGATTTCAGCGAAGGAAAATGGTGTTCAGAATCGCCTTAGCAATCGCTCCTTACAAGTATTACGTACTGTTTCTTCACACTAAGCGGAAAGCTATTTTTCTTCGTAGAAATTTCTAAGACCGCGCCGGATCGAAGCCGCACCGAAATGACGGGAAGCGCAGGGATCGCGGAATCGATTCGGATAAAAATGCAAAATATCGATGCACGGACGGCTAAAAGGATATCCGAGTAACGCGCGTTTACCTGTTCAGCGAAGGTATCCTTGTTGAGGAACTTCATCGGCTCTAAATGGGAATGGAATTGCTCGACGACGGTCAGCTGCTTTTTAAGAAGGTACTCGATAATGTAACCCATCGTCACGTCGTCGGGCAGCCGGATTCTGTCGCCCACCGTGATGAACTTTCCGCCCCTGAAACAGAACGATCGCGGCTAGTCGGTATTAATGCAGTACTCGTTAATTAATCAAGCGATAATCGCGAGTCTACAATTGTACAGTAATTCTTGCTGATCGCTCGTTTCGTCGAACACCACCGCCAACTAAATAACTGATTGTCAACTGCAATCGTGATTTGAAATGTACTTTTCCTAATAAAATGCATCGTAAATGAAAACCGCTCTTTGTACTCCGCAGTCCTCGAACCTTAGCTTATCAATCATTGAAAACAAAATCCGTTTCACCCGGAACACCCGGCCCGTCGTGCATACGAATCACACGCGACCTTCTTTCATCCCTTTTCCGGGAAGATACTCTTCTGTAGGGATCGCCTAGCAGGCCGCGCCCATATCGTGCCAGGATTATCCGGTGTTTATCACCGGTGCACGTCGCGGCCGGGTGGTCGAGCAAAGGTGCGGCGGGAAAAGAGCGGAAAAGCGCGGACGAGAAACGAGGCAACCGAGAGTCGAGGAGCCGAATAACGATAAATCCTACGGACTCTATGAATGCGCTCGCATTTGCGCGCAGCGCCGGGACGCAAGGAAACGGGAACGTTACGAGCGACTGTCATTATTTATCGCCGTAAGAAATCGCGAACGCAGAGCATCGCGCTTCGTTCCCGCGCGGCCCCGCAACTGGACAATCGAAATGATTAGCATTTTATTTCCTCCCCTGAGAAGGAATATTTTTCCACAAGCTTGCGTTCGAACGAAGCCAAACGAACGCCGATCGGAACGCGAAAACGAATACAGTGGGAGCCGCGGGTTTCGGCCGTGCGCGAGAAATATTAGAATCAGATAATGAGAAAGTAACGAGGGTCCCGCTTTAATTGCCGGAGCCGCGCAACCCTTCCCCCCCTTAATTTACCGGCCAGTTTATTCCAGGTATGTAGATTAGCCAAGCCGGACCCGCGTGCACCTGCCGCTTCTGCTCACGGCCTGTCGCCGCGTCGTGTTCGTCCCACCCCCTGGCTGGAACTGGTTAGCCGCATTAAACCGAGTATCAAGCGCATTTATTAAGAAAGCCCCCCCTACCACCCTCTCCTTCGATATCTCTCCGCTCCGGTCGCCCTATGCGAGCCCTTAACGAATTTCCATCGATTGCGCGGATGATTCGACTTACATTAATTGGAAAACGTTCGTACGCTCTTCGAGGACGCGACGAGGAGAACGCGTGGCGACTTCATTTCCGGTACACGAGTCGTCGATATGAATAAATAAAGCAGGGGAATTACAAAAGCCGATATAGCGGGGGAGGCCGGGGCTAAAAGTCTCGCGGGTACATTGTACCGGTAGTTGCATTCAACAAATCACAAAGGGTAACATCACGTGTTTTCGATTGGTATAAGGTATGTAGGTGTAATGAGGTGAACAATGAATTAGTCAATAATGAAGGGAATAGCTACATTATTTTCCAGCTGTTTCTGCTTATGTTTCCTCGAAATCGGAACTTTTAGCCCCGCTCTCCTCTGCCTAAATGGGGAACAGTGATTACGATGAAATTATTCAGTACTCGAGGTACGAGCATGGACTTCAATTGTATATTTTGTACGTATCAGAAAATATACTTTGCTAAAAAGTCCCAAAAGATTGGACGAAATTCCAATAGAAGTATCTTGAACGTTTTCACCGCCGAAGCCAGTAGAATTTCTCCCAGTTCGGTCGCGCGGTTCCCCGATTCCCGTCCCCCCCGAGACGTCCAAGTACACGGTCCACGCCTCGAGATCCCCACGGAAATTTCGGTGGACGTTGATCGAGCATCGAGGGCGAGAGGACGCGAGATCCGCGAGATGGACATAAATCGTGCCAATTAGAGCGGCGACCGGTAGTCGCTGGTTCGCCGAGGGCTGGTATACATACGTACATATATCGCGCGGCACCTCCGCTCCTCGATTGCCGCACGCGAGAGGACACGGAACGGACGAACGTCTCAAAGGAGAGCCGCCGGCCTATCGTAGATTTGTCCATGGAACACCCGGTGGCTTCGGGGAAACCGGGGATAAATTAGAGATAAAGGGCGGCGCACGGCGACCCGTTCGATTTCGAGTTTCACGGAATCCCGAAGCCTGGACACGCCGAGTATTGTGAGAAGGAACAGAGGTGAAACTTCGTCGATTTACAGTTGAGAGAATCGTGCTGGTGGAATTTCGATAGTCATTGATCGAGGGACTTGTACATTTGTTTCAAAGGGTGGCGACTTTGTTCGAAAGGGGATGATAGGATGTTTAGCTTACGGAGCGTTTCGATATATTTCATGTGCGATAATGTATTTGACTTCAAAAGTAACGTGCATACAGGGAGATGCGTGTAAAGAGATACCCTTAGAATTCTTCTCTTTAAGAAATTGAATGAAACTTTCCAGCGACGGGCAGTAATGAATTGAATGGATCCTCTCTGGAAAGCTGAGAGAATAAGGGGAACAGTTAAGGGATGAATTATGGGACGAAGCATCGCGAAAGTATACTCGTCGCGTTAGGTCAGGTACACCGGAACATATGCGTTCCGTCGAGACTTGCATAGCCATATGCACGTTAAGGTGCATGCAGTGAGAGAAGCAGGAAGCACGCAGGTGCGCCCTCGAATAGATAGCGTCCATCGTGTTCTCCTTCCGAGATCCTCGATTACTACTTTGGGTAGTACAACTTGCTATCCAGTCCCGTGGCTCGATGGTGATAAAATTACATAACTTGTGCCTCGGCAGGTTTCGTGCAACTCCGCAGGACAATCACATTGACCCTTTGAATCCGCGTATTCGACCCTTGAATTCGATCCTGAAGACCGCGGAAATATCGAATCCTGACAGATTCAGTTCAATATTGAGATGTACATTTCTACGATCCCGAAAGAAAGCCAATAACCGCCGCGAAATTTCTCCGCGTAGCCCATTCAATTAGCCACGGTTCCCCGCCGCGCAAAGGCGGTCCCATCTCTAATTAACGTTTTCCAGGAGTCAATCTTCCACGCGGGAGACGCTGCCCGCTGAAGCGGAGCGGTCTACAATGCGCGGAAAGGTTCGAAAGAAAGAAGAGCCACGGGGGGGAAGAGAGAAACGGGAGCGCGACGACAACCACGGATGGACGGAGAGAAATCGTTCGCTCATTAGCGAATACCATCGGCGGATCGTTGAATTCGACCGTGCGCACCGGACACAGTCCTCTTCTCGACTCTTTTTTTTAATTGGCCGGATTAGTCCCCGAAATCGCGTAACCCTTTCTCCTCCCCGGTCCAGCACGTCTTCCCCGTCCGGCCACGCGCCCTCCGTCTTTCTTCCGCCGACGGGACGCGACGCGACGCGACGCTTTCCGCCCTTGCCCCTTTTCCCACGCGCGCGACGCGGCGGCCGCGTTTGTATCTTCCCGCGCCGACACGGCCGTATCGGCCTCGTTAAAATACCACCGGGCTGCGACGAAATCGAAATTTCGGGGTTACAAGGGAGAAGCGAACAACAGGCGTCCTCTCCCTCGCCGGGAACGGAACGGCCGAAGCCTTCCGTCGTTTGTCGTCCGGCGCTAAATAACTGGCGACAGATTTCTCTGATACCGGACTATATGGGGCCCCGCGGTACTCTTTTCTCCGTCTTTTTTTGGCGAGCGAGAGGTGTTTTTCGTTCTGTTGCGCCGAAGACATTCCGATGGCGCGGGGCCGTTTCAATGAGTATCGGGAAGCCGCGTTCCCGGGGTATTTGGAGAATTTCCAAATTGGCTGTGGGAGGATTTTGTTGGATCTCGGGGCGTAGCGATTGGGAGTGTCGGATCGCGGTATATAGGGTGAAGCGGTGAAATTTTAATTGGCCACAGAAATGTGATAAGTAGACTGCGGCCTTTTATGGATATGCAAGATCGCACAGGACACGCTTCGTACGAGTAAAGATACAAAATAAGCAAATCGCAGTGGCGCGTTATAATACCTGGCAGGTGAAACAATTCTCTACCAAAGTTCTGCTTCTCTTTACTGTATTACGAAAAACTTGAGTTCGCATAAAAGTACGCAGTCTAGTGATAAGCAATACGATATCGCTTTCTACATTCGTCTTTTATACATATCTACTTTATTCCCCGATCAATCGCCTCGTTGCAAAAGCTTTCGAGAAACTGCGTCGACGAGTCACGCCCCGTAAAGTGTGTTATCAGCCATATTCCGCTGCAAGGCGACAGAAGAAAGCACAATGATACATTGAATCGTAATGAAAAGCAAGCGACACGTAAAGAGGCCCGTCGATCCCGCGCGATCGATCAGCCGAACGAAGAAAGTATCTGTAGCGGCCACGTCGTGCACGTAGCACCGCTTCATTCGTCCGGGATAGATCGTCTCTGATCTTCCGATTGCATTGGAAGAAACGCTCGAGGAGCACCCCCCGATCCTGGAAGGCCGCGACGGATCGTTATCGATCGCGATCCCGCGACTCGGCTACGCCACTTCGAATCGCCCGATTGAGACGTTCCGTCTTGCGAAGGACCTAACTACTTATATACACGCGTGTATGTACGTGTGTATATGTTATAGCTTCTCAAAGTGGGAATACGACGTCCAGCGCGTCTTTTAATCTCTACCGTACCCTAATCATTTATCCAACATTACAAATATAGACGAGCTATGTATTCCCGTGACGAAAGCTCTCAAGTTTTTCTTTTTATCACCATCGTGTGTCCATCGTGACGCTAAACGGGAGCGTAAAAAGTAGCAGGCAAAAAGAGGCCTGTGCTCATCGTCGTCGAGGGAGATAAATGAAGATTTCCACGCAGCCACCAAATCGGAGCTCAGAAAAGCGGAACACCAGTCGTCGAGGAAATGAGAGATTCCAGAGTCGGAGCGAACACGTGTATAATAATAGTAATAATAAATAAACGTGTCTTCGAGATCCCGGGAAAAGAGTATCGAAGGGGTTGGCCGAAAGGGAGGAAGCGCGCGTCCGTGGATCCCTTTGATTCCATTATTGCTCGCCTAATTGGATTCCTCGGCGCGATCGTGGCCTGTAACGTCTATAAACCCCGCGCGGCTGGCCAAACCAATTTGGGCATTCCTCCGGATACGTGCCGGTCGCCGATCTATAGATCACTCGTGCCGGCTACCTGCTGATGGCCTCTGGGGCCGAATTTTCAATCGCGCGAGAGCTGCCTCGGCTCCGCACGGTAAACGGGGGAGAAACTCAATTTTTCACAGGCCAAAAAGGATGGGTTGAGACTCTGATAAAACAGTTTCGTTCGGTGAAATTTGCTTGCAGGGGACCGGCGATGAAACTGTAGATATGCGCAACGAGGTATTCTCGAATGCATGATCGAAGATGTGCTTTCTTTTTTTAATTCTATCGCAATTACTGGAGAAGTAATAGAAACGCAGAAGCCAGAAGCGTGTTTTCTGCGCGAGCGCGCGGGTGGCAATCACAGCGTGTGCAGGCCCATTGTGACCGGTCCGGTCGCGATCGTCGTTAATTAAGACCCATCTCGTTCCGCCAGAACCAGTCGTCCACCGGACCGTGATCGATGGCAGACGTAATTTCACGTGGCGCTGCTTTATGAAAGAAACGAGAGCGAAGCGGGCAGCCTGGAATATTCTTAGACCGCGCCCTTTCGCCAAAGAGAAACAGAGGGAAACGAAGAAATGCGAGTACCTGCCGAAGGCTGTTTAATCGGTATCCGAAACTCGCTCATCGAGGAAACAAGAATGAGGGAAAGGAGAGGGGTAGGCTATTGCAGTGGCAACGTCCCTGAATGAGAAAGCGGTTCGATGCACTCGCAACACTCTCCTCCCTTTCGTCTCCTCTACGCCGCCTTCTGTGCGGGACGTGTTGCAACAACGAGGGGAACCAAGTGTATTACCAGGAGGCAGGATAATATCCTGGGGATCGTGTCGCGCTTAAAAGTGGACAGGGGCGGGGAAACGCGAAAGTTAGCCATCTATTTCTGTTTCCCGTTTTATTAGGTGCACGCAACAGTTTTGGTCTCCTCTTTTTTAAAGCGTTCATGCGGAGTTACACCCTTTAACTGATAGAATTTCCCGCCCTTCGATGCAATTGTTCGAGTTGAATTGAGCACGATGAGTGAGGAAAAGTTGTATCCTCGACACTGCACTCGATACGAGTTCGAGCAAGGAAAACACCGGTGCTTAGCCACGTCGGATTTGGCGCCGACGGATTATCATCTGTGTTCAGATCGATGCGGCACTCTTTATCTAGACAACGCGTTCGAAATGTTGCAGAAACACGAAAATGACTTCATCGGCGCCAAACTAATGTCACTTTTTCGCGATCGGAATCCGAAGCTTGCGAAACAGATGAGGAAAGTCGTCGAAGATGAGGGGAAATATTTCGAACACTACCTTTCAATGCATCTGTTACGCACAAATAAAAGAAAATTCAGGGGAAGAAAGCTAAAACTTTCGGCTTATTCGTCCAAACGGACGAGCACGAAGCGCACGGAGAAAGGACTTTGTCCATAAAGAAAGCAACGCGGCCGGTCGAACGGCAATTATCTGGGATTTATAAAACGATTCGATTAGTGCCACTTAAGCGGCCCAACGACGACCAATCAAAATTGGTTGATCGCGACGTCGCGCAGCTATTCGCGGTTATTATCAATAAGCTCGTCTCGAGAAGCAATTCGAGCTACGCGCTCCGGAGACGTTCACGTCCCATCGTAAATTATTATTTACCGGCGCGCAGCGACGGAGGCTCGTTTCTCCCGCATATTCCGTCCTGCTCCGAGACGTACGACGTATAGGGAACCGATTGAAAAATGATATAAGAGTACAGTGAAGAGACAGACTTACCCGGCGATCGGGGTCATTTTCAGCGCGAGCGCCCTGCTGATACAGAATCCGGCGCCGCCCGTCGCGAACCAGAATCTCACCTTTTGCTGGAACAGAAAAAAAAAGGCGAGACGCGGTCTCGTTAGTCGATCGCCCTCAATTAAAGAAAAAAAAAAAGTTAGAATCATCGAGGGCGCATGATCGTGATTGATCGTCTACTGGACTGGCTGATCGATTATCGTCAATGACCTTTCGGATTCGGACAAATTATCGTCAAGCTACGGGCTCGGGATGCTGATCGGCGAGGAATACGACCGTCTGACAGGCTTTTCGAAGGAGCGAAACACGTGTGCTGTGCATCATTTGCGAATCGACTGTTTAAAAAGTCGCATGCACGGTAAACCGCGAGGAGACGGAGCCGTGTTCCGGTCCATTCTCCGGAGATCGTGGCCACAGGCCATTAGGGGGCCGGACTCCTAGAAGATCCCACCGGCGATAGTATCTCGCGGCTGCCGATGCCCCGGCACGGTTTAAAACTCGTGCTGCTTGCTTCATAGGCAAGGCGTGGCGAGCATGATGAACAACCGTGAACCAAAGGCGCGCTGCACGTGCGTACTTACCAATGAAACCGGTCTACCGGCACTGAAAAACTCGGACAATACCGCCTGGCCGCTGTTCCGAACGGCTCCAAGACCCGCATGACTATAACGTCCGCAAGAGACAATTATTCATTGATTTTTCTCCGCGATAACGTTGCACTCGTAAATGCTGTTCACTCTGATTCTCGTAAAGGGGGACGTTGAAAAACGGCAATGGACCTCTCTTTGCGAACGGCAAAATTCTTGTTGGACACTTAACAGCATCTTTTGAGGAACAAAGTGGCTGCGGTCGAACTGATCCCGGATGCATATTTCTCCATCTCGATTGGACATCATTCGAATTGGACCAGTGCAAAGAAAAGTAAGCCGATCTCGCGCGGAAAGGGAATGCATTTTATTATAACAAACGTCGGAGCTGACAGCTGTAATGGAGAAGACTCTTTATCTGTTTACGTTTTCAAGCTAGTATTGTACGATTTCAAATTTCAATTGATTTATCAGTAGGATTTCTAAAGAATTATTATATCCATACAGATGAATTCTGTAACTGGATCAGAATTTGAAGAAAATGAAGATTTAAACATAACGCACGAACAAGTTCGACCACAGCCACTTTCTCATCTTCGCAACTTATTTTTCTCAACTTTCCCATCATATTTTGTATAAATGATACCGACATTGTTTTGTCCCTCGATAGATGCTCTTAAATGTCGAACAAGAATTTTCCGTTCACAAAGAGGTCCAACTGCGATTTTTCAACACCCTCCTCACGAATCGTTTATCGAGCTTGAATCGACGGTTCATGTTAATATTTCTTTGTTTCCGAGAAAGAGAGATAACGCAAGCGCGGCATCGGATGGGACTCGAGCGAAATCGATCAGGTGAATCAGGTGTGCCGGTGATAAGCAACATTATGCGACGGGGAAGAGGAAATTGATAGACGCTCACGGACGCGTTAGATATGCGCCGACGATTGGGGTGGGCTGATAGCATCGTTCCTGTACTACTAGCTGCCGTCTATCCCCTTTCCTTCGAGCCCCATTTGAATAACACAACGCGAGAACACAGTCACGAGAAGCTGCGGAGACCCGCGAGGAATCTTGGGGTCAACTCGCCACCGTGCGGACCACGCTGAACCCCCTCCCTCCCGTTTCGTTTTCCTTACTTCCTCGTGCGATAATCTCTATTTTAATGCTCGAATTTCGATAGGAATACTTGGAAGCATTGGAGCACGAATGTTAATGAAAACAGATGAATATTTAAGGATATTAACGAATATTAAATTCCGTAACGAGCATCGAGAATGCCATGTCGAACGATACTATGAAATCATAATTACTAATTAATAGTTATTCAATTATTAGAGTGTCTGTGGCGAACGGGTTAGGGGGGCAACAATCGTCGACACCTGCCACGCGATCGGGTCATCGATTTTAATCATCTCTGGCCCACTCAGATTGGGGTGCGGGGATCCGGAGAAATCGCAAAACCAGCGACCACTTCGACCTGACGTTAGCTTCTGATAGTCGAGCAAAATTGCGCGCAGCCTTCGCCCCTGACTAATTACATTCCGAAGGCTGCTTTCGAAAGGGGGTTGATGTGTGCTCTCTCTCTCTCCACCCAGGCGAACAGATTACACACGATCCTGTATCCAATTACGCGCAGCGCGATTGGCAGCGATCCAGAGATAAATTCGACTGGCTGATTGCCACTTCTCCCCTGGTTCCTTCCATCGTCCTCTTATCAACCCTCCGCGGCAGATACGGGGAACGTTGGGACCTCTTGGCCCAATTAAGAAGCCAATGATCCAAGGGTCCACTCACGCTGACCGGTGGACAAGGTTTTTGGGGAGACAGTGGAATTTCTGCGAATCTTTCTTCCATAGAAAGAACGAAGAATCTCTTTTTTTGGGGGGGACAATTCGAAAGTTGTATATTATATAATTAATATCAGTAGTAATATTCGAAAATCGTGGCCTTGGAAGATTGAAAGTTCAAGCTTACGATTTTCTACTGATTAGTAATGTAAACCCACTTTTAATGCTTAATTAACTTCTGCTTACTTCTGCTTCTCGAAGGATTGAGAAATCATTGAAAATTACCCGGCAGCCGTAAAACCGAATTACCTTGGGCCGAAAAAGAAGCAACATATTTTATGGATATTCCGGACGCGACGATCGGTATTAACGAGATGAAATATAGATATATAGATTTTCGTGTAGACGGCGGCGCTCGTAAACGCGTTAATTAGTCGAGGACCCCGTCCCGATCCGGAAACCGGTAATCGAAGGACCGCATCTTTGGAGATTGTCCGTCGACGGGCACGTTTTGGTGCTCCGGTAAAGCGGACCCGAACGACGCTACGACTCGCGCAGTCTACGAGTAATATCTGACGGAGGTTGGGCGGCTGACATTCGGTACCTATATTAGGGCTAATGAACGGATCAGAGGGGCTGATATCGTTGGATGAACTTAGACCGAAGAGATACGGGAGACAGAGTGCTGGGAAAGTCAGAGGGAATGCGGGGATACATGTAAAGGCGATGCTGTTCCACGAAAAATTATCCTAAGCAGATCTTTAGTTTCGGATTTGTTCTCATTATGAGGAAGAAACATGCCGTGGAAAGATCAGTTTTTTGGGGAAGGGTTAACCAATGATCATCCTTCCAAATAATTTGGAAGTTTCAAGAACTCTCTTTTCTTAGGAATAAACAGAAACGTAGTTTTCCTTGTATTGTCAAACATTCCAGGGGAGGATATACAAAATTATAGCAATAAATTCGAGTTCATAAATAAATTGAGGTATGTACTTGCTAATTTAATGCAATTTAAAATGATGATTACTGCTAATATTATAATGAGTACTACTAAAACTTTTCTATTCTACAATATACGTATAATATTAAGCTCTCCCTTTATTTCCATATAGTAGAATATGTACGAACGCTAACTGCGGACAAGTCTCGGTAAATATGCATACATGCACGTCCACGTGCTGCTGACCGGTGAACGATCGCCGACAGTTGCACGCTAAATAAAATAAAGTAAAAGGAGAAAGAACGAAAACGATCGGTAACGAGTGGCTAGAGTCGGTGCAATTATGCCTGCGCCGGATGTGTCGTTGCAAAACAACCATCTGCCCTCGAGATAGAAATCTGCAGGTATAATACCAGCTGCATGCCTCCTTAGAAAAATACGTGTAATTTTCTTCCGCGAGCAGTCGAAGCGTTAGAGTTACCCTCATTTCTCACAAAATTATGCCACTCTGCGCACAGAATGTGCAAACGCGATTAACACCTTCCTCCTTTATTTGAATATTTTTATATATATAAATCGATTGTACTATCTTTTTCGATTCGTATTTCTCACACGATCGGGTACAGCGATGCGTTAACATCGTTAAGTAAAATGATACTATTGATATTATTATTGAAGCAACGTGCCGTGAGTATTTACTAGAAACTCTCCGCTTCCTCCCTGCTCGTTCTCCAAGAAGCAACGGACACGCATCCTTTCCATGGCGTGGCCTGGCTGGAGGCCGTCATGGGTCACGAGCACGTCCTCCGCCGCGTTCTACACGCTGGAGGATACCGAAACGTTCACCTGTCCCCGCTTCGCCGACGCCCGTTTCATTAGACGCCAGCTCGCCGATACGTCGAATAACTGTTCCTATCGGATGCTTCGACGACCGACCCCTCGCGGTCGATGCGCGCTTCCGGGTCTGCTCGTCAGCGTCTACTTAAAAGCCCGAGCCGATTGTTGAGTTGTGCGGATCGGCCGACTGGCTAGACCGGAGGATGGTTTACGTGCAACGTTAACGCGCCTCCGACTAACGGCATCATAGATTAAATTCCTAAGGCGAACGCGGACGAAGGTGCGGACCGTGGAGGCCTAAAATTCTGACCCGAAATCGCGACGCTCTCTCGCGTACGTATAATGTACGCATAAGAGATCTTCAACGTTTAGAGTTTTTAGAAAGCCTGAGAGCTGGGACTCCGAATCTTTGGGATTCGGAGAATCTGAAGATCTGAGAGTCTAAAGAACCAAGAGCGTCCGATCTAAAAGGCTGAGAATCTATGGATTCACACGATTCCCTTCGTCGCGAGAATCCATCAGATTTCTATCCGCAATTCGATCTAAGGTATAGTTTTACAATTATCTTTCGATGCAGTTAGTCTCAATTCGCTATTGCGACCGCGGGCACGATTTTCCAGTGGGAACACGTGCATCGGCCCCAGTTTTCGCCCAGGCCAAGTAAATGCTGTAGCACGGTCGTCACGGGTCACGCGTACACCGTCCCACCGCAGACAAAGCGAACAATGCGTCCCCTAATTACGCGGCGGAGGTTCATTAAAAGCAGCGGGAAAGTGGACGGGAAACGCGTTCCCAGCTTTCCACAGCCTCGGACGAAATTCTTAATCGTCGTACGATGATGGAACTGCCGATCCCCTCCAGAGCCTATCAATTATTACATTCGCGGTACCGCGGTACGCATCACTAAGCGATCGCGACAAGCATCGAGTATCAGCTGATAGGTAGAAGTAGGAAATCGTGGAACGGAAAATGAGCAGACGGGTGCACCAAGGCCGAGGTCATGGAGAGGCTGGTCACGCCTGAGCGAAGGGCTATCGGAATAGAACCGATTAAAAAGAGCATCCCTCGCCAGGGAAGAAATTAATTGCCACGCGATCGAAAGCGGGGAAAACGAGCGATCGAGTTTAATGAACGCAATTTCACGCGGAATGCGGTAGATCTTGGAACGCGTTTGAATTACCATCGATCACTCGCGACGCTCTAATCCTAGGGAACGACCATTCGATATTTTTTAAACGCTTCACAATGTAGGAATGCATGAAATGCCCGAATTTCGAGATCTCTATTTTCCAGCATTTTATACTTATCATGTCTGCGACACTCATAGGGAAAGGAGGGAACTCCGTTCGCGTTGCCAACTAAGCTAACCCAGCTGGCAATTGCTCGATGGGATCCGATTAATTAATGCGCGGAGAAGACACGGTCGGCCGAAATCTTGCGAAAATCACGGCCTCGAGTGCGGAACGCGTTACGAACGTGGGAATCGTTTTCAGAGTGCACGCCGCCGTGAAACTATCGCAGTGATTACATCTCTACAGTGTTTACTCTGCCGGAAAATCAACATTGTTCACCCGGTGCAACCGGTCAACCGTTCCGGCCTGCCACCGAACTCATTACGAATACGTTAGCCTTTTCTTTTATACCTCCGCCTTTCGATCGGAACGCTACGTCGAGAAAAGAAATTAATTCGAGTAATCCCCGATTAATTATAATTACGCTCGCCGGGGGGAAAAAGAAGTTCGTGGCGACTCCTCGGCCAGGCGCTTTATGAAGCGCGGTCCCTCGGTGTTTCCACGCTCATTAACGGCCGACCTTAATTTCCGTTAACCACGGAACGAACGGTAGGTGAAGCGAAATTATCTTCGGGCAGGCGTGTACAGCCGCGGCCCCGAAGCGGCTCTAATTAAATCCGTCGCGGCTGCGGCTGGTGCCCGAGAAATGATTCGTCGAGTCCCGTTAACGCGTGTCCCAGCGACGAAGCACACGCGAAATTCTAGCCGCGCCCGATCCTATTCCCCTCGGGGAATCGAGCAAAATCGTTCCATTCTCCGCGGGGAAATGATCTTAACCTTCGCATTGTAATCCCTGATAGATTGATTAATCGGGAAAAATTAGTCGAACGCACGGTCGACCCGGAGCGAGACGCGATCTGGGGGGAGCGGGGGGGGGGGGGGGGCTAATTGATAGTTCCGGGAACAGGGCTACAGGGTGAGAAGAAAGGACTGCAGGATTGCGAATGACAGGCAGGAGGGAAAGAGAGAAAGGAGGACCACGGGAATGCGGGACATGTGGCGCGCATCCGCGTGCCTCAGGCCTGCGAACAGGGTGCGATTTTCTGGCGAACGCGGGAATAGGTGTTAGTTAACCAGAGCCGTGATCGTCGCCTAACTAAATTTCATTTAACAACAACAAAAATACCACTTTCGTTACAGTCATAACTATGTTACCCTCGCCTGCTCTGACGAAGCTTGGATACAAGAAAACAGTTTTAACTAACCAGTATACTCTTCCGAATGGTCAAGTCCAGAGATCTTGAAAGCCAGAGACGAAAAACAAACACGATTCAAGAAGAATCCCAAGAAATCCTCAGGTTTGTTCTTAAAACTAGATTTGTGGAACCCGTCAGTTTGACGGGTTTCAGATTTTATGTTTAAAATTGCAGAAGTCATAAGTATTATTTTTAAGCAACTTATATCAACTTCGATTGATGTAATAATACCTACACACATCTTAGTTCATTTCCTCCCAGGACGTTATCATTCCAAAAACTTGTACATGATACACCTGGTTTTCAAAAGAAAAAAAATGGATGAACAGATACACAATTAAGGTCCGTCTAATCTAGTGTTAACGGCAGAATCATTTTATATACTCGCCGGCAATCAATTTCGTTACACTTTCGCTAACTCGTTTCGAGGTTCAACGTATGTTCAATTTAGTGAAGAGTATATTCAGGGGTTAAGGTGAAGAAGGTATCCCCATCTTTCTGAATGCGTCTCCACCTTCGCCTCCGACTCCGGGCAGGAGTAATGGTTTCGACAGGAACGCGTGAGGAATTCATCGCTTAGATGCCTCGCGATCCCATGCCTAACCATGGGCGCACACTTTGTTTGCGCGATCTTTTCGCCACGGTAATAGGGAAACCGCGAGCGAGCATACTCACTCGTTCACGCGGAACGAACCAGCCGGAGGTGGCTTCCCTCGGGAATCACTATGCGCACGGTGACGGCTTCGTTTCTGCTAGACTGATCATCCGACGGAAAATCAAGACCGAGAGCAAACGCACTTCCGAGTTACGCGAAATAATATCTAGGACACTTCTATCCGTAACCAAAATTGACTTCAGGAATCACTTCCATCGTTTAGATTACGGTTTGAAACGGTAGTTTGATTGTTGGCTCGCGATGAACTACGAACTGAGAGACACGGATCCATTGAATACTTCAACCCTGACTTAACGATACACCGTATAGAAGCTACGTACAAATTTGTAACAATTCTATACAAATAAAGGGATATTTGACCAGTGTTCGATTTCGTTTGAAAATTACTTTCACAGCCCCTCGGCCGCAAACGAGCGAGCCCAGTAGTTCCAACTAAAGACCGGGGGTCCGAGCGGCCCGCGGTACCCACGATTAAAACGGCTGGTAGCGAATAATTATCGGCCAGGAGGCTTCGACGGATAGCTTTTAATGAAACGTCTCGTATTTTAACGGTGAGCCGTACCTTTCGCCTCGCGCCTTGCAATCTGCCTCTCTCGCCCCGTGCTACCCCGCCACGGAATGATTAATACGGCCACTGCGGAGCCGCGGGTCTGCCGCTTTCCCGCTGTGACCACCTACGGTTCCACTTTTTTCCCCCCCTGGTCGATTCACCGCGAAACACTGCTCCATCTTCTTTTTCGACGGACTACAGAAGACATCCTCACTTCCTAAATTTCTGATACGTTAGAAAACCCCGCCTCGACGAGCCACAGTGTCTCGCCAAAGCGGGAAACTTTCGAAATGTCATTTTTGCAATTGACGACATTTTTATTATGTTACTCCAAATTCTCGGATGTTTAGTTTGAATGATTCAACTCTGTCGGATAGTCTAAATGGTTCCCAAAATTGCACGTTTAATCGAACTTTCATATTTCTACGTAATTGGTATTTTTCGCAAAAATGATAAACTATCCACCAACACGCACGACGAAAGTGAATTCCACGCCAGCTTAGTACTCGATTAAATAAAAGCAGCTGTATACCATTTCTACGTGGGATTAATTCTTACTTCCAGCAAATTGCGCAGGGTCTGTTACAATGGAGCCATTAGGAGGATATGCTGGACTTTCAATCGGCATTTTTCCCCGACTAGAGCAAACGTCGTTACCGAGAGCCCAGATCCCGATGATCCGACTTCGAAACGAGCTCGTCGGACCAGGCAATCAATTTTTATTACGCTTCGTGCCGTTGGATCCCTCGTCGATAAACGCGGCCAGATTTATCACCGTGATTCGCGTCCATGCGCTGGAAAAAAAAACGTGGCGATCGTATGGGCGACATGAAACGACTCGAGAAACGTCCATTACCATCGTACGAAAGGATTACTGGAAAGCAGGAGAGAGCCAATAGCAAACATTTCATTATTAAAATATTACACTTTTGAGATCCGTTCGACCCTTCACAAATGTAGAGTTTCAATTTCACGCGACTCGTTCGCTCGCAAATCCTACTGCGATTAAATTATTCGAATGATTCACTTTTGGGATTACAATACTCGGCAACATGGAAGAGCAATTTTCCGACCTTGCCAGGGAAGAGTGGAACGCGTACGTTTTCTCGCGACGACACTTCTTTGCCGGCGGAATGATCCATATCGCTGGGATCGTTGGTTTTGCAGTTGAATTACCCTTGTCTCGGCGAGGCAACGCGAGCCGGAGGGAATTATAGCGGTGCATTAGCTGCGAGCAGCAGGTTTACTGCTCTCGGGTAACGACCCCCGCGACCAGAGAGCTCCGCGGCTAATAATTACGTTCCTATATTTCTTCCCGCGATTCTATACGCCCCATTGTCGCTGCCGGGATCAATTTCCCTTCGGACCGCGTGAATGCCTTTGCGCGCGTCTGTTTGCGAAACTCTGATAATTTTCACTGGGCATATTTCTGGACAGGGATGTGTCCAGGGTGAACAACACTGTCGATATACTAATTAAATGGATATGGAAAGTAAAAATGAACGTAAAGGGACCGGGATCAAAAGAAGCAAAGCATGTGGAAGAATAGCTGGAAACTGGACCGCGCGATCTCTCCTCTGTATGAATCTCCACCTTCGCGCACGGCTGTTTATTCACTCGCCGATCCATTCCTCTCTGTATGCGCGCTGCACGTGCACACAGGCCTCTGTGCTCGGTGAATAAGCCCAGCTTTCAGAGCCGAAGGAGGTGGAGGAAGATTCAGCGAAAAGAAAATGCGAGGGACGAGAGGGACGGAGAGTGGCTCGCCGAGGATAGAAGCAAGAAGAAAAGAAGCACGGAAAGGTAGGGCAAGTATCTCTCGTGCAAATATAATATACGAGTACGCGATGCCCCTGGGGAGTAACGTCCACCACACCGAGACCATAATCTCGGCTCGAAAGATGGTACCACACCCATGGGGGGTCGAAAGACAGAACTCGATCCTGGGGGACGCTTCGCGAAACACGTACGCCTTTCACTCGTATACATTTACTACATATTAGTTATTAGATCGTCGCATAAGTTCTCTTCCGTGATGCATCCGGAAAATATTTTACAAGTGGATCACATTTTCTTAAGTTTTCTTCAATTCAATGTCGCGTTTCAAATATCGGTGTTCGATAATTGAATAAAAAATTCAGATAGTATAATATTGTTAATATTTCTAATCCGAGGGAAGCTCCCAAAGGCGAAATCAAAATACGCTCGCTCTTCGTTTGAAAACTTTCTCCGACGTGATCTAAATCTAAATAATAACGAGATTTGGGAAATTTCTGTTGCTCAGAGGAGAGATGTAAGTACAAAGATTTTGTATTATAATTCTGTTAGAATCATTCTAAATCCTATATTTCGACTAATCTCTCCTTAAAACTCTCTGCGACTCGCACTATTTAATCCGCTTCGAAGTATATCCCAAAAGTAGCCAAGGCTTTCTAAAACTTTCGCCAATTGCCGGCCCGGAATAGGAGAGTAAACTAATTTCGAGCAACGCGCGCAAGCAATTTGTAACGAAATTGCTACTTCCAGGGGTATCTAAGCAAGTAGTCGGGGAAGACAGGATGGTCTAACAAGTGGGTTAACCAAAACGCGTTATCGATAGCCAATCTCGGTGGAGCGGCTCTCGATCGACTTTCGAAAGGGTTTCTCTCCCTTTTTCTGCTCGTGCAACGATACTGGTTCGACCGGATCGCAAGGAGGCTGAATGAAGAGGACCACGAGGAAGCGCGAGGGCTGAAAAACGTCGAACGCAGAGCGGAAAGAGTCGACGCGTTCCTTTATGCCGGCCCGTGTCCGAGGAACAATGTCCATTCACTTCGAAACGGTTCTCCTCGAATATGTGCGCAATAAAAAGCAGAATAAGGACAGCGTGAAACATCGATCCGTTAATGCCGGTCAGCCCGAGCACTGGCGCAAGCTCAATGCGTAAGCTGCCCCTTCGGCAATTCACGTGAACCGAAATTTTCTTACCCAAAGAGTATCGGCATTTACGATGATACTCCGAATCGCATAACAATGTAAACGAATTCGTAAGATATTTCTAAATCGGAGTGCTCGCGGTGCTCGGTAATAATATCATTCCGACACAGTGGTAACTAATAAATATCGACCCCGAACGCGCGGTACCCTATGGAATAATTCCGAAGAAGGAGTGACTCTAATTGGCGATGGAACGACCATCGGTTATCTCGAGCACCTGCCCGAGGATGATGAACGTCGAAGGTTAATAATAGGAAGAGGTGGGTGACTGGAAAAATGGAAAGAGCCCTGCGATTAGGAGGCCCCTTTAACGAGGCTGGAAGTCGAATAGAAAATCAATGGGAGAGAGAGATATCCAACGGGTAACGGCGGATGATGAACGACTCCAATCGGTTCTTACAAGATACCTTTAAATATCCACGATGCCCGATGGTGAAACGAATCGACCCGGCTTTCGCGCGAGATTTATCATTTCATCTCGTGACTACCGGGTCCCCGATTTCGTTTCTGTTCTACCGTCGATCGCGGACCAAGCCCCGACGAATGTTTCAGTTCAGGACATTCTGAATTCCACTTAACTCGAAGGCTATCTCTTACAACATATCTATCATTCTAATACCAGGGAGGGACTTAACAATGAATATCGTACTAGACAAACGATCGTTCGGAGTCGGTCTAAAAATCAGCCCGTTCAAATTTCTTTGGTGCTGACTGCTGTTTGCTAATAAAATATCGAAATGTCGCGAAATCGGAGCGACGACCAGAGCACTGCGTATTCTACGGCCGCTGACGGATCAAAGGCGCTATTAATTTGTCTAAACGGATGATAAATGCGACGGGGAATTTTCTGTTCTTTTTTCCTTGTAGACCTCAGACCCTCTCGACCAGCCACCGTCTGACGAGGATGATTCCTTTTGATCTTTTCACCCCCGTCCAACACCCCCGCGTTTCTTTTTTTTCGGCAAGGGAAAAAGGATTAATGGCCTCGTAGCATGACACTGTCGAGCGATAAGATCGGAGGGGCTCGTCCCGCATATCTCGCGGAATCCAAATCGCATCGTGTATCTCGTAAAGTCCACCGGTGAGACAGGCTTTTATCAGTGCTCGAATCGAGCCGGTATCGACTTCATACGTTTGACGGCGCGGCAGAAGTTGTACGCTCTGAAGGTCTGATCGACGGGTAGAATGTAATGCATCATCCTTCGTATGTAAGTAGCGGAAGGGAATTTTTGTCAAACATTTACGATCAATGGTTGGACGAATGAAATCCGGGTAATCTTTCATTGCACGGAGTAGGTACGTGCTGTATAATCTTTCGGAGCAACTATTTCCGAAATGTTTCTCCCGCCTTTTTCACACCTCTCGCCCGGGCCTTTATCCTCCTGTCTCCAAGGAAGACTCTTGTGCCTACCCGAGACCTCCCGCGATGCACGACAAAACGAATTTCACGCCTCTAGAGCTACCGGCCAAGAGTAAAAACGGAAACGCTTCTCGATTACTGTCCCGCGGGTCGTTCCACCACCCAAGCTGACAAAGAAGATCCTCTCGATTTAAAGCAGCCAAGCCAGATCGCAAACGAAACAAATTCAGACACATTAAAATTGAACAGTCGAAAGTCCAAAGTCAATGATATGCTCATTAGCGAAATTTCGAACGCGAAATCCGTAACTCATCTCTAATAAGAAGCATCGCGAAGAACGCGATCGATTAATAACAAGGTTAATATTCGATTAATCTCGGTTCGGTTCGGACGCAGTAGATAATCGTCGCAACGACGCCGATGCTTAAACGGTTAATGACAAACACGCCTCTCGCGAAATCGTAAACAAGTTGATGGAATACTTGGAGGGAAAAAACTGGTTTCGTTCGGAGGCAAAGTTCGGCGAATTAAAAACTCACCGGCCGCTTGGAGGGTTCCGGGCCCTGCCTGATGATCTCCAAGGGTGCTGGTATCGACGGTCTGCCCAGGTACCAGTCCTCCCGTGGATTGTAATTGTCTAGAAGCTTCAACAGGCGTGGCACGTTCACGTAATTGTCGTCGTCGAAGTGGCAGAACCATCTGAAACGCACAGCAGTCTCTGCTCAGAAGATATATTCGACACTGATTAGAAAAACGAATGGTAGAATCTTGAGGGATGAATGAAGTCTTCGTTGAGAAATTGTTATCCTTAAATCGTGGTTTCGATTTCGGGAAACGATCATTTCCTAATCACGATTTCGAATTCTTTACTCTCCGAGTTTCTTCTCGCCCGCGTCGGGAATGTTTATACCCGACGAGAACGGAGACGATCGTTTACCCGGCACAGAAGCGCAGAGAATCGACGGAATAAAAATTCAAGATATATCTTGCCGTTTGCATAGCAGTCGACAACGAAACGCAATCGCGTTTCAAGCAGGCGTTTCCCAGAAGGCGATTCTCGAGAACAGCCTGACAAGGAGCATATACAGAGCTTAGTATACGATAGGCAAAATAAAATCTCTCTAACGAACAGTCCCCGCCGTGCCATTAGCGCAACCATGGTGGCCACGGGGTACGGTGTAGACCTGTTGCGGTCTGGTATCGTTGATACACCTGAATTCCAACTTAATGGCGTATCTTCGCTACTAACAGAAGCAACAGTGGTACATATACCTCTTTCGATACACGTGTGCAGGGCGCATTGTGCATGCACGATTGTATCTTCCTAGCGAAACGCGAACGGATGTGCTACGCGCGACAATCGAACGGCTCGGAGCGTTAGTGTTCTTCGTTTTGCTCGGTTCCGCATCGGCTGATACGCGAAATTTTTTGAAGGTTGGACTCTAGGACAGGGGATGGGGTTGCTAGGTGTTCCATTTGTTTTGGTTTTTGCCCGCCTTGGTGGTTTGGCTACTTCGACTTCCCATTGTGTTGTATTTTTGTAGTAGCCAATATTCAACGCTTGGAACTCGCCTTTTCTTTTTTCTGAATTACTGACGCCTTCTTTCCGGAATTAGGTAAGGCAAGCGCCTTTGACTCGTAGCCAATCAAACTCGGTAGAACGTTTCATTAATATCGCTTAATGAAGCAACGCTGACAATAGCGCGTTCGTGGCGCACCGCATGAATCCGTATTCACGGATCGATTTATCATCGACGTATACCCCACGTATCATCGAATTGCCGCGGCTAATTATTTCCGATCGGCCGAAAAAGTTGTTCAATCGTTCCGCGAGCGAAGCCGCTCGCTCGGAGGGTGGTACATCCGACTCGGGGGAGGGGACACGGTATTTAATTAAATCTGGCATTCGGAATTTTTACGAGCTCTCCTGGCACGGATCAAAGGACCCGAAGTGTCGAAGCTCGCAGCACGATGCCGAATCCGGTCCGCTTACATTTCTCTCGAATGACCCTTAATTAGGAATCCCTCTCTCTTAAGTGCACTGTACAGGTATCATCTCTTGTTTAACAAGTCCTTCTCTTTTCTTTGTACGAGGGATGGGAGTACAGGAGAGACGTTACCGTGTTTCTTTTACAATCAATCTCCCGCTTGTTCATTTATTACACAGAGATACGACTCGCGTCCCGAGGATGTAATCTCGATTCCTCGGCAATTTATCTTGCGCACTGTTAGATTACCCGTTCATTTAGAACTTAACTAATTCTTTCGGAAACTGAATACTATCATTCACATTGAACCATTCTTTGAATTTACGCGTTAATCATCCCCCGCATTCTCCACTCTTATTTACAGAATTACCTCCGATCGAAGCTCCTCAAAACACGCGCGCCAGTTAACAACTTCATTTCACATTGTAACACCGTCAACACGAACCACGGTACAATGCGCGCCTAAACAGTCGACGGAAGTTTCGCTATAAATCGCAAACACCGTGCAGGAGGGGCGTTTCGATGGCTGAGCAACCCCCAACGCGTGCAGTGTATGTATATCGTTTCGCGATAACTTTCCCCCAGGAGTGCGTCCAGAAGGAGGCTCCGGTATCGTGGGAACACCGCCCCGTTAAACGCGCGTGCCAGTGGCTCTTTTAAAGAGCCGAAAGGCACGGACACGCGTGCAACGACACGTGGCTAAGCACCGAGTGCATAATGCCCGACTGGCAAATAGGGGTCGGAGTGGAGTAAACGCGGGGTGATGACTGCGTCAGCGTCGCTTTTGTGGGAATTGTTGTCCGAGGGATTCCCATCGAAGCGAGGGGTGCACGGCTTTTTTCTGGAGTGGAAAGTAAAGTCGACGAGAAATAATAATGCACACATGATTTGCATTTTCCTATTCCGTGACTTTAGCCAATGTTATGCGGTGCTTTTCATTTTACGTTTATCCATCGTTCGTGGAACAATTCTGTGGTGGGTAAAATATGAAAAACGGGGAAACGAATTTTCACCTCTATATACATTTGCTGGGCGACTTGTGTCCCTTAAAATGCAAACGAATATGCACATTTGGAATTTCAGCCTCTAAAGTTGGATTCGATCGATCGGCTAAAAATGGTTAATAAGATTCCAAACAAACGTCCTTTCTTTCGCGCATTTTATCGCGCACGGGCTATCCCGACCGATTTATCGGTCAGATCGAGCAGCTGCTATCGAAAAGGTCAGGGCTGACGTGCGCCGGCCAGTGGAATCGGGCGTGGCGCTCACGAAGCACGGTTAAAATCGTGATCCCTACCGGGAGCACGACCCCTTCGTGTAAAAGCAATCGCCTCCATGCGCCCACTGTCCGAGATTATAAATGGATAGACACCGAGAAGAAAATTAAACCCGGCCGAACGTGGTCTCTTGACCGGCCACCTATCTCCTCGAGCCATCTAATCATTTCTCGAAAGCAATTACCCAGCAAATTCTGCACTGCGCGGGTAGGCATATAGATCCGATTCCCTTCATGTCTTTCACCATTATTACTATTATGTTAATGGTTGTTAAAAAAAAACGACGAAAAAGGAAAACAATTACTATCACTCGAAAGGAAAGAAGGGAAAAGAAAGAAGAGTCCGATGGCACGTAACATCTTGCAGACGGCGCGGTCGATTAGTCACTTGATACAGGTGCGGCCAGGCGAGACCGGAAGGCCCGTTTTATCGGAGGGAATCGTGACGGAACCAGATCTCGGTCGTCGCCGATTTCCTCCCGATAATCCGGCTGGAACTTCCTCCTCCAGTTGTATGGTATCACGAATTTTCGAAAGAACTCCTTAATTACGTTCCCTTGGCCCGCAGCCAAGTAAACCGACTACTTTGTATTCGTATGCGTATGAGACTTCCGAGAGATTTAAGTGCAAGCACTCGACGCAAACACAGAAGAAGTAGTCTAAACACTAAACATTCGAGAGGAACCATCCCCAAGGAGTGGCTAACGGAAGTCCACACTTATCGTACGGCTTCCGTTCCAGAGATCCTTCAGCAGCAACGGATTCCCGTTGGTAGAGGCACAACTACGCGCAAGAGAAGGGATAATAAGAACGACAGGAGGGGGTTGAAGAAGATCACATGCTTCTTTTTTTCGACGAAAAGAAAGCAATAACGATGGACGTCCAACTTCTGGACATCCGATACACACAATAAGGCCAGACTTACGCAAAAGTCCACCGCAAAAGATTTTCTTTCTCCCCGACCTCGAGGATATTTTGTTACGGGGATACACGATTGCGTCCCGATCGGGACACGTTTTATTCCCTCCTTTCATCCCGGCGGACGCCCTTCGAATACCCCGTGGCACCTTACTCGACGACTCTGAGCCGCTCATTTTCTTCTGGAAAATATATCGCGAACCCGCGTTTTTCCCTTGATCCTTTACAATTTACTGGTCGATTACAAGTCCGGCTCTGGTTGAAAATAATCTACGGTGAAGAGATAGCTATTACGCTATAAATTATCGCGATGCGAATGATAATGATAATGGTTCTATCTTCCCACAAAATAGAGAATTTAGTATTTTACCTTTACCTAGGAAAGGACTTGGTTCGCAGCTTTTTAAAATTCAGCAAACTTCTATTGCAACCTTGATTGTTCCATAATGAAAGGAATCTCTACGATGAAAACTCGACTGATCGAAAAAGAAAAATAGGTGCGTTGCTTTGAGGCAATGCGAAAGGTACTTGGAATAGTATAATTTAACAATACACCAGAAACTTAGTTCCGACATTTGAGATCTCACAACGCGAGAACGTTCCACGAAATCCCCATTGCGAGTTAAGTGGCGAGCAGGTGTACGGGGGCAAGTTTCGCGACTCATAAACGCAAGTTCCTCGTAAGCTGGAAGAGAATTGTCAGGAGCGACAGCGGGGTGTCTTAATCGCGGCAACAGTTACCGAGGAAGTTCGAGATACTCGTGCAAGTACGTACGTCTCGCTGTTTAAACGCCGGTCCTGGCAAGAGTCGAACGGCCCTAAATGCAAAAGTATGTGCACGGCCGACGTGTATTCGACGGCGAAGCTACTGATTACTTAGCAAACGAAACGAAACTTAATCTTTATTTGAAGGAACAATTGAAAGTCCCTTTTTATCTACCTAACGAATCTTCCCCCAATAAGAATTCATAAATTTATATCATTCTCCTCCCGAATGAAGAAAGTATTCCCTGTCCCGAATGAAGAAGGGAAAAGGGCGCGATGATCGACGAGTTGCACGGGACACGTCCCTAGATATGAACCACGGACGAAAACGGTTCCGTGGAACAACTCTTTTGTTCCACTTTCGAGTGTATCAAGTTATATTGTGTACCGGCGACCATCGTGCCGGATGTAGCAATGAGCGGCGCGGCGAGAGTCAACGAGCCATTTCCGGGGCCTCTCGCTGCAGAATATTACATTGATAACAGAAATTGCGATCCCAAGTATGCCCTCGTTCAGCCCGCGCCGGGCCGTACAAGACGTTCTCCTCGGGATGATCCAAAAGAAGAGTCGACAATGACCTCTGCGCGCGTCCACTTCGATTTTAGCTCTCCCCCCCAGGAATTAAATCTTTATGTCCAATTACGTTAAACTGATCTTCCATTGTCTTAAACAAAAGTCAATGAAATTTTCATTTTTGCGGTACAATAGACGGGTATTTCACTGTTGTTTAGGAAAGTAATAATACCTAATGGATGCGCAATAGGGAAAAATATCTATAACTTTATGGATATTCCAATCCCTTGAAACATTCCATTATCAATCCTAGATTTTGCAATCCCAAAGCCTGCACCGCCATCCCCCTTCCCCCTCGAACACGTAAACCGAGTTATCAAAATTTTCAACGGGCTAGCAGAGATCGACCGATGCTAAACAGGCGGCTCACGAACCGAGAGTAAGAGGCATTGGCTCGTGGTTCCGAGAAACGGAATCTACAGATCCGATGTAGCGAATTCGTCGAGCATCATGTCGCCTTGCTCGTCCTCTCGACCGATACTCAATGGAATCATTCATGGGAGGACCCGAAGACGACGTGACGGTTCTCTCTCTCTCTCTCTCTCTATCTTTCTGATACAGGAAGAAGGTAAAAAGCGTTGGAGTATGTTCGACAGAGCTCGGCGATCGGACTGCACTCCACCTTATCAAGGGTTCGAGGAACTTTTTATCACTGGCGAACCGCCAGGACTAGAGACAAAACCGTTCCCTCTGCCTTCGGAACGTAGAAAAATTTCGATTTAGCGAAATACCTAACTCAGAGTTCTCTGTGTCCCCTACCGAAAAAAAAGAAACGATTCATGACCAGTTGACGTAATCGATTCCATTTTGTTCACATCCTAAATCTACTTTTTCTTTCCCATGCTTTTCCGGTTATGACGGATGTGTTCGGCGGAGAGTTCGTCAGGGCGGTTTCGCAGAAACGGAATCAAAGGGTCGAACGAAGAGGGTTCGCGTGATCTTTGTGAACGCCGGAGAAAAAAGCAGCGGACCCAAGAGGAGGGGCAAAGCAGAGAAAAAAAAACAAGGAGAGAAGTAAAACAACGAGGACGGACGCAATGGGTTAAGAAGAAGAGGCCGCAAGAAGAAGAAGAAGCGGTGGTAGGATGAGAGGACGCATTGAAACGCGTCATTCGATCACGAGAGCCGGTATCAGGTGCAAACCAGTTTCCTCGGTGCATTTAAGAGAAGTGTGTACCACCGGTCGTGAATTTGCAAACGGCGACACGCACTCTCGCGTTGTTCCTTAACAAATGCGCGGCCGCGTTGGCCCGCATTGCGGATCGCTTCGATGCCGAACATCGCTTGCGAGATACGTTTGGACGACGATGACACTGTGTACCAGTGCTTTCGACACGGGTTACGCAACGATCGATTGAACTATTTAATCGCGTGGTCCAACGGGTCAGCGTTTATCCGCTCCAATTGACTGCGATGATGTTGGGGTCAAACCTATCAAACGATCGATCGCCGAGTCAGCGTTGGAAGCAATAACATTGCTGCTATTATTTCGATAGAAGAAATTCATTTCAACTTTGCCGAATTTCCTGCAGAGATATTTACACCTCGCTGTACGCCGTTGCTGCGCGCAATACAAATCTGTACATGAAGATACCAAACTCTCCTCCGAAAGAGAGTAGCCACCGGTAACGGAATAAACGACTGGAACGATGATAGCACTGTTCCCTGGCCACGAAATGTCTGGAAGGAGTAGCAAACAGGCACATTCCTATCAGGCATTAGCATTTCTGCGACGAGTATCGGAGTCCGGGAGGCCGGTCGCGTGCAGCCAGGAACAAAAGGCGACACTGGCTAACAGCCAGCTCCTACATACGTGAACAATTCCCTCCCCCTGTGCGTGTTTTATACCCCAGCCGCCCCTCCGGTCGAGAAATAATATTCTCCTCGTGGACGGATTCCGGGAACGTTGTTGGATCAACGAATTCGTATCACGTACGCGTTGGCGGAGGCGCTTCGTACACAAATCGTATTTATACACACGCCAGACGCGGAGTTGCGTCGATCGTTTCACGTTTCTCGATAGATTAACCCTGTTCTCCATAGGGATTAGCGTACTTCACCATCCCTCGTCGGAAATTGAATGCACGTGTAAAGAAAAAAGATTCCTGTTCCCCAAGGAATTCGTTCTATCAACTCAACCCTTGAATAAACTCCTGTACCTCGGATTATCGCGAACGGCTTCCCTCATCATCGACAGCCCGAGAAGGCGATGCGCACCCCGTGCCAGCAATGATCGATGCTTAATAACAGCGCGTCATCGTGGTAACGTGTACAAAGAAGAGCATCGAGGAACGATATGGCCGAAGGTAAAGGAGAAAAAAGGAGGGTCCAGTCCTGCGTCCCTTAAACGCTTATTATGCGGCATTACCGGCCAGCCCCTTGCCTACGTGTGTGCACCTATAATACTAAGTCACGCGAGCGTTCATCGCTCGCCGAGAGCCTCGGTGTCCAGGAGCGAGGCAAGTTTTTTACGGGCTTCGTTGGCAATTGCGAGCGTGCAGGATATCCCCTGGACCCCGATTTCCTTGACGGACTCTCGGCCAGCGCCGACGGCTTCGACGGTTACCGGAAACCACGCGGTTCAGTCGCGTTCGATAAGCTCTTTCGCGTACTACTAATCTTATTTAGAACGAGTCGTGTATTATTATTAGTACTATCGGCGAAGAAAAATATGAATATTTCTATCGGAATTCCCTTTTCTCCTTCCCTTCCCTCCTTTTCCTAACGATCGCGTGAAAGGAAAGATGCTAATTATTATTATTCTCCCCGAACTGTCCAAACTCCGTAACTACATATTGGAACAACGATCACGGAAACGCGTTTTTGTTTCATTAGAAAAGAAAAACAAACAAAACTTTCTGTACATTTATGTATTTACATAATGCTGTTTGCTCCATTTGGCCGATAGGGAACGAAACGACAGGGCGCGCACGCGGCGATCGTGACGATTTCCAAAGAACGCCGAGGTCTCGCTGGCTATTTGAACGAGGCGATACATGCTATCGTTGTACAAACCGCGGTTAAGTCCCGGGCTGAAACGCGATAAGAGAACCTGAAATGCCGCAGCACGCTCCTCTCGTCAACCGGCTCGCCGATCCTTTCACCGGCCACGAGAGCGGAATACCGAGAGATACCCGCTTCCACCTATAAATCATCGGTATCGTTCGTTAACGATCTAAAATTCTCCGGCGAACAAACGCGCAATGGGCAAACGGCAGTCCGGGCCCTATGTTCCGCGGTACGTTTCGCGCGATCTCGCTTGCTCGAAATTTGTCCGGTTTGGTACAAGAAAAGAGTGCGTTAAGCCCTGTTCACGCACGTTACGATACCGCTTCGAGGAGAGACATTTTCGAACCTATCTTTCATTTCCTCCCGAATTCGTTTTACCTTTCGATTGGAGATCTACGGCGTACCCCGCTGCTGATCAACGATCGACAATGATTCAGGCCTTGGCCGTGTAATTCGAGGACGAGGGAAACCCGTGGCGATCGCGGGTCAAACGGGGTGGACAAAATTGATTTAAGAGAACGACCACGTTCGCGTCATTCCGTTCCTGGTCGCGTAGCCGTCGATCGCGCGCAGCTTCATTGAATTCCGGTCACGAGGGACTCGATCGCCGTGCGTGAAAAAGCCTTTACGCGCGTGGCCAGCAACGAAGAAACTTTACAAGAAGCGTACCACGCGTTGCACCACGAATTATAATTTTCTTCTCGAATGCCGCCTCGAGTAACTCCATTGTCCCGGGAGCTCGGCAAGGAATCCTTGCGCAACACGGAATTTCATAGATCACCGCTACGCTTACATTGAAACAAAATGATAATGAGAAATTCGCGAACTAAATTTTCTATTTTATCGAAGAAAGAAAGGACTGCGTCGAATTTCCATGTTTTCCAACAAATCTGGAACTGAACGTTTACTTTTATCCACGCGATACATCCGCGTTCCAGTAAAGTTCAAAGAATTCAAATAAGTACAGAAACGTTACCGACGGGATTCCACGGTTCCCCATTAAATTTATTATACGAAGCAACACCTGCCACGCTGCAGAACTGCATAATCAACAACTCCAGGACGGGAGCCTTGAGACAATCCGCTTAATATATTCCCTTTTCGATCGCTTTCGCAAGCGTTGCGCGGCGGTTGGATCTCGTCAACGGGCTGCCGTTCCGCGGCGTAAATCGCACGGAACGTTATCGCGGGGATTCGCGTATCGTTCTCGCCGCAAAAAGCTTGTGTAAAACACTTTCCGAACGCTCTGGAAACGGGCGATGCACAGTTCTGCGCGCACCCCTGGAATTCCATAAATTCGCGCGCCACTGGCCGCCCCGCTTTTATCGACAACACGGATCTCGGTAAGCGGCAGCGCGTAAAACGTTCGCATAATTGGACTGCAGTGGCGAGGCGTCAAATCGTCGGGGGATAATTTGACCGGATGCTGAGCCGTTGACGCGCCGACCGGGAATCTGGTTCGATCGGGAAAGATGTGGAAACGTCGTTGGAACGCTTGCTAATTCGCCTACCGTACACGATATTGATTGAGATGCTTTGAGGAGATCATGTCTTTACATGGGGTTTCTTCAAGAGGAGCGATAAAAGTAATATACAAAGTAATCTGTAATAATCTTTCATTGGGGGGAGAATAGTAAGGGCGAAGGATAACGCAGTAATGAACAGAAAAATTCTTCACTGTTAATCAAGACTATAGAACAGTTTCGTTATAATCGTACTGTTGAATCACACTAAGCTTTCTCGGTTGGTTCGTTTACTTATCGAACGGAAAACAACTGAAGAATGCAGCGCTACACACGACGTAACTCGGGCATGAGAATATTTCAAGCGAATCCTCGAAAAGAAATAACGTTTCGATGTGCGCAATCCAGCCGCAAATCATCCCCCAAGGTATCCCGACAAATGTCCAATAAACTCTTAACAGCGGAGTATGGGACAAGAATCTGCAAAAGCTCGTGAAACTTTCCCTGCGTCGACAAATCATACTTCCCCCCTTTCTCCCCAACGTGCCGAAACTCGGTCGACAAGCGAAGGGTTGAACGCTTGCGAAGAAAAAAAAAAGAGGAACGAGAATTAAAACACGAGTCACGAAGAAAGGGAGAAGGGAAAAAAGGAAGAAGCACCGAGACAGAGGATCCCGGGACAAGAGGAAGAGGAACCGAAAAGAAGGGAACGCAGAGGCCAAGGGGAAACAGAATGAGCCCGCATGCGACATTCGAGGCACACTCGATCGAGGCCCTTCCTTCTCGCTCTCGTAGCCTCGTGAACGGAAGGGAGCAAGAGGAACGAAGGGAGATTGAATCGTCTCCGTAGCCAGCTGCTACGCACCTCATCCTCTCCTGGTTTTAATCCTCCCTCTGCCCATTTATGCGCGCGACGAGATCTTGCTCTCGCCCTTAAGGCTAGCCTACGTAGCATACCGCGTCGCAGACCCTTTTCTCAAAAACTGTACGGCCAACGGAATCCTCCGAATCGAAGTACCATTAAGGGTGCATTCTAGAGCACGTGTTTCGGCTATTGAAGAACGCAGAAGACGAAGCAAAGGAGCTTCGGTGAAGTGGAGCTTCAGTTCACCGATTGGTGAAGTGTTTAATAAATTCGCTAGGTGGTATATACAATTCTAGTCGACGGGAAAGTTTGACATGAATATTCTAATATTTCGGGAGGTATAGGTAAATATTTCCTTCGCGAAGACGAGTTTTGGGCAACATTATTCATTTGTTGGAAGGCGCTGCTGACCCCGAGGGTAGCGGAAATAAAAACAAACAAACTCTCTGCCAATTGACGTTCGAGGAATAGGAAATTGGAGAGAATTCTCGAAAGGCAAATTTTTCTGATGCGCTGAACGGATCAAAGATATGAAATACTTTTTAGCATCATCGCGTACTTCATTTACCGCATATGCATCCAATTAGCGAAATTGAGGATGCGGCATGGTTCTCCCTTCGGGGGGCAAGGGTCGCGTAGCCGCGCTTCGGATCTTCCTACTCGTCACGGTTACATCGTCGGTGCGCGCTGGTTTACGCGATTCACGTAAACACTTCGAGTGGCCGACGAGGGATTGCTATGGGAAAATCCGGCTACCGGATGGGCTGCCTTACAGAATTCGAGGGTATGCGCTTCATCTGTCACGTTCACGACCGGGGGCAATCGACTTTCTTCTCCCTCGCGACCGAATCTTGAGCCAATTTTCATTAACCGTTCGAAACACTTTGAGCTTCGATCTGATCGGAGAAATTAATGCGTGTCCGTGTCGTTCGATTTTAAAAACCGTTCTCGGCCTTACGCGCGGCTGGACACCGAGAGGATGCACCCGTCAGGTGGAAGACCGGTATCGCTGCTCGTTGGAATCGAAAAGGCGGGGAGAGAAAAAGGGAATGCAGCCGCGCGTGGAACGATTTATCCGCTATCAGATAAACTTGTCTGATCGGGAGACGCTCAAGCGTGGCTCATACCACACGCACCGATCTCGGAGATGAGACGCTCCGAATGTGCAACCTGTTAACCCTTTCCAGCCGTGCGGCATTAAAAAGCGAGGGTTATTACGGACATAGTCATCGATGTTTCTCTAACACGCATCTATTAATATCGAAGCATCCAAACGAGTTGAAGTCCGAAGTGAAATAAAAATATTGAAGAATTCTGATTAAATGGTTCACTCCTGTACGATTACCAGCACGTTTTGTTTTCTGACATACGTGTCTGTGTATACAATAAATCGGAAAAGGTACTCACTTCCGGCCGCTGTCGAGGAACCTGTCGAACTCGACGGACATTTTGCAGCAAAGGGCCCGCCTGTTGTGCGAGGACGAACACTTGGTGTTGATCATATGACCGTCTGCAAGCAAACAGGGAGAGCGTGCTCAGTAGAGGGGTGGGCGTGCAATTAATTAAGAGGTTAATAATCATCCTCGAGGGTCGACGCTGACAAAGGCTTAATTAATTCGGCTCGATCGACCCGTGTTTCGTTTCAGCTCTATCATCGTCAATGTTTTTCGGGGCACGCCTCGATCATCGTGATATAATACATACGTCGTTCAACACAACCAACTATACACGTATAAGTACTTTGCCCTCGCGATACGCTCGCGTTTCAATTACCCTCGCTAAACAATCACGTGGCAGAACGACCCTACCCATCGTGTACTTCATACATCGAAAGAACCGTCTGACCATACTTCTTTACATATTGCATTTGTTTATCGATTACGTTGTCTAATCATCCGTGTCTTTTAAATAACAAAGCTTGGGAATATCTCGTAAGTAAAGTGCGTGCAGAAAATTAACATTTCAAATTTAAGGGGATCATTCGAATTATTCGTATTCGTATAAGTGGATTCGTCGCGTTTTGGACTTTCTTCTCCCCAAGATTCCTCGAAATTGCAGGGCGACGCTGCACGTAGTCTGACCTGCATCGGCGCGACTGACGCGTCAGTTAGCCGCGTGGGTGGACCCAGAGACCAACAACAGGGGGGGATAATACCGGGCACGAAAGGATCAAAGGGAAGGGATGAGCACGCGAGCCCTCGGGCACCGTCCGACATTTGACCTCACCACGCGCTCTGCACCGGTTTGCACCTACCTCCGGAGCTCGGCCCCTTTCTACCTGCCCCGCGCGATCCACCCTTTATTTCGCTCGTAGAAGGGAACGGGATCGTGTACACGCGCTGCGCTTATCATCGCGCTAATACAGCTTGTAAATGAACGAGACTTCCATCCTCGACTTCGTCTTTTTCGATGTGCAACATTTTCCCCATTGTCGCGAGGGGATCTCTAATTTTAGACGTAATTGAAAGAAATTCCGTAGGAAGAGGATTTATCATTTAAACCAGAAACTATTGTCATTGTATCTTCTATTATGCGACAGTTAATATCAATGAATTGAAAAAAGAAGAAAAGAAAATGATGGGAGCGACATTTTCGAAGAGGAAATTAACGAAGATTAAGTGGGAACTTTTAGTTGCATCTTGGAAGCACGGTTATTACGATTGCAAATGAAGGAAGCCGTTTCCGGGGAATAATTACTTGATTAATTAAGGGGCTAATACGCGACCAGAGACACATGTACATGCTGCGTCGTAGGTGTTTTAACCTTTGCTCGCCAAGGGACTAATTACGATAACGTGGTTCATGGTGTGGCTGAGTTATAATTGGGGTAAGTACAGCTTTGTAGCACCACAGAATTCAATTGATATTGGATCACAACTTTCAATCAAGTACTCACTCGTTTGGTTCTGGAAGTAAGGATCGTCCCTGTCGGTGAAGAACCACGTCTGAAATGAAAAAAAAACAAACAGAAAGATCAGACACGTTATTCCCCTCGCCAAATAAGAAATTCTATCTTTACACCAGCTTCGCGCGAAGATTCTTCTTAAACGCATCATGGGAACCTGTGCCGTAAGGAACGGTTCCAAAGGGGAACACCTTCGAGTCACGGGGCTATCAATCGGTTCCACGGTGTCTCATGTGGCCGACTCGAGGCTAAAATCGGCGGAGTACACGTGTTTTTTTTTTAAAGCGACCGCCTATTTTTAGTCAAGTCGCTTCCCTCCAGGAAGTGAACGAGGGGAAACGACGGTAGCGAGGCAGACGTCACCACGAGTGCATTGTCTCGAGGATTTTCACGTGGCGGGATGCGCTCTCGGGGCGGGGAGACGTCGCGGAACCCCGCCACTTGCGCGGCGGGAAAGCAAACGTGGGAGAGAAGTTCGTCTGAACGAAATTAATGTTGCGAACGAGCTTAGGGCAGGGGAACTCTCATTGGTTTCAGTGAAGAACGGCGGTTCTTTACCAAAAGAAAAAAAGAACTACGCAATTAATTAACTTGAGAATAGCTTACGTTCTTTTCTTATTGTACTTTTAGCTCGTCACCCAAATTGTCGCTCGAAAAAGCTACGCGGTGCCGTTCAAAAGATTACATTCCTATGCATTAAACCCAGGATTAAATGAAAACGAGATTCTTCCTCGATCAATCGTTCCATACGAACGTTTCCGTAACGAGAGTGCGACATTTCTAAGCCACGCGCTACAACTATCGGCATCCATTTAAAAACGATCAAACTCGTGTTTCAAAAATAAACGTCGCGGCGAGAGACGGATGTCCGGTGTAACGACAATTACACAGCGGGTACACGAAAGAACGCGAGGGAGAGACGAAGCGAAGGAGCAGAGAAACGGGGACGACGCGAACGATCCCCGGAGTCAGCGTTCGCAGAAGGAACACGAATATCCGGCAAACAAGGAGTCAGCGACGCCGGTCGAGAAAGGGAGACGCGCGATGATGTCAGTGCGGCACCGGCGCGGCGTCGCGTTACATCGGCGACGTAATTACGTTAATCCACGCACGTATGCAACGCCGCGGCTAAAACGGGCATACCGTCGTTAAGCCGATGATGAACTTTTCTCGCTGGGACCTGAATTCCCTCTCACGAGGCCGAGACAGATGGAACAGAATCGTTCGAACACGCTCCATGTCGACGTCGGTACGTAATTGGAGTCGCTCTGCGTGTAACAATTCGACGGGGACCGCGCCACTTCGGAAGCCACGAAAATTTCTAGCTCGCTTAACGACCCGCTCCATAATGCGAAGGAATGAGAACGAATTAAAGTAACGAGCTGAACGCTTGGCAATTAAATGGTCAGAAGTAAAACAAGTAGTTACAAGCACGATAAAATAGATCGCTAAGCAAATACTTTGCGTCAGGCTACTCTAATGCTTCCAGTTCGCTCGGCGATTCGAAGGGTGGTTCGGTCCTGTGGAAAGTTACATAACGGCGCGAATAATAAGCGTTTTCGGATAAACAAACGACGGGATCGAGGAATTATCTCCGCGAACGGTTCGGAAGCGAAACGATCCTTCTGGCAAATTGAAGAGTCTCGATATGGAGCAAGTCACTGAAACTGATGGCCAGTACGCTTCGACGCCGATCGATCGAGGCTCTTCATTGCATCGAATCCTACGAACACCCACGGGCCAATCGGCCACGATGACTGTTCAATAGCGACGCGTGAATCCCGTTCGACGACAAAGTAACGACATCGACAATTTGTCGAAATCGAAAGTACCTACACTCTTCGTAATTCCATCGCTCAAATAAATTCGTACGGAATCGAACGGGAATTATGCTTGTAATTATATTTCTGCTCCGTCCTAACAAGAATACTAATAACATGACGACGACAGAGGGAACCTCGCAGCTTCCTCCGTCTTAACGGTCAATAGATTCAAAGAAAGTCTCGTGTGTATCGTCCAACGGTTAAACAATTCTACGCTGCAGGCTGTGGGCCTCGATCTCTCTTCTACCTGCGCCTTTCTCACATGCCCGGCGTTAAATCATTCCCTTCGCCAAATTGGTTCGTGAATTCGTAACAGCGTGAAACGAAGGGAACGCCACGATACTTCCAAGCGTATTCCTCGCCCGCGTTAGACAATACCCGCTTCGCCCGTAGCATGACTAAAAAGAGATTAGATCATTCTCTAGTTCCGAATCCCTTCGTCTATAACACCCGCCGTGTAACGCGTTGCATTATACGTAGAAAATGGAACGGCCGAGCGAATTTCACCCTACTCCGAATCGACCGACGCCGGCGCTTAATCGCTGTCCGTTCCGCAAATTATACGTGATTAGAGCGTCGAGATCGACGGGGGCCGCGGTATTATCGATCCCTATAGGCACGCGATTAAACAGCCTCGTCAAACGAAAATGCTGAGCTGAATCGGTTTCACGCGAAGACCGTAGGTATTGGCGATGGGAAACATTGCAATGTACGGAGATAAAAAGTTGATTTTCTATTTGAATAAAAGTGGCACATCTATGATTATGATGAAATGAAAATTCAGTAGAAATATAATTGGACGATCGAAACCCTCCATGATTGTATCACTATTGACCCGGAATTTAATGCGACCACAGATTGTTCAACTACGAATTCGTTGGTGCCAACGTCGAAGATCTCAACGGGGACGGCCGGCAAGAAGCAATTGGGCGAATATTGCAACGACCTCGACAAGATCAGCGCGGCGAAATAGGCATTTAGGCGGCGGGATGATTCGCGATTCCCGGGAACCACGATCGCTGGCCCCTCCGTCGACTCTTCTGCGCTACCAATTCCGGGAAACGCTGCCGGCAGCGCGAGAAATGTTGCAATGCATGCAATTAGCCGCGGCCAGATAATATCACGAAAGTTGCACGTACTCCCCAGGCCTCCGACTCGAATCGGAAATGTCAGGATTGCTTATTATATCGTGGTATCTCATATTTGTCGCGTATTGCGATAACCATATTAGGGCAACTCCACCCCTATACATACAAGCGGGTAAATACTGAAAATATTACGCCGCACAGATATATCATCCTATCTTATTCAATAAAAGAGGAATGCTGAACGAGTTTCGATCACGGTGATTCGGGGATGAATACGTGTAAGTAGGTAAACGATTATTGGTTCACCTGATCCTTGGCGAACTGGAACCACGTGCCGATGATGGCCGGCAGGCGGGAATGGTGGTAATGCTTGGTGGTCTTCACGCTGATGAACACGTCGTCGAGGCTCGTGGAGGACGGTGCCATGGTCGCGGTCGCGATCGCTAGTGTCACCGACGGCTCCTCGCTAACGATCGTCCGTCTCGACGCGGCCACCTCCGCCGGCACGTTTCTGCTGCTCGCTTCGATCGTCATCTCGTCGACCAACTGAAACAACGCGACGAACACGTTTGCAGGATGAAAACAAACTCGACCGGCGCGCGATTTCCCCGTTTGATTAACATAACTGGATGTAGGGTGGGGCGCTTAAGAGAGATTCGCGGGTTCCCGCTGTAGCTGTCGACCAAGTGCATTCTTCGAGCGCGAAAGTCGCTCGAGCGGTGCTGCGTTAACGTAACAAGAGGGGTAAATTGAAATTCTGATTACCTGACGAGGCGCGGCGACCTGGTAGAGGAGGATCGTCGCGTACGCAGTGGCGAGGACGAGCGCCAACGCCTGGAGGCCTCGTCTAGTCGGCAGACCGCGGGGCATCTTGGCACCGCCGGTGCCGGCGTATCCCGCGCCAAGCTTCACCGATCGTCCTTCCTCCTCGGTGCACGCCCGTGTTTCCCTGCCGATACTCAACGACAACCACCCAGCATCTTTTTCCTCCTTTTGAAAAAATGTTCCAGTCATACCATACGACACTTGTTATCTCACTTGGGTGTCGCTCGTGCAACCAATCTCGCGGGCGAACGAGGACAAACAAGCGTTCGCCTTCGATAAACGGGGGAAAGTTACCCGCGAGCGATCGCGGTCGCGCGACGACACCGAGAATCACTCGAATCGTTCAACCCGAACACGAATCGGCCGTCACTTTGTGAATGAGTGGCAAGTGCGACGCGCGTAATTACATCGGTCCGCCAGTGACGCCGCTGATCTATCTCGTTCGTCACATTTTTTTTTTCCCCGCGACTCGATCGACAACTTTGTAGTTTGTCGACAAGATACTTCGAATTCGATACTGTTTACAGAAATATAACAATGAGTGCGTTTTCGAGCGATTGTCCAGAGTCGCGTGGAGGGAAATGGAAGCAAGCGTTCGACGGTCGAGTGGTTGTCACAGCGAAAACGCTTTCGCGGTTGCGGAAATACGTTGGGAGAGAAACGCGAGACGAACACGCACGGGAATGCGCTCCTGCCGGACGCGTGACAAGCCACCGACTGAACACATGGTCCCGACTACGCTGTAAACATCGCCGTGGGAGCCGCTTCGCCGGCTGGAGGGAGAACGGAGCAAGAGTGGGGAGAGACGGCTAGTTTTAAATTCGATACGTTTTTTGTTTTCTAATTATTGTATTATTGTAAAAAGAAAAGAAAATGGTAAATCCTCCTAAAACGAATGGATCTGAAAAATCAGTATCGCAGCTCGGGGGAATCACTAGGACGTTCGTTATACTATTTTTGTATTACAATATTTAATTATTAATATCGTTAATATTTACATTTGTACATGATTGAATGCACTCCACTGTACAAGGAAAAAATTAAACGGAACAATCGTAAGTACTTTGTCATGCGGGCACATTCGTAATACAGTTCTATGCCTCGTGATGCCCACGATTCTCATAGGAATCGTCTGTTTCAACGCTCAATCGTTTTCCATTTCGATAATAATAACAATTGTCTTTTACACACCATCGAATTCGAAGATTCGGTTCAAGCTTTTCCAGCTTCTTTTTCTTTTATTAACCGACGTCCCTAATAGCGATAGAAAATACGTTTCTATCCCAATGTTCGGTAAAAGTCTTTCTTTTCTTTTTTCTTTTTTTAAATAAATATATACGACCTGATCGTCACCATAGCTGCCACGTTGCACTTTTCAAGAGCCAATTGTATGTGCGTTCATCGCACATCGTTCACGTTGCCCTTCGACGTAGGAGAACTATGCTATTGTACAATTTAATCGCCGGCCCGAGACGCAATCCTAACAGCGACACCAGATCCTCTTGAGTCAGCATTAAAAATGCTTCTCCATCGATGTTCTGCTGGCAAAAATAATATCGATACTAAAGGCATGTAATCGTCTTTTAACCAATGCCTTCAAGCAGTTCTTTTATACTCACGTGCTTCCTGAAGATATTCCCAATTTCTTTGCAATTCGGCACGCTCTGTATGAACTTGATCACTTCCTCGTTCGACCATCTTCGAGGATTCGTGTTCTGTTTCGCAACTACCCTGTTCAAAGCGTTGCTATGCTTCGCCCATATATGCGGCGCGTCCGGTAACGGATTATATCCGGGACTGTACACAGACTGATACAACTCTGTGCGCAACTGTTTGTCGGGCATACTCGCTGCATACGGTATGGTTGTTAACGACCCCTCGCCGTACGAATTGGAGAGGGAGAATAATGGCTCCTCGGAAATCTGTCGCCTATGAAAATCCAAACACATCGGGGAAATGAACGATATGTAAATTTCGAAATTTCGAAATTGAAGAAAAGTTTTATACACGAAACCTTTTTTTCCGTTTCCTCAAAAGTTCATCGTCGTCCGTTTGCCCGTCACTGTGATGAAGCTTCGATTTACTAGATCTGGAAATAAATAATGAATAGTTTAATGTAACAGTTTTATATGAACCGAACGGTGCAAGAACTATAAAGAACTTACTTTTCCGAGTTTTCGGACTTGTCATTTTTATCAGAGAAGTCCCCGTCCTCCTGCTTGATATCTTTCTCAGTCTTAATCAATCGTTCCTCCGAAAACAATGGCCTCTCCAGTTTCTCAGACTTCTCCATTTTGATTTTATCAGTCTTCTCGATTTTTGGTCTGTCTTGTACGTCGTCATCGAAATCGCAGCTCTCGTGCTTCAGGTTAAGCCTGTCGGCTACTTGCCTGACTTTGTGAAGATTCTGCGGCGAGTAAGGGCAACCGGACGCAGAGTTGTGCGTCGCGTATTTAGGCCCCTTTACGTGACCTATTCCCTTGCAACCGTACGTGCCGCACTCTGGTCTGTCGTTTAAATTATCTGGCGCTATGGAAGACGATTATCTTGAATAATTGTACGAAACATGCGATTAACAAGAAGGTGATAGATCTTACTTAATGGCGGTTCCAAAGGATGCCCGGTTTTCATGCACCAACCCATAGGATGTATGTCCGGAGAGTCGTCGTCCACCCAGTACGCATGGTTTTCCGGCCATCCGTCGAATCGAATTTTTAACCTGGAATATATCAACGATTGAAAATGAAAAACTTGCACAATTGAATTCGATTAAAAGAGATTGAATATTTCTAATGTACCCACATGTGATCCTTAACATCTTCGACCGTGGCTACTCGTATGAGTTGAGACACACGTTTATCAACCGCTTCCAATTTCATTCCACGCTTAAACCCACAGGGTGGTCGTTGTTTAAAAGCTCTCGCTGGCGCGACCGCGGATCGAGTTTCCCTAAGGTACGCGTCCCACGTGAAAGATTTGGGGTCCTTATAATCTGCAACGATAAAACATTGAATCATTTGCCGGAGTGAAGATGCCGAATTAAAATAGGAAAACGAGGGGAATTTATTTTCGCTCACTGTTTGGTGGCGTGAGACTGTGGCCGTTGTGATGACACCATCCCACAGGATGAATGTACGGCGAACTTGCGTCGGCCCAATAATCGTAAACCTCGTCCCACGAATCGAAGTGGACTAATATACGCGAGTCCATTAGGCCTGCTATGCTAGCTACGCAAACCAGCGATGAGTGCTTTCTGTCCACCGCTTCTAATTTCATTCCTACCCGGAAGCCAGTTGGACAGACCGACTGAAATGATTAAGAAACAAGCTCTCGTTAATTTTATAAAATATTGAAATCGTTTTCAGATTCGTGGATACCTACGCTTTTATTCGAAAATATATTCTTCGGTGCCGCCGTAGCCTTGCAAATTTTTAGATAGGCGTTCCAATTAAAATTGCTAGCTACGTAGCCCTTCGGCGGATCCAAACGATGTCCGTTTTTCTCCGACCAACCGACGGGGAAAATATCCATGCTGTCCGCGTTTATCCAGAAATCGTAGTTCTCTGGATATCCATCGAAATGCAAACGTATTCGATAGCCTGGGATTACATAAATAATAACATTGTATAAACGGTATGTTAACGGGCAATTATAAAGGAAAGAACGTCGAGTAACTCACCTACGACTTCAACAACGGTGAGAACGCAGTAACGCGAAGGATGCTCTGGATCGATTCCCTCTAATTTCATTCCAACTTTGAAATGATTTTTGGTATAAGGAAAGGGGTCTTTGAATAATTTAATGGGCGCTGCCTTTGCCTTGCAATGTTCGAGATATTTCGACCATGAGAATCCGAGCTTTCCTGTCTGCCAAGGATACTACATACAGAGGCACATTTATGAACAGCACACTTCGATAGGTGTAAAAATAAAGATTGATGAAACGTACCTTCGATTCGGCAGACTCGCCTTGGCTCTCGTCGTCCATTCCTGTAATTGTGTCCTTCGTATCCTCGTCTGTTTCGGACTTTGCCTTATCCTGTCCTTTATCCTCCGATTTATCTTCCATTTCCTTTGAGTGCTGCTGCTCCTGGAGCAGCCTTTTGCGTTTCCGTTTCGCGCGTAAATCCCTGCGAAAAATCAAATAGATTTATTATATATATATTCGATTACACGCATTGTAATCTTCTTTATTTTGTACGCAACTTACTTCAATTCCTTTTCCTTTCGCATCGCTGGCTGCTTCTTGGCTTCTATTATCTCTGTGCAACTAGGTCCGCATGATATCGGGCTTTCAAACTCTGCAGCCAATCCGTAACACCCGCAACCCTCGCAATGATACATCGTATCGGCTGAAACTGTTCTCGATTTTCTGTCATCAGCTAAAACAAGAAAAGTACAGCTCAGAAATATTCTTAAAAAATGCATCGATAAACGTACAAGAATATCGTAAATACTTACGCTTTTTCTCAGGGTTCACATTATTAATTGCCACGAGGGTAGATTTGGAAGTATTCTGCGTGGAACAAACGTTTTCCTTATCGCCAATACTGTCTTTATTTTGCTTGCTATTCTCATCTTCGTCCACCACTTCCATAATACCGAATTCATTCATACAAAACTGTGAAATATATCAAGTCATCTTAAACTACCGAGCTAATCGCAACAAAATTTTCCTCAAAGTTTAATTACCTTCAATGTACTCCCAGGAAGCGTTCCAACACCGTCTTTCCAATCTAAAACTTTCGCAGCATCAAAGCTCGCATCGTTATTCGTTTGCGTTATGTTCAAATGATCTTTCAAGTCATCGTAATTATTGGCTTTAGTGTCGCTCTTATTGTCTGATATTGACTCGATGGAACAGCTTGTGCGTGTTTTAATAATCTCGATCTTTATATCGTCATCCACATTGGAATTAGCGATTTTCACGATTTTCTCTTCGCTAGGAACTACTTTAATCAAAGTAATGTCATCATCATTTTGCAGCTTCTTATCCTTATCTTGCTCGGATTCGGGACTACTGCTTAGTGCATAGCTTACATCGGCCATACTCTCCTGCGGAGATTTTGCCAGATTTTGTTTCTTCAATCGTTTCTCGCTAGATCCTCGTAATATATTGCTTATCGTCTTCTTCCTCTTCTCAGGTATACCAATGTCATCCTTCTTCGGAATAGGAGTAATAACTGCGGAGTCTGGGTTCTCCGTTATTTTTATACTGTCCGTAGAATTATTGTTGCCTTTATTCGCGTTTAATAAACTCATTTTCGCAATGGGATGCAAGGGGGGTGGATGCGTGGCTGTATTTGTGGTCTTAGACTCACGTAATACTGTAATGTAATCAGAAAATAATAGTTTCGGGAAATCTTGCAGTGAGATCAAAATTATTCTAGAACACGTACCTGTAATCGTTCCCTTGTTATCAGTGTTCAGTTGTCCATTGTTAATCTTTAAGTTAAACATACTGGATTTTGTAGGCCCACTCTGTTGTGGAATACTGACTGGTAGTAACAAGTTCGCCATGTGCTTCCCTGGCTGGCTCTGGGATCCTGTGGTAGAGCTCGTCGATGTTTGAGCTAACTGTGATATCACCGGTGCTATTACTAATTTCGGTTTGCTTATCTGCGTTGTTGTTAGGGCTCCTAAAAGACATATATCGATGGATATATTAAAACTATTTCGGCGCAAAGTCTCCTTATCACCAAAGAAAAATTATTTACCTGCCGGAATAACAACAGATTCGCACGACTTATTGGGTTTAATCAGAGTTCCGAGATAGGCAAACGTATGTTTGCCTGCTTGCGCATTAGTCTGATTTCCCTGAGAGGTACTTAAGGGCACAATCTGAGCAGCAGAGGAGTTCGACTTTCTCAGTAATATATGTTTCTGTCCCTGCGACGCGGTCGTGCTGCTGACAGTGTTAATCGGCCGGTGAATCACAATATGTTGTTTGCTTTGCGAAGTAGTAACCTGACTGGATCCTTGTATAAAAACTTTATTCTGTCCAGTGACGATCTGGAATAAAAATAAAATCCGAAACTGATCAATGATCGTTTACAAATAACTTACAAGACTGGAACAAAATGATGGGATGATTCTGATGCTTTAGCATGGTTCCATCACACCTTTCTGGATGAATCAAAATTGTGCAACTTACTGTAATACCTTTCCTTTAAACACAATTTATTTTATCCAAGAAATATTTTTGACACTTTGAATGCAAGACAATCAAAATGCTGAATAATTTAAAGAATGATGAATTGCAGTCAAATTTCTAATGTAATCTGTGATCTGATTGTAACATGCATGCTGAATAAATCTATATTTAATATGTACAAAGTTATGTACCACTCAATCCTACCACCTATATGAAATACCTAACAATATTTCACACTTTTGTATGTATACATTTCATATCAATTTACGTATGACACAACAAAACTATTCTTAACAGAACAGAACATGTTTGAAGCAACAGAATTGTTCTGGATCATTTTATATAGTTATAGGTTACTGTGACCTATATACATAAGTAGTATCAGTTTATTATACCATATATACATATAGTATAACGCATTCCTGTATCTACATGAGAATCAAATAACTAGGATACAAAATTATGAAAGTTCAATAAGAATTTCTTTTATTAATATATCGCGCATCGGTAAGAGGAAAGCAGAACCAAAAGATGATTCTTCGCAAGAACTTTAAATTAAATTACCTGATTATTAACTGGATTGATAATAGCCGCAAGTTGAGTAGCGTTGGGCGAAACCAATGTCTGATTCGTGTTAGTCGGTGGTGCAGAGCGCAGTTTGCTCTGCTGGATGTATAATAAAGGCATAACTGGTGTTGTAGAATCATCAGATTGTTGCATTTCTGTGCTGCTATTCTCGTCCACATCGTCTACTACTATTTCTTCTTCCATTCTGCTGAACAAACGCATTTACAAACAATTTTTTAAAGACACGGAGAAACTTTTTTTTTCTTTAATCCGCATTTGAAAAATCTGTTACTTGGGAGAATTTCAGAAATGCAAATTACTGTGATATTTTAATAAATCTTCGTTATTTAAGCTCTAATCCAAAACGCTATTTAAAAATATATATATACCAACGATATATTAAAAGATAAAAATAAATTAATTAATTTAAGGACTTGAATTTTGTGGAGAATCGGGAAAGTAGTTTTTAATTGTTATTATAAGAAAGTTGTTCGGTAACAAAAAAGAAAATATACAAACTTTGTATAAGGAAAGACATCAAAACGCGAAGATAGTCGTTTAATTATTGAGGCAAATATGCGAGGAGAAAAGCATTAATTTTACAAACCTAGCTGCGTATAATGTCTCTTTATCACCAATAAGAATGATTACTAATTACATAATACTTGCAATAACTTCGATGCACCGTAAACGATTAGGAAAATAAATATCAAGCCAAGACGAAACGTTTAATAACTAATCGCTGCTGTGTCACGGATAGCCATAACTGGGCGTTCAGAGAATTACAAGCGCGATTTGAAACACGCGCCGAACTAATATCGCTGAGTAGAGATACGTTAGAATATTTCACGCTTTCAAATGAATCAATTCTCGATGAATTTATCACACGCATTCTACGAAAAAAGCGGAATCCCTTCGCGCACGCTTGGTTCTAAGAGTTACAGCAAGGATATCCTCGTTCAAATACTTTTGCAAATAGTCCGTCGCGCATCAAGAATCAGTCGAAGAACACACCGCGCACGCACACTTTTCACTTGCAATAGGATGCTGTATTAAAAGTATGAGTAACTGCTCCCATCCCGAGGATTATTAGCCGGACCCAAACGATTGTTGCATTACGAACGAGGAACCAGCCGAATTACAATTCCACGAGATTTTTAACAATCAATTTCACGTATCTTTTAAGCGTTTGAGCCTTGGTTCTCCGTACGCTACAGCTAAGTCCTCATAGGCTCTAACTGTAGTAGCGACGGCGCAACAGGCCTTTCGCTATTGGTTAATCGCGATTGGACTAAAGAACAAGTTCACGATCTCGACCAATCGCAGCGCTTTCGGCGCGCTACTAATCGCATTCGATGTATTGCGTATAAATTTTTCCAAAGCAGAGTAATTTTGAAATCGCTCAAAGATCATGCTCCGTTTGATCGATACGTATGCACACGCGCAACAACTTTTTAATACGAATCAAGTAGCTTTATTGAATATTATCGTTATCGCACCACTCGTACAATCTCCCGCGCAAATATCGGTGAAAAACGAACGACCATTTTCGCGATCTGCCTACGAATGTTACCCAATATACTTCTTAAAAAGACGAATCATACGATGACCGTTTTTCAGCTACTCTTTTCAATTTCACAAATTTGAAATTCGTAATAGCTTCAGAAATAGAATAGCAGAATAGGATATGGAATGCGTCCGATTTAAGTTTCTTTCGTGACGAGCACACATTTTTATTTCATTTTCGCAGTCCCCGGATTTTAACCAATGGCAGCTGGTACTCGCGTGACGTCATATTATTATCGTCGTCGGATTGGCCGAACGAGTATCACGTATAATCGGAAAAAGGATTTTGTCTTTGAAACAGCAATTTTGACAGGCCTGGTAAATTTAACAAATTTCACGATCAATATTTTCTACTGTACCATGTTCGAAAAAAATCATTCCGGTCGACTCGCAGGACATGTTAATTAGCGTGCACCATTTTTCGCACCAAGCGCTAACGCTGGAGTTTCGATTTCAATATACTTCTGCATTAACCTCCAAAGTATAAAAGCTAGTATATTACGAACGCTTAATACATATTATCGTTTTGTATAATAAAATTACAACTACCACCCGACCATCTTTGCAGCTCTTGCGTTTAATATATGCTATCCGAAGAAATTAAAAATCAATGGAAAATTCTTAGCAATTTACAAGCTTGGCATAAATTTCCGATAACGATAATCACACAATCTACTGCGATTCCGAAAAATCTTTTATATTTATTAAAAAGGTTTTGAGTCGGATAATTTTTGACAAAAATAACTTTTCCATTATTCTTTTTTTATTGCACGCAAAGATAACGAATTCTGCTGTTGTTTCACGAACGAATAACAAAGAATTGTATTTCGATAAATTGTACCAAATTCAATAAACAATGTATATCGAGGCTACTTAAAGTTTCTAAATATGTAATCGAGGAAAGGTTAATTCTATACTTCAACTTTAGCACCACAAAAATGATCATTACGCATATACAGACAATCATCATCAAAACATCAAAGTCACAACGTTTCAAGTATAATCATATACGAACGGTGTGGTAAATTGAAAAGAAATAGGCCGAAATATTGTTAATGGAAATCGATTAAACGTGTAGTAAAAGGTTTGCAAACGTTAAATTCATTCGGAAATACTTTGTAACTTTTTCCAAGTACAGCAATGCGTGAAGTTAATGGAAAGCTTTATAGGTATATACTATGTACTAGGATAAGCGAATGTTGGTCTAACAAATTATGAGCGGTAATTTTAACGATATACTCTATCGAATGATGATCGTGGAAAAAAATTACTTGACCAACAGAAATCTGGATATTTCATGATACGACCGTTACATTTTACACGCAAACAGTACATTGTAAATATAAGAAATTATATGATAATAAAACTCACGTTTTAAAGTTGTCAGTCGCCATCATATGCGATGAGACGGTATCATTCTAACTGCGCCTGCGCACGGACCCATGTTGGCTCTGCTGTAAAGGCACATTCACATTTCCGCCTCTGGAATAGAATAACATCAAAATATTCAGCAATACTTCAGAAATATATATATAATAGTATATTATGTTATTCTTTTTTCGCTATCGACGTTTCTTTATCGCTATCTTTCAAATGCTGCAACGCACTTTGCGAATAATGCCGGTAAGAACAAAGCATGTAATTTGTACATATAGGCAACGCTTGCGCTCGATGTTGCACGCTTCGAAAAGACCGATTAACATGCGTACACGTAGCAAAGGCAAACGTGAAAAAGGGGCGGAATACTACATTTTGGGAAAGAGAAAATTTACGAAGATAGTATTGAACAAAATAGTTATTGAAATCGGTCTGACTTTTATACAATATTTGCTTTCCATTCAATTTTATATAAAATGATTGAAGTCCTATATGCAACGGCCAATTCGCGTATTATACTATCGGCTAATGGCTCTTGCACTTATTCAAACAGGGAACACAGAAATGAAAAATTCTGTTTTTTGTTTTCACTAAGAAAATGTTATGATGCGTGATAGTGCATTTATTATATTAAGCTATAAAAGCATTTTTTTTCGTTTGAACTTTGTGTATGCATTGCTGCCACTGAGCACAGTGTTTTCATCAAGGACGCGAATAATTTGACGACATCGTTGCAACAATATTTCTTCATTAATAAATACGTAAAATGATTATTTGGTTTGTTAGATATCACTCATTAAAATTCATAGAAAAAAATCGATGCGCGTTTTAAATATTCTCAAACCTTCTTATTTAATTACAGTTAATAATATGCCCATGTTTTATTACAGGGAACCTCGTAAAAAATTAATATTAAGCTATGAACGAGGAACAAAATGAAATTCAACAACTTCTTATAGCGTCTTGGATGTTATCGCCAAATGCAAGGAGGGCTTACAAGAATTTTGTTAGCGAGTACGGCAGCATTCATTTCCCATCATCATGGATTGATAATATCACAAAGGAAAATCCATTTCTGAAGCCTGGTTAAAGCTTCTTAAATACGGGATCAGGGATTGGCTATTTTGGTACAAACGCTGAATTCATATTGATTAAGATAAGGCGATACACTTTGAGCTGATCAATATATAGTATTCTTGTTACGTCTCTGCTTTTCTTATCCAATGTGTAGCTAATTGCTCCATTGAGAGGAATTTAAACGGAGGTCATTAAAAAAGAATTCTGGTTGAAAGTATATGTAAAGTAAAAGGTAGGGTATATGTAGAATAGAATACATCATGTATTTGAATATGACAAATTATTGTTGAACCCTTTCTGCAGGTGGAGAGGAATTGTATTTTGTAAAGAGAGAATGTGACAATTTGTATATTCATTAAAATAATTTTTATAACTCTTGCAAATTGTGCCCAGGCTTCCAGAGTATGTTGTACTATACTCACGTAAGTATACCAGTAATCGTTTAACATAGAGTTTATCACTCTTACAGTATTGAAACGAATAATAAATAAATATATGTACATCACAGGATGCCATGAAGTAATTTACTTAATCTTTCACATGTTTTAATGACCAAAAACTAATTTTCGTCCTAAGAAAGACCTTGCACATCCTCCAACTAAAGAGCACACCACACAGAAGCTTCCAATTTCCACTCATTTAAGTCCGACTTAGTCATTTCACATATTAAAAAAAAAGTAGTACCATTATCGCAAATAATTATCATTGCTATACAAAACACATTTCACGCACAGTAACGTGCCCAATACAAAGCCAGCATAAACTAAAATACATGTATCTTCCTTCTCCCCAGTGTTTCAAGACCAAACAAGTCTGAACGCCTCTAACTCACGGACCTCGGACCTTCGGCAAATCAATCCTGCGATTTGCCAAGAAGAATTCAACCCCTAAATTACATCCCCGTCGGTTCCTGGCATTCCACAATTACCACGATCCCGCCGCGAATTTCCGATCGTTTCTCCAGGGGTTGCTAGCGTCCCCGCGAATGCGCCACTGCACACCCTCGACTTCAGACGAGATCAGAGGGCGAATGGTAAGCAAGGGGTGCACTGAGGGTGCGCGCGGAGAGAACGGTTGTACGGGAAGAGGCTAACGCCCAGCAGCCCGGCAGATCGCGGCTCCGTACGTTCGCGAGAACGTTCTCGACCACCAACAGACTTTTAATCCCATTGTTAATCGCCCTGCAGATAAAAATCGATCATAATGTATCCGTGATCCTGAAACGTTCGCGCCCGGCCTGCACATACACACGGTGCACGAATCATTCTTGCATCCCGCAAGCCGTCTTGAGCGATGACTCTGTATCCCTCGGGGCTGCTGACTGCCAGCGAACTTTATGTACGTTATCACACGAACGTAGAAGCCGTATTTGACTGTTGCGTGTATACGAAATGTGAGGGTGGTGGAATGGTTCGTTCGGACAAGGGGTTGCACCGTCTCGAATACTGGTGAGGCAGGACCTCTGTGGCGTTTAATTTACTGTGTGAGTAGGCTATTGCATTATTCAACTTGGTAAAAAGGGAAAGTGAAAGCATACGTCTGCTTCGTGTTCGGCATGTGTTTGTATACGTATGCGTATCGAGGATACCTATCGCCCCTGTTGCGCGCGTTTAATAAGCAATTATCGGGTGTAGAAGTGAATTCTTTCACTTAATGGAACTTTGCAAAATGGAAATCAGCAGTAATGGGAATTAAGTTTCTATCCTAATCAACTATTTTTTACATTATACATACATATACGTTTCACGAAGTTGCCAGATACTCGTGACGTTAAAAGAAATCCTACCAAAAGAAGGCTAGTAAAATTTTACTGCCTAGGCTATATATAAAAAAAAGAAAGATCCACGAAAATTTGTCTTCAGACGCATTTTTCGAGGATAATGCCCGAGGACCTCAGCATCCCCGTTTTATTCAGCCTTTACTGGCTGACCTTAATCGGCGGCTCAACAACGACCGAGACATCCTGCGGTGGTCGTCTAACTGCGCCAGGAGGAGTAATCCAGACTCCAAATTTCCCCCGGTCTTTTCCTGTGCCCGTCAAGTGTCGCTGGGTGATCGATGTATCCGATGTACCCGCGATCAATAGCTCCATCGTCGTTTACCTGACGCAGGTGTACGTGTACAAGGGACTGAGTTTCACCGAGTACGCGTACTACGAGTCGGAGAGCATGAATTTCGGGGCGCAACTGATTAAAGAGATCACCGAGGGCAACGTGTTCGAGTATAAATGGTTCAGAACTTTCAGGCCGTTTCTCGTCGTGGAATTCGAGCTCGATAGACTCGAGGGCAATCATGTGAGAGTTCTGAACAACTTGCTGGACGTCTACGGGTTCAATGTCACGTACCACATGACCGAGGATGTGCCGAATTCCAATTCCTGCTCCGTACAACATTGCTCGTATACTGGGAATTGCCTGGTGTCTGGGGACTACACGTGAGTTTCGCAACAACTATTGAAATGAACAGGGAGTGCTTAATCCACGGTATTAAGTAGTGTTGTCTTGCCATAATTATTGACGAACTTTTAGGAACATATTTAAGAAACCTAGTAGCAAATAGAAAAGCTCTTGGAACGGCTTTTGGTATGGTTATTATCGTTATTATCCTGGTAATAACGGTAGATGATAGAATAATTATTATTTCATTTAATGCATCACAAATCGTTCGAAAGAAAGGGAGAATTAAGATCTTTCTTCTTACTTTCGAAACTGGAAAATAATGGGATTTGTCATTGGAAATTTGCAGTGACTTCTGGTGCGACTGCTTCGATGATTTTACCGGCCCGACCTGCAACGAGGGTCCCCTCTGCTACGACGATGCGCAAAATGCTGTCTGCCAAAACGGAGGCACTTGCAAGTACGAAAACTCATCATACAAAATCCTCCAGAAATTATTATAATCCGGACCACCTATTACTATCATCCTAAAATAACCTTCAGCTTTGCTCTGAGAGAAAAGGTCACTCCATATGGAAGAAAATTGAGGCGAAGATAAATGTAGGTCAATCAACGAGCAACCCTCGCATCGTTTAACTTTCCAAACCGGAAAGCAACGGAGATTCGATTCTCTGTGGAAAAGAAATAGGTTCCATGCCATATCCCAGGGATAACTATTCTTACAAAAACTGTTCCAGGCAAATTGGAGCAGAAGCCATGACCTGCCACTGCGCCAACGGCTACACCGGTCCAAGATGCGAGATCCATCTCTTGGACACCTTGGACGCCGGTTGGTTTCCGTCCAGATATCAGAGCGTTCGCCAAACGGTTACCCGTAGATAACATTCCGATGATTCACGCGGCGGGCTAAATACAAGCACGCGTGAGTCATTCCATTTCGCGTTACACACTCACGGGGCTGATGCTTTTCGTTCGCAGAGTGCGGGACCGACAATTGCATAATACAGTGTCCCCGCGTGGCGGAGGAGGGGAAGGAACAACCATGCGCTTGCAGAAACGGAACGAAAATATACAACAGTAAGTCCCGTTGATCCAAGCGGGGTATCCTTGGATATTTCCAGCGATCGCGTACACGATTTTCCAGTGCTCCCGGGTGACTAAGTAATCGAACCTTTTTTGCAGATCGCTCGAGGTACGAGTGCAGGATCAAATTGTCCAACGTGTCCACCCTTCGCAGCGGCCTGATCACGCAACACGGTAGCTTGGAGAACTACGTTAGCAAACAGGTGAGTGTTGACGATTAATGAGCGTGCTTCTTTTTCAATCACGATACGCGTGATCATTGTCAATATAAAAATCCCTAACGATGACTTGCAATAGTACTGTAACGCTGCTACCTCAGGGATCAGAGATCTCCGGATCATTAAGCTAACATAATCGAATCGGGGCCAGATGGTATAGAAATATTAACGATCTTGCTATAAATGATAGGATTATTGAATGTAGATTGAACGCTACTATGCGAAAAGATTGTCGCAAGTGTTGCAAGTCACGGAGCAGCCTCGAGACAAAGCACACAGTGCCGCCCCCCCCCCCCCGCGCGCTCGAGTTATCGCGTTCTTTCATAATCATCATCTGCCATAAATCGGCCCATCAGGTTGTTTACGATCATGCGCCACCGTATGGCGAGTACGACACACACATATCTTACTCGTGATTATTATTCAATCACGCGACAGAGTAGTTATATACATACAGATACCTCATTCCTTCGCCATAGCATCGTGCATGCACGTTTTTCCTATCCGCAAAACTCCCAAACGCAGCATTCATCGTAGCCGTAATTCTCTCTACGAACTTCTTCCGGCAAGGAGTATCGTTTCACGATCCTCAGACGTTTCGTCAAATCGTTGGTCAGACCGTGTCTACCGGGATCACCCAGATAAATCCGGGTCCCATTGCAGCGCGCTTTCTCGAGCCACGGTATTAAAACGCCAGCAATTTCCTCGTCGTACAGCATATCCCCAATGAAGATAATATCCGTGGACGTTTCCGGCGATCCGCGGAGTAGATTTTCCCGAGACACTTCAATCTCCACCTGGTTCAGCGCAGCGTTCATAGAGATGGCCGTACACGCCGCTGAAAGTGTAAATATAAACGTTGGTTAGTCAATGCTTGTGCAGATGCAATTAGAAATAACAACGCGGGTTTAACGACTGGCCTTTTTTTCATTGCGTAAAGTTATGGGGACACGTAATAGCTGGGCGCGTGTCATTATGTAACGAGGACTCAGCGTTAATTTCCAGTCTGTTTGGTATCGATAGCCGATCTCGCGTGATACATGTGTATATCTACTGTATATCTATTATACTTGAGTCGTTACAGGTCTGAGTATATAGAGAAAGAGAGAGAGAGAGAGAGAGAGAGTGCGATAAAGTCAATTGAATGCAGAACAGATAGAGACATCCAATGAGTCTCTGAGATCTAGTTATGGGAATAGTGATTAGCAATTAATCCGCTAATTAACCGATGATTTATCTCTGGAAAGCTATACAATTGATTTAGAAATATCCAAAACTCCTTGGCCCTAAACTGTTGCAGTGTAAATATTGATAAAAGTTGATTACCCTCACGGGCATCTCCTTTTTCATTCCTCTGCATCGTTAACTCACGCGATTCGTCAATGTCTGTTCTACGTCCTTATACTACAATTACGCGAAGACTTAATAAATGATATTGCGTGCGTGCAACGTAAGATCGAGCGCGTCAACATTCCGTTTAGAATGCAACAGACGTAGAACCCAGAAATGGACTGGCCTTTCACTGACGTATTCGCGAGTTAGTCTGACCCTCCGGGGAACTTCTGTCTCCCTACGATGGGGAATCCCGCGCCCTGACCCACATCTCAAACTTTCTTCTTGACCAGTCACGGCATAGCTGCAAACGTTTAGCCGTGTACCCGTACAGTAGTATCACGAACGACGAGGATCTGGCTTATCGATTTGCATTCCTGGAGGACAACGCCGCGGAAAACGTCGACACGATTACGAGGAAAAGTACGGCGCGAGCCAAGATATCGTCTCCTCGAAGCTGCTTTAATTAATTCCCCCCCCCCCCCCCCCAAACGTTGCGAATGACTCGTATATCAACACTCGAGTGTTCTGATCTATCACAATTTCGAGATTGGTTTCTCCATCCGTTCGGGCTTTTGTCCGCAGGTCGTTGACCTTATCGAACGATACAAGCAACGGAATCGTTCCTTCGAAAATTAAGCCGACCCGCGAAGCGTTCTTAATATCTCCGCTAACGGAAAAATATACCTCTTATCGATATTTCATAATTTGATATCTGTTTTCATTTACTACGCATGGCATCCCTGCCCACTTTTTTAAATGCCGCTCGGTATTTTTATCGTGCGTACGATGTTAAACATCGCTATTGATCGTCCGGAAATCTGATTCTCGAATTCGCAGATTTCTCCGCCACTTTTCGATTCACCTGAACAGGTACAGGCAACTGACGTCAAAGTCCACCGACTAGTTTTCCTCTTTTTTTTTCCCCTCTCCGAGTTCCGCGGTATTTCCAGCGGACTCGTCCAGACGAGCTCAAAAGCGCAACGCACCCGGTTCTTCCCCGTGTAATCGGTTTCCCTTCCCTGTCCAGACACTATCCGGTACTTCCACGTCCCATCGTCCGGTATCTCCTGTCTGCCTTGCGTGGTAATTGCGTGTTGTAACGGGGGGAATAATAAAGAAAGGCAAAGCGTGTCTATTTAGAGGAACCTCGTAAATATCGATGCTTTTCCGGGAAAATTCTTTCCCCATTTGCGTAACAAGGAGTTTCCTTAGCGGCCGGCAGCTTATTTGGGTTTACCTATCTTCTCCGTTTACGATATTAACGCTTTTCTGTGTTTCGTCAACAGTGTCCTTTGACGCGAGTTAATTAGCATTGAATGAGGAGGCTGGAAGTATTCCTTTGCCGACCGGTACGGTCAAGGTGGCCGCCTTCGAAACGGCAATGAATCGATATCGAACCTCTAGGCCAAGACGACTATAACTGCGGCCCGATAAAACAATTATAAATCTACAAACTTGATGAGATTGCGACTAAAAATACCATTAATAATACTGCAAAATATCTGATGGGCACCTTGAGAACTCGCTGAGAATTGCAACTACTTCCATGGAAGCATTAGCGTCTCAAAAATATCAAACGTCCCACTAATTTCGAGTTGCCGTCTTGTCTTTTACTTTTATAATGAAAAATTCGTGAATTAATGAAGTTTAAATTACTTAAATGCGTTAGCCATATATCCTACGCCTTTTTGCTCATCAGCTATCGTTAGTGTTTAGAGTATCTCGTGTGTGGCCCAAAACAGCTCGCCTTCTTTCTCAATGTGGTCCAGGGAAGCTAAAGGGTTGGACACCCCCGCTCCAGGGTATTATATTAGAATAGTATCGCAAGTATTCACTTCGCAGTGGCTCCTAAACTTACCTCCGACATGACTCAGCGTTTGCTCCGCACAACTACCGAGCATTATTCTAAAATTATTAATTCTACTCCTGCATCACCAACATTCCTCAAGCCCTGAAAGCTTGTCCCCACCAAACTTTCGACCATAACTCTAGTCAATTTCCCCGAAGCAATCATTTTCCCAGCAACTGCTATTATCATAAGAAACGAATCGAACGGAAGATTCATTGCCCACGAAACGTACCTTTATCGATATCATTGGCGATGACCCTCTCGGCTCCAGCGAGTTTCGCAGCGATGGCCGTGGCGCCGCATCCGGAGCCCACGTCCAAAACCACCCCCGACGTTGAGGCGAGCTTCTTACCCTCGTCCAGAACGAACCTGGTAAGCGCCTGTCCACCTGGCCAATAGATAGACCAGAACGGCTCCGAGAAAGCATCCCTCGCCACCCCCTCTATCTCTGAAATTCGCGCGTAGGGCGTATGGTACAACGCGCAGTTCGGAGTCAAGAGAAACAGCTGGATCTCTGGCGTCATATGATTCCTCGTAATTTCGGTATGCTCGGAGATGGCACGTGCCACATTTGGTTCGCGTCGAACGATTTCTTCGATGCTGCTTCCCGCGTGGCGTATGCTCGTGAAATACCTGCAGGCGATCCTCCCGATGGACTCTTTCGAAGAGATCGCGTTCCTCTTGCACCTGCAGCCTAAACGCAAAGCGATTTTGTCCAATTGGCTTTGTCCGATCTTTGCCATCTTCTTTGTTTATACATTTGGAAAAGTTTTAAACGCTTGGGCGTGCATTACTTGGGCCCGATGAATCGTTATTGTTTACTCCCGTCTTGTGGAAACGTTAACGGGGAATCTTCGGACGAGTGATAAGGCATCACCTTCCCGGAACGATACAACGAGCGGCGCTCGTATCCGCGATAACGGCCGAGAAAAAAACAAAACGCCGAATATTTCTTCTGCTTTCTCGCAGCCACGATAAGATTGCACGATCGCGGTCCTCGTCCGTTGAGAGGAAGCCGTCGCGAGCCTTGGGCCGCTTCGATTACGGCAATCGTTGCGTCTGTTGCGCAACGTTTGAAAACTCCAGGACCAGAGCAGAGTCGGTGGGATTCTTACGTTATTTCGAGAAACAACTCGCAATTCCGCTGCCTTCGATACCGTTCGCAACTTTGGAGCAAACATTCGCGGTATGAAACGTTAAAGAGCGAAAAGGGAGAAGGGTACACTGAACGGATAAACTCACCGATCTTCCAAATTCGCGCGAAGCGTGACATTCGATTAAAATTCCTCCGGAAGTTCTCGGTACACTGTCCGCAGTGCGTCCGGTAAACGTTCTTCGGAAATATGCTTCCGTTTATCCTTCGAGATTAATTGTTATCGATCGCCTCTACCGAGAATGGATATTCTTGCACGATTTCGAGATCGTAGTCGGTGATTTCTCGCACAAAGAGCCCTGGAATTCCCAGTTGACCGTCTGCGGAATGCGTGTAACAGAGGATGAGTTAATTATGTAATACGTTGAATTTGAAAGATAGTGTATTTACAGTCATCAAGTGAGTCCCATTGAATTTGGATCGACCACGGAATTGGGATGGATTAGGAACGGGCGACAATATGTATATGATACATCTAGGAGAGGGACAGGCTTTGGGGAAGCAGAGAAACGAAGCAGATGCTCGCCTATCGAACATTTCGTAATTCCCCTCGGTAGCCCGTGATTCGCAGATAGATATTTCCTACCTGGGTTATCTAGCCACCCCGTCCGATTGCAAGGCTGACGAAACCGAGCGACCAACACCACCCACCGTTTGCATCAGAGAATCGATCAAGGAACTCCGCTACGGAGAACGATCAAACGAATTTCGCATCGGACGTGGCAAACAAACTATTTCCATAATGAATCGATTCTGTGCAAGTGGCAAGAAACTGGCACCGTATTAACGCTAGCTTCTTTCCAGCATATGCACATTCGCGGCTGAACGTAAATCGTTGTTTATCACGATGCAGCCAGTTTCCTGTTGCCATCGGAATTCGTTCAGCCTTCCTGGTAGCGTCTTGTTCAAAATAATCCGAGTCGCAGCGTGCGCGTTAGAACGGTGGAACGCGTATGTAGATAAGCGGGGAAATTGAACAGAGTCGCGCAACGGATCGGGGAAAATCGCTGGGAAACTGTTTTCCTCGATGATTTCAATGTTGGAACGGTGTTATCAATGCTCCGCTAATTAATTAGCATGTGAGAACGTTTCCACTTACTTTCGTGCGACCGTTGGGTACACGCACGCGGATTAAGGGGCCGTAAATTACGCGCGACGAATCGCCCCGCGAAGCTTTTCCTGGTAAAAAGCGTTCGCAGTCGATTGATCGATAAAAAGAAAGCTGCCGTGTTCCGTGTACACAGACGCGGCGTACGCTTTATCTGGAATACCCGCGGATACGGCAGGTGCCGGACTGGCGGGGATAGAGGCTTTAAAAGAGCGGCGCGCCAAAGCTCTCCAAGTTAGTCGAAGGCGCGGGTGGATCCCGTCGAGATACAGAAGAGTTCGTTCGTGTGAAAGGTTTTTTTTTTGTTGCGTAAGCTTGTGACGAGAGACCGCTTCTGTCGAATCACTCGTTATCCGCGAGGAGAGGGATACTCGTGAATCGGTGGAAGGAGAGTCGACGAAAGTGCCGAGGCATTCTTCGAATAAACTGGCGATCGGAAACGAGAAGATTCAAACGTTCTGTGAAGTGTGCAAGGGAGGCGCGACGGGGAGCAACGAATTGGCAAGTGACAAGGAGCAAATGCTTACGGAGATGACGCGCTGCCAGAGTCTGCGATCCTATGCATCGGCCACATTAACGGACAGGTACCGTGATTTCACCTTTGACCGCCGGCTCACGTTTTCGTACGACACGCGACGTCGCTCGCCCTCACGATGGATCGGAGAGCGGATTGTTGCTGGGCGAGGGACGTGCGCGTTCGTCGACGGGCTTATCGAGAGCGCTTGGGAAACGATAAACTTTCTTATACGTATAAGAGGATTCAGATGGTATCTCGGTCGTGTCGTTATGTATTTAGATAACGAGCGCTCGAGTGATGACTCTTTCTCCGGTTTTTATCAATCGCTCTCAAGCTCGCTATATCCAATTATCGATCGTTCTTGCACAAATTCTTGCAATTACCGATTTCTCATCGATTTCCAGCGGTCCCTTATCTTGGTCGGAACAAAAGGAGTCCAGATGTCCGAGGGGTACGATAACGTGCGGCATGCTGCCCACGCTCCGTGCCCTGGCGTCCAAGGAATGCGAGAACAGCCAGGGCACCGTCTGCCTCGTGCCGTTCGACAAGGACATGGACTCGGCCAGCCACCTGCAAATGATCCTGCTGGAGGCGTACTGCCGCGAGACAGGAATCAAGGTGCTGCGAGTGTCCAGGGAAAGGATACGGGACCATCTGTGCCCCGGTAGCGGGGATCTATCCTGCGTGCTCATATCCAACGACGATCCATACTTTCTGGACACACCGGAGTGAAGCTGGGCCATTGGCTAACCATCGGGAACGAATTCTCTTCGACTGGGTGCAGTCAAACGATGTCGCGCCAAGAGCAACGATCCTTCGATCGGGGATATACCCTTCGTTCGGGCGATCCAAGACAAAAAGGGGATGAGCTTTCAATGGATCCTTCTGCTCGCGGCTCTTCCCGAAAGGGCGGCCAATCGAGTCCAACGGCATCGATAACAAGAGTGATTGTCGCTCTCGAGATAAGCGAGGCCGTACCTGTGCGGAGCTCTCGATCACGATGATCCCACTCGGATCGCGATGGGAGACGTTAGATCGTCGCGAATTGAGCGATCGACCGTGTTAATCCTGCCACGTAAAGTGGATATAGATATACGTGTATGTATGTTCGTATGTATGTACGAACGATTGTTAAGATATAATCCAGCGAGAAGAAGGCGGAAGAAGGTTTTGTAATCTTTCGTTAATTATTGAATTTGGCGAAGAGCGTATCACTGTTATGTCTTGATGATTGTTTGGTAATAAAATGAACATGCGTCTAAGAAAATGTGTATTACTATTACTCGATCAAAATCCCTGATTCCATTGACTCTGTCGGCTTTCTAACGCATTCTCGCTTCTTCGTAGCTTGCAAAGTATTTGAGGAATTCCAATATCTCGTCCATGGAGGATTTACAAATTCTGAGCGTAACGTGAGTAGGTACATTGAACGATAAAGAGTCGAGTTAGATGAAAATTAAGCGAATCGATGTCAGAAAGATTTAAAAAAAACTAAACGAAAGCAAATAGAAAACGACCGGGATTCCATTGTACTCCTCTTTCCGTTGCATAGGCCCGCGTCGGAGGTCACTTTCCATTTCTTCGGAAACTCGGAGGATGGGGACAAGATTCGGGAGTCCCTCAACAGATTGGTCCAGCGCCGTCGACTCGGCGAGATCTCCCTCGAATCGACGCACTTCACGTTCCAACAAAAGCCTGCCCCCAAATTGCAGGTACGATCATCGTCCTATTCCTTCCTCAATGGGATACCTTCGTACTCTCATTCGTAACTCTTTTTTCTTTTTAAGAGTCTCAAGTTGAATCAGGGAAACGAACGCGAGGTTCATCTGGGAGATCAGTTCATCCTGTCTTGCGTTGCTCAAGGCAGTTACGGTATAAACTTCACTTGGTATAAGGACAATATGCTGGTGAACATGCATAAAGCAATTAGGTGAATTGCCCACAATTATTACAGAATAGTACCTTGCCTCCCAAATAATTCGTTTCTTCAATCACTTCTTTCAATTGCGAGAGAAATGCTTAAAGCGAAAAGATAAGTTAATGCAGTTAAGCTTGGGCTTGCAATAAACTCTGGATACACTACACAATACATCCGGTATCTAGCGCATTAACAATTTGCATTAAAGATTATTAATTATTTTCTCAGGGAAATCTGGTACAGGCAGCTCCCTAACGACGGTTCGGATCAACACACGTCATTGTTAATTATCGAAAAAGCTACGATGCTCGACGCAGGTCAATATACTTGCCAGATACTCGATTGGGGTGTTCAGCAATGTAAAAGTATCTACGTGGAAGTGAAAGGTGAACCGGAAGTAAAGGTGATGCCGATGAGCGCTACCATAGAGAAGGTAAAAAAGGCAATTTTCAAACTATCGACTGAGGCTGCGAGCAATTTTAATTATTCAAACTTACCTGTCCTCCAGGGAAGTAATATTCAACTAACGTGTACGACGCCGAACATGCCGGACATCGGTATAGGCTTCGGTTGGACCAAGAACAGGGCTTTGCTTAAATTGGAGCCGGGTAGCGAGGTTTGGGAAGACCTGTATCCAGCTGGGAGCATATTAAAGATCACCAATGCTCAGGTGCAACGTCTGGTCAGAAGAGAATAATATTTCAGGGACTGTTCGTTAATGATTCTTTTTGTCACACTGCTTTCAGAAATCCGCTATCTATACCTGCAACGTGGCGGACAAATCGACGTCCGTTCGCGTGGAGGTAGTCAATCGAACGTTGATCCCGATTTGCTTGAAAGGACGATCGTGGGGCCTCGTTTGGCCGAACACCGCACCCGGCTCCGAAGCCCTATTGGAATGCCCTCAGCATTTCGTGGGCAGAATGGTCTCCAGGCTGTGCACCATGAGAGACGCGACCACTCCCGAGTGGCAGACGCCTGATTTTTCAAGCTGCTTGTACGAGCCGTTGCTCTCGCAGTACAATAAATTCCGAAGCCTGACTTTGGGCTACCAGAACGCGACCGGCTCCGAGACGATTTCCGTTTTCTGGGAAACGCTGAGAGCGCGAGCCCTGCCGCTCTATCCTGGCGAGGGCGATCGTGTTCTGAGCATATTGGCGGAGATAGAACGTTATCAGAACAACGTCGAGCCATCCGATCTGCACGCATCCACGGAGGCATTGCTGCCGATTATTAGCAGAATACTGAGCGATCAGGATTCCATTTTGAATCAACAGGTGGGAGAGTTAATATTGAAGAACGTTTTAAATAGAATTGCACCTTCAGTAATTAGTCGCGCTGTCTCTCTGTACTTCGCAGAAGGTCTTGTCGCTACTGCAAATGACTCAAAGAAGTCTGACGCACTGGACGAAAACTGCGATTCACCCTTACAAGCATCTATCTCTCCCTTCCTTGGTGGTCGACGTTCAAGGATTACAGCAGCACAGCGGAGACAGTATCACGCATTCCCTGCAAATTCCCATAGGCGATTCGATGTACAATAATTCTTGCTTCTCGATTAACACGATGCTTACTTAATTGGATTTCACGATTTTCACCGCCGTTCGTAGATATCCAAGCTGGTACGAGGACAAGATAACGGTACGCTTGTGGAAGAAACGACAGCGCGGCGTTAAATCCAACAGCACTCTCAATGGAATCGTGCTGGTCTACAAGAACGTTTCGAACTTTCTTCCAGCCGCATACGTTAAAGAACTGGAGTGAGTCCCATTAAAATGTCGAGAAACATCGTCTGCCTCCGTTGTATTCTTCAACGATGAAACGCTGCAATGATTTACAGCGACGGGACGGACCTGGAGTTCCGAATCAATTCCAGGATAATCACCGTGCAGGTGCCCGCCTTCAGCCTGGACAAGCATAACAAGATCTGGGTGGACCTGCAGATGAGGCACGTGCAGAACCAGTCGAGCTCGTGGAACGTGACTTGTGGCGTAATGGATAGCGCAGGCACATGGGATCTGAACAGCTGCATCGCGAACACACTGTCCAGAGACACCACGACCCATTGTCTGTGCCCCAGCAGCGGGACCTTTGCGGTCTTCCTAACGGCACGCGCCGTCAGGGTAAATTCGTACCAGGTCCCTTATAATGGCACACTGCTGGCCAAAAAGTATCTCCGCCCTTCCCTTAAAACAAAAGAAGTTTTTTTTTTATAATTGAAACGAACAACTTGAGATTTTGCAAGAAGGTAGAAGGATTAGTTTACTAGATATCATATTTTTATCGTTCTGAGGAAATCGGAAATTTCGAAATCACAAGAAAAAGATAGTGGCAGTCATTTCTTCGACTTTTTGGTCGGGGTTTATAATGCAAGTTTAAAGAATACATTTTATAATGTTAGATATGTGTATCTTGAAAATTTCATCTAAATCAATTAACGTTGTTGTGAGATATATACGTTTCAAGATAGCAGCATACAGTCAAAAATCGCAGAAGTCGACCGAAATCACTTTATACATTCCTTATATATTTCACCTTAATATTTCCACTATCTTGTTCTTGTAATTTGGAAAAATCCGATGCTTTCAAAAGGACATAAAACACGATATCTAGTAAACTGATTCTTCTATCTTCTGGCAAAACCTCAAGTCGTTCGGTGAAATTATAGAGAAGCTATTTATTCTGTTTTAAAGTGGGACGGGGATACTCTTCGGCCAACAGTGTACCTATGATAACCATATCTTCTTTGGAAGATTCAGAAAGATGAGGGTCCCTTTACAGGTAGTACTGGCGAAGAAGGAGCAGACCACGTTCATCGTGATATTCGGCTGCGGCAGTTGCCTGGCCCAGTGTCTATTTTCCTCCTTGATTCTTGGCTCCTTCTGGTGGTGGAATCGAAGCTGGCTGAATTTTCTGAAGCTCCAATGCTGCGGCGCTTTGGCCGGTGCTATGGCCGTGTTTATTTACGCGGTACACAATAATTTACCCGAGGTGAATAATTGCAAACGCGTTCGCGTTACACGCGAGATTGTCTGATATGTAGACGATAGAACATGATTTTGATGTTTATCCTAATTCAGAGTTCTTACGCGTTCGTGGCAATCACGTTGGAAGCATTTCTTCTGATCGGCATGTCCGCGCCGATATCCGAGGCTCTGATCATCTATGCGGGATTAACACAGATCCGATCCGGCCAACATTTCCAGCCCACCGTCATTGCTGTTATTACTGGTTCGACACGAGTCTCTTCCAGAATTCATTTCAATTTAATACCGTTTCCGTTTCACTCTTCTTTACTCTGATTTAATTACAGGAGTCCCAGTCATGGCCGTGTTGAGTACCGAGCTAACGCACAAAAGTACTGGTTGGAGACACGAGTCATGGTGGCTGATCTTCGGTAGCGGAGTCTACAACATATTCGTTACTTGCGCGACGATGATGTTTCTTATATTCGCGTTACTGTACTTGGGTATCCTGCACAAGGCTCACGCTCTGGTCGAGGAGAACGTTATGAAGAAGGAAGCGATAGAAGCAAGGTGCGTGTAATACGAATTGCGTATAAATCGGGTAATTCACTAGCGCCGATGCAACTTGACTGATTATTTTCTGTTAGATTGCGAATGCTTCATCGCGCGGCTATTGTTATTTGCGGGGTCATCGCGATGGAAGCCTCCTCTATCTTCTACATAAATTCCAGCTCCATTATCTTCCACTATATATTCGCTTCCATTTCGTCAGTCTTGGTAAGACCGCGCTGATAATTCAATTCAAATTAATTACTCGTAACTCTCAACGACCACTCCCAAATATATAGGGCTTCGTCGTGATAGTGATGTACATCGCGAACGGAGAGTTAGCCATCGCCGACTTGATCCTGCGGAAGCTGAAGTGGAAGCAGGACACGGACGAGGAGGTAACGTCCGAGCCAATCAAAGGTGCGCCTGAAAGTACAAACTCGTAAGCCACATAATAATACGTATTTCAATTGCAATTTATTGTTACCAGTCTGCTCGAAGAGTAACGAGGTGGAGAACGACACAGCTCCTCCCCCCGCGTCTTTGACCATCGGAGAATCGTATTTGGAAGCTCGCGGGATCGCGGCGGGCAGCATAGATATGCGCGAATTCGTGAACGAATCGTCCACCTCGTACTCCAAACCATCCGTCCCCGTTGCTGGCAGATTTTTACCGGAAATCCGAATCGACTACTCGGACGATATAAATCTGGAGAACTACAGCACGAGTCCTCGGAAGTACCAAGAGGCCATAGCGTTCGACAGCGTGTTCTCCACGCGATCGTCGCACTGTTTGAACGATCCCTACGCTGGTGCCGAGTGTTGCAGCTTCCGGGATTTTCGCAAGTACAGAGAGCCACCGGGGCAATTATTCGTAGCTCACAATCCGTCGCCGGAAAGCTCGTCGAAGATCCTGTGCAACGCCGACGTTGAGTCGCGTCTGAGCGGCATGCCGGACGTGACTCTTGCTGTGAAGAAAGATGTCGAGTTATTATCCACGGCGGAGCTGAAGAGCAGGGAGCATGTGAACGTTATCCCGGACATCGCCAATACGGCGGAACGCAAGCAACCCGACGGTGAGGAAAATGCGCCCGAGATTGTGATCACAAACTGCGAGGCAACGACCAGCGGCATGTTGGATCGCATTGCGCACGATCTCGACTACTTGTTGAATCGCACACACTCCACGGACGGGACTTAAGCCGCGCTATAGTCTGGGAAGAATTGGATTGGGGCCTCGGGAGCTGTGGAAAAACGTACGATGTCAAGAGGGACGTAAAATTACAATTAGTCGCAAGCATTAGCGTTTTAAACAAATGCAATTTCCTTGGCTCTTACGACGAATGTTTTCGTACTATAGACGCCTCAAACATTGTTTTGTGTTCTAGTCAATATCCGACGACTACATGTGGGAGAAAGAAAGGGGGTGATTGTTCTTCCGACGAAGCAAAACTGTCTTGGGTCATAACGTGTATACGTTTCGCGCTGAACGATTTAAATCGACGTTACTTTAAAAGGGAAAAGAATCATTATTATCATCATTATTTATAATATCGTTCAACGTCATGTTTTCTATCCCGTAACAAAGATCTAGCGTTGTAAGAGCATTACATTACGCTTGCAATGTGTTAAGCTAAACAAGATTGGAATATATAACACGATCACTCTTCTGCTCTCATTCTTACGCACTCTCTCGTCTATCTCATTGAATGTCTTTAGAAATTAATATATTATAAAAGAAGAATCTTCGTAAAGACGTTTTATCATTATACACTCCATCCATAAAAAAGTGTTTTACATCGAAGACACCGTGTTCTCCTTCTATACATGTACTATTGTAACGTTACAGGAATACATTTCTTTTATAGAAAACGCTAATCCTTATTGGAATACGCGTTCCTGTTCTTTCCCTATGTTGATCTTTATAATAACGGAGTATTCAGCGCGTGTGGGGGGAGTAAAAGTTCGAAACTGATAAGGAAGACAGGAGCGACGAGTTTCAGTGAACGAGAACAAATTTCAGGCAGCGGGTTTCCGAGTTATAGTATTTTATTTATCACTGTCATCGTACAGCCCTTTTCGATAATATCCACGATTCAGTCGTCGTCGCACTTTCTTTTCCCCACTTTCTCTCTCTCTCTCTCTCTTTTTTTGTATCATTTTTTATAATTTGAATTATAAAGCTATACATTCAATTTTTAGTTCGATAATCTACTTACATTACTTAAGATCGAAGTTTATGTTGTTGGTATAGTTGTTGTTGCTTTATTTATCTTTTTTTTTTTATTCGTTTTGCCTCTTTACCGCTAATAATGGTTAGTCGTCTGCTTAGTGAAATGCGTCACTGAAACTTTCGTTTTCTTCTCTTTTTATCTGTCATTTACCGAGGTACGAGATCCGAGCAGTATCATCTCTTGGCGAAGCACGTGTTATAAATGCAAAAAGACGTAATAAGGTCGGTGTTAGTTTGTTAGCACTCGAATATACCTATATGACTAGTTTTCTGTGTCAACAGATTTTCTTAAAAATATAAATTATTTACAAGGATTCCAGCTAATTTTTATCGTGATTTAATTACCTTGCTTTAATCACATCGATAATACCGAAGTATAGGTGGGCCGTGGCTGTATTTGATTCGTATGAAAAAAAAAAGGAAAACAAAAATCGTGTTTCTGGGGTGATCATTATATTTCGTTCACTGACGCGAACGGTGTACGCGCTAATCATTCGCTTAGTTTCCTTTCTAAAAAAAAACCCTTCCCTCCCCTATAAAATGTAAGAAAGCTTGATCCTTTGTTCTACCCGATTCTAGCTGGAAAAATATAATTGATAGAACGTCGGAACGTATACGCATTAAAAATTTTCCTAAGAAATAAGTGCGAAGTCCTTAATCTCTGTGTTTAAAATCCTTTTCACGTTGCTCTACGATCAAGATATACTTTCCCATATCTACTTGGATCGTTTTCTCCCTCCTTTCATAATTCCTCTCTCGGCTTGTGTCAAAAAATTTGTTGCGTATTAAAATAAATTTCAACACCTCGTCGTTACAAGATAGAAGAAAATTTCACTTCGATTATTATTTTAAACAAGTCGTTCATTCGAATGTTCTGTCGAATTCAGATATTCGCTAGTGAAATGCCCCTTACGTGTTTATTTCAGCCTGGCTACAAGTGACTACGATTTTATCGTTTAATAACTTAGACGCAATTCAAGTCACATTTCTTTTTTTTTTTTTAGCTGTTCAGTCGACTGAAATAGTAGAGCGTGTCCTTTATATTTCGTTACGTTGCATCTATCCTAAGTGTCCTATCGCGCGAGACTACCCTACCAATGGAATGACGATAAAAAAGATAACGCGGAACGGTTCTGAGAGAAAAAAAAAACAGAAAACGCACGTCGCATTCTCTGTGCAACGAATGTTCGATTTTATTAGCCTAGTGCTTTAGCCACGGCACCTTTATCTTTTTCCCCCGATTCCACTTTTTTTTAATCTTTTTTCTTCATCTTAATTATGTAATTCCATTCTTTCCCTCCTGTTGCTGTTGTTGTTTTTTTTTTACTTAAATATAAAAATACATAGCCAGTCTATACATAGAGCGTGCAAAGTGGCACAGTGAACTGAGTTACCAGATATCCTGGATGGTTAACTACCGCTCTCGGCGTTCGACGGTGGTTCCGTTTCATCGTGACTCTTAATCGTCTGACTCGACGCAGGGAGACCTGAGGTTTTTGGCAGCGGGTTAGTTATTATACTATCACTATTGGATGACGCTGACGCGGCGTTATACATCGAGTTATCAAAGTGCTGCAAGCATGGAAATTCCGGGCCAGGCAGCAGCAACGTGGTTTGCGTGGGAAGATTCGTTAACGATACCATTCCTGGCGTCATCATTTGCTTGTTAAAGCAACTCCTTAATGCCTCTTCGATTAAATTCGCTATTTTATCACGATCGTTCTGCAACAGAAGACCTTCACAGCTGTTTTACCCGATGAATTATGATTGGCACACGGGCGGGCCGCCGTTAACAGAATAACTACCTCGTTAATGAACCCAAAATGTACAAGCTCCTGAGCTAGAAGTAGCGAAGTATCTAATTGACTCACAGGACACGTCAGCTGCCTATTCATTTTGTCGTCCATTCGTAATAATATTGTCATCTATAAAGATACAGCAGCGTAAAAAAACCAAAGCATAGTTGAATCAGACGGTGTTAGGTAACTCGGACATTCTGTTTTGTGTTTTTATGCCACTCACAAGTAATTCACAACTCTCTTCCCTAGGCTTAACGTTACACATCATATTAACTACTCTTCGAGACTCTACGTCCACGGGTTCCGGCGTGACGGATTTCACCGATTCGGTCACCTCGGGCGATATAGCTCGAGGCCGAACAGGCGGCGGTAGTTTTGCCATAAATGCTGTCAGCGGATATATACCGTATCTGTCGATTCAGAAAGTAATTTATATATCAACAAACGTGGCGTTGAAGGCGCGGCCGACTCGATACAGAATCCAAAGATCATCCAACATTACTCACTTTACATCCTCGACAAACTTTTCTAACTTCTCCGTAACAGGGATATCACTTAATCGAATCTGTTGCGGCGGTCGGTTGAGATACTTTATTTCAGCGACCACCGTGTCAGGTCCGTATAGCCTTTGTAATACTTCGTCCGTTATCGTTTCTGAAATGTTAGCTACAAAAAAAAAACAGAAATGAAGGCATCGGGTTGTTATTGCGAAAAGAAAGAAATTAGCGAAAACATTATACAACGACTCGGGACACGATAAGATAACGCGGCAATGATATTATTACACTTACTGGCTGAATTAACTAATGCATGTGCAGCTAGTAATTTCAACGAGTGTACTTCGAACAGTACAGGATGGAAAAGAAGTTCCCTCGCGCTTGGTCTGCTTGGCGGGTCCACTTGAAGACACTTTCGGATGAAGTCTTTCTGCTGGGCATCGTCCAATGATTCTATAGTCTTCCGTACGTTCTCGTCAGTCACGATCGTGCCGGTATCACCGTTGCCCTGAATTTCTAACGCGGCCATCTCCAGGGCGCACATACCAAAGGAATAAATATCAATGGCCGGGGTCACGGAGTCTGAGCAAGAGAAAAATCGATTATTAAAATAAAATATAACGCGCATCGCAAATATTATAGGATAATTCTGTGTCACTTACTTCCATATTCAGGCGCTACAAAGTGCATATTCTTCATGTTTGCTCTACAAGTTTTAACATGATGATGAATGGCGTCGGGAGCCACTGTAATTACAAAATGGAATGGATATTGCTATTTCTAAGAATGTATTCGAGGTATTAAATGTATGTAACAGGCAATGCGTTAAAAAGCTTTTTTCAAGAGGCGGCAGAAATCTGAATTGCTGGAAAAATTGTGTTGTAACTAAATGATTATCTTAAGAGCAACTTCAGCAATCATACGATTAATCATTTTTGTAGAAATCATACATATGCACGAAAGTGCGATTCGCAGGGGAAAAAGTAGTATCATAAAAGGTCGGACGACTAAATCACAAGCAGTTCGTCGCAATTTTTGAATTAAGACCAAATTGCTCTCTTGATTACGAACGATTAGCTATGTGTCAACATTCAATTACAGAACGTTTCAATGTACAAAGTACGGGGACAAGTGTGATCCTATTTTCTCGAGAATACAACATGATCCTGTACCAATATAAAGTTCTTTATATTCTGCCACGCTACAGCTTACCTGAGCCAATTTTCACAAGCCCGTTGTGTTGAATAAATATGGTGTCGCAAGTGAGATTTCCATGAATAATCGGAGGCGAACAGGAATGCAAATAACTGTAATAAAGGTAAGAAAACAAAATTAACACAAACCGTTTGTAATACAATGTTCCGTAAACATTTCAAACCAAGGGACTCTGTTACATATACACAACGAGTTTTGTTACCTCAATGCGGAAAGTATTTGTGTACACCAACGTTTCCATGCTTGCAGGGGTAATTTTTTCACGTTACGCTTCGTTCTTTTTAGGAACTGTTTCAAAGACCCAGAGGACATGTACTCAGTTATGAATATAACCTGAGGAATAATGTATGAAGGTATTAGTACCAGTTAAAGTTTATAAATCGTACAGATCATTTTATTGATATCTTACCCGAGGCTTGTCATTATGGGTATCCGTCCAATACCTATGAAATTTAACAATATTGGGGTGCTCCAACTGGGTAAGATTTTCGAATACAAGTTGTATTTTTTCTTCTTGTGCCTTGAAGTTCTTCCTCTCGGAAAATTGCACCTCGTTCCAAACAACTTCGACACCTTCTTCTGTGTCCATCGCCAAGTAGGCACAGTCGATTCCTGGTACATCACGTTGTTCCACCTAAACGCATCAAGTTGTATTATTTACGAAGTAGCCTTATATTCATGATGAAACTGCCAGAAGCAGTTGAATCGCAGATGCAACAAAGGTGTTAATTTATATTTACAAATTTAAGTACGTATTACAGTGTACATACCGGCAATTATTTACAATATACAAGAATTATAATACAGTCAAGCTATTAATATATTTTGAGGGGCCTATGAATACAAGGCGACTTAATACGTTACTGTAATTATCCATTTTAAAGTTACTCGAAGCACAACTCAAACAATTTCATGCCTATTTGCCATTACATCAATGTGACCTTGCACGACATTTAAGGAGGGGGGGATAATTCGGGGCACGGTACCGCCTTTAGAGACGATCACGATAATGAGCCGCGTCGAAATAAAATGTACAGGCTCCCTTCTCTAGTATTTGTACTATATTTTAAAATTATATCGATTTAGACAGGATCCACAAAACAAAAGAGATAGCCTATTTTCCTTTAAATAGACATACCTCCATCTCAGTGACTTCGTTTTCACTGCCTCTGGCTGCTCCAAAGGTAGAGCCTTCGGCTAACGTGGACTTGGAACCTACATATACCTAACATAAAATAATAGTTATTGTAAAACAAACAAAAATAATCGTTTCTTTCACTTTGTCTCTAATACTACTCGATTCGATTAGAACAAATAAAGAAATTTCCTAGATCCATCTAGCCCAACTATGCAGATTTATTTTTAGGATGAAATATGAAAGAGGCTGCTGTTGGTAAAAAGCACAGTGCCAAGAAGAGTGCTATGTATATGAATTTCGGAAATACTTAATAATTAATATTTCCATGCATCTCAAAGAAACTGTTATTCAGCTGACAGAAAGCAAAGTTGATGTAACTGAACATGTCTTTGCAACGATAAACAGAAGACAATTTTACTCCATATATCTTTCTCCAACCTTTCGATCGGACAAATATATTAGACGAGATTATTGCACAAGATGAAACAACAGAAAACAGGAACGTCTAAGCTCTTCCTACATGAACATTCTTGCATCGTTTGGTTGTTAGCCAGATTAGTACACAAAGTGTTTCGTAATGTGTTTTTAGACAACAAGACACAAAACTAAACGGCGTGATCCAAGCTTTGATCCCAATGTACTGAAACCGCGATGCTCTGGAACATGTTACAAAAACACCCCAGATGCGAACAATACCATATAGCAATGGAAGCTTTATCTTGGTGATCGTTTCTCCTTACGCCAGACTATACAGCGTAGCAGTTAGAAGAATCAGGTTGCGTAGATCGTACGTTCACAGTCGCTTTGACCAAGATACGTAATTCGACCGACCAAAAGTTGCGAACCAAAGAGACATAAACAGATTAGAATGAACGTATTGCCAGAGGGAAAAAACGGAGACGTACCTCTTCCCGGCGTTTGAGCCACCGCCCGCAGGGGCTCTCCTCCAAGATTTCACTCTCATCCTCGGAATCTTCACCACTTTCCCGCGGTGACTTGTGCTCTGGGTCCGTGCTGGAGCGGCTCCCGGGCATCACACACGCGATTTAGTTGAAGCAGGAGCAGCACCGAACAGAGCACAACGTGGCCAAACTCATCGGTGGGAAATTCAACGGAGTTTCCTCAATATCGCATTTGTTCCACTGTCGGCGGACACTGGTCGACGATAGACGCGCGTGAACACGTTAAAATAACGACGGACAAGAGTCCGCGATCCCAGGAAACGACAGCTTTTACGGCTGTGCTCTTCTATTGTGTTGCGGACTCGTAGTGACACATGCAGCGACAACCCGTTTGCAAGGGAACCCGAGCTGCGATATTTCTGATCTTACGCGGTCACGCGCACGGATCTACGCTTTTCGGTTTCCCTCAGGGCTTGGCCGGTGTATCGGGCATCGCGCGAGCTACACGCAAATCACACTGTCAAAATAAAACCTCTGTTATGAGCGAAATAGCATCGACGTGACATACACTCTAGTATTCATTTTCGCTCTGTCTTCGGTCACGTTCGCCCAGTATGGCGATTAGCGTGTACCGCACCCTTTTCGGGCCGCCAACAGCGACACCTTTCGATCACCGTTCGATACACGATCTCAATCTGCCAGCAGATAATTTACAGAAGTAACCGGTAGCTAATCGAGCGCCAGGGCAAATTTGTCCACCGCGCGCGCCACTTCTATCTGCATTCTATATAATTCGTGTTTCCGTAATTGCACACACGGCAACACGCGGATTCGAATTTATTGGAAACGATTAGATGCGTCGTATTCCTCGGAAATGTTCGATTTTTAATTTCACACACTGTGACGGATGTGTCAGATTAGGTAAACATGACCCTTTGGTGCAGAATTGAATTCTGAACCGCGTTTTCACTCGATACTCTTCATCCACGTTTTGTAATGCGACGCATTCCCTACGCCGTGTGCGTGTCAACTGCGTGGTGGTTATTGTTAATTCGATAGCTTATTCTATTCATACATCGCTTGCTTACAACTAACACAATGACGTCTATAAAAACACTGCCTTTGTTAGAGGGCACGAGATTAATTGTCCTTGACGAAGGTACGATCCAGGAATGTAGATGAAGATTCACGTTCCCTTTAAAGGGCCACATTTTCACACATGTACTAAATGTATTTCAGGCGTAGAAGCGATGTATGGCAGAAAATTGATCGCAGGCTGGATACAAATGTACAAAGACAAAGATCCCAATCGTGTTTTCGAGTTGCTATCGTTTTCTGATCCAAAGTCAACGTACCAAAAAGAACCAGAGCCATTCTCGTCGAGTAACGTGAACGTTCGCGATTATTATACAGTCGACATAAATGAACAAGACGTAAATGTAATCTGCGAGAGAGATTTCAATAGTCTAAAGACTATTTTAAAGACCATTAATACAACAAGTACGGTGATAATCGATTGTTTGACTTCTTTGATTTCATTCGTCGGCCTGTCCAAAGCTTTATGGTTTCTGGAAAAGTTGAGTAAGCAGGTGCCGCAATTGATATGTATCTATAGGCGAGATTTGATGGAGAATAAAATAGCGTGCATCGAAACTTTGGGTAGTACGTATGTGAGCATACAGAAATTTAATGGCACACGAACGGATAAAAATTTCTATTATGTAGTAGAATTTATGCACCAAAAGGCAGGCGGAGGGATTTTGAAACAGCAGGAACTGGTGAACCAAAGTGGCGAGTCCTATGAACTTCGATCTGAGAAGCTAGAACATAATAAAAAACCAGAGCCAGTGTCTGAGAGTTACAAAGGAAAAATTGAATCTTCGTTTAGAATTGAAATAAATGAGAATGAAATGAAGCAAAGGAGTGAAACGGTATTACCATATACCGTTAATACAGATGCAACGAATACATCTAAAATTCATTATCAACCAGAAGCTATAGATGACTTTGACGAGGAGGATCCGGATGATGATTTATGCTTCTAATATATGGACACTGATCTGTAAAAAAAAAACGAATACTACTGTTCCATGCGATGTTATATATTTGGTATCAGTTTTTTTACATTTCACAATTCGATTACAATTAATGCGAATGATTCGCATCTTATTCCTGTAATAAAATCAACTAATAAAATAGTTGGAAAATATTTAGTACATATGGACTTGGCCTTTAAACTTATTATCCATATTTCAACAACAACAACTGCAAACCTCACAATTGTTTCATAAGAAAATACATTTGTCTAAAATGTTATTTGTCGTCAAATAAATTAATACTGTGCACAATACCTGCTTATAAAAGCAGAATATTATTTAGCTTTGGCATTTGTTCGAATAGCTCCATATTTACGATGGTGGCTTGTTACGAAGCACTCTGTATCACACGATATATAAGCAATTTATAATTACCACAGTTAACAGACAAAGCATAGCCACAAATGCCGAGAAACGTCAATAAGCCAGATCTCAAAAATAGCTTATAATAACAGATGGAGCAAATCACATACATAAAGATCCAGCAAAGTATACAGAAATGACGTACTCTACATTTAAATATACTTTAAATACATCGAATATATTTTAAATAAAATTTCCACAAAACTAACCCGATTTGTAGGAGGTTTAAAAAAAATAAATAATATGTAAAAAGATACCATAGAATAGGAATCCTAAAGGCAGCTCCCTGAGCGAACTACCGAACGGCGTATTGGGGCTAGACGTTGAAGGTGTAAAGTAAATTTTGGTCGTAGAAATGATGTGTACCATCGATATGCTGTAGCACACGACTTTCTAACAAGCAACGACCGTACTGAACAGCTTCGTCCCTAGTTTGCGCAATGCCTTCGTCTAGTAGCCAGTTGACTAAATCGGTGCCGGTAAAAACGCTTTTATAAACCTTTAACAAGCGTCTACGACATATACCTATGCGTGCACGACATTCAGCTAAGTGTATACGATTAAATTGATCCCTAATCGCTTTTATCTCTGGGCTTAATGCATCTTCCGAAGGAAGTTGTAACTCTTTTCCTACAAACATCAAATGACACCATGTACTTGAAGCATAATACTCTTGTAATACGAATGGAAAACACATGTAATACCAGCGCGCCATTTACGACACATCTTTCGTAACCAGCATCCTAGCTTTCCAAGGCCAGTATCTAAACCGAATATAGTGAACGCGATTAACGACTGGCCAAAGTTTAGGGCAACGTCCAGGAAGGCCAGCTCCGCGTACACTCCGGTCAATTGTTCCATTATTAGCGTTCCAATTGATATGGATAAGCCCTGTCGTGACACGATATCAATCGTAGTAATACAATAATTTCTGCTTATTTATCCAATTGTTACTTACGATAAACATGGAACACAAGAGGAGAATAACAAATACGAGGTGCCGAAGTGGCTGAGGGTCATCTCTTTCATTCTCGCCGTTCAAATATAAATCGCGATCATGGATTTCATTATTGTTACTCCTGCACAATCCATTTGGACAACCGTCTGCGTATTCACAGCCAATACTATTCATAAGAAGTATCAATCAAGTTAGAAATCTGCTATTTGTTGTTTTCTTTTATTAGTTTACTTACATTGGAGTGCGAGAGCTTGAAGAAACAAGATCCTCGACATCTAGCACGCGCCTTTCAACATTATCGTTATCGTCTGGTACATCGGTATGAAGTGCCGAAACATTTTGGCGCCGATATCTCTGTTGCAAAACTAAACAGCCCATTGTAACTAGAAAAACAAAATACGCGACATAAAACATTGTATTTCGTATAATGTTATGTGCTACGGGTGTATACAACTTACCAATAAAACAGAATATTAAAATAAAAGTGGAAGTTGCAGCTTGAACACTCCCAAGCTGAAAGTTTGGATTTCTAAACGCGAATGCAGATTCCTTTGGTGACATGGTACAACACATTACGGTTGCTATTAAAACTGGAACCCTGTAAATATATACGATTAAACTGTTCCTTTCGAACCGTTATTTAAACGAAATAATTATTTCCGTACCCCCATCCAATGGGATAGAAACTTTTCTGCACTTTCTGAACAAAGTCCGTAGAACGTGAACTTAAATATAGTAAGGTTGCAGCTATCGCCATGGTCCACATACGACTCGCGTATACTCCCACGGTAATTAAGATGAATTGTATATACCTAAAACAAATCGCAATTATAGTTTTACTATAATCGAATTGAACGATGTTGATTAGATGTAGTTTGAATTACCATAAAACTGAACCACAGTCGTTGGTATCAAGTTTAGTCCATATTATAACGCCCACAGCTGTAATTAGCTGAAATAGTAACATTTCTGAATCAATATTCGATCTATAACGTGAAGAAATTGAAAAATTATGTAAACTAATACAAACCTGTGCAATCACAATGCAGAATGTACATCTATGAGTAACGCAATTATATTTTTTTCTTCCTAACAAGATAAAACAGACGATCAACCATATGCAAACAGTTGCCGAAGCAATGCTCACATCCAAGGAAAAAATATTCAGCTGATGCGCATAATTTTCTGGGGTAATTCCAGCGGAAACGGCATCAATTAATTTCGCTGACACAAACATCAGCGGTGCAGATAAGAATGTACATGCTACCATTGCAGAAGCAATTAAATCAATTTCGAGATTATACCTAAGAGTGAAAATAAATAACGCCGGTGCTGTTGGTATTGTACCATACAGAAATCCGTATGTACTCAAATCTTGAGTATCCGTGGCATTGCCTCCGGCGTTCAATAAAATAATAGACTCCCTTATCACAAGGGGAAGAACCAGCAATTTAACGGATATTAAAATGCCGGGTATCACCAAGGCTGTACCCTTCAGTTTGTGCACTTTTCCAACCATCAGTAATCCAAGTAAAAACAGCGCACTGGCCGAGAAAGCATTTCCGAATACATCCAGTACAGTCGCAAGAACAGCTGGTACGATATGACTAAAGACAAGGTTTCCCAGGATGCCGAGAACTGTCATGAGAAGAACTGGATTTAATGCGATTCCCTTCACGATAGAACAAACCATGTCTCTGTAGCTAGAGTGAACTTCGCCAGAGCGTTTGCCAATTTCTAATAAAACAAAACCAATCGGGTTTAATATTGCCAGTGATATAGGTGCCATTAAATACAAATAAGCAGCATATTCTGGATGAGTCTTCCCATACAGCGCATCAACTGTAAACAGAGATTGATATTAGCATTGAATTGCTGACAGTGTGTATAAGATATTTGATATGTTACTCACTCATGGGATATCCAATGGCAAAGTCATTACTTTGAGTGGTAAATATTGCAAAAAGCGCGGCACAGCCCGGATTGGATGGTCTTTTAATGACTAGACACACTCCAAGCACAACGAAAAATACACAACTCTTGGCTATTAACACAGCTAGAAGGAACTTCCAGTTCACTAAAGAGAAGTCAAGCTTCGCCAGTGACATGAAGATTAAGGAAGGCAACGCAAACGTTCCAACAAAAGTGTTTAAACCATTTGCCTCTGTCTTTGTAATTACGTCGAATCTTCCTGCGATGTACCTGTAATACAATACATTCCCTTAGACATATCCTTCTTTTAGCATTGTCATATATAAAGCAGTTACTGCAAAGAATATACCCGCATAATATAATGGCGAAGCATTGAGTCAGGGCAAGATACAAGTTATCCATCGGTTCTACTTCCATTGTTGAGATCCTAATTTCCTCTAATGTGGACATGATTAATATATTCTTCATACACCTGCATGAATAAAGTATAAGTTAGATATATGAATACGTCTGTGGTGCAACAAAATTAAGGCAATACGTTACTCTTTTTATTAGGTCTACAATTGCACCATGATATAGGTATTGTCATCTTTCAAGTACAACAATGTCATTGTCCCAAAATGGATTTGAGCGCGATACAATGTTATGCGCTGTTAAGTCCATATCAACTTCATCTTCTTGCAAATCTTACTGTCTTTAATGTCACCTGAAAATTAAACGAGATAAGCAATATTTTTTCCCAAATGATATACCATATGCTCGAGCGTTAAATAAATCAATGTCTGAAGGCGAGAAACACGTAGGATTAACCGTTATTGATAACCGCAAAAAAAAGTAACAACATTATTTTTCTGCAGAATTAAAAATAGTTCGAAACACATGCAAAATCTCTCGCTCCTGTAAAAATATCACACTATATAAACACACCTTGCCGTCCATTGTATGTATGTGTATTTAATAGTGAAAGTGAAATATACATACACACCGGGAACTAAGATAAATCTCTCGTCACAAGCTGTTGCGAAAGATATACAAGGTTGCTTAAAAATTATGAAAACCTATTACGCAAACTCGTATTAACAAAACATTGGCGATAATTTCGCGCATTATGTATACGCAAGCAATTTTCAGTCTCGTCTGAAGTGCATGTACATCGATATCGCGCTATCGTTTCATTGGATTACACTCGAATCACGTGCCTCGAACGAGACTCTGTACCAAAATATTTAAATTTAAATTATGCTTTCTTTAAATAAAAATGTTCCGCTCAAAAACAACTGACGAAAGATACAATTGACTGAAAATTAATGCGATTGTATTGAAATTACCCAAAACAGAGTTTTAATCGTCGTTGCATATAATGTGATTTTTGTCCAATTAGATTTTCGCTAATTCTTTCCACAATGTACATTTTATAGAGAAATTTTTTATCGATTCCTATTAAGTATATTGATGTTAACATTACTCATATTTCTTCGATCATAAAATACATATTTAATATACATATATGTATATTGCAGTTATCTGCGCGTTACGCTCTAGATAGTTCTAAACACGAGCTGTTACCTTCTGATTGTAAGACGCAAAATAATTCTATCTAGATACAATTGAAAATAGCCTCGTTTCACGCTGAAGTGTTTCCACTTATCTGTATTAATTGAGTGTTTATGATAACGCGTAATAATGCGAAAGAGTACTGGCGAGGCAGACATTGAACTAAAAAAAACTACAATTTTATTTTATCACTGTGTCAGTATGCTAAATTTGCACGCATACATTTCGAACACCAATTTATGTAGCTTTAATAAAAGGCAAGGCTGACCTTCTTAAAACATTCGCCCTTACACCTTGCGCAATCACGTTTACTTCGCCTTACAGAAAGGCATTCGAAAAACACTTTTCAAATCGTTCTACTTATTTAGCGTCGATCGATCAAGAGATCAACGAGCTTCTAAGAATAGTTCGTAAGCATGAATATGAATACGCTGTGAAAGTATTCCGAGTTTCTTGTAAATGAAAGGTGTACCGAGCAAAAGCTCCGGTATTTACATACAATCTTCATGTTGCTTGTTCATGGAATTTCCTAGAAATGCGTGAGTCATTGATAATGCGAATCTTTGTACAATTCCGTCATTTCAATGGAATTACAATAAAAAAAGAACAATGCGGAGCGAAAAGAAGTTTTGGGTATACCTTTGTGGGATTTCCTTACGATTATCTCGTCTAAAAGTAGCAGTAACGCTAAAAACCTTTCACCGTTATCGCAAGTTTCAGGTGTTAAACTGATTGCCAACAATTCGTGTCAATAATGAGTTGGTTTACATCCAACTTTTTCCGAGCAAATAATGTAATTGCGTCGCAATGGAATTGCTCTATCAGGGTATATCGGATCACATTATAATCACGTGGCCGATAGATAGCGGATTTAATGTGGCTATGTGTTAAAACTGTTCGTGCGTACGCCTACGTGTGGATTGAGAACGATATAGATGTATATGTACGCATTCATGCTGGCCCGTGACGTCAACTGATTCACTGAAACAACGTTCTTGCTGCGACACGACCCAGCGGTTTTATCGCGATAAGATTTCCGCATAAAGAGTACTAGGAACTTGGAAATTACGGTTCAAGGTCGTTTAAAATACTGCACTCAAAACTACAAAAGAAAATGTATGCCTACGAGAAAGGAAAAGCGATTACTGGCGGTAATCGTGTTAGCGTTCATTGTATTTATCGTGACGTTATTCGAGTCAGGTGAAGCTGACGTAGGGCTTCGATACTCGAACAGCTGGAAAAATGAGTCGAATTTCCATATCCGTTATGCGATTGCAACCAATCACATCGAAGGGAGGAGCTTCGACCTTTTTTCCTTTCACGCGTTACTTCACGCAACCATGGTTCATTATTTCTACATATGCATGCATGCTTACAGGCGTGTAAAGGATTTTATATGAATTTGCTAATGGCGCAGAGTGCTACGGAATGTAACGCGATAAAGTAAAAGAAATGCGTTTAACGGGAGCGGGCATAAAAAGGCAGTTCTTTAAAAAAAGAAGGCACATTCAGCTGCGTTTCCTAAACTTTACATGAGGACAGCGGTCACGTGGTGAACTACTGTGGCACGACCAGGTGGAGGGGGGCATAGAACGGAACGTATATAAGCTCCAACTCGCGTTCCACCACCCAGTTCTGCTTGGACTTCGGACCTGTGAATTGTAGCAAGCTTCCGAGGAGGGAAAGTTTTTGTTTGTTTGGTGCGCTCATTGTATGGGTAAGTTTCTATAGTTTGAATATTTTTCCTTTCTTTTATTATTTTACTTTTTATTTTATAATAATTTGTATCTGTATGCAATCGAGTAATGGTTGATTCGCGTGAATGGTATACACGCGTAATGCATACCTAAAACATCTTGTGTGCCCTAGTTCAGGAGGCAAATGCCCTTCACCACTTTATGCACCGAATATTTGTAACTTCAGTCAATGCATTTAATGACGCACGATATCGCAAGCATAGCATCACGTATTACTGCGAAGCACATATCGCGGCGATCGAATTATGGTTGTACGAAAGGAATGTAAACACTAATGTTTTGAACGTCAATAGAATTTCTCGCTGGCCCTACCGCTTCGATTTTGGAACACGCATCAAGTTTCGAACGCTTTTCCTTTTACAATTACAGTATTTTTACTGGTTTACTAAAAATATCAAATAAATACGTACGATTCCCATTCTTACGTAATTATATACGGTATACCAATCGAATTTGTGTAAAACCCAATCTGATCGACATTGAAAGTGGAAAATTTTGTCCAGTCATGCTCGAATAATGCGCACGTAAAGCATTGCCGATCACTCCGGAAATTCCCATTCTACCGTTATTACCGAACAATAGAGCATTACCGCGAACGACAAGGTACATGATGAAAGTCCGCGTACCAGACACGTGGCATGCTACATACCTATTTGGTCTTGTATTGATTCACCATGCGTATAGCATCGCCATGTTGGACACAAAGCCAACGACAAATCCGATCCGCTTCTCCGCGTTTATTTCTCAAATTTTATCATACGGTATCGTGCTGATTCGTGTGCTTAAATAGCAATGGAACTGTGGTAAATACATAAATTAATTAAAGTAACAATTATTAAAAATAAGTGCAAAGTTGTAGTTGCAAAGCGTCAATTTATACTATGTATATCCGCAGAATAATTTATACAATTTTGGATACGATCCGTTGTAGAAATTCTTGTTTGGATGAAATTTATTGCTTGACTGGTAGCAGTAAGAAATAATTTTTGAAATTCATCTTTGCAGAGCGAGAGAAGAGTATAAAGCACGGAGAGAGCCCTGTAGAGCCAATAAGCAGCTGCAGGGATGAGCATGGCTTTGTGCCAACGGTGGGCCGCTGGGGAAGCGAGTGGCCGAGTTGACTCGAGACGGCAGAGATATGGTGCCAGCCACAGGGTCAGGCACGCGGGCCCTGGATCAGGGGTGTGCCGCTACCCCTGCCGGTATGGGCCCATTACGAGGCACCAGCCCTGACCGTCTCAACGGTCGAACAATACGAGGAACTAGCAAGCAGCGTTGAACTAGAAACGCAACACTTGCTACGCGAGCATCGCTATGACACCATTGGCAATTTCCTTAAGTAATGATCACAACATGATTTCCTACATATCTCTAACTTGGAATCTATGCATGATTATTAAAAATACGATCTTGCTTCACGATTAACAGATTCTACAAGGACTATGCTGCGAGTGGTGAGTCAGTGCTGGAGAGATTTTATCACAAATATCAACCGCTCATAACACATGAACATCATACGTGCGTTGGTTTGGGATTCGAATTACTGCATCGTTTAAAGGGTTTGAACAAACGATTTCCTGGTATAGCAAGTGGCCTCTATTTAGTATCCTGCGAGGAGGTACGTTTAGAATTATCGGACGTTCATCTTGTTTGATTTATATTTAAATATACATTTTATTCATTACTTTTTTTAATTGCAGACGATCGACAATGTCGCTAATTACGTTGGTGGGCCACCTGCGGCCGACAGCGGCGAAAAGGAGCATGTACTGGTATGCCTGAAAATTGAAATTAACGGGCGACAAGGAGTTATGCTCCTAGATCCTGGATACCACGTTGCTCGTGTGATTACTGTGATGGCGGATAAGTTGTATCCGCACACAGGCTGGTTCATTCAGTCTGACGAACCGGATTGTAAAAAAGAGTACAACTACATCCTATGCGCCAGCGATCCCGATTACGTGGAATGGCACGAGAGGAAAACTCGATCAGATACCTTCGAGAGGACACAAGTTGCCCTGATATACGTGGCAAGGCCTTATCTAACTGCTATCGACGTTACAGAACGCAGAAACTTAGTTTACAACTTCAGGAGTCTTCTCGCCAGGGATACTAAGGGACACGTTACAGCTGGTATATATTTCCCCGTTGTGCTAGACATGAACAATGCACAAACTTTTACAATTTTTTACCAAACGAATAGTGGAAAGAAGAGAATTAAGATGGCGTTCGATAAATTTTGCAGTTCATCCAAGGTATGTTGATCGGTGCCCTATACAAACTAACAACATCCGGCTAAATAATAAATAACAAATTAATATTAAATGGTTTTGCTTCCAGATAAATCCAAATGTCGAGGAGAAAGAAGTGATTGCCGAGTGTTCACGGCAATTGGGTCTCTCGCAGGGTACGCTGGAAGATCTACTTTCCACGCTTGCTACAGTTATCAGCGACTCGGCCTTCGTGGCTCAGGTTCTGGCTATTAATGCAAGAATCAACACCTTAGCGGAGGACAATTAACAGAAGTCCATCTGCCCTGTGCGGAGCAAACAGAGCATAACGTCTCATTTCTTTGCCCAGCTCTCCTCTTATTTCTTTCTTCTTCTATTGACTTTCATGTTTATGCTTTATTCTGTACTACAAACGTTAATTTTATTCTTGTTACCAAGTAGTAGGGTATAATACTTTCAATTAGGACGAATATTTTCGGCATTGTTACGAAACGTTCAATGAAAATGTTAACACCAGATGTTAGTGGATTTAAAAAGAAATACATGGTTATTGTTTAGTATTGGGTAACAAGCATGATGCATTTTTTGCATCATCTTTGTTAGTACTTATAAACGGAACACTTAATCGTCTTTCGTTTAAAGTTTTCTTCTGGACAGTGGCAATATTTTCATTGAGACAATGCTGAGTAAAATTAAATTAGTTTCTCGCTTACATTTTCGGTGGTATATAAAAGAAAAATTATATGGTACTAGGGATGTTTTATGTTCTATCTTTTTCCTTCTTAATTCTGAACGGTGGTTTAGTTAATGCTAAATCTATAACTTTTATTTGAATAAACAATGACGAGCATTATTACATTATATATTGTACATTTATTGATAAATACACTACCCCAAAATATGTTCTCTCTATCGTTTGGCATTTCGAACATACTCTTTAACGCCTCTCCAAGCTTGAACATATTTTTAATACCGTGAATACAAAATTGAACCTTGATTGCAAATTTGTTTTAATAACATTCCAATTAAGGAATACCCAAATCAAAGTTATGTGATTTCCACAACATTCTCATATCTTTCTTATACATGTTGATATACATTATTTTGTAGAAGTTCTATATATATTTTGTTTATCGATAGCGGTTCTAAGGAATAGTATATCTACGAGTAAAGTGGAAATTTACTGCAAAAAGAACTTCGATGAGGTTTTAAAAGAACTTAATACTTCGCTTGTTATTCGTATTCTTTGCAAAGAGATTGTTACGAAGTAAAGAGAAATTGGAAAAGGATGTTTATTAAAATAAGTAACAGCTACAGGGACGGCAAATAAAAAAAAAAGTTATGTAAAGAATTGTTTCAGACATGCGTAACTTTAAATTCGAAAATTAGTTTCATCGAAGTTCTACAGCATTCTTGGTACATCGAATAAATTGAATAGAAGATCTAGACATTACTATCCGACACGACGTGACACTTTTTCTGAACCTTAGCATCCGGTCTATGTTTACGTTTTCTATTTCCTACTACGTTTGTAGTCGCTGTTGATGTAGGCTTAGTAGGCTGTGTACGACCAGATGGATTCGAACTGTAATCACGAGAACATTAAAGTATATAATTACACGCTTTTTACCATGGATGAACATGAACTTAGGATGAATTGTGATGTAATGATTTTAGTCCACATATGAGAGCCTACTGAGAAGTATTTTTGTAAAGGAACGATTGATAAATTTTCACTTTATCAAGGGTTCGATGGTATGGTATTAGAAATTTATGAGAAAAGAAACGATGGCACAGTTATAAATCGAAGTAACAGCAATATGAGACGCAACGTACTTACGTTGCACAAGTGTCACCACTGTGTACTATGTTTTTACTTTATTAATATTTGCTGCTGTACCTGCAATACACAATATATGGTATAATCTATACCAACGTGTTTTGTTGTATTACAGATGACGAAAAAAAAAGAAAGCTTCATATGGAGATTACAGATTTTGTAATCCGACAGAAAAGTAAATGCAACAGAGATGTTACGATAAAGACTGTATGTTACACGATTTATAAAAGCTCCTAAAGAAAATTAACGTTTTCGAAACAAAAGAAAAATACGAACTTCCACCTTAAGAGACTAATAGAATTTTACATTTACTTACAATTTAAAATTTCAGCACACAAATCTACTAGCATGTAAAGCATGCAGCAAATTAAAAAGTATATTTTTACTACTGTCTATAAATACTACAGTTATTTATACTTGGACGAACGAATTGATTTCTACTTGGGCAAACAAGAATGAAACTTACCTTAAACCGTGAATTTTAGTGGCGGAGGGCAATCTTAAATTATGTCTAGGGGTTGTCCTTCTCGAAGAACTAGAGTATCGACTACGAAATCACATAACAAGCAAATCAATGATAAAGAAAAGAAAGATAAGGCCAAAAAATAACGTAAAAGCAAAAGCATATCCGCAGACCTGGATTTGCAAGTATACATTATATCAAATAAAAATATTCCAATGTAATGTTACATACTTTATTTACCTTTATTCGACTTTATCTTAATAATGTTACATTACCAGAGGATACTTCTAACGAGATTGGAGATCAGCAAAAATAATTACAATTTATTATTGTATCTAGATACATATAAAAGAATAAGTTAATCAGATCACATTGTACACGCGATAAAAATAGGATCTTGTATGACAAGCGTACGAAAATACTAAAAGTGAATATCACAAAGAAATAAAGTACAATGGAATACTGCCCATACAGCTATGCTACATCGAAAATCGAAACTAGATAGAAGAAGTTTAGATACTAAAGCTCGAATGCTTTTATTAGAATGTCTGATACAAAATTTTGGCAAGGAATGCATAGAGTCAAAGAATCTCGTCTCTCCTTCACTTTTTCTTACTGGATCGTCTTCTGGATTTCTTATGCACACTGGATAAATTCGAGTTTATCAGTAACAGCGCTGTACATGTAAAACTACTGTGCATGCACATACAATTGAGAAGTTTGATGGAAAAAGGGCACATTTTCATTGCGGTATTATTTAATAAAAACAGTATCTAGTTGCTACAAGCAACAGAGATTGAATATCTATATGGTAAATACATATAACACATAGATAAGTCGGTTTAAACGATTTAAGGAAAAAGGGCACATAAGCCTATGTGCCCCGTTTCCATCAAGAGCCTCATTATATTATACATTAAATTTCTATGCATGTATGATACATGTATATATATATTTGTGTCGTTGCATGCATAAACGTTTCATTTGAAGGTGTTACTGCTACTGCATGCATAAATATTGTATTAAAAGAATGGTATGGGAAATATCTTTTAAATAATGTATGACGAAAAAATGTTGTATTTTTAATAGAAAGACCATCTAATTTCTTTGTAGTAATTATACCGTTAAAAAGAAATTGTTTATTCGGAATGTATCATGTATCATATCATAAACTTATTAAACTCACCTTCCCGATGGATCAGGTAGAGCCAGCTGCCTATGATCAGGTCGCGTTCTATGACCAATGTACTGAGGGTTGCCGATCGTACCATGACGAGTGCGAGATTCCCATTCACGATTGAAGCTCTCTGCTTCTTCTATAAAATGCAATCCATGTTTCATGTATTTCTCTGCTCCACAAATCTCTGCATATCTTTTTTGTTTTATTTATATACATTACCTTCATCAAGATTAATGAATTCTTGATGTTCCTCCTGTTCCCCACTGTGAATATTCTGCTCTCTCTCCAAAATATGCGCTCTTTCTCCAATGTGATGTCCAATGGCCATCTTTTTTACTCCAGTACAAGAGTCACTGACTGTTTTCTTTGTTTCCTTTACACCACCCGGCGCGGTTGTCGTGGACATGGTTTCTTGATAAACTTGAGGACGACCATCGGGACCACGGCCCATGGTCATTACGGATCTAGAAGTGTAGGAATGGCAATTTCCCCCTGGTGCTGCTATATTATCCTATAACAATGTTTGCAATATTATTTACCACCTCCTTTTCTTAGATTTCGTTACTCTCATTCAGAAAGTTTACGTACAAAGTTTGCAAAAAAGTTGCCCATAGTAAATGCTGGCATCGGTGGAAATCCAAATGGCATCATTTGTAGATTATCTTGATTAGCTCTGCTCCTATGATTGCCGTCCGTAATGGCGTTGTGATGGGAAGGACCCATCATGCCAAACGGATCACTGAACAAGGAATTCATCATATTGTTCATGTGCCTCATAGACTGCATATGGGATCTATGGAAAAAAGAGGTTGATAAGTATTAAAGTATTTTTCGTACATGGCAATAACGAACAAAATGTGAAAAAAATTGCTATGGAAACAAAGTATTTGCTCGTAGCTTGAACAGTGCCTTTTTTGTAGATCAAGTATAAATTTGAATAGAATGCAATGCTTTGCGAGCAGAATATATGTGTATAAGTTGTTTCCAAATGTCCGCGTATTGCTTTATTATGGCACAAAGTCACAGCCAATATTACCTTTTCATAAACGTATGTAACGCAATCGACAATACGGTGTTTCAACATAAATGCAACGTAATGCATAAAAAACTGACGAGTAGTTTCCTTTTAACTTAACGGGAAAACAGGATCATTGGCAATCATTTTAACTCACCCAAAAATAGGATCATCGTCGAGATCACCCATCAGTGATCCGAACAAGGACATTTTGGAAAACAGTCGGTCGAATACTGTTTGTTAAAAAAAATTACGATCGATAACGGATGACTCTGAACAATAGCAACGCTCTGCTTGCTCTCGAATGTAACAGCGTGAATTTGCGTAGGAAAATTTCACTCAGAGGACCCGATGGCAATTTCTAGAACACAGAAGAAACGTAAAGCGAATGCGTCCAGCAATCTCCTACCACCTCTGAAAACCACCGTTTATCAAACGATTGCCGAACACCGACTCCAAATACGAGATGGCACCACGTACATGATTTCCACATATGTTTAATGACGCATGCGTATGCGTCATCTGTATACGTAATCCAGGGAGGAGCTTCACTACCGCTCCACACGTTAAGTGCAGAAACATGTATGTTGCACACATATCACAATACTAGTCAGAATCATTATGGTTTTGCGTAGGCATGAAGTCATGAATTATGACATATATTCATTAAGCTAAATATTTCTTTAATTTGATGTACGAAACGAAAGGAATTAAACTTCAAAATGACTACTATTAGTTTAGCAATTGATTCGGCAAGCCTTACAGCTTGTCAACCCGATGGCGCTTCGGTGCTATCGACGTTAGCGGTGGAGAAATATCGCTATTGATGAAAGTACATTTACGCAAGTATTTATTATTTATTGCACGCTAATTCAGATTGTTTAATGTAATTGAACTGCATTAAACGATCTAAAGAAAACATTTTTGATGCAAGTTCACTATCTTTATCTATATACTGCATAAACCATGAATAAATCCTTTAATTCATGAAATTTCTAATCGTGGGCGCTGTCATCGATAGATTAAAGATGGCGATGGTGTATTGTAGTGGAGTGTATTCGAAACGTTTAAATTATAATTTTTAATAATACGAAACACTGAACACACTTTGAAGAAATCGTTCCAAGTGTCGGTGGTACACATCGTATTAATTTCTCTCCTAAACGCTGTGAATACCACACAAAACGAACGATATACCAAAATGGCATTTTATGGAGCAAGCTGATTTCAAGAACCTCCGTTGTCATCGGAGAGGATGATTTCTATAGTTTTATGGCGGTTTCGCCAGTGATCAAAGTGAATTGACTGTAAGTTTCTTGGTAATAAAGTTACCATACTTTAACGTACTCTTTATTTTTTATCAGGGCATCGTATCACCGTGATAAAGTTAAAAAAGCATGTAAAATGGTGGTTATAAAAAATCAATGTTTTATAACCACCATTCTAATAATTGGATAAGCCTAGAGTCGAATATATTCCTTGTTGTCTCCTATGTACTTTGAAACAAATAAACGATAGATATCGATTTAACAAACAAGTTACTAGAATTTGAATTTATATATTTGAATAACATTCTACTTTTATTCCATGATTCATACGATTTATCAGTATAATCGGAACGCCAAGCATGACTCCTCCTTTAAACCGGAAACGAAGCTCATCGGTTAGTTTCACAAGAGCTAAGGACGATAGCAAAGATGCTACGGATGAAATTCATATATCTTTAGCGCCATACATACAAACGTACTTGGCGCACAGCGGACAAGGGCTTGGATGCTGTGGGATTAGCCTTCCAGTACCATTTGAACGTGCGGCACCCAGATCTTGGTGGAATCCTAGATTTGACTCGGAAATACTTGAAGAACAATTCAAACGAAGTGCCTTTCCGCAAATTAGATTAAGATTCCGGTATGTGATGCAGTTATAAGAACATTAGCACAATTATGGATTACGGCAACATTTTAGAAATTGTGTTATTTTAGTTATGCCCTAACTTACATCTTGCTGGTTTCATTATCATGGATGGCCTATTTTATAATAATTGGAACGGAAGAGGATACGGCCACATGGCCAGCAATAGCAACAGTTTTTGCGATTGTCGGAGCAATGGTATCGGCGGTCTTGTATCTAACACATACAGATTACTACAAACGTTACGTGTTGCCCATTTCACTGGGAGTCGCGTCCATGCTTTGTGTACTATCTTTACTTTTCCTCGCGGTTGTACCACCATATATAGATGGTTTAACTCTAGTCGGACATTTCGCGCTATGCTCGGAGATTTTATTACTGATATACACTGTGTTGCCAATGCCGCTATACGCCTGCGTGGGAATTTCAACAATTTATTCGTTCCTGTTCGAATTTTTGACCGTCTACCTATACGGCTCAAAAAGTGCGAGAGAAAAGTTTTTTAGCAAACATGTTTTAACAAACTCATCTGCTGGAGATGCAGCAGCATATGCTGTTCTGAGGAATTTCACCAATGATCAATTGTCCAATGTGATGCATAACAACAACGAATATACAACGGCAATTACGAATATAGAATCGTATTCTCAGGATTCAAAAGTGCTATCTGTGCTTGGATTGAAGTCCAATCATGAGTCTATTATCGATAGGATGTCTGGAGTTTTAAGTAATACAAACATTCTCCAAGGATTGAATTCCACCATAGTATCAACGATAGCTAACGTTAATTCCTCTATAAACGCGTCGCCTAACGAGTTAATTTCCAAAGGAATGAGTAATGCAACTTCGCTTCTAGAAGAAACTGTGCTGAACCGCAAGAACGATGATATATCGAACTATCTGTTAAGTAGCAACATATCTAGCCAATCGTATTCGGACGAGAGTTATTTTTCTACGAATCTTGGAATAAGAATCCTAATGCAGATCTGCATACATCTGATAGGTATACATATTTTAATAATGACTTTTGTAAGAATGCGAGGTACGTTTATGAAGGTCGGCCAATCGTTATTGGTCCGGCGTCAATTGGAAATGGAGAAGCAATTGAAAGAGAAGATGATTCACTCAGTGATGCCGCCTAAGGTCGCAGATTGGCTAATGAAGGAAAGCGAACGCGAAAGGGAGCGAGAGGATTCCTTGAAGAAAGGATCGATACCGTCCAATAATACAGATATCCGTTCACTGTTTCGACCATTTAATATGCACTCGATGGAAAACGTCAGCATCCTATTCGCTGATATTGTGGGATTCACGCGAATGAGCTCGAACAAGACTGCAGAAGAATTGGTGGGTATTCTGAACGATCTTTTCGAAAGATTCGACGATTTATGCGAACATCATGGATGCGAAAAGATTTCTACATTGGGAGACTGTTATTATTGCGTGAGCGGATGTCCAGAGCCAAGGCCCGATCATGCGAAATGTTGCATCGAAATGGGATTAGGTATATTACCTTTTTTCCTTAGCATATCGTAGAAGTGTAACATGTACGAGAAAAATAACTGTTACATGCACTTTAACAGCCATGATAGAAGCTATAAAGCAGTTCGATATCGAGCGAAGAGAAGGTGTTAATATGAGAGTTGGAGTACACACTGGAACTGTACTCTGTGGTATTGTAGGTACCAAAAGATTTAAGTTCGATGTTTGGTCTAACGACGTGACTCTGGCAAACAAATTGGAAAGTACAGGTAAACCGGGGAGAGTGCACTTGAGTGAGCAAACGTTAAGTTTCCTGAATGATCGATACCTCACGGAAGAAGGAGATTTGATAAATGGTACTTAACAAGCATTGTATAATATACGTGGATGGAAAATTATTAGCTGCTTGTGTTTTAATCGCAGGTATACGTTTTTATCACAGGTATTAAGACTTATTTCATCAGAGGCAGAAAATCAGACTTCGCCAATCAATTTATGATGAACATCACGTCTCCGAAAAGTATATCACCTTTGATGCAATCGCGTCATCGTATGGCCTCCTGTAATAATCAATCTAAATCGAAATATCATTACCTCCATATGGTTACCAATGCAAATAATTATAGAATGAAAGCAAATTCTTTGCCAAGCATTCTAGATTCCGAGAACGGAGACACCGATACTGCGGACGAAAAGGAGAATACAAACAAGAGCCCGGTATCTGTTGCCAGTTGTGGAAAGAAAAAGTTACGGAACAAACCATGGAGATACCTGCAGCGACAACGAACTACCGAAGAAATGACCCCTTTAGAAATGGAGGAAGCCAAAGCGATTATTGCCGAGAAAACGAAAGCCGAATCTCAATCGTACGAGGATCAAAATGGATTTAGGCAGGTCAAAATCGCATCGATAAAAGTTCTCTCACTCCTACTTTCCATCCGTATGGACCCATTCGTATATAATATCGTATTTTCACTTTTATAGAATACACCTGAAAATGACATTGAAATGGATCCAAATCCGATACCTTCTAGTCCTTTATTATCTGGTCATGAGCCGCTTAGTCGTGCCTCATCTATGTGTAGTAGGAAAGATTCTGGAATTAGAAGTAACAGCAGGCGTAGCAGTATACAGCAGCAGGTATATACCTTTACTCCATTTATCGGGATTAACATACATACACCTTTACAACTAATCGTATAACTATCATAGAGATACGAAAATCTTTGGGAACGAACAGCAGTATCACTGTGTCCCATATTTTCCCTCCAGCAGTTAACTTTCATATTTTAGTTGTTTCTGATGAACGGTATGGCTCAAGGGGATTTATTGGCGCACAGAGTGAGCGGCTATTATACTTCTAGTTCGACGTTAAATTCCGTACACGAGCCATCGTCTTCGGTACCACCGTATCCGTTTCCGCCAGCCGTCACGGATACATTTGGTGCGTGTTTCCATAAATTAAGAAAACAATCTGATCTACAATTGATTAGGTAAACGAAGAAGCTAACTCCAGCTATATCTTATACTTTATAAAAGCATCACATAATTCGCTCGGTCTTGTTTTTCACGAAGGTGCGTTCAAGATAACGTGAGCTCTCAGCGATCATACTTCGTGAAGCCACCGCTGTCAAGCTTCACCCTCTTCTTCAAGAGCAAGGAAATGGAAAATGAGTACAGGGAGAATGCTCACAAGGTTAGCGAATGTAACAGTGGTAATCCACCTACTCTGGCTACATCGAGATTTAACACGTACTTCGATATCTTGATATCGGCGTTGGTCTACACTGCCGTCACCGTTTCGCTTTTTTTACTCTGCGAACCGACGTTGTACTACATGATCTTTTTCGTATTTGCCACCACCATTCAGACCATAGGGGTGGCACTTTGCGTACGTCAACTTCTGTACCCTGACGTGGTACACGCGACGTTCACGCAGCAGATATTTAAATTCTTCTCGAAATGGTATCCTTGGCATATTTGCGGGGCAATTCTGGTCGGCCTACCGATCACGTCGATTCTCCTCAACTATACTTGCAGCAGCTTTACCAATCTAAACAATTTCGAATACTATTACGGTTACTTGATCTTTGTCGGTTTAGTCCATTTTTGTAATTTCACGCAGCTCAACTGCTGGATGAAAAATTTCTTGGTAACGTTCATGGGCATATTGTTTCTTTATCTCGTGATCCATCACGTATCGTACGATAGAGGATATCTCGGTGATCAATCTGGCGAGACTGCCGTAAGAGAGATATTCAATAATACTCCTGTCTTCTTGTCGAATATTACAAGGATAACAGCTCTGACGAAGCAACAAGAGGTGGAATTTAAGTATAACGAAAGATTACACAATTCCGAGATTTTTTTAGACATGATACTGTTACTACTTTTAGTATGGTTCTTGAATCGTGAATTCGAAATCAGCTATCGGTTGAGCTTTCACGGGAACGCGGTGGCCGCGCGGGATAAAAGTCGCGTGCAATCTATGAAGAATCAAGCCGATTGGCTTTTACACAACATCATACCAAAATACGTGGCCGATCAACTGAAAACCACCGCCAAATATTCGCAGAATCATAAGGCTGTGGGGATCATCTTTGCGAGCATAGTGAACTTCAACGAGCTCTACGACGAGTCTTATTTAGGCGGTAAAGAGTATCTGCGCGTGCTTAACGAGCTTATCGGCGACTTCGACGAGCTATTGGAGAAACCGGAATACTCTAACGTGGAGAAGATTAAGACGATCGGTAGCACGTTTATGGCAGCCAGCGGTTTAAATCCGCAAGTTAGGCAACAAAGTAAACACGAGTACGCGCATCTGTTCCAATTGATAGACTTCGCCATGGCCATGCATAAAGTGATCAACAATTTCAATCGAGATCTATTGGGCTTTAAATTAATCTTGCGAATCGGTTTTAATTACGGCGACGTCACCGCTGGTGTAATCGGAGCGACAAAGTTGTACTACGACATATGGGGGGACGCTGTAAATATAGCATCTAGAATGGATTCGACTGGAGTCGCTGGACGAATACAGGTAGCGAAGAACGTTTTAGATGTTCTCTCGGGACGATACGAGTTCGAGCCACGTGGCCAAGTCTATGTCAAAGGAAAAGATAATATGGACGTGTTTTTATTAGTAGGGAAAAGGGACGATATCGATACAACGAAGGATACTTGAACTGTTTCAAATGCCTAATGGTCAATCTCGATTTTGTTTGTGAAATTAATCAATTGCACGTTTAACACCGATATCAAGCATATATGATCTGTTCCAGATCAGGCTTCCGGCGATACTCTGATCTCGTTAAAGAATTGTATGTATCTGCGGTACGACGTACCGCGATTGTTACATATTTGAAGGGAAACGTATCTTACTCCTCCATGATTGCTCGCTCATGAAAGATATTTATTCTTAACGAAATATTCACTGTATTTTTTTATATACCTTAAGAGCATCAGATGCGAGCCCTACCAAAACCTACCTTTACAAAAAGTACAAAAAAAAGAAACAAATTGATTTGACGTATTGCAATTTTTTCCTAATACTGTCGCGAGAAATTTATGCGAACGAATATATATATATATATATATATTTATCGGGATTAATATAGTACGCATTTTCATTGTTGGCGTGTTGAGTGAACGAACGATGCGGATGAACGTTTTATAAAATGACCAACTACTCTCGTGGTCAACAGTTCCTACTATAAAACGTGCGTCTTATTAGATAACAATTACAGTTATCTTACGTATGAGGAAGCTATTCTAATCTTTTCTTTTAATCAATTCCTCAGACTCGTTTTCTACCGCATCGCGAACTAATAATTACAACTAATTGATATTGCAATTTAGTCATGAGGAAATTTTAAGTTTTTCTATATCGTTGCAAGGTATATTCGAATCTCAGAATGTCCTTTAGGACTTAATCGTTTAACAAATTATGATGGAACCATTATACATCTATCCGTTTTTTTTTTTCGTACGACGAATATTGTACCGTGAGGAATCTGTTTTAAGGTTGCTACAATTCTCGAAAAACCAGTACTCAAATATTCCATGCGAAACGTGCATTCTGTTTTTAATAATATATACGATAGAGATGAAGTCACATTGTTTCCGGATTCACTGCATTAACTACAGTACTAACAATAAAGCCGTGTTTTGTAAATTACCATTTCTTCATCTTTTACATCTGACTCTGTTTTTTTTTGTTTCTCTTAATTTTAAATATCGTTGAAAAGATGTATAAAAAGATATAAACGCAAGGAAATATCTTCAGCATTTTACTGCAGTTATGCTTTAGACGATTTCTAAAAATTCAATACACGAAGCCCATTTTAACGTGTCCCACCTTTTTTATATCCGTGTACATACATATGTATAAAAATTATACAACGAGCCTTGGTCTTTAATAAGTCTTATTCGTACTTATTTTGAAATGCATCAACAGATTTTGTAATGTTCAACAAAGTGTAAGACGTAAGGAAATCGAAGGAATATTCATGGGCAAAGTATTTGAATTTCATTGTTACTTAATGTGCGTACTATCGCGTACTTTTCCCTGGCGACATATTAATAACTTCTAAGTCCAGTAATTCATTGAACTGGTAATAAAATTTAAGCGTAATTAAAAGCCTATATTCCGTGTAATTATCCTAATAATGGTAAAAGAATTTCCTTCCACAATTCTTTAAAAGTTGACGATACATACGGAGTTAAAAAGAAGGCATCTGTACGATTTAAAATTTGTACATGTTATAAATAAATCATCTGAATGGCAGTGTCTATCGCGATAGTACTTACATTTCTGTTAACAATAGGCTTTCAAAAGCAGATTCTAAATTCGCGATGATTGTCACGTTCTAAATAATCACTAATATAGATGATTTTGTTTAAAATATTGTCACGGTTTGACATTTAATGGCAATAATGTAAAGTACTAATAATAATGTAAAATTAACAAAAAAAAAGAGTAACAACGAAGCATTGAAATATTAAATCTTTGATTCACATAGAAGCATCTGAAACTGAAACATTGGATTTTTGCAAACTTTAAATTGATAAGTAATGATTGAATTCTGCTCGTCGTGAAACGTATCAAAGAATAAGCGTACAACGAAAGAATTAGGCGCCAGGAATAACAAGAATTACGTAAAACAAATCTTTAAAATGAATATCATACGTAAAACATGTAATATAGAGCGCTCTTAAAAAGTGCTGGGAAATGAACACGTTTTCCCCTTCATTAAAAAAAAAAAAACAATTGTAATAGATTTGAATGCAAACTTTCATACCAAATCTTAAAATCGTTTTATATAAATCAACAACCTTTGTATTGTACATTATTACGTGAAATATTGTTTACAAAATCTTTGCCAAACGTCGCGTGATCGTTGAGATCTATGATGATGTGTCTTAACATTGTTACGAAAGATTTTATGTAAATCCAAAGAAATAATAAATGCCTGAGACTTAATGTACAGCTGTTCGATATAATCTATTCAGATTCGTTCGAAGTTTGCTTCATTAGATGTGCTGCACATTATTTAACGACAAATGTCTTCTTATGTTACATGTGCGTACTTATACGCACCACGCATACTATGCACACACGCACGCACGCATGCATCCCGGATACTCGAGAAGAAAACGGATCAAGTCCCGAGTCCCAAAAATAAGAGGGTTTCACAAATAACATGGGACTTTATTTTCTTTTCTTTTCTTTTTTACAGACTATGCACAATTAACGTTGAGCGCGCGCGTAAGCGTATTCCGTTTGAATTTGATTCTCTATCCGGTATGGAAGTAGTGTAGTTAAATTGTAATTTGAGTCGCCAGACCGTGTAACATGCACGCATTCAACTTTGCGAATAATTTAAAAACGAAGGATCCGTTCTTTAGAACGAGCTTATTTTATGAAGTCCTCTTATTTCATTTATAGGATTCCCTTATGCGTATATAGCTCAATCTCTCCCTTGTGGGAAATCGCTTTTCAAGATGATTTGTTACTATTTATTAATTTAAACCACGTGCAGGCAATATGGTCATCTAAAGGAAGCTTTTGCTACGTAGGCCCAGCAAACAAAGCTGCGAACCCACTGTCTGTCGCATTCTCCGATACCTCGTCCACGCGTACCGCTTGTTGCTTCCCGAAAACTTCTATCCGCGGTAAATTATCTATCTTAACTTCCTTGCGAAACAACTGACCCACACTACGACCGATAAGCTAAAAACGATTATTATACAATGGTAAAGCAAATCCGATTATATAAATACTTCCTACTTATCCTAAATATTTCTAAATCAATTTTACCTGATTCGTGATTTTCTTGAAAAGATCTTTCTTTCCCTTCTCAACCTTATTTCCCTTAGTACTGACCACAGCCATTTTTTCATCGAAACGTTGCAAATCCGTCAGATTAACGCCAGGGATTTGCTGCATCACCTCGATAATATTCGGGAATTTGGGTCGTAGGCATTCGTAGACTTGCGCGCCCAATGTTATAAGCGAGCCCTGATTCGCTTCGTGTTGCCCGTGTAATTGTAAACCTTGGAGGATAGCTACCATAATGTGAGCAGCCATGGCAGGTGTGACGCTGCCATCAGCCGCCAATGCTCGTACAACTGGGCCGGTTAACATCGTAGCTTTTAAACTGGCATTCGAATCGTTCCATGCCAAGGCTCTGCGCATAATAATAGTTATTCATTTAATACTAAGAAAATTCAGACTCAGACTGGATCAAAGTTAACATTCAAAGATGATATGTTCAAAGCCGTTACCCCAAAACGCATAGAACTACACTGTGGCAAGTAGACGGATGACGCAGGACAACGGTGCCCAATTCGCTAACAACTTCTGCAACGATACTACTTCCACGCGACGATGGAGGATCGATGGCCATGCCTCCGCTGTCCTGTTCCATCGTATCGGGTGGTGTTGCATCGCTAGCAGCACCGCCGACAAGGGCCACTTTTAACACGTCCACAAAGTCCCTCGTTAAATTCCGATTCAACATATCGGCAATCACCTCCTGCGTGTCTGTGTTTTCCTCGTCTAGGCCACCGGATTCGTAGAGATGTGCAATATATTGCCATTTCGCGCTTAACCTTTGGCACACTGCGAAGAAATCGTTGATGAATAAAGAAGGGCATGAGGAAAGAATTAAAGTAAATGCAGTAATGGACAACGAATCTTACTGTGCGTCGAAACATGAGCCAGTACAGGTACGAGGACACTTTCATAAAATGCCGGTGGACAAGAATATATAAATGGCTTCATGAAAACACGTATAATCGGGCGCAATCTGTAATCTGGAATCATCTGAGAATAGAAAGAAATTATTAGCAAGTTATATACTTTTATCCACGAATGACGAGTTGAATGATTACCTCCAAATTGGAAAACACGGAATTGATGAGCGCTGGTGCTAAACCAGGTAACTGGTAAAAGTCTCTTCCTATCATGTGACATCCACTACCCAGCATGTGATAGCAGAAGTCATGAACGTTACTGAGGAACGATTGCATACGAACTAAAGCGGTGCAGGAAGATTGGTCGGGCTCCGATGTCCGTTCATTATCGTTTGTCGTATTTAAACCTAGCAGATTCGCCTTTTCCGCTTCTAACAGTTCATGAGCATTTTTGTACCCCTAATAAAAATCAAATGACAAACGTTATAATATCTTCCACTCAACTGGTAACATAAAATGTTAAGTCAATGTCTCTCGTTACCTCTGATAAAGCCGCCAAAGCAGCAGGCGTGAACAATGCGTTCATGGTTCTGAGTAATGCAAACAGTGTTGGCAGTACAGGGATCACATGCGGCGTGGCTGGATTCCTGTAGACAGGATTCCCGTTTTCACTGAGGGCAGCTACGAAGCTGCCCCTTGCAGCGCGGTCTGGATCATCGGGAATAGAGCAACGTTTCACAACGCACAATATCGTGCAAATGCATATCATCAAGTCGCTTCGATGCTGGCCAGCTTGGTCTTCCGTAACATTTTCGACCGGTGGTCGATCCAAGCCTATGAATCTCATTAGTTCCAGTGGTCCTTTGAACGATTCGGACCCGAGCGCGATGAACTTTGCTGACGCGTCGCCGATTATTTCAGCGACGAATCTGGTTTGTCGTTCGTAATCACAGAAATGATTCGATATCAGTAGCAGTGCCTCATAGAGCAACGTGGTTTCCATCTTAGATAAGGGACTGGGCTCCCTCGCCAAGCCTCGAACCATCGTGTGTATTTGTTCGAAAACTGGGAGCAACAGCAGAGGGTATTTCAAACTAATCTTCACCATGAGACTCGCCGCATGACGCCTTACATTTTTTGCTGCCCTAGATCGGGTTCGCTTTGTCTCGCCGGGTGCTTCAAATACCAGAGCAGCAAAGATCTTTTCCAATACTCTGGGCAGTATCGCTACACCTGGCATAGCCATCGATCCAGTGGACATAGATAAGAATACGAATAAAGCGCTGATGCAGGAAAGCAGCGCAGAGAGCAACCAAGGATCTTGTGGAGAATAGCCGAGGCATAATTCCAACAATTGAAGGCCAGTTTGTACGCTTGGACGTTCGTTGATCAATAAAATTCTTGATACAACAGAATCCAATGCTTGTGCGAGAGCCTCCCATTCAAGATACTGCGGATCGTTTTGATCACTTTGATACTGAAGGTTCGACATACCCTTTGTTATCTTAGCTGTTAACCACTGTTGTACGTAAGTGAACGTTACCAGTGGTGCAACCATCGTTGCTTGTCGAAATCCTTCCAATAGATCGGTTCTCAATCGATGAAGAAAGACGTTGAATTCTTCCACCGAATCATAATCGGCAAGGCAATACGCACTCATTCCATTAGCTTGTCTACCCTGTGGATACGCTATTTTTATCAGCTTCGGGGCTGTGCTTTCTACATACTTCGGTATATACGTTAGCAATAGCGGGTCTTGCTTTATCTGTTCGTGTTTGAAAAGCATTATCCAGATCGCGTTTGCCATGTGTGTTAGGGTCAAGCTGGAGTACATTGTGAAAGTCAATACGGTGTCCAAAAATATGTTGAAATGAGTTGGCCGAACATTGGAGCCATCATCTTTGCCCCAAAGAGTACACAGTTGGGTCGCCATTCCGGTTAACACCTACATTTTAAAATACCATTCACACTTCATTATGGTACTTTATATTTCGCGATGTAGTTTGTAAAAGAAAAATAATTTCAATTTACCTGTGTTAGTTTCTTTAAAAATAAATAATGGTTCTCGTGAAATTCGTTTGGCCCAGTAACTGGAGACGCAGCAGTTGCTGCAGTGTAAATGTATCTCAAAGCATCTTCGGAAAATAAAATCATTAACTGCTTCCTGTCTTCAGCTTTCCCCTTGCGATTTACAATTTGTAACAGACATTCAGCAGCTGAGCATTGAAATATAGGATCATTTAACAAAAGACACAATATTTGCAACAATCTGCCATCTTCTGCCATGACATGGTTGATTGAAATCCACTCCACGAATCCAGTTAACGTCGACAATACTACCTATGGTGAAATCATAATTTAATTTAATCGTAAATGGCATAATAAGTGGTGTAACTGTTTAAAAATTATCAATTTCACCTGTACAACTTTGCTGTGCGCCGCTGCCTCGGACGTGGAACCTAAACTATTCTTCTTTTGGAACTCTGAGAAATGCTGTTCCATTAATCTTAGAAAAAAGCTAAAGATTTCAGCCATGTTCGTGTTGAGCGCTTGGTATATATCCTTTCTTCTCTGATTAGATTCCAGTGTTTGCAGCAACGCAACATCCTCCACAAGTCTCAGGAATACCAATAGAACCAGTTCGGTCTGACTTTCGCCCCTTGTGCAAACATGACTAAGTTCGGCAAGGAGGGTTGGCCATTGTTGCGGCCATTCTCTTTTTATCATTTCTACTACTACACGAGAAAGCGCATCTTTAATATGAGCTTCCTCCTGTAACAAAGGCTCCGTCCCTTCTTCTAGCAATTTCATCGCATTCTCCTTTATGAATATTTTCTCCGACTGGGATATCTGTGTCCATCTATATTTTACACAATGCTCCATGAGTTGCAAGCCAAAGTGACGAACTACAGAGCTCCTGTTTGGTGCCTTCTGTGCCAAGTATAACCCGCATTGAGCACACAAAGGTGACGATTCCTTGAACCTTTCACAAGCATTATATACTTCCAAACGTTGTTGCTGAGGTACATTTGGCGACATCATCACCTCCACAACCTGAGCGAGTTCCGCTGATATTTGGGCAACATTGCCCGCCCCGAACTCCATTCCTACCTATTGTACTGTAATTAAAAGCATTAATGAATCATAAATTTCCCACTTTATTTAGTATAGAGAATAATTTGTTCTACTTATATAAGAATTTCTTTACGCATCAAATTCATGGTCCATGACAAGAGAACAATAATGTAAGCTTCTTAAATTTGAATATCTTATTTATTCTAATTCACGTTACTCTTACATTATATTACACAATACATTGTAAATACATCATTCGTAAAATGTATAAGAGGCGCAATAGTAAGAACTCTTTACACCCCTTAAATTTCTTCTGCAACGATGAGATCCTTACAAAAGAGAAACATATAGTTGATATATAAATATTTAATCTGCAAAACACATGTGCAAAAGGCTCAGGCCACGCTATCTATTTCTACTTCAAATGATAAAAACCATTAATACTTATTTTTTTCATCATTTGATGCTCATTTTCTAAAGGCAGTGCATCAAGCTAATACAGAATTCGATGGTTGCAAATGCGTGGATATTTGTAAACGACGTGCAGAAGTATAACGAACGGTAGATACACCGAGGATAGAAAATCAGGTGAAGAGCACTTGAATTTTCGTAAAAATGACACTGTTTCAAAATTCAAATTCACGAACGGGCCGGAGTAGAACGTGACTTGTGAACGACATCGAAGCCCCGTGCGACTTTCGAACATTATACAGGGATTCATGAAAATTTAAACAAAAGGTATCGGTTGACGCAAAATCGTGTAATTCTAACGCAAGAAAAGCACGAGGCGAAGCAGCTTGCAAGAAGAATGCGCAGCATGCCTCGATAAAAGCATGCCTTGACAGAAGGCAACTCACCACGTAATGCGATCGTAGATCGAGATGGATGGAGGATAGACGTTTGGCAAACAATTCTGCCAGCCACAAGCCTGTCAATTCATATCTGATATTCACGTTTACGGAGTCAAACATACGCGGTGATCTTATATCCAGTTAAAGAAGTGTTGGCTGCTACGAGAGATATGCGGCACGTTGAACGATTACATATATCACACGTAAAACAGCTACTGCCCTCTACATGGTTCAAAATCCGACTTAACCTCACCTTTGTGGCGCGTGCAAGTTTTTATGTTTATGTTAAATTGGGATCACGGTTATAACGTTGTATGAATTGCAGCAGCTGTATCGCTAAAGCATTATCCAATTAAAGATAAAAGTCTGTAATGATCGTTTACCTTTCACATACGTCTGTCTACACTTTTTTTGCAGTAATATTTCTCAATTAATTTAATCGTTGGGATGTTAAAGGTTATGCCGGTGATCTCCTGTTGATCGTAAACAGCGATAAAACGAATGCACGATGGACGAAGCTCTGACTACGCCACCCACATTTCATTTAAATTTTTCCAAACAAATATATTGCGTCGAACTGTCTCCTTATGAGTGGTCGCAACATTTAATTTGCGTTGCTCTGGCCGAGGAAATTGTTATCGGTACGATTAAATTTCAGGTAAATTACTGAACAATTTCATCTTGAGTATACTTTTACGCGGGTCTGAATTTTGAATTTCTCGCAAGCTTCATGTGACATATTTATAATGCAAAATCTACAGCAAAAATATATCCTATTAGAATTGTTCGAAAAAGTTAAATAAAGCCTTGCAAATAAGGCAGAATTAGCTTTTTTAAAATGATGTTCCTTATATATAGGTACATCTGATATCATAAAAAAATTAATCAATGAGAAAAACATATAGAATGTAAATATATAAAAAACAAATAATAATAATAATTGTTATGTATGTGCGCTCAATGAGGATGAAGACGAAGCAGTAGAAGACATTGCCTACAACCCTTTTAGGACGTTTCGTCATGATACCAGACCACACGCCATTGCTTGGAGTCCTGAAACCTCCTTGAGCGTCGTACCAAAAGTTCTCATGTTTTGTGTTGCTGGGGCAGATTTCAAGATAAGATTATTCAGTAGCGATCTGAATGAAAATACTGTATGCGAGGTGAGACCCAGGTATTACAACAAATTTACAGTTTTATTTTTCACTGATAAGTATATCTACAACAATTTTTATCTTTAATCAGATGGATGGACACAAGGATTATATAAACTCAATATGTTACGAAAATGAGGGCGAAATATTGGCCTCTGTGTCCGACGATCATACGTGCAAACTTTGGGCTGTGAAAGAAGATGAGAAATGTATATCTACATTTTACTTAACGTCGCCTGGAATGAGCGTACGTTTTCATTCCGAAAAATCTGGCAAACTTCTTGTAGGAGAGAAGAATGGCTTGATTCATATGTACGATGTACGAAGTCAACAAGCAATCATGTCTTTAGACACAGATATTGTACCCTTGATGTCAATAGATTGGGGCTCGAACCCATTGAAAGTTGCAGCTATGGCTGCTGGGAAGCTACTGCTATGGGATATATCTAAACCTAGGTAAAACATCTGCAGGAATAATTTAAAATAGCACCTGTTGTACGTTTGACAATAATGGTTGTTACTTGCAGTCCCCCTTTGGAATCGAAACCACTTCACATTGAAGGAGGATTAATTGTAAGATATTCTCCCGCTTACGACCATTTCGTAGCTAGTATAGGCAGGCCGGACAATTTATTGAAAGTTACAAATGCAAAAAATGAGCAACAGATACTTTGCGGACAAGTCAAACTAATTGGTGGTATCACATGGCATTATAAACTGCCATATGTGTGCGCAGCGAGTGATACGGAACTTCGCTTTTGGAAGGTAACTTCAAATTGAAAGAGAATTATAGAAATTTACTAGGAAAGACATCACTATCTGTTTATTGGTAAAAATGAGTACACTATTGCTTAAAATTAGATCTAATTCGTGGGTATTCACACGATGCAAATGGAATTCGTATTAACATACGGATATATTGCATAGTTTTGCAATTTGTAAATAAAATACATTTTTACCTAAGGATAGAAAATACGAATGAAAAAAAAAGAAATCGTAAAATTCAATACTGAAGCAAAAAAAATATGTTCTCGTGGCAGGTATCTCAGGATCTCTTTTACTACTTTTCATACCAATTTGTAAATGTAAAAAATGTTAAATAAGTATAAAATATATTTAGGTAGTAGCAATTCTCCATGTCTCAGAAATGACTTCTGAGAGCTTACTTTTAAGATTCTCGTCTTGCAGCTTGCTGCTAAACTCATTTGCTTTACTATATACCATAACAGGATTCGGAACAAAAACCAACTCGTCGATGAATCGTTCCCTTTGAGCCTTTAATGCATCTAACTCTTGCAGAAGAGGTTCTATCTGTTTATCATTTTTATCTTCTTCTTCTGTCGTTGTTTTACCTGGCAAAGGGATTAATATTAATTTGTCATTTTAATTACTGAATAAATATTAAAAGTAATAAAATATTTTCTTAAGGAGTACTTGCACAACTTACACATAGTAGAAGCAACTTGATTTTTAAGTTTGTTGATTTCATTTGTTATCGACCAGTGTTTGACAGTTTGTTTGTTTAGTGCATCTCCGAGTAGATTTTCGATCAAGTCGATGTACATTTGTATATTATCATCAATAGGCCCCTCGCTTAAATTGCATATGAACCAATTTAAAAGGGCGTAACATAAATATGCACGCAAACTGGATGATACAGAACAATCAGTTTTTGCATAAATGCTTGTTTCGTCCATGACACTTTTTGTATCTAAATTGATAATAACGTCGAGCAAAAAGCTACACTTGTTTGCAAGTTCATTCCGGTGCACCGTTTCATATTGGCTAATCGTGTGTAGCGCGGTAACAATATGTTTCAACTTCTGCTTTTTATCGGTGGACGCTACTGCTAGTGCAAGTTCGTAGCCAACAGTCAACCATAACTAAAATTACAAATTATTACTCCGAATCCTTAAAACAAAAAAAATTGCGCACAATTTGCTCGTTCGTTAGTCTTACCATTCTTTCGTTCTCCAAAGTATTACAAACATTACTTTGGCACAATTCAGTATAATAAGAACTGGAATCTTCGCAAGTTGTTTCCAAAGCTTGCAATATACCATAGTTAGCATGTCCGTTTAGCCACGATTTAATCGTGTCGAGACTCACATTCTTTTCAGTCACTTTTCCAAGTTCTTCGAGTGTCAATAAATACACTTCCTGATACTAAAAATAAATATGTTCTACGAGATATCGCTTATGGGCAAGGAAAACTGTAAATAAAAGAAGCACATCTAACTGCTAACTTACCTTGAGATACGGAAACTTTGCTATTATATTTCGAGCTGTATCGTATTCAGAATTTGTAAACGCTGTAAAAATTGCTTGTTCGGTTAAAGATTTGCTCGCGTTTTCATCGTCGCACAAAAGAGCAATTTCGGCCGCGGCTATTAACGTCTCTGCATGCTTACGCCGCGCAAGATACTTTACCGTGTCAGAGAATTTTCCTAATTTGGTATAACTGAAAAAAAAAGTTATTCAGTATATCCCTAGCATAGCTTACGATTTTTTACTTACATGTACGCTGCTTGCTCGAAATTCCCAGAATGTACGCTATAGGTTGCCCAATTTTGTAATATATTCGTCAGAATCGGATCATCCGGTTCGAGTTTACATCTTGCTAGAACGTACGCTTCTTTATATAAATTCGCATCCTGGTATACCTCTATGGCTTTATAAGTCTTGTGTATACAAATTAAATAGGATGCTGCTTTATAAGGATTGCCTTCGGTTATTAGTTGGTGCGCGTACAGTTCGCACATGTCTTTCCATGTCCTGCAATACATTGTTCTTTAAAGTATTTTTATCATTTATTATTATCGTACAAAAGAAGTGAGAATGCATACTTCATAGAAAGACTAGCGGAAAGTGAAACGAGATAATCGTTCAGTCGTTTCTCTTTAGCAGCTTCCTCCAAGTTATCTTTCAGATTATCGCACCATATATCCATTTCTGTGACGTGATCGTGTTTATTGTTCTCCATATGGCCACTTTCTATAAATTTGAAAAAGTATAAGGCAAATGCAATGAACAATCCAGTATATCACTTTGTTGATAGGTAATAACTCACTTTCGTTGGTCAAGAATGACATAAAATTCTCTTCCGTTGAAAACAATATCGGTACCATATAATACGAGGTCCCCTTGCTTTCTTCAATATAATTACCTTCTCTCTTTATACCTTTTACAATATTCAAAAGGGAGTTAAGTAAAAGCGTTTTATCGGTCGCCATTTTGGTGCTCTTCGTAAAATATGATCGTCCAGATTTCTTCTTCTTTACTTCCTTTATTGCTGTAGCCTCTGATTCTGAAATTATTAACGACATGCCGTAATTTATCTTTTTCAAATATTTTTTTTTGCGTTTTTTAAATACTATTGTCATACTTTGCGTCGCTTGAGGAACATTCGAAATTGAACATTGAGACATGTTACAAGCCAACTCTGTTACACCGTTCTGAACCGTAGTATCGACGCTCTTATTTGCTTTGCTTTGCTGCTTCTTAGCTTTCTTTGGCAATTTTTTGTGTATTTTTTCTTGCGGCAGATTATAAGTTACTTTCCATATTCGTACTGTAGAATCCGCTGAGCCTGTTATAACATAATCGGGGTCTAATGGGCTCCACATGCAACACATTACTGGCCCACAATGTCCTGTATAAGTAGCTATTAATTCTTGGGTTTCGACATTCCACACCTGGGGAACCACAATTCTTTAATGGAAGTAATTCTGAAAATACTAATGTCGATAGAAGTTGTAGTAATCTAATACCTGTGCGGTTCTGTCATAACTACCGGATATTAAATGTCCGCTAATGTATGGACTCCATGCTAAGCAGACAACATTATGAACATGACCAGTTAGGGTTGCTACGACTTCGTGCACTTTATACGTTTCGGATTTTTCATTTAAAGCATCACCGTTAGTCAGAGCTTCTAATTTCGTACAATGATCCATAAAGTTGGACACATCAATAATAGTTATTGTACATGATTCGAAGGCAACGGCTAAATAGTTTTTGAGCGAAGAAAATGTCGTGTCTGTTGCTGTACTCTCAGGATGCCACGCCAAACAGTGGACCATTTCTGAAGCAAGCTTGGCACGTCCGCATGTTTCTAGTTTTCGATTCAGAAACGAAATTGAGCTGCAAGAAAAGAGTGTCGTATTCTTTTACAGGATTCGTACAGTATATTGGAAGTCCTTACCCATTGTCAAATCCTATTGCCAAACAAGAAAAATCTGGCTTCCAAGAAAATTCTGTACATTCCTTTTTTATCACAGCTATAGGATCTAATGAAAAATATAATTGGGCATTGCGCATTGTATAATAGTATTACAATCGTTTAGTGTTTAGAACATAGGAAATATTACCTTGATTTGGTTTGTCTGAAACATAATATACAAGCTCTCCTTCCCCACAAGAATAGAGAACGTGTTGATTATTCTCCGGGTTCGGTCCCCAAGAAATGGTATATACTACACTTCTATGATACTGTCTGTACAAAACGGGCGGTCTATTGCCATTTGTGTTAAAAACACCGATGCGACCCTCTTCGGTTGCATACGCTAAGAAATTTTCTTTTTCGGGGTGCCATGAAATCTACGGATGAATGGATAAATCAATTTTACTTGGACATATTACGCCGTTTAGCATTATCCCGTAAGTCTTACCGTTCGAATCTTTCCCTTAATCTTTTGCCATAAAGTAGTTATAGCAAAAGTAGTGCTATGTGGTTCTGATAAGTTCCATAAACGCAACATCGCATCCCCAACACCAAATGCGATATGTGTGGTATCTAAAGGACAAGCAGCAATACAGTAAACGTATCCCCCTTGGGTGTAAATATCGTAATCGATTTGTACATTTTCTTGAACTCCGCAACAAATAACCCTGCGATCCTGTGCCAAAGTCCAAACTTTATGCCTACAATGTATTGAAAATATTCAAGTTTTCGAGTATCTTGTGATTTTCTTTTAATTAAGAATTTATCAATAAGAACCTATTTTTTATTCTCCAATCTTCTGTCGATGTTTCTTGAATATTTGGTACATGTGCGATACAAAATAATCCTCTACTATGGTATGCATGAATCAACCTGGCGGTAGGTTTGCCTTTTGTCATCGTCGATAAATCCCACGACATTAATTCGCCCCACATAGAACTTGCTAGTAACAGTTTTGGTTCTATCCAATGGACTACGACCCAATTTCCTACGGATACATTCAACTTGCTTCTATGTTGTTGGGAATCGAGTGGTGCCACAGGTACTGTACACGTCATTTCATAACGTCCATCTCCACCAGCTTTCCAAATGAAAACTGACCTATGTTACAATTGCACCATTTATACCAGAGTATTATTAATGAAAACACTCGCGATTATCTTTCCAACTTACCTATCCTTTCCTCCTGTGGCTAGCAGCAAATCTCTGTTTCCACTTCCGCTTAGTACATTAATCTCTGACGGGCACCACGATATACTGACCACTTCAGTATCGTGCCCTCTAAGCTTATAAACTATCTTCCCTTTGCCTTGGAAGCTAATGATATAAACTAAACCGCTCTTAGAGCCAACGGCTACGAGATGAGGATCATGAGGACAGGAGGAGATACAAGTTGGCGTCATCTTCCCTAATGAAATTGAAGAGACTGTATTGAAATGAGTGTTCCATGATAGTGCGTAACCGTCAGAAGTAACCGAATATATCATGTGAGGTTCTTTGTAGGACCAATCTACGCCTATCGGTTGCTTATCCTAAAAGAGAAGAAGAATTAAGAATATAAATCAGCACAAATTTATGCAATGCACTTACAACATCTATCTGATGAATATGAACTGCGGAGGACGTTTCTACGTTCCATATTTTAATTAAATTATCGTCCCCTGTTGAAGCTAACAAATTAGCTTTGCCTTCTTCGAATTTCGGAGTAAATGCAACGCAAGTCACTTTGGTCTTATGCGCTTGTTTAATGATAGAGTACTGTAACGCTCCGTCATTCTCATTGGGTTTACCGACAACAATCACATTCCTAGCACCCCATGCTATAGTGCCATTGAACGAACATGCAAGAATATTACTTAAATACCAGTTCGGCGAGGGAGGTAAAGTAGCTTCGTTCATTTTCACGTGGCGAGTTGTAGGTGAAAGATATCCTGAAATGAGATATGAGGAAGTAAAGTCACATGTTTACAGTCTATTAAGATTACCCGACGGTTATATGACATTGACATTAAACTTTCCGAAGTAAATACAAAACTTTCTTTCTACGGCGAACTGTACTATTTAAAATATCTCTCGGCAAACGTCGTGATCATATTTATTTCAAATGTCACTACCAAAATAAAGAGTAAGATTTACAATAAAATATTCCGCCGATCTTACAAAAACGTTCGAAGTATCATACAAATATCCGAATTTACTTTATAGTTCGTGATTGTTACGAACAGGCTTTTTAAAATGCCATTTTTCAAAAACGTGGCCGGTGTTATTGTAAGCAAAAAGAACGATATTTTTGGAATTGTTTTAAACATTGTTTTGCGTCATCAAAACAATAATAAACACAAGCATATTATTGATAAACAGTTGTATGCCATGATGTATGTACAAAGCTATCGTACGTTTAATTAAAAAGTAGTACGTATTCGCTCGCGGTCTATAGAGTCTAGGCTATTAAGCCTGATGAAATAAATATTTATCGCATTCAAATCTATATACATACTTTGTTATACGTATCGTATTTTATTATCAGTATTGCTCTTTTGTGTTTAGTAATATAAATCGCTGCACATAAAAAAAAGGTAAGAAAATTCAAATAAGTCAATTTTAAACCCTTACAAACCTAACCCCAAACGTGAGAGTGATTTACGTACGGAAAAAATAAAAATTTACAATAGCGAAATATGGCGCGCCTGTTGATTTAGTCTTGATTGTAATTTATTTTCTTAATTAAGCATGAAATTGTTTACTGTTGTTTGATCAATTTCAATCTTAAAGTTACATGATATGAAATTGAGTTTTTGAACTTTGCGCTCAAGTTTGATTAATGGCGCGAATCGCATAACACGAAGAACCTTTGTTTCTTCTTCTTGCAAAAAGTATTCGTTAAATGCATAATCATATGCACTTAACAACAAAAAGTGCTCGTTACTGCAATTATTATTATTATTATTATTATTATTATTATTATTATTATTATTATTACTACTACTACTATTATTTCAATTATTCTTCTTCTATATAACGGAGTGCAGTGTACAAAATAGTGCAATTGTAGAAGAGTATTAAATAAAATAAAGCGCATATGTTGCATCTGAATACAAAATTGTATATTCTATATCGAATTGTATATCGGAAATATATTTTCGAATAAACGAGCGTGCGCCGGATTTTCGTACATTTAAGCAACTGAACGAATTGTTATCCTGGATGGATATTGCAGTATAACATATGAATCATTTGTATATGACTAAGGCATAGCGTAGAAAACTCGCTCGCAGTAATACAATCAGTGCTAAACAGTATGACAAATGGTTATTAATTATTCATCTTTGCACGAAGCAACCTGACGAAAGGTATCAACACTTTTTTACAATGTATAACAAATATTTCGGGCAACGTGTACTCGAAGTTTTTCCATTGTGACTCACTGAAATTTTTCCTATTTTTTCCTCTATTTTATGTAGAAAACCTAGAATGAAGAATCTCATCGTCGCAGTTTTATTGTTGTGCATTCAACCTATGATGTTGTTCAACTTCGGGATCAAATTTCTTAATGGTGAACCCGATCCAAACGACAATCTCGGCACGGTAAGTAGAATTATATTAATCAGCGTTCGTGATCAAATTGTTCGTGTAAAATTTATGAATTTAATGTATCTTCATAAATCAAATGTTTTCCGTGCGTATAAACGTTACTTATCACAGTAGATTGGTTTAAAAACACGAATGACGCAGCATCATTATTTGTAAAAACAAGACACTAAGTTTGTCTTACGTATTCGCAAATATGAACAATTTCTAATGAAACGCGAATTACCTATTGGCGTATTCGCGAAAAGGCCAAATTTTGTATTTACCGTAAAGTATATTTATCAGTTATTTATTCCATACCAGAGAGTAGCGAATTATTATCAATGAAAATATTATACGTCCGCAAAGCGCTTTGCATCCTCGGGCCTCTAATGAATTGTATATTTTCATTTTCTTTTCGCAAATTCATCCAATGCAAACAGTCTGCCTACGTCTCTGAATCATCCGATCAACATATTTATTGTTAACTAAATATTTGAAACATATTTATCGTATTAAGACGGCTGGTACGTGGAAAAATTATACGCGATAGTAACGGAATTTTTCCACGGAACGCCTGCAATTCAAACGTTCATGGATCGGATTACTATACTAGTACTTTAAATAATATATAACATTACGTTATTAAATGTTTAACGTTAAGCACCAGTGACGACGATAAGCTATTTTATCCTATCACTATCGCCTAATAACGATAGTTAATTTCACTACGGTTATCTACATTTGTGAGCGCAATAAGTGAGAATAGCTGTTAATGGAGCCACCTTTCTTCATTATAGTTACAGATGATAAGGAAAGCGGGTTACCCTGCCGAGGCTCATGTAGTTTTAACCGAAGATGGTTATCTTTTAACGATGCACCGAGTTCCCGCGAAACCCAGTTCGCCCGCAATCTTTTTGCAACACGGTGTATTGGGTAGCTCCGCGGATTGGGTCATTCTGGGCAAGGAAAAATCCCTTGGTACGAAAATTAAACAAATTTGTCCACTTCGGTAATACAAACTTCTACTTATTACATTCATTTTCCTTATGCCTACGTGTTCTTACACGTTCTGTTGCAGTTTATTTATTAGCTGACCAGGGTTACGATGTGTGGCTCGGAAATTTTCGTGGCAATACTTACTCGAGAGCGCACGTTTCTTTATCGGACGACGATGTAAGATTCTGGGACTTCAGGTATTCATAAAAAAAAAATTTACAAAACAATAGCACTTTACTTCATAAGAGAAAGTCATATTTTAATGAGCCAGTCAATAATAATTCCGCAATTATCCAACTATAAGAAAAAAACACTCCAAGCTTCTTGAGGGTGATAAAAGCGATCGTAATTAAGAGTAACTACTAATATTACTGTCTCAATAAATTATTCGATCACAGCTGGCACGAATCAGGCATTTACGATCTACCGGCGATGATCACCTATATCGCAAAATTCAAAGAGAACCTATTGAGAGCGTATATCGGATATTCGATGGGCACGACGTGCTTTTACGTTATGGCGAGCGAACGGCCGCAAATAGCGAGACTTTTGCAATCGACGTACAGTCTTGCCCCAGTGGCGTTCATGAAACACACGCAAAGCCCTTTACGGTATATAGCCCCGTTTGCAAATGATATTAAGGTAAAATAAAAGGAGAAGAAGAAGAAGAAATGGGCGTTGTTTGCGACAACCTGTTTGTTGTTGCAACACTTAAATTCTCCCATAATGATGCCTCCGTAATTCACAGATGATCTTCAATCTGCTCGGAGATGGCGAGTTTCTGCCACAAAATTTCCTTATAAGATTCTTATCAAAATACTTGTGTTCCGTCGATAAGCTGGAAGAGAAAATCTGTGCCAATTCGCTGTTTGTTATCGTCGGTTTCGACAGAGCGCAATTTAATTACGTGAGTATGTGTATAGCGATTTATAGGCGCACGCCAAAAAGTCTACGCCCGCGACAGCAGTTCTTAATTACATATGTAAATCTTGAACCGTCGTATAGACACTGCTGCCTATGATTTTGAACCATACACCGGCTGGTACGTCCTCCAAAACCATGGTGCATTACGCCCAAGAGATACAGTCCGGGTATTTCAGGCAATACGACTACGGTAAGGAACGAAACGTGGAGATCTACAATAGCACCGAGCCACCTGCTTACAATCTAACGAGGATCACAATACCGATCGCGCTATTTTACGGCAATAACGATTGGCTGTCCAATCCCGCTGTACGTATTCCATGAGGTTGAAACATTGAAATTCATGCGACAATTCTCGAATTATCGTCGTCCACACTTTCGTTTTAGGATGTGATGAGATTGACAAGCAGACTAGGAACCAAACCAATTACTTATAGGGTGCCGTTTAATAAATTCAATCACATAGACTTTATGTGGGCGACAAACGCGCCGACGCTCGTCTATAAAAGATTGCTCGAAATGTTAAGTCAACCGGTGGGACACTGAACGTGCAATACGTCTTAAAAAATAAATAGCGACTCATTTATGAGCGCAATAATGAAGCGCGGATGCGACTATGCTTATTTTCGCTAATTGCCTCAGAATTTATTGGCAGTCGTAAAGGACTGACAAGAGTGCAAAATTAAATGAAACTATTATAATCTGCTTTTTTTTTGTAGAACGGGATGATTAATTGGACTACGTAACGCCTGTGTCTGAAATATTTCTAGAGAACATATTACGCCGAGGCTATTAACTGTGTATCATAAATCTTTGAAAACAATAAAATCGTGCCACAATGAAACGGTAACAATGACTTGTTCACGAGAATTCAGCACGAAGCAACGATGGTCTGGCTCGGACGCAATGGTAATCTCCAGCCTCTTTGTCCCAATATATTCTTCGTACCTTGTACACGGGACAGCTTCGACGTGCGAATGATTGTGGACGTGAATAATCTGGACGCTCGATCGGCACCGTGGTGCATCTCCTGAATATTAACCCAACTTAGGCATTTGTTGTCCACCGTTCGATGTTACGTAAAATGTATTGATGTCATAATCTCACGGATCGGCCCAGAAAGCCATGGCCTACTTGATGGAAATTTCAGACAAATTTCTATTCTGCACAACAAAATATCCCGTCGATGTATCGAATAATAAAGCAATAAAATTTTGCAACATTTCTTACACCATTTAAGCTGGATTTCATCTCCGGATACGCGAAGACGCTTTCGTTATCGTTAGTAGGAACGAGATCATCATGCTCGTCCCGTTTCGATGCAACGAGATCGAAGGATGTACGAAAAGTGTCCAATAAAGGTGTGGCCATCCTCAAGGTGTTTCGCTGACCGTCTATACAGATGGACTACACGAGAAATCAGTGTCGATAGATTCTGTTAAACGATTGTGCAATGGAAAAACACTGCTGGCATCGGAGGATCCCTCAGGGATACTCCAAGGATATGGCTTTACATACGGACTTTAGATTATATTTTATTATGCGCACCTGGATAACATCCTTATTGCGTCATTTAAGCGGGAAAGCGAACGCGTCTAATCGCCGCCAATCGTTTTTCCAGATCGTCGACGGATTCCCGGGGATGGAAGAAATGAAAAAGGACGAAATCTCGTAACTCGGAGAAAGACGTCCTGTTAACAGGGCGTTACCAGGTCGGAAAGCTTAACATTCCTCGAATGATTTCTCTCTCAGGGATGGATAATTCGTGGTTTCTTTATGTGGTTACGCGAGAAACACCTTAAAGGTCGAGCGGATTCTCACCGTACATACCGATCACGTATCGATTCAACGACGTAAGGAACGTGTCAAAGCACGTACATGCCTGCGTGTGCATGCGATTTACCGTCTGCGATCTATAATGCATTCGGATATACGCGCTAAGTGGCTCATTATAGCGGACGATACCGTTTATAATCGATCAATGATTCAGAGTTCCATAAACGAGTTACAGTGAACCTTATATTTACTTCAGTTATGCGAACGGTCAGCGGAGCTAAGAGCTTTATCGGCGTGGAGGAAGCGTGTCTTGCGATCGCAAACAATAAGTAGGTGTACAGTAATGTAGTATTACTTAGTCAAATTTATAGACTAACGAAGGCTTCCACCAATTTCTAGGCAATGATCGGGCGATCGAAAAATGCCGAAGCCCCAATGTTAACAAGCTCCCAACAAAGTCAAGACCGAGGGGACGTTGTTCCGGGTGATACGGCGTCAGAAAACGAACGGGAAGCAAACAAAACGATCTCCGTCATGTTTTCCGTTTGGAGATCGGGTCGTGCACACGCGGACAAAGTCGCGAGACAACGCACGTGCGTGCACCACTCCGTTTCGCGGCTGATCCGCGTGCGGCGAGGCAAGGCGAGCGAAACACAGAAAAAGCCACGGGCCGGAGGGACAAAAGGAGCCGAAGGAGGATCAGGAGGGACAGAAGCGAGCTTGCCGCGAAGGTAGAAGTCGCGCGCCGGTTTATGCCCGTGCATTTGGTGTACCGTGTTGGAGTACCCATCCAGGCACAGAGACAAAGATACGAGTACACAGAACCAGAAAGAGGGAGAAGAAGAGAGAGCGAGAGAGTGAGAGAGGGAGAGAGAGAGAGAGAGAGAGAGAGAGAGAGAGAGAGAGAGAAGGAAAGAAGGAGTAGGACTCTCGGAGCCTCGAACTCCAGAAGTCTTCGCGAGTCCGGCGAACCGACGCATACCGCTCACCAATTCCAAAGTCCGCCGGTAAGCTCAGTTGTCTCCGAACCCTCGAACCGTTCAGATGTAGCTACCATATACAAGCTTTACCTCTGCAAACCGTACTTCCACGCTCTCGTCAAGCTAGCTCGTTTCGCCCGTTGCTCGTTGTTCGCGTCCGCGAAAGAAATCCAATTTTGCTCGTGCCCGTTTGTCTCGTGGTCGTCGTGATTCTGTACATACGGTCCATTCGGACGCTGGACGCGTGAAGAAGAAACTGAAGAAATATCGACGTACGTACACCATCGAGAGGAAACTGATCGACGAGAGAGAGAGAGAGCGCGCGCGTGCTCCTGCCCCGTTTTCCATCGGGGGATCTTCGCCGCTTCAACGGGACCGATCTTCGACGTCCGGGAGGCGTCGAATCGCGCGGTCGAATCCTTTCCGGGAACAGCAGGGAAAAGAGCGCTGGAGAACTGCGAAGAGATCGGAGGGAACACGAGGAGGACGCGAACGTTCGGGGAGCTCGTCGTCAAGACGAACGGAATCGCCGTGCACGCCGTTAACACGTAAGTGCTACTCTCATTACCATTCTCCCTTAAGATCACGGACGGATATCGTTGGACGTCTTTTGCTCGGATCGTTTTCACCGTCGCCGCGGCATCGACGCGCGTTTCTCCGTACGGTTGGCAAAGGTTTCTCGCGAAACAGGTACGCGTTCGAGCCACAGGCTTACGCATGTACAGTTACTTAATATTTATCACTGGCGACCTCATTTATTTGAAGTTATCGGGTATCGGTATTCCGCTCGGGTTCGCGCTCGCTCGCTCCCCGGAGCATCGCTGGAAAAAGCTGAACGCGAGAAATCGGATACAAATGAAAACGGCGGGGCCGCGAAAGGCAGAAAGTGTTACGTGAAATTGTCACCAACGTACATACTTACATGTTTCGTATATACTACGCGTGACGCGCGACACTCTCCTTAAAGAGCGAATTTAAAGGTCCCGGCGACCACGGGCACAGCATGTGCTCGTCGGCGGAACCGTGGGCTCGCGCGTTCCTTCGATCCGCGAGCACGTTGCCCGTGTTCACCGCGAATCGAAAACGTTCGGCTCGATCCCCCGTCCGTTTCCTGGATCGTCGAATTCAAATTGCGGATAACGGTAAAATTCGCGACGAATGGTACAGGGTATCCTCGCGTGCGCAGGGAGATTTCATGGAAATTTTACGATCGGCAATATCTGGTGTTTCGCTTCGACCCGATAGCGCGTCGTGCGAGGTAGCGACACCGTTTGCCGGACGATTGCGAATATTCGAGAAGTAGCGGTGCGACGGTGATAAAGGAATCGGATGATATTTCGATCGAGGGATACTTTAGCCATGCGGAAATTCCATTACGCGTTCCTCTGTTTTCGCCCTTCCCCCCCACTTGAACTTGATCATCGAACTGTGATCTATGATCGCGTATTTCACCGCAACAGAAGCACACAGTCGCCCGCTATCACGCGCTCCTAATATAATGTCTAATCGTTTCGCACGGTGTGACACAGAACAAAAGAACGCAAACGAACAGCGTTGCAAATCCTGTTTCTGTTAGACACAGCTGCGATTAATTACCTTTGTCGCGTGTGACTCGTTTCGGATTATCGAGATTTCGTCAAACGCGAGCACCGCTAACACTTTCATCGTCGATATCAAATTTTTGCTCGCGCAATACAGAGGCCATTTAATTAGAAACATATCGACTAGGGGTCTGTTTCTTTAGCGCCAGCTGAGGAAACATGGACATTTGAAAGTACGACAAACGGAGGTACATAATAATTTCGGCTGCTCGTGTAAAATGCTAAACAAAGGCAACGTGCTCGACCGATACGTTTCGTATTTGTTCAGATTATCCATAGTACGTAGACGTCAATCTACCATTGTTTCTACTATTATCATTTCGAAATAGTGGAGCGGCAAACGTTTCCCAATGAAAGAGATCGATAACGCGAAAAAGTCAGAGGATCCGGCTGACGGAAGGGCAAACACGAACGACCCGATGCAAGTACAGTAAAGCGTAATCAGTCATTACAGAGTATTCATGGTACTATCTCTGATACCGAAATCATTCGAAACTTGTTTCCTCGTGTCGTTGTATTCTATTTTCCTTCTTTCTTCGTTTAATCGTTCATCGTCTTTGTTTCTGTTTCTATTCCTGTATCCGTACAAAGTCTGACCAAGTTGGACTTGACCGACGTTTACGTCAGTATTTTAGCCTCGCGTCTCATTGTTCGAGTGGAGACCTTAGCAAAAACGAACGGACGGTAAAAGTAAAACGCATTACGGATTTGACCGGATTCGCTTGAGACAGGTATACGAATTGCTCTTCGCGATGTTAAATTTGGTCAGTATCCGCTGGAAACGACAGAATTAATTAACACCTCCGCAGGGGTTGTTGAATTGATCCCTCTATGCCTGCGTCATCCTTAACAACGATAACGCTCCCAATGCGAATGAATCGAAGGTGTTTCTTTTATAACGAAAGGGTTAACCGTCTTCTAACGAAATTAGATCGGAGCGAAGAACAATAGAGCACGATTAGAAAATGCTTCATTCTTCTGGAACGCGTGACATCGAATACACGTGCTTCGGTCTAAATTCGCCCAGGCTTAGTAACGCGACTTTCATCGTAAGATGATCGCCGTTGCATTACGAGGGCATAACTTCGTGCCTGGACAACTGGAGTAGCGCGAGCGCTGCATAGTACGGTAGATGGTACGTTTACACCTTCGGAACGGTTTCGTTGTGAAACCGATTGAAGCATTCACGAGTAGATCGTTCCACGAGGACTTTCTAATCCGTCGTATATACACATATACAGCGTGTCCTGCGAGGTGTGCCGCGAATGCTACCAGCGACAGATTCCTGACTCGAAAACACGTCGCCAAGCCGATCGACGCCGCCTTTTTCGCGGCGATTCCTCACACGGCGATCGGTTACGCTCGAACCTGTTTCCCGACTTGATGAAACACGGCGATTTTCTTCCTAACACTGTCAGTGTCAAGCCGCTGTCGCAAATATTTCCCGGCTCTTTTCCCTGGAGAGAAATTCATCGAAACTCTTCGAAGATTCTGCTTCCGAATCCCTCGCGTTAAAATCCAAGCCACTGATCTGAATCCTACTTTGCGACTCGCCGATTGTTCCGCACGCGCTAAAAATGTTAAAGCTTGATGCCGAGAGTATACGAACTCGTGCAAGCTCTCCATAGCAAATCTTGTAAGTTATGTTACAAAGATACGTTCGTCTCAACTTACGGTTCGATCTGTCTTTTCAATTGCACAGTCACGGATGCTGCCTGTTTTTTACGATCTTGGTAATAATATGAAATGCGCGTGCGACGATAAAGGTTGTTTAACGCGAGACTGACTTGCATACGCCTTTGGAAATTCAGCACGCTGAATTCCATCGAGATAAGCATTTTTATTGGGTTAAGCGATGTAAGAATGTTCGCTTATACCTGACACGAAATTTGTCTCGGTAATAATGATTAGCCTCACCAATTTCTACGGTCGAAACGATTTTCCTTTCCAACGTCATTAGTAGAATCCGTTAATCGAAATTATGGGATCGGAATATAATTCATTCCATTCGCATCTGTTCAAATATCTAGTCGTCTCTCTATCATCAACGCGTCTCGCCCGAAATTGTCCTTATTGCTCCATTAGTCAGCCCATGAACACCGATCCAACGGGGCTTCCAATAATGCTAGTTTTACAGCCGTGATCGTGATAAAACATAATCTCTGCCTCTTTCTAGCGTCTTTTCACGAGCACGGGCTGACATTATCGTCGGCCATTCGCGCGCTCTTATCCTAGGAAAGGCTCCGAGCGTGAATTATATTGTTTGAAACGCAACAATAACGTTAGACACAGCGCGGTGTAGGTGCTCTTGCATCATTCGGGTCAGCTCGAATCCGTATTTACAATGGCGCATACGGGTGGCCACGTACGGTTGCAAAACAAAAGTGGAAATTTTTCGAAAACAGCGCGCCGCCTCCAGTAGAAAAGGCAATTCCATCGAAGGCATGCACCTCGGATCGGTATTTTCTTTTTGAAGTTGGGTAACGGCGAGCCTGGCGACGATTGACAATTATCGGATTCTTCTTGAACGTCTTCCTGCGCTATCGGCAATGGAAAAAGTGTACACTGCCGTGTTTAAAAGTCAAGGTGAAGTTTGTAACGAAGGATTTGAGAGCTCCTCTTTTTTCTCCGCCTACGAGGATCGAAAGAAATTGAGAGAAAAAACGTCTAGCGCGGTCTAGCCTTCGTCGAAGAAGGATTAACAGGCTTCGGGCAAGGTAACGCAAAGTGCGAAGCGCTGGGATAACTGTACTCCAATTGACGCAATCGATAGCGACGTATCTAACTTGCATTTTTTTCATTGCTCTTAATTTCTTGTTCGACTTGGCTGAAAGAAAGAACCAACAAAGTAACAAACACACGGAGGAAAAAAGCATTGATTCTACACTCGAGCATGTTTTTCTTTTCTTTAATTGCAGAAGGTAGCACAGCTAGGCGTCGATTATCGTACTATTTTCTCGCGTACTTGTCTTCGCAGGATAACAATAATTGTTAAGGACAGGTTCGGATCCCGGAGTACGTACTTGAGAGTCATTTTAACGTATCTAGCATCAGATGGAATTATATAAGAGCGACAGATTGCTTGTTTCCGTCGATGTGAAGATATAGTAAAGAAAAAAATAAAGGGAGAAGGGAAAGGAATAAAGGAAGATATCAGGCGCGGCGATGGAAATGCGAGAAAAGTTTGAGTGGCAGCCAAGTCGTTAATCGAACCTTGACCTCGCCGCGAACGCAAGTTCGCGCTGCAATTAATTTCAAGTCTACTCACGCGTCTCTCCCTTTTCTACGCTATTTCTGTACACGAAAAAATTGATAACACTTTGTTGAATCGCGTACACACGCGTAGCGCAATCGAGGCGTCGTTTTACGAGCGTTGCAATCGGCATCAGCTGGTTTCCCGAACCGGTCAACGAATGAAAAATCAAGATACGGCAATTGGCTTCCCTCGCCGCGACTTCTGGGAATGCGTTTGAACGTAATTTTTATACGAGTTCCCGGTGGGAAAAGGTGCGTTGCTCGTTCGGGGCATTAAGACCCCGGCGCGCAAGTCGGCTGGTTGGCGCCGACAGTCTCTAATCAGCAACATTTGTCGGAAAGCAAACCGATCAATTCGACGTTTTATGGAAATTGTTGTTGATTGCCAAGTCTCTTCTGTTTCTCTTTCCATTCCATACCTCTCCGCCATCCCTCTGTAATCACATTCGAAAGCTACATTCTAAAATCCGTTTAGATATCCTGTCGCGTGGACTTCGTGGCGCCACGCTGATTTTGCGACATTGAATCCACCAAAAAAAAAAGAAAAAGAAAAAAAAGGAAAAGGAAATGAAAACTGACGAAACACGTGTGTGCGTCATTAACGATTGAGAAATTGATCGATCGATAGTGTAGACAGGAGTGTCGTTACGTCCTCGGGGTATCTCGTCCATTTGTTTACCAGAAAGAGCAAAATGGCACAACGAGATTCGCGCGGTTGAAACGGAGTTGAAGGCCGTTTGAGGAACTGGTTAGGGTGGATATTCCGATCTCGCGGTTCTATACACTTTGCTGGCCGAATCGTGTTCAAGTAAGTCAGGGTCAGGCGAACCGTGTTTCTGTGCTGGCGATATCTATAAAAGTGGGAATTCGATTTCGCGTATTTACCGCGCGTCGTACGACGATGCTTAATCAGTCACGTCGAAGCTTTTTCGCCGAGGAACAATGTATCGAGCGGCCCTGTGCAGCAAGCTCCGCGTGCCATTCGGTTTCTATTCCCGTTCAGATTCGATTGAATCAAATGGTTGCGCTTTTAAATAAAGATTCCGCAGTTTCACAGATATGTATATAAAATGCAGAGATGTCTACGAATCGACTGTTTTGATTCACAATGAATTGATTCATCGAGTTGTATTATGCAAAAGCAGTAAAAGGATTCCTGGAAGAATTCGTGTCGGCCAATGTATCGGAAACGAGCGGTGCTTGTGGCAATTGCCTAATTAATGTCGATCAATTTGTATTGTCGAATCGAATTGCATAATTGAACGGAGATGCATGCAAGATTTAGCGTGCTGCAATTACCCGAGGGGAAGATCGTTGCTGAAACGTTCAGCCGTTTCCTTTTGAACGTAAAGATTCTGCAGTTTCGCTCGCACAAATGCAGTGCATTCCCGACAGAAACAATTCTCACGTGTTTCCACGAAGGACGAAACGAGGACTCTTCGTATCGCTTGGTACGGCGGTATTCTTACGTTATGCAACGTAAAGATTAGTTGTCTTTTCGTCTTGTTCTTTACCGCGCGTTTGTATTTCGCTGAACAAACAGAAAAAAAAAGAAGAAATGCCGCGGAAACAAAAGAACGCCCCCGCGGACAGTGAAGCGCGAACCATCCGATTTACGTTTATATCCACGTTTCCGATTGCGGCGAATTAAGAACGACCGTGTTCATCCGAATTCCATATACACGCAGCTTTCAAAAGATCGTCCCATCATGGAAAATTTCCATTCGACCATTGATTATTCCGCCTGAAGTGAAATTAACTGTTTCTCAAGGTTTCCACCTTCTGCTTGTAAATAAGTGTTATTTTAACACGACACACGCACACACAGATGCTGGCGCGGAAGAAAGTAGTTTGAGAAACGCTGCCAGTAAAATCACGATTCGAGCGGGGACATCGGGGTGGGAAGAGTTAAGCGAACGAGGTGAAGGCGTATTGCGAGCGCCGGTTAATTGCGATGCACGCCGTACGACACGTGTCACAGCATTGTCCGGCCGGTCACGCATTCCCATCGATTACATCGACGACAAACGAATTTACAAGCGCAACTGGAACGTGCTTCGCCGAACGTTTCGATCAGGCCTTTCCAAATGGGAAAAAGGAGATAAAGAAAGGAAGGATTCCCTTGGATAGTGCGCGGCTTCTGACGAGGCCATCGAGCGCTTCTTCACACCAATGAACGAGCCGTTATGAATCGTTTTTGCAGAAATATTCGCCGTTCCATCTCACCCCGCTATAAATTCCGTGATATATATGCAAATGACTAATGGACTTAAATTGGTGACGTTTGCAGGTAGCAACCGCATAGAATGGTAACCTCACAACACGACGGTACCAGAAGTGTCGGCGGGGATGTGGGAGGCGGTGGAGGCGGCGGCGGCGGCGGCGGCGAGGAGACCGTGTACACGGTGACCGTGAGCGGTGTCGGATACAAGAACGAGGGCTACAAGGACGACGGTAACGACGGCATACCCCCGGAGCCGCAGAAGCCGCCGCAATTATCGTCCACGGACGACGACACCCAGTCGAGAAAGTTCAAGCTGTCCCGCGGCGAGAAATGGCGGATCTTGAAGAACATCGGCACCGTGTCCGTGGCGTTTATGGTGCAGTTCACCGCGTTCCAAGGCACGGCGAACCTGCAGTCGTCGATAAACGCCAGTGACGGTCTGGGCACCGTGTCCTTATCGGCGATTTACGCGGCGCTGGTGCTCTCCTGCATCTTCGTGCCCACCTTCGTGATCAAGAGGCTGACGGTGAAATGGACGCTATGCGTGTCGATGCTGTGTTACGCGCCGTACATCGGCGCTCAGTTCTATCCGAAATTTTACACCCTGGTACCGGCGGGGGTGCTGCTCGGTCTGGGCGCTGCACCCATGTGGGCCGCTAAAGCTACCTACCTCACGCAGGTCGGCGGTGTCTACGCGAAACTGACCGATCAACCCGTGGACGCTATCGTGGTCAGGTTCTTCGGCTTCTTCTTTCTCGCTTGGCAGACGGCTGAACTATGGGGCAACCTAATCTCCTCGCTGGGTAAGCGGTTACACTTTTACTTTTTTCCTTTTCATCGATCAATCTAATCTTGTTTGCTATACATTAATGGAGTAAGAGGAAATATCACCAGCCAGTCCCCATAAGGAAAATCCAGACAGGAAACATTCCATCCAACTGGCCGAATACCCGTCCACCAATACCATCAATCGGCTTTAATTAACCGTCCCGTTAGGTGAAGCAAACTCTTCCTCGTCGGGCACACGCACGAGCATCGTCCGGGCTTAAAATTTCCTCCTAAAACATTCTCGCTCTAAGCCCTGAATCATTCGTACTTAAAAAGTCACCCATGGACCACGGTTTCCTCTTTCCCACTACCATAACTCTTTCGCTCCATAAATCAATCTCCACGAACACGTGGCCAAAAGTTGCCCATCGTGGGAGCATTTAAAATGCAAATCGCGGAGATATCTCATCTCGGCGGACCATCCCGGCGGACCATCTCGGTTACTCGGGAGACGTTTCAAGCGAGAAGAAAAAAAAGCGATTCGTAGAGAAGCTGCGTCGTGGAGGTCGCGTGCAGAATCGGTGTCAATACCATTCCAACCGCCATCGATTTCGTACCACCGTCCCACCTGTTACCTCTTCCCTCTTCGAGACACCCGCCGACGACGATTCGTACATTGTAACCCTTGAGTTGGGATCACGTTTGCTTCGCAAACGGAAGCAACGCGCGGTTGCAGTGTAACGATGCGCGCGGTATGGTCAGACGGTCGGGCCAAACGTTCGGTCCTTCCCCTGAAACGGTGGCTGGGTCAGTCGAACGCGGCTAGATCGGCGACGCGACTCTCTCGCGTCCGCTAACGTTCTCCGCGGACGCATTCGAGTTTTCGAATGCTGCTCTCTGACAGACAACGCCGTCGAGTTACTCGACGAGAGGGATAGCTATCTTGGGGGAACGACGATGGCGAATGCGGGGAACAAGATTTATCCGGTATAAACCTGTGATAGTCGGTTTCCGTACCACCTCGTGCGCATTCCCCGACACCAAGCCAACCGGTAGCGCGCGATACTGTTATCTACGATTCGAACCGTTCGATCCAGTCATCGGAGTTTCCTCCATACGGCCAACGGTCCTTCCGTTCGACTCCCGTTTCCTTTGGACGGCGAGAGACCCCGAGTTTGCCCAAGGTATCGACGAGAGAGGAAGCGTGGCTGGATGTCTTCTTCCTCCTCGCAACCACCCCGCCGTTGCAGCCTCGCTTCTGCACCCCCAATGGCGAACAAATTCGTAGCGAATCGTCGCATGGATCGCATTGGAATTTCTTTGCTTACAATTATGTCGATAGGCAAGGTGGAGTTTAAGGTGCAGCAGTTGAACGACACAGGGTAGGGGTGAAGGGCGGCCTTGATCGGTTTCGAACTATAAGCGCGCGATGCTGAAACCTGTCTTCACCGGGATTTTCTTCCGATCTCTTCCAGAACCATTCGCGAGGTTGTAGTTGTTGAGAATTAATTAGGAGTCGTGCTTTCATGATTAACGAATGAAAGACTTCTTAATCGACAATCTTTCTTCGATCGTAGCCAGACTTATTATCCGGCAATTCGATTGACGCTTCGAGACACGCGCGGCAAACATTACACCGAGACGCGTTTTTTCGAAATACAATACTTGGGCGCGAAAACGATTATCGAATCGCGATAAGTGTATCCGCAAACGATGAGTAAGCGTATGAAAAAGCGAGACAGCGTTACGCCGTTGTGAATGCATAATTTTTCGCCAACACATGCTTCTTAATTAAGTTTAATTTATGGCTTTTCGCGGGTTACGTTTAATTGAAAGTATCACTTATCTTCGGTTCTCGCGTACATACGTTAGCGGGAGAGCGACGATGGAGACGTACAGTAAATAATTCCCAGTCTCTGAACGAGCATCGACCGAATTATTCCTCGGACTCTGATTTATTATTTATACAACGGGCGTGTTACGATGGCACACGGGTATTCCTCGTTTCTCCAGACTTTTTGGAGTTCTTAAATTTTGCGCACGCGTAACAGTTGCGCGTATTATAAGCAGATATGTAAGTAGGACTCGCGGACAATCGGAAACGATGGTGGGAGACATTGTAAACACGCTATATGATATTATCGACGACGTTCCGGTGAAAGTTCCTGTCGTTCGACGTCCGATGACCGCGTGTATATACACACGTGGATCGGTTTTGCGAATTCCTGAATATCGATACGTTTTCACGATACGGTATTTGCATGCCGGTGAGACGGGATCGTCTGTATGGCACCACGAACAAAACGCAAAAGAAAAAGAGAAATTTCCTACACCCATTTCCGCGAAACAAATCTGTTACTTCCGATGGACGAGGGATTAACTTTTAACCAGGGAAGGAATGTTTCATCTGCATCTATCCTTTCACCCCCAGTGTCTCCTGTACGGTGTTCGAAACACCTTGACGCGCGTATTATGCACTCGTGCATGGTAAATAGATCGCAATCAGTTGTACAAACAGTTATGCGTGTATATATTATCCGATCGATTGCAAAATCGAATTGCGATCTTGACAAATTGTTGAGATTCCTCTTATATCCCTTCCTGTCACGATACTTGCGTCGTTCTATCTTATATTTACATTTGGACAAATCGTGTGCATTTCAAGTACTCAGCGAGGGAGAGTTCGGCAGCGGTGGCGGGAACAGCACCACGAATTGGGACAAAATCAAGCTGTGCGGCGCCGACTTCTGCGTCCTCGGGAACGGAGGCCACGAGACCCTGTCGCGTCCTCCGGAATCGGAGATCTACGAGATTTCGTCGATCTATCTGACTTGTGTAATCGTCGCGGTAATAATCGTCGCCCTGTTCGTCGATCCGCTCTCGAGGTGAGTCTGATTAAAAAAAGAGATATACATTAAGCGTAGCGATTGGCGCGACGAGATGTTCCCATTCTCTCCGTCGACCTTTAATTCTTCGCTTCATCTTCGACCGACGATTAATACACGGATAGAAATGTCGGCTGCCACCGGGTAATATCCGTATTTATTGCGTTAGTCGAACATCGTATCCTGGCAGACAGACGAGAAGCCGACGAGTACGGGAGGAGAAATTCCTCGGCAGATGATGTTAATAATAACGTTGAAAAATTGCTTTCTCGTTATTTATTGTTGATAATTCGCTGTTGGATTACCCGCGCGGCTGTTCATTACTCGTTGCCATGCATTCCATTCGCAGAGATTGCTACGATTAAGAATTTATTGGACAGTTTGTATTAACGATCGGGTGGATGTGGAAATTTCTTCGTTTGAGAACTCGCTTGCTGCTTACGCGCGATTGATAACTCAAGGCCTGATATTATTGCTCAGCTATGAGACAGGTTTTCTTCTTCTGTTTCAAAGATAACTGGGAATTTATTCGAACCGATATGAGATTCCTTGTAACAATAATTCAATTCGATACATTCTATAAATTGATTACATATCACAGCCGGCTTCGCTTATATTGCCAAAAAGATTTAACGCACGTGCTGTGATGTAAAAGTCCTTTTTAGCGTCTCCGTTCCTGTAGCAGTTAGTTAACTGAAATGTGATGACAAAACACGGAACGCGAGAGACTTGCGCGAAACGCTAAAGAACCTAATTCAATTATCCACCACCGGATGCTGTTTGCTTTCGTTTAGTATGTAAACTTCAAGAAATTTCTAACTGGACAAAACCATTCATGTCCGAGCGGCTTTTAATTCGTCTAAAAGATAAAACAAGTTTAACCAAACTCTGATGTACATAGAAAAGAAAGACGTTATTGAACTGTCGTTATTTGAGCAACGAAGGAAAAATATCGCACTGTTTGAGTCATTGCTCCAACAGTTGTTTAACTTTCAGAAACGAATAATTTGCATCGTGCGCGATTTGTAACGTAGAAAGGTCTGTTGACGTAACTGAAGAGATTGTAAGGAAGGAATGAATCTTTATCGGTTCATCTTCGACGAGTCATATCTTCATCGATCCAGGACGTGCGCAACACATTGCGGACGGGTAATTTATTTTTCTGCAAATAAGTTTGGATATTTGCACGTGTATACACATGAATCAGCATTTAACGATGTTCGTTTGAATAAGCCCAGCAACGGACAGTATTGAATTTCGTTCACGTCACTCTGACGCTTTTTAAAGCTGCTCGACGAAAATCCATAGTCAAATATTTCTCGTCCCCCCCCCCCCCCCCAAAAAAAAAACAATTCTTCGCACGTAATTTCAACAACGTCATACGTATTCGATCGACGGCAAAGCCGAGCTGTAATTATTAATTTATGTTCAGCCTTGAATGAAATTAATCGTTCCATTTCGTTCGTTCAATGTACCGCGCTTCGGTTTGAATGGCACTCGGCGTTTCTTCCTGCTCGCTTAAACGAGACGCAAAACTTTCGTTTTATTTCTCGGGAACGCATTAAGAGTTCTACTATTTAATTGCGCACCAGAAATTAACGAAATCGGAACAGTTCGCTTTTTATATTAACGCGGACGGAATAATTGGCAAAGATAATTTTTTATTACCTTCAGAAGCCTGTTTTTGTCATTTTTCGGTGAGCGTTGAACATTCGAGAACTCGATCGACTATCACTTTCGTGATAAAAGTTTGTAACGCAACATTAGCGATAAAGCACGAAGTGGAAGGAATATTTGATTTTACATTGCGTCATACTAATATTATGAAAATCTGGCAGACAAAACCGTCGGGAGCTCATTTAGTTAAATCACATCTACGTTTATTATTGAGAAACCGAATTATCGTAGAACATCATTCTTCTTTATTGTTTCCACGGAAGATTTCGCAGTCCGGAGGGTTATCGGCAAGAAAGTCGCTAAGAAAACGAAACGTCGCGAATCGTTTTCTACTTAGGATCTAGGTTAATGAAACCGCTACGTTGGGAATCAATGTTAAAACCGTTTCACTCGCACAGATTCGCGTGGTAGACAAAAAAAAAAGTGACAGTTATGCAAAAAAGAAAAAATGCTCCGCTGTGTAATTAACGTGAAATCAATCTTCCGTGCAGACTAATAAAGTAGTCGCGTAGAAAAGGGGAAGATCGAAAAGAGGAATGGAAAATATCTATATTTCGCAGAAATCAATTTGCGTCCATAAAAACAAAATTAGAAATATTACCGCGATCGTAAAGGGGCATGGTAAAAAAAAAAGCGATTTCAAGTCTCGATGAGGAAGATAATGGGCATTCCATGATCCTATCGCGGGTGTTCCCCGTGGAGGATGGCCTGCGGCCAAAAAAATTACGAATATCCTTTCGACGGGCAGGCGTCAACGAAAAGTACCTCACAGTTTCAGATACATTCGTAATCTTCCTTGACGATCATAGTCATTTCACGATGCTAAAAGGAGTTTCAGTTTCTTTGTTGCTCGCGCTTGAAGTGCGACGTTTAAATTCACGCGGTAGACGGGGAAGTTTAGCGTTAACGTTGACGAAGCTCCACGTCAGTCGAGTAGATAAAGAAAATTATATACTTCTTTTTGTTGTATAAGCTAACTTTTCGTTCGATCAGAGTCGATCGTTTTGATTAAACGGCGGGCGGATGCGCGCGAATCTTCAAGCGATTTTCCCAGAGTTTCCGGTAGCGGAGCGCCTTTCGGAAAACTCGCCCGCCTATAACGGAAGGAGGAAAAAGAGCGAGAAAAAAGGCAGTAATGTTTTTTTCCAGAAGTATTACGAAACGCGCGCACCTTAATAAGCGTGCATCGCGCGAGATCCCCGCAGGATCCGCTCCTCCTCCTCCTCCCCTTCACCCATTCAGAATCGCTATAAACATTGCTCTGCTCATGATTACAAAATAGCGTACATCCGACGCGGGATGCATCGAAGCACGGCCGGTTATGCAACCACCCGCTGCAATTTGTACTTATTAAAACCCGATAAATTTCTGGCTGTTGCCAGCATTGAAGAGAAATAACTTCGATTCGCAAGAACCGAAGGCGCGGATGGTTTATTGCTATCTTTTCTTATTTGCGAAACCGCAACGGTTTTTGGGGGGTAGGCTTACTAAACGAATGTCACGTCGATATGTTCAAGTATTAAAGTAGAGATGTATTAAAAGTGTAGCGTGCTTGCGGAAATTAAATATGCGTTGCCAAGGGAAATTATATAAAAAGCGTTATGAAACGTAACGTAGAGTACTTAGGTGCGAAGGTAAAAAAAGAGTACAGGCATAGAATTTTCAATTACATAAAGAATTTCACTATAGAGTGAGAAACGATTCGATGCAAAGGGACAATCCTTTTATTTTATTGCAGGAAGAGAAAGAAAGTGTACGGTTTTAGTCTTTGCGTAAGAAATTTCACTGTAAATTAGGGGGGTGTCTGTGTGAAATGCCAAAAGGGATTACTCGCAAAAGCTACGGGTTGAATACGATTACTTGACGAAAGCCTTTAAACTGTTTAATAGAAATTAGTATCATTCATATTTACCAACAGCGAACCAGGGACTTTAATCGTACCTTGGCGATAATAGTGTTGAATCAATATCAACTCGAACACGAGATATTCATAAGGTTCGACTACCGTCATCATACATTCTTGCACGAAGGAATGAATAATACAGATAATACAGATACAGCCTTGCCAATGACAAGGATATTGAACGACATTATTATCTCCTGTCGTGTTTCCAATACGAGCGTTTTACAACTCGGTGATCCGTGTTCAACAGTTTCTTGCGTGATTAAATTTGAATACCGTTAATTATAAGAATTTTTTTCTATGCTCTTTGTGGCGCTAACGCGGCCAAATCGCCTTAGGCCAATGATCGAGCAGTATGAAAAAAAAAAGAGAATATGAAAACTCAGTCAACCTGTTCGTGATTATTCGTCGTTCGATAATAATCGGTGCGATCCCATGATTCATAAAAGTGTACATTAACATCTAAGCGTTACACGGGAGATTTATAGGTGACAGGATTTCTTTCCGATAGGCCATTGCCGTCATTTGCATTTCAATCGAACCCTGCCTAATGTACATACGCCGGAGCAACATTATTTGCGTCTGTTATAACAGTAAATGGTGGCCGCGTCCATCAAGGACGTTGGATCTCTTATCCGGACGTTGGCAACGTTTTAATGATACACGGTTTGCTTGGAAATATTAATGTCTTCGCGCGAGAATGTTGATACTCTATTGTACAGCGGCCGCATACTAGCACGTGCATTTGCATATCCACCCAGTCCCTTAATGGCGTTTCATTGATAATTAATGCGACTGGCCTTCCACTTCGTTAGATCGAGAGATAACTCCCGGGAAACACGAAACAGTGACGACACTTCTATCGCCTAATCTCTGGGCTACCTGCAGCCGTACACCGGCAGCATCCGTGATTTAACTCGTGTCCACAAGAAATAAATTAGCTTGCCTTTTCTTCGATTCCCTACATACACGAACAAACGGGGGGAGGGGAGGGTTTATCGGAACAAAAAAATGACCTTTGGAGGAATTTAGATTTAGATACCACCTATCGAAGGTATTTATTTTATTGGTACAGGCATTTTCAAGGCAGTTTTCTTTGTAATCGTCTACAACGATGAAGCTAACGGCCATACGTTCTATTAAACTGGCGAACGAAAACCGTGCACGGTACCATTAATTTAAAAGCGAGACAAAGCGCCTGGAACTTCAGGTATCTCGTGATGATTACTTTCAGAAAGGGAATAGAAGGTACTCGGAAACACGAGTTTCGCCGCGCACGTTTTATACTTTGGAGATTTTCGGCATGCACACACTGACGATCATATTTCATCGGGAGTCAATAAATACCATTCATATGCAAATTTTACAATCCATTTATGAATTACGTAAAACCCGGTCTGTTGTCCGTCGTGTTAGCGGGGATCTGGGATTCATTCATAGAGTCGTTCAGATAGTGTATCGCTTGTGTTTTGATGATTGCAGTTGCATTTACGATCGTGGCGCGTAATATCGGAGCTGTTTGAATAAAATTGCCCTTTTCCTCTATCACGACATTCATACGCGCATACGCTTCCCACCGTATCGTTGCAGCGAGCACGGAAAAACCGTGGCAACGCGTACATTGTATTTTAATATACCTTTCGTTCAATTAGTGTAAATACTTTGCAACTTGTATTTATTCGAAAAATCGTTCGCGCACATTTGTCAAGCGAAGAATGAAACTGTAGGTGCTGCCAGATATACCTGTAGTCGCGCCTGTTTGTACGCCTCCTTTGTCCGTCCTTTAGACGGCCGCGAAGAGAAAGGTGTATCTCGCGACAGGAACAGTTGACTCGGTACTTTCGATTTCCGGAATTCTGCGCTCCGATGAACATCCAATTCATCGTTCACCGTTGCCGTTGCTGCGGCACCGACGGCATAACTTGCGTTCCACGCGCGAAACTCGCAAGACGTATATTAACGCGTCTAATCATTCCCGCGGGATTCCGTGTTCGCGTAACAAATTAATTTGCAGTCGAACACACTTCTCGACCTGCCGTGCGTGTAATTCCAAATCGGGGTAAACGATTCCAAACGACCGTCGCGTCGCGACGTCCTCGCAATTAGCGAGGAATAACTGTGCATCCTCCAGCCGGTGCTCTTTTCCTTTGACAATCTAATACCTGGGCTCATTAACTCCTCTCTTTTTTCTTTTTTGCACCATTGATTACGACGTCGTTGGACAGATCGCTTGCAGTAGACGCGTCTTGTATCTCCATTGATACGCTCTCACATTACCAGAACGTAATTACAGGCTCGTAGAAAAATATTACCCCGTTAAGCGTGCATTTTTCTTTTTTACTTGGTGCACACGTTGCATACATCGTCGGTGATTCACCAATAGATTTTCCGCTCGAGCCATTATTGTTTAATCATAGGTGAATCGTTTACTATCAATATTATCCAGTCCCCCGGCGACCTCGCGAACCCCAAGCAATTTCATTTCGCAAAATCTTCTACAGTCTCCATTCCCGTTAATTAAGTTAGCCACATGGTACTCCAGTTCCATGAGCCGTATCGCATATTGCACACCTGTGCAACAGTATCTAATTACTCCGTGGTAACCGCGGCCACGATGCCCTGCAACATACCGATCTTTGCGTAGCAAAGGAAATCAGCGGTATCGATCACGACCGCGGCATCACTGGCCGATCGCCGCCGGTTTACGAATCCTTTACTCGTTCTACTTGCGTCCACGCCTTATTAGTATCCACTCTATTACATAACGAGGCGAATAACGCGTGTCTCTGTTGTGCCTGCAGTTAGATTTACTCGCGGCCGTTGTCATACGTATCTCCCGACTCGTTGTCATTCTGGTGCCGTTTTCGTGTCGACGCAACCCTGTCCCGCTGCCGCGGCGTGCAGTATAACGGTGCGAAAGCCGGAGCGTGTCTCTTGCACGTGGAAATAGCAGAATTGCCATAAGGAAATTGTACGGACAGGCAGATGTTGACCCGCCGCAAATGCGCTTTTGGCGTTCGCAATTTCGACCAGCCTATTCACCTAGCCACTTCTAATCCTTTCCGCTCGAGGTAAAATCATTCTACCGACCTTGCCGCATGGTCGTCGATGACGTTACGATAGCACTTAATGGTGCTGGATTGTCTCTCCTCTCGACTTTTTTCGAAATGAGAAATCTTGCCAGGATTATACGCGAAGATGTGATTCTGGTGTCACGCTTGAAAGGATTCTGTATGCGCCGGTTAGCCGTTTATTGCTTGTGGGATCTCAATCATTTTTCCTTTGTCGAACGGAGAAAATGTCGAGGGAAATGTATTGGTATCCGAGGTAGCAAGAAACTGCACGGAAGAATTACGTTCTTTTCTTGCTGCTGATTCTTGGAAGAGCGTAAAATCGCTCTTTCGCGAATCGGATAACACGGTTTCGTTGCTCAGGGTGTGCTGTAATTAATGGGAAAATCTTGCTAATTATACTGATTATTTATCTTTACATACAACTCCAGCTATCGTTTTTTTAATTCATTCCTTTTTTTAACGTCGCATTCGTTGCTACTTATTTCTAGCCCATTGCTCGGGCATTTCTATAATTCCGCGCTTCCTGTATATCATTCAACGATTGGAACAATGAAATATACATGCTGTCAAGGTATCTCGTTGCGCACGCCGGCGAGACTGCTTTTTGCTCGCGCTAGCGGCGCGCAATCACGGTATCTCGTGTCTTTCATCGATCGAACAGGGTATTGTGAAATCGCCACGTAAATCATTGCTGCGTAAAATAAAAGAAAAGAAAAATAGAAGTAATGTTTCAATCACCGTGGACGATAAAATAATACCAGTTCTTTATCCCTTGCAATCAGAGACGCGCGTATTTCCTCGACTCGCGACGGTAACCGTGATCCCTCGGTTTCCAAGGAAAAAATATGATTTAGGCTTTCCGCGTACGTGACGTTTCGTCAAACTCGTGCATTGCGGTTTATCGAAGAGGAATACTTTCCTCCCGTTGTCGCTTATCGGTTCGATATTAATCCATAACTCGACGCACACGAGGCAGACTCGGGAAGACTTCTGGAGCGTCCTTCGATTCGACAGAAGCCTTCGGAGACTTCTGCTTTATCGTCGCGAACGAACGGTGTTTTCCCTCCCCCCCGTTTCCTTTTGTGCATACGTTTACGATTGATTAACGGTCCACCGGTTAATAGTTCGGTTCCAGCTCCATGACGTATTTACGATCCCGCGCCGATTGCCCGTCTTCCTTCTCTTTTCATCCCTTTCTTCCTCGTCTCTTCGGTTCATTAGACAAGAGTCGGATAGGAGGAGAAGGCGAATCGTGAGTGCAATTACTTGCCACCGGACTCTATGAGTCAGGCGTTCTTGAATTATGCATTTGGATTAGCTGATGGGCTCGTTCAATGTTCACGGGCTGACACATTCCGCTCGGAATGTTCGCGCGAACGTTGACATCCGTACTGTGCGCGATCGAACAACATTCGGCGTTGGTCGATCCCCTGCAAGTAGCTCTATTTGCACGATCTCGCGTTTGTGCGCCGTGCATTGCGTTCGCGTTTCTTCTGCCGCTGTTGCACGGCGAGACAAATAGCCGCACGAAAATCGCGGGATGTCGAAACTCCTCCCGGCAGACTCGAAACTTTCACGCGACGCGTACGTGTTACATTGTAAACGGTACATGTATTCGCATTGTCCAGAGTCCGGAATAGGTTTGTCCTTAGAATAACGAGAGAAACTTGTCCCCGCCGATAATTGACCGTTGCGAAATCCTAAAACAGACGTGCGCATTTTTTCAGAGACTATCAATTTGTCGAAAAGACTCCTCTTCAGAGTAAGAGCGGTTTAAAGTTAAGAGCACGGTATCCAGGGTCGATTCCAGGGACGAGTTCGAAAGAAAAAAAAAAAATGAAAGTGAACCATCGAAATCATCGTTTTGTGCTATTTTCAATCATTTGAATTCATAGTAAACAAGCCGAGAGGCGAATAAAATGAACGGTGTCAGAAAACGCTAAAATACTAGTGTTCCCATGTGTAATGAAACCTTGGGGCTCTCTCGCCTTTTAGACATTTCAATTTCAAGGGCGACGGAACGGTCGAAAAATGATTCCAGCTAATTGATTATTAACCATAATGATTCATTTGAATATTCCCAATGGTGTCTAAAGAATTATAAGCGTTTATCATCGTGCAAGGAGGAACCGAGTATCGATAATTGTATCTACAACCATTCACCGATGCTAGACTGCGGATTTTTATGCAAATTCATATTTTTCAAGATATAGTAGAGACGGTAGAACTTCAGTGGAACATTATTTCACCTATCAGGTATTTTAAACAGCACCATAATTTTGATATTTCGTATATGTTTTCATATTACGTGAGTTTCGTGCAATTTAGCACCTTCGAATTTACTATAAACGCATAAATAATCTGCCCGATACTTTTCCCTTCGAATACAGCACTGTTCGCTATACCCTTCGGCTGAAATCCAGCCGCAGCGAGTACGCTAATGAAACGTTCGCCAGTCCGAAAGCGGGAAAAGCTTAGAAGTACAGAGAACGACCGGTCGTTTTTCCCTCCGCTGGAATGCCGCTCGAAGACGGAGAGCAAGAAGATGGCACACGTTCGTTTAACACCGCCGTTAAGGTTTATTTCGCGAATCGACCGGCACGTTCGTAGCCCCGAGGGCCTGCAAACGAATCCGCAAAACCTTGCTCGGCCGTTTCACTCGGATACGCTGCGCGCCTGGCCGTTCGTTCCACCGATCCTTCAAGCCCTCGGGGTGGATCGTCGTATTCCTGGAGCGGTTCCGCGGCTAAATTTAGCTGCAGGATAATTTACCGGATTCTTCTGAACGGCTCTTTCACGTTCGTTTTCTTCGCGACGACACGCTCCCCCAGCGGACGGGTTTCCGCGATCCTTCACAGAATCATCGACCTTCGGTAACTGTCGCAAGGGCCCCGAGATGAAAAGATCCGCCTCCCTCTTTAGCAATCGTTCGATTCGCGTTAACAGTTCGCCGGGTGAGAGAGAGAAAAAAAAAAGCTTGAACCGGTTTTTCGCCAGGATACAGGAGGCAACCTTCGTCATGAAAGCAAGCGTACGTACCACCGCGTTAAGAGTATTTGCGCTGCGCATAGAGTCGTCCGAGGGTATTTCCAAGGTGAAATTGTTTCGTTCTTCGCGTTTCAGGATCGTATACACGGGATCCCTGCGGTTCACGGATATCTTAATGATTGCCGCGCGAAGTAATTATTGATGATCCAGTTGCAACGGAGAGAACGACGCTGATTGTCTCTTATCTTTCTGTTTCAGGTACGGCGAGAAGCAACGGCGAATCGATAGCCAAGAGCTCAGTGGTATACAATTGCTCTCGGCAACTGCTTATCAACTGAAGAAACCCTATCAACAATTACTCATACCGATCACGGTGTGGATCGGCATGGAGCAGGCGTTCATCGGAGCAGATTTTACACAGGTGAGTGATTATTATTGTGCCTCGGGAACGGGCAAGTTGAACGAGCAACTTGTTGTTTAGAGAACTGAAACGTCATCTTTTGAGAGAAATCTTAAAAGAAGCTCTCATCCCCGTTCTTAATAAAAGGCTACAAAATGTTTGTCTTCTACTTATGGAATTGTAAGTCTCTCTATGAAAGAGAAATGCTCACCCAATTACCGAGTTTCCAAGAGTTCAACAATTATCGCCGCCGCAGGTTGCTCGACAACCGGCGGCAATTATTTACGACTCACCGGGCGGAGCGATTTTACCGAGATCGTCTTAATTAATTTCGCGGTGATACGCGTTTCAAGCGTTACCAGAAATTCTCTCGCCGCGGTCGCATATTGAACGGACGCAGCCACGTGCAGCAGAAGCACGAATGATCCGCGGACGGGGGGGAAAAAAAGAGGACCCGGGAGCCAAAGTGGTGTAACTGAAAATGATTATCCTCATCAGATGCGACGGAAAAAAGCTGACTAGAGGTTCACCCGGATGCGAACCGGATACAGAACGGCGGGTTCGTGATGCGTAACGGCCATACGAGGTCGTGTGTGCAATTGTTCTCCGGAAATACACATGCCGCTGATCACAGATATGCTGAAATATCGAACGAAGCACGCATCCTTTACCGCTTAAACCTGCTGAACGGCACGAAATTATAAGTTGTATAACGTTACGATCGATCGCGTACAGCTCGGGGAACGAGATGGGAGGGAGGAAAAAAAAAGAAACGGGAGAAAAAGAAGTGGGAAGATGATGGGAGTTTGAAAGGTCGATATCTCGTTCGAAACCAGTCCGATGATAAAATATGTACACACACAGGCACGCGTGCGAATCGGCCAACGGATGAAGTAATTGGACGGATAAATTCTACTGAAGTGCATCAGGATCGCCGGACTCTGCCACTCCATTGAATCAGCTGGTTCGACAAGTTATAAATAGCCCAGAATCTTATTCTTGCAGCAATCCCCCGATGCACCGCTACCATACCTGGAATCTCGTGAACCAGTATTTCTTCTCTTTTTTTCTCTCTCTCTTTCCCTCGTGCATCGATGCTGGAGTCTGGCCTGTATAACTATCACGCGTGCACGCGTGGCTATGCGAAAGCTCATCGGCACGTTGGAACATCCTCGATTCAATGTTCACAGGGAAATTTCTGTCGGAATAAAACGAAAAGACTGTACAACTAATTAATGAGTAGAATAAGAGGAAATTTGGTAGACTGGAGCAAGAGATCAAGATCCTTTGTATTGAAATCGTAAAGCCAAACCGTTGAACACCATCTCCGGACCGTCGTTTGATTAAAATTCCTTTTCGCCAGCTGAAAAGGATAGAGCATAATCTTTGATAACCCGTGCCTGATATACCTCTTTATTCTTCTGGAATATCTCTTTCGGACGTCGTTAAATTTAACTGTGATTTAATCTTTTCTATTTTTCAGGCGTACATTTCTTGCGCGCTAGGCGTACACAAAGTGGGCTACGTAATGATCTGCTTCGGCGTGGTGAACGCTGTTTGCTCCCTAGTCTTCGGGTCTTTAATGAAATTCGTCGGCAGGCAACCGCTTATGGTGCTGGGCGCCATAGTCCACGTCAGCCTTATCGTAGTGCTACTCCACTGGAAGCCGCACCCCGCTAACCCTTATGTATTTTACACTGTTTCCGGACTGTGGGGTGTCGGTGACGCCGTGTGGCAGACGCAGGTGAACGGTACGCATCCCGAAGAGTTGGTCCCCCCCCCCCCTTTTTGAACGATTAAATCAAATATACAGCTGCTGGTCCTATTCATTCTCCTTTTTGTTCGCATCACGAGGACTGAATTTCCTTCTCAATTCTACAGGTCTGTACGGAACACTGTTCAGGCGTAACAAGGAGGCAGCGTTCTCGAACTACAGACTATGGGAGAGTGTCGGTTTCGTGATAGCGTACGCGTACAGCACCCATCTGTGCGCCCGTATGAAGCTGTACGTGTTGTTAACAGTGCTGCTTATCGGCACCTGCGGGTACATCGTGGTCGAGCTGCTGCACAGGCGTAAGCAGAAAAGGCTGAAGGCTATCGCGGACGATCCAAAGGCGGCCCAGGCGGAGGCGAACCATGTGGAGGAGACGGACGACGAGAAGGACGATATCGACGACGATATCATTATAACGCACCTCTGAGCGATGCGCATCGATCGAGGAATCTCGTTTCCGTCACGGGGCCAAAATCGTCGGCACCACGATTATTTGTAGCAATTGTGAAGAACGTATAGCACGGATATCGTTGAGCGAATCGTTCTGATAGAATGCTTTTTAACATTTCTTTTTTTTTTTTTTTTTTAATGCTCTGCTCCGATCGTTTGATTTTTACCATTACTCGCACGCTCAACGCACGCCGCTTCTCGCTCTGTCTCGCGTTCCATCGCGCTGGACTGCCGACGTTTTTCCTGTCTTGCATCGACGAGAAAGAAAGAAAGAACAGAAATGGGGAATCGCACGCGACGAAACTCGCGTGTCTGTCGTGCACGAGCACGGTAAAAGGAGAAATGGAAAGGATGTGCGGTAATCCGAGGAAGAAAAGCGGCTCGTACAAAATTCATGAGGGATAAGGAAATTCGCTAAATTATCGTTGCTAGAGATTCGACACTGCGGCTCCAATTGATTGTCAATCGAGAACCAAAAGAAAAACGGATTGCTCGGCTTCACGGTGCTAGAAGCGCGTTCCGATGCCATACTCGTCCTTGTCGCGTTTCATCTCTTGTTTCCCTTCATGTCTTCGCTCAAGTGTAAGTTGGACAAGTTGAAAACAAGAAGAGGAGTATGGAAGAGAGGAAAGAACACGTTATGAGCAATCGATTGACCAGTAAGTAAATCAACGCGTAGCGTTCAAACCTTCCGGTTGGTACAAAATACAAAAAAGACACGTGCATATTTTACATACATGCACATAATATGTTTTGTGAATGATCACGTAGAAGGAGATCGTTAAACGAGCTTCATATGATTCGAGTATCCTTGTTAAGTATCGTACGTGTACTCTGTTACGATATAAGGACAATCCCAATTATCGCCACTATGTGGAAGCGCTTCGTAGCAACTTGCCATTAAGTTTTGTCGGAATTGTGTCCCAGTTTTGTGATAAAGATCGTTTAATGTTCCCAAACGAACTATTCGATCATGAATCCACTTATCTTGTATATATATACATATATAAATATATTATGGATAACGATTTGTACATGCGGTGATATGGATGTTCCATTCGAATCGCGTTTTGCTCTGGAACGACAGAGCTGAATTTTTCTTCCGATCTGCTAATTAAGAAGGCCGACTTCGTGTCTATCTTATCTTCTTTTTTTTTTGCATCATTGGTAATCAGATGCAGTTATAGATTAAGGAATCGACGCCTGGACCAAGCCCCTTAGATTCGAGTTTCGACAGGGATTTTCTCGTGTCGCCGAAAGGAGGGTAGCCTTCTTTTTCGCGCTTTTAGAATTGCGATGAGAATTATGAACGACGGGGAGATTTCTAATGAGTTATCCCTTCTTTCTCTTTTATTAGAGGCTGGCTAGGTCTTTTGTAAAATAAGCAAGCCGGCGTCGTGCATCCGCACTCGAAAAGCAAGAGACTCGCGACGGGACAGAAAGATGAAGATTGTAAAAATGAGGAATGCATTTCATGCGCGGTCTTAAAGGGCACGCGTTCGGAAGAAAATATCAAAAGATCACGACGTGTTAACTGCACACGTAAAGCGTATTGTAGTCGATAATTTAACGATAAGTAATGCAGCAAAATTAATTTTATCGATCACCGTTGTGTCTTAGATTAAACAGTTGGAGGAGAAGAACGAAAGCAGACAGAAAGGACATGTATTAGGTGTTCGCCCCCTTAATCATATACGGTTGCGTTAATTGAGGAATCAAGGCACGCAGGGAAACTATTGTTATTTATATTAATATAGAGAACACGATTGCAGAAGTAGGAAAAAGGAAACGGGAAGGGGGATGCTCGTTCTATCCCAGGTATAATATTTAATCAGTATTTGTTGCCCGAAATGAATTATATTATGCGTTAGTTTTTACGATTGTTCAATGATGATTATATTGATGAACATTTCCGATCTATACTGTTTATTGTAGCAGCGTCTCTCTCTCTCTCTCTCTATCCCTCTCTCTCGACAGTATGTATTCCGTCCACCAATCGATAAGATTGCTCAAGAATCTTTAAAATAAGATTAGAGTATCAACAAAATGTATGTTGCACTTACATTTATATACATATATGCGTTAATGTCTCGATCGAACAAGAAATGTTCACTTTCCAATTTATACGGAAATCGACGTAATCGACTTGTGTCTCCAGCAAGATAAAAAAGAAAGATTCAATTTCGAACAATATTTAATGAAACATCTGTCTTCCATCGAATGGCTGAAATCTGTATTGTTAACTTTCTCTTTTCTTTTGTAACAGTTAGGCCAATATATAGTAGAGAAACAGACCGGAGAAACGTAAATATGTACTTCTTAATGCGGTAATGAAACATTTGTACAAAAGGAGAACGAATATTTGCGGAAAGTATTAAGACAATACTCTATACAGTTGTATAAAAAGCGTTCGCACACGGATCATGTAGTTTTCCCTTTCGACAAGTCGAAAGCAATGTCTCATTACAAGATTTGTAACAGACTCTTACATCCTTTATTATTTCATTGCCCTTCGTTCTTAATGTTACAAACATAAGTACCGAATCTTTCAAATGAAAGTTCAATCTCTGAAGAAATAAAAATTCGGGCATGATCTAAGTGTGCATTAGATAATATTTTCACGCGTAATTCGGAACAAAATAGAATGAATATTAGCATAGAAGGAAAGCTTAGGCCTTAAATAAGAAGAAACATTGATAAAAGTTCATATCTTCATTTCCTAAGATCATTTTTTTTTACTTTGGAAAATTGGTTCCTTGGCACCCCTTGTGTCCCCTCCTCTAAAACAGCCCTTAAGTTTGGTGCAACGGAACACTATAACCATCTCGCGGTCAAACGATGAACCAAATCTTGTCATCCAGTCAATATTAGTGCCTCAGAGAAATACAATTTTCTTCGCTCCTAGTCTGAATTTTTTAATAAATAAGAGCTTAAATTAAAGCTGAAAGTCTCAGCTGCAAGTAGAAATAATTCCGTAATCATTGCTTGTTCTGGTTTAGTTGTTATAAGTAATTATTTACAACGGGATACGGTTAGTGATTATTCGTAAGGCGTAATAGAAAAACATTTATTTCTTATACCTAATTATTGCCAAGGATCTAAGCTTTAATATGAACTATGATTTATTAAAAAGTACTGCTTAGTAGCTGAGAAAATTGCATTTCTCTGAACTACTAATATTGACTGAAAGGCAAGATTTGTTCCATCGTTTGACCGCGAGATGGCTATAGCGTTCAGTTGCAGAAAATTTAAGGACCGTATTATAGGATGGCGGACCCCAATGAATGCAATCTAATATTTCAATGCATTTTTCTCGACTCCTAAACAGAATTTTTAAAATAATCTAGGTATCAAATCACAGATTATTCCATGACGAAAACCTATTCAAATTAAAGGTTCGGGAATAAATGACAGAATTGAAATGGAAACTTTAAAAATTTTATTTACGTAGAACTTATTTTGTACAATTTTCGTTTAATATCATTTTGGAAAGCGTTAGAGATATACTTTATTTTAATTTGTCATAATATACGAGCGTAGGCATTGTTAGAGATTTATAATTCTTTTTAATTCTCAACACCGTTACAAATTATGAACAAATAATGAAACTTAATAAGTACGATTGTGGAGGTTCGATATACATAATTACAAATGTAGCGATAACTATAAATCTATTTACTAAAATTTAATATCACGAACAAGAAGAGGAATTCTCTTCTTCTGTGTATTGTCAACGCATCCAAACGATTCGTGCCACTTCACGGTTTATGTGCATAAAAAAATAGTCTGTGTCACTTAAGAGAAACAGATAAGAATTAATCAAAGAATAGTATTTTGCTTTATTTTTATCGATTATTCTTATACCGTGCAAACTAATGGCGTATCAGCATGCGCGTAACGTATTCGAGTAAAAATTGACTATATTTTACTTGACTAGCTTCGATATGTATTCGCTTATCGCTCACAACCAACCGAAATTCATTCCGGTCAATTGGTAGAAACGTTGATTGAATGGACGATAAAAATCTCTCAATCGTTGTATGGCTACAGGATCTATGTAAGGATGGCTACGACCCTTGTTCTTACCTATCAGGATTAAACATTGTTATTTTCTTTTTGTTACACAATGGAATGTAGTTAATTACGAGTATTTATCAATCGGCTTACCAAGGCAATGGGGTGTAGGACGTTCCTCGGATTTGAGCAAACAGGGGAAACCCTTCGTGGCGTTGAAGTAGAAATGCTTCTCGCAGATAACTCTCTTTAGGCCTAAAAAATCCTGAACTCTTGTAATCTCGGCGACGGGATCCACGATCAGTCTTTCGCCGGAGACGAATATGAATTGTGATAATGGGAAATATTGTAGCCATCTTTCCAAGTGGCGCGCGTACACTCCGATTCTCAATGGTACCCACGACGTGTCCACGATTCTCGATCCGTTCAGAAACGCTAAATCCTCGAATCTTGCCATGCTGGTCCTTTTGCTCTTCACTTGTGTATAATCGGATATCGCTCGCGTAACTGGATCCCTCACGACCAGAATCAACTTCATCGCCGGATTCATCCGCTGAACCCTCCTCGGTACTTCACTCGTCACGAAGTACGACGGCGTTTTCTCCATTGTGATTTGCGTGGGCAACGTTGGAGGCATCCTCCGCCTAAAATATTCCACGTGAAAAAAATATAATTTCACGTATCGTTGTTAGGTAAGTGAAATCAAATCGTACACCGACCTGTACCAATGGAATCCTTTCATGTAGTGATGATCGAAGAAGTGTACCTCGGATCCAGCGGCGCGAATAGCAGGATGCAATCTCAAAAATTCTAACAGCGCTCTAGTCCCGCCTTTTTTCACGCCGATTATCAATGCAGTGGGCAACTGTTTGCTCGGGATTAAACCTTGCTGCTTCAATATCTGATATTTTCGTAAAGTTTTTGCGTTTCCTTTGCTACTGTTGCTTGTCCAGAGCGACACTAATTGAAACATCGATATCTTCGAATACTTCGGTTCGCCATCGTTTATCAGGGAAGATTCGATCGTTTTACGATCCAGCTGTGAATCGTACGCGGAAGAAATGATATTTCGGGATTGTTGCGAGGCTCCTTTAGGGGACAAACTGGCGAGTAGTATCGAATTGTCGATTACAAAGATCCAGACAAGGATGATTAAAAAGCAGGTTGGAACTAGGATTTTTTTCGACCATGCCCACTTTCTAAGGTCCATTTTGAACTTAGGAGTCGTCGTATTTCACTGGCATCCTGGATCCCATTGTACTATCATGCTTTCAGTTTTCTACCTCCATGCTGATATGTTAGGGTAAATAGATTAGCATCTATCATATCTACAAAGAATTACAATTACTTTTTCGCATAGAACCATTTACAAATTATTTGCTCCTGTAAATAGAATAAATAAGTATTTACAAATGAAGCATTGTAATACACGAAATCAAAAGCATTTAATTGTGCACCCTGCATCGACCGCATCCATGCAAAGAAGGTTGCCGGGTTGCATACATGCAGGGGCACTAAGGAAACTGCTAATCGTTCACAATAATAATTGATAATTGAATAAAGAACAGTCCTTTAGTCAGGTACAATTTCCGCGCGAAGATTGGTATACAAAAGATACCCACAAAATTGCTGTCCTGTATATAATTATCTTATCTATGAAAAAAGCTGATAGCAGTTTATTGTTACGACTCACCTCCATGCCGCACACAATGTTCGGGCGCAAGTTAATTGTGCGTGACATACACGATTCCGATCGTACAGTGATATTCGATATTTCCGCCTAAGTGGAATGCCTGGATGTGTGATTACAGTTTAAAGAAAGTGCACATTTAACGCATTGCCAGTCGTCGCGCATTCGTAACAATCGATACCGCGGGTCAAGTAGAAGGGAGAAATCGTGTATAACACACAAGCCGTATTGATGTGATTTCATAGCTACCGAACCGGATAACGAGAACTTGAATTGAACTTCATCCTCGTCTGGGCCCCCCGCTTTCGATTGAAATCGAGCGTGGTGCAGTGTTTGTTAATCGCATCGCGCGCTACAAATCTTTACCCTCTCGTGCTGCTGCCGGCCAACATCACGTTGCGCCGGAATGCGCTGAAGGAGCACGACTAGCGCCGCGCTCCTTAACGCGGAAGAACTACGAAGCTGACCGGTAAACAGATCTTATCGCGTGGCGGATCGCGTGCTCAGGTGAAAATCGAAATTATACATGGTTTTATCAGTAAAGGATTAAAGGGCAATCAGACGAGAGTTGTTTCTCATAAGCGGCTTACGGGGCGCATTTCAATAACAGGGAAACATTGCGATTGTGATATTTCAAAAGGTGGCAATTAGCAAAAATTTGGAGCAGCTTTTACATTGATTGTTAAAGCGCAATGAGAACTATTCACGACCAAGTTCTTCTTGAACTTTTGTAGAAATGTTTAATATTTAGATTGAATGAATTTATTAAAAATATATATATAGATTTTACAAATGTTCGAAATTAGATATTTCCAAAATTTTTGTAGCAAAGTGGCGCTAAAGCAATTAGGTACACGACTGTCGGCGGAGTACAGTGTACGGACAGACGCGCGCCTGTGTGTGTGTTCCTCGGTAGTAACGTTAATTAGTAACGCCGTAGAATAGCAAAGCAAGTTGGCGATCAATACCATTACACCTGAATGATTTAGCAATTGTAAATTCTACATCTATACCCGAGCGACAGGAGAGAAAATGCTCGTTATTTTAGTTCTACAAAAAAAAAAAATTCCAGGAGATGAATGAATGACGGCGCGTCAACTAGATACAGGACTGCTCGCGGCAAGGGCATAGGCCATGCGGCCCGTTGATTGGCCGGCCTTTGAAGGGGCAAGTTTAGACAGGGACCGCGAGAGCGCGCGTCCCGCGCACTCGTGTTAGATCTCGATGGCGACCAAGATGTGCCTGAGAGACGGTGCCGCGAAATGCCTAACAGTATAGTGTCCGATTTCCCGTGAATTCATCGTGTTTCTCGTCCACTCGATGCGATCGGGAAACACTTTGCACGCCTCGCGCCCGTCGAACCGCCTTCGTTGTCACGCTGATAGAGCACGGTGTGTATATTTCGCGGCGAGTGTGGTGCGTGTGTGCGTCGTGTCCAAGTGTCGAGAGTTCACGCCGAATCATCATCGCCGCTAGGAGCGAGGGAGAAAGTAAGGACGAGAAAGAGAGCCACGATGTGTCTGCGTTTCAGCCTGTACCATTTTTTCGTCGATAGTTGACATTTTCGAGGATGGAACGTCGGCCTCGCCGGAGGGACGCATCGTCATCGCGGCATTAGCAAACACAAGCACCGTCGGATACAACGAGTAAGTCCACCGCCAACTTTTCTCTCTGGACAGCTCCGATTCCTTTCTTAAAATCCCTCTCCCTATCTCTGTCCCGTTCCCTCTCGCAGCGCTCGCTCCCTGCTTCGCCCGCTTTCTCTCCTCTCTTTTCCAGCTTCCCTCTTTCTCTCTTCTCGCGTTTCTTTGCCTACTCCGCGCCAGCGGTTTCCTTCTTTCCTGCTTTCTTTTCTTCCTCATCCGCCGCCGCCGACTGCTCAGTCGCTTGCTCCTCCTTTTTCACCTATCTATCGTCCCTCTTCCTGTGGCAGGATCCCGCGCGTATCGCGTCCGCGTTTTGTGCAGCGGAAAGATCAAACTCGCAACGTTCGACTGCGAAATAAAAAGAGATAAAGCAGGCAGTGCACAGAGACGATTTCCTCGTGCGTAACACCGAGATTCGTCCGCTCCAAAATACACCGCCGCGGTGTTTACGTCCCCGGGCTTCGTTTTATTTCCCCCCGGTCACTTTCTCGTTCCTTTTTCCTCGCCGAAATGTTTTTTCCTCCCTTTCGGTCTGTTCCCTTCTCCTTCTGATCCTCGGCTCGCTCTCCGCGTGCCCTCCCGTTTCTGTCCCTTTTTCCTTCCTACGCCTTTTTCTTTCACGAGGATCAACTCTACTACACCCGTCCTTCTCTCTCTCTCTCTCTCTCTCTCTCTCTCTCTCTCTCTCTCTCTCTCTTTGCTTCGGCCGGTTCCCTACCCGCCGCTCTCTTTCGCTCTTCCACGAGAGAGCTTTACACGTCTCGGGGCGGGTGTATTCACGAATCGAGCTCCCTTTCTTGACGCGGGTATACCTACCGCCGAACGCAGCCGTGCGTTTTCTTCTCGAGTCGTTCCACCAGCTTTTCTACACCGGTCGCAGTTTCGTTCCTCGCTTCGTGCCCTACCTTTTTTTCCCTCGAGCCTCCCGTGATCGTTCCGGTTCCACGTCCGTTTCGTTCTCCCTTTCCCTCCCCCTCAGTCTCCCACCGAACTTTCTCCTTTTTCATCCTGCAAAGCCTTGGCCGCGCGCCGGTCCTCCCGAACCTCCTTCTTTCTCTCTTCCTTCCGTCTGCGGCGACACGCGCGTTCTCTTTCCTCTTCTGTCCGCCCTTATCAAAACAATACATATGCTTACGGTGTGCGAGCGCCGCGGCCTCCTCCTGATAATCGTGAATATCAATCAATGCGATTTTATAAATAATTCAGTAAAAACCGATAGAACCACCGAGCAGACGTGAGTCCTCTCTATCTCTCCCCCTCCCCCTCCGCCCATTATCCTGCCTCCTTTCCGTAATTGACGACAGTCGCAATAAATGCGGCGAATAATTAAGACACCATTACTTCCTGCTTGCTTCGAAGGATCTTAAGGAGGGGGAAAAAATTGATGATTGGATGTTCAATTCAATATTTCTCGTGTTTCTTTTTTTCGGACATCGTTAGGGGTTATTTATTTCTAGGTCGCTTACAAGTTTTATTCATGGAATATCGTCGAGAGTTGCGAGGTTTGTCGATCTTTCTTACCGCTAATAAATTAGCCATCGTTCCAGAGTAATTGTTCCGCGGATAATGTGCGTGTGGTATGAAAATGCTGTTGCACGGTGAAAACGATGGCAAACTTCATTGGGGAAGATTAATGGGATGTTTGGCAAAGGGTTAATGCAAAGTATACACATGTTACAATTAGCTCATTCAATTCATTTATTTCGAGTTCGAACCGATACTCCGAAAACACGACTACAGTTCTATTCGTTCACTTATTTCTAATGCGATTAAGAGTTTTTACTTAATTACCTATTCATCGACTCCATTTCTTTTACTTGCAAATAAAACTGTCCCTTTACAAACTATCCATTCGCAATACAATTCCCTCGTCTACTCCAAAACGATTAACATCCCTTCGTTATAATCGCTAGTATGAATATTACGGAACTCTTCGAGCCGAGGATCCTATGGGAACACGAGAAAAGGGTAGAAGAAATGAATATTCTTGATGAAATTGAACAATAATATTCTTTCGTTCGAGTCGATGGACGCGGCCCCGATCTAGCGTCGCAATGCGTCTCGTTTGACATGGTAATGGATGTTAATAACCGGCGGTGGTAGGAAATTCGCACGTGCCGAACGTTACCCTGGGTACACGTTCGGGGGGTGGCGCGAGTCTCTTCTGGTTGCGTGCACAACCTTCGCACGGCGAACGGACGTCGGCGGATGGTTGATAGAAAGCGGAGGTGGTGACGAGATGACGACGGCGCGAGAGGGTTCAAGTAGAAAGGGAAAATAGAGTTCAGACGCGGCGGCCTTTGATGTAGACACGCTCCGCACAACTCCTTCACGCCGATAAACCTTTACACGGCTAAGCTTTCTTGATATTGTCATCTGTTCCTCGCCACCGGCAGTTGCGTCGCATTTCCGTTATTGCTCGCAGGGGAAATCAGGACGGTTTTCTTCTTCCAAGGTTTGCTCCTTCGATGCGGGCAACGGTCAATTTGCATTCAGTATTTAAGGATGGAATAATTCTTTGCGACGGCTTCCCTTGCTTTCTACCGCTATTCGATCGCTACGAAAAGGGTTCGTTGAAGTAATAGTTCGCAGGGATATTTAGTGGGTCATCGATGTCGCGGAAGTCCCTTACCTGTTAACTTGCAATCGCGTTCCCAGCGGCCGCACCGTTCCTATCGGAATGGCTGAGTCGCGTTCCCAGCCACTTACGATTCACAACGCGTACGGATGTTTAAATTCTAATGCGGCGGCGGCATCGTCTACCCGGTGCCTCTTTGTGCATGCACTTATAACCATGTCAGGTGCAGTCGTCAATGCGAAGCTACTTTATGCCCGGTTATATATCAGTATTACGCCGGGTCTTTACATTCGCGTGCAACGTTCACCTGGAGTTAGACCGTCTCTTCTAGCCCCCTCGTTTTCCCCGGAGCTGGTTCTAACGCCGACCCGGAAGGAAGGGAAGTATTCCAACGTGAACACACCGCGACCCGTGGCATCGGTGACCCGTTATCGCGAAAGCATTCGCGGAAGAGCAATACGATATCTCGCTACGGTTACGATGATCACCGGCTGAAACTTTAGTAACGATCGTACGGTAGCACAGCGGCGTGTCGGGGGGAAAAAAGAGATCGCGTCTTCCTGACCTTTCGTTCATTGCATCTAACAAGCTTCTTTGAACAACGACCCCTCCTCCGTCGCTTCTACAATTATCGGCAATGAAGTGAAAGCTTTTTACCCCGGTCACTTTCAGCGCACGCGAAGGGAGTAGCGTACAAAAATAAGAGTCAGGAATAACGCACAGAAGATGAAGGAGCGCCGCGGTAGCGCGACGTTGCTGGCGAAAAAAAGCTTTGTAAAGTCAAAGAACATCGATTTAGAGATCCTTGTGGGAGGGGTGGGGGGGTCGGGAGAGAGCGACTCTTTGATATCAAAATGAGAGGACGTAAAGTTTCCCCTGTGCTTTAACAGCAGCCGCGAGCACGTGGTATCAAACGGCACGATCACAAATGCTGTGTCGTCCCGCCCACTCTTCCGATCTTCGGTTCACACTAGGGAGATCGTTGCGACTCCGTGTGTTGCGCGCCACGCGACAAACAGAGGGTGGGCTCGTGTGTCGCTCTCCCTTTTACCACTTGGAAGGGTGGTGTTCGCTTAACCCTGTGACCTGAAATAACTCTTTAAATCTCGTCGAATCGTAATCCTTGGGGAAGTATCCGACACACTTCATCTCAAGCGACCGTTCACGCGCGTGTAATCCCCTTTCTTCTCTCACGATATCGCGTTTCGACTGTGAGGGGTGTTTCTCTAGTGGCTTTGTCGCGGGGGCTGTGCAATTTGACTGGAACAATCGGCACAAAGGGACGGACGCGCGAGAGTTAATCGTTCTCCGTTTATCCGATATATCAGCCGGGAGAGTTGTACGATTCTATCACACTCGAAATGGGTTTGATTAATTAACGATTGTTAGAATTGAAAAGCCAACGTTTTTGCAGCCCCCCCCCCCCCCTATAGTACGCGATCCTTTGAAGAGCCTGGAGGTTCGCCGTCCAACTCGATTTTTCGCATATTTCCAACGTTCCGAGACGCGTCTCTCGCGTATCCGCGAAAGAGATAGACGTTGTTTCATTAAAATGATAGGTTAGCGACACGATAGCGCCGGTGTTTCGCGTGCGGCGATTTCAGTGAAATGAGTAGCTTAATACGCGGCGCACGTGTTGGAACGTGTCTCGCGTGTCTGTATCAAAGTTAAGGCAGCAGGCTGAAAGGCGAAATAAACTGCGGACCGTGTTACGATAGGGCAAGAAGAGAGAAGAAGAATATGCTCGCTAGGGGGTGGTTGGACAAGGGAATAAGGAGAGGGGCAGCGGAAAAAAAAGGAATAATAGAGAAGTTAAGTGAAAGAAGATAAAGGGGCGCCGAAATGGTACCGCGTTTGATCCATCATCTCCTCCGTCTGTGTGCAATAATTGTCTCTATTGTCTGTAGCACTGTTCTCACTGTTTTTTACCATCCCCCCACCCCCTCCACTTTTGCTCTTACACTCTCATTCTTTCACCATCGTCGTTCTATCGTTCGGTCTCTCGTCGTCGCGGCTCCGCTTATTTCGATTTACGCGTCAATCTCTCTTGTATATGAATACGAGAGGGTTTACATACATATACACCTGGGTACCATCGCGCCTCAAGTACTCGAAAACTGAATACATCTACATGCGATTGTATACCACGCGACGCGAGCCGGTGAATGGGACATGCCTTTTCCGCGTAAGATGTAACCATCCCGATTGTATTTGTCCGGTATGAATTTAGTCTGACGCTGGCACGGGTATCGGCTAACGAGCAGACGGGCGAAAAGAAAAAAAAAGAGGCAACGAGCATACGTAAATGGGTCGCGCAATTGCTAAGCGTTTCTCTTTTGCCGCGTGCCTTCTTGAACGGTACGAATGCGTCGATCGAGTATCGAAAATTATTTCATCGGCAATTAACCGCCGTGGGATTGATAACGGCGGACGGACGAGGTAAAGGAAACGGGGCTCTGTGCAGCGTAGTTACGTTGCTTACAACAGTGGTAAAGGGTCGAGAAAAGGGGCAGTATGTATGTATCGTCGCGAACGAGACGAAGGGGTAGAGAAGAAAGCGAAAAAGATAAACAGAGTCCTTTAGGCTGTGCACATGCGACGGGCAAAGAGCGCAGACAATGAGGGTCAAAGGCGCCACTTCTCTTGCCACGTTTTTAGCCCGGCGATCTTCATTCTTTGAGGACTTTGTTCCACTACCGTGGACCCCACGGGAAAATTCTTCTCCCCCGTCCGAAGGGGTCGATCAAACAGTCATGAGTATTACTCTAGCTTCGGGAAGGAAGCTACTCTTCCGTCGTCGTCGTCGTCGTCGTCCTATCCTCTTGCCGATCCGCCAAGCACTTTGCATAACTGTTCGTTCCGATCGGTCGAGCCCCCTCGCGAAATGAAACGATTTTTTTTTTCTGCGCGCTTGGATTCGATTAACCCTTTGCCATCGTGTGTCATTCGTAATTGCTCGTGAAACAGATGCCATACGAGAATATATGGTCAGCGGGGAACGTGACGCGGTGGAACAGCGCGGCAATGTGTTCCCTGCTCCAGATGTGTTCTTTCTTTCATCCATTTAATGTCCAATAATGATTTTTTTTTTGTTGTGCTCGTTGTAGCAGTTGGAAGAAGCGTAACGCGCCGCTGAACTTAAAAGTAAAGAATCATCCTCTGCGAGTTACTCTCATTGCGGGGCATTTCGTCCGCACGCATCGCAAAGCAACCGTGTTGGGTACTGGTTTACCGAGTTGCGTAGTATCAGCTTCAAAGTTATTCCCGTCGATTTTTTTTTTTTTTCGAAGAACCGTTCCGCGCGTATATGCGACGGGGGGGAAGGTAGAGAAGAAACTATGACCGCCGCGAGGTTGTTGAATGACTCGCGGCATGCTCGAGCGGATCGAATCCGCGCGGTTCCTATCCCTCCGGGCCTTGTACAACGATCCCGTTAACGAACGACGCCATTAAGGGCGCATTAACATATAATTTTCCGCGAGAAATTATAGGCGACTCGGCTGAGTCGGCTCGCACGGTGTTTATTATACACATCCCAAGTGCAACAGAGTGCCCGGTCGTGCACCGCCGATCGAAGCACCGCAGGAAGGTGGACTGCTTGGCGAGAGGTGAGAGGGAAGATTTTAAACTGGCGCGATGCGTGTGTTGGTGCATTCATGCGAATCCATATTGAGAGGCCGGCAGGGGGAACATGTGCATACACACGTGTGTGTGTGGGATCGCGTGCGGCGGCAAGATCAAACGGAGATTCTCCTTCTCTTATACCCTCTCATCGTAATTCTCCCTCTTCTATCCCCGGGCCCCCCCGTGTGCCGTCCTCCCTATTTCCAACTCTCTCCCTCTCTCTCTATTTCTCGCTCCGTCTCGCGCGAGTGATACCAGCGAGCCGTTGCTTGCACAGTTTCTCGCCGCTTTCCTTCTGTTTCCATTTTTTCCCCTCTTTTCCCTGGCCGCTCGCCGCCTCTTCGACCTCTCTCCATCGGTTATCGGCCGATAATTTCATTTCTAATTAACCGGCCGTTCTTCTACAAGCCGAAACTTGTAGTTTCCTTTCGATTTGGTTAAACTGAAATATGATAGGGAATAATGAGAAATTGCGGACGTGATTTTGGCAGGAAAAGTAGTTAAAGGGTTTTCGTCAATACCGTTGAATTGTTGTGATCAAGTTAACTGGAAATCGGAAAACGGGTGTTGTCATTCGGGCGTAGAAGTGTACGACGAGACTTGTCGTTGAAGCGACTGGATAGGATAAATCGGGTGCGTCAGCTTGCAATTCACCTGGAGGGAAGTATAGTCGTCTGGCACGGACTTCAGTCGAATTTCATTGGACGCGAAGTTAAAGAGATCGCCTGGAATAGACAAGGGTTGACGATACCACGATTTTCCGTTTTGCCTTCCCGACGTGTATTTAGCTAAACACTCGATTCGGCTTTCGCGTGAATACATAGTACAAATAAATGCAGGGATGAAACGTTGATGCCAAACGGTCATTAAGAAGCCACCCTGATTCATAATTGAAAGCGAGTCGCATCGGTCTCGCTGATAATATTTCAACGATAACGCGAGTCGCCTCGGCTTCGAGATACGGAATTCCTGTCGGCCTGACCTTTTTCTCGCTACAAAAAAGTTGTAGGATTTAAAAACATTTTAGCGTAATCGTTAATGCCCTGACCACTTGTTCAAATTTATTGAAAATACTCGCGTTTCAGTGGCGAGTTTTAAAGTGTGGATAGGTATATATATTGTATACATATATACATAGCTCAGAATTCGCCCTTATACCTGGACCCTACCACTTTTTTGTCCCTACGTCCAGCATGGCCAGGTCGTGGGGATAGGGAGGGTCAGGAGGAAGGGAGAATTTGTAAGAGAAAGAGAAGGATCGAGCGAGAAGCGGTTGCGGCCGTAGGAGAGGTGTGGCAGAGCAAGAAGAAAAGACGACGAGGAAGGACGGTGCGAGGAGCAAGAAGGAAAGACGAAGGAGAGAGATAATGCTTGTTCTCCCTTGGCTCTCTCTACGGTCACTGTGTAGTTTCAGTCTTACCGTGTACGTTCCATGGGGCACAGGTCTTCCTCGGCATCCTTTGTCGCATTCACATTCAACCGAGCCGTGCCTTCAGCCCCTGTTTTTGTGCTCGTTTAGTTGATTCGGTACGAACGAGAAAAGATTTCACGGAATAAAGTTTCGGGCGATCGGGATACTACGCGTTCATGCTGCACGGGGAATTCTACATCGATCCAACAAACGTTTCGCTCTGCCGGCGAGTTTGTATGAAATCTTCTTTTAACCGAAGAAAATGCGAATCGTTTAGTGACTCGAACCATGCCACGCAGCCAGGATTTATGAAACCCGCTCCGAAATACGAACTCAACGTTCTGCGAGAGTCCACGTGTGCTGCATTTTATGATATTCGTGCAGAGGAATATGTCTCGGGAGCGCAACGGGAATCCGAATGCGAAGATGCTGGCCGCGTCGTGAAACAGAAGATTCGCAAATATACACTGATAAGAGTTTGTTCGTTTTTACCGAACTAGTCATGGCGAACGATATTCCGGTTCCGCTTCTTCTGGCATATGAGACGTGCAACCGTAAGCAAATCGAGGAGACACGTACGTGGAAATGTGGATGCTTTTACACGGAATACTCTATTCCCCAGACTTTCTGCCTACGGTCTAATCTCCTGGAAACTATAGTTCCTGTTCAATCTCCGCAAGCGTTTCGTGTATAACCGTGAACGGGTAGTTGCTCACGCTACATTCTTACCGGATCGTTCCAGACGAAAATGGATTTTCAAATTCGCGCGTACGGTCTTGCGTTTAATACGCGATCGTGAACAATCCGTTTCGCGCGTGGGAATGTTTACGCGAAGCGCGTGAACTTTTGGAGCGATACGAACAAGTGGTTGCCCCGAAGCCATGCGAAATGTGCATGATAGAAAGTGAACGCGAAGAGGGACCGATGAAGAAGATGTATCGATGCATCGCTACAAACGCAAGGTATTGCTTTGAGGTAATTTTGTACGGCCGATAATAAAAAGGCGCCAAGCGAACCGCAATAAACGTGGCCCCTCCGTTTCTATTGTATCATACTCAGAGTTGACTTATTATTATTGCTATATCGTCGATGGAACGATTGTAAGGAAAAGTAAATCAGGTAGTAAAGTTTCTACATTTTATTGCACCCTCGCATAGCGGATTTTAAGCTCGCTCAACAATTTGGTAGAAGCATTATACATTTACAATGGGAATGCCTTCGAAACATGATATTAGGAACAGTATCCGTTTCTCCTCGGAATATGAAAATTTGCCGGCTCGTAACAATTCAACCCGGTACCGGCTCGTTGGAGCAACGCGAAATGTATTCCGTACGGGGGTAGAAGCGAACGTGGCCCGATGGAAATGAAGGTCGGTCGATGCCGAGAAGAGAATGCCGGGGCGACGAAGAGTCTTGACACGTTGGTGAACATTCTCCTAAGTCGAGGGCCGACGGTCGCGGCGCGACGGTCGACGACCGACGGTCGGTGTGGCTGCCGGCCGGAGCGGTCCCTTAGAAGTTCTTTGAAAGATTCGCAGCTCGCGAGGCATAATACCACTACATAAAGTCATCTGGCGATAACGGTGACACGCCTTTGACCGTTTCCGCTCGGTCTTTCACCAACAAATCCCCGTCGGCGCTTCAAAAGACTTTTAGAAGCCGTGTTTATGGCCTGATTGGGATCGTTTCCGTTTCGACTTGATAACGTTCGTTTATTATTTCATATTAATTGATAATCCATAGCGACCGTGATGGGCATAGGGACACTCAGAGATAGACGCGTTACACACGTGCACTGGAAAGTAACGCATACGCACGCTGAGCTGATATTACCACACATGCGTTACGGTCCGGTCTCTTGGACCGTTGAACGTTTTAAGCTTGAGTTTCATGGGCGGTTTTTTTTTTAAAGGGAGGGCTCCGAGAGCGAGATAGCAGGCTGATCAATGCTCCATTCCGAGTAATTGTCCATAGTCACTTCGATATGGTTGATAAGGGAGGCGGCTCCCCTTTGCTGGATGTTGATTACGGAGTAACGCTAACGTACCGATCCTATTAAAATTCAAGTAGATCTTGAAATTTTTAAACAGGTGCAAAACATGCATTTAGAATAGTGTTCGTTTTTACTAAATTTACATACCTTGTCTGCGGCAATTTTTATTTCGTTTTCGTTGCAGCACGATTCTGATCGTTTAGAAAATGAAGGCGATGATGAAACTTGAAAAAAAGCTGCGGCAAAGGGGACACTTTCGCGTGTTCCCTTTGAAGATAATTGATTCTTAATGCTATTCGAAACATGCGCACGGATTCAGAAACATACTGCTACTTCTGAAGAGAGTTTTATTTAGTCGTAATGACGGTCTCCCAAATTAATTTCTGGTTTCGCTTTACTGCCGAGGCAAAAAGTTAACGAATCAACGCCGAGGGTCCGGTGTGGTTGCGCAAACACTCTCCTCGACAAACTTTACTTATTGTCTGTAACAAAAATTCTTCTAACGCAAACGTATCATTATGAAATGGAAAACTGTACAAACCTCTCTCGATACGTTCCCGATCCACTCTACTTTTCCGAGCATGAGGAGCATTTTTAACTGTCCGCGGGATGAGGAATTGTCGACGGCATATGAAGGGTTGACGAAAAAGCTGAGAAAGATAAAAAAGAAGTTCGTATTATACTCTGCAGACCCATGTGGAATTTTACATGGTGGCTGTAAGAAAAGCATGGAGTTGTATGAGACAGAGTTCCGCGGTCGGGCGCGTTAAAAGAGATTTTACTCGAGGTCGAAGCACAGCTAGACCAGAAGGTGGAAAAGAGGAAGAAGAAGGTGACGCATGAGGAGGATGACTGGGTGGGTTGGTAGAAAACTTACAGGTACCAGGAGGGAGGAGAGAGCCTGAAAGGGTTAAGCTGAATGGGCGCCGTGTATGCTTTTCTCGTTTGAGGAGTTTCGGATTGCCCAGTGCCGTACCGAGATTTCTTTGCGTTTCTGATTTCCGACGAATCATTTCAATTTGCCCGCACCTTACTTATTAAACTCTACCCGCTATCTTCCCATCGCGTTTTTCTGAAACGTACAAATGAATTAAATTGATTTAAAGAATAATTAGCAAACGTACTTTTGCCGCTGTTGCACCGGTGTTTTGATCGGAATGAAAGGTGGCTAGAAGAGAGGCAAGTGAACGAAGGGATCGGAAAGAAAAATGGGACAAATAAACGATGGCGAAGGGAAGCAGAAATGTCGCTCACCGTCGTCTACCGTCCCGACTCCGATCTTCTTTCCTGCTGCACTCTGTTTTTCGGACAATTCCGAGTAGCGAACCGCAATTGCCGACACAGCGATCCCCGAGATGTGAAAAAGAGAAAGGGTGGAGAGAAGTTTAAAAAGAAGGGGACGAGGAAGAAACGGAAAGAAACCGAGAGTGAGTAAGTAAAGTAAGAGGGTAAAATAAAAGAGGAATCGGAGAGCCCTTTGGACGCGTATAGGGGGAAGGGTCAAATAAGGTGGACCGCTGTCGGAGTCGAAGCGGGAGGCCGCTCAAAGTGGACAGAAGGAACGAAAGAGAGACAAAAGGGAAAAGAAAACGGAAGAGCGAACGAGCAAACGTTGCGTCGGAGAAGGACGAGGAGGCTCGAAAAGAAAGATGCACGGAACGAGACGGCACAGGTAAACGGCAGAAGGAAGACGAGGAAGGCGATGAAGGAGAGAAAAAGGCAAAAAGGGAGATGGAAGACAGAGAGCTCGCCGGCTGGCGGCACCGCTTGATGTACCGTCGGGTCCGTAATTACAGGTTTTCGGAACGCCTCGCTCGGCGAGCCACGCTCTTTGAGAGGCTAGGGCCCTTCCCTCGCCTCGTCATCTAACCGGTGACTTCAAAATACTTGTCATTTCTTCGATCTCTTTTTCGCCGCAGAAGAAACATATCGCCGCCTTTGGAAAATGTTAATACCTCTAGAGGAATCCCTACTGTGGCGACTGCTTTCATCCTTATTCTTTCTATACTCGTCCCGTACCTCCGTTGGGTTTTTTCTTACCACCACATGACGGGGAACTACTGTAGTATTTTCGAAGTCACGTTAGCATGGAGAACAGCCTTTTCTGAAACAGTACAAAATTATATTACGCAATGATGTATCTGCTATACAGTTTAGTGGAGTAAAAGCGCAGAACACCCGATATATGAATGTTGAATAAAAGTTTGAAGCGTATGCACGCCGCGCCGCGATAAACTGCATAAAGGACTGTGCAGTGCGATGTAGTCGAATTCGATATGTACGTGTTTAACTTTGATTATTGGTAGCTGGACGAATTTATAATCATTACTGATATGTATATTTAATGGAATATTTGATTTGTTATATTATATCGCGTGTACATACCTTGCACAATCTCGTACAATAGTTTTTAACTGTATTTTAGTGTTAATAATGCACTCATCGATATTTGTATTCTACCTGAAATAACAATATTTACAAGTTATATAGGATTTTAAAAAAGATAGAAAGGATGCAGTACATGGTATGAGATCATTGAGATACCTCCGCAAAATCATGGCACCGTGAATTTTAATATCCCAGCATTTGTAAGAAAGCCGAGAAATATTTTCAGGCGAATAAAAAGCGATACGAATGGAAAACAGGATTTAAATTCCATACGGTTGATACATTTTTGTACGCTTGAGAAAATTTCAATATCCTCGGATACATCCTCCTTGTAGATCCGCGGCATTTTGTGCGTCGATATCAAACAGTTTGGTATGCGGGGTAACGCCGATCCTAGCCTTTACCGACCAAGCGAAAACAGCATGTACCATGGAGATGAATCTTATCCCTATCGTGTCCAGATGGCTTTTCCATATCCTTCGGGGTTAGCCACAGAGACTTTCACCTATTGGGAATAAAAATAAAAAGTTTAATGAAAATTTTTTTTATAAAATAAGACCTTTCTGAAGAAAAAATAATGTTGACGGTAAAATATGTAAATTTTCAAATTGCACAACAATAATTTCAGTATAATATATGTAGAATTATTCAAACACTGGCGTATAAATAAACATTAGTACGTTTTAATTGATACCAGATAATGAAAAGGTGGAGAAATGAATAGCGTGCATATTTTAAGATGGTAAAACCTTCAAATCCATTGAAATATTGAAACAACAGTCTAGGTGCTTGAATGATACCGAAGAGTCACGGGGAAGATATGCATGAAATCTATATTGATCAGAGTAACATGAAAAGATTTAGCTTTCATTGAAAATTGAAGTGCAACGAAGCTTTTCATTTCACGTGTAAAACATTCGCCATTATAAGCAACGACCCTAATAGTTCTTCACGAGACGCGTTTCTTTCGGCATATAATTATATCTCACGGTGGTACGCTTCGAATAATTATAACGACGGACATCATTAAGCAAGGAGAAAATGAAGATCATATTAGAGAAACGCGTATGAGGTACTAGCTGAAATGATTATTCTCCCACTTCGATCATTAATATAATTGACGATTCTAATGAAATATCGTACATTGAATAGCGAATCACTCTTGAATTTATATGTCTCAAATATTCGTGTAATGATTAACGAAGAAGTACCTCTTTCGATGGGTCGAATAACTCCTAGTTCATCTCGTGATATTCCGTCGCCTGATAATTAAGAATCACTTCAAATGCAGCACTTTTAAAGTATTACAATTATAGCGCTACTGGAAATATCAATTTAATAAAAAGTAACATTCCGCGATTAATTCCGTCGTGTGGTTGGTGATACATTTCTTATTGGGATCTATGGATCATGGCAAACTGTGTTTAGTGCCATCTACCAGTATGAAGGATACAAAAATTGTAAACAACCTGCTAACGGCCTTTTTAGCGAGTTGCACTTTGACTTACAGGTGGTCGTCTTTTATTGTACACTTTTGCATTTTAATTTTACTATACCCTAATGTATCACTGAGTGATATTAATTTTTTGGCAGCCTCTGAATTTTCTTGTGAACTTCCAAAAATATAAGTATCCTCTATTTTTCAAATACAATGTCGCATAATAGTACAAACTTCGTTCCTTTTTGAAGAATGTATGCTCCTCCTGAGCAACAACTGTACAATACTTACATATACCATATTTGCTAGCACTTTTTAAAAAATTTGGGCATGGTTTTTTTTTTTGGAATAGACATTACAAGACTGTACGCTGCACAATCCGACAAAATCATTCATTGTATCCCTACTCCACCCTTCCTGGCGGTGGCGTCGGTCCTGGTCAGGACGCAGCCTTAGCTCAGTTTGCCTAGAGACGCGTCGACAGTGGTATCGCATGTTCATTCTGTTCTATAACAAAAGAAGTTAGGAGGCACTTGTGGTTGAAGTCAAGAAAATTCTATACCTCATAATAGATCTTTCTACGGTTGTATAGATTTCAAGGTCACTTCTGAAAAAGCGCTAGCAAAATGGTATGTACATTCCTTTTCATCCCTTAACGCAGGTAAATGTGCGCTGAAGCGAGATGATTCATTATGACAGCTTTTCATTTCATATTTTCCCTCCTGCTGAAGTAGAGATCTGCTTTCTATGGCTTTACGTTGCTTCTACATACCTTAAACCTATTTACACGCAATTCTGCGTTATACGTTCCACTTTTTGTTGCTCTAAGCATAACATTTTTGCTTGCAATTGAACTATACATTGTAAAAAATTTTGCTGGCTGCATTTACTTAGTCCTAGTGTATGATACTGATAATATTATAGAGTGTAAAACAAATTTTGCCAAGCCTAGCAACTAGACACATTGCTAATATTATGAATAATTTTATAGTATAGTAGTTTGCCCTGCATATAAGCATGGATATAATACAGAAGTAGCTGTAATGGGAGCCTTCGGAAATCATATTTCTATAGCTCATGATAACAAAAGGCTGAACCTTTGGGATATAATAGATCTTTACCTGCATAGAATATTCTAGCCTGCCACATCTATTAATATCTATCCATCCTGTCAAAATAAAATTCCGTTCTGCGATGGGTTTTATTTTAGAAACTAAAAGGTATCCGGGGTTGACTGTAGAGTTCAATAGATTGCGTTATAAGTTTTGTCGATCAATACCACACAAATGCTCTGCGCGGACCAATAGGGATATATAGAGGAGAGGTATCTTTCAATGCGCAGACCGCCAGGAGCTACCCTATGGTTTTTCTGTCAGGCTCCGCCCTTGCAGTTCTTCGGGATAGGAAAACCATCCTTAGGTGCTTAATTGGTATATGACTCACCGTAGGGCTCGATCGATCCAGCATCCCCGGCTTGGGACTTTTATGCGAATACTCTGAATTCAGAATACGGCTCCCCTATCGCATAGTATTATACATCCAGATACATAATATTTTATGCAAACTATTGCAAAATGTAAAATATTTTGCAATTTATATTTAGACAGTTGTTTTTTTCCTAGCTTACAAGCGACAATAATGTAACTACATTAGAGAACTTTAATTTTATTATACACGTTTAACCACTTGTGCCACAAATTAATCAGCACTGATTTGTGACCAACCTGTCAAATTAATGTTTACGGTGCCATCATATGAACTACTAAACCCATTCAATATTTTTAAACTGCTTTTTTTCGAAAGAATTATGCTTATGTACTCATACTTGTGTACTAATACGAAAATTATCATTTGTTTATTAGGTTCGGTTCAACCATGTCTACTAAGAGGCGTCGTGGGCCTAAATTAAGTGTAGAACGTAAAATAATACGCGAAGGCCATAATAGATAGGATGAGTGGATCTCGACAGAACGAAGCACGTTGCTTCAATGAAAACTCTCCAAGGCCACCAGTGCCTGGTAAGATATTACTCATATTATTACTATTAAATACTCAATACATATCCCGTTGTTGCATTAACTGTAATGAACAGAGGTTATTAAGATTTTTATTTGTAATTATAAAGAGGTCACAAGATTTTATAGATTAATTAACTTCTTACATATGCAGTGATTCAGTCGTTAAGATGATCCTATCACAAAAAATGAATTTGCAGGAGAGGAAACAGGAAACTACGTCAGCAGGTTCCGTCCACAGAGTCCAGCTCTGACACCTAGGCGTTCTTCCCTTGCGGTATCAACAGCTTCAGGTTGCGATGCTTCGGCACCTTTGGGATTCGAACCGGAAGGTTGCTGTAGTACGACAACCATGGAAAGCGATTCGCCACCTGCTTGTCTGCGGTGGGCCAGGAACCTGCATTCCTTGCTGCAGGATCCAGTTGGCTTGGAATTGTTCAGAAAATATCTGGATCAGGAGGGCAGGCCTCATGCGAATCCTCTTAACTTCTGGTTCGCCTGCGAGGGCCTCAAGGAGCAAGATGATCCTGAAAGGATACATCAATTGGTCAAGCTGATCTACAGAAAGTTCTTCCTCAAGTCGCAGTTAGCTATACCGGAAGATGTGCGGAAGGAGGCTAATCGTCGGGTTAAGGAAGGCCGGGCGGACGAGAAAGTGTTCGACGCTGTACAGTTGGAAGTCGAACGTCTCATTAATGAGACCACCTATCCGAACTTCCTACGATCCGACATGTATCTACAATACGTTCAGTCCTGCCAAAACCCAGATTCCGGTGGATGTCCTAGTTCGGGATCCAGTCGTGAAATGTCCGTTTCCTGCGGGCCGAGCTTACTGCCCACTGTCCACGAGGACAGTGAATTCGTTAGTTCCATACATAGCTCACATTCGGCTAGCGAAACGCCTGGGGAATTGAGGGGTGGTGAGCTGAGATTGACCAAAGATGTGCTTATGGCCACTCAACAAACTAGAGCTATGGATCTTCGACCCAAGCCAGAAGCGTACGCTGGGTAATATATATTTTCTACGCCCATCATTTTAACTTAGAATATTTATTACGTAAAGTGCTTAAAGTTAAATTTGCATTTAATGCTTTATTCAGCTGGTGTTTCACGTTTATTTTTTTTACGTAACGCTTGTTGTGTGGACTTTGCAATGTTTGTAGCATATAATTTTTATGTGTATATACTTCATTGAGACTTCAAAGATGACTAAAAGATATTACGATATGAAAAAGGATAATACGTTTCTGAATGTCTTAATTTTTTTTTCTTACGTACATTTAAAAACTTTTGATATTTTCGCCAAAACATTTTCCAATCTTTTGTTTGTTTTTTCCCTTTTTGGTGTGATGTTTTGCGTGGCGCTCATAGCATTTACTTGCAACATGGAGCTAGTCCATATCATATGCTCGCACCCAGACTGCACGCACAATACTCCTCGTACAACCCAGTATCCAGGCAAGATTCAGAACTTCAAAGCTTGAGCAGTGATGCACGAACTGAATCAGACAATATGTCTCTCACCGATTCCTCAGTGTAAGTCTTTTTTTTTCTTTTTATTTTAAGTATTAAAAGTAAGCTATGCGAATCGAATGTTCTCCTATGTAAATAAGTGCTCCAGAAATTTGTACCATTTCAATCCAGTAGATATTTTTTCAGATACAATAGTGTTTCATAATTTCTCATCATGTAAATTCGTGTACATAAGCTCCTTTCGTTCGATTATTTTTATATTTCAATATCTTCAAATAATATTCGAATGCTTTGATACTGTGACATTACAACAAAAACTAACGGTATTAATTCATTTAATGCTTGTACGTGAATCCTCCTTGGTTAAATGTTACTTTAAACTTTTCTTTGTAAAAATAAACGAGAAGATACGCGGAGATTTCAATAATCGAAGCTTGTGTTTCTAATTTGCAGTGATGGAACGTCGATGAGTAGACAACGAAGTAAAAAACAATACATAAGACAGTGTAGAGCTATTAAGGATTCAGCTAGTTTAAATCGTGATCCGCTGGCGCATCATTCTATCATCCCTCGAACGCAGCGAGTACCGCGCGATCTAATGCATCCTCTGAAGCCGGAAGAATTTGCTCAAGTGCTTATCGAGAAGTTGGAGAACGTTAAACGCGAACGAGAATCTCAGGAAAAGCTTGATAGGCATTTGCAGGAGAGCGAGTCGATTGGCAAAGACGCGCCGGCGGAGATGCCAAGCGGTGCACCAAAAGCGCTTGCCGACGCGTTGAGAGAGAAACTAATGATAGAAGAAGACAATGATCAAGCGATTTTAGATCAACACGTGTCACGAGTTTGGTCCGATCTGACGCCTTCTCGATCTCCTGGACTCTCGTCCCCAAGACTGCACTCGCCTGAAAGAAGACGTTCTACGCACAATTATCCACGGCCGTACAAACAGAGGAAAGAGAAGGACGTGTTCTCCACGTTTTCAGCGGATAGCGGTAATATTCACGATTTCCAAGAAGGCAGCGATCTTGTCGGAGCTGGCTCCATGAGTTCACTAGGATCTCACTTGCCTAAATCTAAATCCGTGCCATCCGATTACGCCGATTCCCTCCATAAACAAGACCTGTATCTTCAAGGTATATTCAATTAAAACATATATCAATTATGAATTGAATAAACGTTTACGTATATTTATATGCTATTGTTTTACTGTTCGAATTTCTCTAGGTCATGATCAAAGATTTAGAAGGTCTGACATGGCCAGAAGATCAGCCACAAAGAAGTCTATGACGGAGTTAACTGACAGTGGAGTTAGTGTTGTAAGCGACGCGCCACCGTCTACGATTAGCAAAGATATTCGTCTTTTATCGTGGCTCAAGGAAACTGACAAGAAAGCGGATGTCAAGCATGGCCGTCATGGGAAGAAGTATGGCTCTCGCAGCGGCTCTTTGGAAAGGACAAGCAGGGAGACATGGGGCGTTCCGGCGCAACCTTTTGTTGCCGATCCGGGAATGCCACCGTTACCACAGCCTCATACAGTAATTATCTTTATCCGATGTTATACTATTCTTCTTAATCTAATAGAATTTATTGGAAGTACTGAAATACATTTTTTTTTCGATTTACAGGCAACTCAATTAGAAGAAGCAAGAAGAAGATTAATAGAGGAAGATAGAGCACGTTCGAGTTGCAAGCAACGGCATTCTAACATTTCAAAACAATCGTCGTACGAATCTGCAATGCAAAGTCAATCTTATGTCCAATCAAACCAATCAACGTTGAAGAAGACGAAGCAGGATATCGGAGATTTCACCACCGTTGTGTTCAGTTTCTGTGACGAACAGTTTCCTTATAGGACTAAAATTCCTGGTCATAACGTCACGTTAAAACAATTTAAAGAATACCTTCCTAAGAAAGGCAGCTATCGGTAAGTTGATCAATTGCTATTACTATTACTATTCGAGAAACATGTTATTGCAGACTGTGTTCCTACGTGCGTACATTTTCTTCCAGATATTTCTTTAAAACCGAATGCGAGGACTTGGATACGAAGGTTATTCAAGAGGAGATAACTGACGATTCCGAGGTCTTACCATTATGGGAGGGTAAAGTTATGGCGCAAGTCAAGGCGCTCGAGTGATAGACTGAAACAAGGATATTCTGAACGAAAAAAGAACGTGCTAAACTTTGAACAAGTGCCGCAACTAATTTTATTTAAGAGGACCAGCATTGTAGAAGAGGAAAATCATAATAAGACGATATATTCGGTGTTAGTTTAATGAAGTTTAATGAAGTTGCTGAAGCGGTTCCTTCCGCGTAAGTAAACCGAGCAAGTGCTTTTAAAATTGATCGAACAAAGAGAAGGAACATGTTAAACGAGCAAAACCGTTATATATGTTTATTAAGTAAAAGAAGGGGGGGAAAAAGAGAAAAAGAAAAACGATGTTTAGGTAAATATAGATTTATTGAGCATTAATCCTTAATTAAGATAATTCTTACAGGATTTGCATTTTATTTTGATATTTTATTTGTAATTTTGAACAATACGACTCCTCCGATTCTCGGCAATATCTTACCTACTTGTTTCTCTTCGTTCGTTGTACATTTGAGAATGAAAGCTAATCCGTACGATGCTTAGCTTTTATATAATACAAGATATTTTTTTTTATAAAAACTGTTTCGTTTTATAGCAAAGGTTTTGCTAAATACAAATGAAAAAGAAACGATATCAACTGAATAGAAAAAAGCCACTGCAGTTTGACGAGTTTCAGTGAAATCAAACGGATTACAAAGTAACAACGCTGCTACATGAATTTTTCACAAATGCAACATTCATTTCGCGTAGCGAAGATTTCGTAGAAACAGAATACTATCGTAATTCGGTTGTCTCCAATCAATTTGTGCTGCGATGCAATAATGTTGGGAAAAAAAATGTTGTATACCGATTCAATAATTTCTTCCTCTTAAAGACTTCCCATAGTTTTCCAAACGACTGTACAAAGTCCCGCGTAGTTTCGCCTTAGCAAGGTCTTTAATAGACCCTAGATATACATAGGAAAAGGACATTATTACAAATTAGTTCTTAAGGGGGATATATTACGTGCATTACAAAGAAACGCATGCGTTCTGGTTTAATATACGTAATATATCGTGCATTCGGGGATACCGCGAAAACGAAAAAAAAACATATTAAGGATACAGATCATGTTTTGTCGTACCACCATTATCATCAATCCATTTGACATTGTAAAATACGCTCCTGCATAAATGTAAGCACACGTAATGGAAAAATAGGCCGCGTAAAAACACGCAATCGGCATCCGGGGAAACAAGTACACATACTTTTCGGTGGAAAAGGATTAATTAGTGTATAGACCGTAACGATGTTTTATCAGGTGCGAAAAATTGTGCCTTTTTAGTGCAGTAAGGTCGAAGTAAGCCTAAGGAAGAAAAATGGATAAGAGATACTTATTAAATTGGAGACCAGCGGGTCTAATATCGAGAGGATAAATTTGATACATCGAGCGTTTTGTATATATTTTTTTCCAAACTTCATCGTGTAGTCTTTGCAAGCTTAATCATTAATATTCGAGTTAACGACGCTAAACGATATTATCGACATTACCTTTTAAAAGCTTGCGTTTTGGCTATCGAACTTTTCGTCGGTAATATTTTACGATCATTCTTATTTTTCGTCCTCTGTCTGTCTTTTGATGATTCTGTTAGGAGATAAAGAATTATATCGAAGAAAAAGAATAAAAAAAAAAGGAAAGAAGAAGGAAGAGGTAAAATATGGAACGTGTGATTGAATCTTCTCGAATGGCCTTTGCATACTGGTTCGATTCTTGATAGTCGTAGGCGCTCGCTTCCTAAAACAACCGATTTTCAAAACATTAGAACGGAGAACGAAGACGGGGAAAATGTAGTATCTACATTGAGGTGAAATCGATGGACGCCGAGGCTGGAGGCGAACGCACCGTGGCCGATAACAATTTATTGTATGTAATTGATTATCTTTAATTAATACCACGAATGATAAAGTGTTCCTGTACCTAATTAATTAATAATGATTATTATTGTATATCAAAAGTATTGAGAATAATAATGCCATTTTCACTGGATTATACGAGATTTATCGCATTCTATGTATTATTTCAGGGATCTCCTCTATCGTTGCAGTTGCATTTGTACAAATACGATTTCGCATGTTACCTTTCCATCGATGGAAATCTTCGCACGCAGCATTAATTTCCCCTTAATACCTAATACGATATTCTATGGATGTCGTCGCACAATTTGCGGCAACTTAAAATTCTCTGCATCTATTTTTCCAATTGATTAATACGAGTACGCAAACAGGACTGTAGATTTATACAACACGTAACTTTACCATTCTCGGACCTCTAATCCCAGCCAGTAACAGGAAAACTTATCAGCGTTGTAAAGTAATGATAATGACGCATATTTGTTCCTCCGAAAGTAACAGGCATTAGATAATGCTTTCATCGCGCGCAGATATTCTTGATAGTCTTGTAATTAAGACTGTCGCTCCATGAATCCCCAGAAAAAGGAATAGGAAAAATCAACATGAATACTTTTCCCATGGTGTCGTTCGACATTTTAAAATGTTTCAAATAGGTTTCGTGTATAATAAATTATCCACGTTAAAAGGCTACGTATCTCTCTTTAATTTTCGATGGCCTTGTAGCTGGATGTTACACGCTTGTCATTTTTTAAGGGAACGAAATCTCCGTTCAGTATCTCGTGTAATCTCGAGTGAAGTCACGAACGACGTCATAAGAAAATAATTTTTTCGAAATTGGGAAGCCTTGAATCAATATAGCGTATGCTCTTTAAAAAAAAAAAAGCACACCGTCGCCAGAGGTAAACTTTGCTCATCTATCTTACATGTGTGATATACATTAAATAATCGCAGATTGTTCTCTTGTAAGCTGAACGAGAATCGGCGCGGAATAAAGGAAGCGTACGGAGAGTGATATTGAAATCATCGCACGGTCAAGAACGCGGATGAACAATTCCGAGAATCGTGTTTGGAGATAACGCTTGAGAATGATCGATGTCATTCAACTTCCTCATTGGAGAACGCTAAGAAGCTGCTGAAAGGTGATCATGAGTTAATTCTCTTCTCCGCAAATGCGCACTTTTCCCCGCAACTTGCCCACCCGAAACACGATTTAGCTTCGAGCTTACGCGCAGATTAATGAAAGACAAGAGTTTTATTGACCTTTTCTCCGCAGGATGGTAAGCCGCGGCTGGATAAAGCGAACGCTGCGTTTCGAAAATACACGCAGCTTCGATAATTCCCCCTCGACTTTCCCCATAAAACAAAAGAAAATTCATTCAAAGATGAGCCAAGGAAAATTGCATTTAATTTTAATGGAGATTCGAGGGCTGAGCGGGCGCGATTTGATCGCGACCAAGAAAATCTCAGTCGCGAAATTTCGGCGAAGATGTAGAGGAGAGAAGCGAACGGGCCCAATGGTGGAGTCCCTGTGTTTGCGATTGGATTGTTCTCCAGTGACGTTGTCGCCTGAAAGACCGCCAAAGGAGAAGGGGAGAAGAAGTCACGGCAAAAACTGTCGAAGGAGCGCGACGCATTTAAACGGCCGATCGCGTATCGCCGAGGATTCAGTTTCGCCGACGATCTCTCGAAAGCGGTGATTACGGTTCGCGCACTTTCGTTCCCGTGGACCGCCCTTACGGTGTCACCCTTTCCATACGCGGCGCGAGAAGTCCGTCGAGAGGGAAGATACTCCACGAGCAGAAGGACGACCCGAGAGCAAAGCGAACGCCGCCTCTGCGCTAAAAGTCCATACGTACGATCGTTCATTCGTACAGCTAATATTGCTTGTACATTTATGGTTCTTCGCTCGTTCGCGGCTATAGAAATGTGTCGCGGATGCAAGAACAAGTAACGCACGGTTCCCTGATCGTTCGCCGGAAAGCCACGGAATCATTTTCGTACCCCGAAGCACGTTCGAAGGCGCAGCGTGACAACCGCAGCAACCGATCCTGTTGTTTACACAGTGCGATATATTAGGTGAGTCCTTTCTCATCATTTTTCTTAGCATTCTCGCTACCGTCCCGAGACACAGTTTCCCTGAACAATCACGTTGTATGTGATAAGTGCTCGCTATACGCCGCAGAGACATGTTCCGATAAATGATGCGCCTCGCGATTGTTCGGTGCTCGTTAAGGATCGTCGAGGATTTCGGGCAACATTGTTTGTAGCAAGATCGATTATTATGTAAGCAAGTATCATCTGTCAGATTAGCTCAGGTTCTCTTTTGGACACACGTTGAACGTGTTTGAAAGTGCAGCACAAAAAGAAACTGCTTCCGATTGGTAACGGCGCTTAGGTGGAAAACGTTTAATGATTAAGAATTATAATTACCATGCTCGAGTACTAAGTAATTCGAGGACGTAATTTTTCTTCGGGCAAGGTGTTGCATTACGTGAAACTCTAGCGGGCGCGATCGGTATGTTGCATTTTGATTAACGACTGATTTCCAGAGATTTCCGTTCAGACCTATTTAGATATAATCGACGTGGCTCGTAATAATTAGATTAGATAGGGAGGCTTTCACAATTTCAATATTTTGTACTCATCGCTGAAGTATGCTAGTCACATGAGAAAAGGTAAACATTGTCGACCGTTGATTCAACCAGTTATCTTCGCTACAGTAGATCCCGCGTTCGTAATGAGAGGATCAATTTTAATGGTTCCCCGGGGGCATGTAGATCTTATAAACACGTGTTTATTTACCAGATAAGACATTATGCCACCTAAAACCTTTTGCTCGGGTTATACAAAAAAAAAGTGTAATAAAATCTTAATTTAATGCCTGATGAAATCATAATCCCATCGTTCGTTCGCTAACGCGTGCAATAGAATTGATCGGACATGCATTAATTATCGTGCAAGAGCCTAAACATTTATGTTACTCGTCGAATATCGAACTCCGTTTAAGCGGGCACGTCGCGGACTTCGCGATTCCAATTCTCCCGATCAATTCGATTGCTAAGATCGGAGGACGTGCACGCGGATCAAATTGAAAATTCAACGGCATCAAGCGCATCGAAGCCTGTTGCGAGAGGCACGAGCATGATCTGACCTTACGATCCATCCCGGTCCCAGCAAACGGTCTTTGCCATCGTTCGATGCAGCTCCTTTAAACCCTAAACCATTGGCCTGCATCAACGATAGCTGTCACATGAAAGCAATTAATATCATTTAATGCTAAATCAATTCGTGCTGATCAAATCGTCAGCTCGTGCACGCTTTTCTTCGTCGACGTGTAGCAGCTTCGTCGAATTGCATTTCCTTCCCCGTTAAATACTTTGCCCATCCCGTTTTCTCTTCAAATTATCGCTGCGAACTGCTTTGTCGCGGCACGGTCTTTCTCGTCATATTTAGAGCTCCCTTTATTCGGCTGCAAATACACTGTAAATGCATGGTCAACTGAGACGCCGTCGCGCACGTGGCCCACGGAATAGAGCATATTAACTCCCATTGTAACGCGTATCTCTGCCGGATCCCTATCAGTCGAAAGGCAGAGCGCATTTACGAAATGAAGAACAGCCAGCAAATGAATTTGTTATTACCGCCGTCGTACGCACGCCTGATCACTTAACGTTATTTTCCGTCATCTGGACGTTATTACCATTATCAGGTGTCCTGCCCCATTTCGCAACGACGAACAATAATTCTGTCGCGGACACTTTGTTCCATCGCAACGAAATTTGTATGCAAATGGGTTGCGCATAAATTTCTTCATTGTCGCGCAACGAAAGAAGATGTAAGTTAATTGAGACGAGTATGATAAAAGTGTTACGGGAATCATCTCCCTGATAGTGCAGATAGTTTCGATCGATCCGACTGTACATAGAATATCGAGATCTCCGGCTGTAAATCTGAATCCGGCTCCAAAGACGCGTTGAATCTCCATTCATCTTAATTGATCCTTGCGTAATAAACATTACAGAAAGGCTTTTTCTGCTTACGTCTATTTCGGGCACGTTTTACCGGGTTAAATTAACATAATTCCCAAGTGCTAAAGTCGACCTCTGGTCAGGAAAGAGTCATAATTCAATACGATTGCACCGTACACGCTTTTCCCATTCCAGAGGCTGCGAATGTAAATTTTCTTTTGAAAAAGGAGGCGGCAATTGCATCATGGACATGCAAACAGGATTTTTTTTTGTTCTCCCGCAAGATAAAACGGGCGGAACCCATAATTATATTGCGTGTCTATCGACCGAGAAACGTTTTCGCATCGTATCCGAACGCCCTGCTCGTGTTTTCGCCCCGCTATCAGCGATTTACCATTGACAAATGCTTTTATTGTCAAACGCGGCATGCTACGGCCGGCAATACGGTTGTCGGTTTGACAACTCGTGTCGCATAGTTTTCCATAATCGCCGACACATAACGAGCGGCTCGCAACTTTCAAGGCAGCGGGTAACGGTCCCGCTCCGGAGGCAGGCCGAGATCCATATACATATTGCATATAATTTGCGGGCGGAGATTTAAATGGAATAACGAGCGGTCGGATCTGCGCGTGTGTACGCGCGGCCTGATACCATTTACATGAAAAACAATGTTCGAGCGAATTAATTGGCGGGCAGGCACGCTGCCTCGCGCCGCCGCGTCATTAGGTGTCTGCGATCGAGGAAACCGCGTGACAAAGTGAATTCACGGAGCACGTGATGCTGCGGGATGACCGGTTGCTCGGGCGAATCATGTGACAAGAGCTCTCCGATGGGAATGCTTTTCTTTCCTTGCCGTTCACCTCGTCGCTCCGGCTTGATAGGAATAAAGCCGTGATTATCGCGATCGACAGGAGGACCCCGGGATCCGTTAATGACCGTGGATCGAAGCATTCGCTTCTTATATGGGACTTGCGCCCGCTGTTCGAGTCAACTAATCCCTAATCCCTTGATACACGCGCGTTGATTCGTATTGTAAAGAGATCATTCAGGGATCGGATAGAGAGGTATCGCGTTTTGCGTGAAATCCTTGTAATAAAGTACGGAAAGCACGTTGAAGTATAGCCGATTCAGGTTTCTTTCTTTGCCAATTGCGACGAATACACGCGGACACGTTCCACGCGATGTGGATAAGCTCTGCTCTCTTCCCGTATCGTTGGCAGTTTTTCTTTTTAATAGACTAATGCGCGTTCGTTTAAGGTAATCAACGAAAGTCGGATAGATCGCGAACGTTTCGTTCAATCAAAAATCTCTCACGGCCAACGGGAATCTGGGCGAACGAGCAATCTGGCATAATATCATAAATCATGATCCATATCTGACAAACATAATTTATCCTTACTCAAGCATGGCACTCATGTGACACGAGAGATGTTTCGTAATGCGATTAATTAAAAGAAACACGGGCAATAATGTTCGTAAACGAGAGCCGCGTGCGACGTTTAATTTAAATGGCATTATGAACTTATAAAGATTGATCTCGCATCCCTTGATGCGTTGTAATAGAGTGCAAGTTGTTTTCACCGTCGAATAGCGTGCAATTTTATTGTTTACCTACTTAGAAGTTGCCGATCTATTCGATGGGCTAAATAAAGTCTGTCGTGAGGAGAAGCACGTACACAGTAGAGTTCTAGCAAAATTAGTCGGATCGGTATGTTTCCCGACCGCGTGATGAGCATCGAATAACTCCCTGTCCCAATTTCCTTACAGATTGTCGCGCTTATTTAATGCAAACGAAATGAAATATTTTCAGGATGACCGATCCAAATGGTACCCCAAGTTCGGATGAAAAGGATAAGCCCCAGTTGTACATGAGACATGCCTTGAACGGATCCGGGGATAGCCTGGGCAACGACCACACCAGTAATTCTTCAACTTTACGAAACTCGTACGACAATCATCAGGAGATACAAGGCTCCTCGGACTTTATTTGTAAGTATGTGCCTCACGTGACTTGCATTTAAAATAGAATAGTTTCATTCGAACGAATGATGCAGCATTTAAACGAACAATTCTTTGCACAGTGGTGGAGGAGCCAGGAGATTATGGGATGCACCGTAAGGAGAGTTTCGTAGATTCGGCCTTAAGATGCGCAAGGCGACGTTGTAGATCAATGTGCAGAAAGAAAACCCTTCACAAGAGGCTGCCGGTTTTCAATTGGTTACCAAAGTACACGGGGCACGATGCGCTCGGGGACCTTGTCGCTGGTGTTACTGTAGGGCTCACTGTTATTCCGCAATCCCTAGCGTACGCTAACGTGGCGGGTCTACCGCCTCAGGTAAATGTTATTGTCAAGAAAACATTTCGGCTGGTCGATAGCAGAGCTTTTCATGGACGTATGTTTGTTTTACAGTACGGATTATACGGTAGCTTTTTGGGCTGCTTCATTTATATTATATTTGGATCTTGTAAAGATACCCCGTTGGGACCCAGCGCTATCATCTCCTTGCTCACCCATCAAACGGTCGCGCATCTAGATGCACCCCTGGAACACGCGATACTTCTCTGCTTCTTAGCTGGCCTCATCGAATTGATAATGGGTCTGTTTGGTCTAGGTAAATGTTAAAAGAACCACCTGGTCATGTGCGATTCGTTATCGCTGTTTAATAATTCGATACGTGTTCCAGGATTCTTAATTGATTTCATATCTGGACCAGTCAGCTCCGGGTTCACATCAGCAGTAGCTTTAATCATCGTCACATCACAGATCAAGGACGTGCTTGGTATTCCTGCTAAAGGATCGCAGTTTCTTGAAATGTGGAAAAGTCTGATTGGATACTTGCACGAGACTTCCACTTGGGACGCTGCCCTTGGAGCAACTTGTATAGCACTCCTTTTATTTCTCAGGGTATGCGACTATCAATTAAATGCATCGATGGTAATGTATCATTAAGTTTCCTTTAATACTAATTTCATTCATTATGTTTTGCAGCTCCTGGCATCGTACAGTATTGGTCCCAAAGATGAAGAACTACAAAGTACAAAATATCGCATAATAAATAAGATTATTTGGCTGGTCGGTACATCGCGAAACGCACTTCTTGTTATACTCTGCGGTCTTTTAGGATACACTTTTAGGGAAGAATCTCCCTTCAAACTGGTTGGTAAGAACAATAAAATAGGATTAATACATGCTGCCTTCAAAGTTAAAGAAAGAGACGAAGACGATAGACTTTTAATTAATTTAGATTTAAATCGAATTATATAGAATTAACAAGTAATACTTTATGTTCTCGTGTAGGATACATACCAGGCGGTATGCCCAATGTACGATTACCACCGTTCAGTTATACCAAAGATGTTAATACAACAGTAACGTTTGTCGATATGGTTTCGAACTTGGGGAGCGGTATTCTTATAATACCGCTGATCTCGCTGATGGAAGATATTGCCATTTGCAAAGCCTTCTGTAAGCTATCTTATCCCTTTGCTACGCATTATACATTCATTTCGTTACCCGCAACAACAACAAAACTAAGATCTTGTGTTTATTTCAGCAACTGGAAAATCAGTCGATGCAACGCAAGAATTAATAGCGATCGGAATGTCAAACATTGGTAATTCTTTCGTGCAGGCTTTTCCTGGCACTGGATCTCTCAGTAGAAGCGCAGTAAACAATGCGTCTGGAGTTAGAACACCAATGGGTGGTATTTATACTGGTACTCATCAATTAACAATTAGCCATTTATGTTACTCTTCTCGTGAACACGTAGCTTTGACACATTTATCATTTCTCGCAGGTACCTTAGTAATATTAGCTCTCTGTTTCTTCACCCCGTACTTCAGCTACATCCCAAGGTCAACGTTAGCGGCAATTATTATAGCTGCGGTAATATTCATGGTGGAAGTGAAAGTTGTCAAACCAATGTGGAGAACCAAAAGTAAATAGATAATTTTATAAATAAACTTCGAACGATTTTTTCGGACAATCCGGAAATTATTATACCGCTGTTTCATTTCAGAATCAGATTTAATTCCTGGATTGGGCACGTTCATCGCGTGCCTACTGTTACAATTGGAGATCGGTATTCTCTGCGGTATTGGGCTAAATATCTTATTTATATTATACCACGCAGCACGGCCGAAGATATCCGTAGAAAAACTTACTGTAAGTCTATCCCCGATATGAATTTTTCATAGTAATCATACATAAATTGATCAAACGTGTTATTTTTTATTGCAGACCCGACACGGTATTCAGTATCTCATGTTAACTCCGGATCGATGCTTAATCTTCCCATCTGTAGATTACGTGCGAAATTTAGTAACAAAATACAGTCAACAAGGTGAAAACGTAGCAACGCCAGTTGTAATTGATTGCTCCCATATTTACGGAGCAGATTTTACCGCGGCCACGGTTATCGAAAGCTTAACGAAAGACTTCGCGATGAGGGGACAGCCACTATTCTTCTACAATTTGAAGCCCTCGGTTTATGCTGTGTTTGAGGGTGTTGCATCTACAGACTTTGTTGTATATTATACTCGAGATGCACTGAATGATCTCCTCAAAGACAGAGGATATTTAAAACAGATTAAATAGAATACTTAATTTATACGTACCAAATTGCTTAATGCAACTTGGATTAACATATTATTATCATCTTATTTTACGTAAATAATAGAACTTAAGTAACGTCTTTCTTAGAGTTAATAATTGTTATTATAAATTTTATACAAATATGAATTACAGAGCAAGTACTTCTCATTTATTTTCTCATCGATTTTCGACTAATCATATAAAGAATCATCGCGTTTTATATTTGAAAATACATTGCGAGTAATGTACTATTTATATTTAATATTTGGTGGTCTAGGCGTATTTTTAATAAATCATTTCTATAATGTATCATGAATCAAATGAGATTACATTCAACATTTACTACAATTCACTATTTGTATCTACTTCCAAGAGTATGCAATAAATTTTGCCCAATATTAAGTACGCAACAAGATTAATATTAGATGGGGAAGAAAAAAGATTGAAACGCCACAGAAGTATTTTAAATATTTTATTATTAAATCAAATAAGAATGTGTGCTTATTCATTTTCCTGAGAACGTAGTCTAGCACTTGCATTGGTTACACGGATAGAAAGTTGTTGAGCACGCTCGACAATGGTTTTACGCTTCTTGCTGCTCACACCATGAGCAATTTCAGCGCAGAATTTCCTGTTCTGCATCATTAGAACTTCTAGTTCCTATAAATTATTCATAAACCAAAAATGTTATGTTGTTGTTATTTGTAATATTGCAGAATAATTGAAATTAATTTCTCACCTTAACATTATGTACCAAGACTTTTCTGAAACCAGTTGGTAGCATGTGACGGGTCTTCTTGTTGCTTCCGTAACCAATGTTGGGCATCAAATATTGGCCCTTGAAACGCCTACGAACTCTGTTGTCGATACCCTTAGGTTTACGCCAGTTTCTCTGAAATATTGTATTAACATTTTATGTACTGCATAGATTCAGAAGTATGGCAGTAATTGCAATTAACTGCCTCAACTTCATTAGAGGAAAAACAGTTTCAAAAAATATGTAAATAACTAACCTTCAATTTACTGTATCTATCACTTTGGTGACGAATGAACTTCTTTGTCCTTTTCTTCACAATCGTGGGCCTGTATACTGGTCGGATAGCCATTTTTTAAGGATGTTAGGGTACTGTAATTAAAAACACAAATTCACTGTAAATTAATTTCTTCGAACACCACACATTTCATCGTCTGTTGTTTTAATAATATATATTTGTGATAGTTAACAATTAAAAAGAAATATAGTCTGTTGCATAACTATTTGCCCGTTTATATTAAGCTAACAAGTGTATATTTTGCATTGTCTAAGCGATTTTTCTGAAATATTCGGATATTCAACAACACACGTACCGTCCCTCGAAACACACCAAACGAAAAAGGTTATGTCCGATGCAACACATGACGTAGTGGTGGCGAACTATCGATAATTATCGATGGTCAGCACTATCGAGAACTATCGATAGTTTATTTTATCGAACACAAGTTAAAGATTTGCAGGGACATGTATGTTTACGGCAATTTTACGGTTTGTTAGCCTGCTTGGTGCTTCGATACTATCGATAGTCATGATGAAGAAGGCCATATCGTTACGTTTCCCTAGTGTAGCATCGGCCGTCGATAGTTACTAATAGTGCTAAGAGTACATTTATGTAAATACATATATATCATTTACTGCACGCTTATAATTTACAACTTTCAATACCTGTAACTGTCGATTGTGAAAGTAAAGTATCGATAGCTTTTGATCGTGTGACCATCGATAATTATTGATAGTACAATCGATAATCTTCAACCACTATTCAAGATGGCGTCGACCATTTAATGCAGTTCTGTTATGTCAGAAACAAATAATAAGTTTTTACAATAATTTAGTGCTGGTATTTTAAAAATATCTAGATCAGCTTGTTCTTTGTGAATTTCCAAACGTGAGAAGTGACGTGTAGTTAATGGAGAGGGACAATACATTTCGAAAACCTTCTGTGACATGTACGTAACCTCGAGTACGTAAACTGTTTTGTACTTTACAGTATTCACGAGATCATAACAAGTTACGAAAACTGCAGAAGTTCTGGTTTTACTTGCAACAATTCTGTAGTTATCAGTTGTAAAATTTGTGTGCATTTAAACTATGAAATGTATTGTAAGTCAATTTATAAAGGTAGCTTCCAAATATTAACTTTTGCTCAGTGGATACAATGTCCATTCGCACCAAGTTATCAACTGTTCGGTTCAACACATTCCGTGCCATGTGTATCACCGATGGTATACGCTTACATGCTTATTTAATGCATTGAAAACGGCTTGGCATGGAACGTGTCAAGGTATCTTTCATTCATTTAAAATTGTATATTTGTGAATAATATATTAATAATTGTTTATTGCAGGTTCACACAGGGAGTTGCTCTTTCAAGAATCGTTTCTGGCTTGCCCAAACCGTGTTTCCCGTTTCCCACAGCAACGTTTCCAATCTCCTCCAGCAGCGTTTCTGGTTCCTTCGACTACATAACAATATTATGGGCTGATACTATCTACTTAAGAACGACGGTTCTGGCTCCCCTGAGCACAAGTGGAGTTGCGAGCTCTAAGCTGTACATCTCTGAACAGCAGTAACTTATGTGTGGTGTATTGATAATTTGTCAGTATGATAGAGTAATTACAGCAGCATAGCACCATCGTATTAAATTATACTTATATTAATTATATTTATATTCGTTTTAAAAATCTATATAAGTGTTAGCTTTAAGATGTATTGTAAATCAATTTATAAGAATAATCTATAAGTAATAGTTAGTTTCTAAACCATTTTCGTAGCATATTTAAATGTATGCTATTATCATTATTGTAATTTTCATTATTACTTAATCAGAAAATGTAAATTCTATATCTATTGTGAATTATATCTTGTAAATTCTAAATCTATATCTATACTACATATCCATATAAATCTATGCTACTATTATAATTTAACTATAAGATGTATTGTAAATTAATTTATAAGAATAGTCAATAAGCAATAGTTTTTAGTTTCTAAACCATTTTTGTAGCATATTTAAATCTATGTTATTATCATTATTGTAATTGTCATTATTCTTTAATTATTAGATGTATTGTAAATTAATTTATAAGAATAGTCAATAAGTAATAGCTTATAGTTTTTAAAACATTTTTGTAGCGTATTTAAATCTATGCTGTTATTAGTGTTGTAATTTTCGTTATTATTTAATTATAAGATGTATTGTAAATTAATTTATAAGAATAATCTATAAATAATAGCTTTTAAGTTTAAATATTATAATTTTTGTAATTTGTACATTACTGCAATTTTTCAATAAATCTTCACAAAAGGAATGCAACTGGTTTCATTCATTTATCACCTGTTCACTGCTAATAATTTAAGTTAGAGATAAGGGCTGGAAAATGACGACAAAGTTGTGGAATTCCCAATAGTATTGAAGTTTTCGAAATTTCCTGGAAAATGACGTCAAATTCCAAGAATTAGTGGAACAGAATATTTGGGGATTTGTAGCAAGAGGAATTCTGTATTATGTTTCGAGAAATATCTCATAGCATATTATGTTCTGATACAATTTGTCGCTTTCGAGCATGAGAGATTCCGTAAAAGCAAGTTCTGGGAAATTCTTGGAAATGACGTCACATTCCAGGAACTGCTGAAATGAAAGACCTCCTCGCACATCATGTTCTCCTGATACAAATTGGCGATTTCGAGCACTTGGGATTCCGTAAAAGCAGGTTCTGAGAAATTCTTGGAAATGACGTCACATTCCAGGAACTGGTGAAATGAAAGACCTCCTCGCATATCATGTTCTCCTAATACAAATCGGCGATTTCGAGCACTTGGGATTCCGTAAAAGCAGGTTCTGAGAAATTCTTGGAAATGACGTCACATTCCAGGAATTGGTGAAATGAAAGACCTCCTCGCATATCATGTTCTCCTGATACAAAATCGCGATTTTCAGCCAAGGGACTGCCCGAAATTCACGATTTTGTATCAGGAGAACATGATGTGGGAGGAGGTCTTTCATTTTACCAATTCCTGGAATGTGACGTCATTTCCAAGAAATTCTCAGAACCTGCTTTTACGGAATCCCAAGTGCTCGAAATCGCCGATTTGTATTAGGAGAACATGATGTGCGAGGAGGTCTTTCATTTCAGCAGTTCTTGGAATGTGACGTCATTTCCAAGAATTTCCCAGAACTTGCTTTTACGGAATCCCCTTTGCTCGAAATCGTCAATTTGTATCAGGAGAACATGATATGCGAGGAGGTCTTTCATTTCACTAATTACTGGAATTTGACGACATTGCCAAGAATTTGCCAGAACTTGCTCTTAGGGAATCCCTCTTGCTCGAAATCGCCAATCTGTGTCAGGAGAATGCAATACGCGAGGAGGCCTTTCAAAACATGATTTTGCGGAATCGTTTGTTAGCAACGAAATTGCAAAACGGGATTTGAGAAAACTTACCTCGATTTCTTGACCCAACAAAGTTCCAAAGCGAAAATTTTGGGAACACAGTTAGTAACAATGTTGCTAGTACTATAAGTTAATCATAAAAAGTACAAGTAAATTGTCGGACATCAGACATAATTAGAGGATGCTTAACTTAAATTATTAGGAGTGGACAGGTGTTAAAAAAATTAAACTAGTTGCATTCCTTTTGTGAAGATTTATTGAAAAATTGCAGTAATGTACAAATTACAAAAATGATAATGTTTAAACTTAAAACGTATTACTCACAGATTATTCTTATAAATTAATTTTACAATACATCTTATAATTAAATAATAATGAAAATTACAACAATGATAACAGCATAGATTCAAGTATGCTACAAAAATGTTTCAGCAATTAACAACTATTACTTATAGATTATTTTTATAAATTAATTTACAATACATCTTATAATTAAGTAATGATGAAAATTACTGTAATGATAATAGCATACATTTAAATATGCTACGAAAATGGTTTAGAAACTAACTATTACTTATAGATTATCCTTATAAATTAATTTACAATACATCTTAAAGTTAACACTTATATAGATTTTTAAAACGAATATAAATATAATTAATATAAGTATAATTTAATACGACGGTGCTATGCTGCTGTTATTACTCTATCATACTGACAAATTATCAATACACCACACATAAGTTACCGCTGTTCAGAGATGCACAGCTTAGAGCTCGCAACTCCACTTGTGTTCAGGGGAGCCAGAACTGTCGTTCTTAAGTACGTAGTATCAGCCCATAATACTGTTATGTAGTCGAAGGAACCAGAAACGCTGTTGGAGGAGGTTGGAAACGTTGCTGTGGGAAACCGGAAACACGGTTTGGGGAAGCCAGAAACGATTCTTGAAAGAGCAACTCCCTGTGTGAACCTGCAATAAACAATTATTAATATATTATTCACAAATATACAATTTTAAATGAATGAAAGATACCTTGACACGTTCCGTGCCAAGCCGTTCTCAATGCATTAAATAAGCATGTAAGCATGTACCATCGGTGGTACAGATAGCACGGGACGTGTTAACCAAACAGTTGATAACTTGGTGCGAATGGACATTGTATCCACTGGGCAAAAGTTAATATTTGGGAGCTACCTTTATAAATTGACTTACAATAAATTTCATTGTTTAAATTCATACAAATTTTACAACTGATAACTACAGAATTGCTGCAAGTAAAACCAGAATTTCTACAGTCTTCGTAACTTGTTATGATCTCGCGAATACTCTAAAACACAAAACAGTTTACATACTCGAGGTTACGTACATGTCACAGACGATTTTCTAAATGTATTATCCCTCTCCATTAACAATACATCACTTCTCACGTTTGGAAATTCACAAAGGACAAGCTCACCTAGATATTTTTAAAATACAAGCACTAAATTATTATAAAAACATATTAATTGTTTCCGACATAAAAGAACTGCGTTAAATGGTCGACGCCATCTTGAATACTGGTTGAAGACTATCGATTGTACTATCGATAATTATCGATAGCCGCCATTATCAAAAACTATCGAACTATCGATAGTTATTGGCTTGGAGTTATAAGTTATTAGCATGCAATAAATAATAAATACTTGCATAAATGTACTTTCATCACTATCGACAACTGTCGATAGCTGATACTTCTAAAGGGCAGAGCGATCCTTCGATACTTTTCGAAAATAATTGATTCTTAAATATCGATGCTTTCGATGTCACCGACGCTTAAATATCGATACCTTTGAGCGGAATCGCCCATGCTTACCTACGATAATCTACTTTAGTTTCGAATACCGATAACAATCGATAGTTTTCGATAGTAGTGACCATCGATAATCATAGACAGTACAATCGATAGTTCTCCACCACTACTGCTATATCTTTCTGTCAAAGTAATGCGTTGTCCGATGCATCCGGGTAATGAGCAAGAAGGGTGAATTAATATGTAAATGTGACGTACGATGCCTTTACTGGGTGTTCCAACATGAGATATTTACAAAGATGTAACATGTTCAGGTAACAGAGCACTGATGCGATAATTCTTTCCATTTGGCTATCTGACATTTCCAGCGCGTACGAAGTTTAAAGTATCGTTAATAAATTTGTTCAAATGATATAATATCGGAAACATAAGCTGCAACATGTTTCGCATTATTAGCGGAAAGCGTACAATTATTGTGCATTTATTCTTTACTATAATTGCAAGTGGCATTTAATTACGAATACCGAATGCGCATTATTATGCACCTTGCCACGGTTGTGCGTGCGGTACATTGACGCAGATTGGAATATTTATTCAGCTCACACTGGATCAAAGAAAATTTAAATCAAAAGCTGAGATTTACATTGACGTACTTACGTTGAAAAATACCGTTCACAAAGGATCATGTCAAGTGTAGTCCTAATTTCATTCGACATATTTTTCTCATTGCTGTAGTGTTGGATTTATTTATTTATGAATAAAAATATTACGTCCAAAATTAGAATTATCCATAATTGTGTTGTTAACTATTTTATTGATATTTTTATTTTATTGTCATTTACAGCAACGTTAAAGGGAATAGGATCGATTGGTATTATGTTTGAATAAAATGACATCAGAAATTGGCATTAGAGACGCAACATCTGAGAAAGAGGATGGAAGAGAGGATACCGAAGAACAATCTGTCACATTGTTAACAGTTGGTGAAACAATCGAGGGATCTCCAGCTAGTGTGAAACACGTGGAAACCGATACAATACAAAGTAATAATAGAAAAGTATTTCTGTCCAATGTTAGGAATGATTTTATCGAACAAAGTGTGAATGTTCCTTTACAATCGGATGCATATTGTACATCAAATCAAAATGGTTTACAGCAGCCGGAGGCATCTCATGAAACAGAAGTAATTGATAATACAGATGTTGAAACGTTAAATTCCATTGGAGAGAGAAACGCGTGTGTCGAAGCAAAATGTAGCAAAGGAGATGCAGCCTTGAGCACTGCTGTAACGAGCGATGAAGTTATGCAAAACTCCGGTCAAAGACTTTCGTTGCTCTCCCACAAAAATTTAACTAGAAAAAAGTGCTTTTTAGCGGGCGTGGAAAATAATCCCGGAGAGGTACAGTTGCCTCTATCCTCCAGAAATATGATTAGAAAGAAACAATTCTTCAGCAAAGACTTGCAGCCTAACAGTACAGAATCTCTATACGAACAAAGAACAGGGGACAGGCATAATAATAATAATGATGACAATGCCTTTGGTGGCACCAACAATAGAGATTCTATAAGAGATGCTTGTAGTTTACCTTTGGAAAGTATTGCCTCGTGCAGTACAGATGAAAAGTCACAATTTCAGAGCACTTCGATAAGCGAAGCACAGAACAACGATATTGTCAATGCACATAAATCAATAAGTTTAACAGAGAACAATAATAAAAGTACAAGTGAAGATTTGAACATATTGTACGAGGATGGTAGCTCACATGTTCATGAAAGCACGCCAAAAGTGCAGCACGCTTTGGCAGACTTAGCGCACTGTAATGATGTTACAGCAAAACCATTTAAACTGCCAATACTAGAAAATTTATCGGAAGCTGCCAGTGCTCAACAAACTGAGCTGGAAGAAAATGCTGTTGCGCTCTTGGAACCCTCGTCAGCAAGGAAAGAACATTTGGAGGAAGCTCAAGGCATCGATGTAGAACCTCGTTCTTCGAACAGTAGCGATGCGAGTAATTCCGATACTGAATCGCAGCAAGCTGCTTCAGGTCACAATGGGACCAAAAAGGTGCAGTTTATTGTATCAAAAATTCATATAGTCTTATTGCAATGACAATAATTATTCCAGCTTTATGTATTTCTTTTCAATATTTCTTATTACTTGTGTACTTGATGTCTATTCTTTTCAATCGTGATCGAATGTTTAATATAGTTAAATATACATGTTCTCTTTGCACCTGCATAGCTGCATACGCGATGTAAGCTTAATTCAAATCATTGATACATTAATATTACACTCCTTCAAACTTAAATCGTAGCATAAGTGACTTCTTTGAAATTAAAAACTGTCTCGAAACTAAAAGTTCCGAATTATATGTTACTTTAGAGGCCATGCGATACAAACGGTATCGTAACAAGAGAAGGTGTGGAATATTATCAATTATGGCGAAGTACCGAAGGTTTTTCGTTTCCTGAAGGTTTATACGAAACACTGTACCCAACTCCACCACCGCTTCCACCGCGGGTAACGCACAAACTTTTACACAGAAGTAACGCTTTACCAAATGGCCCACCAGAATTACCCAAAAGACATCCCCAAAAAAATTCTGCACCATTGCACCCTGAAGATTGTTTTGGATTTGAAATAGTAGATGTTGACGAAGCTTCCAATTCAAAGGTAATTCAATGAAGCAATTCTTATGCACTGCAATTGATTGGTAAGCCTACGTTATAATTTTGCTGTTTGTATCTAATGGAACTTCGACATTTGCATATTTTCCCTTATGCGAACTGTATTCCTCTTTTTTAAAGTACATCAGACTCTGAAATCTCTAATTATTTGGCCTAATATTTTAGTCACGTAGAGCCGTTACAAAAAGCATAGCGTTATTAAGTTCACCGAGGGCACCTAGACCATTGGAGAGACCAGCATCGGGAGTAACGAATCAATTGGAATGTCCACCAACGCCTACGCATCGTCCAAAACCATTACGTCCATTACCCATGTGCCAAACATCGAACGCACCATTATCATCCGAAGAACCTTTGCCTCCAGGTAAAAGACAGTAGGTTTACAACAATTATTTTTTAAGAGGAACTTTAAATTAAATTCGACCTCGTTACAGCATGGGAAGCAAGAATCGACAGTCATGGCAGGGTGTTCTATATAGATCATGTTAATCGAACGACCACTTGGCAGAGACCCACTTTAATGACTCAAAACACCGGCTGCGATCTACGGAGGCAGCAGTTAGATAGACGATATCAGAGCGTTCGTCGAACTATTTCTCGGCCTGACAATATCGATCGTGAACCATCCAGTTCGCAGCATGCAAATGGAAACAATGCCGAGGGTCCGAAACGGTTGAATGACCCGGCTGAAAGAAATAAAACGGAACCATTCGATCTTAATACGAGTCCACCAGTATTATTTTTAACGAGACCCGACTTCTTCACAGTATTACACAGCCACACCGAGGCAGTGGAATTGTATAATCGTAATCCTACTTTGAAGTATATGATCAGTAAGATCAGGCGAGACGTAGCGGTTTTTCTCAGATACGAGCACAACAGAGATTTGGTAACGCTGATCAATTTCTTTTCCGATCCGAATAAGGAACTGCCCAGAGGCTATGAGTCGAAGCTCGATAAAACAGGCAAAGTAAATAGGCCACGATTCTAATTATCATTTGTGCTATTTCAATTTTTCCTTCGGTAAAGTGAAGCGACATTTAATTAATCGTTTAATGTAATTGCAGAGATTTTTCATTTGTCACGCTAGAAAAGCAACATCCTTCATCGATCCAAGATTACCCACCGAACCAGCACACCCGCGAGCATTACTGGACGAAGCACCTGTACCGCCACCGAGACCGCAGCAATCGGCTATCACAACTACACCTGATATACCCGTAGCTTATAACGATAAAGTCGTTGCCTTTTTGCGTCAACCAAATATAATGGATATATTAAAAGAAAGGCATTCGGCCTTAGGGCAAAACATTGCACTCCGAGAGAAGGTAAATACGATACGAATCGAAGGTACCGCTGCTTTACAACGATTGGGACACGATGTACCCCTAGCACTATTACTAAGGTAACAAATAATTTAATTTATATTTCATTCAGAGTAACACACAAACCGTTCACGAGTATTGAATTTTTCATTTTTTACAGCCTTTTTGAACAAGAAATTATGTCATACGTACCTGGAAACGTGGGAAGATCTCCGCTGGGCAGTCCACACGCTTCACCTGGCTTAACGAGAGCTTCTGCTAGAGCCCCAGCTCCGTACAGAAGAGACTTCGAGGCTAAACTTAGAACGTTTTACAGGAAGCTGGAAAGCAAAGGATACGGCCAAGGTCCTGGAAAATTAAAGTAGGTTTATCATGATGTATATAATAAGACGTAATGTTTTATCTGGAGTTACGTATTTAGTTATTTTCTTCGTACTTTACTTAGATTGCACATTAGAAGAGAACATTTTTTGGAAGACGCTTTTACCCGCATCATGGCTGCTTCGAAGAAGGACTTGCAAAAGAGCAAGTTGGCGATTACATTTGACGAGGAAGAAGGTGTAGACTACGGTGGACCATCTCGTGAATTCTTCTTTCATCTGTCGCGCGAACTTTTCAATCCCTATTACGGATTGTTCGAATATTCCGCAAACGACACGTACACCGTACAAGTATCGCCAATGTCAGCCTTCGTGAACAATTATCACGATTGGTTCAGATTTTCGGGCAGAGTTTTGGGCCTGGCATTGGTTCACCAATATCTGCTCGATGCATTTTTCACGCGGCCTTTTTACAAAGCTCTCCTGAGAATACCAGCGAGCCTGAGCGACTTAGAGAGTCTGGACCAGGAATTCCATCAAAGTTTAATGTGGATCAAAGAGAGGGATATCAGTATTGAACCACTGGAACTGACTTTCTCGGTCACGGAGGAACTCTTGGGACGAGTGACCGAACGTGAATTAAAGCCGGGGGGTAGAAATATTGCTGTTACAGAAAAGAACAAGAAGGAGTATCTCGAGAGGGTTGTACGTTGGAGACTTGAGCGAGGCATTGCCGAGCAAACGGAATTGTTGGTACGCGGCTTTTACGAAGTTGTAGATCCACGATTGGTATCGGTTTTCGATGCGCGCGAACTGGAGTTAGTAATAGCCGGGGCAGCTGAAATTGATCTGAACGATTGGAGAACGCACACGGAATACAGAAGCGGTTATCACGATGCTCATCCGGTGGTAGAATGGTTCTGGAGCAGTATAAGCCGATTTACTAATGAACAACGATTAAGGTTACTGCAGTTTGTTACTGGCACATCAAGCATTCCATACGAAGGATTCGCAGCTTTGCGTGGATCTACAGGGCCACGGAAATTCTGCATTGAAAAATGGGGAAGACCAAATAGTTTGCCCAGGTATAGAAATTTATATTCCACCGTTAATGTAGATGTAAATCAGATAACTAAGAATTCTGTTCAGTTAATGTTAGCATGATATTCTTCTTTTTTTTAACTAAATGTATTTTCAGAGCTCATACGTGCTTTAATCGCTTGGATCTTCCACCGTATCCTACACCCGAAATTTTATACGAGAAACTTTTATTGGCTGTAGAGGAAACCAATACGTTTGGAATAGAATAAGATCAATTTCCTACGGTTGCAGCAAATACATGGCCGATGTGGTGAGAAAACGCACTGTGCTTCGTACTGTTGTAATGAAGCATCATTACGACTTTAAAGGAATATTGGTAATGTACCCTATATTATTCAGAAACTTGTGATTGGATTTTTAGTATCACTGCAATCAAAACTGTATCAAAATGTAAATATCCAAGAGAAAAAACAGTTGCGCATATTTTGAAAATTTTAAATATTGCATACATGTTGCTGTAATCTATTTATATTGAAACCGATGTAATTCGCGCAGTACATATCCTGTACAAAAAAAAAGAGAGTTAAATACTTAGATATGAACACACGCGATTGCTTTTGTTCGAGTATTAATAATTATAGAAATTGTTGAAACAAGATCCTAGATATAGCGACAAAAAGCAGATTTGAAACTGACAAAAACACGTAATGTATTATATTTGACGTAATTTATACGACAGCTTCTATCCGTTAAATTTTACAAAAATACTCGTAAAAGGTTTTCCATAAAAATTTGATGAACAAATGTATTTCACGAAGTGGCGCGATTACCTTGCTAATTTATTCTGTGGTCTACTTATTGTTAGTTAATAGTTATGATAATGATTTCTAGTCTGTATTTTTAAATATTAAATTTGCAGCTATTTTTCTAATATTTTTTAGACATTCCACGCCAGCTTATTTAATACCGTTGCAATAAATTTACTGTGTCCTACAAGAAAGCATGAAAAAGCGTTTGGTGAGCGAAGCATTTTTGACACGTAACGATATCTTTTGGCAAAGGCATCATGCAGTTTTATAAACATTTTTCTAGTGTCCTTTGTTTTAAATCTTCTGGCCAAGTATTTGTAAAACGCCCGAAAAATTGGTCAATGAATAGACAATTGAAATGCGAATAATATATTGAGAATACAAAGTCAATCAAAGTAATATTAATAATAAGTTGTCGTTCAACTTTTCATTTCGCGTATAGTATTATATTAGTATCATTACAAAATTACATTCAGTGTGTACAATGTTGTTTCGAATCACGTTTATCTAATTCATTAAAATTCGTAGAAAAATCGTAGAAGAAGGAATATGTTAAACAGAACATATAATGTTGCTGGAAAAATTGGTATGCACGTAGCTGATCTTATACTTCAACATTTACTCTACCTCTTCAATTTTAATATCGCTTCAGAAAACAAAGTTACGTCTTTTAATCGTTTATCTCGTTCCTGGTGTTTGAAAAAGACGGAGCATGCATGAAATATAAAAAATTATACGGGTTTCTGTAAAATATGCGGACAGCACATAACTTTGTTCATATTACTTCTCAATTCTGGTAAGAAATTTCATGGAAAACTTACTGTAACAGAATTATTTGTTATTATATTAGAACTCGAAGGGAAGTATACAAAATTTCAGTGTTGGTAAATTAAAAAATTATTAACTATAAAATATGAAACCATCTGTGGGATATACGATATTTACTTAAAACAATCTCATTCTTTTCGACGATTTGATTGAATTGTGTGGTCATAACAGTGACGATGTTGACAGTAACGATAATAACATTAATGTAGTAATAATAGTAACGATATTTATTAAATGGAGATACTAATATTATGTGATTGTTGGAAATAAGTTGCACTTTATATTATCTATAAACTAGTCATATAGAATAGTAAATTGTAGAATATTTAGTATTTATTGTACGAGATACAGGCATTGTAATCTTAGATAACACGATATTTACAATGAACCATGACTGTGTGAGCATTCTTTACTTTATTGTTAAACAAAATAAAATGTGCCTCTTTTGTTATGTTACATTAAACATTGTTGTTCGTTCGTATTTACCAAACTTCCTTCTTTCATCCAAATAAAAATTTGCATGTGTTTTCATATTAATTTTACTATTAAAAAAGCTAAGGATGTCTAAGAATTCGGAAATTCGAATAATATTAAAATTTGAATTTCCGCTGGAATCAATGCGCACAATCAAATGAAATATGCAACAATTGAACCGTCGTGCTCAATTTTAAAATATGCCGAACCATTGGCGAAATTTAAGATCGTGTTTGGATGAAACCCTAAAAAAATAAAAGAAAAGTTCGATTACCCTATGTAATTACCAAAAATGTAAATCAAGAGAAATAAGTAGGGAAGGAGCGACACCCACGCATCTTACAGCCCTGACAACGTATGATATCCGCCAACACTGGTGATTCGAGTGCGCAAGCAAGCGAAACGTACGGCGCGCGCGCACGTTTCGTTCGACGCGTTGCGTTAAACTTTGTCTAGACTTCTCATCGATTGCTTTTTAAAGAGAAGCCGGAGTATAATCAAAAAAATCTTGCATCCGGAACTTAGCCTTGGGGTAGTAGTAATGTATTAGAGAGCGAAATCGGCGCGTGCGAAATCTATCGTCCATGCTCCTTCCTCCAAGTCTAGTATAGCATAAGTACGAATCGCGTTGATCTCACCTTTGCACGCGCAAATCAGCCGAGCCGTAAAATCGTCGAGCAACGGCGGCCATCTTTACGGCTCCGAAACGGGCTGTGGTTTGGTGACAGAGAAGACGTTCGTGGTTCTTCATGCGGTTCACGCGACCATCTCGTCGCCTATGCACCCTACAAGAGATCGCCAGTAATTTTTAAGTGCGGCTAACAAGAAGAACTAGTGGAACTCGTGTCACGAATCCGTGGTACCGAAATATGGCAATGGAGACGCCGAGGGAGCGTGAGATTGCCGCGGAAGACAGTATTAAGGTGGTCTGTAGGTTTCGACCTTTGAACGACTCCGAGGAAAAGGCTGGCTCTAAGTTTGTCGTGAAATTTCCTTCCGGCGGCGAGGAGAATTGCATATCCATTGGGGTACGTATATCTCTTTCGCATACGTCATTGTCCTTTTTTAGTTATACGCTCGTTAACCGTGTCTAGCTTACTGCTACGTGTGATGTCACCGTGCCCAGCTGACAGCTGCTCCCGGCCCGCATCCCTAACTTATCCAAAGCCGTGGAACCGCATGCTATGCATTTTATCACCGCTTACAGAATTCTCCAAACGACCCACGATGATTCACATTCGTTATTTTCGGCGAAATCGATTTCATTCCGCCGACCAACGGCGCCCGTTTTTCCCCCGCATTGACGCATTCGAACGACCGGAGCAAACCTCGTTTTTGAAATAAATTACGAGTCAACTAATCATCGACTATCGAACTTCTTAAATCGGTTTGATAATCGATCGATAACCAAAACAACATTTGCCCTATTATAGAGAAAATGACCGCTGTCCATCGGGATTGATCGCGTGAGCAAAACCCATTTTTCGCGAAATGTTTGAGCTCGCTTCAACTGAATTTTAATCTAATCAGTGATCCAACGTTTTATGCTTTGACTGTTAATTTTGTATAAAACGTGTATCCACCGCCTTGATTAAACGACTCCTTATTATATGGAATTCAATTACGAAATATCTAACATGTAAATTTCATTCTACCGTTATATTTATACAGCCCTATCAGTAATATTAGCAACTAAATTATCTTGCACTTATAATGAAAAGATATGGATAAAGTGTACGGAAATTGTTATCACTTCAATGATTTAGGATTTTTATAATTTCAATGATATTAATACTTTTAGCTCTTTTATATTATTTTGTTAATTTTGCGTTTGTCCGTGACTGATTTTGTGAAAAGAATTAAGCACATTCACAATAATTGTATGTATATAGAGTCGCGTAATGCTCATTGTGTGTGTAATGCGTATATGAAAATAAAGCTACGCCTTCTGTCGTTCCAAGCATATTATTATTTGAACTAGCTTGCTGTATACGTATATGCTTTTAAATAGACACCGTGTCTACTAATACATCATTTCATTTAGAAGCCTTTTGATCTTGGCATATTGTAAAGATATCTCTATTGTTCCAGTGGGCTCTTGAAACAAAGCTTTATCGAGTGCAATTGTCTCCCTCTTTCATCTATTCTTTCATACCTCAAAAGCATTTAGAAATGTCCGTGCTCTATATGTACCTCTCTATACAATTTCCATTATATTTTATACATTGTGCCGATGGTGCATGAAATGTAGCATAAAAATAAATTAATATTTGAGACTGACACCTTGTTTTCTTTAACTTTGAATTGTTAATATTCTATTATGATTAATAGAATAGTATATCAATGGTATAGCCCTTCATACAGCAGTTGTAATATCATTTTAGGGGAAAGTATATCTTTTTGACCAAGTATTTAAACCAAATGCTACTCAAGACAAAGTATACAATGAAGCAGCTAGATCGATCGTCACAGATGTGTTGGCGGGATATAACGGCACTATTTTTGCATATGGACAAACATCTTCAGGTATATTGCAATTAAATTAAAAGAATCTAAACTTGACCATTCGAAGATCTACTTGAATTTTAATTAAACGTATCAATAGTGAAAATACCCGAGCTAATGACACGTTTATATATCGACAGGAAAAACGCATACTATGGAAGGTGTTATTGGAGATCCGAACAAACAGGGTATTATACCCAGAATCGTTAATGATATCTTCAATCATATTTATGGTATGGAAGAGAATTTGGAATTTCATATCAAGGTATCGTATTTTGAAATCTACATGGATAAAATCAGAGATCTTCTCGATGGTAAGAAGCTCACTTTGCAATTTATGTTGCCAGTTTAATGTGGTACAATAGAGATTGATATTTATAATTTCATTCCCTTCATTTTCAGTGTCCAAGGTGAATTTGAGCGTGCACGAAGATAAAAATCGAGTTCCATTCGTGAAGGGTGCAACGGAACGCTTTGTATCTAGTCCCGAAGAGGTGTTTGAAGTTATAGAAGAAGGAAAATCGAATAGGCATATCGCCGTGACCAATATGAACGAGCACAGCTCGCGTTCTCATTCTGTGTTCTTGATAAACGTGAAGCAAGAAAATTTGGAGAATCAAAAGAAGCTTTCTGGAAAACTATATCTCGTGGATTTGGCTGGTTCGGAAAAGGTGGGTGGGTCAAACTCTTTATGCCAATTTCCCTTTTCAACACTGCTCACAATTTTCACTTGAAATTATATTCCAGGTTTCTAAAACCGGAGCGGAAGGCACTGTGCTCGACGAGGCGAAAAATATTAATAAATCCCTGTCGGCGCTGGGTAATGTAATTTCGGCTTTAGCCGATGGAAATAAAACTCACATTCCTTATCGTGATTCGAAGTTGACTAGAATTTTACAAGAATCTCTCGGTGGCAACGCTAGAACTACAATTATCATTTGCTGTTCGCCGGCTAGTTTCAATGAATCGGAAACAAAATCGACCCTGGATTTTGGTAATACAGCAAGCTGCCCATACATCCTGGAAAGATACCTCGAAATTCGTAAATGCTTACATTATTAATTTCTTTCGCAGGTAAACGAGCTAAGACTATTAAGAATGTTGTATGCGTGAACGAGGAATTGACGGCAGAAGAATGGAAGCGTCGCTACGAAAGGGAGAAGGAAAAGGCAGCTAGATTGAAGTTAAAAGTCGAGAAGCTTGAAGCCGAATTATCGCGCTGGCGACAGGGTGAAACGGTTAAACCCGAGGAACAAGTTAATTTGGTTGAGACTACGGATGTTACAACGCCGATTAATACGTCCATTGAAGGTAAATATACAGCTCGATTTACACAAACAAAAATGTCCCGCAAAATGTTACATGGTCTGCAATATTTATCTAGGCAAACTGGACGATGGTCCGATGCCGGCCACACCTGGTGGCAGTTTGATGGCTGGTTCTCTGTCCAACGAGGAAAGGCAAAAGCTGGAGGAAGAACGCGAAAGACTTTACCAACAATTGGACGACAAGGATGAAGAGATTAATCAACAGTCGCAATACGTTGAGAACTTGAAAGAACAGATAGAAGAACAAGCGGAATTAATTGCCACTGCGAGACGCGAGTATGAACAACTTCAGCAGGAAATGAATAGAATAACCCAAGAGCACGAGAATGCTAAAGAGGAAGTTAAAGAAGTCTTGCAAGCATTGGAGGAATTGGCAGTCAATTACGATCAGAAGTCTCAAGAGGTACCTTCGTATCAACAAAACATTTTTATATTGATTCTTTATATCGAGAAACACATTACTATATTCCAGCTTTCTTTTTGCAGGTCGAGGTGAAGAACAAAGAGCACGAAACATTGACAGAAGAGCTTTTGGCGAAACAAACAGCATTGAACAATACTGCTTCAGAATTGCAACAACTGCGAGACATGTCCGCTCATCAGAGAAAACGAATCGCGGAGATGTTAGCTAACTTCCTGAAGGATTTGGGCGAAATTGGAGTTGCCATTGGTGGTGACGAAAATCTGAAGGTGAAGTCTTGAGTTGTTAGTTTTCACCCGCATAAAAATATAGCTCGTAATGCGCATGTCCATCAAATATTACATTTTATAGGTCGCGCCTACGGAGAACAATGGTAAACTCGAAGAGGAATTTACAGTGGCGAGGCTGTTCATTAGCAAAATGAAATCGGAGGTGAAGAATTTGGTACAGCGTTGCCAGGGATTAGAAAGCTTCCAAGTAGACTGTAACAAGAAAGTGAGCATGCGATTTCATACTCTTTGAATCACCTATACATATTTAATTCATACAACGATGTTCATTCGTCAAAATTGATTTTAGGTCGCTGAATATGAGAAAGATCTGGCCGAATGTCGTCTATTAATCTCTCAGCACGAAGCTCGTATGCAGACACTGACCGAATCGATGAAAGTTGCAGAAGCGCGTAAACGCGCTTTGGAAGAGGATGTCGATGCTTTGCGCGAAGAGTGTGCCAAGCTGAAGGCTGCAGAACAAGTGCAAGCAGTCACGAATAAGGAAAAGGCGGAGGAAAAGGAAGCAGCAACAAAGATGAGAGTGGCATTGGAAGAACAAATGGATCAATTGCGAGATGCTCATCAGAAACAAGTAATATTACAAATACAAAACATTTTTGTTCTTCTCGTTATTATTACGATTACTAATTGAACGTTACGATAGGTTGCTGCGCTTAGGGACGAGCTGTCTGAGAAGCAAGAGCTGATCAGCGAGCTCAAAGATTTGAACCAGAAATTCACCTTAGCTCATCAGCAAATGCAAGCTGATTACGAACGGCTAAAACAAGAAGAGGCGAATAAATCTGTTAAACTGCAGGAATTAGTTTTACTTAATGAACGTCGTGAACAAGTATGTTCAGATCATTTTTTTACAAAATGTATAATTTAGTCGAAACGTACATTTTTGTGAATCATTGATGTTTTCTTTTTTATAGGCTCGAAAGGATCTTAAGGGTCTAGAGGAGACAGTAGCCAAAGAACTGCAAACATTGCACAATCTGCGTAAATTGTTCGTACAAGACCTGCAGACTAGAATAAAGAAGACTATGAACGCAGAGGACAACGAAGACGATGGTGGTTCGCTTACGCAGAAACAAAAGATTTCCTTCCTTGAAAACAATTTGGATCAGCTTACAAAGGTACGTAATTATACACATGGATTGAACATTATTATCTTTATGAAATTTCACGTAAATCGTATCTAACGCATTTCGAATAGGTCCACAAGCAACTGGTGAGGGATAATGCTGACCTTCGATGCGAATTACCTAAACTTGAGAAGAGATTACGAGCCACTATGGAACGCGTAAAAGCTCTTGAGACAGCATTGCGGGATGCCAAAGAGGGTGCAATGCGAGATCGTAAACGCTATCAATACGAGGTAGATAGAATCAAGGAGGCCGTCAGACAGAAGGGTATGGCACGTCGCGGACCCAGCGCACAGATCGCTAAACCGATTAGAGCTGGCCAACACCATTTAAACACTGTTAACGCTATCAGAGCAGGAAATCGTGGTGAGTAATATTAGTATGCATTAGCATTTAATCATTTCTTTTATACATATATACAATTATTTTTAGATGCGACTAATTAAACATCTACGTTCTTATTGTGATATCGTGGGTTTGTTCGATTTTGTACAAATGGAGTCGGTCAAGAATATTCTACAGTTTAGAGTAAGTGGGTTGTTTAATGTACTTAGCGGTAATTCTGCTGTTAGTATAAATTGATCGAATTTTCCTTATAGAAATATTTGAGAATGTAAAGATTATTAAAAAAAACGAACAAACCTTGCGAAAGATTTTACTTCTATCTTTTTTTTTTCTGAGCGGATACGAATGTTGTATATTGAACAATTTTTTTTCAATAATGATTTTTGTTACTTGACACGGTTTTGATGTTCCTTTATTTTTTTTCATGTTTTCATTCAGATACGGGTAACAGCGTACAGTGATGTGATCCCGAGCATAATGCCAAACCCTTCACTTTTACAGAAAACGAACGCAAGAGCGCTTTCATCGATGAAAACAATAGAGTTCCGGAGACTCTAATTTTTAGTGGATACCCATAAATGTTACAATTATATAGCAAGGGTAATAGACGTAATATATCCGTAAGGAGCACCGCCAGTTCTTTTTATTTGTCTCGAAACAAGCATGTGCTTTAGGTATATTCTAATAAGTGCATTAAGTTATACAGAAATTAGTGCTGCATGTCCTATCGATTTGTAAATAGTTAATTTTTATAAATTATTTAACTTTATATCATGCACGATACGAGTATAAAGGTGAATGTCTATCAAATGATCATGCAAAAGGCCTCTCGTAACGAACGTTTCAATATATATATATATACATTTATTTCTATAAAAACTTTTTGTACACTATAATCCCATGTACCATTAAAAAAGACAAACGAATTCCATTTATTATATAGTATAGAATATTAATGCTTGCAATTGACTCTAATATGATTTGAACGACTTGTCTATAGTAGCTTTTATCTAATCTGCTATCGGCATTAAAATTTCCGAACGAGGCACAATACTATTTAAGATTTGGTAGGTATCGCTGACAATGAAATGCGATCGGACATGCGGCTTTGAAAAAAATCGTAGGAATGATCGTGGCTTATAAGTATTTATAATTGTAAGAATTCTCTCCATTGCTATATATATATATTAATAAATTCGTAACGAACAATTTCTCTTTGGGCCTCTTCAGAGGGCTCGCTTAGCCGAAACGTTAAGCTTGTTGGCTACTCTTAAATCGAGGTCCAAGAAAACGATGGCTTTACGAGAGAACGTTTTTCGACAGAACAATTTCATCCTTACCTTCGTTCATGTTTATTTTATTAAGAATTATTATAGTCCAATTTCTCATTTGCATCGATCTTTATACAATTATATAATTTAAATTAATTTATTATCGCTTTCGTCTGTTTATACCAGAGGCTTTTATATAACTACATTTAAAGTGTTTGCAGACCGAAACGAAACTTGGTCTGTATAGGGAAGAAACCTTTTGCCCTTAGGTAAACGTGTTTAGTTTACGTTTCTCTTCGTGTTGAGCTTATGCTCGGAAGTTACCTAGATGTATTATCTAGCTAGAACGTCTAAACGTGATTTATCGCGCGCAGGTCTTGCTTAAGTTCCTAAAACCTGTTGCCGGGTCACCGAAAATTCGCTCACACATGTGCTTTTCTCTTCCTTTTCTTCTTTTCTTTTCCATTCTCTTTGTGCAGTCGTTAGACAGAAGGTATATACATGCATTTCTTTTTAGTGAAGTCTACTCTTCAACAGCACTTTGTAATGAATGCTTTTCATGTGTACTTTCTACATACTCTTCTTTTTTGTATCTATTTTATTTATGGTTCTCTTAAAAATGTACGAGCCACACGTACTTGATGTATTCTGTCCAGGGCAGGAGAATTCTAAACGTTATATTAATTTAAGACATAGGTTTTTCTTTCGGATAGTTGAGCGTAACAAAATACCGGTCTAGAATATATACACTGGAATCTTGTTACGCGCCGATCCTTTACGATGCATAGGCAAAACAAGATAAATACGATTGACATTTCCTTTATGAATTATTGTCTGTCGTTGTTGCGGAGAGCAACGAGAGAATCATGTTTCCATTGCGAGATCATTTTTGTCATCTTCCGTTTCCTTTTATTAAAACTTTTGTGATATCGAGGGTGAAATTGTGTTTGCTAATACGCAAAGGCAAGCGCGTGGTGCATAACGAGTGCAATTATTATCGAAATATTCTTGTCAAATGTATGTAAATATAATATCGTATCCCACTGTCTTAGTTTTTGGCGAATCCAACAGGAACAGTCTTTGCAAATTACTCTACTCGTGAAAGGCTACAAATATATATATATTGTATTTATCGCAAAGTACACTTAACGTCACTGTTTCGAAGCCTTAAGAATTTGTCGAAATATTGTCATAGAGCAATGTATCTCTCATCTACGTCACGCCATTAATCTCTTCCGAAGTTAATGAGTCGTGAAGTAAAATATCAGCCTAGCCGAATTTCTACTTTGATTGCGAGTTCTTCGGGCATCAACTACTTTCCCTTACGAAATACCGTTTATTTTTATAGAATATTGTAAAGGCATTATTGATTCTTCGACGCGAATAAATGAAATCCCAAGGTACTTATGGAAGAAACGCATGTTACGATTAAAAACTAATTAAAAGCAGTGATCAATCTTTTGTACACGAGCAAGAGCTTTAATTGCTCACATATTTTTCCATTGTCACAATTTCTTTTTTTTTTCTTTGCCTTTTTTTTTTCTTACTTCGCAGTACGATACGTTTCTGTGATCGAAACAGGGCTCGAGAGTATTCGATGAAATTTATTGTATAAAAGGAAACTCCTCGAAAACTCAGATGCTTGTCGGAAGAAAACAAAAAAAAAAGTCTTTCCGACCGGATACCCCCGATATATGTATGCATAACGAAACGTGAAGAAAACGAGAGTTATTATTATTTTCGTAAGACGTCGATCATGTGTAGAATTATAATAATAAAACGAAGGTAGTTAACTTATAATCGTATAATTCGAACGGGAAAAGGTAAAGGTCCGCTGTTGACGAGGAGATCCATCGATCTATAATAATCGCTGCCGTTTTTTTTGTAAACTGTATGAAGTATGCGAATGTGAAGGAAATAAATAAGTTGACAGATGTAGACATTTTCGTTTCATTGTTTTTCGAAACATACCGAAAGGAGAGAATGTTGTACAGGAGAAGTACGACAGACTCGTATACGTAGCTGTATCGCGTGCTTTGCCACGCGCTATGCTTTATCAGAGAAATTATTGTAAATCCCGTGCGCGTGCTTAATCGACTAAACGAAACGTCGACCGAAAGTCACCGTTAAAAACGATTCTCCGTTGATGCCCGATAGTGGATAGGGAAACTACTAAGTGTCGAAAGTAGGTCCACTATTAACGCAATGCATTGCATTTGATAAATTCCCTCCCGTTGCATGCCTTTGTGTCCGCGTTCTAACGCACTCTCTAAAATCCTCAAACGAGAGCTCGGGTCTACCTCATCTGATGCGAAAAATAATAAAACGAAGCAGTTGATTATGAAAAATCTTTCCTGGCATTAGACGGGGCGATTCGTCGTATGCGTAGTTTAGAGAAATTGTAACTCCAAAGTACTATTACATTGTGATACACGCGAAGATGCACCGCATATTTAATCGTGACTACTTTTAAGAGATTTAATCCTATCACTTCGGTCGAATAATGATACGAAGAGGACGCTGACGCTGAAGATATAGACACCAAGTTTTCATTAATCTATGCAAGCCGATGATTAATATTTCTCGAATAGTATATTTATATAATAATAAAATAATTTGTATCGCACGTACAAATGTATTTACTTTAATCCGATGTCTCGACAAGCGAACGGCCGTTATTAAAACTTATCACGCGTGAAATTCTTTAAAGATGACTGCTGTCGATTGGACCGTGGAACCATGCTTGCCAGGCACATTATCGTTAACCGATGTCCGGAAGAAATTATTTCCCGAAAAAACCGAACTCGATCGTGCGCCAGTTTTAAGTCCGGACAACTACACGCCGAAAACTTTAATAGGGAATTGGTTTGAGCGCAGAGCAAAAAGTAGCCCGCAATCTAACGATTGGAGAACTTTGTACGAAATAGACTACGTATTCCATGAAAATCAAACCTGGCAACCAAATCAAAATGAAAAATGGAATAATAAGCTTATTTTCGAGGTACACGAATACATGCCGAAGAATATACAGTTCGATATATGCAATGGTTGAGCGTGGTTGCTTGACAGAATTTTTCCACTCTTCTAACAATATCATTAAACGTAATTCTACCAACAAGGGTTTACCCCGAGACAAACTATTCCATCGCAAAGAAGAGTATCACAGCAATATGACCACGAGTTATGATTTGTGTTATAAGATTCTGCCAAAAGAGAAACCTAAGCTTAGGTCTTACAACGCAAAGTACATACAATTTCTTTCCGATGCGTTAATTATAAAGAAGCTAAAGCATTTTAATCCCGTATCGGTGCTACAATCGAATTTACATTTGAAGGCAGAGGAAATGGGCCCCCGAGCAGGATTTGATGAGAAGCTTTGGTTCATTGACTCAATTCGGATTAAGAGATGCATTGCAGGAAGAGATATATAAATTTTCAGAGGAGGGAATAGCCAGGTGTCGATGGACGACTACCTATAGAGAAGAGATCAGCGAATTGCGGCCAGTAACTACCGAACAAGACGCTCGGTAAGTTATTGCTTGAAATAAATCGAGATTTTTATAGAATATTTTAATAGAAGCATAAAATTTGATCCCTTCAAGATTCCACAAACGAAGAGTGAATTTTAATGTGCCAGATCTTAGTCATTTCAAATGTGAATTAGCAGACAGGGAGAAGTGCTTACTTCCATTGAAACCTTAAAGCTGTGCGGCTTGTATTCGAAACGAAAGATGCAGGGAATATAAAATGTGCCCCTTGGTAAATTAGTTTGTTACAAAGTACAACCGACATGTAATTAAATAAATAAAAATATCACAATATTTATTCCGTTCAGTTACTTTAACATCACGCTGTAATACATACGTATTGGATATTCGTGTAAATGCACAGAGCCACTCGAATCCCATCACTCACCCATAAAATGCGTAAAAAAAATTAATTATGATATTTGTAGCATTAGCTCTGTTAAAAAAAAAACGATAATCACGTGGAAGCACACAGGTATGCATACATATAATGATGTATTAATACCATCTGATTAAACGAAGCTTAGTCACGCATCTTGTGTTAGTTTCAAATTAATTCAGCTAAAGAGATATAAGATAACGGAATTAAAAACGTTGAATTTTTCGTTCGAATGTTTCCTTTCGTTTTACGTTTCTTTTACTCCCATATTGCTAGCTTATACTCTTACCGCCCGCGGCTTGTTGGTTCATAAAACCATACAATAATCGTTGTTAAAAATGTGTTGAATATTCTAACGTTTACATATCGTCCATCGTAGCAATGTTTAAAAAGAAGCTTGAAGATCCACATCCCATTAAGGAGGCACTCATCTTTTTTTTTTTTAACTTGTCCTTTTATTTGCAAATCGTGTTGATGATAATGGTACAATAACCGTATCGTAATAACGGTATTGGCTTAACAACGTTTTTTTTTTTTTGTATAATCTGTGTGTTAATATGCAATGAGTTGCAAGAATCAAAATAGTAGTCTTTCTTTTTATGTGCAAATGTATTGTAATAAAGTTGAATCAGAATTCAAATATCAACAGTACGAAGTAAACGTAATTTCACGTTATCTTATTGATCCTTAATTCTTAAATTTGTTGGATTACACACGTATTTAACTAGTGAACACACATTTTTCTTGTTTATCACAAAATTGATAGTTTAGAATATCAGGTGTATCTTCTATCAGACCAGCATCTTATTTTCCATTATTATGCGCGCCTAACTGAACATCATTCATTCCGTATCTCACGTTTATAAAAACGCATGTAAAAAACGATTATCCAAATAATATTTATATACAAATATGAGAAATGAATAAGAAACGCGTGATAATGATAATAATAGAAAATGCTATACTGGCAGTGTATCGCCTATCCGTCGACAGGCTGGTATTCATGTTTCAATGATTACTATTTTCTTAAAAGTAACGCCTATTCGTAAAACAGCAATCAACGCAATACGTAACAGAAAACTAAAATACATATAAAATGGCAAATATAAATTACGAGAGTTATGCCAGGATAAATATGATGCACCCTGTTTAACGTAACAAAGTGGTACACAACACTATTAGGTTCAGCACAAGTGAACCGCATAAAAGTGCTGGTAGCCATGCGGGACTTGTAACGATAGTGGTATGATTAGGAAACATCTGTACTTTAGAGGGACTGTTAATATTACTTACATTCGCGCCTCGCTCGTGCGGATACTGATCCGTGGAAAGTGAATTCTTCCGTTTGCTATTCTGGATTGGCGTCTGTGGAGTACAGATAGTAGGTGAGGCGAATTTCATTGATTGGTTACTAGTCGATTCATTTCTGGATTCCATCAAAGGAAACTGCACGCTCTGTTGATATGAGGACCCAAGAGAGCTGTTGCTTTGCCTCATGATGCAACAAGATTGTGTTGCATCCGATATAACTGAGCACTGATCGAATTCGTGTATAGACGGTTCTCTGGATGGCCCGAAATTTGACCCCACAGAACCAAATCCAGAGCTTTGACTAGACGATCGAGATAACGATGGTACATTTATATCTTCCTGCCAATAACCACCCGCTACCCACGATGTTTGCGTGACCGATCTTAACTTGGGTGGTGATAAAATACCTCTTTTACCCGATCTTTTCATAAAAAGCTCCGTACTTTTTGTACCGTACACCTTCGTTTCAAATATCTTAGGTGCTTTTGTGGTAATTTTTGGTTTCTCTTCGCTTACTGATAACATGCTCAGTGAACTTAAACTATCATTCAGAAAGTTGTATTCTGTAACGTTCTTTTTACTTTGAGGTGTAGAATTAAATACTGAACTGTTATCCTTAACACATGAGGATGATACCTGTGATTCCTGGTTCACACTGCAATATACAATATTGAAAATACAAAATATTAATTCATTATATTTTCTGCATCCATTATGCATAAAAGGAAAAATTATTTTTTACTCACACTGAACTTTTTAAGAGCTTGGATTTAGAGTATGTGCAATTTTCTTCGGAAAGGGGCACGTAACTCTTTACTATATTTGGCGTTGATTTGCTAGCAATGGTATGGCTTACGTTATCAGTAGTCATAACATTAAGATTGTGCTTGTTAGTTAAAGCTGCCGGAAATGGTTCAGAGGATATTGTATTCTTTGCAAAAGGCTCTATCTTTTTAAATGACAAGTTTTTGTTCGATACACTCTTGTGAGATCTATGTACAACATTTAAAATGCTTATAATTGAGATAAATAACATTATCTGAAAAAGAAACATAATAAATTTAGCTCAAATATTGAAACATAATTATTGCATGCTTAGTACCATAGAATTTGTTGCAGTCGCTTAGCTTACCATATGATACTGTGTTACGTATTCAAGGGAAAACCATGTATTCAGTAGATCCGTTTTAATTAACTTTGTATCTTTAAATGGCAACAGTACAATTATACAGATCCATAAAAACATAAGTAATATATCAGAACTTTGCTTTTTTATAGGAGCAATACAACATGCACAGAATTGAAAAAATAATCCCCCGATTGGTAAACATATAAAGTCCATGTTGTATGCCACCATAGAACCTAGTACTGTTGATAGTATTCTACATATGGGCCCAGAGTATTTTTTATTCTACAAAAAAAGTGGACCAGTTGTCAAGGAAAATACCGAAAAATTCTGTTAATAAATATTATTATATATATACGTACATTAGCAATTATGGCGAAGGGCTTTTGTTTAAAGAACAACATTTTATATTGTGTAATCCACAATGCCTGCTTGTATAATACATTGTGCACTGTGGTTTTACAATTCGCGCACAGCGGATACTGTTGTTCTAGACTATCTTTCAGCTTCTTTATTTCATACTCAAAAGTTTTCTCATTTTCAGGTATGTAATCCGACAATTTTGACAGTTTAATACTTTCTCTTCTGTTGCATGGATTGCATAAACCATTGCCTGCAATTTTATTACTTTTCGTGTCCCTGTTGATCGTGCAATATCTTTTGCTTTCATCAGACGATGTCTTATATTGTTCTGGTATATTGTATGTGTAATCACCGCTCTAAAATTTAACACGGAATAACAAGTTTGTATTCTGTCAAGATGCACCCCTAGCTTTAGAAATACTTAACAAATCGATTAAATCAACCCGATAAAATAATTGAAGTCTTAATATTTATATTAAAAATCTTATATATGTCTTAATGAATAATGCCTGATTGAATTTTAATCAAGGGCATGAGATTTACCTTTGAAAAGCCATTATATTGTTCGCAATGTGGACACAACCACCAATTGAGCTGCTGCCGCCAAATCTTTGTGTTGTTGTTGCAAAACCAACAGTTTACTTTCACAGGCCATCGCAATCTAAACACGTGAACGAAACATGACATAATTATGACTAACCAATGAAGCGAGAGACAAAGAATATATCCTTACTTTAGCTTATGGAAGACGGTGGTAATGGTAACCAATATTAATAAAACGAAAGAGAGTATTGGCGCGAAATTGAATAATAACTCAAATTCCATTTTTTACGTAAAGGAACATGTAAAATTGAGGGCAAAGTTCAACTCCCGCCAACCGGCTAGAGTGCCTTCACCTTAACCTACACAGGCGAAATGTGTTAAAACCATGCAGTCACGTGGCGTTAGTAAACTCTCGTGGTGCACTTTATACACTTGATATTTTATGCTAACTACGAGAAACGCTACCCGTTATTCGTATTAAACATTGTATTGAACTATAAATTAAAAAAGGAGAGCATTGCACGAACGATTTTCCGCGTCGCCGCCTATTTTATTCAATAACTTTTACCAAATGTCGTTACGTCCAGTCTTGCCAACCTTCTGCCCATGCAAATTTAGTGACTAAAACTTAAAAGAAGTACATTTAAATATTTTGGAACTTGTGTTTCAATAAATAGCCCAAAATTTACTTTCCTCTCTTCAATAATTTTCTATTAAAAAAGTTGTTTAAAATTTCCTTTTATATTTTTCATAACCAAAATATGGGGAAAATCTCGTATCGACGGAAAGTCGTCTTCGACAAGAAAGCAATCGAACTTTTGTGATCGACTATCTTGTACAGTAGATATCAATGACAAGCAATTCCTACAGCAACATCGAGTGGAACTGCAGTTTTTTTTTTTAAATAGCACTTTGTGTTTCCCTTTATAAGTAAATGGCAATATAAGAACAATTATTATTATTCGCAATTGTCCGTAAACAGTGAGTGCAACAATGACGCTCACGAATAAGGTAAACGAAAAATTTCTATCAATATTTCGTGTCACATTTTACGTTATTTATTACTTTTTAAAATGTATTCAGATGGAAATCGATGAAAAGATTGCGAAGGGCGAAGGTTTTAAACCATATTACATTACTAAGATCGAAGAGCTACAATTAATCGTAGCTGAGAAGAGTCAAAATTTAAGGAGGTTACAAGCGCAACGTAACGAGCTTAATGCTAAAGGTATATTACATCGGTCGCATATTTTTTTTTGCATTCGTAATTAATTTTCCCATTTACGGTCTGCAAGTTGTTTGATAAATTCTATTTCTATCTTTAGTACGTATGCTGCGAGAAGAATTACAACTTCTCCAAGAACAAGGATCGTACGTCGGAGAAGTTGTTAAAGCTATGGATAAAAAGAAAGTTCTAGTTAAGGTGCATCCTGAGGGAAAGTTTGTAGTAGATATCGATAAAAATATCGATATCAAGGATGTGACACCAAATTCTAGAGTTGCATTACGTAATGAAAGTTACACCTTGCATAAAATTCTACCAAATAAAGTCGATCCGCTTGTATCGCTCATGATGGTAGAAAAAGTACCGGATTCCACGTATGAGATGGTCGGTGGTTTAGACAAACAAATTAAAGAAATTAAAGAAGTTATCGAGCTACCGGTCAAACATCCTGAATTATTTGATGTACTTGGAATTGCACAACCGAAAGGAGTACTCTTATATGGACCACCTGGTAAAGAAATAAATCAGGAGAATTTTCATTTTTATGTCTCCCTTAACGAAGAAACCAATTATGCCATTTATGAATTCATAATTCATTTTTAGGCACAGGGAAGACATTGCTAGCTAGAGCGGTTGCACACCATACTGAATGTACTTTCATTCGTGTATCTGGTTCTGAATTGGTGCAGAAGTTCATTGGAGAAGGTTCCCGAATGGTTCGCGAACTTTTTGTAATGGCAAGATTACATGCACCATCTATAATATTCATGGATGAAATAGATTCGATTGGAAGTTCTCGTATCGAGTCTGGATCTGGAGGAGATAGTGAAGTATGTTTCATATTTCAAAATCGAAAATTCCTTCGTTTAATTAATCTACTTCATTATATTCAGGTTCAACGTACTATGCTCGAGTTGCTCAATCAGTTGGATGGTTTTGAGGCAACAAAAAATATCAAAGTTATCATGGCAACAAACAGAATCGATATATTGGATCCAGCATTACTAAGACCAGGTCGTATAGATCGTAAAATTGAATTTCCACCACCAAACGAAACAGCGCGTCTTGATATTTTGAAAATCCACTCGAGGAAAATGAATCTGACCCGTGGTATAAACTTAAGAAAAATTGCCGAACTTATGCCTGGTGCATCGGGTGCAGAGGTTAAGGTACGTGACGTTATTTTTTAAAACAACAAACGTTTCTCATTAATGAAATATTATCATCTTTTCTATAGGGTGTGTGTACAGAGGCCGGCATGTATGCCCTTAGAGAGCGTCGTGTCCACGTTACTCAAGAGGATTTTGAAATGGCTGTAGCGAAAGTTATGCAAAAGGACTCGGAGAAAAACATGTCCATCAAGAAGTTGTGGAAGTAATTCGATATATTCCTTGTTTCATTATTTCTATACCGTTTCTCGCATCATTTGTAAAACAATTTGTGACCTCCATCTAACTTTGATCCACGTGTATACAGAATAAATATCGCAGTTCTCAAATTAAGTATGTTAATTATGCTTACTTAACCTCTTCCGTACGAGTATTTGACAACCGGTGCACGCAGGCGCCTCTAGCGTTGTACCGAACTCGCCGCTCTTCCATCCCCTCGCCGAAGTACCCACATGTGGTGGGGGGCGACACGTGCATTTTCAGGAAATCAATATCTTTTAGTGAAATAAGATTTTTATAAAAGATATAATTGTTTATAATTAAAAATGGGTAAAAAAGGCAAGATTGGAAAGCAGAGGAGGGATAAGTTTTACCAATTAGCGAAGGAAACTGGTAAATATTTTAAGATATGAGAGTTGTTAAAATGTTCATAATAAGTACAAAATTTAATACAATCGTACTTACTTAGTAAATATTTTTATGTAGAATATGGAATACCGTCAAATGCATACCTATAAAATGCAATTTAACCTCTGAAATATTATTTTTGGTATTTGTCACATACGAGCAACTCTGTAACAGGTTATGCGTTGCAGGTTATAGGTCACGTGCTGCTTTCAAGTTAATTCAGCTGAATCGAAAATTCGAATTCTTACAAAAATCTCGAGTATGCATAGATTTGTGTGCAGCCCCTGGTGGGTGGATGCAAGTCGCCCGGCAGAATATGCCTGTGTCGTCTATAGTGATAGGCGTAGACTTGTTTCCCATAAAACCCATTCCGGGATGTATCAGCCTGGTAGAAGATATTACAACAGACAAATGCCGTGTCTCGATATCACGTGAATTGAAAACTTGGAAAGCCGATGTTGTATTACACGATGGTGCGCCAAACGTTGGTAAAAATTGGCTGCACGATGCTTATCAACAAATCGTATTAACTTTGGGTGCTCTTAAAATGGCAACGCATTTCTTGAGAGCTGGCGGATGGTTTGTTACAAAGGTCTTCCGCTCGAAAGATTATCACGCATTAGTTTGGGTTTTAAAGCAATTGTTCAGGAAGGTATATAATTCTTTATCTATCCTCACATTAATTTTATTTTATGTGTATTGCATCGAAATATTTCATTTAAGGTACATGCGACTAAACCACAAGCATCACGTTCAGAATCTGCTGAAATCTTCGTCGTTTGCCAGTATTATATAGCTCCGGATAAATTGGACCCTAAATTTCTAGATCCGAAATATGTTTTCTCTGAATTAGAGATAGGGCCTACGAATAAATTAAATGTGTTCCATCCGGAGAAGAAGAAGGACAAAGCAGAGGGATATCCCGAGAATGATTACACTTTGTATTATAAATTATCCGTGAAGGATTTTATAGCACACGAAAGTGCAGTAGAGGCATTGCAGAATGCTTCTGAAATTGTCTTCGATGACGAAACGATAGCTAGTCACGAAAAGACTACCAAGGAAATTAAGGAGTGTTGTAAAGATATCAAAGTGCTCGGTAAAAAAGATTTGCGTAATTTAATTAATTGGTGGAAGGCAGTGAAGGAGTCTCTGAAACCGGAGGAAGCAGCACCAGAAAATGATACGCAAGACGCACCTGCTGAAACGGCAGAAGTGAGTCAAGAAGATCTCGAAGATTTGGAAGATGAGCAAATTCGAAAACAAATCGAAGAGCTTAGGGAAGAAGAAGCTAGGGACCTGAAGCGCAAAAAGAAGAAAGCTAACAAAGAAAGACAAAAGTTAAACGAGCGACTCAATTTAAAGATGATTCACAAGGGAAACGAAGGCCCCATATTAGAAGGAGATGATATGTTTAGTTTGAAAGAGATAAAAACTTATCAACAATTGGAAAGTGTTACCGATCAGAATCCCGATGTGGTAGCAGAGAGTGATGTAGATTCGGATGAAGGGCAGAGGAAACCGAAAAAAGTCGCATACAACAAGGATGAAGGACATCTGGATAGCTCGGGACTGTATTATAAAACAGAAGACAGCGAACCAGAGAACTCGAGCAATGCCTCAGACGATGATTCAGATAGTAACAAGTCAGGCTTAGGTACTTATTATTCGAACAATTTGTTTGTACTTATAAAATGCTTCAGTATTTTTATGCGGCTGATTTTTAGGTTTGGATGATTCCGATGATGAAGACGCCAGTAAAGTCCGGAAGAAGAGAAAAAGGTTTGATGACGACCCGGATAATCCTTTATTAACTGATTTAGATCACAGGGATAAGAAAACCAAACGAATTCACAAAGCAGAATTATGGTTTGAAAAGGATATATTTAAAAATTTGGAAGACGAAAAAGATGAAGATTTTGAACTGGACAAAATGGTGCAGGAGTATAAAAAGAAAGGCGGTCGTATAATAGGAGAAGATACTTCTACGGATACTGTTCGAGAAAATAAAAAGGGTAAAACTAAGAAGGCACAAGAAAAGAAGCACAAAGAAGGGGAAGATGATGACAACGACGATGATAATAGCGATGATACAGATTCCGATTATGATATGGAAACGATGATGGCTCCGAAGAAAAAAAAGAGTGAGACTGCAGCAAAAGATAAATCTGAAGCAATGGGTGAGTCTAATGTTTGTACATTAAAAGTTTATGCATTGAATGACGAATATAGCGTGATTACGTTTTCATAATGTTACAGGTGCAAAGATGAAAAAGAGGAAACGTTTAACAGAAGAGGATTTGGCATTAGGATCGCTGTTAGTTCAAAGTAAAAAGGACCGAAGGGATTTAATAGATTCGGCTTGGAATAGATATGCATTTAACGATGAAAAGTTGCCAGATTGGTTCGTACAAGATGAAGAGAAACATATGAAGAAAGATGCGCCTGTACCAAAGGAGCTCGTAGACGAGTACAAAAAGCGAGTGGAAGATTTAAATGTTAGACCAATTAAAAAGGTGATAGAAGCAAAATCGAGGAAGAAACGTAGAGCGCTGCGTAAATTAGAAAAGGCAAAGAAGAAGGTGGAAGCGTTAATGGATAACACGGACATAAGTGATAGGGAAAAGGCTAAGCAAGTGCAAGCGTGAGTATTTTGTTCTCATCGATTGTCCAAGTTTATATTTGCAACATGGATGTAATATACATTTGGCTAATTATATTTATTTTGTAGGTTGTACAAAAAAGCTCGCAAGGAGCCAAAGAAAGAAGTTACTTACGTAGTGTCGAAGAAGCATACGGCACAGAAGAGAGCGGCAAGACCACCAGGCGTTAAAGGACGTTATAAGTTAGTCGACCCACGAATGAAGAAGGATTTACGCGCGGCGAAGGCGAAAGAAAAGACTAAAGGTCGCGGCAAGAAGGCTCGCACTGCTAAACCGGCGCGGGGGAAGCCTAAAGCTCAAAAAGGAAAGAGAGCAAAATAATAACCTGACCTAATAACTTAACAAACTTTGTACATAAATATCTATCGTGTGTATTAATTACACAAAGACCAAGATTAAGGGATTTTTGTACATATATCTTGTACGTTTTATAACCTGTAGTAGTGCGCATTTTGTACTTGTACACGACTATTAAAATACGATTAAAATGTAATAAAGTATGAGCGCTTTTGAAATTGTTCGCGGTATAACGATATTTAAATTTTTCCGCAATCGAACAGTCAAAATTCGATAATCGATGTTCCATAGTCGATGAATTTATATCGCGACTCTCGATGGAATGACCGACATTTTGAAAACGTTCGGTTGCGCGGCTTTTGTTCGGAATCGCAGGTAATGTTTTCACGGAAAAAAGATCTACTATTATTACTCCTGAATGTTAGATTCGCTCATATTTATCCTAAAGTATATTTTTACGATGAAAAATGTAATGAAAGTGCTTTTATTGTAAAATAAGCACTTATTCCACCAAGATTTCAAGCGCCCAGGAGCTCGTTCTGTGACAAAATGTCGTTACGAACGGGCGGGGATGAAATAAAGTATTAGCATTTCGATTCGTAGTTAAAGAAGCTAAGGCGATTCATGACATAGTGTGAGGTTAAACGATATGGATAAATTCCAACAGCCACCTGTCTATCTACGCGAAACCTCCCACCATGTTCGACACGAGTGTTGCACTTCCTGCCCCCTTCGTTTCCGCCGCTAACAGCATCGTCATTCCGTTGAGCTGCATGTATTTCGCGCATCGAACATTCTGATGCAATCGTGGCTTGCGTAGCGTCGGGACGCCTCGGTCGATGTCAAGGACAAGGCCGATGGCATTTAGAAAGATCGTTCTACGTTGTCATCGTTGCGATGAAAGTGGCGTTGACGAAACTTTTTATTTGGCTTCGCGCCAGGGAACGCTTCGGGCCACTTTCCGGCAATCACCGATGCCATGTTTTTTTATGCCCACCTATGCACGCGTGTAATAATGTACGCGATATGATTTCTCGCTACGAACGCTTCCTTATGTCATTACGCATTTTTCTTTTATACCTCGTCTTTTTTTTCCCAGTTATCGATACGGACAGAGTTCGAGAATTCCTCGTTACCTAAGTATTCCACTTAATTGGCAGGAAATACCAGCGATGATGCAACTAAATAAATACATACGCAAGAGGCGACCCACCGCACTGGTCTGATGTCAAGGACTGAGTTTGGTCGCACGTCCATTTCATAATACGATGAAGTAGCGCCAGGGATACCTGCAATTGAGAAACAAGCGGTACAGCAAACGGACGATATAGCCGTTGCAGCGTTTTCATGGCGGTGGTAAATTGCATTTTGCTACTTAATTACTCACGAGAAACGATATTAGGCGCGACTAGCGTTTAATGTCGGAAGAATCTAGAGTATAATGTCTTTGTTTATAGTTTTTGTCAGGCGTATAAAACAATGAACAATTGACGCACGTTAGTCGGTCAAGTTTTCTGGCTTAGGATCTCTTTTATGAAAGGCCGCCGATGTGGTTGTGTATCTTTATGCGGTTACCGCTTACGTCAAGGGCGACCTCGACTTTCCACAGTCTCTAATCTGCACGGAAATCGTTCGCGGGGACAAGCGATTCATTCCCACTGTGTGCGATGCGGGGATAGGTATATCTTTAGACTTTGTAATCTCTTCTTCGTCGCAACGAACCGCTTCTATCTTATTATCAGCTGTACAGTGTAATTAGTTAATTCACTGAACGCATTTGATAAGAATTTCATTCAAGTACGTCGTCCAATTATTCTGATTTAGTTGTTCACAGTCTCTCGCTTAAACGAGAAAAAGTATCCATTGATTTTGCAAACATTAAAGTTGATAGGCCATCGCAGTCGTTTCGGTGAATGCAGCTATTTCTGTGCTCGGCCACTTGCATGTCTATCGTCTTCCAGTTCTAAAAACAGAAACTTGCAGACCCCTTTCGGTGGAAAGGTCATCTTCTTTGTCAGGCAGAAATGAAGCATTGGAAATCAATCTGATAGCAGTTTAGTAATACGTAACGTCCAATTGCGTACAAACGGCTGAAACTTCCTGCAACACAACAGTGATGCGTACGCTGTATTGCATCTTCTGTCACGACTTATATTGTTATTTTCGTTCGCAGCATCGAGGCACAATATCGGTAGCCAGAAATCGACAGCGAGCGAACAGCGAGGCGATACCTGGCGATTGATAGTAAAAGTTGGCATTGCGAGGATGTCATTCGGAATGAATCACGCGAAGGTGCGAATTGGCATGCAAGAGAAAGGCGGATGGTGCATTAGGGTGGCAGACATAGTGAGGCCGAGAGGGCTGACACGCGGTAATCGAGAATTGTTAACGCGTCCTCGAGAGAGGTCGAGATGGCTGGATTTTGCCTAGAATTCTACTTCGCCTTCCACCCGCCCGTTGCTCGCCTCCCTCTTCTCCGTCCCGGCTTCCTGGTCACGGTGATGCTGACCTTCAACCGTTCAGGAGTGGATAGACCTCGTTTGGCCAGCGGGTTGGAGGTATAAGGTCAAGGTTGCTGTTTGTCGTCGTCGTGCATGGGATATGCGACCTCCGGTTGCATCGAACGAGGAGCGCGCGCAGCGGACGCATGCGCTACCCCAACCCGGCATGTCATGCGTCGCAGCGTGTCGGCGGGGCGCGAGTCATTGCCAAGGTCTTCCCTGGTCACGGGCAAACCGTTATAAGTAGCGATGGCCACGAACCGAGATGCGATTTCGCAAGCTTTGCGAATAATTGATGATCCAATGCACAGAATCTGCTTCGCTTTTCCGCCTAGAAACAGCTGAACACCTGTACAATGATGGGATTTCGTTAGGAGGGACTCCTTTTTCGATTAACTCCACGAATGACTACGAATGACAAACACTTATTTCCCTATTATTATCTGCGGTAATGCGAGAGTTGCGTTTATCGTCGTCAAATAGGCAGAGAAGATGGTTCGAGGATAGTTAGTCTTTGACCGAGAATCGCTCACTCCAGTTTGAACGCGATAGAATTCGGACTCTCCATTTGGAATTTCCGATTCGAAATTTGAAAAGCATATCGCTCGGGTATCAGACCCATTCCTAACTGCAACTTGTCGGTCGAGACTGATGCAAGGCCGCCGACGATTGTTTCAGGGTAAGCTGTGCTATTAACGCCTATTTTACAATGCCTTTTCTACCGCCTATGCTGCAACACGATGAGTTCGAAAGATGAGTCAGAAAGATTTCGTTTTCACGATACAGTGTAACAGACAGTTTCCCATTTAAAGGTTTAATCGAATAGTTTCTTTTATGGTACATGCAAAAAAGTAGGGCTCTAAGTATAGTCATAATTTTTTATTTCGAGAAGGGACATAAGAAAAGAGATTTAGATGCTGGGAAGCGTATAAAGTTTCCACCCATAATGTAAGCCGGCAAAGTGCCGTGGTCTTTTACAAGTTTTCCCGCAAAGCGGGATTTACATTCACCGTTGGGTAATATTAGTCTCGAGAATACTACGATCTCCCTGACGTAGCCTGCTTATATCATTGTTACAGCAATGGATTCGCTGCTCGAATACCCATTCGGGGAGCTTGTGCAAAGCTCTCGTCGATAAGACGTGGGAATATCGCTCTAGTTCTGTCGTCTTACAGAAAATTCACATGTAGCTCTTAGATGTCCATATACAAGCTTTATCATACAGGGAACATTCGTTCTCCTTCACCGTAACGAATCTTTGCGTCCCATACTGAATAATCTGTGATTGAAATAACGTTTGAGATAATTTATTAGTTCAGATGTATGAACATTTTAATCGGATTTTTGTTTCCTTTTTTAATAGCAGGAAGAAGCGCTCGTGAAAGGAATATATACGTGCGCGTCGCGGCGCCTGCGTCACGACACCCGACGTACATCCATGGCCAAGGTCTTCCCCGGTCACGGGCAACCCGTTATACGTAGCCGGGAGCCGACACTCGTTCGAGGTCGCCGATGACTGTCTTATTCGCTGCAAGGCCCGATTAAGGTTGATCTCCGGGCAGATTCGCATAGTATGTTATAAAAATACTACGATGATCATAGATATAATTATTACTTCCATGCCTGAATGCTTTTATGTCCACCTGTTGGCCGGAAAATACGAGATATGCAATTCGTTATTTTAAGTTGCCAATATTTTGAACATAATGATAGGATTCATTGGGAAATACCTCATATTTTTATACATCTTTGCATTTGCCGAATTCGAGTTTGCGGGAATTAAAAGCTAGCAATGCAGTTCCATTCATCCTCGACTTTGTTTTGAACGAAAGATCTGTTTGTGAGCTGACTTGATTAACAGGTTGAAATAAAACATTTATAGAAGGAAACATCCCTCCGCGAACTGAGAAGCATAAAATAAGGGATGACCCGACGGCATAGCATAAAAGCGGATGAAATCCTTCGCTCTGCCTTTAAATTTCCGGTTATTTTCTCCTCTTCCTGGAACGTATTACCGGTGTCCATCCGTTTCTCGGATAGGGGATGGGGGTTGAGAGTCGACGTTGGGCCATCCCGGGGGGGTGGCAAGTTCAAGGTTCCCACGTCCGGGCCACGTCCGGGCATGCTAACCCCAATACGATTACGGTCTATGGATAGCGGGGAGTCGAGACAACAGACTCGAGATCTAGTTGCAATTTACTGGACCAATGGAACAAGGATGCAGCCCAGTTTCCCTTACGGAATTAGATTTCCACAGCTTCCTTGTTACCCAGGCCGGTGTTTAATAAGCCTTTTAAAAGTATGATCGATCGACCATAGACGAGAGTATACAATTAGAATTTCTTTCTGTCACCTTTTAATGTCGCGAGTTCAATTTTTCGACGGATACAATTTTGCTGATGTACATTTCGAAACTTCGCACATATGCAAGCGCATGTGCCTGCATATCGGCTCGTTGCTCGCGTAGGCGGAGATACCATGCGCCGCATTTTATACGCTCGCGTCGTCATTGCGCTTAGTCACGAGGATTATCGCCCCGTAATAATGTCACCAGGACGTCTCGTTATGAAACGCCCACCAGACACGCGAAGAAGCACGCCGAACGACAGAATATTCTTGTTTTCCTCGAACTTCACCGCCAGGCTCTTGTCCAGCCGTGTGCAGGTGCATCATTATCGATGTCGCCACAGGCGCGTAGCATTAATTAATTAGCTCTACGTTTGCCGTTGAATTACGAGTGGATGAGAGCGAGCTTAACGATTAAGGTAGCCAAAGGTCGATCAGGAAATCATTGGCTCTGCCGGGAGGGGCGAAGGCTTATCCCCGGATTTCCTTAGCGGAAATTAATCGTCTCTCTCGCTCGCCATCCGACGCTCGTGTTTTCCTTCGGAATCGGAAAATCCGTTCGCCCCATTTTTCTATTTTTCCCGCGTGGGATGTGCATTGAAGCGCAGCAACCTTGAACTTCATCCGCCACCGTTCGCCTCTCCTTTTAAAATCTCGTCTTTCTTCCTCGGCGAAACGTTCCATTATCTCTGTCCTCTTCCCTTTAACTGCCTTGTCCCTTACCCTCTCGCGTTACCTATATACACGCCTATACTATTTTTTTCTCTTCCACGTTATCTCTCTATCAGCCTGCTCCGTTTCCGTTTTTCTTTCCCCGGTTCGCGCGGATCCATTGACGTCAGGGCGATCGATCCGAAATCTCGGCGTTGACTTACACCGTCCGCGCACGCGGTGTACTCGCACGTGTTACATTACGCCCCTTCTGCCTGGTTGCATTGTTTAAACGCTTGTCTCTCTGCGCAGGCCGCGTATACGTGCACACGATTCGCATTAATTGCACGAGCAGCTTTGTTATATTCAACTGCCTAGATTCGCAGTGTCATCGAATGTATCATGTAACGATGAATCTCATGAATTTCTTACTGCTTTGTCGCACGCTTTCAGGAAACCGGCAAATTCTCTAATACGTTTGGGATGTGGATATTCGATTTGATAAATCGTATTAGAAAAAAGAGATGATTAACTTCAGCTACGTTTAATTTCAGGTGTGTACGGATTCATTGAGCCAGCCCGACTTTGTAGCTGCTTCGCGTTGGCTGCAATTTTGATCGCGCGTATTACCCGCGCACATGTGCCTGCACAAGCTGCTCCGCGTTCATATTCCATCCTCGTGACCTGTGCACACGCATTTGTGTGCGCATCGCGCACGCCTCTGTGTGGACATGCATACACGCGTCGTCGTATCGGAACACGTCAAGGGCACGACCGTAGAACAGAGGACTCATGACGGAAAATCACGATCATAACAACGGAGAAAAGGAAGCTTCACGTGAAAAATCGTGGTAAGCAATAATTGCATGTGCTCCTCGTGGCTTTCATTAAACATTCAGACGACACAGATCATCCATTGACCTTTGCATCTTTCGCGGGTCCAGTATTACCACTGCCACTTCGCAGCCTTGGCGTAGCATTAATTTCATCCACGCTTCGTAGAGGACATTATTCCTCGGCTGCTGGGCTTCGAATTTCTCGAACAGAGCAGTCTCCCGAGCTCGCAAATTATTAGCGCGCGCGTCAGAACGAACGGCGGGATCCAGGATAAACGAGTGTGAAGCAACAACTCGTAACTCTTATCAACGCTCTCCTTCCGCGGATTTCGTCCCGATCGTCGCAGGGAATTCCGCGCCGAATTAGCATGAGGAATGCATCGAGCACTGTGCGAGCGACGCCATCGGCGAACAAGGCAAGGACAACAAAAGTGATGGTCTTTGTCGTCCGTGCGAGGTAAGACCACTTACGACGATCGTAAGCGCGCAACGCGTGCGATCGTTCGTTAAGAACGGTCTCGCGAACGCAGAGACGGCCAATAAAGAGACCGAGACGAATCGTTGCCAATCGGCAGCGGCGGCCCGTCGTGTAACGCGCCGCGTGTAAACCAGGTGCAAGAGTGCAACGCGTGCGCGCGCTCGCGGTACGACGTCCTTGACACCCGCGGCCTTGCCAGGAATTTTTTTCGCGTTCGATTGTTGTTCCAAGCATGCTTCGGGAATCGCGTATCAAGGAGAGGCGGGGATACGCGAAACGCGACAGAGGAGATCGGCTGTTGAATGGTAGACGCGAATCGACCTTCGCCGGGAGCCGCGCGCGATGCAACAAAATAAAGCGGATAGGTGGCACGAAGGTGGTTTCGGCGGTTTCACCGTATTCTCTTTTTCCGCAAGGATGCCTTGCATCGAACGGTGGAAATGTTCGTAACGCTGAGAGATTGTTAGCTAGCCATGCTATTTCGAACCTGCAATTGTTACTCGAAAGGTGAACCACGGAGTGGAATGTAAAACGGTGATTGTTGTAGGGAGCTCTGTTATTCGCTCGGCAAGAGAATTTTATTTCTACATTTGCAATTGTAATGCTGTTATCGTCGACAGAGGCATAGCGCCGCTTAATAGTGTTTTTTCTTCATTATCCTTTTTCGTTTACTCTTTACCACTTTCAATTGTAAATCGCAGCTTTGTTAAGATTTAGAGGTGGCTACTAATGGACCATCATGGGCGTAGATCATTTGTGAGGAGCGCTCCAGCGTTTCAAACGGCTGGCAATTTTCCACGGTCTCGTAAAGTACCGAAGAATCGATGCGACGGGGCCCTCTGTTTACGGCCTTAGCTTTCCTCTCATAATCGACTACACCTGAAATTGGGCAAACATTGTGCCCTCTGTTCGTTCCTCTTCGACCGTTCGGGATTTACGGCCAGTCCTGATGGGCCGTTCACGCCCGTGAATGCCGGCAAAACTTTCGGCCCTGAAATGTCGTAATGGATTTCCTCGGGGTCGAAGGGTGGTATAACCGGCAATGATTTGCGACCTCTCCCACAGCTCGCCCTGTATTCTTTCCGGCTGTTTTCCGAACGGAGCACGTCGAGACGGAAATATACATTTTTTCTCTTTAAACACGGCTAAAGGGAAACCTTGAACCGTTCTCCTCCTCTTTGTTGCGCGGCGGTTCGCCACCGATGTTTCCAAATTATTCGCTTCTTTCTTTAGACGCTTCTGAACCGTATTACGCAATCTTAACAACGTACTCGGTTTCGTTCGTACGAAAATATCGTGGTTTTACTTTTTTCCGGACGATATATCAATCTTATATTATTCGCAACGGCTAGTTCGAATGTTCTTCAGCATCCTTGGAAGTTGAGGCTTCGTCGGTTCTCCTTCGGAAAACGGTAATCGCAAGATTTACGGGCGCGGAGCTATCGTAAAAAGTGTGTCGCAGGCACGACCTTCGAATTTACCTGCGAATAAAATTCGCCCCAAAACGTCCAAGCTGCAGTCGGTCTAACGTTCGGGTGCCTCGAACGCCGATTGCTTTATAACCGGCACGATCTTTCCGAGCTGGAACAATGCCTCGTAAAATGATCGATGACTTCAAGCTCGTGTCGCACGGGTCGCTTTTACTGCCGTCACTTTTGAAGTAACGCGACAGTGATAAGCCGTGTACACGCGTGCCTATGCATTCAACGTGCATAGGCGCACGAGCCTCGACGGGACGAAAGATTTGGACCACGTTCAACGGTGCAACACACGCCGCACCTGGAATCGTTCACGCCTGTTCCTGTGTTTCTCGAACGCGTTTCCCGTTCTGGTGCTAAAATACGTCGCGAGCCGGTATCGGCGAAGGTCGACCTGTTATTTAGTTGATATTAATACACCGTGGCCGCTACGTCACGAGCGGATTTCGTATCCGCGTCGAATCAAGGTACATACGTACACCTGCACCGGAAATAGTCCGGTCCCTGAATGAACGGCGCGCCGTTCGGGACAACCGGGCGCGCCAATGGAACTCTTACTGAATTTGTCTATTATTAAACGGGATTTCAAGAAATTGCATCGCTGCCCGAGAAACCGGTCACTTACCATCCTGCGAGCTTGCGAGTCGTCGACTACAATTCGGATTACTTTGGATGGAATGTTTGATCGTAATTGATATGCTAGTACTTCCTTTTCATTATTATTATTATTAGGGCATTTTGCACTTGGCATAGATACGCTTCTCGAAGTAAGCAAGGAAGGGTCGCGCGCGCGAGGGGTGGGCGAAGAAGCTATCGTTCCAATCCGGTTACCAAAGGCTCGCTTCGATTTCCGTGTGCGCGCCTCGAAGGTTATTGTTAGAACAACGATGTTACGCGCTCGTTTACTCAAGTGCTTGATATGCACTGGCTTTAACGTATGCGAGAGAGCGTGTGTGTTAAACAGAGGCCAAAGTGCACCTATGGCCGCGATTCGAGGCTAAAAACGGAGTCAAGGATATCGGGACGATAAGCAGGGTTAGGGGGTGATTCCGAGCCCAGTACTTTGTTGGTGTTCTTTTTGTTCACCAAGGACTGGCATCAATCGTAAAACCGTTCGTCCAACGATCATCGCGAAAATACGTTTACCGGTCGCCTATTCGGCAACGATAGAGTCCACCTAAGTGTGGAAGCGTCCTTGGAAACAATGCGTTTCCTCGTTTTTTCTGAGGAAACTCGTATTAAGCGATTGCCTTTGAAGGTCGACCGAGCGAGATTTCCTCCTCTGTTCCTTCTTCTCTTTTCCGTTTACCTTCAGAGCTGGCTTTTACTGGCATTCTATTTGAACATCCTCGGCTAGTAGGGTCGGCCAAGGTGATCCCGACGATTCGTCAAGGATCATATCTTCGACGGGGAGAAAGCAACGGGCTTTCCAGAGATGTTTACGAAAGTCATAAGGGACCAAGGGCAACTCCTCGAAACCGAGTTTTCACCGCATAGACACTCTTCCCCGGCAGACCTCTGCGGTTTCTTACCTAAATCTCGGATCGACTCACGCTGCGAACGGATTCGTGTACTTGGATCTCTAGGTTCTCGGACGACGCTTGTCCCGTAAGAGCGGTCCGAAATTTCGTGACCGTTTGCCTGTTCATTTGCCCCGCTGACATAACTGTATCGACGTATATTTACGATCGTACCAAACTCTTTCCCCTATTGTTAGGCACAAGGGTTGTCCGTCGAATGGCATAACAGTTATTCAAAACCTTGCTCCCTTTCTCTGTGGACCCTTTAAATTAACGGCATGGCATTGAAGGAAACACTTTGGAACCCGTTCAAATTTTGCGATCATGATGCACATGCAGTTGATGCGGATTGTTCAAGCATGCACATACCCATATTGTTATTAGATTTAGTGAGATGTAGTTACATTTTTATTTTATTATATATTTTCTTTCATTATTTGAGCAACTGCCATGCAATTCTTCCAGCAACTCCGCTAAGTCTGCTCGAACAAACGCGTTAGCCTCGTTCCAACAGATTTATGCATCATTTTGTGATACTTAACTTCATAGCCCGGGTCTGCAGGGAGTACTAAAAGAATCAATTATTGTAAAGAGGCGTAGAACTTCGGAACACGCGACCGAACAAACACACAGTTTGCCCCGCCAGTGGGGAAGGGAAGGCAAGGTTCTAAGGGCCCACGATTATTCATGTGCAATAATCGTATTTCGCAAGCGTCCGTCGCGCGCTACGAATTGACCGTTTTATGCCCGTCCGAGGAACGCGCCGCGTAATTGGATGAAATACAATTCGTCAGGTACCGGCGGCGGTCGTAAATCTGTACGGCCGCCTCGTAAACCGGGCCGATTCTCTTTTCACTTTCGTTGACCGGTGCGAAAAATGTGTGTCAGGAGGTCATCGGGCCATTGGCCGTGTTCCACTTTCCGGGGGCCTCCGTTCCCTTTTCGAGAGCAAGCCAGCTTCCCAGCGCTCGAGTTCCGGGGACGAGGGACGATTTTGATAAGGAGAGGCGATGAATGTGAACGTCTTCTACTTCCCACTTTTACATGCCGCCTCTTGATTCCTGCATTTCGCGAGAGTCCTCTGCGTTGTAAACGCATAGCTGTAATCGAGTGGTCATTAAACATCAGTCCGCCTCCCCTCTCGATATACATTTGAACGGGCGACCGCCACCGCTCGTCCCGGAAACGGCTTTCACTTTCTCCCCCACCGTGGAGTCGCGTGGTAACTTTCACTAACGAGGCCTCGGCCAGACGGCTCGTGCTCGCACCTACGACCGTAGATCGGTGGAAACGAAAAAAAAGCGTAAGGGAAAAAAAAGAATCGGGTTTCTGGGTCGACCGGGAAACAAAGCACACACACACACGCTCCCCTTTTACCTTCCTCGGCTCGTCGCGTCGACCTCGTGCAATCGTTCGGGAAACGATGAAAGGATTGGGCTCGAACGGTCGTCACACTTCCTTTCCCCCGGTTCGGATGGACGACATTGAGAATAAAGAAAAACCAATGGCTGCGGGACGTTTGAAGATGTTGCTCGAAGCAGTTGCTAAATGGTCGGGGAACACGAACGCGGGCAGAGAACTCTTCTTTGTCCTCCAGTTGTTTGAACTTCGACGCGGCGTGCTCCTCGCGAAGGACAGTTTCAGGTTTTCCCTTCCGCGCGCTTTCGAAATTCCTCGGGGTAAAGAGATTCCAACGGCCGCTGCAAGGTTATTCGAGCCCGTACATGGAAATTTATCATGTGTTTCGATTCCGTTTTCCGTCGGATAACTTGCGAGAGATTTTCGGACGCGTAGGAGGAAAGCGACACTTCGCACGGCCGACGGCGTGTTCTCCAGGGTTGTTCGGGCCCCGTTGGCTCGAGGAACGATTGTAAAATCGGATATACTCCCCGTTACTACCGGACAATCGGAATTACGGCCGGGCAATCGAGGATACCCACCTCCCCTGTCAATAATCGTAAATGCATAAAGCCGTAAACGACGAGGCGAGGCGAGGCACGCGAGGGCCACGCTCGTTCCTTGCGAAAGCGGGAAAACACCCCCGCATGGTTCTCCGTGGCCGGTGAACGAGAAGGATGCACCGTTTCGATCGATACAACCTCGCTTCCTCCTCCCTTTTTCAGGGCTGACGTTTTTACGACCGGCGGATGACGTCCGATTGTTAAATTCCCTTTCTCGACCTGGCGTCGCAACGACAGATGTTCCCTGTTCTTGAATTATCGTTTTAATAGGCTTCCCCGGTTGTATACTTCAGGCCGTGCGACAGTGAAATTTTCCGCGCGTGGCTAGGCCTCTGGAATAATATGTGCGAGCACTAGGATCTTCTGCAAATGCCATTGTCGTTTTTCTTTTAGATCGGAATAATTCTTTGTCTCGAATCGATTCGATTGGAATAATTACTTACGTACAATTTTATCCTTTACACGCCTTGAACCGCCTCTCTGGACCCCCCGCTGTGCGATCCTAAACTCTCCCATCGAATCACCGAAAAAAAATGTAACAGGGTCGCTCGGTCGTAACCGCGATGAAAAGCGGCCAGATCAATGCACGGGAGAGGTCGGCGATCCCGAGGGCGCAGAGGCCGCCGCATTATGCAAAGCCGATAGATGGTAAGACGCTACGAATGTGGCACGCGTGTATCAAGATGTATTATTCCGATCGGTATCGTCTGCATGTATTTTACTCCGGCGGTTCGTGGCCTTCGAAAGGGATCGAATAGGGACACGGTGGTAGCACACTTCGGAGATGGCTAAGTGGGTCACGACCCCGAAATACATGCCACCGAACTGTCTGCTAACACGGCCCCTATAGCGAGCTGCTTTTAGGCCGTCCGCCTTTCGAGGTGAAAGGTCAGTCAAAGGCTTCTGCGCGAAACAGTTTATTAATAGCCGGTTACTTTTCTTCTATACTTTATCCTATCTTACTCATATACTTATTCCTATATTTTATTCTATCGTTTGCCGAACAAACTTTGCCCTTCGTAGGTAGCTGGTTGAGATCGACATTTAAAACCAGCGATTTCCCACGATTTTTCATGAGTTTACCGTTATCAGCTGTAACAACCACCCTGCGCAATCAGCTTCGTTTCCCTTTCTACGCGCTGCTCCGTTTTATGGTTTCGATGCGTGTCTTTGATCCCCGTCACCGAGAGAAAACGACGCGATCCCTGCACCATTGTTTCCGCCGCGTCGAAAGTGGCATATCGTCGTAGACGTTCGGGAAATATTCCTCCTGGCTCATTGTCTGTCCTCCAACAATAGGGAACAAGCTAATCTGGAAGTGGGTGAATAGGTCGTGAGTCGCGCGGTAGAAGCGTTTCGTTTCTTTCTCCAGGCAGGGAGCATCACGCAGGACATGACCTGTTCAAGCCGAGAGAGCACGCCCGTGTGCGCCTGGACACGCGTGCGTGTATGGGAAAGCTTATGGAACGATACAGTATTGAAATTGGTGGCCGATTGCCCGGTTGCTCGCTTTCGCCGCCGATGTTCCCGGTGAATGTAAAACTTTCAAGTCGGTCGCAGTTTCGAAACCGTTCCTGCGTTTGTTTTTCAAATTATTGGAATCTCGGGATAAATGGAAATCGGTCGGCCCGCTTGAGATTTGAATAATTAAGAATTGTCTACTTAGCACGATCATTGAAATGAGAAAAGGGATGAACAGAACATGGGGATGCCAGATCGTTGAAAATCATTATTTGGTCCAATTGAAGTTCGTACAAAGAGGTGCTGCCCCCTGCGCGACGGTCCCCAAGTCACCCGGGGGGGCGGTGGATCGGTGATCCACGAGATCACTGAAGTAAGCGAGCAGCTGCATCACGATCCCCGGAGGTTTGCCCGATCGTACTCTCACTTTCTCTGCGATATCCCCGACGACCCGGTTTTCAGGCGACACAGTTTGCCCGGTCAAACGAGAAAGTGAACGCGTTGGTCCACTTCCTTCTTCATCGTTTCCTTTCATCTGGTGAAATCCATTTGCGTAGGTGAAACCGGCACCGAAAGCTTTTGTCCCCGTGGTGTAACGAGGTGATGCGTGTCCCAGGCGGTTATCGTTTACTCTTCACAGCACGGAGATAAATCTGTTTCAACGATTTCCCTCTGGATAGTGTACCCGCAGAGAAAGCCCCTAGTTATTTAAAGATACTTTATAACGACGTTACAACAAATGTGTAGTTGGTTCAGCAACGCGAAAGGGCAATTTCCAAAAAGGAATCGACCTTCCTTGCATGGAATCGATGCACGTAATACCATCGGGGTATATGTGAGTTGCATTTTAGCTTTCGGATTCGACGCACGAACCGCAAAAATACCGATTCCCCGGGGGAACAGGAGTGCGCCGCGTCGAGCCGCATAATCTGGTATATTTTCAGCAGGATGACAAATGCAAAGATACCTTGACGTCAGTGATCACGAACGACATTCCATTGTCACGGAGGTCGACGTTTCGCTCCGCCGTAAGAGAACGAAAGCCATAGAGGAAGTAGTTTATTACGGAATTCATTTGAAACAATCCGCGTTCCATACATCGAGTCGGTGCTGCATTAATTAGACCGTCGATCATCTTATTCGTTGCTTGCCATGCGCTTAACAATCTCGCAGGATACATTTCGTACATCCGTCCGTTCGTTGCAAAATTCCCGAAATCGCTCTGAACCAACGGAATAAATTGTTGTTGCTTTTTCAACGATAATGCGAACAATGTCCCTGACATTACGGCGAATGCACTTTACGGTTAGAACAGAAAAAATCCATATTCACACGATGGTTCCCATGTGCGTGCGACACGCGTAAATATTCGTGGCACGCTTACGTTAGTGTGCATTTTACACGCGTGTGAGATCATCCGCGCATTAAGCAAGTCTTCTACGCGAGTCAAGGTTGCCCTCCAAGGCTTCACCGAAGCGTTTCCTAGTTGATTACATTCAATGGAACGTATTATGCACGTACGTTCCGCTGAATGTCAACCGATAGCTGAGCTGGTCGTCCTCAAACGCTTCAATTTGCGCGTCGCCGAGGCTGGGTGCACCTCGCGAATGAAAAAGGCTTCCGGTATTCGATCGGCGGCGACTGACTATCGTCCCAACTTTTGTCAGCGAGAAAGATCGTTCGAGCGGCGAAGATGAACGAACGAAGCGCACCGGAACGTCCGGATGCGCGGCATTGGAACGAAAGCGGAGCAGGCAGCGTTATCCGGATGTGCAAGCGGTGGCGGGCAAGGCCTACCTACGGCCGGGCCGGCCGCGAGCAGTTGAACAGATTGCGTAGAGACAAAGGAGTTGCGAGCGAGGCCTTCGTGGCACGTGTGTAACTGCCTTTAAAGCTATGGGGAAACATAAATAAAGTCAGGGTCGAGTGACCACGCGTCATCGTCCCTCCATGGTGGATCCCCAGGCCTGTTGCCGCCCGCCAAACGATGGTTACTCACTAAACATTTGGCTCGAAGAAAGTTTTACTGCTCGAGAAGCACAGCGCATGAGGTTTATCAATATCCCGGGTCTCTCGAGCAGACCCCAAAAGTCCGGCTATATTAATGAAACACGGGGTTGACGTTCTCACTCGAGGGACTGTTGAAGTAAAACTTCTTCGGCTAACTCCTCTCCCGAAACTCTCTCGTAATAAGACTGTAGCGTACATTAAAAACAAAGTATAATCGAATATGCTAATTCGAACGTGCAATCGACGTGCCTGTTTGCAGTCGTAGTATGTACCGCTCTGTGGATGTAATTCGAATTAGAAATGACGTCGTCTAATGGGCGAGTTAGCGAAGTTCCCATGCGAGTTGCTCCGTGAACCAGGACGAAGGCAATTCCCGTTGTTGGAGGACGTCTGCTGGTTTGTATAGGCCGAAGGTCCTGCGACGCCTTTTGTCGCCGAGCACAATGCCACGCGTTGCGTTCGGTTCGGACGTGGATGGATCCGCGCGATACACGCTTACGCAGCCTTTATGCACGATCCATCGACCATGGATCCGACGGTGCTATTAAAGTGATCGTCGCGGCGTAAGACAAACGGGCGTGGTAAGGACGGATAAGCGCCGGTTACGAATCTCAGCCGTGAAGCTTGACCCCGAATCATTTCGATTCGCTTTATTAAATCGTATACGCTATAAATATTCATTCGCGCGGTCGGACATCTAGACGACAGTGGTTTGTAGAACGTTTTTCTCTGGCTCTGCTACCCTTGGCGTATTTGCATAAGGACGCTTTCGACAGGGATCTCTCTTGGTTTCTTTTACGTTCTTTTTTTCACGTCGTCGAAGAAAGGTTACGCGTCCGTCGCTCGAAGGACGCGTGCGTCGACCCATTAAATCCGCAATTAACGCGCTGGGACCAGTTCCCGCTATTCCAGTTCTCTACTCCTTCCGTTACGTAATCCCGATCGTCGGATCGCATAAATATTCTCGCGCGGATCCGTTATGCCGTTGCACGCGTGAATGAGCCAACGCAGCCAACGTTCATGCAACGACCTTCTTCCGATACGAAGCCTGAATGCATTCACGGCTGCATTCTTCCCAGTGATTGCTCCGGCTTCCAATGGAAACTGTCATCTTCGCTCGGCACTTTCCCTCGATCACATGCTTTCGGCGCTGATCTTTCAGCGTATTCGCGATCAGCGTGTTATAGGTAAGAATCATTTTTCATAACGACAGATGTAAAGAACGATCGATTAGATCGAACGTTTAATCTGGTCATCTAAGATCGATGAATATGGTTGGTCGTAAGTTGTGTCGGAATTATCCTTTGTTTAGCATCCGCGAGTAGAAACAAGTGTTGCGTTGAAACGCCGTGTGACGTTCGTTCTAGTTTCGTGAAGAAGAAAAAATCGATCGAGGAATCAGGAGGTCGAAGTGACGTGTCAGGTGTACCGCTATCCTCTCACCTGTGTGAGAGGTGTCCTTCATCGTCCTTGGAGTACCGTCGGTTTTCCTCAATGACAGAACGAGTTAATTGTTAATCCTCGTTCGTTTCTTACGCCGCTTTCGCCTTCTTTCCCCCGTTCAGTACTCTATCTTCGTACAGTTCTACACAATTAGCCTGAACACATTCAGCTCAGCCGACTGGATTTCTCAGTGATTTCATTTCTGACTCCGTTCGATACGAGGATCACCATCGGCGCGCGGTTGTACCTACTCCGCGAACGGAATTTTTCCTAAGGGACACAGGGAACGGTATCGTAGACGATCGCGTCCGGCGTGGCTGGAAAAGTAGGAGAAGGATCCAATAGCTGTGTCGAGGATATTTCAGTAATGTTTATCGCGTCTTCGAAGGACATTGCATACAGAATGACACGATCGATATCTTGGAGCTGTGCTTCTCATTGTATGCAGTTCGCTATGACCGACCTCCAGCTGACAATCAGGCCGACCTTTGTCACGTCGCGTTCTCTTTATCGTGATTGAGAAAATATTTGCTCGATAGCTGGCCGACTGGATGGATTTCCCGCGCGTAGCCCACCATTCCGAGTGGTACTCGCGGAAAGGTTCGCCGAGGAATGAAGCGAGAAAGATGATTGACCAATCATCGTGTACAATGCAGGCGCACCCTTTCGCGTTAGAGTGTCAAGGATGTTTCGACAATTAATCGCTCCTAGTGACGCGTACGTTAAGGAAGCGTTAAGGAACTCGTCTAGACGGAAATGCTGCCGAGAGGAAGGTGCCTATCAACCGCAGCGTCCCGTGTCGTTGCGAATGCGAAAAAAAAAAGAATAGTTATTACACTCGAGACTTGTCGCTAAAATTATTCGAATGCGACTCTACTCTTCCCGTCGATGGAAATATCTCTTTCTTGATTATAACGTAAAGAAAGATAATCCTTCGCAATAGCGAGAGAAAAAAAACACACAAAGTGGTCATTCGGTTTCCGGTTTCGTTCTTTCGCTTCGGACGTAATTGATCGTGATAATGAGGACGGGAAGGTGACCACGTGACTTCCGGGCCGACGGTGCAGGGAGCGAACGTTGCCCAAGGAATGGCCGCAATGTCCTGTGTCACATTTCAGCGAACGGTCGGTGCAAGTTGCATCCGCGATGGGAACGACAATCGCGATTCTAAATAACCGCAAACTTCCTTCCAAGAGTAGCAAAAATCAAGGATCCGTTGTTTGTCCCTCGCGGAGCCGTCCCATTTGCTTTCTGGAATTATGCGCGAGGAGGAGACGGGCAGACCTTCGCGGAACGGAGGACCTCGATATTTCGACGAGTCTATGCAAAGTGCGCGTGTCCCGGTGGAAAGAATAAATTTCGATGAACACGTTTAAAAATATCACGGTTATATTCGCGAATCGCGAACCCGAGGCTGACCTAATCGTTCCATTCGAGAAACGTGGTACTTCCTTGTTGCACGAGCACGGAGGATCGGCGTACGAAGGAAAAGAAACGACAGGCTTTACTCGACACTTCTAATATTTACCCGCGAAAAGTGTCGAAGCTTCGATTTCGTTACATAACCGAACAGGCCGGAATGGTTAAACGTTCGCTCGCGCCGAGGCGTCCGTTCTCCTTTTCGTGCCGAACGCGAGAGCCGTGCGACTCGTTTCTCCGTGCAATAACATATCGGCCATGGAAAGAACTGAATAACAGCAAACGTTGATTGAGTAAGCGCCGAGCTACGACCTGCCAGCCTTCTCTCTGCAAATTTCCAAGATAAAAGGATACGGTCCATCCGAAAAGCTGCAATTTTAATAATTACACAATCACATTCTCAAAGCTTCCTACAAACGGAAAGACTACAATATTTCCATCGCTCGTCGCGCTACGAGCTCGAGTTGGTCTCTATTGAATTCATTCTTATTGATCGCGGCCGGCGGGGGGTGGTGGGGGTGGGAGGCGGGGGTGTCAATGAACTCGACACGACCCGAGCTAGAACGGCCAGGCGAGCGTTGGTGGTAGCGAAGTAAAAAAAGAAAAAGAAGAAAGACGAACAGCTTTATCTCTGTGCTTGAATCGTCGAGCGCGCTGCGAGCGATTCGAGGCGATCTCGGTCACCCTTCAAGATCCGACCTGACCTCGGGACGGAATTGAACGCCGGGGACTTAAAGCAAGCGCGCGAACAGTACGGCTGCAATCCTGGCCAATCAGCGAACAAACAGACGCGCCGGGGATAAAGGTGAGCCTAATTGGCGCAATTCACATTCAAACGAGGTCTACGTCCTTGACTGTTCATCTCGCGCGTCACCCAGCAAAAAAAAAAAAAAATTGATAACCGTTCGCGTAAAGACGGCGGCACACTCTGACGGGGATCGTCGTCGATTGCCAATGGCGGTTCGCCGACGACCGGGGTCATTCCACGCTATTATCAGCCTTTTATTTTACTCTCGCCGTCAACGCTTCGTTCCTCCCCGCGAGGAGAATCACAGCCAGAGCGGAAACACGATTCATGGGAGATTCCGAATGGTATCCAAGGGGATTCTTGTGCTGCGATTCCACTTTATTGCGCAACACTCTTCCCTTGTCTTCCGATCGTTCGAGATTGCGTTATAATCAAAGTGGACAGTTCTGCTCGACCAGCTTGCTCCGTTTCGATTGTCTCTCTTTTATTATTATTATTTGGGTAATCCAACGTTTTTTCTCCTATACGCGGGATAATCGAAGGAATTCTAATTGGATCGGGCAAAACGTATCCCACGGAGATGCTTTGCAGAAATACTCTGATCCTGCGATTGACAGGTGAATACCGCGGCCGTCGGATCCCATTTCACGATCCGCTAATCACGAAATCGTGGAAATTAGGGTAGACGCGTTTCAATTAAACCGAATTATACAATCTTCAGTATTTCGTCGGTCAATTCGTTCTCAAACAGTATAACACGGTTGGCGTAGCAAGGGAACGCGCCATTGGCGGATGACGAGGTCGGGGACAGAGTCCGCGGGTAAACGACGAACTCGAAAATCGTCGGATATCGAATTTTTCGACCTTCGCCGACACCGGTGATCATTTAAGGACGTTCCTTCGCATCCCATACTTCGCACGACGGGCACACGTTATAAATCAAAGGTGTCCTTCGACAGAGTTCCTTCGGCGTTCCACCTACAGCTACCATCCAGCTCCTCCTCGCATGTCCAGACACGAGTTTCGTGCCTATTTAGACGTATATACGAAGATGTCGAGCTTCACTCGGTTTACCCGTACACGTGACTAACCCGAGAGATTATACGTTTCAATCTCGCCGATGCGCGTACGCACAGTTAACGCGATTAAACGCGAGTTTAAACGATTAGCCATTAAGCCGGTGGTGTGCTTTGTTTTCTTTCTTCGCTGATTCCTTAGGAGCGTTCCGGGGACGAAACGTGTTGGTCAACCGTCGAAGTTTATTCGCCTTTTTGCATTCGAATAGTAAACAGCTTTGATAACCTCCGCTATCAGGCCTCGCGCGTGTTCGCTGAATAAGTCCGCTTAATCGGAGCGATGGTACTCGAAGGAATCGAGGAAGTTGCTGCGATAGGAGATTTCTTCTAATCGAAAATCACTACGCAAGCAATACGCTTTCGATTGAGAATAGATCTCAAGGACTCGCGGTGAGAAGAGCAAACAATACCACACGGTGCACCGTCGAAAAATTGATTCAAGTCGGCCGAAGGAGGCAGCCCCGTCGCACGGAATCGTCCGATTATTTCGAAACGGGAATCCGAAATTCGGCCTTGGGTTAACAACGCGGGGCCGCGTTCCTCTTTCACGAAGGAAACCTTCCTTTCCGTTACACGCGGTACGTGTAGGTCGTTATCCGTTTGAAAAGCGGCGACGAGCGTACGACCATTCATACGATCGTCCTCCGTAGGGTGTGCCCGTGGAAATCTCCCTCGACCTACTTTCGCCCTCTCGCGTCTACTGGAAATCGAAGAGGGGTCAGACACGATGACAGGATATCCTGGGATCGCGACGCGCTCGTGGTTACCGCGTGAGAATGCAATTTGCCCGGATCGTTTATTCGCCCGTACTCGTATCGCCGCCTGTTAAAAGAGCGCCTCAAGTTCACGGGTGGAGGGAAGACAATGGTCGTTCCCCGATCGTTATCGCGTCGTCGTCTTTCTGTTTGTCCGCACTCGAGGAATAAATCTTTGCACTTTATTCAAGTCCCTGGATAGTTGAATTTTCTATCAAACCATTAAGCGCGTCTTTCGAAATGAGATGCCAGTGTTTCGCCCAATCGTTCGGCAATCGAACTTTGCGCGTGAACAAAAGCGGCATATTCGTTTGCTCACCACGTGCCAATCCGCGTAATGCATTTTCTCGTTGGCCAGGTATGCAGCGCGTTCCGCTGCACGCGAACGGGCTTGCGTTACATGACGAGCGGTGTCCGCTACCAGAAACGATTCACCTTTACCGATACTGGGAAGTTTGGTGCTGCGGGATTCGATAAGATTCACGAGCGCGATTCAACATGTGACCGGACGAGTTTCGCGCGACGTAAGCGAGACGTCCCGACGCGGACGCACGTACGTCGAAGTTTCCGATTGGCTGGGAAACGCGCGTGCAGCCTTGTCCGGCATGGAATTTAACGAATTGCACACTAATTTCACATACGGGGCCAGACGAAACGCGTGAATCGTTCGCTGATTCAGTTCCGAGCACTTTTAAAGGGGACGATTTATTGTAAGAAATTGATATCGCGATTCGCTGTTTTCTCTTTCCCCGCGAAACAGGTAGATCGATTCGCTTTGTATCGACAGCAGCGTAGAACCGGCGTTCCCTTATCGTTATCGAGCAGTTCTCGCGGCTGATTAAAGCGTCGCGCGTCTTGGCGCCGCGCTGCTCTTTCATCTCGATATTTTCTTTTTTTACCCAATTCCCCGATAACCGATCACGTTCACGCTTTTCCCCCGGGGAATAAAAGAAATCGCGGATCGACGAGTAACGCGTGGTTCGTTCGGACGCGATTACTGCGACGTAAGTACAACGTTAATACCGTTCCGCGCGTTCGATCGGATCGTTCCACGAATCTTTTATCGAACATTTTTAATCATTCATTTTGCGCGACAATCTGGGACGAATTCCGAAATCGTGTACAACGCGCGTGCAACGCGTATACAGAGTCGATGTTCACGAACTTCGCTTTTCCTCGAATTTAGCCGGCCAGCAAGATAGGGGGATCACGTGAAACCGTATCCTTGAACTTGGTCGGCGCTGACGCACAGTTTCCTAACGCTAATACGACTATTTGCGCCACACGTCTGATAATGCGCGATTGTTATTCGCGTGTCGTTTTCCTCTGGCCTTCAACGCCACGAATCTATATCAGCTTCGGCTTTATTTTTCATTTTTACGCCGACCAATAATCGCACGTGGAAGACGCTCGGGCGAAGCGTGCAAGCGCGTAAACTTAAGCGGGTGAAATAATTGCGAACACTTGTACAGCCGTTGTGGTTCATAAGGAGCCGCGATAATAAGACTTTCACCGTCATGAAAAGAGAATATCATAAATTATGTTCGCCATATCGCAGTTTGAACTTGTGCCACGTTTCGATTAAGTCGCACGAGCGACAAAATGATTTCCCCTTTACTCTGGAGTTCTACGAGGAACGTTGCTGAAATCGTTCAGCAGCGTAGCTAACGCGGCGTGTCAGAGATGTAACAATTTTCCAATAGGATTCAGCGAAGTGATAGAGATTAATTAGATCGTCGCGCGACACGGGGTGGGTGCCTCCACTCACGTTCGACGAATTTCCGACGATGCGACGATTAGCCGGTCCGCTGATGGGGATCAGCCATTTCGCTGATTGCTCGAATTAAAGGAAGATGCGCGGTGTACAGATATCCCAGACACTGCCAGGGGCATCGATCATGCGTGATAGCGAAGCGCGTTACGCCTTCTCGTGGAAAATGCCCGATTGTTTCGCCAGTTTAGCGGAAACGGACAGGAAATCGATACCAATAAGAGGGGATCGCGTATTATCGTGGAAGAATTGCAAACAAAACGCGCGGCACGTGAAGCGCTGGATTTTATCGTGTCACGTGGAGATCTTCCATTTAAGGGAAAATTGAACATTTACTAGGCCTTCCAGTAGACTGTCCAATGCCATTAACGCAACTTACTATAATCGAATAGAGGAGATAAATTCATCATGATTCTTATTGGCAACAAGTAGAAAAAGAATTGAGCTTCAGGAGTTTTAACACATTGTTGACCGATCACATAATAGAATATCATAATAAAATATTTCAAAAACTTTTTCCGTTTTGATTAGTCGTGCCCACTCTGTTATAAAGAAGATACTTTTCTTCATGGAAAATACTACCTGTTGTGCACCATTACTTAATTCATCACCATCAGCACCATCTTAATTCATTATGTATAAATAAAGTTTATTGAAGTTTACTTAGATTGTTTTGCCTAAAGATTCTTTTGGCATTCGATAGTTTCTGTGTACAATTGCCGGTCAACAACGTGTTAAAGTGCGACTGAATATAAAATTCGCTTATGAAAAAGTCAGTATCAAGTACTTTCGATTAGTAGTTATGCAAGGTGAACCAATCTTATTTAAAGAGCCTTATCTCTACGGAATCTTTTCGCCGGGGTAACGCGATTCAAGGGGGAAAAAAACTTAGCTATTCTGCTTATTTTTCTCAGAGGGCAGTCTCCTTTTTTTTTTTACCAGACTGTTATATGTAGAAACCGCGAGGGGGCAAGAAATTGCTTGGAGACCCACCGAAGGAATTTTTCCAGAAATTGGATGAAATCGTTTTTCGCGATCCCTTGGAATCTTCGTTTCCACTGTAATTTGGCTTGATTCTTACGACGCCTTTTTATCTGTACACGCCCGTGTAAGAAAGGACCTTCAGCCTTTTATATCGTGTCTCATGAAATTTTTTGTTTCCTCGCCCCTTCTTTTTTGCACCCTATCATTTTATGTGCGTCTAGTAAAACGCCAGCGAGAAATGTAATTTAACGTCATGGACGTTTCTTGCTCACCGTCGAACGTCTGTGTCTTTGAAATGTTTATTAGCGTAATAATTTACACGGGATTCTCATTTTTTTGCCAGCACGATTTACATTTATTCAACAGTTTTTTTCTTTCAATAAGTGAAACGTCTCTCGTCCTCGCTATCTTTCTGTCACTGAAAACATTTTATTTTTCGCATTGCGCGCTTGAAAATATTTTCTGAAACTTAACAGAGATTTAGAGCCGACCTCCAAGAGATGAGGGTCGCATTCAAAAATCGTGGAACAAATTTTGGCTGCCACCCTCTTGACGAATTTCTTCGGCCTTGGCATTTGCCTCGCAACAGCCACGTTTTCTTTACCCCTAAACGGCTTTCCTCGTTTTCTTTCGCCTCCCCCCCCCCCCCCCCCCCCCCAAATGGTAAATTCATTTCCAGGGCGAGAAATACTTGGGAAGTTCTGCGAATTTCTTTTTCGCGACGCGGAGCAATGTAAAAATTTCTCAGGGTTCCATTTGCCTGATTAAAGTCATAAAGGAAATTCGCCTGAAAATTCGGAGCTTCGGGAAAACCGGTTTTCCAATAAACCCCGCCTCTTAATAGCAATTAAAGGTCCGTAGCATTAATTCCGGCCAGCAGTGAAACGTATTCGAACGCTTCCTGTTTCTGTTAGCCGTTCGTCGCTTTCCGGCGAACCGTGATTAATGAACCTTTTCTCCCTTCCACGCGTCACGGATTTCAATCTCTCGAACCCTCCTCGTCCACCGACCGCCTCGGCGCTGCCACCGTTTTGGCACGGTGAAAATATTTCGCCCTTGGGAAGGAGCAAGCACGAGCGTGTAGGGCGCCACGTGCGTGCTCTTCAGGAATACGAAGGTCGGGCAGGCCAGTGACGATGGTACCGCCACCCTTTGCGGATATCTCTTCATCCCTTTCCCATGTTCCCCACTCTTATCCCGATTGCGGGACCATGGAAAACTTTGATCCTTGAATTTCCTGGACCTTGACTCTCTTTTTCAGAGGAACTGTCTCCGTATCTCCTTCAAGGCAAGGTGTTTCGTAAGCCGGGTAGCCCTCGAAATCGTCCAAAACGATTGAAACCGAGGTCGACTTCCGAGATTGAGCTTAATCAACTTCGGCAATCTCGAACCTCTCGTTCCCTTGTCCTCCTTTTTATTCGGTGCGAGAATTGACTGTTCTTCGCGCGTAGAACTGCGACGAGTGCGCCTATTAATTTCCATCGCGATCATTCGTTAAGTAAGTTGATCTCCTTGATTTTGGCTTGCTCGATTTTCTCGCCACGTTAGACGGAGGAGAGTCAGAGACAAAAAAAAAAGAAGGAGAGTCGAGTTTAATATCGCTAGGGTGGTTTCACAGGGAATGCTTCGGGGTGAAAGCTGATGAAGATACATGGCGACGTGTAGAGCCCTCTCGGAGGGAATCGTCTCCTCATTTGTAAAAAGGAAAGTTTTCATTTTGAATCAAGGGTCGACCTTGACTTCCTCGCTTTCCCTGCTGCAGGGTTTGCCTCGTAAGCTGTCCACGTAGGAGGATGATTGTTGAAACCTTTTTTCTTCGATCGACCACTTTTTTCTGGTAGTCCTTTTCGATGCCCGTGGTTTCTCTAAAGAAAGTTTCAGTGTATATTCTTCGCGCGACGAAAGAATCTAAATTTAATGGTCGACGTTCGACAAGCAGAAAGATTCGCAGATCGCATTATTTATCGCAGAATATTTCACCGGGTCGTAATCTTCGTTACAATTTACCCTTTTATATCAATCGGGAAAATCGTAATTGAAAGTAATTAAGGTTTTAGGGAGAGCTCTGAAGATAACGATTCATTGTCTCGTTCAAAAGGATTCACCTTTCTTCTGAAGGGGTGCAAATCGAAAGGTCAGATCTGTAGATGACGTACGAATCTGCTCAGGTATTTTCGTCCACGTGGTCCTTGAAAATTTTTAAGACACGAGCCTTGTGCGTCAACGAAAGCTACCCTGCTAGGGCTGTCGCGCAGTTTCTGGCCGATCGAAGGGTGCGCCCATTGGAGACAATTTTCTTTCGTTGGGACAATGAATTTTGAATACAAGAGCGATTCGTATTAACGAAACCAGAAGATGAACGCCCACTCGAAGGGGAAGTTCTGACCGGCACTGAATCTGCCTTTTTAATATCGTGACTTTTAATGAAATTCCTCGTATTATCCTTACCCGACGTTTAAACCACCAGGAGGGATTCTTTGATCCGTGGATTAAATTATGCAAACATTCTTATTTGATTACGCGGGACTTGCGAGGGGTATAATATTTTTCCCGCGCAAACAAGACATAAAAAGGATAAATGAAAAAAGTAACGCGAGGCAACAATTCTGCATTTAGAGGATTAAAGTGCAATCTACGAGTTGAGAAAACTTCTTCACATTACCGTAGCTTTAACTAACGCGACTTTCCAAAGCAAGGTAACACCGATACACGCGTGCACTGTTCCCCTATTTTCAGCAATGCAATTTACGATTAATTCTCCTATTAATAACGCGCGTGTATTTGTACAACGGGTTAATTACTTTCGCCACGATACCCTTGAAATTAAATTCAACCACGGCGAATGTGCAAGGCCGGGCTACTGTTACTTTATATTCCTTCACTATTGATTGCAGTTGCTTTAAACAATCAGATTGTACGGAAATAATAGATCGTACCGGCTATATTGTACACGTGGGCGTGCACGTGACCACTTTTAGCAATTGACTCGCTTCTGTCCAGAGAATGTGGGTACGACGATCCCATGTTTTGCGTATCATACATTTATTTCCGCTCTTTTGTTCTCTTTTTAAATAATTCCCCGGGGACGAAAGTCGACGCCGCGTCGGGCGAGGCCCAATTAATTCTAATTTCAGGAAGCAGCGTACAGATAACCCGTTAACCGGAGCTACGCAAATAGCTGCCTGTTGCTGCGGCTCGAGGGGGTGGAAGCGTGTGGTAGGTCGTTGCTAACCGGGTTGTGCACTCCGCAGGCTGCATCGATCCGTCCGTTCTAGCCGGTGCAACAACCCACGCGTGTTGACCTCATGTGTCCTTACGGCTCGTGGAAAGATCGCCAGGGTACGATGTTTTTCAGCTAACACATTTTCCGGTGGGGCAGGAGGTGATTGTCGCTGAATGTTGTTAGGGGGTGGCAGCTCGTCCTGGGAATTTAGGAGACCGCGCCTTTTTTTTTAACCACAATTTCCCTATTCATCATCTTATTAAATTTAGTTCTATATTCATGGGAAATGTCGCTGGAGCTATTTTAGTGGGTATACTAGTATTATAATAATAGTGTTATTGTTTAAACGTATTCTTACTATTTGCCGTCTGAAGTGATAGCTATTTGAACATCAGCAGGCGTGTACTGTATTATAACATAAAGCTTCTAAGGAATTAAATACGTGTTTACCTGTATCAGTTAACTAAATTCCTCTCTATCAAATTTCCTTAGAAATCAATGAAATTGTTAGTAAAATTACAAAGGCTTCGAAGAAATATGTTTTACCAAACAGAGAACAGCTGGTTTCGTCGTTTTAGGAGTTAGAGTTTGCTTTGATCAAATTTGACATGCTACCGAGTATACGTGGCACTTGCGGAACGAGGTACTGTATATGTCAAAGGTTATTCATGCGCAACACCACGTGAACATCGACGTAAGGATACAATCCTCGCACGAAGGCATAACAATTTCTGAAATGTCTCAACTTTTCAGGCGATTCATACGCTATTTCCTTAAACGATATTTGAAAGTTAAAGCCTGCCATTCTGACAAATGTTTTTATAAAGTACTACGGAAGAGTGTTTCTGTGAATTCTCTGGGTTTCAAGGATTCTCTGCAACTTGCTTGAGAATTCCTTCGATTACGAATAACCCTTCGGCAACTCTCGCTACATAACGTTTTTTTTTTTAAGACCAATCACAAGGTTTATTTAAAAGGGTCAATCAGGAAGTTTGGGCTGTTGTCCATCGAAATCTCTCCGTCCCGAGTTGTAATTAGTTTCAGCTAGTTTCAACGGTTAAATTAGGGCGGGCATGACGTGGGGAATGAATTCGAGGTCTGGTCGGGTCGTCGCGGTCGCGATGAAATCATTCGGGGACAAGTAACGGAAAGAGGAAGAAGAAATCTTATTCGCCCGCCGATTATTCATGGCGAAGCGCCACGGTATAGGAATATCGGTGTTAACCGAGGTTAATGTTCAGCTTCCGGTGAGGCGAACGTATCAAGACGTTCGAAACATCGTCCACGAAACGTATGCAATGGAAAACGGGAACGCGGTTGATTAATTTTTAGTCACGCCGTCAATTCTCTATTACGATTCTCTTCTAGAAGAAATCGACACTACTTTTTCAATGTAATTCACGTGTTTACAAATTGTCCTAATATTATTTAGCGACCGATGGAAGAACACGAATCGTTTACTGGTCGAAACGGTCTAGATGCGATTTGTTAACGGAATCGGGCCGATCCAAGCAATTTCGTTCATCATCGTATCGTTCTCCTATTCGCGATAAATTAGCGCCGAGCGTGCGGCACCTGTGTCTTTACAAGACTGCATCCTACGCGAACATAATGCTAGTTTAATACTAGCACAGCCGAACCTTGACACGATTCTTCTGTTTCTCACAATTGACGGTGAAGTAGTTAAAGGCGACGAAACGACGTTCCACCTAAGCACCCGCGAACGAAACAATTCGTCGTATCGATTAATCATTCGCACAAAGGAAGGACGATTTTCTTGTTTGTTTTTTTTTTAAATTTATCTTCGTTTCCTAGCCGGCGATTTATCCTTGCCGCCCTTCGCTTCTGCGCCGATCGTTCTTAAAAAGCTCTGCGGCTGGCTGTCCAAGTGCGTAACACCGAAGTTTAGTCGCCAGCAAAGTCCTTGGCACCGTTCTTCGCTGGTCAGGGTAGCTAGGCGAAGCAGCGGCCCACCAAGAATGCCGCGTAAGGTCTTGGCAATTAGTTAATAATTCCCCATTGTCCGTAATTTTGCGTCAACACGAACACGGCTGGCCACTGAATTAAGCTGACCGATTGAAACGAACGCGGTTCTTCTGTTACTCGTGTTCCATTTATCCTACACGCGTGATTCCTCGTACGTGTTTGGACGCGGCATATCCTAGGGCAACGTTATCGATCCCTTTACAGGTTTCTCTGCAGCGCCGTATTTTCGTACGCTTTTCGCAATCGACCCAGAAAGCGATCGCGATCGAAGACGCGGCGCGCGATAGGACACAAGATCGAAAGCCAAAGGGCAAGAATAATGGAATACCAAATTACTGTCCATATTTCTATTTCGATCACGGCTTCCCAGTCGGCGCTGTAACTCGTTGCAAACGGTTTCAGAGAGCATCTCATCCCCCGTGAAGTGCACCTTTGGCTGGGGAATTACCGTTCAATGTGGTGCAGCTTTTAGGAATATTCCCCGGCTGGCTGGAAGGGTTAATGGTTTAATTAACTTTGCGTTGCTTTCGCCCCTATAAGTCGATTCAACCCCACGCCACTTTCCGCTTCCTCGACGGAACAGATAAACGGCGCCGGACGGGGACGGAAGATTCGATCATCCGTACATGCTAATCACCCTTGGATTGGATCTCTTTCTCATTTCGATACAAAATGAAAAACATTCCCGAACGGTTCAGTTCAATTACTTTTGCGTTCTCGACAAGCTGCGAGATAACGATCGGTTTTCGTTAATCAGAAAATCACCTGTCTCCTTCGGATGATGTTCGTCTGGTATGCGAAAGATCGAAAAGCGATCCGTTTCAAAACACATCGAAGGACGATTTCTCCTCCTTTCGTCACCTTACAGACTCGGGGCACGGAAAGTAGAAGGTCCTTGGAAAGGGGGTCGCACCTGCTTCCCACCGTTCTTCGGGGTCTCGCGCAAAGTCCCGTCGTCTGACAATGAAATTATCTAACTTGCGAGAAAAAAGAAAGATACTTTAAATCTCTATAAAATCGTTAGCGCATGCGGAATCCTGCGTTGCATTGCAATTTCCCTACTCGAAATCACGCCTCTCCGCATTGTGGCGTTTGCTTTTGATCGCCCGTGCGATCTCGGTGGGTTTCAACGCGGCTCGTGCCCCGTTTTTTTTTGTTTCGCGTGCAGAGAGGAGGGCTGCTGCCTCCTTTGGCTTTGCCGGGGCAGGGCGAACCGGATGGCAAAGTGTGAATACTACGCGCGGTGTATATTCAATTAAAAAGAAAAAACGGGCAGGTGGTTGGGACAACAGCGGGTTGCCGCCTCGCAACACCTGTCCGAGCATAATACTTTTTACGAGATATCAAACTCGTGTCCGACATCTTGCGCCGTCTGCTGGATCTCGGTCGGGATCGATGGTGCCCCCTTGATCCCCCTTCTTCGCGAAGATAAGGGTCGATAGTGGGACGATTAAGCGAAACTGTAATTCCTAGCTGACGATGGTGTTCCGAAAAGCGATTATACAAAGTCGACGGGCTTGCAGACTATTTAAATCATAGCTCGCCAGTTCTATCGAGGAATGGATTATCCCGTACGCGCGGTTTTCGAGTGTCAGCCCCCGAAGTCGACGCGACGCTTCGGTTAAACTGTACGCCGTAGCTTTCGCGTGCGCCGCCGCGTGCGACCTACATAACGGAGGCAGCGAAATGTGTTTCCCCGACGAGTCATGTGCCAAACGCAGGTTTCGGGTTGTCCGTCCGCCGTGACGGCCCAGAAAATCGCCGCGGCTGTTCGCGCGTCGGAACAACACCTGGCCGGCTTGTCCGACGCTTGTGCGTTTTACGCGACCCTCGACATTCACTCGCAGGCCTTGACCAGATACACGAATCGTTAATGTCAAGCGAACCGTTGGGATGAAATGTTTAACCCCCGTTGATACAGATAGAGCGCGCTAGAATATAATTTCGCGGATGGTGATCCGCGCATTTGGAATACCTGCGAAGTTCCACGAACATCTTCGAAACCGAGTAACGACCTCGTACAAGCACGATCGGCGGCAGATGGTCGACCTGCGGTGCGTCGAAGATGTACAAATCGTTACCTTGACCGGCAGTATCCAGTTCGATCTGATCGAAGTGCTCGGTTACGAAAATAACGCGAACGAAATTGTTATTCTGAATCGTAAATTCGTCGGAACGCGAAACTGATCGTGCGGTAGTCCGTGTGCGTTCAATTGCGAGGAAACAAAAGTAAATAATTGATCGTCCGCTGATACACAAGGCAAAAGTATTATTAACCAGCGATACTTTTCTTTTTTTTTTTTTCTCCCTTCAAACTTCTACCATCGCAGAAGGTATCCCCGGTAATCGTTTGCTGGCTTATTCGATCTCCCGGCTCGTTGCAAGCCTAACGCTTCCCCGCGTTTTCGAACTCTTATTCCTTTTTGGAAGTCGGACCACCCGAAAGCGGTGCGCCCATCCGTATGGACCGGAGTAATTCGAGATGCTGAGGTGTTCATGCTGGTACCCGATGTAAGGGCTTCGCCGCTTCCCCCCTATCATTCCAGACGAATCTTCAACCGGAAGGTTGCCGGCGGGAGATTCTCCTTCAGCTTTAATACATCGGACCGTGTGTAAAAGCGTGGTGAAATTCATATCGAAGCTTGTATGAATATTTCAAAGCTGTTCCAACGAACTGCTCGAAGACAGCTGTCGATTGAAAGGCGACGCCGGACAGAGGCGTCCCTGTTTTCTATTAGATGAGCCCAGCCAATTATCGGAGGAGGAGTATCCACGGTGTTCTCCAGCTGAGACCTTGGCTGAGTGAATAGTCGATCGGAGCGTCCTTCGGCCGGAGATACACCGTTAGAATGATTTCAATTGCCCGCCGCTTCTCTCGCGGCGAAGCGACAATCGACAAACGCGACGCGACGTCAATAACTCTGCTTTAAAAAGCTGACGCGAGCGGTATATCCCGCGCTTCACGATTTTCGCGTTGCAGCGATCAAATTGTTTCACTCACGCGATACCGAATTTCTCGCACGACAAGGCTTGCGCGTCTTGAGACAAATATCTCGTGCCGATTCACCCGTTCTCGTTTGTCTCGGCCATCATCCCTCGGTGGGCGAACACCCGAGGAGCTCAATCTCTTGGGAGTCTATCGATCGAGCGGCGCGCTGCCCGCGCCAGGGATCCCCGGTATTTTCCATAATGAGGGTCCGAGTTTTATTCTCGTGGTCGGATCAACAGGTTGGGCTCGGCCCGGCGGCAGAGAACCGTCGGGGCGCGGCTTTGCGTAGTCGGAAGAAGCTAACGTTGGTCAATGTTCGTAGCAAAAGTGGCGCGGAGGGGTAGCGCAAGGGCAGATACTAGTCGACCCGACGCTGCGACGGGGAAAGGGGTGAGCGCGCGAAAGGGGTTGCGCTCTGACGTCAGGATGACGCAATGCCGCCGGTGCAAACCCTCGCCACGTCGCCCGTCGCCGTCCTACGATTGACATTGACACTGCTCCCGAGCATCGATTTGTCGTCCCCGAACGGGGTGAGAGCCGGCCGAGGTTGCCGAGGGTCACCGCGGCCGACCGTTTCGCTCGCGTTGGTTTCATCGGAGGTCATCGAAGTGATTTACCTCGATCGTTCTGTTAAGCGGAACGCCCCATCGATCCGCCGTAGCTACACCGGGTGAACGTGGAACGACCGATTGATAGGAGGGGACACGATCTAATCGTGTTCACGCGTGGTAGGGCTCGATACGACGAAGCGATCCTGACGATCTGTGATATTTGTGACGGTGAGTGTTCAAAGAATCACACGAGCCTCGAGCGAAGCGATTTTTTAACGCAACACGCGCGATTCGTTTCCCTCGGATCTCGTTGGAGTCCGACCCGTTGCGAAGAAGCGTGAAATCGCTGGCAACTCGTCAAATGATTTGCCTTCTACGTTCTATTACTGGAACGCCGATCGATTTATCGACGCCGGTAACGGGAACGTGAAACGACCGATTCTATTTAGAAGTTTCACGTGGCGAATATGTCGTGGATGGATAGCACGGCAGAAACGAGATACATCAAAATTACCGTCCTATTCTCGTTAATACCTCCGTAATACATCCTTTGATGTTTCACCGATTAAGAAAAATTCATCAAACTTTTCACACAAGCGGTTCACCTTAGAATACTCTGCTAATTATTCCGTATTTACCCGGCTCGCTATCATTATAGTTTCAATAACTCTCCCCTGTTCTCTTGGGGCGAATCGTATCGAGTTCGAGGCCAGCCAAGTCGGCGTGTCGATTTCGTTGACACGGGAGCGAGTCGCGTTAACTGTATGTGCATTTAATTATGCAAATGGTTTTCTTCATTAGCGTGCGCCCTTCACTCAAGAACGGCGATCATCCTTTATTTGCAATAATATCGACTTTCAACCCGCATTACTCGAATCGTTTATGCCGCAGGCGAGCACTCTTCCCTCTTTGTCGCGTGATGCATTTCTTGGGGGACGATGAAACATTTACTTCACCCCCCCGAGTGCATCGTTCACCGCGGCTGGAAATGCTGGTTTTATTTAAAACCCACTCGCGCCTCGCTATTTATCATTTTAACGGATCGGGGTGCATCGCTACGGGGATGCAGAAGTTGCTTCGAAGGGGATGCAACACGTTGCATCGCGATCGCACGAGCACGTGCCAAGGTCGAGCTATCAGAGGATGAGTTTAAGGTCACGGGAGCGTCGCTTCTTCGAGGGTGGTGAAAAGGAACTCGTGCTATCGTGCCGAGGGACGCGGCGCTTAATTAATAGAATATCCCCGCCGATCGGCGCGTGTTCGCCCCGTTCGCGGTGAGCCATATCTTTGCCTACGCGAAACATTTACGGAGAGAAAAAGCTTCAATCTGTCGCTGCGAACGAAATTCCGGGTACGTATTTAGATACACGTCGGCTTCTTTAATAACGATTACACGTAGGCGTCGCGAAACAAGGGAACGTTAATTTAGCTATCGGTAACCTCTCCCGTCCTTGGCCTTGCTGGTTACAATAAACCGCTCGCGTTCGATCAAGATGATTCACGCGTGCTCTTAAACCATCTGGTATTTTTAGAAGACCTGACGTTGGTACGCTAGATTCTTATTTTTCTTTTTGTTCTTTTTATTCCAACGATGAAACGAAAAACCGGAGAGATTTGGAATAAAGTAAATTCACGTTTATCTAAAATAGCTGTTAAGGGGGGCAAGAAGCGAAAGGTTAGAACGAAGGGGGAGCGAAAATGAGTGTATTTATGTTTCCCAGAAGAGGGGCTCTACCAAAGGCGAGAGAAAAAGTGTGAATTTTCAGCGGGCTGCGAAACGTTTAAAGCAATCCACGCCCGGGGAATTGAAATAACATAAGCTCCGAGGATGGGAATTACAGGGAAACGGGGGGGCATATGCGATTCATCTACTTAGATGGTGTCTGGCGCCAGAAATAGGTTGCGGATGAGTAGTACCGTGCACGGCTGGTATGCGGCCATATACCGAAGGCCCATCGAATACTCGTCCCATAAACCACATCGTCGTCTCTTATTCGTTACCCCTTTCTCTCTCGCGGTTCGAGTCTCGCCGTTCCGACATTGAGAGCCGAAGCGCAAGGAACCTCGCTCGCTGTTCTCTTTTTCCTTTGTACGGCGGAACCGAACGCATCCACCGGGGCATTAAAAATGTAAATGCGGGGGCGTGTGCGCGTGGAGCAGTTGAAGAAGATGGAACACGCGGCGGAGTGGAATTGAGAGCGGGGGTCCCATACGGATCGGCGCAGCGCGATGAGTGCGTGCGGGGTGAACGGCCGGCGGTGCATCCAGACTGCAGACGTCCAATAAAAATATCTTACGTCGCGGTCCCTCTCTGCTAAACCACCGTCCACCCCTCGTTCATCGCCAAATGATTTTTATCGCCGGACAACCGTCGCGGAGCTCGTTGCTCCTTAGCCGGCGTACGTTCCTCCGTAAATTAACGAACGGCCCACCTGGTAAATGCACGCACGTGCATTCAAGTAGGTTTGCCGTACAATTTTTTATGTACACGAGTTTGTCAAGTTGACCAGAGAGAAATTGTGTTTCCGACAACGTGCATCATTTCCCGAGAGACACGTTCAGCGATTCAACAGGGTCCATTAAGATGTCAACGTTGTGTCATGAAAATTGCACGTCCCTTACGCAACAGACGGGACACCGGCGAATATTACGATTTAATTACGCAGACCCGAAGAATTACAGGTCGTTTCGTCGAAAGATCCCTGCCCCGTTCCCGCGACGGGGATGTGAACATTTTCATTTACCGCCGACAGTTCGCGTCCACCGTGCACCGCTCGCGAAACCGCAAATTACCGCGCCGGAATAAATCGGACACGGCGAGTTCTTATTCGCGTTCCGCTGGACCAACCTCCGGCTGTGCGAAACCTCACACGACGCGTTCGATCGTTTCTCCCAGTAGTTTCGAATTCTCGTGCCAAGTTAATTCGTGCTCTACCGTCACCTCACACCTTTACGCGCGATTCACGATCGCGCGATGCACGCAGAGTCCGCTCGATCCGCGATGCGTCCTCGACTTGATCCTTTCCGTTTATCCTTTTGGTCCAACGGTCGGTGGAAAGGTTTAATATCAATGCGGAACAAGGGAAATTAAGGCTAAAGAATGGGAGAGAAAAGATTTCAATTGTATAATCGATGGCGAGGATTATCGATCGAATCATTTATATCCTTACGCTCTCGGCTCTGTCTGTCCCTGATTCGAGTCGGCCAGGTCGCGTGGGTGATTTCGGCGACCTGGAAGGGATAACTGTCGCCGGGAGTGGGAGTCGCGGAGCAGGCCGTGAGACGGTCAACCGTGGCACACGAGGAGCAGACGGACGGATGCACAGTGTTTCCGATAGGGATGCACCGACCTTGAAGGGATTTTTGCGTCTACCGTCGGTACGTTCACCCCGTCGACAGGAGGAGCGAGAACGCGTGCCCTCCGCGCGCGCCGCGCTCGAGAAACGCGACTCCCTCTTTCTTAGCTCTTTGTCTCCCCCTTTCACGTTGACGGCCCTTCTTCCGCCGCTCCGCCGTATGGGCCGCACGCTGCTTCTGTAGCCGGCCCTTTTTCTTTTTCCTTCCAACGTCCTCGCCTTCCGAAGCCTACTCCCGGAGGTGGCTCGACACTCGCTGGGAATCGGCCGCCTCACCCTTGGAATCCTTTCCACGGGACGCGTCAGGGGCGGGAATTCTTACGGCGCGGACAATGGGCTTGGTCGACGCGGAGGCGATACAAAGTTTTGGCCGGTGTAAGAGAGTAGGTGTAGCTACTGTGGTGTTTAGGTAACAACAAGCCAGATGAAGTCGTGCTACGCTTCACCGGATTTCTCTCGGAACTTCCTTATCATCAACGGACACGAAGCGACTGCGACGTCTCACGATTTTCCGGTTGATCGATGAAAAATTCCCTGACAATAAGATATAGCCTGCCCTTGGATTTCGTTAGGTGCATCGTCGCGTTTTGTGGCACGTGGCAACCACGAGCCAGCCCCGGTTCACCGATGCATCTCGCAGATTAGGCCGCACGTACGCAACGCGCACGTGCTTGTCTCGTGTGCGCCTAATAGTGCGTGCATCGTCGTTCTCCGCGCGATGCGGAGGTCGCGACCTTGACGGCGGCCGTGAAAGGGTTGGCACTTCAGCGTAGGCGATTTACGCGGTCGTCGGGGCGGCAGACGCGGATAGCTGATAGCTTGCTGCGTTTAATTAAACTCGCTTTCCGCGTACTCTCGTATCGGCGTGCGCGCTCGTAAACACTGGCCTTTGTCTCTCGCTGCCGCGGAACGAAAGTCTCCTCGGGAGTAACAACCGTCGCTTGATTCCACTTGGGAAGCTATCGTTCACCCGCCTTCGAATAGTAATATCCTGAAAATCCTTGGTGTACGAGAGCATCCAGCGGCCTTGTCGCCGGCCCGGAGGTCAAAGTTAATTAGCGCAACAAGCTAAGCGACTATCGTCGTTCAATTAATTGCCCGCCGGCCGGGTCAGATAAACCCGCGGGCGTATACACCTCCCCGCCGGGGAGCTTAGAATCGCTTCATAATCGTCCGGCACGCGATATATAGAACGACGAACGTATCAAGGTCCCCGTCGATTAGAGAAACGAGATTGTTTCGAGGGCTGTTGGGTATTTTTACCTCGCGATCGTGCCACCGTGCTATCTCTCAATTACCATTATCGTTGTCGTCATTGAAAGTTTCATTACCACGACCACTCTTCTATACTCGTTCGGATCGGAAAGCTGTTCGCGGGACAGAAAGGGCCGAAGACGCGAGCTTCTTGCCCGAACTAATTTCGATTGAGACGCGGCGAGGTTTCTGCCCCGAGAGAGCAACGGCAGTTTAACGGGCAATTAATAAAAGCAGCGGCAGGGAGAGGAGAAATAGAAGAAGAAAAGAGATGTGGCGTGTGGGAACGAGATGGCACGACCTCGAAGGGCGCGGTCGAGTTCAGGCTAGACTGAAGCTGCCCTTGTGCCTAACCGTCCTTGAGACAGCCCGTTTTGCCATAGCCTGCCTCCGCTCGGCCCCATACCACGAATGCATCCTCTCCGCGAAGCAACAAAGAACTGTCCTCGTCCCTCGGAATCACCTCTGTACCCCTACGTGGAGTTTTGCAAAATGGAATCTCGTCGTTTCGGGAACGCCGTCCTCTAAGGGTCCCTGGAACAGGTGTCCGTCCTCGAACAGATTCTTCGAGTTCCTTTGTGTCGTGGCAGTTTCGCGAATCGTCATTCGTCGGGACGGATGCGCGAATAGTGTCCGATTCATTTCTTTCTTCGCAACGCTTCCTTTATTCTATGGTAGTTAGAAAATATCGTTAGCTTTGCGTTCTTCGTTCAGCAGCTTCTCTCTGTAAGTTACATACTTGTTCTATAAGTAATGATTCTCGATTTAAAAAAAAAGGAAACCTGTTTCCGCCCGGGATCGAACCGGGGACCTTGTGCGTGTGAAGCACACGTGATGACCACTACACTACGGAAACGTTGATACTGATTTTCTTTCTTTAGAGTCTACAGGGTCGAAATTTATCTTTCCAAATCGTTTACGGTCTCAATAATTTTCATAAGGAGACGTCCATGTTTATAACACGCCTTCACACATTATTTCTGTTTTTGTTAAATACCGACACAATTCTTTTACACTGCCTCCAAGGGCTATCCATCCATGTGCATTATAAACTATTCTAAAATAAACAAACCTATCTAATTTATATCGTAAAAGATTGGCGCGATTTTGCAAAAGGTTCGACAGTATGGCTCACGGAAAAAGCAGCAATTCGTACGTAAATAGACCTGACCTGCGCTTTCGGGTTACCCCTTTCTGAAAATATTCGCCGCAGTCCCCTTTCGAATATTGATCGATCGTGCTCCTCGCTGTCTGGAATCTCCGTTTCTCGAGAGAAAATCGTGTTTCCTCCGTGATACAGTATGCGCGCAAACCTTTTGTCCTCCAAGCACGCGAAACCGATTTCCCCATCGAACATTTACGCTGTTCAAAGAACATTGTCGAACGGCGATCTCGAGCAACGGCTACTCCCTCCTGTCGTTTTCGTTTTAACATTTATCCCTTTCGGGGCGGAATTCTCGATCAAGAAAGCTCTCGCTTGGTCTTTTCGAAGCGGCCGTTTTCTGTGATCGAATAAAAGCTACCATCGCTCAAACGAGTTTTCGCCTGTCCCAGGAATATCGGATTTACAAAAGCGCTGCGGATTTTCTTTTTTTAACGTAATCAACACCAGGTTTACGGACCTTTTCGTGCACCTATTCACGGGAATAGTGGAAAGAAGCAGGTATATCATTTGCAAAGCGTTTCAAATGATGAAAGTCTCGGGGAGAAATGAACTAGGATGTGTGTAGATATTAATTACATCAATTGAAGTTAATATAAGCCGCTTGAAAATAACGTTTAGAACTTCTGCAACTTTAAACATGAAATCTAAAACCCGTCCCGTAAATCTAGTGTTAGGAGAGATTCTAGTGTAACGATAACTCGGTGCCAGAGGTTGATGATCTCGCAATAATAGAAAGCTGCACCGTGTCTCGTCGTGGTCGCCCAACGAGACTTTTACTCTTACTACGGAGAAAGTGCACCGCGCCGCGTTGCACCTCTCCGGGACTTCGCTTAGAGAACGCATAATTCGTGCATGTCTCGTGGACTGCATCGATTTAGGGCGTTTAATTCACGTTGGAATCTCTCTTTTTCTTTTTTGCTTTCATCGGAGAAAGTGAGTCTAGTTCTGTCGGACGGAAAAATGGGTTCGCCATCGACGAACGATTACTGGCGTTAGTAGCATGAGAATGCGAGATAATTGAAGATATTCGAGTAGAAGAATTTCCTTCTACAACGATTCGTCGTTGCTGTATTTTCCTTCTTTCCGAAAGCAATAAGTTTCATTATGCAACTCGTCTTCGTATTAAACGAACCGATTTGTTATTCATCAGATTGTAGGAAGCCAGCTGTACTTGCCCGTGAAAATGTTCAGACGCTCTTCGAAAGAGAAGTTTTTTTGTAATTGGACCAAACGACTCGACCTTTTGACTAATTTACTAGATACCTTGTTTTCGTCGTTCTGAAACAATCGAAATTCTCGCAGCTATGAAACAAATAATGGAAGTTTTCTCTTTGAACTTTCTTATCTGAGCTTCTAATAAAGACTTGAGAAACGCCTTTTATAGATCTAAGCAAGATGCATGCAACCTGAAAATTTCATCCAAGTCGGTTCACGTTGCTTGGAGAGCATTAAAAAATCGCAGGATAAGGTGCAAAGTCGCTGATTTCGATCGATTCCTACGATTTTCGACCTTCCTCTGCGATGTTTAAACATTTGTAGCTCCGAAAAACTGCGTCCAATTCGGATGAAATCTTCTGGGTGCTTATATCTTGCTTAGCTTCTATGAAAGGCGTTTCTTAAAAATCTTCATTATAAGCTCAGATGAAAAAGTTTAAAAGGACGACTTTCACTCTTCGCTTTGCAACCACGAAAATTCCAATTCTTTCAAAACAACGAAAGCAAGATATCTAGTAAACTAGTCCTATGTTTTTACAACAGGTCAATTAGTTTGGTCCAATTACAAAAGTTATGTATTCCGTTCAGAAGAGTGTCCGAATATATTCACGGGCCACTATAACTCCACGTCGTGATGAAAGTTCAAACGTTTCAGCGTCGAGTACGGACACGTTCTTTCGCGGCGATAAAGTTTTCTCGATCGTTTACCCCATTAATCAACGTTCACCGTGTTTCCGAGTCGCAGGCGGCGCGACGTTAATGAGTCCCCCGCGTCTATTCGCGGCATTGTGCTTTTCCCATTCGAGGGGAGCTGGGGGGGCTCGGTGGCACACTTTCTGCAGCCGCGATCGCGAGAAAACGTGCAATCCAACGGAGCGGTTTTATTCCATTTCCTGGTTGGAGCAACGCGATCTGACCTGGCTGGTCGTTAGCCGCCCGCACGTTGCATCGTGCACAAGTACACACGGTATCGCATATTGCACCGGCCGATCGTCTCCGGTCCTGCGATACACGTTGAAACGTAGGAAAGTTGCGACGCCGTGACGGGTCGGTCTGTGTCTCGTTTCGGCGACCGTTCATTCTTACGCGTGCATAAGATTTCCCGACCGATTCCAGCCGATATTAACGAATAGCGTATGCAGGATGGGGCGCACGGTACCATGCGGGAAACGGTACACGATTTTCACGTGCGATTCGCTCCGATGAAAAGGCAGGAAAAACTTTCACCCTCGCGTTTAGCCTGATCCGTGGGATGGGAGTTTGAAAGTGTGCAACGCATCGGAATTATTCGCGACCGGTCGTTTCGTGCACCGTGCTATTTACCACACAATGAAAGGTGTCTACGGAAACGCGGAAACTCCAGTAGGAAGTGAGCGCTGCGCTTTCGAACGGGCAGAACCATTAGACTTTCATACTTTTGTCCGGATCTGTCTAAATCCACGCTGGGAAAAAGAAAAAAGAGAACGATAGCTTCATTTTATTCTCATCGAAGTAATTATGGAGTATTTACTTCATCGCCGAGGCATTGGGAAATCGTTGCCGGCGGACGAGTGTCCTTTAAAAGGGACCGACCTAATTACGCGCAGATCCACGATTGGAAAGTAGAACGAACGGCAGGCACTACTTTCGCTTTCGCCGTCCGTCATTTCGCTCGGCAACCTCTGCTCGGGTGTTCTCGGTTTTTACCTCGTCGCTCTGCGACAGATCGTTACCGCGACGCCGAAACTTTCATTAGTATGCTTTCGATTTTCACCTGTGCCGGGTCGGATCATCGAACGGCTGGGGGGGGGGGGGGGGGGGGCATGGAATGAAATGATTGGAGAGTAAACTTTCTTTTGATTATATAAGATAACGGCCTTGGGTCGTTCGAGCGAGCAATCCTCCCAAAGAATTCATTGGAAAAGTAGAAAATCAAATACTGAAATACGATTCAGACTTGAATCGTGAGGAAACAAAACAGCGAACAATTTTATCTGATAAAGATCAGACAATCGTCGTATAAAATAGCAAACAGGTAAATAAAGTTTCTCTCTCTCTCTCTACCTAAACCGCGATGCAAACCGCGACTGTAATTTAAATGTCCGCGTCACGGCGGCCCATAAACAACGATTTGATTTCACCCCGCGCAAAAGCGACACGTTACGACGAAGCGAGCTCATTTACAAGGCTCGTTCGAGCGGAGAAAGTTAAGCGGTGCGGCGCGGTGGTCGGCCTCATCTTCCTGGATCGGGCACGGAGGAGGACACGACAAGTCGTTGATCCACGGATCGTGCCCGGCCGAAGAAAAGTAAGAGTAGGCACCGAAGAAAGTGCACGGAGCGCGACGTTGTCCTGACCCAGTGGCATCTGCGATGCCTTTACGAAAGCGAGGCAACACGGGCGAAGGTGTCGCAACACGACGGAGCGCGCCGGTTCCGAGTCGAACGATCGCGAGGCGTGGGTGACCCGCGTCGACCCGATCAACCGGAGGAGAGAAAGAGAGTCGCTTGTGAAACTCCTAAGCTCTCCGGATGGTAATCAATTGTCCCAGATCTCGCTCGAGATCGTTTCGATAGTAATATTCCATGGTCCGCTTTTTGTCGCATTATCTCCATTGAGACAATTTGCATTAGCGAGCTGAAAGTGTTTAGGCATTAAGAAAAAATCGGGTCGATCGATTACAAACGAATCACGAGCCGCTTTCGACGAGTGATTATCGGTTGATCGCGGCGAGGTCCCTCGAGGCTCGTAAATATTCGCAAGGCTGTGATACGTAAGTTACGGTGCTTATCAACTCTACTCGCGGCAAGGCCGTTCGTCTATTATCAGCGGCTACGTTCCCGCTAACCGAACCACCTGAAGCGTGCCTTTACGTTTGAAAACGTAACTTCTGCTCTGTCTACTTCGTCGAATTATTGCATCGATCGGCAATAACAAAGTACGAAAAGTTTGGTAAGGGTCATGGGATGAAGCGGAACGACGATGGTACCGAGAAGCTTACACCTAAACGAGACTGTTAACGTTTTTCTCGAGGCGGCGGGGAGGCATTTAGCCGGCATCAGACGCGTTGACGTAATCAGTCGCGCGTCGACAAAGCGGGACAACTAGACGTGACCTACATATTGTTTCGACCGAGTTACACAACCCGCGCGCGAGCCCCGCTAGTGTCAACGACCGCTTTTCGTCTCCGTATTGTGAGAGCGTGTGCCGACACCACGTGGACCACGCGAGGCGTCGCGTAGCGCGGCTATCTTTGCCGTATCCGACGGAGGGTGTGCTCGCCCTCGTTGCTCCTTTTCCCGATGTCCGGTGTGAATCAATTGAATTCGTTTCAAGTGGAACGCTAATTATTGTTGTCAACCCGACGGTCGCTTCCATCGCGGCAAATCGATGTCCGATCGAATCGCGGCGTGAGAATCGGTTTCCTTCGTTGGCCTATTTCCCCGTCGCTGATTATTCTGATAATAGATCGCCGTGGATAATTAATCGGATCACGTGTCAAGGACGCGCATCAATTACATTCACACGCACCTCTCTTAGGCACCTCGCGTGCTCATTTTCTTTTCTCTTACGTCCCTAATCGTGTTGGAAGTAAACGCGTGCTACTGCTTCGCGGGGGACCGCGAGATGAAAGACAGAAGCAGCCCGTAGGAAGACGGGGGGATTGGACATTAATTAGCCGTATGGGCCTTGCTCCAATTAACGAGGTGAACTCCACTTGATCTTTCGATGTAAATTGACTGCTGCGTGCTGACACATTTCCCTTGGAACGATGCGCTGCTTTCAATCCTCGTCGAACCGTCCCCTCCGATATTTCCGAGGTTCGATACAAATAGCTGGAATGTCCGCGACGTTCGACTGTTGCGAATTAATTAAGGTCTACGTCGGTGCGCGGGGGACATTAGGAGTCGTCTTTTTATCCGTCTTCCGTTCGGATAATTAATCCTGCACGAAGTATACCTCGATTGCTGAACAATTTCCATTGCTCCTGTACATACCTAAATATATAAACCAACATCGGGATGAGAAATCGAAAACTTTCTCCCGGGACACGGTTTTCTATCCAGGCACCACAGAAATCAGATGACATCCTTTCGAACTTTCAACCAGGAAATTGAAGCTAGAACCGCGCGATTGGTAAATCCGTTGAACCTTTATTACTCGAGGTCTCTAAACGTTGTTACGGTGGTTGGACGATCGAGCGAAGAATTGGTGTTGGTTTTTCTTCTTCTTTCTTTAATATCCACACACGTAAACACAGGGGATTACAGAGCTAGTTCTTCGCGACGCGAGAGCAGTTCTCGAAGAGGACAAGACTTTGCGACGTGCAACGAAACGAATTGACAGCGTGACGGTGTACTTGTAAGAGTGTCCAATCTTACTCTTGGTTTCTATATGGTGATTTCTGGGTTCGGGAGCGTCCTTATCGAGGCCCATTTGTCCCTTGATCCTGGACGGGGGAGAGGCAGCGGTGATTCACGTCCATTACTCAGCGATCGGTACATAGGTTACAAATAAACAAATGTTTAGATAATTCCTGTCTGACGCGTAACAACGTTGTTCCATCGAAAGGGCTTCGCCGTCGGAATCCTTTTCTATCGTTTCTACCCATTTCCTTTGTCGAGCGAACTTAGATGCAAACGAGGCCACGCGGCCAGCTCGTCATACGCGTATCCACAGCGTTCGGACAGACGAGAGAGGTACGCGTGTGATTATCCTCGGTGGAAGATCGGCTTCGTCGCCGGAGATAGTTCACTCTCGCTGTCGGAACGACGTGACTCGGTGAAAGTAAAGAGTCCACTTTAGCCGGCGCCAATCGAGGCCCACCTTCGCGACACGAGATTCTACGGCCGCGGTATCGGTGGAACGACCGACAACGCGTCCGAGGAACCTTCCCTCGCGACAAGGAAAACGATGAATCTTTCTTCGGCGGAGAAAATACGATATTCGATCGTCTAGAATCGGTTCGCGGTCGTAATCAGTTGAACCTTGTGAAAGCGCGTGGACGGAGTTCGAAAAATCGGAGAGGACGCACTGGGGAAAAGTAGCGGAAGTTCATTGTGAGGCCTCGGGCGATCCTCGGAGAGGGAATAGCGGACGGTTCTGGGCAATGCAGTCCGTGTCTTATTGTCAGAGGATGAAGAGGGTAGAAAATAGGGATGATTCCTAGAGGGACGATCGGTGGTTTGATTTCCCGCTCGCTCGCGCGTGAAATCCTTTGCCGTCGTCGATCAGATTGAAAGGCGACGCTCGAGAACAGACCGAAGAGCGCACTGCTGAAAGGATAGCAGTGACGCGCAAGGAACTTTCCAATCGTACGGGAGATTTACGCGAGTTCTGTCGTTCCAGGAGATTTTTCTAAACAATCGTATTATTCTACGCGTTATGCATCACACTCGGCAATCACGAGTTTATCATGGCCAATAAATTGATCTCGTTCGAGGGGCCGAGTAAGTGGATCAAGAGCAACGACGCTTCTTGAAGCGTCGTGCGTGCCAAGAGAATTCGACACTGTTGCCTGCACCGTGCGTTGTCCATTGAATTTCCTAGTGTTGGTCCATGTTCAATTTATAACCCGCGCGAGTGGTTATTTTCATGCGCGTTCTTACTAAATATCAACGCGCGGAAAACGCAGAACAACGCATTCTAGTATGAAATAGCTGTGCTTTTGGTATTCGAACTATTCGGGTCAAGGAATAGTATACGGAACAGTTCCATGCTTTTCCAGCTTGAATTCAGTGTCGCGGTCACACTTGAGCACGTTACGATTCAATATTCAACCGCGAAAGTCCGATGCACGGAAAAACGCTTGTTCGAAGGAAAAGGGTAAGGAGAATGTTCCGTTGACAAAATAATCATTTCTGCACCACCAACGGCAACCCCCGCCATTAGAATCGTCCCGATGCACCACTATTTCCAGCCTGCGAGTCTTTGTTCTCTCCTCCGCAAGCAAACTAAAGAAAAAAAGACGCGATCAAAAACTGAAAGCCGTATACATGTACGATCGACCGCAGTTCCATTGTCCCTTCCGTTCGATAAAGTTGTCAGAAAGAGAGCCCCATCCAGCGACGTTGTTTACCAGCTGGCCGAAGAGCCTCGGCGACAGTAAAATCGCGTCCCTAACGTCGATTCGACGGAGGACGGGAGAGGCGTGCGTGTCTCGCGGAGAGGCTGAAATTAGGCTGCTCCGATATTTTCTGAACTTTCACCGCGCGACGATCGAACTGGATCGCGCACGTCTTTTCAGCCGGATTCTTTTTCTCTTCGCTCCGGCCCGCTCGGCGTGTTTCTCCTCCGGCGTTCGGCTGGATGCCGTCGTAAACCACCCACCCAGTGGCCCATACTTTCGGGGAAATTACGCGGGGCCACGGCCGCCAACGGGACAATCAAGTTCACGGATTTACAGCTTTCGACGTTCGCAACGGACGCGGGTGGTGCGGAGAACGTTTTCTTCCCTCTCGACCGACGACGACGACGACTTCGCCGTTTCTCGGAGCTCTCCATTATTTCCCGTGGACCCTGCGCTTCGGATATGCTGGGATTTGGGGGGGAAGAAATATTTAAGAATGCGATTGGGAGGGGACGAGAATGTCTATGCAACCGGTTGCTAATCATTCCAAATAATGGGAAAATGGTTTCAGATTGGGGGGGTGGATTGCATCGCTCCACCCAATCTTCTTTCCACGAGATCACCTTTGATATCGCCTTAAGGGGGTGACCAAAAACAGGTCGATCCACGGCGAATCAGAGAAACAGGAGCTCCCTCCCTCTCTTATTTCCTCCTATCGTTCCATCTTCCGCGGAACCAAAAATATCGCGAGAAATCGGCTCCCGTTCACCCGATCGACGTCCGTTTAGTTTAACCACCCCCCTTCCCCCCCGGATCGCCGTATTATTATCGGCCGTCGGTGGAGCACCGCGCGTTGAAGGGCACGCGTGGGTGATCACGCGCACGGAGTTCACGGAGTGCGCGGAGTGCGAACGCGATTCGATCCGTCCACTTGCAAATGTCAATGACGTTTAAAAATAGGCTGGTTCGATCGTACGAGAGGAGAGAACTCGCCTACAAATTTTTGCCGATCGGATCTCCGCCTCTTCGATGGGGAATCTGTTCTACTCGTTACAATAGCCGTCTCTGGCGCAAGGGAAGAAGATACACGGGATTCAGCGTTTAAAAATACGGTTGTCACGTCACGGACGCACGCCCTGTCCGTCTAATAACTAAAACTGTCGCGGATAGCGTGCGCGAGTCGTAAAAATGACGGCTAACACCGGGGCTACCGAGCTATTAAAGTTGTTACACGTTCCTCTGCACGGAGGATCCGTACAGCGCCGGCGATCTGTGCAACGCGTGTCATTGGATCGTTTCGCCCAGCTACATGCGAACGCGTACCATGCGGCGGATATAAAAAGTCCAAGGAGAGATTCGGATGTCTGGAACGTTACATAATGTCATCCTGAACGTCGCCCCGACCGGTCCGCGCCTACAACGGGGATCTAAGTTCGTGTATACGATCATTTATTATTTGTTGAAAATTAATTAAACGACACGCCTAATGTGTCGCGATCTCGCCTTACGTAACCTTCGAACCGATCGACCCGCGTCCGCGGACCTCGTGACAACCGGCTGTTGGGAAGGTTACGGGTGGAGAGACACCTTGCCCGAAACCGGGCCGTGACAGAGTTCTTAGCCGCCGCGAGACCATAGTCAGCTTAACGTTGGACAGCTTTTAGCTCGTTGAAGAAAAGAAAAGGGTCCACGCGATTGCTTCGCGTTGTCGAGCCGTTCACAGACACGATATCCCTTTTCGATGGTCAAGATGGACTGGTCGCGCGCGGTCACGGCGAAGGGCCGTAACGCGACGTGACATTGGAAACATTGTCGATTACGGAGGCAACGGTCGAACCTTGACCCACCTGTTGAAAAGGTGCACAGAAGAGTCCCGGCGGAACCTTGGCTCGAACGCACGGTTGCGTGAGGACGAGGTCGACCATTTCTGGGCAGGATGCGAGAAGTTAGGCGAATGGTCTCGCTGTGCCGCTTCGAGAACAGGTGATTGAATCGTAATACGGTCGCTATTCTTCCGACTGAAAGTAAATATCGAAAGCAATTCAGCGAAAACAGCGTGGATTCGATGAATCCGTCGTCGAACGGATAAAGTGGCAATTCTTCTCCCCCAGCTGCGTCTTTTTCGCGGATATTTCTGTCGCTCCCCGGCGCAACGTGCAAGCAATCGGAATTGTTTTCATCGCGTCCGTGCCCGCCAATTGAATCGCCGGTCGAACGGCTCGCGAAAAGTGGCCGCGGCAGAAGCGACTGTAAACAAAGTCCTAATATAACCACGTGTTAAAGTGTCGAGGTTCGTTGAACCACCGCGTTTCGTTACCGTTTCTATCCGCTTTGGCGCACACCGTGTCCCTCCGATTGCAGCCGCTATTCCTGTCCCTTGTTCGTCGCACCGATGTTCGCTCCTATCGCCGGGGAGCGAACCTTCCGACTGGCGAGTCCGAGTCCGACGTTTTAATCGCCGTTTACGTCGAATCCGTCGACGAGTCCGCCGGGCTTCTTTCGTTCGTCGAACGAGCTCTCCGTCCCTTGAACCTCGGGACTATACAAAATCTGGAGTTCTCTAACAATTGGTTCACTTTATTAGATACCCGCGTCCTGCGTTTAATTTCGGTGTACTTGAGAAATTCGTGCGGGCACGATTCATGTATTTGTCGCGTGTTTCTTCGAAGCTCAGCAGAGAATAAAGGGTGAACGCCTGCAGAGCGTGGCCAGGCTGTTGACCGGCGACAAGACGGCTCTTTAATTGAGATTCAACTCCTGCCACGGATAATCGAGTGAGTCAGCCGCTCGCGGTTGTCTATCTCTGGCTCCCTTTCTGTCCGCTGGAATTCCACTCTGACAAATCAATCGGCGATGAAAGCTAGTCGGGAGTTGCGAACATTCGCATTAGGTATACATCTAACTTTTAGCGACCTTACAGAAGTTTACTCTGCTCCGCAAACATCCTGTTCCCTTGCTTCGGTTGTTCCTCGTTATTTCCCCATTCTCGATATCATTTTGCCGAGCGATTGACGTGAATTGAAATATACTTTGCGCGTACAAGACGCACGACCAGCTCTCCGCTAGAAGACGGCGGCTGACGCGGTTGCGATGTGTTAAAGGCTAGCCTTGGTCGCATGAAATCAATGCGATTCGCATTGTTCGTTCGAGCAAGCAACACCGCGCGAGTCCTTGGGCCCGCCTCTTCGTTCTCTGAATGATTAGGGCAACAAACGTCAAACGGTTGATTTTAATTGGTCAGATAACGCGATTGAACGAGCGGCCGACGCGGACGGCCAGGCCTCGACAGGGTTTGCCGCGCCGAGGTCGACGATCATTTAATCCCCTTTGTACGGATGTAATGTCACAATTCGTATTCCACCGTTGCCTTTCTCGCTCGCTTGATCGAATTATTTTATCCAGCGCAACGAGCGGACAACCGCGGAACGCGAGTAAAACGATTAGAGCATCGACGCTTCCCGTGCAGAACTCTCCGAGGGCGAGAAAGCTTGGCTGAAATAGAAATATCGGATAGAATCGTGGGTGCGCTGATATGTGTAGCGATGCGTGAATTATTTAACGCTATAAAGCGTGCAACGCCTAGACGCGACTTTCAAGGAGAATCAAATTAACTCAGGACACGTGCACCGTTCCTTCCCGTCGGTAAGGACCGAGGGAGCGAGCGGGCCTGGACAAAAATTTACAACGAGAGTTTAACGACAGGCTGACACGGGAGAAGAGCGATCCGTTGATTCGCCTAATTCCCGTTATAGCCAGCCTTGCCCCGGATCGCGTCCCAGACTCCTTCGAGCTAATTTGTATAATTGTTTTAAACAATAGAATGCCACGGGAACGCGGCTGTATCGTGCCGGCTAGTTGCAGATTTGGCCAAAGAGTAGGACGTGCCAATTGAAGGCGAACGTTGCTCATAAAAAGAAAAGAAGTATATTAGTATCGCCCAAAATGTACCATCTGCTCTTATTCTTTAATTGAAATCTTCGAAAGATCTCTATTCAATTTGAACCACAAAATATATATATTTTTGTATAGATAAATTGTCCACAAAAGTACCGTTTGAACGCGATAATTATTCGGATGGCTGTTAATTATTTCATTACGTTAAACGAGTGGAAGAAACGGACGCGAAACTTTCCACGGTCCAGGGAAGCCGAGCGGATGTTCGATTCCTCAGCAGGAAATCGTCGCGGGGATCATTTTCAACTCCCGAGTTCCCGACCCGACGCGAATAGCAGCCTCGTTCTTGCCGTTTCTGGCGTTTGCCTCGCGAACGGAGCGACCGCTTCGCCCGACTTAGTCTCCGGCGCGGTTTCTGTGTCAAGGTAGCAAAGTTTCGGTTAGAAAACGGAGCCGCTCGTCCTCCCTTTGTGCCGGACCTAAATTCCCTCCTTTATCTTCCGTTAGTCGGCTCGATGACGTTTCGCATCCAAGCTGGTTTTTCACTTCGCTCGGCAACGTTGAACGACCGACGGGGGTTCGTCATTCGGCAAGCGGGATCCGAGAAAATCAGCTTAGCGATCGATTCGACGAAGGAGCTTTTTCGCGCGGTTTTATCTGATTCGAATTCTAGCACAAGCGAGACAATCGAGAAAAGAACAATTCAGCGATACTCTCTCTCTCTCTCTCTCTATCGCTATAAGAAGGTCGAAGATAAAAAAAGCGACGTCCAAAACGTTAGTTTCTTTTTTTTTTTTGTACTTTCGGCTCGGATAAAACCGCGCCTCGATATTTCGTTATCGTGCCCCTCGGCGTTCATTAAGGAACAATTTGCTATCTGCCCGATAACGATTCAGTTGCACATTCTTCACCGACGATCGGCGATCTAATCGAACCATTGAACAAATTATTATTGAAACAAAAAATGCATCCCTTATCTCGTAGACACTTTTATTATATCGGGAACAGTTGTAGGCGATTCGTCGACGACAGGACGACGCTGTTCGGATCAGATAGAAGGTGGACAAGTTCGCATGTGAACTGTGCAAGGTTTTCAATTCCTTGGCTCCGACCGGTGACAGTCCTGCCGGACGTTGTGACCGCGCTTGATAACCCGTTTCGCAATAAAAATTTATCTTCAAGTGAAAAGAAAAAAAGAGAGAAGCCTTGGACACGGATAATGCGGTGCTTGAAAAAATTCCGTCGAAAATATTGAACGTAGATAGTCGTACGGATAAATCATCGGCATTCGTGCGCAGAGCTCGATCAGAAGCGCTTGCCAAACTTTTAGCTTCGATCGTCGTCCGCGTTACCCTCTAATCTGTTGCAATGAACATCTCACCGCGAATTCGTTATCGTCGAGGAATTTCGCGTGCTTGGATCTCGAACTGGGGCGAACAAGCGAAATACAGTTTCGCGGAACGCTCTATTATTTTTCGGAGCTCCTCCCGCACCGAGGGCGAGGGGACTCTTGAATTAGAACCCCCGCGTCGCGGCGTTTCCGATTGACGCGCTCGGACGCGAAGCGGTTGTCGACAGTGTAATGCACTGTCGCGGTGTCCTCTGTTTATGGCAAATCGCATTATCTTTTAGCGGCACGTGGTGCGATGATGCGAGATGGTACCGATAAATCGTTCCGCGGCCGACTGCCGCGCGAGTAACCATCGATCCACGTTGCTCGAGTTAAATGACGTCAATTGATCGCGAGCAAAACGGTGATACGTCGCGCGAAAGGACAAAGTTTCAAGCCTTAACCAGGCACGGGCCGGAATCGATACTCCGGCACAGAGGTGGCCTGATCCTGCAAAACTTCGACCTGATAGAGGAGGGCAAAATTTGAAGGAGCTTTTCAACATTGTTAAGTTATTACCGTCGAAACTTTTATCCCAAGGATTATGTTTCGCGTATCCGCGTGTATTTGATAAATGAATGAGTCATTAGCGATTACACGTGCGAGCTTTCTTCCTACGTTTGCGCCTGCAATATTTTAGTTCTGAAATGTACGTTCAGGGCCGCGGGGGGGGGCAACGTAAGTGTGTCCAGCCTGAAGGCTCCTCGCTTAATATCATTCACGATCGAACGATTCCCAAGCCGGAAGTAATTAACTTTGTTTCTTAATGACACACGCACACGTTCACGCGCGTGTACAACGATACCGACCAAGGTGAACACGCGTAGAGCCTCTCGTACGGTGTTAATAAACCTTTCATGTGACTGCCGATTGTAGATTCAGATTATGCTCGGCACAACGATGACGGCAGCGTTCCGAAAAATGATCGATACGTTTTACGACCCGCGAACTGATACGGAGAAGTGGCTGTTATTGCGATCGTATATGATACCAAGCGACAGAGCAGAATTGATTTAATACCGATCCGAAAAGAAGTTCGGGCAAATGTACTATCTGTCCGCGATTCGAGGGTCACACGCGGTTGGGGTCGATCGAAAGCAGCGAGAGATTACGCGTTTCCTCTCCGAGTGAAGAATGAGGACAGTCCTTGGTGCCAGAGTGCCAACGGAAACTACGAAACATAAGACTAAAATATTTCAGTATGCGGCGGGCGTGACATGTTCTGCATCCACAGACACGCGCGCGGGGACTCTGTGGGTGCATTATTGACTGTGCGCCAGACGAGCCTCGATGCATATGCAAGTACGTGTACGTATGAAATCGCCGCGGGTTCTGTTTCGCGTGGACTCAGCTTCCATTAAAGGGGGATGCGCTGCTTGGCCAAGCACCCGCACGGGTAATGTCGTAGCCGCGATATCGACGCGACCGAACCGGCGGTCAATGTCGGGACCTTCGACTATTCACGATAGAACCCTATCGCGAGGATTTATAGAGGGTCAAGAGAAGGAATAGGTTCCGCGAGTCGTCGCGAAAACAGTTCGCAGGAGAAGCCGAATGCGAACGAGATCTTCGTTGTGAAGAGAAGCTGCAGGGAAAATGAAGTTTCCTCCGTAATGAACGATTTCGTGCAGCTGATAATGATCGAGCGTTCCGTTACCAGTTTCTTTGAAATGTTCTCAAATCGACCGTTTCAAACACCTTCGCGCGCGCGCGTCGTTACTTTTCATGTAACCTTGCGGCTATTATCTAACCAGGAAACGTCCTATTGACTAATATTGTTTTTGCAAATACCATTATTGTATCATCAGCGGGAGGTGGTCATTGTTGCGCAACTCCGCAGTTCCTGACACCCGAACGATAGCGAAACGTTTCACAAAGTGTCTCGTCTCCTCTCGCTTCTACAATATTAAAATATTGTATAGGTACCGTCAGTTATTATTGGATGATGGTATTAAAAGAAATAATTAATACTATTCTTTTAACTATCTTTCGTTAATCGGTTCTGAAGGATGCCTTTATGCTTTGAAAACCGTGCGCAGAGTGAGCAGAAAGAATGTAAGGGTACGACGGAGAGTCGGTTGTATATTTAAGATACAAAGGAGATCGTGTGACTTCATCCGGTCCTCCACCCAAGCCCCTTTGTATAAACTAATCTTAGGCCTATGGGTCTGAGGTTTTAGTCCGTTACCTTATTTTCTAATTATACTCGTATTTCTGATCTATAACTGCATTCATTTTTGTATCACAAACTAATGTTGCTATCGATAGCAGCGACCCAACAGTAATTAAACTGAATCGGAATGCCCGTTGAACGGTCCGCGGGAAAACGGCTTGCTCGGTTCTATCTCCGCGGATCGACGTGCGACCCCGGCGGCCGCACTTTCCGTGCGACCCCACGGGTGTACGGGAAATCGCGATTCTCACCTTCGCTCGGCGGCAATGCCAGCCAACGACCTTGGCCTTGCCCGAATAAGACGCAGCCTTGGCGAACGAGCGATCGATGCGAGGGACATGCCACCGCCGCCGATGCAAGCGCGGCCGGGGAGGACTGGGTGCCCGAGAGCTCCGGCTCCTCACGTGCTCTCCCCGGTTTAGATCGCATCGCGTGTGCTGCGTCGTTCGCGGCGCGACGTCCGTCCACGGCTCTCGACGTCCGTGCCACCACGTGTCCGACGCGGAGCATCTTTCCCCACGCGTCTCGAGTCCGATTTCGGGTCCACCGCGCTTTGCTTCTCTCGTCGTCGTGCTTTCTTTTAAGAGACGCCACGAACGATCTCGACGATTTGTGCAACGCGCATTTATGACTCACGGAGACGAGAGTCCGTCGCGTTCATGCTCGAGAACTGTTGTGTCGCATTCTTTGGCAAGCGGATTTGATCGCCTCTGCTAATCGTGGCTGAATTATCTCATAGCCTCATTGAAAATAACTGTAACGTTTCGTGATATTCGAGAGAGAAGCCGGGGCAAATATTAGTACTACTACCTGCAGCTCCAATTTTACCTTTCCTTTTTTTTCTTGTATTTTATAGAGCGCCTATCACAGGCTTATCTTCGTCGCACTTCGCCGCTTCAGCGTGTTGCACGCTAAACCGTGCTCGTGTTTGCAACACGCGGCCGGTTGGGTCATCGAAAACCGCGAGTGTAAAACGCGCGAATCAGCGTCATATCTTGGATCAGTTCTACCTCGCACGCGCGGTTATTCCTTCGAAAAGTCCTTAATCAGATTGCGTAACGTTGCGCGAGATGCGCGACACGATAATAATCTTCGTTCGCATCTATCGCGCACCGTCATCTCTGTAAAATTCCGCGAAAGCAGCGCGGAATACTGTCCTAGAACATTCTCTGCTTCCTGCGTAAGAAAAATCAACCCCCCGGCGAAAGCGGCGCGCGTTGATCTTCCAAGTTATTCCAACCGCGAAAAAATGAGTAAAAATTCCACGGTCTACAAGATCGATAAATGATCTACGGTTACAGATGACGCATCTCTCTTTCTCCCGCTGGCAAGAGGGACGAATTAGTCGCTCGTAATACCGCGTACGTTAAACGGCGCCTTTGCTTTCGCGTGAACTCGTCGCCCACCGAGGCAAACACACATTCGTGTCCACGTCAGCGAGAGCGTGTTCTCCCACACAACAGCGGTGACATGATATCTCTCCGCTCCGCCGCGGCTCGTCGTAGGAAGGTTCCACGACGGGCGACGACGGATGCCGGTGGCACACCGAGTGCTCGACGTCGACGTCGTACAAGGACAAGGCCACGTGGTCACGGGCGGCTAGGACGGACACGTATATAGACACACACACACGTACGTATCGGCTACCAGCGTGTACGTTCTCTCCGACGCCACACCACCAAACCTACCTATAGAAACCGGCGCAATTTACCACCGCGGATCTGCTCGCGAGCTGTTTCGCACTCGTTGCTCGAGCCAGCTACACCGACCCGTCGAATCGGAACAAGACAAGCTCTGTGCCGTTTGCGAGGGAAAGTAGAATCAATCTCGTAGGGCTAGCCTCGTCTTGAAACTGAAGGCTCGGGGGGATGAAAGTGTCACGTTAGACATATCGAGTTTGCTGCAAATGGAATTTAGAAGGCTGTTCTTTTTCTGATTTTTCTTTTCTTTTTTTTATGGGATTAGTAGCTCGCGTTTGGTCAATACGCCGCGACGTTCTCACTTTATCCTTATCTCATGGGGCGTAATAAAAATTGGCATTACTGCCGCTTGTCCCGATATCGAACTTCTGTTTCATTTACGGCAGAATTACACCGGCACTTTATGAACAGATGTCACGGGTCCTGATAATAATAAATGTGACGCCGCTGGAGTATCTTTTTTTTCATAACGCGGAACGATAGGACGTATACGGTCCGCTAATACAAACGTCCAGAAGTATCATTCGCGCGGGCGATCGATACCGTCACGTGGCCACGTACATCCTTCGCCACGAAGCTGGCGATCACCCCGCGCGATCTGGCCGATAAATCGCCGCGCGTACTGATAAGAGCGCGTACACGGGGATCGATCGCTGTCGAAAGCGCGGTTCTCGTACTCGAGAACGTCTTCTCGCTTTTTGTTTCTTCGCAAGCCGAGAGGGTGCGATGCAGAAGCGAAGACTGCATCGTTATCAGCCGCTCCCGTAAAGCGGAGATTATCTCCGCGGAAACGGCGGCGTCATCGGTGACCGGCGAGCGCGCGGTGGCCACGCCGAAACTTGCCGATCCGTAGAAATTTCAAGGCCGACGCTTCTCGCGTACACGCCACGGGAACACGTGTGTCTCTTCGCCAAGGCCAGGCGTCGTACGATCTTCGTCGTGTTCCTTGCCTCTGGGTCCTTGAGCGGAATAGGTTACATACGTACGTACGTACGTACGTACGCGAGAAACGAGATACTTTCGCGAGCCGATAGCAGCTGTCGACGTTTCGTGACCGCGAGACCGGGTTGCGACGGGCGAGGGAGAGGTGCAGTTTGGGATACGGGCGCGGGGTACGCCTCGCAAAGGGAGCCACGAGAGGGTGGTAGATTAGGGCTGCGGCTCGAGCTAGTTGCACACCTTGAAACAGGGGAGCTTTAGATAGGCAGGATCGTTATTCAGTCTATTGCATATTATTAACGAAGGTGGATACAACGATATTGGCCTATGATTATTGATTAGCTGGCTTTTGGAGCGGGCACGCTTTGGCGAACTTTATTGAAGAGATACAGCAGGCGCGAGTATTTGAATGAATTATCGCGGAACGAACGAGGTAAATAGTACGACGCACGACGGTACGTATCCTCGTAATTTTCAACGGCGCACCTGATTCATATTCATAGACGAGCTCGAACGCTCCGGCAATGAGTTATATAACATTTAGACAAACGATTTCATCCGCACACGGCCATCTATAATTCGAGCGAAAATTCAAGGACCACCGTTTTTCCCCCGCGGACCGTTTATGCTCGTCTCAGATACATCATCTCTCGATCTTTCTTCTTTCACCGTGCCTACGCTTAAAAGATTCCGTGATCCTCGAATGCTCGCAATAACAGCACGAACGCGACCCTAATTATCTCCGGAACCTTGCCGCCGGAGGATGAAACTTCGAATTCTTCATGCGGTGGGCACAGGGAAAAGGAAAACGGGGGACGGCTTTATCGATTTGACCTCTCCAGCGCGTCTTCAACCTTTTTTTACCCGCGATCTCCGACGCGCGTCCACCGATTGCATAAAACGTCTCTCCGCCCTTGCGGTCTCCGAATGATCGATTGGTCTCGCGTTTACCTGGCCCCGCGGATTACCCGCGACCGCGGCCACTTCTAAACGGGACTCCTTGCCGGCCAGTCGCGAGGAAGGTTATCTTGCGATTGTGTCCCGCGCGCGCGTGTGTGTGCGCGGCATCGTTATCGGCCAGGCCGACCGGCCGCGATATCGGCATGATTCAGCGGGGACGAGTTCAAGTACGGATCCAGATTGTACGCGATCGGTTCGCGGAAACTTTTATCCACGGTCTTCCCAGCTTCGCCGCTGTTCGAACGGTTGGCCGAATATAAAAGATTGCTCGGGTGTAGCGGCATTTCTTCACGCTTGCTATTAAACCAGCCCATGCGTGTATCGATTTCTCCCCAGCGACCAATGTTACAGATTAAAATAATAATTCCGTCGAAGGGTACAGCGCACAGGTTTAACGCGCTCATCGTTCGGCAACCGGGACTCCCGCGTGAACGTGCGTAACCGAAACGAACTAAAACCGTCGCAAGGATGACGAACGAGCTCGTTCGGGTTCGCAGGCGGTGGTCGGCCTTCGACGTGATTTCTGGTCGAAAAGTTCGAAACATCGTCCCAGGAACCGCGTCTATACATAATGCTGACATAATTTCCGACGCGGCGTCCCGGCCCCGCGATCCTGGCTACCATAAAAATAACATGAAAAAGATTCCACGGTCTCTCGGGGACCTTGACGGGCACAAAGGATCCTGTTGGATTCGTCTGACGAATTTTCGGTATCGGCGAGCCGTGTCGACACGCTCGGACACGAGGATCGAGGTAGGATATCTGGAGCAAGTGTATCGAATAATCGGTTGGATCGTCCGGCCCGATCGAGAGCGCCAGATTTCTTCCCTCTTTCAAATGTCCGCTGATTCTGATTCTCGTCGTTCCCTCCTTTACTACTCCCTTGCGCGAGACATTACATTGTCGAGGTTATGATCGAGCGGACAGACGAGGATCGTACTTGAACCCGGTCGCTTATCGCGATAACGCGAAATCGAGCGATTATCAGGGATCAGCGTGTAACGCGTGGCGTGCGTCGAGTGGTAAACAGAGGGCCGGTGAACATTCTGGCGACTTCCTCTCTCGGTTTAAATACAAATTTCTATTATATTATTATATTACATTAGTCTGATAATTAAAGATCGCAGAGGAAATCAGCGGCATTTGACCTTATTCTACGATCCTTAAACGTGTATAGCGCCGAGAAACGTTACCCTATTTGCTTGAAATTTTTGAATTTTGCTTAGATCTATAAAAGGCGTCTTTTAAATCTCCTCATTATCAACTCGGATAACGAAGTTTGAAAAGACGACTTTCACTGTTTGTTTTATAGTAAACTAGTCCTTCTATCTTTTTGCGAAAGGTCAAGTCGTTTGATCCAATTACAAAGAACGTTATTCTTATATAGGGCCAATGCGAGCTTGCCAAAAATTGCCCATCCTTTCGTGACAGAGTTTGACGAATCGCGAGGTACATACGCGAACCAGCGGTAAAGTTACTCACAAGAACGGTCTTCCCGGAAACGATTACGAATCTATATTTCAGCCCCCGAGTAGTTAGAAAGGAATCGAGTTACGGCAAAGGCCAGCCGTTGATAGAGCAAGTCGGGTCTAATATCTTTCCGAGAACGAGCCGAAAGTTGGACTTCGCCGTGATCTGACCGGCAAATCGCTCGCGTTGACTCACGTTTCCCAGAACGGCGAGGAATCCGTGGCGGAGATACATATACATTCGTGTTACGACGCCTCGGAAAACAAGATAGAGAGGCGATAGCCGACGAGCGTCCCCCACGAAATCGAAGCACATTCGTCCTGGCGGTTTCCGAGGCCGATCGTCCTCGCCGCGATCCCCGAGGAGCCTTCGACGTCCGTCAAAGATGCTCGTCGCCGCGTCGAGTCGAGGCCTGACGGGCAGCGTCGCGACCACCCGCTGTCTGGCAGAAGAAAGACGTCCGTCGACCTTAGACACCGCGCCTTGTAAAACGAAGAGCGAACGACGTCGCGGGGAACAATATTAGCGTTCGATAATTCGCTATCGAATATTCTTCCGTCTAATTCGCGGAGCTCTCAATCGACATTAATTTCCCGTGGAGGAATCCGACATCGGGTATCTGAACGATTGCTCTAGATTGCTGTAGATCATTCCCACTTGCGATATCGCTGCCGCATGAGAACGCGTAAGTCGAGGTCGATCGAAATTCGACGCGTGTCAAGCTTCGTCCACCCGATTGCTTTTGATCGATCGATTCGAGTTGTAGGGGGTTCAATTTATTGAACGATAGGAGGACCACGGGGAGGAGGGACTCTTCTTCTCTGTGGATTATGATAATTCGAACGACAGTTTATTTCCGGTGCAGCGGGGAGGGATGAGTCTTTTGGGTATGATAGGATGCTTGATAAAATCAATGTAACAATAGTGGACCGTGTTTATTTCAATTCTTAGTAGTATCAAACTGTAACAACAATCGTCGAGATCGACGGGGCTCATCGCGAGCTTCCCGCGAGGGAAACAACCACGTGTACGATCAGACACGACATGGTTCCACGCAGACATTCCGCGGCGGATGGATCTGCTCATCCGAATTTCCCTTCACGATTTGCTGCTTCGGGGCGGAACTTTTCATCCGAAGTCCCCGCGCGGGCATCTCCGTTCGCCCGTATCGAGCGTAAGCGGATCGTGTTGTTGGACAACCGCTCGCTCCGCCGCTTCGTTCCCGTTGATAGCGGAACCGACGGCGCGCGGCCGTCGCCAAGGACAGCGGACGCGCGTGCTAGAAGCACGGCTAACGGAGAGCTCGGTATCTCGCGGATTTGTCGCAATTTCTCGGCTGGCGGCGAACGTTCGCGCGCTGCCAACAGAATCAACGCGGCCTTGTCCTTGGGCATAATCTTTCCTCGTTATCGGACGTCGCCGAGGCTGCGGTCGCGCCGGGCTACCGAGCGATTAGCGCAACAACTCCCGCTTCGCGCGCGTCCCCCTTTCCATTCTTTCTTTATCGTTCCGCAGAATAGTAACGCGCCGCGCTATTTATTCCGTCGACGCATCGCGTAATGCGTTCCTCCTCGAATCGACCGATCCGCCGTACACGTGGGCTCTCGTTTTCGGTTCAGAAACGGCGTCGCCTCCACCCCCCTCGAATGGCGTCGAGGGGGTCGCTCTTCTCGGGGCGGACTTGCAAGCGCGACGGACAGCTTTAGGAACCTGGAGTTCGATGATCGTTCAGACTCGTGGCGTTGGAATGATTTGTCTGCTCTTTAGTGGAATCTTTTCGGAAGTAACTCTTGTCGTGCTCTGTATTTCGATACGTTGTACCAGAGCCTCGCGATTAAAGCCGCTATTAAGATAGGAAAGCTTCCGATATTTGGATATTTAATTCGATAGTTCGGGGGAACGTTGCTTGTCGGTGGGTACAGGCTCGAGATTAGTTTGGCGGTGCGCGATCGATTAAGGCTGCAACGTGATTCAACGCACGACTTACAATGAAATTAAAGCTCCTCGAAATCAGCGTTTCGGGATGCGTCAGCGTTCAACTGTTTCCCTCTCGATCGTCGAAAACGGTCGATCGACGCCGAGCAAATTAGTTGTTTGGTTGTTTCGACGCTGCTTGTCGTCGCGTATATTTAACGCGACCTTTAACAATTGAATGGCGAAATCGTTGCGCCCGGCGTTCATTGCAAAATAACGCGCATCGGACCACTCTCAAATTTTTTTTACCCCCCCTCTTTTTCTTTCCCTTCGACGTTTTCTGTCGCAATTGTTCACGGCCGTCTTTCGCTCGCAATCAACGTAAATTAGGGGCCGGGGCGACAAATCGATGCACACCAATATATCGGCGAGGTTTTCCGCCGAGGATCACATGCGACTTGTTCCACGTCTCGATACGTATGCCGCGTACCTAGCACCAAAAACAAAAAATGTCACATTGATTATGTAATCGAAATCGTGTATAATCTTCCATGAGCACACGTATATCGAGTGGCGAGTAAATTTGAGAGAATATTAAACGAGCGCGGAGAAGAAAAAAAAAGAGATTGGAGATGCAGGCGGTTACTTCAAGGTTCTTCTCCCGGCTTTTTTCTTCTTCTGTGAAGGACTCGGTGAATCGAAAATGTTACAGGCTTGAAAAATACAGTAGTTCTTCGGTTTTGCGTGATTGATACGACTGTTTGTTACCTGTGCATACCAATAAAACACGTTTCCCTCCCGAGAAAAGCAAGATCTTTTCAAGGAGAAAAACACAGAGAATATTTGGCGAATCTTGGCTATTTTTGTCGGATTTCGGAGCACAGAAGCGTCCGCCGTGTGAAAGACAATTTACATCCGTACGTTATAACGAATTTACAAATGAACGGTCCTCGAATCAATCGCGAAACGGTAGAGCTATGCATCAAATATAATTCGTCGAAAGTAATAGTAACAACAACAATAATCATCCAAACGAATCGAACCCGAAAGCGATACCAAGTTTGCAAAAAAAATGGATATAATCGAACGCGGCCAACCAGAAACGAGGTAACGAACGAACCAATCCAAATAGAGATCCAATGAAAAAAAAAGAGCAAATATCGCTACGCGGCGAGTGTGCTTCAAGTCGAAACCAAGAGGACCTTGGGAGAAAAAGAGAAAAAGAAGTCGCGTCGCTTGGAAACAGGCGAATTCCGCAAAGCGAACTGGATATCCTCGAACCTTTTTAATCGTCGACCAGCAATCGACATCATCGTCTGCCAGGTGAGTCATCGTTCTGCATTCGTTCCGGCCGGTCAAGCCTGGAGGTGACCCCGGGCCCGCGGAAAGATCCCGCGAGGATTGACCCACGAGAAAAAGGCCGGAAGTCAAGCCACGTAATCCGCTCGGGCACGCCAAGGCCTTCCACGTACGAGCGCGAGCCCTAAGCATTCATCGAGTCGGTATACACTTAATACACGAAAATTGGACGAGCAAGCGCTAGATTGACTGTCCGTGGGATATACGCGCACAGTCGGTTTCCGTGCATCCTGATGCGCGAGCAGTACTGCGATCTTCACGCGAACGCGACGAGCATCCTGCTCGTTGGCATTTACAGAGGGTGTAGGAAGTATTCGTACAGCCCTCAAAACAGAAGATCCGTTTTATAGTTTACCCAAACGACTTGGTGTCTTTTACGGGGAGATAAACTAGTTTACGAGATATACTGTTTCCGCCGCTTTGAGAATATCGGAATGTTTCTAAATTACAAAAGAAATAGCAAACATTATTTTCCCAAGCTTTCATCTGACCTCGCAATGAAAATTGAAAGAATGTCTTTCATAGACCTAAGTAAGATGCATGTACCACGAAAGTTTCCTGCAAATCGGTTAACATTGCTCGGAGCTATAAATGTTTAAAGAGCGCGGAAGGTCGAAAATCGTAGAAGTCGCTCGAATTCAGTGAGCTTCGACTTATTCCGCGATCTTGAAACATTTACAGCGCCGAGCAACGTTAACCGATTTGTAGGACATTTTCAGGACGCAAACGGCTTACGTAGATCTATAAAAGGCATTTTTATTTCTTCATCATAAGCCCAGATGAAGAAGAAGTTGGAAAATTGGCTCTCACCGTTTTCTTTGTAACGTTGAAATCTCCGATTTCTTCAAGACGACGGAAGCGGGATACCTAGTAAACTAGTTCTTCTATCTTCTCGTGAAAACTGAAGTCGTTCGTCTCGACTAGAAAGAAGATATTCTGCATCGAAGGGCGTACGAATACTTTCTATGCCCACTGCATAATACAAATACTTCCTGCAACGATTCGTGTCGTTTAAAAGCCGCGCAAGAAGGAGCGAAAGCCGTACTTTAAATCCCGTCCGAAGAAATATTCCGAGCGTCACCGCATTGTTTATACCCCGGTGTCGAAACAGTAATCGATTTTTATTCAAAGTCATTAACGGACGTTTCTTTGGCCACCGTCGCCGAGAGAAACGTCGAAGGCGGCGCCGCTGCATCGTCTCGCTATCGCTCCTAAAAATACGCCACCGTAGCTTATCGGCAGGTTAGTCATACAAGTTTTTGGCACTGCGTAATAAGCTCTGTCCACCGGCACGCCACGACTTCGGAGGATTCTTATCAGCGAGCCAGAGTGCACGGTCAATTTTTGTTTACGCCGCTCGCCGAGGGTGACCGAACGTTTCCTTAGTATCGTCTCTTGCTTGTCCGCGGCGAGGATTGACGATGTCTCTTAATTACGTGTCCCCGTATTTACGTGTGTACGTCCAGTCCCGTTTGTGTCGAAACTTTCACCCGCGATTGCTCTCGGTTTCTCGTTAAGGCGGGCGACGGAGGACCACCGATTCTTATCGGACGCGTTTGAGCGCGATACACGCGTTATCGGGCGGGTCGATCGAACCGCGCACGGTCTCCACCTAATCGTTCACGGTCGATCTCGTCGGCGCGGGGAGCGGAGGGGCGGACGTACAGGCGTCGAATATTCAATTTCGAGCATTCGTCATCGCTTTTTGGCGCCCGTGAAAAGAACGTTCTCCCGTTCGTTTCTCTGGCCTTACGATCGGTCGGCGGCGATACCGGCGGGGGCAGAGGAGCAGACTCGCCGAAGAGGAAGGAGAGCCACGACCTTGCGCGATTCCAACGATCCGACTAATAATAATACCAAATCGTTTCGCAAATACCGCAACACGCGCCGCAGGCTTCCATCGTTTCCTCGCCTTCTGTGCTCCTCCTATTTCCGCTTCTCTTCCGCCGGCTTCCTCTTCACGGCTTCCACGCACGTCTTAATCGTGCTCCGGAAAGGGGAGAATCGAACTCACCCCGTACGGTTCTCGCGAGAATCTATAATTTCATATTTACTAATACGTCGATTTAATCACGACGGCAACCGCCCGGATCGTTCGAAATTCTTCGATACTCGTCCAACATCTAAACCGCTGACTGAAAGAAAAAGAAAAGAAGACGGTTCCTTTTTCCTATCAGGCGCGTCGTCGTCGTGCTGCTCGTTCCGCAGTCCGCGCGTTGCTTTTGCGTCGCCACGCACGTGCCGACCGCCGGCGACACAAGCATTTCTCTGGCCAAGGTCGGCGATAGCGATTTCGCTTCCTAGAACACGAGGGGTACGATAACGGGTCTAGGTTCGCCTCCGAGATCGCGGCTCGTCTCGACGGAGGTCGCAGTTTCCCTATCGTTCTTCTTCGCGGAATCCTATCTGCGATCGTGAAAGGATGCTCTTCCGCTATCAAACGAACGTCTCTATTTTTACGCAGGCAGCCGTGAACCTTGTTCGAAGAAGCTCGCGGCGTTACGTTCGCGACACGGCTATACCCTAAATACCGTTTGACCCTCGGGGCGTAATTCGATAGCTCGATTTTCGTTTTCTCACTCCATACGTGTCCTTAGGCTTTCGTGTTTCCCGTACGGTTCACGGGGTAGAGGCGAGCGGATGGTATCGCGACGCTTCCGGAAGCAGCAGCGGTTCCGTTAGGATGCAACGAACTGCGCCGCGTAACTGTAAAGGACTCGGACTGTGCCAACCTGTTGCAGCGGCCGCTGGCCTACGTCACGGGCGCAGTAACGTTGATTAATAACAATCGTACCAGTTGGCTACATCGAATAAGCACTTTATACGCGTGTAAACTGTAGATCTGAGAGTTGCGAAAAGACGCATTGGCTCTCACCGCTCTTCCTAGAAATTCCAATTTGCTTTCTTCCATTACGATACGCTGCTCGAGTCGAGCACAGTGCACGCACCCCGCGCGGTGCATAAATTTATTATCCACTATGCGCCCGGGTGACAGGGTAACGGGATCAGTCGGAACGATTTAAAAGTCCCACATGCCTGTCAAGCTTTTAATAGAAGTGGATACTGGAAGCGGCGATGTAGCCGAGCGATTAATTCCTGCGGGTCGTCTGCATATTCATGAGGGCGCGATCGCGCGCGTAAACGTTTCCCACGTAAATCTCATCTCTTAATTGGCTCGCGCTGCGCGCGCGCGTGTTCTAGTCCCGCTGGTGGAGAGGCTCGCGGGTTCTGCCGCGCGGTATCCATCGGTGTCCGGTTATCTCGACGCGCGGATAAGAACGTGAGCCACCTGCGCGAATTCATTGCTCCGAACTTCCTGCCGGCAAGCTCGATTGCCCGCCTAAACGTTCGTTCCCCGCGGGCGGCGCGAACGGAGCTTCCTGGACACGCGATTCGTCGCCTGATTCAGGTTTCGGGCACGCTGTCCCGAGCGTACAGTTGCGCGGGAATAATTCGATTGATCGCGTACAAGTCGGAACGATTGAAGAGCCGAACGGTCGCCGAAACTTTTCCGCTGGCAAATACGCGCGCGTCTATTACGGTAGGTTCCGCTCGTTAAAATTCCCGTATCTTGCCCGGTATCCGGCGACCTTGAACTTCGCGTATTACGACCCGGTCAGCCGCGGTTCGTACACACGGCAAAGCTGCTCTTATCCGCTTGCCATATAAATTATATACGTTATTTTTTGCCGCGTCCGAGCTCTTTGTAAGACGATTACGCGTTCGCTCGGCGGCGGGAAAGAGAAACCGTGAAGGATAGGGGGAGAGGGAGTGAATAAGAGAGGAGGAACGGTGGACGCGCAGCGAACAGCCTCTCGACCAGACGAACCTGAAAATAATTAATCGAATCACGTATGACGAGGCGTCCGCGTGAAACCATGACCGGACATCGCAGCCTTGAACCGCGTCTATCAAACACGGCTTCCTTTCGCTCCTCTTATCTCCGTTCGTTCGGATCCGCCGACCAAACGTTTCGTATTTCCCCTGACGCGTGGATCGAAGCCACGGCGGAAGGAAACGTTTGATCGACACCGAACGCCGCGAACCTTGAATCTTCATCTCGTTATTGAATCGCCACCGTCCGCCGATAACATTTCTCATCCTCCGTTCGATTCCGATTCTCCTTCGCGCGTTCGACCACGATATCGCGGAAATTTTTTCGGCGATCGGTTATTTTCGCGCGCCCACGCGCGTCAGCGACCTTCGAGAATTCTCGGATGCCGATGATTTTTCTTTTTCTTTTTTTGTTCCTCCAATGCGATTCCGCTCCGGTGATGAATCGTCGATCCCCTTCTTCTCCACTCGCGGCATGGAAAATCCTCGTCCACGGTGACGGGTGGAACGTTCCGGAATCGATAGGCGACACGGGGGTCGACGCCCCTCGGCCGTCGCGGGGGCATTGGAAACCGCGGCGAGCCGAGTCCCGGGTGACGACGATAAATACGTCCGATCGATCCGTACGCGATCGATAAAGGCTAAAAATATCGTCCGGCTCGTCGCCGGTGGTTGCGTTTAGGCTCGGGTGTCGTCGTCGGTGTCGCACGGCGACAGGGGAACCGGCGCGCGCGGAATCACCAACCGGACACCGGCGCGGGAACGATATCGGCGTTACCGTGGCGTCGGTTTGGTAATCGCGACACCGGGCGGGTACGATAACGCGCGCGACAGGTGATTACGAGTGTCGGGTGTCCGCGCGCATCCGTTGTTCGCGGTACAAACACGTCCTCCTATTCTTCCAGGCGACAGTCGCGCTTCGAGCACGACCTCCTCGACGAAAATCTGATAATCGTGTTTATAAACGAGCGCCCGTTAGTGGAACAATCGGAGGCTACCTCGAACGAATAGCCACTAATGAAACGAAAGCGAAGATACGACATCCTCGTCGAGTTTTGTCTCGTTGCGTCGCATCGGAATGCGGCGTTTCTCCCGGATTGCTGTCGATGTTTGTACGGTTTTCGAAATTTCCGTAGCCTGAATGGGGCAGGCGGTTCACACGGGTCGACAGTTTCGAGGTTGAGCAAGACTTCAACGGTGGGAGACGTAATAATTGAAAGGGTACAGCTGAACGGAACGTATCTCTCGACGTTTACCCGAACAACGTTCCGCTCCTTCGTTGAAGCAACTCTTAGGGCATGCTAATTACTTGATGACACACTAAACAAAACAAAAAATCCCTGTCGAAAATCGGTCATTTTCTAACCGAACGCTTTATCATCGGATAATTGTCACTCCCTTCGGATTTCCATCTCGACAGATACGACAAATCGTTTTCTAACATGCGCGCCATTATTTCGACCAAGTCTTCAAACGAAATTCGCATCGAATCCCGGCGAGGCGACGCGAAAGCTTGCGAGGAGCTCTCCCCCGCGCGTTCGCGACCCGGCGATTACGCGAGCCGACGAATCGCGAACAGCGAACGCACGTGTTCGCGATGAACCTCGGGGTCCAGAAGCTTCGGCCGTCCCGACCCGGGTAAGAAAGGATTGACCTCGATGCCGCCCTCCCCGTCGAGTAATCACGGTCGGCCGTCTCTCTCCTTCGGCGAACGCGAGGTGGAGCATTTTCAGCGGCGGCTGCACGGCGATGCTCCCTCCCTCCGTCTATCCGTCCCGCGTGGCGGAGAGGCGTGCGAAAGGCAACGAGAGGACGGGCCGTGTCAACGGCCTGGCCACTATTCAGCGCAAGTGCGGCTCCGCTGGTCAGCCGCGCTGCGGCCGCGGTCGCGGGCGTCGCGACGGGAGTGCGTACTCGGAGGTCGTTTGCCTCGGCGCCCGAGACTCTTCTTCTTCTTTCGCTCTCCCCCCCGGCCCGCCCCGATAACGCATTGTTTCGCGTTCTTTCGGCGGCAACCCTTGCCGCGCGCGGACGCTTGAACTTGACTCGAGCGGCGGCGGCGGATGAACTCGAGTCCTTCGACCCGCATCGACGACGTTATTTCTTTTCTTTTCAACACGCTGGGTCGTGAGCGCGCCGTGATAAACGTCTCCACGCGGCCGAGAAGCAAGGCGTGAGGTAGCAATTTCTCCGGCCGCGTTTACTTTCGCCGCTCTTTCATCTCGTTTCTTCCGGTCCCGCGATGGTCGCGCCTTTGTCTGGCGAAGCAGCGAAAATGGAACGGCGCGGCGGGACGAGAGAAAAGTTCAATCGATCCGCGAAAGGGGTTTTAGCGGGGCGGCGAAGCGGACCAGAGGAGAGGATCAGTGAAAACGGGTCGAGGATCGGAGTTAGACGAGGGAGAGCAGGCGCCCCGTGCAGTGGCAACGACCTCCGTCAACTCTCGCGCTTTTTCCCCCGGGCGTTACGCGGACGGGAGGGATTCTTCTCCTTCGCCGCACCGTTAATGAGGCGCACGTGAGAATTACATCACCGCGCCCGCCACTCGTTGCGCGCCGAGCGGCTCGCAATTGGATCTTGCTAAATGAACGGCGTTCGGTTCTACGATGAAATTCCACCTGACGATAAAGTGTAATGACGGTTCGTCGCGTACACCGGATAAGAACGAGGCATGATAAAATAGAAATGAACGAGTAACGAAACGCGCGCGATAGAAAATAAAGTAGGGATCGAACGATGAATGATAGAGAATGTTGGACTCCGGGATGAGGAAATGACCACCGATGGGAATAGCCGCGTGTATTCTTTAAACGGCTCCCGGATGCAACGACGTTGGACCATTCCGAATTTTCTGCTACTGTCGGTCCAACTCTCCGCAACTCTGATTCTTTCGTTCCGAGTGTAACTCTCTCTGTCTCAAAAGTACAGTGGGACTTATATACAATGTGTGTAGTCGTTTTGGATGGAGGGGAACCGACTTTAACCCTTACTAAACCATCTTGACCAACACAGATCCTGACCCTTAGTTCTGTTTTCTTGTTCGTAGTTGTTTATCGTAACTAAGGTAGGATCTGTGGGCTTTACACTCTTATCGATGACTCAGGGCCAGTATCAGTGCACCTTTGCGTCACGCTGGTGATCCACGGGTCGGTCGTCCAACAAAAATGCTTGCGACAAAACATTGCAGGGAACGCTTCTCGGCGTTCGAACGATACGGAATCGCGTGCATCGTAACTTCGGAGCGTCGCATCCATCGACACCGGACAGGCTTCTGTCAATTCGCATCGTCGATCGCGGGGTCAAAGGCTCGGCGGGGTCCCGTGAACGGCGGCGCAAACGTCTTTCGACCGCCAAGCGGAATGGCGGGAACGTATTCGAGCAGGCGCAAATGTGACCTAATACGGGGCCAGTCACCTCTGCTCGTTCCGTACCCGGGGGTTTTATTTGTATCTGGTTACTTCCGAACAGCCGTGCCCGACGGCAACGCTACGCCCCGATCGCGCGACCGTTCGTCTTAGCGTCGTCGCGCTTTTATCCAAACGCGCCCGGAAAATTCGTCGGGGGTCAATTCGTTCGAGGATCGAATCGATTCAGCGCGGGAAGAAGAACGGAGACACGCCGATTTCTTCTACTCTACTATTATTGGGAAACGATAGTTTAATCGCGCGCGTTCGTAGTTAAAGTTGCGAAATGAATGCAGCGTGAATCGATCACGAGACAGAATCGGCGAGCGAGAATATTCGCGCGGTCCGTTCTATTCGACCGAGCGAACGTTTCCGCCAGCATAGTGGCTCGCGGTGGTATAACTGTCCAACGGAACTCGCAAACCTCTGAAATGGACCAGAATCGTACCAGCCGAGTCGAGTCGGGGGGTCCGGTCATCGTAAAGTGGAACGCGCCCGTGTGCGTGTTTGCCTATTAGTGGAGCTGTCCCGCGTCGATCGCCGACGCGATCTGGCACGACCGTTCGATACACTTGTGGTTTCAATTAACGCCGGATAGGCGAAAGAGGAGCAGGGGGTGATCGTGGGAGTCGTTCGTGACACGATTCAGACGCGTCGCGTGACTTCTGCCAAGACCCATTTGCCGATCGAACCGCGACGAGCCGCTCGCAATTAGACGGGCCGCCGTTCGAAAACGAGTCGGCGGGTTCGTTCACCGCGCACGCTCCACGGCCCTGCTATTTCCTCTCCGTGCCTCTTTCTCTCTTCGCGCAACCTCTTCTACCCGCCCGCTTCGCTACGCTCGAGTACTTAACATACCACCGCCCGATACATCTTTAGGCGCGCCCTAGAACGTACGTACGTGCTTTCCGAAAGAGAACGGGTATCGGACAGAAATAAATTGCCCCGGTTCCCCTCCGTGTCCCGTCCGACAAAAGGGGTGGTTCGTGGATGGTATAATTGGAGTTCGCGGTTCGGAGGTGGCTCGCCGCGGGACACGTGCGCCCGAGGCCGGGGGAAATTAATATCGAAAGTAATTCACGCTGCTCGGGGTTCGGGTTCGAGTGAGTTTTAGTTGAAACGCAGGGGCAAATCATTCTCTTCGGAGGATATCCACAGTAAGGATGAGAATATCCGAGAAGTCGCGCGCGAAACGCGAGCACAGCGGAGGGCCGAGGGGTCCTATAAAGGAACGATGCGCTGTTCGGCGGTAAAAGTATGAAAGCGAAGCAGGCGGGCGGTAACGGGCGCCGGTTGGCACGGAAATTTACGTGCCAGCCGGTGGATTTACGCGCCGGTTAAGAGCGAGTGGGGCCCGGGCGGCGCAATTAGACGGATCGAAAACCGCGGCGGGGACGCGGGATAAATAAAAAATCGCTGGTCGAGCGAAAGAATATCCGGCGGCGGCTCTCGGGCGCGCGCGGTGTCGCCAAAGAAAAGAGGAGACGCGGCAAGCGAGAAGCTCGAGCACGAACGATCTCGGGTGCAACGACCGCGCCAGTCCGCGGATTCCGAGCAAGGAGCTCTTCGCGTTTCGCCTGTGCGCTCACCTCGCGCTACCGCGATGCGACTCGTAGAAAGTTCTCTGTTAGTGCTTCACTTTGAACGTGAGAGATGTCCGTGGGGTGGAAATAATTCGGAGAAATACTTAGAGAAGCTCTTTAAATGTTACACTTGTAATTGTACCGACCCAGCACATCTCTGGACAAGCGTGCAAATATTTTCGACTGTCCTAACTACTCATCCTTGCTCCCAACCCCATGCGCCACTACTTTGGACCTCACCTATCTCCGCACCGACAACTCCTGCCCTTTGCATATTCGGTTCCTTCGTCAGATTCCATCATTTCCCGTAATTCGTACGAGAGCCAACACACCTCAGGATCCATCAAGCTTCTACCCTACTAAATTCGCTTCGATGGTCCAGGTTCTCGAATGCAAGCCTCGCGCCACCGAATCGGCAGTCTAAATTTCCTCCGCGTCCATCGGAAGCCTTTTAAAACTATAAAGTACAGCTTCGACGGTGGTACATTAACGACTTTCCCGTTTTTTTAGACAGCGATATACCTAATTCACGAGCCCCGGTACGTTCCTGGCCGACCGTACTCAAATCTGTCCCACTAACGCTCGGTATCAACTTATCGCGTCGATATCGAAACGGGGGCCGCGCAACACCGCCGAGCGACCCCGAGGGGGGCGACCTCGCCCTCCCCCCTGGCCGCGGGAAGCCCGGAAATTGGTTCACGGATAACGACACACGGAATTTCTCTCGCGGAGCGTACGAACGCGGGGCGCGTGACGTTTCGTAGCGTGCACACGCGGTAGCCGGGATTCGAACGGCAGCGAAAACCGTGTCGGTCGTTGAACCGGCCAACTCTCCGGAGCGGTGTAAACTCTAACTCGTCCCGTGTGTACCATCGACGTTCCAACGAAACGAGAGTTCTCTCCCGCGTGTCCATGAATCTCATCCGAGCCGCGTTTCGCCACGCGGAACGTGGCCGATGCTTCCGGAACGAAATCGCGCGAGTCTGGTTCACGCTCGGCGACCTTTCCCCTCGGAAATTCTTTCTTATCGGTTTCAAGCTTGCTCGTCTCATCGAGAGGCGAACCCTCGAAACGAAGCTGTCCCTTCGATGGAGACGGGATATCGTTAATAGTGTCCCCGCGTGTAGAGTGCATTTTTCGATCGGGATTCGAGAGTCGTCCGCCTTTTCGAGGGACGAAACTTTCGTCGATGAATTTCTCTGCGAACAGTTCGCGATTCCCCCGAATTACGCGTCGGCGCGAGCAAATGACGGTCGCACGACGGAACGGAGCGCGACTCGAAACGGGCCACGAAAAGCGAAGCCGAAGTTCCCCGCCGACGTAACGTTGCGGGACGCCGAAAATATACACCGGTTAAGGAGAACGGCCAACGACCCCGGCGGGCGACTTCCGAGGCGCGCGCGCGACGCGGCGTGCCGTTTCCGGGAACCGTGTCCGATTAATTAGGCTGTGGACTACTTATAAATCGGGCCAGCCTCTCGATAGCACTCGTCCTTTGTCCGCGTTCGTCGCTCGGAACCTGTTCATGAAATCGAGAGCTCTGTTATTAAACAATCGAGAGCTCCTGATCATTTGAAAGATAAACGAACCTGTGAGCAAGATCTTCCTCTGGGAAGAGATTCCCTCGAACAGGCGTGCAAATTACATTATGGTTGAATACATTTCAATCGCCGAAGGGGCTTGTGTGCTTCTTTCTTTTTTAATTAAATTCCGATTCTTCGCGAGGGTACGAGCGAATTTGAAAGTCGATTGATCCACCGGGTCTCGAGCCGAATTGAACGCTCTTGACCCTCGAAAATTAGATACCGTCCCGATGGTTATCGAGTTACGCTTCCTCCGCCCGGACGGTTAACCCTTTCCCCGCTTTTTCCAGTTCGAGGTCATGGGTGCCGCTTGACCTTGGATACTCCACCGTCGTGACGATTGTCATCGTCGGCCACCATTGTTCGGCTTGCACGACGAATTTTCGTGCCAACCGTCCTTTCAATTTACTTTTCCTCCCTTTCATATTAAAATACTCCTCCATATCGATCGCGCGGGACACAATATCTGCCCGTCGCTTTCCATTCACTTTCCGTTCTCGTTCCTTTCCTCCGCGAACATTCGCACGCTTGCCCGCCGTTTCGTATTTAATCAATTGATACGTACATTTGTACTAATCTGCCTATACTAATTCGCATTAAATGCCACCTGAATCTCGTCCTCCTTGTACCATTACGATTCGTCATCATTATGTCGTCCGTAATCATCCCAATCTTCATTCCTCGGGCATCAGATAACCGCTCTGAACGACAGAACACGACGCTCATCGTTCCAATCGCGTATACGTATAACAGAAATTCATCGCATGGACCGTTTGAAAGCAAGTCCATTTCCTTTTGCCTGGAGACATTGAACCCCGTTTCCCGTTCGCATCGATTCCAAAATTCGAATGAGCAGTTCGTGCAAGTGCATTTTCTTTTGCCTCGAGATACTGAAATGTTCGCATCGATTCGAACGTTCGGACGAGGCCTATTTATTCTTCTTTCCACGCGTCCCTGTGTTTGAATATATGTACATTTATTTTACGAACAGCCCTTTTGACAATTAACTAGACCAACGTCTTGTTTGCAGGATCGTTTGGACGGACTTGCGCCAATTTCATAAATACATGACTCTGCAAATACCATTTATCAACGAAATATTACGTTGCTGCATATGAAATATCCTTTCTCGGAGTTCAGTGCTCATCCGAAAACAAGCATTTACCATCAATTTCTGCCGCCCAACTATACAATCGCTTTAGAGATATCTTTTCAGCGAATAGAACATATGTACGCGAAACGAGTGAGGCAACGATTTGCGTTGGTAAATAGATCGGGACCGATCTTACTGCGGGATGATGCAAGACCCCGGCTATCGAAAATAACGACTCGAAAGCTTCAGAAGTTACAATACGAGATTTCGCTCCGTGCTTCCTACTCCCTCCACCGTCTCCCTACAGATTTTCATTTTTCTTAAACGTACGACTACATTTTTGAGAAGCAAATTATAATATTGTGCAACGAAGAAAGCACAAATGCAACATTCGAAGGGTTATGAAATTCTCTAAGCGATTATTACATTCTAAATGTACATTACGTTCAAAACAGTTGATCTTCGAAGAAATGTGTAAAATCGCGTGATTGGAGATTACTTTGATCAAGCATACGACGTTTCGACGTTTGCGAGAACCTTTCAAACGCACCAACCTAATACTAGACTGAGAGAAACAGATAAATCTAGATTTACATAGAGGCTGACATTCGAATACACGGAAATCCGTCTTTTTCTCGATTTCGTTGCTTTTGAAAAGTGGGCTTACGCCGCTTTCAAGATAAATGGTCCACGTCGCCCGGTCGTGCCAAGTGGAAAGGAGCTATTATTCCTGAAATAGCCAAACAAGGTCACGGTTCCTTTCAAACAACATGTGAATATATATATTTCTTTATATCGCTATAGATCGGATGATTTCGTCCCGAGTGAAATTCAAGGTGTGCTCGGCGGCCGCCTAACGAGCCCCGTTGTGCCGCGAACGTGAAATGCAAATGGGCCTTTTGCTTGGCCACTTTTCTGACACTCCGTGAGCGGGGTTCAACGTCCTCCTTTATTCGTGCTCGTGAATAAAGAGTTACGCGGCCGGGCACGCGTGCCGAAGGTGAAGCACGTTACCTTTTCCCTTCGCTCTTGCTTCGCCGCCGAATCGTTGCGAAGGAGGACACGCGATCTAAATCACTGCAACGCGAGCCGGTCGAATATTCCTGCACGTTGCAGGCTGCGATATCGTTGAAATTAATCGGGCGACGAGTGGGATCGTAGAGACGTTTTCTAAAACCGTTCCGCTCGATAGCTCGTTGCTGCGCACCGTGTAGACCGGAGATAACGTTTTCCACCGAGCAACGCAGCGGTATCTCTGAACTTTATCTCGTGTAAAAGTACTGTGAAAATATTGCCCGAAATGTTAGAACAACGCGGTCGCTGTTATTCCGTAATTAAGCACAACGTCTGCTACACAAATACACCACTAATTGAACTTCTCGAGAAGCAAACATTCTCTTGAAACGAATTCCGAAAGCGTAAGCCAATTCTCGTCATCGTGAATTCTGATCATCATTGATCATCGATTCGCGGTTCACACGTAATTCGTGTTCGATCGGACAGCTGACTCACGTCCCGACCCACCTCGGAGCGGAGAGAACGCGAGGGAGCAGCGGTAAACCGCGAAGGGCGAAATCGCGAGCGGCCGTTCACCCGGCGTTCTTGAACTTTCAGGGTCGCTTAACTCGCCTCTCCGTAGCCCCCGGCCGATTCGGTCGACCCCTTATCGTTTTAGCGCGACAGCCGATAGAATTACGCCCCCGATGTTGTCTCGTCACTGCTAATTGTTATCGCGACGCGGCGTAACGACGTGGCCAAAGGCAAGGCGGACCGTTCGCCGGACACGCGAACGGCCGCGAGGATGGTATCGGGATAATGATTATTATTGATCCGCGACAAAGCAGGGTTTGAATATTATTCGTATCGACGACAGGAAGGTATTAGAAATCCAGCTGGAAGGCTGAAACGCATGGCAAAGGTATTAGGGATGGGTAAAATGAAATATTAAATAATATGAATTCCATTGAAGGAAACTTCGTTCTATTTTCTGGCGCGGAAGAACGCGTTTATGCTTTGAAGACTGTACTGGAAGTAAAGGAAAGTTCTTGAAGGGCACGACAGAGAGTCTGTTGTCCACTTAAGGAAGAAAGGAGACCGTGACTTTATCCATTCCGCATTATCCATATTCGATATCGTCTGGTCTGTTATCTTATTCTAACTAGACTAGATTTTCTCATATGTAACTGAATTCATTTTTGTATTGCTAGCTGATTCAATTATTAATAATAGTAATCCAGCAAAAAGTCCCGCGGTTTCAGCTCGGAGCTCTGTTAATAGACATCGCGAACGATTCGCGAGCGGAGCACGGTGAATTGGAAATTACTGTTCGAGGACGACGCAGCTATTTTTTCCCCCCTCTTTCAATGAGCGTCGTTCGTCATTCTTGATCCGGCAATAAATTGAGCATGTTTTGTCCACGCGAGCCGGCGATAAAGCGATCCCCGAGCGTCGCGGTGCCGTTTCGTTTTTGGCGGTCGTCATTCCCGATAAGATCTGACCCAAATACGGTTCAGTAAACCCCGCGCGAAACCTCTAACCTTTATTGTCGCGTTTCGCGAACGATAATGCCTCGATATTATTTCGTACTTGCAAAAATTCGCCTCCACTGTGCGATGATCTTTTCAATTTTATGTACTAGACTACTTTAGGGATTTCCAATGGTATTGTTAAAGGTTGTAAATTGTAAATTGTTGTCGGATGCGTTTAGGTATCGATAGAAGTGTCGTTTCTTTTAGCATCTGTTAAATAAACATCGTTATCCTATTTGCAATGTATTGGGCACGTCGATTGGAAATAGAATCCCTCGTATAATTAATCTGTCTCGAGGCTTCATTTGACTTTGACTGCGCCGAATGAAATAATTGAAAGGGTAGTTGCTATTAATAGAACGGTAGATGTTTTATGTTTTCAATCGGTGTAAGAACAAGCCGGAGCGGCAGTGTCGTTGACACCTATTCGCGGAACATATATTCGTAACTATTTCCTCGGAAGGGAATCTATAAAGGTACACCAGGCTCTCGTAAAATTAGCCCGCGATTTGAGAGAAGAGCAGCTATCAATATCGAGCAATTCGAATCTATCAAATCACCTTCAATAGCAAGAAAAGTGTTCACACTATTATTATTGCTGCTACTGTCACCGTAATTCAAGCTGCATAATATTTGATCTACTTAAAACAGAAACAACGAAAGCGCGGAAACGCATCGTACAAATGTGGAAAGAAGCCAAACGAAACGCGTGTGTAGCTGTTCAAGGGAAGAGTACTGTACAATTCCCATCCGTGGAGCCTCCAACGATCATTCCCCCGAAACAAATGTTCTCGCTAACCGTCCGGTAACGAGCAAACCATTCCGCTCGCGTACAGCTCACCAATTATCACGTTTATCGAGCTGGTCTTTCCCAGAGTAGCTTCAACATCGGGTCAAGCAGAGTTCGACGACCCCCGGTCACCTAAATATCAGCTGGCCCGAAGATTCTGTCGCGGAACGATCGAGGTGCTCTCCGGTGTAGTCGATCCGTAAGCTAAAACATAGTCCGCCAGGCGACGACGACGACGACGACGCGATAGTTATGGCATTTCTGGTAATCGCCGAGTCCGGCTGTAGGTCGAAACTGGAGCAACGACCTTCGGATTCGGGCCGGTCGGCGAGGTTCGTGAACCCTGAAAACAGCCGCTGCCATGGTCCCGGGGATCGACGGTGTACAGTTATGCTCTCTTCCTTCACCTGCCTCTTCCTCCTTCCTTCTTCTTCCTCCTCCTAACCCCCGGCGTTGCTCGCCGGTTCGCGCTTACGTACTACTCCCATCTCGAGCGCCTGTTCCTCTCCGTTCGACAATGAGCCCGCGCTCGATCGCACTCCCGCGCCGCCGGCGCGGCAGAAGGGGATACCGTATGGTCGCCTCCGTCGCACCGCGGCGAAGAGGAAATCCCTCCGGTTCGACGACCCGGCAAAGGTGGCACTCCGATTGTCCGGAAAGCGGTCGCTCGTACGCGCTTCCATCGATCGATCCCGGGCCTCCTATGTTTCGGATGCCGGCGCTTATCCTCGAAAGTTCACCGCCCACCCTCGCGGTGGCGGGCATCGCTGGACAAGACTTGGGGGCTGTCCTTCTCGAGGTCCGCGACGGACGAGAACTGTAACGTTAATCGTGCCACTTGTCGGCATTCTAAAACGGGGCCAGCGGAGAAATGTCCACGATTACGGGAGGATAGCAATTCACCCCATCCCGTTTGGCAAGCTCGATTTCTGCCACCTAACGGATGATGCTCCGTCTACGAACGCCCAAGAGAGGCTGGCGTAAGAGTTACGTCGAAACGAAGATTCCTTCGCCACGGCAGGAAAAGGCGGGAAGGATCGGGTCGTCGACCCGTCTGTGGTCAGCGAAGAGGACAGGCGCGGATGACGCGGGATAGCGGAAAGTCAACGAGCCGCCGGCAGAGAGGAAGAAGACGCGTCTAACCCGTAATGACACGCGAAACTTCGCCGGTGTCCACGGGGGGGACGCGTGAGGGATTGTTACGCGAAGCGGCGGGGCTCGAGGCAAGTGGGCCGGGCGCTGATTCAGACTAAACCCGGGACCGCTCGACGCCCGATATCAACGGGTTTTAACGGGATCGTGAGTAATCGTCTCCTCGCCCGTCAACGTGTGTAACCGCGAACCCGAGCCGTGACGCCGCGGGCAGGAAGTATTCGGAATGGGTAATATGAAATATTAAATAATATGAATTCCATCGAAGGAAACTTCGTTTTACTTTTTGGCGCAGAAAGACGTCTTTGCGCTTCGAATACTGTCGCTAGACATAAAGGAATATTCTTTAAGGGCAGAGAGTCCAGTTAAGAAAGTTAAGAAAGGAAGGGGGCCACGACTTCATCCATTCCACCCCTCAATCCCCTATTTAAAAACAGCTCAGGTTTATGGGTCTGATGTCTGCTCTGTTATCTTATTCTAACTAAACCAGACTTTCTCATATATAACTAAATTCATTCTTGTATTGCTAGCTAATTCAATTATGAATAATTAGAATCCAACGGGAAGTTTATCGTTCTTCCTACCGGGTAGCCTCGATCGATGCTTCGTCATCGATTCGCGAACAACGACGAACGATTAAAAGCCTCCAACTTTCTTATCCCTCTTGCCGGATCCGTTTGCTGTAGGGCTGATTAGATACAGATCTTCATTAACCCCTTCACTTTCAGCTACGAAAAATCTCGTAGCGTTTCTTCCTTTTTAATTACTGTAAATCCAACTTAACCCTTTGCAATCGGTCTTCCCCTCTGAGGGGACATTCTACAAACTGTTACAACTTCGCGAACAAAAAAATCCTTCAACAATCCACCTGGGCTCGCTTTAAAGCGTGAAGCCTCTACTTTCCCAGTCCTAAATTCAGTCTGCCCCGATCGATGTTTCGTCATCGATTCGCGAACAACGACGAACGATTAAAAGCCTCTAACTTTCTTATCCCTCTTGCCGGATCCGTTTGCTGTAGGGCTGATTAGATACAGATCTTCATTAACCCCTTCACTTTCAGCTACGAAAAATCTCGTAGCGTTTCTTCCTTTTTAATTACTGTAAATCCAACTTAACCCTTTGCACTCGGTCTTCCCCTCTGAGGGGACATTCTACAAACTGTTACAACTTCGCGAACAAAAAAATCCTTCAACAATCCACCTGGGCTCACTTTAAACCGTGAAGCCTTTACTTTCCCAGTCCTAAGCTCTGTTGGATGACCGACCCCTGAATCATCAGTGTGACGTAAAGGTGCACTGATACTGACCCTGAGTCATCGATAAGGTGTAAAGGCCCACAGATCCTACCTTAGTTACGATAAACAACTATGAACAAGAAAACAGAACTAAGGGTCAGGATCTGTGTTGGTCAAGATGGTTTAGTAAGGGTTAAAGTCGGTTCCCCTCCATCCAAAACGACTATACACATTGTATATAAGTCCCACTGTACTTTTGAGACAGAGAGAGTTACACTCGGAACGAAAGAATCAGAGTTGCGGAGAGTTAGACAGACAGTAGCATCCTGTTCGGATACGTTTGTCGTCCGCTGAAAATTCGGAATGGTCCAACGTCGTTGCATCCGGGAGCCGTTTAAAGAATACACGTGGCTATTCCCATCGGTGGTCATTTCCTCATCCCGGAGTCCAACATTCTCTATCATTCATCGTTCGATCCCTACTTTATTTTCTATCGCGCGCGTTTCGTTACTCGTTCATTTCTATTTTATCATGCCTCGTTCTTGTCTGGTGTACGCGCTGAAACGTCATTACACTTTACTGTCAGGTGGAATTTTATCGTGTCATTTCCTCATCCCGGAATCCCAAACAGTTCAGTCTTATTGAAAAATGTTTCTACGTCATGTAACCGTTAGGAAAGTGAAGACACTTGTCCTGTCCGAAAAGTGTACAGATTCAAACGTGTCTACGGACATCGAGGAACTTCCCTTCGTAATTCAAATTACCATAAATTTGCGGACCAAAGTCTTCCCTTTAAAACGACCACCTCGCGTTCGATATACGATCTTTTCCTTACCGTTTTATCGAACTTTGAATGGAAAGCGCGCCGACGACGTTACAATGTCGAGAGTCTTCGCTCTTTCACCCGTTACATGACGCGAAAACATTTTTGGAAAAACAACGATCTCATGGCCGAGAAATCAGAGTATTCGCGCTTTAAAATGAGTTCAGCTGGATTGTTGTACGATTCGTTTTTCACCGAGTCGCAACAGTTTTAATATCGACAATTATGCATTGAAAGGCTATCAGGAAACTCGGAACGAGTGCAAAGGGTTCATACTGTATCTGCAGCTAAATATAATTATTAGACTGCGGATTTTCATGCAAGTCCATATGTTTCAGAACATAGTAAAAACAGTAGAACTTTCAGTAGAGGGATTATTTCACCAATCAGGTATCTTAAAGAGCACCATAATTTTGATATCTTATATATTTCTCTCATATTACGTGCATTTCGTGCAATGTAGCATCTACGAATTTCGTATGAGTGCATTGAAAATCGGCAGCCTAATTATTAATATATTGTGAGAAATCTATGCGCTTTCCTTCGCGCGCAGAACAGAACGCTCTTTGCCTGGCAGCGAACGGGTCAAACGGATTATTTGATCTGTAATCGTTCGAAGAAGCCTCGGGTGATATCAATTGCGGAAAGTGGCGATATTCCTTTCCGTAACTCTTTCCCTCGTTGCGTCGCGCCCGCGGTCGTCGACCCTTTTCAACCTGGCTGCACGCGGTTCGACGGCGCTTTCTTTCGTGCCGCTCTCCCATTTCGCTCTCGCGCTGAACCGGGTAATTTTAACTTCGCAATTACAGCGATACGCGGGATGCGCGCTCGGAAAAGAATTCCGCCTCGCGTGTAACACTCGTCAGCCTCGAGTGAAATTGAAAGACGCGGCTGGAAAGGAAGTCGGGGGTGACTAAGGGCGGAGATATTAAGGCAGCCCATCGATCTCCAGGTCCCGTCGCGAAAAAAGAATCTTCCCTTCGAACATGTCCCTCCAAGAAATACATCTGAATCGCCCTCTTGCCGTAGCATCCCCTTTCGGCGTCGCAGCGTTCTCCGCGCGACGGAATATTCGCGGTAGGAACGGAGACGCGAGGGATCGATCGATCCTCCGTCGGTGTACCGACGTATGTACGTACGTGCAAACCAATGAATCGATGCCGTCGCGAGAGGAGCCGAGCGAGGCTATAAAAGAAAAAAAAAGATCGTCCTTCCGTTGACCCGGGGATTGGAATACATCTCCCTCTAATCACTGCGAAACGATTCGCGAGAAGCCGGCGCACCGTTCCCTTTTGGTAGCCGATAAAAATCGCGACTTTACGATCCATAAAGTCCGGCGGACAAAAGAGGGAAGGAGAGGATCGTAACGTGTCCGTTGAAGTTCAGAGCGTCGCACGGAGGACGCACTTTTATTCCGGACTCTGGCTGTTTGGGTATCGCCGGACCAATTGCTTCGCTGTACGTTTCGAGGAGTTTACGATGCGCCGCTGCTCCATTCGCGCGAGCGTTCGCTTACTCGAGGGGGAGAGGAATTCTCGATTGATTGCGCCGCGTTAGAGTCGCGTGTAATTAACCGTTGTTCAATTATCGAATTGCAGGCAACGTTGGCGTGTTCGATTTCTGTCCGACGTTCTCCCGCGACCTCGATTTTCTATTAAAAATCGTCCTCGCCGATGTAAGGAGAGAGGTCCCGCGTTCGCATTTCGTACCGTTTCGAATCGCGATTACGGCCAAACGAACGCGCTCGGCAGGCGGCAAAGATCGATCGAGCCGAAGCCGATAGCGTTTCGCGATAATGCCGATCGCCTTATCGTCAACCTCCGGCCTCGAGCGTTGTCAACTATCCCCGCTTCGAACAACCGCTTTCGGCCGTGGCTCGATGGGACGTTATTCGCGTTCGAATTTCTTTTATACAACTCAGCGCGAGATATCAGTGGCCAACACGTGCCATTTCTCATGCGCAATCTCCTTCGTGCAGGTGCATCATCGGGAACCTCTGCTCCGGCTCCGCTCCCTGAAGGGACTCCGCGACAAGCGAAGCTGAATCGAAGGATGAAGGCGAGTCGGACCGAGCGAAATTGAAGCGACACTCTGGGAACTTCTGCGCGAAGAGTTTGGCAGGGAAATTCGTCCCTTCTACATGTGCCTCGATCCGCCACGATGTCACGAACATCGTGGCACTTATTTTTCTCTTCTACGGCTGGCCGACACGTGGCAGAGACGAGGGTGAATCGAAACACGCAGGGAGACACACTGGAAATCCACGAATGTTCAGGTTGGCAGTCATTTTGCAAGTGGTAAATAATATTTTGTATATCTAACAGAATTCTCGATTGCTATGAAAATTATTGTAATTTAGAAACACAGCGAGGCCTATATTTCTGTATTCCATAAATCGAATCGCACTATAGAGAAAAGTTCTACCTTCAATTTCATGAATCTCATTTAAATATAGAAATTGAAATCTCTAAGCCCTCGTACTTTTGTGTTAGTATAAATATTAACTGCGCTGTTAGTATAAATACTAGCGCACAAGTACGAGAGCTTAGAGATTTCAATTACTTATATTTAAATGAGATTAATGAAATTGAAGGTAGAATTTTTCTCTACAGTGCGATTCGATATTTGGAATACAGAAATACAGGCCTCATTTGTCTTTTTAAATTATTAACAAATTCGAACGCGTACTAATTTCTTTGTAACACCTGTGCGAATGAAACTATCGTTCACTCTGTGTGATATCTGATCAAGAATTGTCTTAATTTGGAATTTCGCGTTTAATCGTATAGCAGACTGTATTCGCATCGATTAATTGAGACGTGTGTGTTGTAACATAGATGGAGATTCGCTGAGGCCTCGCTGGTGGCTCGAGCTTCGCACCCTTGGACCTCAAAACGGCCTCAACTTCTAGGCTCTCCCGGCACACTTTACTGTAACCCTGATCGCGATATTCCATTCCGGCTTACCTCAAACATTCTATCTGTTCGATCTAGATCAGCTGGATTGAAACGATTCGAACGCCTTGCCCCCTTATTGTCCTTGCCACATCGCGGCGTGTCCTCGTTTAATCGTCACGAAACGATACCTCTGCGTTCTCTTCATAATCTGATACAATTTCTCAACTTGACCAATACCAATACCTTTTACGTTTCCAATTTTTTACTAATAAGTTAACACACTTATGAATGTATCGTATATTAATTAATAAGAATAGTGTATAAGTAGTGTATACGGTAGTGTATAAGTAGTAGTAGTAGTAGTAGTAGTAGTAGTAGTAGTAGTAGTAGTAGTCTATAAGTTTAAATATCATCCACTTTGTAATTTGTACATCATTCAAATGTTTAAATAAATCTCCGATAAAAGAAACTCAACTGATTCTATTTTTCTCGACGCCTGTCCACTCCTAGAGAAATCCACTCCAATTCCTTAATCGAGAAATCGCTGAGGAACTCTAAATGCGAAATTCAGAGACGAGAAGTCTGTCAAAAGAATCCTCTTCACGAATAAATTTAAACATAAAAGCAAGTTCTGGGAAATTCTTGGAAATTACGTCACGTTCCAGCAATTGGTGAAACGAAAGACCTCCTCGCACATCATGTTCTCCTAATACAAATTGGCGATTTCTGGCACTTGGGATTCTGTAAAAGCAGGCTCTGGCAAATTCTTGGAAATGACGTCACATTCTAGAAATTGGTGAAACGAAAGACCTCCTCGCACATCATGTTCTCCTAATACAAATTGGCGATTTCTGGCACTTGGGATTCTGTAAGAGCAGGTTCTGGGAAATTCTTGGAAATGACGTCACATTCTAGGAATTGGTGAAACGAAAGACCTCCTCGCACATCATGTTCTCCTAATACAAATTGACGATTTCTGGCACTTGGGATTCTGTAAGAGCAGGTTCTGGGAAATTCTGGGAAATGACGTCACGTTCCAGGAATTGGTGAAATCGAAGACCTCCTCGCATATCATGTTCTCCTGATACAAAATCCTGAATTTCGGGCAGTCCATTTGCTGAAATTCACGATTTTGTATCAGGAGAACATAATATGCGAGGAGGTCTTTCATTTCACCAATTCCTAGAATGTGACGTCATTTCCAAGAATTTCTCAGAACCTGCTTTCACAGAATCCCAAGTGCTCGAAATCGCCAATTTGTATCAGGAGAATATGATATGCGAGGAGGTCTTTCATTTCACCAATTCCTGGAATGTGACGTCATTTCCAAGAATTTTCCAGAACCTGCTTTTACAGAATCCCAAGTGCTCGAAATCGCCAATTTGTATCAGGAGAATATGATATGCGAGGAGGTCTTTCATTTCACCAATTGCTGGAATGTGACGTCATTTCCAAGAATTTCCCAGAACCTGCTTTTACAGAATCCCAAGTGCTCGGAATCGCCGATTTGTATTAGGAGAACATGATACGCGAGGAGGTCTTTCATTTCACCAATTCCTGGAACGTGACGTCATTTCCAAGATTGTACTTGTTTCAGGGGGTGGAATAGGATGTTCTAGGAGTGGGGAGGCGTTAAAAAATAAGATCATTGAACTGTTTTAACACGCTGTAGATTTATTTAAACATTTTGATACTGTACAAATTATAAGATTACTTATATGACTTATAACTATCCTTATTAATATGAATTCACATTAGATTTTACGGCTGAAACATTATACGTATTTTAATGTAACATTAAACTGTATAAATTATACAAATAATATAAGTTATATTTAATATTAAATATTAAATGATACACTAAATATGATGTCTTCTTAATCACGATGAAATGCATAGTCCACTCCTTGTCCAGGAAACCTGCACACACAAACAAAAATATATTAAATACACGTAATCAAATTTAAATTAGTAAAAAGGAATGGGGATTGAATGTGATGGACAGCCACTTTGTGCCCTATCGAATAATTTCAATATTTGATCAGACGATTCGAAGAAGTATTGAATTCTGAGTAAAAAGCTTTAAGGTGTATGGTGTCGAGAACTAATAAGTAGCGGGGTATCGTTTAATAACGTTTAATAACTTATTAGTTCTCGACACCGTACACCTTAAAGCTTTTTACTCAGAATTCAATACTTCTTCGAATCGTCTGATCAAATATTACACATTATGATAAAGGAACTCGAGACTCCCTTCGTATCTCGATAGAACAAGGGATTATTAAAAAAAAAAACAATTACCACATCGCATAACTCGGCTCGATACTAAAGCAACTATCGTTTGAAACATCCTTATATACGACAAAACAGGTGTCGAGTAAATTTAGGTAGCACAGATAAGTGACTCACCCTGTGTCCGCGTCTCTTCTACCTCGGTATACATTATTGTCGAAAACAGCGACGTCGATGCCATGGTTTTGTACGCAGATCTCGTGTCGACAACCCGGCGGGATCGGGTTCGATCGGGTTAGTCAAGGGCCCACGTCGATACTTATTTTCCCATTCGGATCCGAAGAACTCGAGAGGGGAGGCCTAGTCTGAAGGTAAGGGAAAGAATGGCGAAAGAGAATTAATTCGGTCGTCTCTTCTCCCTTCTCTCTCTCTCTCTCTCTCTCTCTCTCTCTCTCTCTCTCTCTCTCTCTCTCTCTCTCTCTCTCTTTGCTTACATATTGGACCGTTTACGTCGAAAGCGGTGTACGTGTCCATTCTTCCAAAACATTTAGAAAGGGACAAATTCCGATATATTTTAATGCCAACTCTTTATTTCTATCCTTATCCCAATCGTTTAACGAAAACGGACTTGCGCCGCTTTCAAAAGTGAACGGTCCGCGCGTTTCTATCCATGCGTCTCAGTCTCCACGGTGAATCATTCTTCCCCTAAGAATCGGGGCGGAGAGATGCTTGGAACGGAGGTGCATCTGCCATAGCAAATTGCTTAACGTTACCCCCTTTAGTTTCCCGTCGCTTAAAATCAAATCCATAGCCCGGTGCAGGCCGCCAACGGAGGAATGGAATTTGGTAGCGTAATCGATGATCGATTGATACTGCCGGTGTGTACGATGGTGCGGCGAGCAATCGACGCTCCCGCTCTTCGTGACTCATAATACAATAAGATTGACCTTTCGATGCCGCGTGAAGCACGCGTGATTTAATTTCCGTTTCATCGGGTCGACGCGTGAAGTGCGTGTCGATGCGTTTGCATAACGCGGCCGCGGAACACCAGCGTCCGAGCCGCATGCTTTATTTAACAATCAAAGAAAAAACTACGGTCGCATTCTTTCTCTCTGCTCGTCCAATTCGCTCGCTTCTGCTGATTCTCGAATCGTCGTCTCGCGCATGAAAAACCGCTCCGGCTGTCGGCAACACGTGTCGTACGCGGCCTTGTATTTGTAAAAGCGTTGCTCTCGGATGAAAAGTCCGGTTTCGAAAAAGGAAAAGGTCGCCGAGTTGTCCGAATATAAGCAGGAGCGAAAAGGAAACGACCGTCGATTAGATTGAACGTGGAACGGTGCGAAACCGATCTCCGAATATATTAATATCGCGCAGGAAAATATGCAAGCGAACGCCGACAATTACTTACGCCTCCGTCTGTTCGCAGTGTTATCGATGGAATTATGCGTTTATCGTTATCCGAAATCTCGAGAGGCGGATAGGAAATACGGGGAGGATTATTCGTCTCTATTGCCGTGCAGCATGACGAGAACGGGAGCGATGTTAAGCGATAAGAGGACACGGAAGCTTCTGCCTCTTCGAGATTTCATCCCCTTTTTGGACGAAGCGGTTGGGATGACAAAGAAGAAAAAAAAGTACGGGAAAGCGGATAGCGGGGAACGACGCTATTGAAAGCGAACAGAGGCGGCGGAATCGTGGGGGGGAGAGAGCGTTAGGGGGTGGATAACGGGATATCCCGGTTCCTATCGCGTCGGAATAAACCTGAGAGAGCTCGCATTCCGAGTTACCACTTCAGCTGAAAATATGAATTACAATCGTCCGGAGGCTTTATTAATGAACAATCGAAATTGGCCGACTATCGAAACGTACAAGACGCAATACTTCTGATTTCCAATGGAAACTCGACAGAGGAATCATCCCCCCCCCCCCCCCCCCCCGCTGACCGTCCGTTTCATTCTACTCGCAGTCGCTAATCTCTTCGAATCGCATCGATAAACAAGCAACCTGGTCGAAGCGAGACGCCGAAAATAACGAACGCCGGAATGGTAGGCGAGAAATCAAAGCGACGCGGAAATCGAGACGCGTACGCGCGCGGTGACGTGGCCCATTAATAACTGGCCCCGTGCTCGGTCTGCCGTTCGGCGTCACGCGGGGACAAATATAGGTGGCAAAGACGCGTCAACGACCCTTCGGGGTGTGGTGGGCGCGCGTGTCGCGCCGAGTAGGCGAACCGCTCGTAAATTCTCCCTTCGGCTAAGGGTAGGAAAGATCCGCGGCAAGGTCGCCGGTGTTTCGCGGGGGATCGCATGACCTTGCCACGTGGAGGGCCGGCACGAGCGACGGCGAAAAAGGTATCGAAGGACGGGAGAACGTTGACCCGGAAGCACGTGACGAGACTAATAAAGGGAAGCGTCGATCTCCGACACCCTTCGCGACTGTCCAACCCTCTGGCTTGAGTGAGGGAAGGAAAAGGAACGGCACGAGGACGGGGTGATAAATCCTGAACTATGTGATTGCGTGAGGAACAAATGATTTGATCAGGTGTACGCGAAACTTTTCGTCTACTTTCGGTAATGCTCTTTTATTTACACATAACGGATGCATCCAAGATTACTGTTCATTATATTTATATCATTATTCCATGAGTTTCCCTGTTTATTTGACAAGCCTCGGATTCCGTCGCGACGAAACGACACTAGCTTCGCAGGCGATGAAAACATCAAAGCCATTACCGTGTTTCTGCAACACGTCGAAAGTGTTGCCCGGATACAGAGTGCTGCATTCAACCTGAATCGTTGATAATCCGCTGGCGGCAAGTCTGACAGCGTCTGAGCAGCGTTTCTCCCTTGCTGGAACGCGTATCGAGCGCAGCGTCGAATATGCAATTAAAAGTAACTCCGCACGAACGCTCAAGAAGAAAGGCTACAACTTTTGCGTACGCCTAATAGTTCAGATTACGCTCGGAACTGTTCACGATTCGGAATGGGGCTGTTTCAGTAATTGTAAAACGATACTGAAATGTTGCATGATTATCAAATAAACTGCAATTACGAAATGGAATCGGGAGGAAATGTTTCGAGCAACGGAATACGCTCGTTTGGAAATATACAACGAACGTCCGAATACGGAATGGAAAAGAAACGGAAGCATTGATATAAGCGTATTGAATTCTCCCTGAACGAAGATCGGGTTCTTCGAGACACGTCACGTCATCTCGCACGCGTGTCCTACAAAGGTGTTTTATACCGTCCCCGGTTTATAGTCATGTAAATGACCGGCCTTGGCGGAGGCGTTTTTGTCCAATAAGAGTCAGCTTCGATGTTTGCTCGCCGGTCCCGTTTTCTAACGCCCTTTCCCTACGACTCTGTTTTCCCCGTGCGCGATCGTATTCGTTTCGCGCCGAACATCGCTGTTCCGCGGTCCCTAAAAGTGTCTTTTAACGATACCACGTTAATTCCTCCTTAACAAAAGGGGCTCATTTAGGCGTAGAAACGCATTCAATGTAAACGCGACGAGAGGTAACAGGAGTCGTGCACGATCCGCGACGCGTATATCGACTGGCGAACGCTATTCGAATTATTCTGAGCAGTATTATCGGCTTGCGCTAATTAGATTCGCGACCGACCATGCCGTTGATCCGTGCTACTCGAGTCACGTCTGACGCGCCTCCATTTACCCGTACTACTTGGAATCAATCTCGAGGCATACAAACAGGCCCTCCGGCGGGCCGGGGCGAGAGGGTGGGACCGCGGAATGGGAGAGAAGCGAGATCGGCGCGCAGCGGAAGGCTCTCTCGGTCGCTGCTCGAAGCGGAAGCTGCGAAGGGTTTCGTTGTCTCGCGCATCGACGAAAAGGGGGGTGGGTGTTTCTCTCGAGCCAGGGGGTGACGGTCCGCGCTCGTTCTCCGACGCGACCGCGACCTCGCTCCCGGGCCTTGAACGCCGCGGCTCCTTGGCCGATTGCGAAGAGCCGGGGCCGCCTTTGAGGCCGATTCACACTTCGCTGGGTCTGTTTGCTCGGACCGTGGCCGACCGGCCTGGGCACACAATCGTTCGGGATGCGAGGCGCGAATGGAACCGCGGTGGTCGATTTTACCCTTTCTCCCCGTGCCTTTTTGGAACGACGGCTGTGCTGTTTACCGAGGGGGAGGGGGGGTCTCTCGCTGCTTTCTTCCAGGAAGCAAATCGATTCTTTGTATCCAAGGTTCGTTCGGGATTCGGAATGTCGGACGCTTGGGCGTTTCCGTCAAACGAGTCCACTCTAGCCGCGAACGAATTACCTTGTCAGCGGGGTCCGTACATTGACGAATATCGAGCTGAACAGTCAGCGAACAGATCGTGCTCGACACCGAGGCAGACTAATCGATTGAACGTTGAGCGGAGTTCGATCGATCAGAGTATGCAAACGTTCTACCGAATTTCTTTTATGATACAAAAGTAGCGGCGTGAAAGGAACGAGAACACGGGTAACAGGGATACACGAGCAGAGGTGTGAATAAGCTGACGGCCGCCAAGGGTAATCCCGTCGTCACGAGTCCTGGCGTTTCCGCCGCCCACGCCACGCACGTCCCGTGGCAATCGAGGCGTTGGAGCACCGAGAGACACGGCTACGATACACCCTGCACCTACGGTGCAACGGGCGTGCTCGAGGGGGGCGAGGTGGTGGAAAAGCGTACCGGGCCAGGGAAAAGTTCACGATGGAACGCGGAGAGGTGAAACGGGGGTTGCGTGGCAACCGACGCCCACCGGGTGCCACGCGCCGCACCGGAATGATAACGTTGCCCCCCCCGGTTCGATCATTCGGATGCGAAGGAAAGGTACACCGCCCCTTTCCCGACCGCGCGCGTTGGCGGTGCTCGTGCGGAAATTAATCTTCGCGATTCAGTGGCTCTTCTCCAGTTGCGTATTTATTTGTGCTCCCCGCTTTTATCGTTCCCGTTCGTTTCGCGATCCCGCGGACGTTTCGCCGGAGAAGGGGAAAAAAGAAACGTTCAGGGGGTGAACTGCGGTAAATGAGAGACAATAAATTTTCTGTATAATTCACCAGACAATGTTTATTCAGACGACCTCACAACTCCCAAGCGTACAAAACGACGTGCTCACTGGGCAATATGCGGGGCTGCGTTTGTATTCTTGCAATTGTAATACAGTTACACTCTTTCGGGTATGCTCGCTATTTTTTCGCTCTTCGATCCGTACATCTCGTTTCTCGCTCCGCCGTTCGTATTATCGTTTATTACCTTTCTCCTTTCTTTTCTTTTTTTTTACGTTTTCTTCCCTACATATCATTGTCGTGTTTAACTCGTCGCTCTGTTTCCCTGCATCGTTCTCTCAACCAAGAAACAACAGCTGCTTGCACATCCTCCTTTTCTTAATGGATAGAGAAATATATCATACTTTATGTATCGTTTACTATAATAATCATTAGGTGTAGAGTTTATGCATAACAAGTATTACGAATATCAACGCTAGTTCGCTTGCGGGTTTTGGGGGGAGGGGAGGGCATATTCAGGGCGTCGAGGACCGTGTTAGGGATTGGGGGGTTTGGATCAAACCTTGGGGAACTCGGGGCTACGGAAAGCTAGACGATTATGATTACTTTCGAGGAGAACGAGGAATCGCTGAACAGGAGCAATTGCAACCAAACGCGTGCTCTCGCCGCCGGTGGTATGCTGCTCCTTGCGACGGGATGTGAGAGGGAGGGAGTTTCACTGATTAACGCGCGTGGTAGGAATGGAAACGAGGGGATGAATGGTCGTTTCGAATAGTAGCATCGGGCGACGGCAAGGGTTCAAGGATCAAAAACGAGTCACTGTTCGTATCTTTTCATCAATAATGTATGTTTTATGCGAGTGTTTTTTGCCTGTGACGCAACGGCGTGAAAGGGGGGGGGGGGGTCGAACGACTTTTGTCCTCGAGTACAATAGATACACAGGGGTTGTTTCACTACGAAGCATCATCATATCATCATCATCGGGGGGATGTGTGTGTGTACATGTGTCTGTGTTTATATCGAGAGGGATTGCGCTCAACACGATTCTGATCCTGTTTTCTTTTTTTCTTTTATATTCTAGCTGTTTCTCTGCGGCCTACCTACGCACTTCCGTTTCGTGTATGCGTGTGTGTGTGTCTATACGTGTCCTCTGTACGGTTGTTGCACATTAGGTGTTCCCTAAGTTGTTGCTTTCGCTGCGTTCTCCCTGGCGACTGATTCTTTTTGCATTTGCTGCTCACTCTCTCTCTCTCTCTCTCTCTGTATCCTTATCCGTTTCACCTGCACCGTATCTCTTCTCGGCGACGCGACTGTACTACTTGCGGGGGCAAAAGGGGATGGGCGAGGCGGGCGTCTCACGTCGACGGCGACCCGCCGCGTATCTCTTCGCACTCTTGTCTTTTTTCCGTTACCGCTCTTCACACGCTTCCTTTTTCCCTCGCTTTCTCGCCGAGCGTTCCGTTTTCCCCCCTCGGGAAGAGAGCAAGGAAACTATTGTCCGGCTCGCCGTATTTCTTTCTCCCGGGACTTGGCCTTACGAATCTACTATTTACACCGCGCCATTTAATGCCGATTTGTTCTGCCGCGCGCGACTCGCACCGTTTCTCCTTTTTCTTTTTTTTTTTTTACACCTGCTTCTTTGCTTTCGGCCGTGTTCTTTTCCTCTTCTCGTCACCCACCGTGTTCCGTCGCGCTCTCTCTCTCTCTCTCTCTCTGACGTTCTCTCGCTCGCACACGCACACTCGTCTCACGCTCCTCTATATATCGTTGTGCGCGCACCTTCTGCAAAGGTATACGCGTACGGTTGATTTGCAAACTGCGGAGGCCGCGGCGGGCCGGGTCAGTCTCATATTGTTCGAAACGAAACATCGTTTTTGTTTAAGATCCTTTTGAAATGCGCGCTTTCCGGGCTGCTCGTGCACTCAGCCGACTCGTCGGCTGATCCGAAATTAGGCGTTTCCCATTCTTTTCCGTCCGTTCGATTCTACTGCTTTTTTTTGTTGTTGCGAAACGTATGCTTTTGCGATTTTGCCCCGACTCACTTGCACAAGCACGCTGCTCACGTTCCCATTCGCCCTTCTGTATTACTGTTTGTAGTTGTTGTTCCTTGTTTCTTTATATCCCTGATCGATTCCATGCACTCGCTCACACACTCTCTCTCTCTCTCTTTCACTCACGCGCTCGTCTTTTACTCTCTTCTCCCTACGCGCACGTACACACAAGATGATAACGTTTTTTTTCATTTACGATTATTATACCTTACACATGTTACAATAATATTAATTACTTTTCATAATATTCAATAATTATAGTAGAGTAGATGATCGATGAATGAGGTGGAGTACTGTACAGGATGCGCGATTTCCATGATTATCACATGTAAGATAGATTATTCAATTTTTTTCTTTTTTCTGCAACATTCAATCCCCTCCTTCTTTCTCATCGTTATCTTTCCTCCCCTGCGACGGTACTACGGCCGGGGGAGCACTCTATCGACGCGCCATCCGGATCTAGAGATCGTCCAGATCGCGGACGGCCCTTTATCCCTCGCGCCGTAATCGATCGACAGGCGGGGGGGTTTAGGTATATTAGGCGGATGGTTAAACCCTGGCGCCGATGAATTCCACTACTGTAACGGCACACCACAGAGTCACCGCGTATCTTTCCGTTCACAAGCGTGTGTCCGTCTATATCCGGATTCGACAGCGTTTTTAACCGGGCACCGGACTCGTACACCACTTTGCACACTTCCCGTCCGATTCTCCCAATTGTTCCATCCGATAACCCGGGGCGGCGGGGGGGTCGCTTCGCCGCGTGGACGACACCCAGGGTAACCCGTACCACCTGACCGCCGCGTATCTCTCGCGCGCGAATTCCCGGATACTTAACAAGAGTTTAAATTAATAAATTATTTGGTTTGTAACGCGCTCCGAGCGTCCTGGCACTTTTCATCGGTATCGTGGGAGGGTCGTGGGGGGGGGGGGGGGGTGGAGGAAGGAACAAGCACTTGTTTTCTTCCTCGGCGTCACGAACCCCGCCGACACGCTCATGCCTCCTCCTCCTCCGGGGGCCACTACGCCTCGAGGGACAACGCCTTGCAGGGGCCCACCAACGGCCTGGGCGACGGGGACGGCGACTTCTTCGACAGATTCAACGGCTGCTGGCTGTCCGCGATGTCCACCTGCAGCTCCATCATGTTGCTCGGACAGCCGGCGAGCACCAGAGTCGCCGCCGTGCTCGTTGCCGGCCGCGGACTCGTGCTCGTGCTGCTCGTCGCCGCCGCGGACAGATACCTCGGCGACGAGGCCGGCGAGCTCCCGACCATGAGGTAGTCCGTGGAAGACTGCTGTCTCGCGCCCGTCGTCGTCGTTATGACGGAGGTCGCCGCCGGCCACCTGCCGCCGGCGTAGCTGTTCGTGGCGCACTGGAGCAGCCCCTGGGATCCTTGCGGCGGGCGAACGGTCACGGTGGTGGTGGACGCGCACTGTTCCGCCGGGGACGGCGACACCGCCGGCGATCTCGGGCTGCTGTTCGCCTCCCCGCGCATGATGTAGTTGTGAATGATGTCCGTCCGTTTCAGCTGCTCGGCGGTCATCCTCGGCCCCTCCATCAGGCTCCTGGCGAGCGTGGAGTGCGTGCTGCTCAGGAGGCTGGCGGTCTGAGGGCACTGGGCTGGCTGCGCCTTGCTCGACGGGCTTCTGGCCGGCGGGGACGTTAGATGGAGATGCAGCTGGGACTGTGCGTGCTGCACGATCACCGCCGGCTCCGCTTCCGCGCTGTCCTTTTGCCGGAGGGCGCGGAACTTCTTGTGCGGCTTGTATGCCTCGTCCATGAGGGAATTGGTGTCGTACAACGGGGGCGCCTGGAGCACGCGCTTCAGCACCGGCATGTCCTCCACCTCCTTGTCCTCGGACCTCGGGCTGGAGCAGACGGAGGTCGGCGCGCTGCTCGCGCTGCTGCTGGCCGGTTTGTCGGGCTTCTCCGTGCCCGACTCGATTCCGCTGTCGCTCGGCGAGTCCAGCTTGCGGAACCGCGGACACTGAGGCGGCTGCGGTGTCTTCGTCAGCGAGGCACGGTGCAGCTCGTCGTCGCCGGAGCTCGTGCTGCCGGAGTTCGCCCGTCTGCGATGGGGGCACAGCCCTCCGGCTAGGGTCGCAGCCAGAAGGGGTGCGGCGGACGCGTGGTGTCCGCTCGCCGGCGCCACGTGGTGGTACTCCGTTAGAGAGGCTACCTCGCCGCTGCAGGTGCTTTCGGTGCTCGACACGCTGCCCAGGGGACTCTTCACCGCCTCGTCCAGAGTCACGTCCGAAGCCGAGCCCCAGGACGCCGGTGGTTCCTCCTCCATGGGCCAGTGTTGCTGCTGCTGCTGCTGCTGCTGTTGAGCACCGATCAGATGCGTCGTCTGCTGGTTCTGCTGTTGGGCCTGCATCTGCTGCTGCTGCTCGGTCATCTTGAAGGCCAGCAGCTTCTCCGAGTGAAGGGTGTTCAGGGTTCGCAAGTCGGGGATCTTCTTGAGCAGCTCCCGCAGGATGTCCGGATGCTGGGGATGGTTCTGAGCGAGGACCGTTTGCAGGGCGTTGCGCAGCTTGTTGTGCATACGCTCGACCAGCTCCGTGTTCCTCAGCCCTGGCCGATCGGCGGCGATCACCACGACGGAACAGAACAGCCCCAGCTCCGCGTCGGACAGCCGCAGGGAGTTGACCCTCTCGGCGAAGTCGAACATAGAGTCCATGAGGAATCTGGCGTTGCTGCTGTTGTGGATGGACTCCCGTTTCAGCACCTGCCCGTTCAGGCAGATCATGCTGTTCGTTTGAGCGTCGAACATGCAGGCCAGCCGGACGAGCAACACCTCGAACACGCCCGCCTTGAGCAGCGTGACCTGGTCGTCCTGAGCCAGCAGGCTGAAGCCAGGAATGCGTTTCGCGAACTCCACCACGCCCCGGATGGCCGGCGAGAACCTCTTGGAAAAGTCCTGCAGCAACTCCTGCTGGCCGGTCAGCGGCTGGGGGTTAGGGTTCAGGGGGCATGCCTGTAAACAGCGAGAGAGAAACGTGCCACGGTTAGTGAAACAAAAAGACAGAAGCAGCGAATCGGCTTCACCTCTCGTACGGGGACTCGAGGCCGACGAGTTTGATATCGATCTCGCGAGCGATAATCGGACCGAAGCGACCAGAAAAGAAAAAAAATAGGGAATGAACGGCTAAAAACGAGGAGAGGATGTACTAACCAAGGTCGGTGGACACGCGGTGTAGTTGGGCGTCTCTCGCGCTCTGACCAGGATAGGCGCGACCTTGTCCCTGGTGAAGTCGCATGTGTCGAGATGGGCCTGCACCACGGTGGCCAGGAGCCGTTGCTCGTCCTCCAGCTCCGCCGCTACTGCCTTCTCCTGGGAACGGCTGTGGGAGCTTTGCTGCATGGCAGCCAGAATCCTGGCCTTCTCGCGTTTGGGCACACGGCCGAATCGCACCGCTGCAAGCAGAAAACGCACGGAAGCGCGAACGGTTAGTGGTCGCGTCACGGTTCGTGCCGGCGTGTCAGAGGGAAGGGTGTACGCGCGTCGATGCGACGGTTAAACGGCGATCAAATGGGGTGAATCGTGAAACGGGCACGGCGTGCGCCTGGCCTCTTGGCCCTTCTTAAACGCTTATCGCCCGCACCGGGATAAACTTGCTAAACACGGTCGCGATGGGAAGAAAGAAACAAAAAAAAAAGAGATGGGGAAAGCGCACGACTTTCACGCACGGCGCGAAACGAAAGTGTCCGCTCTGCCTTGGCCTCTCGCCACGCCACGAATCCTTCTCTCTCTCTCTCCGTTAGAAAGTCGAGAAAAGGGAAGCACGGAAATTTCGATACGTCACACGCTGTGCAGCTCCTGTTTCTCGGAAAGTTCGAACACCTACGTGCATTATGATAGTTGACAACTCCGTTCAGGATTCCCTTCAGTATGGGCAACTCGTCACCCATGACGGTCGCGGGGAACGCAGGACGATCCTTTTTAATCGCGTGTAGCTTCCGGGCGAACAGCACCGCGCGCCGAGCTAGCCTCTCTCTCTCCCATCGGCGCAAGCACCGCCGTTCGACTCTGCCGGTGAATCCGAGAATCGGCGCACCATACACGCGATTATTAACGTCCGATCGTTTGGCTCGTCTCTCTTCTGTTTATTATTATTATTATCCAAAACGTTGGTCAGCTCTCCGGGTCGTGATCCGTTCGTTCGCTATCGGCTGACTATGGGACCGACCGGCTGTCGCGAGGTCACTCCGACGTGGATCGGGTGTGGGCGCGCGGGGTTCGGCCGCCAGACACGCACCGCTGTCTCTGCTGCTGTGCTCGCGCGCGGGCCCCCGGAGTTCAAGTAAGGAGCGCGACAGTGGAACGCGTGCAAACGCGAGACAGCATCACCGCCGACTGAGTGATGTTCCGCGGGTCGCGTTCAACAGCCCCTCCACTTATTCAGCCATCAACGACTCCCACCATCGGCCACGATTGTGGCCTTTGCCGAGCCTTTGGCCTTGAACTTGGTTTCAGCGACAGCCGCACGAGGCGTACCGCCGACCTATATATATGTATACCAAGCGAATGTATGTATAAGCCAGCCCCCCCCCCCCCCAACCCCACCGACGGAGGAACGCCGATGAAGGGAGGGCACGTTGGCGACTGCCGTTGGGGGTACTTTGCGCGCGTGTAACACACGCATGGATCCTCCTCTCTGTGTCGGTCCGCGCGTGAACGTCCACGGGACAAAGGAGAGATTCCGATAGAGATAATAGAGACGATTCGCTACCAGAAGCTAGACGATCTATCTGTGTGCGCAGATGCGAACTTCCGTCGCCGGGGGTAAGCTACCCTCGCCGACCTTGCGCAACCCCTCGGCTCGCTGGCTGTTTGCCCTGTCACCAGCTGCTGTTGTTAGACTTTTATCTGTTCACGAACGATCGATTTCTCCCTCTCTCTCTCATAGCCGTCGTCGAACCTTGCGATGCGATTAATTCGACGACTGCTCGGGATTCGATATCTTTTAATCCGTCTTTCCGGTCAGCCTGTTTACATCGACGCGTCCCGAATCGGATTGACCGATCGCACGGCGCTCGGTCCTCGCTAGTTCCGGTGACCACGGTGTCTCATCCTCGATCACGATTCACGACGCGTGCCATTCGAGTCACGTACGAGTGCCACCGCTAGACAAAGGGGCAATGATTTCTGGTGCCGCATAGTCAGCCCGACTGTGGGGGGGGGACCATCGTGACGATACTTTTAGGGTAGACCGTTCTTAGGAACGTAACTGTTAATCTATCCCGCCTTCGTCCGTATCGTTCTCCGGGTAGATCGAAACGGAGCGCTGTCTAATCGCTGAATGCGAGGCGGCTCCATCAGTCGCGCTAGTTTGGCGGGACTGGCCGAGGCGGACATGCGCTCGAGAGCTGCCTGAGGTTTGCTCTGCCGTGGGGCAGCGCGGTGGGGAAGTCCCCCGATCGCGAAGGAAGGTTCGCGAGGTCTCCGCAGGGAGCGTAGCGCCACGCGACGGCGCGTTGCCGCCCCCACCCCCGCCGAGCAAGATCGAGCGGCGCAAAAGGTGGGGCGCGAGGATAGGAGCGCGATCGCGATAATGTACGCGGACGGCAGAGCGGAGAACGCTGAAGGAGGTGGAAGGGTCACCGGGTACGTAGCGGCGAGTAGCGGTACTCTTTCTACGGACGCGGAGTTCGCATGCGAGCCGAGTATTGACCCCGCGGCCACGATCCACGCCGACTATCGGCGAGCCTTCCTCCTCAAACTTTGACTCCCTTTGTCTAGGCCTGCGCTCCCCTTATCGTGCTCGATTATTTATCGTTGGGACAAAGATCTGTAGCGTTAATTAGACGAGCAACGCGAGCGAAGACGATACTCCGCTCGAGTCTGATTCGCAAAGGGATACATTATTCGGTCGGGCGGCTCTAGTGGCGTGCATGGGCGAGCAGCCGTGGGTCGTTGACCCCGCCGGTCGAATCCCATTGGCGAACCGTTCAAGCGACGGCAAAGGGGTCAAACGGTTTCGATGATTTCGGGAAGAAAGCAAGCTTCCAGCGATGGGAGGGGGATCGCGTAAAATCGCGGCTGCTTTCTCAAACGAACACTAGCCACTTTCGCTCGTTGCGACACTCTTGCCCGCTGTCGCGGGGAGCGGGCGTTACGCAAACGGTCAACGACCCGCCACTCTACATTTTAGAAACTACGTTTCGACAGGCGATCTGTGTTACAAGACGATCACCGAAAGAGAAAAAGAGAAGGCGCGTCAGCGCTGATACGGTAATAGGTTTCGTTCCCCCGGATTTTATCTCCTCTTATCGCGATCGATAAAGTCCGCGACTAACAGCCGCGCAAAGGTAAGCGGGCACTCTCGAACGAGGCATACGCACGTGCTTAACGGGGGGGTGGCGGGCGATCAGGTAAATATTGGATAATTTGAAACTCACCATCGCGGCTCATCCCGACGGCGATGCACTTCTTGAGTCGGCAGTACTGGCAGCGGTTCCTGTTGATCCGCAGGATGCTGCACTGCTGGTTCTTCGTGCACGGTCTGTACTGGATCTTCTGCTGGATGCTGCGCCGGAAGAATCCCTGCGAATCGCCAACGAAACCCTCGTCAGTTTGACCGTCGCTGTCCGAGGAGGACCCCGACGCGCAATTCGTCCCCGTGCGCGGGGCGGCCAGGTCACATTCGCACAAGCACCCCATGGAATAATTCACTCGCAGTCGACTCGCTATCGTCCCTTCCGTAATACCACCAACGGAACCTGAGCGGGTAGCTCGCGTGCCTCTTGCACGCGCACTTTACGTAAACGTATCCCCCTCGGATTCACGTGAACGGAGCGACTCGTCGAGGAGAGGAAACTCGCGATCGATCGGGAAACGGCGAGGTTGCTCCGCCGTGGCAGAAATCCAGATCCTCGAGCACACCGAAACGATGAAAACAATGGAGAACACGATTGTCCGACGCGTCGAGCGTGAAACTCTTATCGCGTACGTTGCTTGGACGCGAGTTTTCGGCACGGAAAAACGAAGCGACCGCTTGTATCGGAGCTTGGCTGTGGACTGGCTCTTTCTAGCACAGAGAGCATAGAGCCTCGGCACATTGCCTCTGGCTCGCCGAGGTGGGGGCCACTCTGACCCAATTCCCGGACGTTCACCCACAGTTCACCGCGTGAAAGTGAGAGTCCCCCTTGCGCGCACACTGCCGCCCCTCGCCCCCGACCCGCCCCCTTTTTCTTCATCGTTCGCCGTTTCTCTCTCTCTCTTTTCTTTTTCGCTCTCTCGCTCGATCTCGCTCTTCGGGCCTATCCATCTCTATTCCGCCCGGGCCGAAGCGTACGCGCTCGCTCCTCGTCGATCCAATGCGCTCTACTAACGGGTCCCTTCCCCCATCCACCTAGCTTTCACGATTTTCCGCGGGGAACCACCCTCGCGAACTCCGTGCTCGCCTTACCGCCGTGTCCCAAACCCCTCCTACGCCCCTCGGTTTAACCCGTTCTCGCGTTCCTTACGTTACGCTCCGAATGAAAGAGCCCTCTTTTACTCGCGTTCACGCGACTCCGCGGTTTCCGGAGGCTCGCGCACCGCTTTTGAACCCTCGACGACGACGACGACCCCGCGGGGTGAATAACCCCCGGGGCTGTATCGACCCGTCCGCTCTCGGTTATTTTCACCCACGAGATTTCGATAGCTCCCCGTTTTCAGGGCGAACGCCAGATGGACGCGAGTGCTATCTATAAAAGACTGCGTGAAGATGGAAGATAAAGCCGCGCACGGAGACGCTGCGCGATATATCGTTTTTATGCAGCCGGTCGCCGAGAATGGGGGAAAGAGGTAGGTCAGGACGGAGGAAGTTCCCGGCCGCGTATCGGTCAACGACCTCCCGCGCGGTTACGTAACGCGCCACGCGCGGAACGTCGACGTCGTTCTCGTATCTTCGTCCGTCGGGCTCCTGCCGGAGTCGGGGCGCAGGCGTGCGCTACGCGTGTACGGAATTGGCGACGAACCGTGCTTCGTCGAGTGACTCTCTCGTGACGTCAGACACGCGACCTCGCCTACCTCAACTTCGTGCACGGTGGCCGACAGAGAGACGAGAAGGAACGATTGTACCGTTGCACCTCCGCGCCCGGCCTGTCAATCGGTGCACGCGTTCGATGCAAGTCAATGAACTGTCAGCGTTGCCAATGTTAAGCTTCCCTTTACACCGTGGCGATCGACGTGTACCCGGCCAGCTTTCCGTTCGAAATCCTCTCTCTCTCTCTCTCTCTCCCTCTCTCTCTCTCCCTGGGCCGATGAACCCTGCTCGCATTTGTTTTTTCTCGGTATCGCGGCTAAGCCACGATTCGGGTCACGAATTTGCCGTGGGCAACGAAACAAACGCGCCACGAAGGCTGTTGCATGAAAGCTTATCCGAATCTTCCAGGAAATTGACAGTGTTTAGGGGGAGGGAGAGGGACGATTGGAGGAACGGCGGGAAGCGCGGAGGTTGGTGTAGCGATGCCCGGACGAGGCCAGCAACCCCTGTTGAACCCCATTCGCTTGGCGGGAATCCGACGGGGGTGGAACCGTAGGGAGAGCGCGGCGCATCGATCTTCTCAAACGCTGTGCATTCCCCCCATGACGGGCCTGGGCAGGGGGGGGGTTAACCACCTTTGCTTAGACTTACGCGAGCTGGCGCACGCGCCACCCCTGCGACGTCGTCGCGTGAAATTGCGAACAAACCGTTCGCGGTTTTTTCCGCGCCGAGCTTCAGGTTCGATCTTGCGCGTTGGAGCCTCGCGGCTTCGTTTTCAGGGGAGAAAGCGGCGAATCCGCGAATCCTTACGGCGAGCCGAAAAACTACCCCCCGGAGCGGAACGAAGCTACCACGTACGCGGACGTAGCGAGCTGGCAACGAAGCGGCGGTGGGGGGGTGACCCGCGTCACGTTCACCCGGTGTGCTCGCTTTTATTTGCCGCGAAAGGTAGCGAGCCCGCGAATGCATCGGTGCACGCGCGAAAACGGCACCCGCGAGCGCATACAGATGTAGGTAAAGAGAGTGTGGGATATAAGCGCGACAGTGGTCGCGGGGCCAACGACCGGAGCGCGGGGACCGCGTAACCGCTGGGTGGAACGTTGCTCCGAGAGGAGTGAGGGTTGATCTGGTAGGGGAAGGTGGGTATAATCTGCTCCCACGGGCGAACGTCGACCGGGGGAACGAAGACGGGAAACGAGGAGCGAGAGAGAGAGAGAGAGAGAGAGAGAGGGAGTAGGTGCAATGAAGAAAGAGCGAAAGATGCAGAACGCGGACTGTGGGAGGGGGGGGCTAATGTGCAACGAGTGAACGTGGAGTCTAAAGAATGGAGGGAGAGGAGAGGAGACAGGACACGAAACGGAGTAACGGTGACGTGCATAATGCGCGCGCCCGTGTACGGCCGCATGCGCCCCGCGAACAAGCGCCGCGACACTCTCCGCTCCGCTCGGGGGCATTAACCGCTCGGTCGCGAGCGGCCGCTCCGACGCGCACCTACGACCCCAAGAATCCACGAGACGTTCCCCGGCCGCCGATCCCTGATTCGCCGAGGTCAGACACGGTGCTGGTTTGCCCTCGCGCGCGTACGCAGCATGGGGAATCGCTTCGAAGGAATCGACTTCAGGGGGGAAGGATGTGTGCTTTTGAAGTTTCTTAGACCGAAGAACGTCTCTCTCTAGGTGAACGAAGGAACATTTGATTGTTATACGTTTGATTAACGATGGCCAGGGCGTTGCCTTTGGGAAACGCGAGCGACGTTCCACCAAGCGAACTTTCCTACTCTCGTTCGAGACCTCGGGAAAGCCGATCTCGCCGGGGCTGTGTCACGGGTTCGACAATTTTCCACGTAAGCTCGGACTTTCCACAGAGATCCGTCCTCGATCCAAGGGAGATTGTATCTTTCATCGATCTCCGACCACTGTTCAACCCACTCGATTACCCCGCGATCTAATCGTAAGGTGACCAACGCGCACCGCCCGTCCGACGGCCCCAACGAGCCCGCAAAGAAATCGGAACCGGACGACAAACGTTTCCGTGTCGCGGGGCTCCGATCGCGTGTTCAACGGAGGGTGAGGGTGGGGAGGGGGGGTGGCTTTATCGGGCGTGGGTGGAGAGGCGTGACGATTGAATTCCGTGCGCGGCAGGCAGCGTGTTATCTTGAAACGTTCGCGGCCGGAGATACCGGCGTCGAGCGTACACCTAAACCACGATAATAAGCGGCTGACCCGATTCTAAAGTAGATGCGCCGGGGTCGGTAACCCCGGCCGAGCACCGAAATACCCCGCGTAATCGAATGAAAATGAGATCATGACTCGTTACGACATCAAAAATGACGGTTCGGTCGAGAGGAGAAGTCGCGGTTCGACGGTGCGGCCAGAAGGGGAACCGAGGAGGAAGGGGTAACTGCTCTTATAGTTCACCGTGGGTAGGGGGCAACGACCGGGGGGGGGGAGGAGGAGGAGGAGGAGGAACGCGTGACGTAACAGGCTCGGGGGTCGACGACCGGAGGGTTAGTGCTCCGGTCGCCTGGTTTCAACCCTCCGGAAAAAGAGTCGACGCGCGCCTAGATATACACCGTTGATTGTCCCGCCGGGGAGATTTAAAGAGGAACGTCGACGCGGAAATAAAAAGCGAGAAGTATCGCGCTACAAAAGTTTCCTCGTCCTTTGCCACCCCCCCAGCTTTGGCCCCTTCAATCGTATTTGAAACAACGTGGAGCACCAGAAGAGCGAACGTGAACAAATTTAACAGCGGGCAAAGCTAAAGTTGCTGGAGAAGGAAACTGGGTTGGAATTAGGGCGGCAGGGGGTGGTGAGGAGGCGCCGGATAACGATGACGAGATTAGAGGGGTTTGGGGGAGGGGGCGAGTACAGAAGCGGGAAATCAGATTCGGCTTTCGCGTTTCGCGGATCGAGCCGCGTTCACCCGGGTCACCGGAGCGCCGTGCCTTTTATCGCAAATTTTATCGCGGCGCCACGAATCTCTCTCGCGCGCCGCGGCACTTGGGCCAGGTCAGTGACGCGTGCACGAAAACCGTCGTGGACGGGGTCAGCGTCCTACGCGAGATCCGGGCCAAAGCATCGCCCATCTTCCAGATACCCGCCGACCATCCCCTCGAAGCCGCGACGAATCAGCCATGAACTTTTTCTTTTTTCAATCTTCAAAAATAGCCATCGCGCTCGATCCGCGTTCTCCCCACCCCGCGGGGACAGAAGCGAATATCTATAGACGTTCCCGCGAACCCGAGAGACTGGAGCGACCGGCCAGGAAAAGTAGCCAGAGCTCTCGTCGGCCAGCGGTACGGCGAAATAGTGCAACTAGCAGTTGCGACCGAGCGACCTAGTCTTAAAGATATCCAACACTCTTCCGCGTTCTATTCCCTTTCCACCGGTGTTCCCTCTTTGCGCGTTCCAGTGAGACGGTGGTCTCTCTACCGCTAGCGGCTAGGTCATTCGTTCGCCGCTGCTGTTACGGCCGTAAGTTACTGACCCAGTCAACACCCGGCCCCCCGGGGGGGGGCCTCCTCTCCACCGACGGCAGCGTCGAGAGGATACCCCGGAGCGGTGCGAAGCTCTTCGAAAGAAACTCTCGGTCAGGATATCGTTAGGACCGTGGACGGTCTCTCTCCTCCGGGTGGTTCCAATTCTTTTGTGAACGAACCAGAGACATTATTCATGGTCTCCGACAGATGCTGTCACCGGCGGGGGTTCAACGGGGAGACAGCACTTTCTCTTTTCCGTGGTCGGGCAGACATTATCTACTCGCCACTTCGCTGCTCCTTCCGCGTCCCGGGGACGGGGGTGTCCTGCGAGCGTCTCCGGCAAACCGATTGTCGCAGGGAACAAGTCACGCTCGCCGGGAACGAACGATTTTTCGATCCCACGAAACACGTGGGGATCGCGTTCGCGAGAGAATGAGAAAAATGGAAATTCCTGGTCATCGCGCCGCCGGGGTACGAGTACGTAGGCGGCGGAAGTCTTCGGGTCGATGGACGAGGAGGATCTGCGAGCAGCGGAACATCGATTCGCAACACCTGGCGGAATGCCCCTCCCGCTGCCTGTGCAACTTGGCGGTGGCAAAGCGGCGGGGTAGTGGCAGACTGTTCTACCACTTTCTAAAACGAATTCGCGGCCTGTGCTGCCCCCGCCGAAACGCCGCCCCTTCAAGTCGCGCAACGACGAGCACGCGGAGGACGTTGGCCTTCGCGGGATCTGCAATTATCTCTCTCTCTCGGGGCGAACGATTTTACATTCGAGGTTCGAGGCTCCGCCGGCGCGAATTTTCGAAGAAAAGAAAAGCGAATCGTCGGGATTTTGAAGGGCGATACCTTTATATTACCCTCGCGGTTAGATGGGTAGAAGAAGGACGAGAGTCGCTTAGGGAAGAATGGGAAGAATAGAAAGAAGAAACGATGGGAGATGCCGGACGGGAAGTTGCACGCGGACGGATGTGCATTCTGTGAACGGGTACCTGCTCTCGAACTCGCCCACACGGAAAACCCACCGTCGGAGGCGGGGAAAGAAATGCCTCTCTCCTATACCTGTCCGGAGCCCGTCGATCGAAGGTTATCGTTCCACAAAGAATTTCGCCACATTTCCCGCTCTCCTTCTTGCGTAACCGCCCGCGAGGCTATTGTGCCTTCGATGTCCCTACCGTTTCCTTGTGGTATTCTAGGAAAATCTGATCGTCGGATGACCGCTTCCGTTCGACACTTTGGACCGGAGCTATTTTAAGGTCTCTTTCAACGTCACCGACGTTCCCCCCACGCCGCACGAACTAGAACAATCCTACGTTTCCCGTGTGCCGAATTGATTTTCGTTTCACGGTCCGTTAATTCGAGTTAATCGAATTGCTGCTGTTGGAAGGGGACATCGTTAATAGATAAAGACGAACTGTATCTCCGACGTTCCGAATCGCCCTGACGTAAACGCCCGATATAAGCTCCCGCGGATCGGAAGGGAACGGGACGACCTTGGCGAGGTTTCGCGTCCACGAGTGCTCGGAGGAGGCGAAACGCGTCAAGGACCGGCGTCGTCGTCTCCGCGATTTCCGCGTGCACAAGGTCGGGCCGAGCCGGGTCGATAGCTTCTCTCCGTGTAACCTTGGTCGCGTCGCGCATTCACGCTTTTCGTTCATCGCTTCCTGGCCGCCGGCGCGTCATCGCCTCGACATTTCTCGATACACCTCGCGGAGCTCGTCGCTCGTCGATTCTACCGAACGCGGGGCGGGTTATAATAAAAAAACTATCGAAAATGCGTCGGCGATGTCGCGCAACGTGTAACGTTCGGTTCCGAAGCGAACCTCCTCGGAAAAGTTGCAAACGATTCGAGGACGAACGCGTCCGCGTGTAAGCAAAGCTCGAGTTTCCGCTCACCTTGCATCCCTCGCAGGAGTGTACCCCATAGTGAAAGCCGGACGCCTTGTCCCCGCAGACGCGGCACAGCACCGTGGTCCCGTCGAATTCTGCAGCAAAGAGACAAAAAAAAAGGATAATTAGATTGCGCTCTCCGATACGGTTGACGAGCAGTCGCGCTCTCCGCGCGGCAGGAGAGCGCGAGCCCGCGAGGAGAAAGGTGGGAGAGAAAGAAGAACACTTTCTCCTCTCTCGCGGCGGGTTACAGCATCGACGATGGTTACAACTCTCCGCTTTCACCCGACTGTCGCGGCGCGCGCGCGAGATTCACGTTTCTACCATACGTGCGCGCGCGCGTCGTTAAGCCGGTGCCGCGCGGTTCCGCGGCCCTTCGATTCATTGCGACGTAGGATACGTCTGATAAAGATAGCTTTCGCGGAGGGGGTTGGATTTCGATCGGAAGAGAAATCCCGAATCGTACCTATGTTCAGCTCGGGCTCGGGTTTCGCCGACGTAACGGTGGAGTCCATGGTGGGCATATTTGGGGTCAGATGGTGCGGCAACTGAGCCACGTGATAAGGACTGGTCATGCCCTGAGACACGCAAGACATGCGCGACACGCTGGAAGCGCGCGAGCCGTGCGACGACATGCTCGATATCGGCGATTCTGGTGCCGGCGACGTGGCGGCCGCTGCTGCCTGCGCGCTGCTGTCCGGCGTCAGTATCATCTTTCGTCTCTTTCGTCGGTCCGAGAAAAGGAAGGACAAAGCAGGATTGCTCAGGATCGCCGGTGTATCATCCACTTGGCACCGCACTGCACTGTATGCGACATCAGTTCACTCCAGCGTGCGTACCATTCGCGTCACTGACGGAACGATCACAAACACACTTTTCCTCGGCATCACCAAGTGTACCGTACAAAGAGAAACACGACGAATCTCTCTCTCTATCTCTATCTCTATCTCTGTGCAACGTTCCAGTTTATGATAACAGTATGCACAAACGTATCACGTGTTTACCGACAACGCGCGTGGATCACACTGGCGTAGATCTCCGCCCGAAACGAAAGGGGCAGGTGGGTTCTGGGGCGAACCGACCGGACACCACCGTCCCTCTTTATACACCGGCGGTAGACGAGGAGGAACACCGGTTGCACGCTGGCGTGGAAGGAACCGCGTGCGAGCGCTTTGTACGGGCGTATCGAAAAGCAGCGGACGGACGGAAGACCGAAGAGAGAGTGAAAGTAAGTGCTCGCTCGAGGGAGGTTCGCGTTGGTCTGGCCGGAGTTCGGCGCTGCCGAGTGTTGGTTACCTGGGGGCCGTGCAGCCCTTACTCGGAGCGTGGCCGGCGTGGAGGGGAGGTGGGATTGATGTGGCTTGCCTCGACCATCTACAATGTCTACGCCCTGGCTACCTAGTATGTAGTAGAGGACACACAGCGCACACCGCTCGCGCTCTTACGGGGCCCCCCGAGAGAGTTCATCGTATTTTCAATGCTGGAGGTCACTGACAAGCGGCCGCGGGCCCGGGCAGTCGGCGTCACGGGGCCCGACCAATCGGGACGCAGCTCGTCGGGCCTCGGCGGCGGTCCGATTGGCCGACGCCTGGCCCCCACCAGGCGACGCCGCGGAGACTCTACCGGCCGGCTCTCTCCTTCCTCCCGTCGGAGGAAGTTCATCGGCCGAAACCTTGACTGAATTACCCCGCAGCAGCGGCCAAGGCCATGTGCCTTCTCGCTCGAGCCAACCGCCGCCTATCGTTTCGCCTTTCGTTTCGTCTTCCTCTAAACTCGCTGGCTTCCTCGCCGACGCTCCTCCGTCTTTGTTCCAGTCGAGTAACGCTGGATCCGCCGAGCTCCTCCGTCTCGTTTCGATATTCCGATCCTCCACCGCTTCCTCGCGCGTATATTCGATCGTACGATTTCTCAACGCCGGCGCACGATGTTTGATTTACACTCGGGCCGATGGTGTCGGCAAGAATCTTCTAATTTTCTTCTTTATTGTTTAACGATCGCAGTGGCTTTCGGCGGACCGATCGAGTAATCCGCGCGAACCGCCCGTACGTTTTTCCACCAGGGACCAGAGTTACAATCAACAGCGGCTACCCGCGGATTATTCGAATCGGCTGTACCCCCGGCACCGGCTGATACAAAATTCGAGACGAGCCCATTTCGAATTCCATAGCCGATCGGCACGTGCGTGTTGGCTGGCGAAAAACGTGATACAAGTTCGATGAACCCTGCCCCCACCCTCCCCCCGATTTCGTTGCGCGAAAAATTGTCTCGAGAGTTTCGGCTTGCCGATCAATTAGCGTCCTCCTGACCAGGCCAGCGTAGCCGCTGGAATTTTACGCTCGCCGCTCGGATCGGTTTACCGCTGATCGTGTGACACGAAAACGGACGCGCCGTTCTCGAGGAAAAAAAAAAAAGAAGAAAATTCGCCTACGCCTCGTTGCTCGTTTAACGATCACTTCCTAAAAGCGCGTCGATTAATCGTAGGCTCTGGCGATTACCGATCGCGCTCCTCCAGGTGCATTGTGCAGCCGCCCACGGGATCTAGTATCGCGTTACCACCTGCTGGCCCGACGACGGCCACCCACGCTTGCCGCGACGCGAGTAACACTCGATTCGTTCGGAAATGTTATTCCCTTTCCTTCGTTCACGTCGGTGGGGATCAAAATTGATAGAGCAAGGTAAAGATGGGAGGCTCCAATTTCTATTCTCGGTTATAAGAAAAAAAAAGGGATGCGTCTTCCGCAGGAACCGGAAGTATCCGGGGATTGTCTGGCAAAAATGCCCGCGGTGAAGCGATCCCGAGGCAGGGAAACACGATATTTTCCCTTAAAACGTCGAAAGGGGTCGCCGGCCGGTGTTCAATAAGCGCACGGCGGAACCCTAAAACGCCCTGGGCCCCCTTCAACCCTTGCCCGAAAGTCGCAACAACCCTTTGGCCGGAGGCGGGCAGAGCGGACCGCCGAGTGGCTCGTAAACGGCTCCTCTTTTCCCTTTTATTTTTTTTTCCTTCTCCGCTGCTCGTTTCGTCGCGTCGCCCGTTTACTGGCCGCTCCGTGAACGCAATAAACGGCAACTTTCTCTGGTTGTGTGGTGCGCGACACGGGCACCCGACACGAGCTTAACTACGGGGTCGACGCAACGGCGAGGTGTCACGAGACCGAGAGTTAACGTCCACCATCATCTACGCAATAATTTATTTTCATGATTTTATGGCAGCGCTATTACGAGCACCGACCCTGTCCCTCGCGCCGACCTTCTTTGCTCGAAGCTGATTGCTCTCTTCCCCCCCCCCCCCCCCCTCTCTCTCTCTATTTCTCTTTTCATAATTCTTGTGCCGCAAGTCCTCGCCCGTTTATTCCCTCGTCCTTGTCCTACGCAAGCGAGTAGCCCCGGACTCTGCTTTCAATTAGAGTACGTCGCCGGGGATGAGCTTCTTTTCGTGTCCGACTTCTTTCTTGTCTTTCGGCGGCCGAGCAGTCTTTCGAGCGGGCTGGCACACGGACCGCTTGGACTAGTTTGTCTCCCGATCGCTCCTGTCGTAAATAGGTCTGTCGGCTGTCGTAGCCGACAGCTTTATGGACGATGCCGACGGTTGTTTTCGTACGCGCTCGAGCAAATTATATTCGGGCACGATATCTTTTTCCGTCCAGCCGCGATCCAAGTTCTAAAGGCCACCGTGGACGTTCGTTTGTAAGGGATGGCGCGAAGAGCCCCTCCTTTTTAAAGGTAGCTCGAAGATCGCGCGAACTGGTGCGACTTACGATTTCACTGCCGCGATAATTGATTGACGGAAAGCAGGTAAAAGGAATCACGATGACGCGGACAGCGCGTGTCAGCCAGCGAATCGGCGAGCTATCAGCTGAGGAAGTCGAACAGACCTCGAACACAATGGTCGGCGACGACGACGGTGGTCGAGCGTGTAGGTCGTTCCCTTGAAATCGGCTAGCGACCTGCAGCGATAACGCGTTTAGTATGCAACGAACACGCCGCGGCGTGGATACCCGCGTGGCGTTTACTTTTAATCGAGCAGGGCGAAACGATCGCGAACGCGCTGACGTCGTCTCGCTCGAACGAAGAGCGATCGATGAAACGTGCTGTGGCCGGGAAAACGGAGAACGCGATGGAGGAACAGAGGGCGGCGAGAGAATTACCGTTTCGACGGTATAATGTAAAGCATAATGCAGAAAAGATCCCAGAGGCCCGATAGCCCGCGGGATTTAGATTTATCCCTCGCGGAGGCCTGCCACGGTGAACACGCGAGAACGTTCTCGAATCATCGGCGCTAGAGCTGGCTTCCTGCCTTTTGTCTCGGGGCGAATGGATTCCGCGGTTTAGCTTGCCACCCCGGGAGAACGATTGCTCCCGTAACAGCAGCGAATCGCCTAATTAGTGCGATCGCGTTCCAATCGTTCGCGGTAAAGGAAAGCCGAAGAGCGAAATCGTATTGGCGGAATTCATCGGTTCTGTGACCCTTGTAATACTATTAGATCGATCTTGTATGAATCGCGTGGAGAAGCGCTCGATCACTGGATTTCCGGTAGCCGATGCGAACGAACAAGACACCAGGTCGACACGCGTGCCGCGTACGCATTAAGCAGCTCCGACGAGTTCATCGTCGTCCTCGTAGTGATCGTTTCCTCCGCGAGTTTCAAATTCTCGTCGTGCTTTGTTAATTATGTTGATCGCCACGGAGGCGGAGCGGTAGGGACGCGGGGACGAGGGGCCGAATTGTTCCGCGTAATTGAATTCTCGATCGAGCCGGTCGATTAAACGATAGTTGATTAAGTCTACACATCGGAACGAGGTTTTAGTTAACAGGCGATGCGGTTTATCGAAGCTTGCCTCCGGTCGTTCATCAGGTGTCACATTAACGCTTGCAGGCGGGGTAATGTTAAAAGGACGGGCGTGTGCACTTCGTTAAATGCTGCGTCCGGCGAATTTCATTCGGGCACAAGTTGCCGCTGCTGGTAAATCGTAACGAATACTCTGTACGACATCGCGCAAAGATACGCATATTACCGTGAATTTTGTCGAGCAACGTAAACAAATTTTCATTGACGTAAGAGTATCCAAAGTGCTAAAGCCCGCCATAAATCATACTTTTGTTCCCTGGTAGGTCCAAAGGTACAGCCGAGTCCGTCGGTGAACGAGCACCGAGCGAGGGAAAAAACTGCCAAGTGGTTTTCGTTCCGGCGTTCACCGATCCGCGGGCTTACCGAGAACTAGAGCCGGGGGGGTGAACGGCAAATTTTAATTGGCACGGACAATAAGCGATAAACACATCAGCGAGGAATTCGTTCGCCTGAGAAAGGTGAAAGAATCGCGCGCACGGGCATACCTTGAACCGTATGCGCGACGCGGCGTTACAGGCGAGAGACAAAGATGTAACGAGCCGCGGCATAATTAGAAGGAATTTCCACGCGGCCGTGGTGGAGGCAAGCTCCATTGTCTCGCCGTGTCCTTGACACTGGGCGACCGGTCGGCGACCGGCGTTTATTGCCCTCGCCGCCGGCTTCCTAGATCATCGACGCCTGGTGAACCGGAGTACGTCCACCCTCCTTCGCGTCGCGATGATCACCTCGCGAAAGTTTCGCGAGCCCCTTCGCCACGACCAGCTTTTGGACCTTTCCATGTCGCGTACCTCGATGCGACCCGGGTACGCGTTTCCGCTGGCAAGCGTCCGCAGAATCTTTTGGTCCCCAACGGAAACGTCGCCGCGGCGATCCGTTAATGCTCGCGTCCTGGCGCGAGTGTCCCTAGCGGGGCATCCATTGTCCCGGGGCCCGTTCTTTCGTGTGAAGCGCAACCGCCGGAGATCACGCGTCCCGATAATATAGCCGGCAATCCTCGGGGAGGCGCAGCAGGCGTTGCGGAAAAGAGAACGGTGCAGCCCGCGCGCGCGCGCGCGGATCGTTGCCGCTGCAACAGGTTCAGTGACATCAACGCACGCATGTGCGTGACGCGCGCGAGCACCGTTATGCCCATAGCGCCCACTGCGGAAGTAGAACCATACACAAGTGGCATAACCGTGTAATGCTTGCCGGCAGCGCGAGCGATCGGCCATCGCCGATTTTAATCCGGACGATCTCGCCGGACGAACTTTACGCCTTTCCCGCCGCTGTTCGTACGTGATCCCACAGTTCGGGGGTCGGTTCGGTGTAATCCCATCCCGATCGCGCGCGTACCCCCGTGTCGCGACGTTCGAAAATGAGGAAACCGAAATGCATTACGGAGACGAAAGGCGTGCAGCGATGTTCACGAGGGAGAGAGTCGATGCGAGAGGAGCGCGAACACAGGACGCGAGGGTTGAAAGAAACGCGGAAGAAGGATGAATCCGATGGGCGTGCGCGTCGACCTGCACAGCTGCGTGTTATGTGGCCCGCTGCCACACGCATTAGGATGCACCTCGACCTGGAGTAATTCTTTTTCTTTCTTTTTTTTTCATGCGACGCGTGTCCCCGATCGTATCGCGCGTCACGAGAGAAGCGCGGAAGGAGGGCCGCCGCGAGATCTGTGTCAGCGGCGTCGAACGAGTTCGCCAAACTCGCGCCCCGAGAGCGAAACGGAATTATCGAGAGCGCCGAAATCGAGAGCTACGCCCCGCCCGCCTTCGCTTTCGGTCCAGATCCTCGCTTCATCGGCTTTCCCCTGCTCACGATTGCACGCTTTTCCGGCTTGGCCGCTTTCGGAAAGCAGCGGGAGAAAGTGTGAAACAGCTTGATAGATCGCGGCTGACGCGATTACTTGACCGCGGCGCCCGAACTTGGAAGAATCGTACTAAGAACAACGGACCTGTCAAGCGCGAGGTATATTTCCCTCGGAAGTCCTGATCATAGTTAACCCGTGCATATCTTACGTCCCGAAGAGCATAAAACGCGTGCTCCAGTATTCTATTTAAACGGACGCGTCGATCGAGTTGAGGCGGTTTCGTAGCTGCGAATCGGCGAAGTGACGCGAGCCGGGAACGAAAGAAAAATGGAAAAAGTAATTTCTCCGGCGGCGCCTGTGATTGCGGGCCGGCCGATGGACGACTTGCGCCGCGACCCGCAAACCGGGCCGCAACCAGGCCGTTCTCGATCGCCTCGTTGCACGCGTGCACGTGGCGTTCGTTTCCTAGCTTCCCTACCGCCGCGGTTATCCAGCGTTCGCAATGAAACGCCTCCAGCGCGCCATTGCCACGTAATTATCGAACGAGCAATCCTATCCGTAATGCAAAAGCTTCGCGATCGATTGGGAACAAGTACATGCGCATCGACACGATTCCCCCGCAAGATTTGCGCGAGCCTTTAAACGAAAGCGCGATCGTCGGAGTCACGGCGAGCCGGCAAAAAGGGATTAGAACTGGATGCACGCCGCTCGGAGAAAAGGGGATCGCCTGAAAGGGGGGGGGGGATAAAGAGACGAAGAAGAAGAACGAGGCAGAAGAACGTGTGCCACTAGCCACGGCCTCCGAGCGGCCTGCTTCGCGGCTCTTGATCGCGGTGAGCATGCCTCGTTCCTTCACCTCTCGCGGACGTCCGCGGTGAACCGCTTTTTTCTCTCTCTCTCTCTCTCTCTCTCTCTCTCTCTCTCTCTCTCTCTCTCTCGATTAATCGCGAAAACGAGGGGAAACGCGGCGACCGGTCACGAGGGAGCGACTGATACTTGTTGAATCGCGACACTCGTCGATCGGCTATTTTCGGACCCCAGCTATGTGTATTTTACTTCAACCTTATCTACGGTGTTCGTCCTAAACAGGTTCACGACTAGATTCGACATGAACGATTGTTTGAAAATGTACGATGAACATAGGAACACCCGAGGTGACTGTCTCTATTAAGCATTGTCACCTTTAACAACGATACAAAAGGCCACGGATTTCCGTGCGCCGCTGTCTTACTACCCTCGATCCCGTAACTAGTAAAATTCCATAGCAGCCCCCTTGCACACTTACCGCACTACCCTCAATCGATTTTCCATTCGGTGCGCGGTTCTCTCCGAACGTCCGGTAGCCCTTTCTCGTCAGCCCGGTCTATTCATCGCTCACCGCAACGCGTTCGCGAATAGACCCCCCTCCCTGCGCGCGACAGTGGACACTATTGACCGTCCTCGTCGTGTTTCCAGAAGGACCGACAAATTTATTGCTAGCGTGAAATTTCTCGGCTGCCCCCGCCGAGCCGGAGCGAATTTACGAGCATGCCCTTCCGACCGATCGACTCCTTAACCCTTTCCTTCGAAAACGCCGCCCGGCCCCGCCCCGCCGCCGAGGCTTCCCGCAACGTAACGAGTCGCCCATTGTCGATCAATTACGCTCGAATCCCTCTGCGTGTAGGTCGCGCGAGGGTATAAAACCCTAAACCAGCCCCCTTCTACGACGGGGAACAATGGGAACGGCCGGCAATACGCGTATCGACGAATTTCGATCGGCGGTCAACCCACCCCCCCCCCCCCACCCCGACGGTCGAAACGTTTCGAGACCTTCGAGCACGATGCTCTCCAGAGGTTTGTTTTGGATAATCCTTCCGTGGAAGGCAAACAGACGCCGGCTAATCGACCGGGAGAGACCAGCGGCTGACAAACAACGTCCTGTAATCGCATTAACGCGGCAGGTACCCGCGGCCGCGGCCCTCAGCCCTGTTCGGGGAACGATTCTTCACGCCGCCGACGCGGACAATGCGACGGAATTTCGTGGAGATTCGCGATGAACCGTTATGCGATCGATCTCTCGCTCCCGGTGAACGCCGTGAAATTCGTGTGGGAAAATTCGCGACGGTGTTAGGCTTGATATACGGCCAATCGTATATTTTATCCCGGGTGGGAGGAGCGGTCCGGCCGGCACCATTCGAGGAGCAGGATCGGTTGGCTCCTTGGCGAACATTTTCGGGTTCGATTTTCGTGGGCGTGATCGGTGTCCAGGTTTTTAAGGAACTTCGATGCTCGCAGAGATTTGTTTCTTCGTTTCATCGACGTTCCGGCAAGGCTACCCTTCCAATCGTTTCGAAACCGTTGCTTTTTGAATCGAAGGCGACGAAGGTTCGATAGGCGCGTCGGCAAAGGTCGATTTCCGCGTCAGCTTCGGTCCGATCCCGAGGAACGGAGCGCGGCCGGCTCTCCTCGCGAGGTTCATTGGTGGGGACAAAAGAAGAAAAAAAAACGGTGAGGGAAGGAAGAAGAAGAGGAGGCGCGATCCTCTTCTGACGGTCATCGATCCCGAGAACCGCGAGAAACCCTGAACGAGCCTCGGTCCTTGAGCCGACGCCGGAGACAATGAGCGCCGACCCGAGTCGCTGTCCTCGGAGCGTTGACCCAGAGAACGAGTACCCGCAAACGATGAATGAGGCCTTTGCATAACCGGCCTCGGACGATCGATCTTCGATCCCGTGGAAACGTAATGTATACCCTCTTCATCCGATCCTCGGCATATTTTTCAAACGTCTACGGCACGTCATCGGTGTTTTAGGCATCGCGAACGCGACTTAATCGTTTCTCTCTTTTCCTCCTCAGTAATTGTAGGTACTCCCAAATTTATTTGGAACAATCATTCCGAAGGGGTTTCGCAAGCAGTCGTGCACATGACGGAGAGCCTGATCTCTGCACACATAGCAGAAGGGACATTATCAAGGACAGGGCTGGTTGCCACCCTTGTTCACGCACGAGAGCGGTCGCGCTCTATCCCGAAACGGGTGGAAGTGCATGGAAGCGCATAGAAGTGCATCGTCGGGAGAGCGAGTCGTCAGGACGCGGAGGGCTAGAAATAAAGTCAAAGAACGAATCGGCGAGGAAGAGAGAAGCAAAGAGTTATACAGGGAGAGGGATAGGGAGAGAGAGAGAGAGAGAGAGAGAGAGAGAGAGAGAGAGAGAGAGAGAGAGAGAGAAGGGGAAGACACGGCTTCCGCGAATGTTACGGGACTGCATAGCGACGTGGGAGTGTAACGACTGCACCGGCGCGCGTCTTGCACCGACGTGCACGCACGTGCACACGCGCCGATCTTGGGAGTGCGCCGACCCCTGCCTGCATGGAAAACGGTCACTGACCTCCCCTTTGCAGCCCCCCGACCCCTGTCTCGCGCCGCGACACCTGCGACGATAAGCAGGGGTTGCCGAGGGTGGCCGTGGAGGAGTATCAAGATCCCGGGGGGGGGGGAGGCTTTGGGATATCTCTGACTTGGAGCCGCGGCTGAATGGGGTGGGTGGATGCTCGATGGCCGAATGACGTGAGCGGTGGTGAAAAGGCGTTACACGAGACTGCGCATCGCGTGTATCTGCTTAACCGAGTGGTTCGAAAGAAGCTCGGAGGTGTCCGAAGATGTTTCGTTCGTGACAAAGGCAGCGGAGTATATCGCTTGAATGGTGTATAATGGGGATTGATTTGGAACGGTTCCAATTTCCCTTCCGTCTAATTCTCAATCTGTCGACTGGAGTGGTAGGTACAGTCTAGCTTATCGCCCGGGGGCATTGTCCAGCGACCGCAGGATTTTTGACCCCGCGCCGAGCGTGACCACTGGCACGGCGCGAAAGTGGCATTTCCATGCGCGCAGTTTATCCCGCATTTCTCCCCCCGGAGACGCGACACCGACGATGCAGGGAACGATCGTCCACTGTACGATAATATATCCTGCCGTGCGTGTCTCCTCGGAACGAAATCCGGCTACGAATTGTATCTACCGCAGGACGAGCAGAGCCTCTGAACAGACGTTTTCGCGGAGGAACGTTCGAGAAGGAGCGCGGTGTCGGACACGGCTAGACGGGGGAAGGGGTTTCTACCAAAACTGACACGTATCGGGGAAGAGGAACGGAAAGAAGGCGATGAAGAGGGCGAAAGAGAGGAGGAGGATGAAGAAGTAGAAGAGGGGAAAACGCATCCTCGGGGCCGTCCTAACGGTAGGGCGGGTCACTGCACGCGGCTACGCGAGTGCAACTTCTTCGCAGTTGCACCGCGATCGTCGACTTCGCGTCGCACCGGTGCAATGCCCCTACCTAGGTGTAACGCTCTCGGCTACCCTTGCGCATCCTCGCGTCCTGCCGCCCGGCTTCATCCTTCCCGCCTCCCCTCCCTGTACCCTTTTCGCGTCGAGCACCGTGTAACCGAGTCCTTGAACTCGCTCGCACGGAGGGTGATGTCTGGGAGAGGAGGCGAGGACGCCTTTTCGTACGGGGTTACTACTCTCCTTGCGCACCTGGTTGTCGCGGGCCGCGCACACCTTTGCCTCTCATCTGTTGCGTTCCTCTTCTTCTTCTTTTTTTTGGATATATCGATTCGGGTCATGGAATGAAGTAACAGGGGGGGAGGAGGCAAACGAGTTTTATACTTTGGGGATGCTGCTTTTGGATATTCATCGCCGTGCATTGATTTCTCCTTAAAATACCCTTTACTTTACTTTTGCAAGCACTCTTCGGTGGTATCGGTGCGCCTCCTTTTCTCGACGCTCTCGACGCTGCGTATTTGAACTACTTACGAGACTCATCGACGATGGCAAGAGTTTCTCTAGTGCCCGGTGACGAGAAATTTGTTCGGGGAATCGCAACGCCGTGGTCGACCCCGCAATCCCGGGGGTACGTACATACGAAATTCGTTGTACCCCGCGGAGGCGCGCGGCGCGTAACAGTACTCACGCGTCGTTTGGCGCTTGGAACATTGCACGCGTTCACACGCTCGCGTAAGAGGATGAATGACATAACGATCGTGGAGACGCCGGGCGTCGACCCTGGGCCAGCGCGCTACCGCGATGCACCGCGCGTTCCCCGCCGCCAGAATCTTGCTGAAGAAATGGTTCTATGACCCCGGTGTTGTATTGAAAAAAAGAAGCAAGCCATAGCTGCATACAACATTACGATATTACGAGAACAGACTAATCGGATTAAGTAATTAAAGATCAATCGTTGATCCGTCATTACTCTCTGCCATTTTCCTCTGAATTTTAGCATACAATTATATAAAGAGAGTTGTTAAAAAAGAAACTGTTAGAGTTGCTCTGAAATTGGCGTGAACACACGTTTGTTGTTCGCCCCGATATCGACGCTCCATAACGGAGGGGCGCAGTTATAAAATTCCGACAATGAGTCTGCATAACAGTACTTTCGCATTTCTACGCTTACGCACGCTTGCGTAATAGCATGAATGACAAAGTCATCGACCCGGTCCACTGCGTCACCGATACGTCGTCGTCTTTTCAAAAGTGTTCATTTTCGATCCCCGTTCTTCGACGCGTCCGCCCGTCCGCATTCATTACTGCCGATCCTCGATCGCGCCCATCTTTGCTCGATCACATAATTATCCGGTAAAATCGATATCCGTTCGGGTATTATTAAAATCAATCGAGCACATTTAACTCTTCCGTTCGCGAAGCTTTACAACGAGTACATTGATACTGATCGTAAGCATGACATACGCGTAACGTTATCAAGTAAAAGTAGTTAAATCAAGCTTTTAAGTATGAAAAGTGTTGACTGCGAATTAATAAGTCGCGTCTCATTTACAGTGACACGTCGTTTAGCCCAACTCGTGTTCGATCGCGGACAATTCTTCAACAGCAATTTAATTAATTCGCATTGCTCACGGACGAGAGAGGGAGAGAAGGCAGTCTCTCTCTCTCTCGCTCGACCACTGACCGGGAAGTCGCTTTTGTTTTTCTGACCCACATCGCCGAAAGTTCGTTGCCTCAGAGGAGCCGCGTAGCTGCGCAATTTTGCTAGGTGAATGATCTCCGCGTCGATTACCAACGCGCGTACAACGTTCAGGTAATTCTTCTCGAGGACGTCTCTCTCCTCGACACGTGCGCGAACAAAATGTATTCAACTAAGGAAAGCTCCGGAGCTCTTTCTCATGGAACACGGTACGAACAGGGAGGACAGGGTCCACGCGTTTCCTCGTGGAAATAATCGGCGCGCTACGTGTCCCGGCAGAAACGAACCCGCGATACAGAAACGAGCGGGGTCAAAGCGGATCTATCGACGACGGTGCAGCAGGTTACCGAACCGCGATCGCGGGATGCCACTTGTCTTCTGTTCGATCTATCATCCCGAGGGGGTGGATCTGTATTACGCGCACACTTTGCGCTCACCTTGTGTTCGCCGAGGCGGCGACGCACGTGCGCGTACGTACACGCGTGGAACGGACCCGGCAGCGTGTATCATCATCCTGTGCGTCACTCGGCCAATCGGCACGGGCTACATCAGCCGGGGACACGCGCGAACCGAGCCTAAGATTCTGAATCATCGTGTTTTTCGGCCGATCTCCGTTACCTCGGCGATTATTATCGGACGGTGTTCGCCGGGTCGACGTCCGTTTGATTCATCGCGCGTACTCCGCTAAATGAGTAAACAGGACGATCGTGGGGCCTTTGGGTCGACGATCGATTAACGAGAGCCGGGATCGGCGTACGCCTAGACGCGACCGGATTTTGGCCACCGATTCTACCCGAGGAGGGGGCGGGAAAATCGGCGGCTCTCCAAGGAAACCAATTAAGCACGGGGGGGGAGCGCGTTTCGCGAGAAGTTCTCGTCGTCGTGGGGAAGCGAGCGAGACCAGCAACGATTCCCTGTTCTCATGCTCGTTAATACATTGATAAGCGTGTCCTTAACCGTTCCAGCGGGGACGGCGCGGTGGCCCGCCGCGGAGAATCCATCTCTCGCTTCTCCAACGAGCAAAACGACCGGCAGGGGCAGGAAGAAGCGCGGCGGCGCGGGCGTTCTCCGTTCGTCGCGAGATTAGCCAACCTGGAAGAGGGCCGATGCCAGTGAACTCGGTTGGCCGGTCACTAACCAGGTAACCCACACTCTAGCAACAACGTCAACGTGCTATGCAGCGCCGCGAGCACCGGCGAACGGTTACGCTACAGGCTTTTTCACCGTTCCCCTCACCCGGGACCGATATGCCTCGTCCCTCGGAGAAGGAACAGGACGCATCCGAGGGCGACGATTGGAAGCGAATTCTTTTATTTTGGGTAGAACTCGTTTCGAGGGCACGCGGAAGGGATCGGTTAATTTCAATCGTTGCACCCGCGAGAAAATGAATCGATGCTAATCATTAGTTTAATGACCTCTCCTCATTTACATGCGGACAATCCTATTTCCGTAAATCCGTCCAAGCTCGTCCGTAATACTGTTGAACGACAGACACGACAAGGGGTACCGTGATGTCACACTCCAGTAAGCAATCATTGGAAGGCGAACTCGGCCCCGGCGTGACAAGACGATCCCTAGCACAGAAGACGTTCAGACAAAACGAACAGTATCGACGTGGTACGCACTCTTAACCCTGTTTCTCTGCACACGCAGGCCAGGATTCCAGCTCACGGCGTGGAACGTAATATTAGCGCCCTGCTTTTAGAGTATGCTGATAACGGTTGCACGAGGAACGAGAGACAACTCTCGCGGCGAATCTCGTCCACTCGATTGTCCGGGACTTTCGATCGTCATCGTTGACAGAATCCGACCCGAGAGAGGGGTTCGCCGGAGGGTTAAGTTTAATTAAACGGTGGTCTACTCGCGAGGAATGACGTAAGAAGCTTTATGTTACTCGAGAGAGAGAAAGAGAGAGAGAGAGCGAGGAACCGCTACGCGCCGGGCTGGTGTGCACGTACGAAGCAACGCGTGACGAGGATGATCCGCGCGAGTGTCCGACCATGCGAGAGTATTCCGTAGACGAGGTCACGTTTCGTCGCCGAATCACCTAATGCCGCTGCCCCGAACAACCGTGTCGTTGGGTCAGCGTCGTGTCCAGCCGGCGACGGAAATCGCGCCCAATGCGAACGCCCTCGCGAACACGTTTTCCCTCGTATGCGTGGAGCAGCTTGGAACGCGTTCGGAAGTTCGCGGTCAACCCCGAGGAGTGTACGACACGCAAAGGTGTGCCGCGAAACGACGCGGGCATGGGTCGGAAACCCTCGTCCCGCGGACAGAGAGGGGACAGACACGGAACGAACGGAGAACGACGGAGGAACAAGGGCGGGGGAAGAGAGAAGACGATGACGGCGTCGGTTGGTGGGGCCTGTCCGCGCGGTTTGTTGCCCGGTGACCGAGTTCATCGCCTCCTCGCCCGCCGACGATGCCCCGAAATCGAGAAGCTTCGGGAAGCGGTCGACCGGCGCCCGACGAGACTCGCTTTTTCATCGAAAGCTACCGGTCGGACATCGACGGGGAAACGACGGGGGGCGAGGAAGTGGAAAATAACAAGGATGATCGTTGTTTCGGTGCGAACTAGCCGGGCGCCCCGTGAAATCCGGCCGAGCTTGCTCTGCCTTTTGTAACGGTACACGCTCCGTTGCACTTTGCGTCCTGACGCTTCGTAAGCCGAGCGGCATCGCGCGCATTATTTCCATTCGACGTTCTCGACGGTGATCGAGAGCCTACGCGAAGCGGCGGGCGAGCGTTACCCGAAGGGCAGAAAGATGATTCGCGATCCGTCAGCAGGAACCGACGACTGTGGTTCGACGATTCGTTCGCCAATCGCGCGCGGCGTCGCGTTAAAAATTGCAAACGAACGACCGTGAACCCTTCCGTTTCCCGTCTGGCCTGACAAATTTCTGCCTATCGGTCCTTGAACGCGTTTATCTTTTTCTTCTTTCTTCTCGAGAGGGAGATACCCACGGAAGTCGACCTCGCCTCGTGCGATGAGGAAGGACAGCCGTATTAGAGGCCAGCGCGACTAAATAATTCTATTCCGGCTCGTATCTGTTTTGTCCTCCGGCTTTCGAAGAATCTCAAAGCTCCTCCGCGGCAGGCAAACTTATCCGACAAATCACGCTCGACTATTCATGCTTGCGCGTTCTCCATGGAAACGCGTTCGCGCCTCTGCATTGTTATAATAAACAAATGCCGTCGTTGTCGATCGAAACCGAATCCCGATCGAGTCGCGTTTCTCGAGACGCACCGGCGCTACTTTGGCGGGTTCGCTGCACCAGGCGAACGGGCAAGATAACTGAATCCGCATCCCGCTTCTCGAACGGTGCACCGGCGTACTCGGGTAACCGCATTCGGATAGTTGCGTCCCGGGCGAAGTCTCATGCCGCCACGGCCCGATGCTATTTTACTGCTCGGCCAAGTCTTGCCGGTCAACGGAGAAATATGAACTGTATCGGCCGGCTGATGCAGTTCAGTGAACTGGCGATCGCCGAACGTTACCGCCGCGCTGTAAACCGCGATCAGCGCTCCCGCGAACGATTTAACGACCGGCGTTAACCGTCGCGGGATATAATAATCGAACGAACGGCCCCGCGGCTCGTCGGCAGAACTTTTTGTCCCCTATAGCAGAAGACAGAGGGAGAAGAAAATGCTAGAGAATGTTACGGGGATTCAGGATTTCGCTGTTGGATCGGAGGAAGGGCAGGTGGAAACCGCGTGGGCGTTGTAACAAGAATTTTCCGAGGGTGGGCAGCGTTTACGAGTTCCGTCCGCCGCAAAGTGTGGCAAGTATCGCGCCTCGTTGCTCGGCGTCCGCATGCACACCCCGCTTTTGAGCAGAGAAAGTAAAACGGTGAAACGCGAGCCGACTGTCGCGAACTCGATCGGGGCTGCAATTAATCGGAGACTTGAATCGCGAGACATGCGACCCGATTTCGCTGCGATGCTATTTCGAAACTTCGTCCCTTCGTCGATCCTCAAAGGAGCTCGGAAATGTTTCGTCTCGCCGAACAGAAAGCATCACCCATCAAGAGTTTCCTAGCGCAGGGTCTGCGCGCTATTACCTATCCCAACACCGGACCCCGAATCTTTCTAATCCCCGTCTAACCCGTTCACCGTCGCTTCGAAGCCACCCGGCGCGGCTACTAGTAGAGCGCGGTTGGCTCGGTGTCTACGTGCGCCGGGAGGACAATGCGAACTCGATCGCGACTGCAATTAATCGGTACACGAAGACTTGCGACCCGATTTCGCTGCGATGCTATTTCCAAATTCCGTCCCTTCGCCGATCCTCAAAGCAGCTCGGAAATGTTTCGTCTCGCCAAGGAGAAGGATCCACCCATCAAGAGTTTCCTAGCGCAGGGTCTGCGCGCTATTACCTATCCCAACACCGGACCCCGAATCTTTCTAATCCCCGTCTAACCCGTTCACCGTCGAACCGAAGCCGCCCGGCGCGGCTACTAGTAGAGCGCCGTCGGCTCGGTGTCTACGTGCGCCGGGAGGACAATGCACGGGCCGAGCCGGTACAGCGTCGGTCAGTGGCCGTGTGCCTTGGACGGTTACGTATCACGTATTCGCAACGCGAACTTCTCTTTGATCGGTCATCGGCACGACCCTTGGCCAACACATGCCCGGCCACCTTCGCTACGTGCGCGCATGCAAACGCCCAATACCGCACCGGGCGGGGCGAGCGTGTGTGGACAAGTACGGCGCGCGTCCATGGTCAAGAGGCACGCCTGCACGGCGTCCGCGATAACCACGTGTCCGTGCGCGCGCGATTCCTCGCGGTACCATTAAACGAGCTTCGTTAGATCGAGCGAACGAAAAGCTGGATCGTTGTCCTGCCGACGATGCCCCTTCGTGGCTTACCGATCGACGCTGCCATTCGATACGCGAACGCCTGTCGCGTTGGGACGATCAGGGAACAGATAGCCAACGATCCGGAGATCTGTAGCAGCGGAGATAGACCGTCCGCGGTCTGTCGATCCAGATGGATCAGCGCGTGACGGCTTCAGGGAAATCGTGTTTTTGCGGGCGTGCGGTAAACGTGGAGCGTAAATGCGAAAGGCCAGGCGGTTTTGGCGGCGAGTTGCGCCGCTGGGGAATCGATTCCGCTGACGGGCGGAATCTGTGGCGATTGGTTAACAGGTAGAAACCGCAGAATATCGCGGCGGAACGCTTAGGGAGGAGAGAACATTCAATGAACTTCGTGACTTACGCAACCGGGGACGTGTAATTGTTATTCTACAATCTGTCGCTCCCGGTGCAATAATCGAATGAAAATGATCCACACGATTCTACATTCCTATATTCCGCTAGATGCTATCCGTGTACGTAGAACTTCAACGAGCACCCGGCCACCACCATTATACGATTCATCGTCGGGCTCGAGTAATGAAACCGTGGCGGCGCGCGAGCGAGTGAATGACCGCACTGCCGAAAGTAAGTTTCGGCCGAGTAAAAGTGATGCGATAAATGCAGCGGGGAACAGCGGCGGGAACCGCGCACGACGCCGTGCACCAACGAAAACGGTGCGCCACGGTTCCCGGATCGACGCACTATTAGCGTGATCGTTCGTTCAATCGCGTTCGAACGCCGGCGCCGAATCGTGCCGATCCCGCGCGGGCCATCGAGCGTGGACGGAACGGGGTCCGTGGATGAGATCGAGGCAACGCGCGCGGTGAATCTTGCGTCGCTCGATCGCTCGCGTCGCGGCACGAAAGTGGTTCTACCGGTCGATACTTTCGTTCGTCGGCGAAATGAATGGAAAACAGGGGGAAAAGATTCGTGACTGGTTGACCAGTCGTTAGTCCCAAAGCCCGGTTGCATATGCGTACGCGTACAATGATTATTGTTAATCGTACGGAACCGAGGTCGAGCTACATAGAACATGGAAATGTACGTGTAATAAGTAAAAAAGCAATTAAACGATTTTTTCATTCTCAGGAACGGGGATACCTTAATGCTTCGTTACGGGGGATCGATAGGAATTCGCGAGTGCTGTGCGCTGTCGCTAGCCCCGCGTGCTCGCGTGCTGATCAAAGCGGGACCCACGGATAGCCTCTTCGCCGCTCCGGCCCCGGAGAAGGGAGGTTAGTGAACGCAACTGGACGCCGGTCACTCACCTCCAACCATATTGCTCCACATCCGCGGAAGATAAAAGGGCGAATGGGCGGGCTGCGAACGCGCGTGCATCGATCCCGGGCTTACGTAATTGCGCGAAATTTCACTCGCCGCCCTCCGTTCCCTAACTAAGCATACCCTGGCCGGTCACGGGCTAATTGATCGGCCTGCTCGCAGTGAAATTTCATTCGTATCCGGACTCGGGAGAGATGACTTGGAACTTTGTGGAATTCCGAATTCTCGAATCTGCTTCAACTTGTCGGTAGTTGTTGTGATACGGAAACGCGCGACTTGGTTTCGCGGTTACCGAAACTAGAACGACGGCTTTTCTTCCCACAGGTTGCTCTCCATCCTCCAGGTGGAACGGGACGACGCGTTTGGTCACGTACGGACGAAAGTAGGCGAGCGATAAATTTTGGTTATTCGGTCAGCGGGCGCAGGACGGAAATCGACTTCGCCTGGGCCCGCCTCGCGTGTCCGTCCCCGTTCCTTAAACCATCGCGAGGAAGAAGGGAAAAGCGGCTACGACATTGTCACTCGGCTGGAGAGATAGGTCGGCGTCCGATAGGAAGACTCGGAGAGTTCCAGAAAGTTCCGCAACATTTGTCCGTAGCGGACAACAGGTGGAATTTCTCGGACACTCGTCGTCACCGGTGTACGATATCTAATTCGTTCGACGATCAAATCGACCGTGAACTGAATAAAAATGTTACGAATCTTTTACCTCCGTCTGACACTTTCTTCAACCACGCTTCGCCCGCGAGTGCGGATCCCGGTAAATCCGAGCGCGATTCCGTCCCGTGCTCGGCCGAGGCGAGGATCGAGCGCTTCTAAACGCCCGCGGCGGGGACCACTTCTCATTCTCCTCTCGTTCCGCGCGATGCACCGGGCGGCCGCGGCGCAACCGTAGAACCGCGAACCATCGCGTCGGGGTTCAGTGAACCCGACCTGACCCTCGCTAACGTCGATGCTAACGCGGGACCACGCCGACGCGTGCATATCGCCGGGGACCGGCGGTCGGTGGACGTTCTACGGGCGTTGCTGCCTCGTTACCGCGACCAGGCCGCACACGCGGTGCCTGCCCCGGGGCTTCGCTGCCCGGAAGGGTTACGGCATCCTGCCGTCCGCACGGGAACAAGTCGAAGAGATTGCGAGATCGGTGCAAGGGGACAATACGATGTTGGCTTAGGGATTCGATGAAAAACATTGGTGCCGAGACTGTGGACGATCGATTAGCCAAAGTTTCGCGGACTAGTTGGACGAATTTAGAGACCGTTCGACCGGCGCGTTTCTCTCGTGAGAAACTCACCGGCCGACCGTCTCTCGCCGCGGGATCGATTCTTCTGTAGACCCTGTGTACCGTGCATGGGTGTTCCGACCTAACGGAATCCTGCCGGTGAAATATTTCGCCCCTCCCTCCCACCTCGCCGTGCGTCTTGTAGCACCGAAGACTAACGATTTCGCGCGCCGCCTTTTAATCCTTAAACACGATACTAACAATTAGTCGGAAGCGAAGAGAGCCAGAGATACGTATTTGCTTACTATTCTCCGTCCGTCTATTTTACCCGTATACCTCCTTCGCTCCTTTGCTTGCTCGCCACCATCGTTATTATCCTTTCTTAGCGTTACCGTTGATTCGCGTCGAGCGGCGTACAATGGTACAAGCCTGCTGGGGTAACGGCGACGCCAGCGAGACCTTAGAAAATTGCACATCAGCCAGTGGTAGAAACGGCTGCAAGTCAGCCGCGCGGCGACGCTTCCAGAAGCGTTGCGTTCACCTCTAACGATGCAACGACCTCTCTCTCCTCTCCTTCCTCCCGTTCGTATTCCTTCTCCCTCTTTCTCTCTGCCTCTATCTCTCTGTTCCCGCGGTCGCGGGGCATGTGCAACGACGGATCTACAGTTAGGCGAACCGAATATCGCGACAATGAACGAGGAAGTCAGCCACGGTTGCTCGCCGCCCGACCTATTTTCGGGGATCTCCCCGATGCTCGCGCGCGTGAATTTAAATGGCCGCCCGCGCCCCCGACCCGCTGATTCATCGACTTTTCGGAACCGGAAATCGACCCTCTATTTTCGCCCCGGCCGCAGGGTGAACGGCCTCCGGTCCGCGTCGCGTGCCAGCGTCGAGTATTCGGATCGACCGGATTACCACCGGCCGCTTACCTCGCTTTAACCACGTCCCGTAATCGCTTTTTTTTTTTATATAAAAGGGAAACTCGCGTGAAGGTGTCTCTGTGTCTTTTCTGTACGTGGATCGAACGGCGGTGGAGTTGACTAACGAGAGAGCGTGAGTTTCGTGAGTTGGGCCCACGTGTTGGCACGTTTGGGGGTAATTCGAGAAGTTCTAAAAGCATAATTCCGCGAATTAGTTAATCCTATGGACGATCAAACTCTATCCATTTCCGTATGCCCTGATATCCTATCTTTTACAATATTCAATAAACCTGAAACCACGGTTCTAATATACCTCGTCGATCGACCCGGGTAGTTAAATTCTCCAAAGCCGAAGGAAGGCCTCGCAGGAGTCGCGTGTCAGCTACGATAAAAGAACTCGCCGCCACCGGATGTGATTTCCATGTAAAATTGATTCGCGGCTCGTTGCGAGCGCCGATTATCCTCTCGTTCTCACGTTTTCGATGCAGCAGCATCGGGGCGAGCGCGAGCCTGTTCTACAGCGATCGAAGCGAGCCGAGTGTTTCGATTGGATTCGTTACGTGCTCCCGATTCCGATTGACCCGCTTCGATCGATCCGCGCTCGATCTCGCCGATCCCGCCTGACCACCCACGCGATTTGCTCGACTTCTCCTTTAAAGGACACCCGCCGCCGCGACGAAAGCGAATTCGCACAGATAACACGTCGCGCGTAATCGCTATCGTTCTATGCGAATCGTTTACTTTTCTTTGTTTCTTGTTTTTTTTTCTCTTTAGAGCGCATTGGCTGGCTCGCGCTGTTGCGATTTCGTTGAGGAAAAATAGATTCACAGTTTATTCTTCTTCGATAATACATTCCTTGCTCCGGCGAGGATCGCTCGGGCAACGGCGGGACACGTTGAATCGCGCGAAGGGACGCTCTCGAGTTTACACGCTGGTCGCGAAAGGAAACTTGAACGCCGGCCATTACGGCCGAAGGCAACTACCGCAATGTCGTTAACTAAGGCCAGGGAACGAGGCAAAGTACAGGGGCACCGTATTCGTCGACCTTCTTCGGTCATCGGCTCCGAGAGCCATTCCTTCGACAATTTTCTGCTGCCAGGCGGAAGCTGGTACAGTGTCAGCTACCTCCACGCGCCGACGTCCGTCGGAACGTAGTAGCGCCGAATAGGTAAATGGGCGTCCCGCTGATTTATTCGTGCCGACATGTTTTGACTTTTTTATTGCCCATCGAGATCTTTCGATCGGCGCGAACGGGATAATAAGATTGATGATCTAACGTGTATACACTGCTGGCCAAAACCCTTGTCCCCGCCCACCCCGTAAAGGAAAATATGTTTTTCGTAATTGAACCGAACGACTCGAGGTTTTGCAGTAGAAGAATTAGTTCACTGCAAGTCATGTTTCTATCGTTTTGAAGAAACTTCGAAATTGGAAGGAAAAAGTAATGGGCACCATTCTTTCGACTTCTTTGGCTGGGCTTGTAATGAAAATAGAACAATTACTGTCTATCTATAGAATGCAATTTTTCAATTTTCATTATAAGCTCAGACACAGAAGTCAAATGGAGTATTTCCACTACATTTTTCTTGCAATTTCGAAAGATTTCGATTGTTTTGAAACGGCAAGAAGACAATATCTAGTAAACTGTACCTTCTATTCTCTGGCGAAACCTCAAGTCGTTCGGTGCAATTATAGAAAAGCTGTTCCGTTCGAAAGCGGGATGCATTTGGTCATCGGTAGGGGAAGGTTTAGCGAACGTTTTTCGAAGGACCGGCAAGGAACCGGAGCCGTTGGCGCTTCAAACGAGTCCATGCAGTGGCAATCGAGGCTCGCTAGACGCGGGCCAGACAACCGAAGCCGACGTTTGAATATTCATCGCGGTTTCAATGAGAGGGAACGGCGCCGCGTGCACAGGCGTCGACGCCGATTCCTCGGACTATCGATCCCCGAGGGTCCTCGCGCTCCTCCCGCTTCCGGTGGACGGTCGTCGGAGTCGCGGCGGAAACCGCGCGTAACGGCCCGTCGAAACGAAAGCGCTCGGAGCGCGTTCCGGCATCGCGGGAGACCTTGACCGTCGGTCCGGGTATTTTCGACGCGGCACTCGTTTACCGAGAAACGCCGCGCCGCGAACAACAACCGGGCGGGATCGTTGACCCGACGTCGAGCCGCTCTCGTGGCGTCGCGGTGTCGCGCAAAACGATTCGCCCAAGGATCCTTCTGCCGCGCAGGTCACGCGGACCAGGCGAGCTGGCACCGTTTCGTGCGGCTCTACGATACCGTGACGGTCGCCGAAAACGGGGCCAAAGACCCTACCGCTCCCTTGCTACCCCGGAAAGGTGCAAGGATCGGCGGGAAGCGCGGGGACTTCCACGTTGATGCACGGATAGTGCACGCGCGGAATGAAAATACTCGTTCATCGTACCCCGATGGTGCACGAAATCACGCTCACCTCCTTTTTGGCCCTAGCCGCGTTCGATCCCTTCTTGCTGCCGACGTTGGAAACGTTTTCGGAACAGTAGAACCGCCGATTCGGGTCCGGGGAACCGGGTTCCCGCGTACGAGCCGCGGCTTCTCGTCGGTGGGGTTCGCAAGGATCGGAAGGAAAAATGTGCGTCCTCGGTTGAAGGTGTCACTGACTCCCGTGTACGTAGGTGATCGACCTCCATAGTCCCCACCTTGCGCGGCGAGAGAGCCGTCGTCCCTTGCCTCTTCCTTAGCCCGTTGCCGCTGCCCCCCCTTAGCCCCCTAGCCGCTGGTGTCTGTGAACGCGTACACGTCAGTGACGTAACGCCGGTTATTCAACCTGGTTGCCTGACCAGTGACGAAATACCGATGCCCACGCTTCGCTTCGCGAAAGTTCCTTTATTCGCCCACCGCGACCGGGGAGCGACGATTGTTCGCGAACGATCGGACGCGGAACACGGAGGAATTCGCCGCGGAATTCTTCGGATGTGATCTCTGTAAACGGGGATTCCGCGCAACGGCGACACGCCTCGGAACGAGGTCGTTCTATTGGGAAATCGTTATTTACGATCGGGCGCTCGTGGTCCACGGATCTGTTTCTGGTTCGAACAATGAATCTCCTATCGATTTTCATGCATCGACTCGCGATATAAAGTAATAACGATTCATAGAGCGGACGTCCCGTAAATCCAAAGTAGAAATGTATTATGTAACGCACCCGCGGTGCAGATGACTCCGTCTGAGATTAGAATTAGGACAAGACAGAGGGGGGGGGGTAGGATCCGGAAGATCTATGATCGTGGATCGAGATGCTCCGGGGCGTTTGTTACATAAGCGGATGGCCGAGGTAATGGAACGTACTCGGAATCAACGGCGAAGAAAGAGAGAAAGTTGTGAGGCACGGTCGGACCTGCCTCTAACACGAATCTAACGAGAGCGGAGGGGGGACCAGGAAGTAGGGGGGCCAGCCTAAATTCACCGGAGTCATGAACGAGAGCGTGTTTACTATGCCGTTGCGTCACAGTAACCTCCTTAATGGTTGTTAGGAAACAACATTCCGTCTGCTCGCTGACCAAGATGACGATACCTAATGCCACTCGAAAATCAAGCTTCCGCGGAAACTGAACACACCCCCCCGGCCTCCCATTATCTCTTTGCCCGTATATCAACCCTTTCGCGGTCCCACAATTTGATCCTCGAGAACCGTCCTCTCCCGCTCTCTCTCTCTCTCACTCTCTCTCTCTCTCTCCTTCGCTCTCGAGACGAGAAATTCGGTCGATCAGGTATGGTCCGCGAAAGTTCGAATGCGGTGCCGGAGGATCCCGGCACGTGGCGGTTCGCGAATTCCGTTAGGCGTCAGGATCCTGCGCGCGTACGCGTCAAGGATGCGGGAGTAACGCGATCGGTGCACACGCCGCGCCGAGCCGAGCCGAGCGGTGAGTGACCTACGCGGATCCTCTTCGCGCGTTCCCCGCTCCGGTGTCAACGCACCCGGGCTTCAGCGAGGCTCCTCCCTGATCCTCGTGAAAATGAGGACCGGTTTTTGGCGGCCCACGGTAGCCGCCCCGCGATGGTAGGGGGACGCATTCCAGGCGTTTACACCAGGCACGTGTGTACTATTAGCCACGTGCGCGCCGCTTTTGGCGTAACAGTGACGTAACGAGGCGGCACGGTCGCGGGACGGGGAAGGTTGGATCGAGTTCGCGAATTCGAGGATGAGAAGAGAGCGCAGAAGCATCGTGCGGGGAGGGGAGCAGGATTGGCGCCTCTTTTTTTTTTTTGTCGCCGTTGATTAGCGTAACTGTGAATCCTTAGGCGAGATCGCGGAGGACCGCTGTCCGGGTCAAGCATGAACGCGGGCTGGATTCGAGGCGGTATCGGGCGCGGCTGTTACAGTTCCCTCCACTGGAGTGCCGGCACTCGTTTCGCGGACAAACGGTCGATCGGAGTTCATCTCCGTTCGACGCTTTCGCGCACGGGCAGGTCTATCACGGTTTCGTTCGAAACCGTTCTATATTATCGCAATTAAGCCCATTCGCGTCCGGCCGATTCCGCTGAACTCGGCGGAGCCATTAGGCAGAGCCGTGACGCAGATGGATTAATAATAACAACCTCGCATCTCATAATTCGTTAACGGTACGGCATCCAAAGGGACAAACGTTGGATAGAAACGTGTAACGATGCTAAAATCGCAGATCAAACGGGGATACGTGATTCGTCTCGGTCCAGGGCGTCTTTCTGGGTCAGCCGGCGTCGGCTAGAGGCGGTGCCAGCCCAAAACAACCGCGTCGAAAGGCGGCCGTAGAACGAAACCGGCGAACGCGGAGTTGTAGGAAATGTAGAACGAGCAAACGCGCGCGGAGGGCAACGACCGGCTTCGTCGCCGAGCGCCGACCTGAAATTTCATTAAGGGCGTCCAAGCCGTTGAGCAAGCGCGATTAGGAGCGTCATGGTGTTTACATGGCGAACAACGCTGTGGGAAACGGTTACGAAAGTCCACGGTTGTTCGGTCCGTCGTCGCTCGCCCCGTCCATGGAATTTTCTCTATTCGCCCGAGGCGATTTCTAGTCCCTGGCAAAAGTCTGCTAATGCATACTGGGAATTCGTTGAGAGAATCGAAATGCTTCCGTTCGACGATCGCAAGAGGAACATTCACTAAACTTCAAGAGAAACTACCACCTCGCGAATGCCTGACCCGAAAAACGAGGACCCGATCGGAAGCGTTTATCGCGGCAAGGATCCAGGACTCGTGCGACGATCCAAAACGCTTCCGCATGGAGTCGCTCGGCCAGCTGGATCCTAAGCTGGATCCCGATCGATCGACGCGCGGGCAGAATGGAAGCTGGCGAACACCGTGCGACGTCCCCGTAGCGGCTGATACATAAACCAGGCGACAAACAACGGCGTCTCTAACGCGTGAAAGTAAGAGCCGTCTCTCTCTCTCTCTCTCCGTCGTCGCGTGTGCCGGCCTTGATTCGGCCGGGGTTACCGGCCGACATCCAGGACGGCCGCGGCCCGTTTCACGTTGCTCAACGCAACGTCGGATATATCGTAAAAGCCAGGCGAGTTCGTGACGAAATTCCTCTTACCGGCTCTATTTAACGCGCCAGCCTTCGAACCCATTTTAGAAAGGGGACCATCGCCGCGCAACCGTCCAGCTGGCTCCCGAGCTTTTGTTTCGTCGGTACTCTCGTCGAACCGGCGGGGGATGCTCGGACGGTGTACGTTTGAATTGGGCGCGCGGTTTTCCTCGCGCAAGCGGTGCCCTTTTGCACATATATGTAGAATGCAACAATATACGACGCGTGCGGTTCGCCAAGGGCTGATTAGATTTCTCTTTGTCCTTGTCGTGCCTTCCACGGACGTTGGACAGTTTTGCGGATAATACTTTATGCGGTTTGGGAGACGTTGGAGCTGGAGCGAATAATTGAAAGGTTTCTCCGCTTTTCTCGTTCTACGATCGGCGGCTATTCTGCGAGTGCGCAATTACAAAGACTCCTCCGCGAGAGTAGTGCAGATTAAGGGGAGATTGAGCAAGTGGATGCTGTGGCAATCGTAAGCGCGAATCAGCCTTGGGATTAAGGGGGGGGGGGGGGCAGAAAGTTTGCCGATCCAGAACGGGCGGCGATATTCTAACGTCGTAAAGCCGTAAGGGAGCGTTCGAACAGGAGCAAGAAACGTTCAAAGGATATTGTAGTTATTCAGGAATGTATTCCACCTGCGACCGCGAATCAACCGACCGCGATCGCCGCCGCGGTGTATCGACTGAAACGTACGATTAAGAAAACGGTGCACGCGCGGGGTTATTCAATCGTTACGGTATGTGAATCATCGCAGCGACACGTAAACTGTATCAACAAAGGAATCGATCCATCAACGGCGTCCCTGGGATAACGAAGGACTGGTGTGTGCGTCATTTGTTGAAACTGAGCCCCTTTATCGCTCCAATTTCGATCGCGGACCGCTTCAAATATAATCGGGGACCAATCGGGGTGCTAAAGGGTTGAACGAGAGTCGCGGCGTTCCAAGGTAAATGTTGAACGAGCGAAGCGTTTCTCTCGCCAGGACGGGCTACATCCCTCGAAGCGTCTCCGAACAGCTAAGTCGCTGAGACGCCTGACGGGAATGACGTAACTTGGAAAGGACGCGTCATCGCGCGCGTCTCCGAGAGGAGAGATTCGTGGCGGGAAAGACGCCGCGCGCTCGACGAAAGGGGCCGGATAGAAAGAGGGAGAGAGGTCGACGGGAGAAAGAAATGTCGCGGTGAGCGCATCGATGAGGTCAGGGCTGCTTTCTCCGTCGCGGAGCAAAGACAGCCGGCGAAGCGGGTAGCCGGCGATCGAGAGTAAAAGCGGCCGCGGCGCCGAGCAAGACGGAGCTCGCGTTCACGGAAGCGAGAGGGAAACGACGACGGGGAGAAAGGTGAAAAGCACTCTCGCCTCGGCTTCGTAGTCGATCGTTTCGGTTTTTACCGCATCGCGCTCCGTCGCGGGCGCGCGATTTTAATCCCGATCCCCTGGGGACGGTTTCATCGCGGTCGCCGGGGGAGATTTGTGAAACGGTAACCGGAACGTGTTACGTAAGAAGGAAGGTGGCACGATCTGGTTGATCCCATTCGCGCGACCTGATTAACACCGGCCCTCCGTGTTCACGACGGCGAGCTGGATCGGCTTCTTGCGAAACCGCGAGCGAGAAGGTCGACGGGGAGAGAATTGGGAACGGAGTCAGTGGACGATGAGATCTCGCTGGCCCGGAGAGTCAAAGGACGAACCGTCGTGCCTCCTTCTTCTCGCGGTTCCGAGTTCCTTGAACCCTCGGCCGAACGTGTCGACCACATCCACGACCGCTGCCCTTCCTCGTGGCAAGTGTGAGAGAGAGAGAGAGAAAAAAGAAAATATCGGTATCGCGTAATCGCGTTACGTGTCGTCCACGCTATCGTGCCCCGGAAGTCGCGTCACTCTCGATCGATGTGGGACGCGAGTCTTGAATAGCCCAGCAGGCGAAGGGATAAAGAGACCTCGATAGCGGGCGTAGACCTCGCGAGCGGCTCTGTTGTACTCACAGAACAACGGCCCTGAGTGCCTTTTGTGAGGGCGTTACGAAAGAGCGACAGACACCGCACCGCGGCTGCACGCTCGTATCTATTATTACGTGATTTTTTTTCCCTCTCTTTCCTCTCTCGCGAGCGGCCTCACGGCCGCGGCGAGAGCGTAGCCTTCTATCGGGATCAGGTGTCCTGCTCAGCCGCGGCAGGCTCTATCGAAATGGGATTAATCGGTGACGGGGGCGTGATACCAGCTCTCGTCGATCATCGCGCGTTCGTTGGGCCGTCGGGTGGCACTTGGCAGACGCGCCGACGGGAAGACATGTCGCTTCGAGAAAGAAGCAAAAGGGTGCGATCATCTTCAAAGGGTGGAATCCTACTCGACGATCGTTCGAATTAGAAAAGAATCGATCGTGGTGAACGGTTGGAACAATCGACGGCCTGCTCGAGAAGAGAAAAGATGTGGTTGCGTATCTGATACGTAACAGTGATCGCAGGGGTGGTCGTAAAGAGGAACGAGACGTGTTGAGCGCGAGCGTCGCTCAACAGGACCGCGGCCGCTTGGCTCCTGATAGATAAAATGCCTTTACGTAACGCTGCCAGGCCGCTAGTCTGGATAAAGAGAAGTAATACCGTTGCGCAATGACCCCGTTGCGCGTTTCGGCCAGGCCGTGTTGGGAAACCCATCGTGCGCCGGTAAAAATGTGGGCCATCGGGCACATTCTTGTTCCACGAAGACCAGCCGCGATGCAATAGCGTGTACGTACCTAATCGCGCTCGTTGCTTCGCCACTTTCTTAACACCTCGACCCCCGGCCGTCTCTGAATTTCTAATCCGAATTCTTGCAAGCGGATCGAAATTCCGCCAGCGAAAGTATAGAAACATATCATTACTTTCTGCAGAGATAATTGTCCACACTGAAATCTCCTTTCACTGCCCCTAGGATTCCTCAGGCCCTCCGCCCCAACGGTCCATCATCCCTACAGATTCCGAATTTCTGTAGAATCATAATTTTGCAACAGTCTCCCCTCATTGTTTGGCTCGAGGAAATCGCTACGAAGTTCCGTGGGAATCTGGGAGACCACCAAGGGGGTGGTTTCTGCCCCGATAACCCGCTGAACTTCGGAAACATCGAGAGCCGTACACGCGGGCGCCCTCGAGCGGAGCGCCGTCCAAGCTTCGCGGCTGGTACGCGTCAGTTCGTGGACGCTAGGTGGCAGGTGGACTGGTCGCGATAGGGGGCAATGTCAATGTCAATGAGCACGTGAGCCCAGCTCGAGGAAAGATCGATACGGTTCACTGCCAGAGCCTTTCCCGGCGAAAGGGTGGTCAGCTGCATACGCGAGAACGAACCCGGGCCTACCCGAGCGATGCACCCTTCCCGTTTTTCCCTTAAAATAACGTTGAATATCAGTGGAGAATACGCGAAGGGTGAATAATTCATTAAGGGTGTACGAACGGTGAAGTCCTATTAAAGGTAGAGCCACTTCGACCTGCCCTGCTTCACGGCCCGAGTACCGCATCCCCTTTAAGAAGGGTTTTATTCTCATCAGCGTACATTACGTACATTATGGATTTCCTATAGAACGAGAGACCGAGGAATGTTCATATGCTGAAACGTCCGGAGTCTGCGTGCAATATTATCCAAGCGCGGTCTAAAATAATCTATCCCCACGGCCGAAGAGTAATCTCGAATCACGCCCGAAGCGACGCGCCCCATCGACGCTGTAACCAATAATTAAATAAAATGCATCACGTTCGAAACGACCCTACGAATCGAATTCCGACGAAACAAGATGTTAACAATAAACCACCTGTACGACCCACGCATATCGCTCCCCGCCCCCCCCCCTCAGTCACCGTATCGCGTCGCCAAACTGTCCCCAACAGACGCCAATAATAAACGAAATCCGTCGTCGATTGTCCAACGGCACGAAGAAAGGAATCGTCGCGAGGATAGAAAAAAAGTCGGGACGAACCTTTGACGCGTGGTCGATGTGTCTCGGGACTCCGTGCCTCCTCGGCCGCGATGGTGGCCTCGCACACTTCTATGGGGTAAAAGGGGGTAGCGTCGTTCATGGTGCGATCGATGATCTCGCTTTCGGCCGGATCATCGGCCGCCACTTTCACGGACGTAGCACTGGAACGACAACGTGTCCGGATACCGTCCGTGTGCCACAGCGGTGGGCGCACCGCGTACTCGCCTAGGGTTGATGTCCATGAATCGGGGGTGGTGGGATAGCATCCAAGGGGACGAGTTTCGCGCAAGCGTTGTAACATGCCCACGCGGATTCGGCCGGCTTAGCCTGGCGAGCGACCCTTCCTCCTCCATAGGATTATGCACGCTCCGTTGGCTCTATTCGCGCCCGCTTCCCACGTAGGGCTGATGACGCACGAGCCGCGTCCACGGGACAGTTTTATCGTCCGGCTTTCTGCCGAGTTCGGAGCGGCATCGAAGGCGCGACTGCGCTTCGAGAAGCTGCGATCGCCGGTGATTTGTTGGTTTTCCGGACACGTTTGCGCTCGTAGGTGGACGGCCCGGTTACGCGCGGTCGACGAAGACGAGAATGATCGAACGGGAATCGTTCCGCGTGGATTCGCGGAAATCGTTTGATCCGCGATTTACTTAGGTACTCAATTACTTACATCTACGAAGCGGTGTCGCGTAGCTGCCGGCGAAACGGAAGGCGACTTACCTGAAATAGAGAGAACGGAACATTGTAAATGCGAGTTTAAAAAGGTAGTAGATGAACGAGCGCAGGACGATTCGTGTAAAGTACAATTTACGGAGACGTCGAACAAACCCGGAGGGAAGGGTGAACATTACGCAGGAAGGGTGAAAATTGCACGGGAAGGCTGAGATTATGCGCCATCATTAGCACCGGATCGTATTCACAGGAACAAAACTCTTCGTAAATTCATAAAAGTGCGTCCCGGTACCTTCCCGCTGAATTCCTGCTGCCCGGGGAAAGGATTCTCTGAACCTCCATTATGAAGTTAAGTTAATAAACCTCCAAACGAGGGGCATTCCACGTTTTACAACGTTCCCCGAACCACCCCTATATTTCGGGGGCTGGTACCTGACCCTGTCCCCGCTCGAGTACCTGCGAAGTTCCGTTTTGCCTACCCGCCCTCGCCGCTCTTAGGGATTTCGAAAAGGCGCGCTACCCGAGCGACCGAAATTGGTCCTCCGGATATCAGTTAGCTGATAACCGTTATCAGAAGGAATTCCGCCCGTGCCGATACCGACCCACGAGTCGCGAATTTCCTGTCGTACCGACTCGCGCCTCGGGATTCCCCCGAAGGATCGTGGCGCCTCGTCGCGGAACGCGCCTGAAACGTTTCGCGATCGCGACTCGCGCGCGTACAAACGCGGCACCGGGTTTGTACGTTCGAAACGGCGAAAGTTGAATGAAAGCGAATGGCGAGGATACGATGATTCTTCGTTCCTCGGAGAGAGTCTCACGTGGACCGTTTTCTTTCGAAGGAGTCGTTCTCCCTTCGCTTCTTAGAACTTCCTCTTTTTTTCTCTTTAATTAAAGATTCAATACTTGCGCAATCACCGTATTCCATCTATCCATGTCCAACCGCGAAACCAGAATCCGCCCCCTTCTAAAAGGGAAACACTTCCATCGGGACATCTGGAGCGCTCCCCGTTCACCAGATTTTCCATCCAGCCAGAAATAAAAAGAAACACGTCGGCCATCGGCGAGCCTCGGTTAAGTTCCCGTGAGCAGAGCCTGTCGAGGAAACGCATCGGGAAGTTGTCTTTCACCGGCGTTTTCTATGCCAAAAGGGTTGGGAACGATCCGAGGGGATAAGAACGGAGCTCGAGATGACGCCGATTCGCGTCGTTTTTCGGATGGAATCGAATTGTCGGGCGTACGTGTGCACCTTGGAAAATCACCTACCAAGCGGGGGTTCGTTGACCGGGCGCTAAGGAAAGTGGGACGAAGCAAACAGCACTCGGCGTTAATGCGCGAGGGCCTTGAGAGATCACTGACGCATGCGTCCGCACAGAAAGATAGAGAAAGAGCGTCGTGTAACGAGATGAGGAGAAGCTAGCGCACAGAGGCGAGAAGAGAGAGAGAGAGAGAGAGAGAGGGACGGGACGCGCGGTCCTTTCTCCTTTGATCGCGCGAATCCTCGCGACGGATCCAAGGAAACGATCGAGAAGCGATTTCGTTCAATCCCCCTCTGCCCCGCGTGCGACCCATTTCTCCGTTCTCGTTTTTGATCGCAACAGAGGGAGAGAATCACGCTACTTTTGAATATCGACGCCGGCAAAAAGTGGAGCGGCGAACGACCCCGATTCGCCGCTTGCAATTTTTCCCTTACTTTCCAGTTACTCCGAAGCATCCACTCTTCGCATCTCGACCTCTTTCGCAGCTTTTCCCATGCGCCCGCCGCGAGTTCGGTAGAACGGTAGGAATGATTTACGAAGCAAGGAGGGCGCGAGATTTTTCTCATTTTTTTTTTCCTCTTCTTCGGCGAAGTTTACGGATTTCGTCACGGGGACGAATTTATGTAAGATCGGGAAAGGTTTACATAAGGCCTCGGCGCGCACGTCGCTTTCCGTGACACGCGACCCGACCAATTTAACCGTAGCGACGTCAACGGCACCTTTAATCGTCATCGGCCGAAATTCGGCGCGGTGCAGTCCTGAAACCGCGAACGACACCGCCGCCGTCTTTAAACGCGGCGTTTCGCTGGTCGAGCCTTCATTCATTATTGGAACACAGCCCGAGAGCCGTTCGATCATCCGAAACACGCGTGTAACGCGCAGGAGTTTGGTCGCCGTGGTAATCTGTCCCGAGCTCTTGGAAGTAATTCTCGGTTCAGCCCGCCCCCACGCCGCCGTAACTAGGTTTCAATCCTCGAAGGAGCTCCGACTCGGCGACTGCGAAACTCTGCCGGCCGACCGAACCGTTCAGGCCTCGTTTCGCCGCGGCGCGCTGAATTGCATCGGGGGCCGGACGACGAAACGGATTCTATTACAGAATCGGCCGGAAGCGGAGCGGATCCGCGGTGGCGATCCGGCCGAAGCGGCGACACGGCTGATCGTCGATCGTACGCTGCCTCTCGGAAAGCGAAAGCTCCGTCCGCTATCTCTCCGCGTGTCGTGAACGTCGCGGTTACGACAAATTAGCCGAGCAGATTCCCTAACTGCTTCCGCTGAGAAGCGTTTCCGATCTCGTGAGCGGATCGAAGTTCCTTGGGACGGCGGCATGTTAACGGGCGGGCCTCGTGCATCGTGCAGCATGCAATCGCGGCGTTACGCAACGGGGACGGAAGGCGAAACGAGCGCGCGGATCGAGGGTGCGCGGGTTACGCTCGAGCGAAATCGTGGATCGATCGACGGGGGATAACGAAGGAACGCGCCCGTAGTCGTCGCGCCGTTCAGATTCGTTTCCATCCGCTCATTTCTTTCTTTCCTCTTCTTCTCTTCCTCCCCCCATCGACGTCACAGCTGTACACTATTCTTGGCCGCGGCTGGGTCGACGACCTCATGACCGCGCGCGCGCGCGCACGCGTTAATGAAACACTTGCATAACGCACGAGCCAACGATGAAGCTATCACCCGTGCCGGGCGTGTAAGTGAAAACCGTTTCGGTCTTGCGAGAACGCGACTGGATTTTGTTTCCACCCTGAGGGGCATATCCCGCGTTGCGACGAGTTGATCGAAATAAACAGAGTTGTCGCGCGTCGAAGCATCATCGATGTCCAAGTCGCAGGAGTAATAGTAGAAGCGGGTCGCAACCCCCTTGACGAGCAATTATTTCCGAAATACCGTCGCCCCTGCGCGCGTTCTAATTCGGCGAAATCGATGTTACGGTAACGCATAAACAGGGAACCGAGGGGGTTGCCGGTGGGGGGAGGAGGGAGGGTTGCTACGTGGGATTCGTGTCGCGGTTGACCGGGTTAGGGATCGGCGGCGCGAGTTCGTTGGCCTCGCGACCCGATATACGGCCGACCCCGGGGATTTCTGGGGTCGAACGGAGGAACGAGCGGACCTGCTATCTTTATTACACCCCGCGATATACGTATGTACGTCTTACAGAGCCGGGAGATTTAATAGAAGCCGATTCCCTTCGTTACCTTTATCGCGCCCCCGCCGACGCCGCCGCCGCCTCGGGCTTGCCGTCGATCCCACTACTTTCTAGCCGACTTTCGCCGTCGAAAATTGCGAAATACGTAGCTACGACGGGAACGTTTGTATCGGCATTTCGATTCCCGATACCGTTTGCCTCCACTGAGAAACCACCTGTCGCGCGCGAAACGAATCTACGGACCCACCGCTAATCCCTCTCGACCGAACGGTGCGCGAACGAAAAAAAGAGACTGGTCAAGCGAAGGGGAGAGATCGCTAATTAAAGACGACCGTTGCGCACGATTTACAAGAGGGCAAGGTATATCGCGGCGGCGCCGTGACGGAAAAACGCGCGAAACGGCAGGTGCAATGACAAGAAACGAAAGAAATAGAATGATAGCGTAACGCGTGTACGTCGGCCGACTTAGTCACGCCTGCGATTAACCGTTAAGCGGCGCGCACCGCATTTGCATTTTGCGCAACCCGTCCGCGCGGGCCGGATGACCATTAAACGAGATGCAATGACGGCCGGGCGGAGGGAGAAGGAAAAAATCGCGAAACGCGACGAGTTCGTCGCGGATCGGCGACCGCGGCCTTCGAAGCCGGGATCCGGGCAGCAAGCGGTTCATCGACGTCGAACAAGGATAATCGTTTCGCGTCATTTATCCCCCCTCTTCTTCCTTGCAATTAATACACCTTTTCCTTCTCGCCATCATTGTTACCTGTGTACCGTGGACGCGAGTAGGAATCTTTCCTTGCTTTCTTATCCAGGGTGCCACCTTTCCACGCGCCAGTTCATTATCGTAATCAACGGTTATTGTACGCATTCTCGCCTGGTCCGATGGAACGTCGATGATTGGGAACGCGTGGAGAGCAGAGGACTTCTCCTTCCTGTTACACGTCGATCGAGGCTGTTGAAAGATTAGGATGGTCGGGGAGTAGCAATTTCGTTGACTGATCAACGGCGCCGCCTTTTCTCCCTTCAATTGGCGGCGACGAGGGACAAGTAGGGGAGAGGGAAGGGTTGATATAGAATTCCGGTGGAGTATTAGTTGCATTCGCGATAGGGTCCGACCGAGGGGACTGGGAAATTCCGATTGACGACAATTCGGAAGCGCTACAATACGCGATCGGACACCGATCGACGGAGAGTAAAAAGTAGGGCTCGCCGCACGAACGTGAACGCCGAACCATTGCCGATCGTTCTTGAAAGGAAAGGACGGGGCAAAGCTGCATCGCGACCGCGGCCACGAAGATGGAAAGCAAAATGAAGGAGCCGCCGCGACGAATGTGAAAGTCGCCGCGCGCTTTCCACGATGAACTGGCGGCGCTCCGGGGAATTTTGTAACCGGCGCGCGATCTGTCGCGGTTCGTTGCGCAATCGGCGCGGACCGCGGGTATCGCGAGTTGTTGCACAGATCGTGCCGCGAGACTGTTATTAATTGTAGTCGCGTCGCGACCCAAGGACGTCCCCTTATTCTACCGCGGTTCGTTCAACCCGACGTGTCCCGTTATCAGGGAACGATCGCGAGGCGTTTAATCGTTATTATTCGTTCGCCGCGCTTACGCTCAGAACGAACAACCATTCGCATCCTCGCAACTGCTGCGACTCGCAAGACATCATTTTTCTTTATCGCACGTCCGTCTTCCCTCTTTAAAGACGGAAACTTTGGACCTCTTAAAAAAATATGAAAAAGCATATCGAATTCAGGCCACTGTTTAGCGCGTGAGTTTTTTCCCTTTACTGCTAGCGCATTCGAAGAATTTTACAACGAAAGCGCAACAGTCCGGGCGAGGTGACAATAAATCACGGGTAAAAACTAACTTCGTCCCGTCTTAAAAAAAAAAATCATCCGGTTCTTTCGCGTTTACTGGCGAGAGGAATTTTCAGGGCTCCAAACGCCCGGACGTTTATTGTACCGCGTGTCCAGAATTCCCCCGGTTCGCTAAGTGCCGAACGATAAAGATTCGCAAGAGCCCCGTATAAAAAAAAAGGACACCGAATTCCATGGAAGAAACACGTGATACAATGCGCGCGTTGGGAAAAATCGATGATTTACGGCGGAAGGGTTGTTCCGGCTAAATCCTGCCGGTAACGGTAAAAAAGAGAAATCCTCGCCGATAGACAGCCCCTTGTCTCGGCGACCCTAACTGTAATCCTTAAAAAGGCAAAGGGTTCGGCCCGTCGCGCGTAGTAATATCGGTCAGTAAAAAGAAGAAAAAAAAAAGGGGTAAAGGCGCATCCTAACGGGTTTAAAAAGTAGCCGCGGAGTCGCAAAGTCAGTTTCTTCGCACTGCTAATCCGTTCGCGAGCGACGCGGTCCGACCTGTCGTAAACGCGTAAAAATGACCAAAGGTTTGCAAGTCGCGCAACCTTTTTTTTCCCTTCCTTGCATCGCTTTAAAATTCACCCTTTTACCCTACTCGCGAAAAGCGGCTTAGCGAGAAAAACGACGCGCACAAAAAGCAGTAAAACGTTTCACGTTTTTTTTTTTTTACCGTTCCCGAACCTCCTAATTCGAAAGTCACTGGGACGCGTTTTTTTACTAACCCCCCTCGCCGCCCCTTGTTCGGGCTGCATCATTTTTTTCCCTCGAGGTTCGCTTTTTTCGCGGGCCTCTACCCTTTTCAAGACGTCGCGCATTTTTTTGTCTCTCTTTTCTCTTTTTTTTTTTTATCGAACACGGTCGCGGAACGTAAAAGACTCGGTGCGAGGGGGGGGGGGGGAAGAGTCGGGCATCGACCGGTGAAATATTGCTCAACCACCAGATCCGGGCGAGAGTGAAAGAGTTAATTGCTTTCTCTTCCTTGACCGCGCTCTCCGTGGACGCCCGGCACCGCGACGCCGGATCACGGCGTGCACGCACGTTTCTTCTCTGGCCCGCTTTCGAAACTTCTTGTAAACGGGGTACTACTGCACACGGCGCTTGGTTCGTAGCCCGGCCGAATCTCTGTTCCCCGAACGCGAACCGACGGAATTCGAATTCGTTGTTAAACTTGAAAGGGTCGAGAGCTGAAATTTCGTAAGTTCGATAGGTCCGAGGTGGAGATAGAGGATGATGCAGGCGGGAGCGTGCCCGAGTGGAAAGCCCGAGCGAATTAGAAACTTGTTTGGGCGCGTTGCGTAAAAATTCAAATGAGATCGAGGTAAACAGCGTGCAATAAGGCATCTCTTGAAATGAATTGCTCAATAAGTTACACGCAAATCGAGCGAGAAACGTTGAACGCTGTCTCTCGTAAGTTTCCCATCGAAGTCCTGCTACGAGTTAGAAAGTAATACGGGGGTACGTTGTTTCGCGCTATCGCACCGATACGCGTCTCAAGTGTAATCGTGCAAATTAAAAAGGTTCAGGGGAAAAGCACTTGCCTCCGTTGCAACTGCCGCTTAAAAATCTCAACCCGACCTAAAAGCAAAACACGGCGCCTATCCCTCGAATACAAAGATAAAATATCCGAAGCAACTATTCCATCCCCTTGCTGTCCGTGGAGCAACCGCGAAAAGGAAAAAGCCAGAATCCTCTGATTAACGGTCGGTGGAATTATCGGGGTAGGAAACGTGCTCTCAGTGGTCTAATCAGGCCGCGAGGAAAATGCGCGCGGAAAGTGACGCTCGTCGGCGTCGGTCGCCGCGCTGTTCGCGCGGTGGGGCTAGAGACTGTTATCGGTGAGGTGGGACGGCGGGCGAGGAGTACGGTCGGATTGCGAGCGTCGAGGTCGCCGGGTCGTTGACCGGCGAGGGTAGCACTCACCCTAACTAGGCCAGCGGATCTCTCTTTCTCTGGTTTCCCACCACACCGCCCATCGGCTCCCACCGCGAAGCCGCTTCCATTCCCCTACCAGCGCGGCACGGCTCCCTCGATTACTCTTTAGCTCGCGCCTCATCCTCGCCGCCTCTCTCGGACGGTCCATGGTTCTGCTATTTTCGCGGGGGCCACTCGACACGGATATATAAGGTCCGCCTACGTTCGGCGGGATAATTTACGTTTATCGAGGCCGTTCCACCCTGTCCCCACTACCGCCGGGGACAGCGCGTGCAAACGGAGGGCGGAAAAGCGCGCTTCCCCTTCGAAACCGAGCGGGGGGGCTGTATTGCCATGATTAACGTATCACGAGACAGGGAACAAGCTGTACTTTTATGGCAACTGCACAACAGGCACGGGAGTTTTCCAGCGGAACACGTGCTCCGCGTCGAAGGCGCCGATGAAAAGGGGTTGAATTCAAATCTTAACCCAGATATAATTACGTGTTTTAACACGCCTCTTCTCTCTACTTTTCCTCCCGAACCTCGCGTTTCTTTATCCCGCGTCCCATATTCACGACTCGCGCTAAGAAGCTCGCACCGCCTGCCCCCGCCTGTATGCATTCAAAGGGGTAAACAGGCCGCGAGGGCGGCAAAGGAACAATACACGACGCCTGTTTACGCGCCTCGGTGAAGTTCAATCGCGACTGGTCCACTTTTCGCGATTGCTTCTACTCCGCCGGAGAACCGAGAGTCCGCTATCACCGTGTCTTAAAAATGGTACACAACAAACGCGCGGACATTTTTCCACCCCCCCAATGAATTCTCTCGATAATTATCTCGCGTTAGAAAACAATAAACGCGAAACGCTTTAGCGATAACAGGACAGAATTGCCGAGCTTTCGAGAGCGGACGCGAGGTTGGGCCTGGTGTGGGGGGTGGTTTCTCGGTGTAGAGATAATATCCGTAGGCAAGGGGGCGACAGGTTGGTAGAAATGTGCTATACTTAGCAGCCGTCCGAGGGAGGGGGTGGCAATACCAGGGCTGGCTGGTAGGTCAGAGGTCGTTGTCCTCGGGGCTGCTACCCTCTGCTCGTCCGCCCCACCGACACCTCCCTTCGTCCGTAACCGTGCCTCCTCAACCGAGTTTCCGGGGGTTCACTGTGCGAGCCCGTCGCGAAGCTTGCTCGAATTTCCGTGAAACGCGCGGAATCGTCCGCGATCCGCTCGTATTCCCTTCAGAGGCCGAACACGCTCGATTCGATTCGTGCGCAACTTTCGAGTTACTTCCGAGTGAAGTCGCGAAATTGGTTTTCACTTGATACAGACATTTAAGAAACAATACCGTTTCTTTATTGGCGAAAGGGATCCGATTCACGCGACTCGCTCTCGCCTCGTGACCGCGGCGATAGACGCAAACGACGCGCTGGCTCTATCCGTTCCAATTTTAGGCTCCAGCTCTTGCACCGCTCTAACAGCGGATAATAGAACTTGGGACGCATTAGGGAGAGGCGCGCTGGTTCCCTCTAATTTTACACGCGATACCGCGTCAGGAACGCGGCAATCGCTCCCGATAAACGATATCCCCCGTTTCGAGTCGATCCGAAAACATTTCAAGGAAAGCTAACCGCGATATGAATCTTTCATCAACCCTGAACAGGAAGAAAGCAGCCAAAGCGCGTGCAAATCCACGGGCAAGCGCCTGGATCGAAAGAGGAGATATCGAATCGGCTGCGAGAGCCCGCTTCCCTTTCATCGGCATCCGGACGAACCGCCTTCGCCGATGTGCATCCTCGACTTCCTGGTCGAACCACTCTTACTTTCCTCCCGGTGAACCGTGACTCGATCGCGCCGCGCCGTTCCGGATAATAGAAAGACCCGGGGGCACACGGTGCAACCGGTGCGTACGTTTCTCCGAACGCCGCGACTACGGACAATTTTACCGTTCTCGTTTCGCGTGCGACCGGTGAAAGCGCAGATCGGGGCAACGGGTGCGCGTCGAATCACGGGGCTGCGAAACGGAATTATGTATCTCGGCATGGCTCGATGCAGTCCTTTCGCGCTCGAAGGTGTCTAAGAAACGAACGGGCGAGGGGCAGTGCTGTTCGCGAGCCCCGGGAATCCTCGAAACTCGCGATCGCGATGAACGAAAAGTTCGCAAGGCTTGGAAAAGAACGAAAACGTTTGCGAAGGGTTGTGATTTACGAATGAAGATGCATTGATCTTTAAACGCTGTTTTTCTTCCATTGAAAGGTCAGCGATAAGGCTGGCATCGATTTTCAGTGAACCCCGCGGAAAAGCATCCCCGCTTCTCCTCCCCGCCGCGTCCCGAAGGACTCGATTTTCGCGATCGGTTCAGCGAACTCTCCGTCAGAAGAATCGCGCGCGCACGCTGCCACTCTGATAAGGGTCCAAGCTCGCGGCCGATAAGAGCTCCGACACGGTTCGAGGTTGTTCACCTTGGTCGCGCGAGAACGAGAGGGAAACTCGTGGACGAGGATAGCGCGGCGCTTTTTGGTCCGCGCGCGGCGCGGCGTCCGCCGACAGCCGCCAAAAGGGAGCAAGGAGAGGCGAGCCGCGGGTGCGAGCGAGATTAGAGGAGGAGAGCGGATCGTGCTACACTCTTATCGGGCTTCTCGGGTCGGTTCTGCTTGCGGTGTAGATCGTAGGGAGCGTAGCGAGATTAGAACGACCCCGAGAGCAGCTCGGAGTGTCGACGAACCGTTCCCTGATTGGGCGATGGGGCGAGTCAACGCTCCTCTCTCGCGATCGCGAGGGGGGACGACACGACACCGTGGGTGAGCAGCAGCATTTACGCGACCGGAGCGGGGGTGCAATCGTTGATCGGGAGAGGACACAGCCGCATCAATCGAGGTCACCAGGAGGAGGCCAGGCCGTTGCCCGTGTGTCTTGCTTTTTCAGGTTAGCCAGCCGCTCGGCACGGGCGTAATTAGAAAATGCCCGATGGAGTTCGCGGACCGCGGTGTCGAAACGCCACACCCCTTCGCCCCGAGCCGCGAGGAGTGCGGGACTGCAGCGATCCTGTTAAAAATGCTTAGAGAGTAATCGCACTCCAAAGAACTGTCCGATCGAAATAAGAGGGGGTTGCAAAGGAACCGTTCAGGATCAGTGGCATAGAAATTACTATTAAAATGCGGAAATTCGGAACGCACCGGAGCGGGAACGGCTCGATCGCGACCCGCCTCATAGTTACGCTTGTTGAGCCAGGTCAGTGCTTCGAATAGCGGATTCAACGGGGACGGAGGAACGGTGAAAGCGTTTCGGTGTGGCTGCCTGGCGAGAGTGATCGTGGTCCAGCGCCGCGGCTAACTTTCTCCGCCGGGACGGCCGCGGCTCGAGATTTCGGGGAGAAGAAATCGAGGAAGAAAGAGAGAGTAACGAGCTGGTAGCCCGCGCGTAATTCACTATCGCGCGGTTACGTAAGAGGGTCTACGAGGAGAATTCTCAGCCGGTTGAACGAACCTGTGGCCACTCGTATGACGCGCGATTATTGCGCGTACTCTCGTCGAGGGCTCTTTCCACCTTCTCCACCTGGCGCACGTAATTCCTTTGCGCGTGAAACGCTCCCTTCGATTACGTCATTCAATCCGAATACACCTCCCCTATCCTAAATCGCAGCTAACAGAGGAAACCGAGCGCGAACGAAAAAGGAAAGACAGTTCTAAAATAGAAAGTGGGTGATGGATATTGCGTGGAACAAAAGGTAGGCGAACGCTTGTGAACGGGTTCGCGCGGGTCCGCGGCTGTACATGCGAGAGGTACATCTGTGCCTTTTACGCGAGCAGCACAAGGGGGCGAACGGGTTAGCCGAGTGCGGTGGTGACCTTCGCTGACAGTCGTGGGTGGGGAGGTTGGTGGAGTAGCTAAACTACACCGAACCAGGAGCAGAAGGAGAGAGGGAGAGGGAGAGAGAGAGAGAGAGAGAGAGAGAGAGAGAGAGCGACGAGAACGGGTCGGTAGGGAGACCCAGTTCGAGTTTGTTGAACCGACCCGGCGGCGATTGGCCACACGAGTCGCGGAGTTCACTCTGCTTGCCGAACGGCGGTAGGAGATGGCAAGAGAGGAGGCGCGGAGCGACGTGGTGGAGGGCCGCGCTCGGTTAATTTCATCTTGCCCCAGTTACGGGCCAGGCAGGGTGAACGAACTAGCCTCGCGCCAAGGCCCCACCGACCTACTTTCCTGTTCTACGGACCGCCCGCGAGAGAAAGAGACCGACGCGCGCTGCGAGTTCACGACGCCGAGTTCAGAACGGACGGAGAGAGAGAGAGAGAGAGAGAGGAGAGCGTCGCGAGAAGGGGAGGATACGTGGAAGCGCACGAACAGGAAGGAGAGAGGCGAACGCGTGCACAGAGAGGGGGGGGGGGGAGTTGAACACTCTAGGGTGGGAGCCCCACTAGGGGGGTTCGCTATCTAGGCTAGAACCACGGGAAGAACGAGGAGAGGGAAGAGCAGGTGGAACAGAGACGGCGAAATCGAGGAACGGAGGGGGAGAAAAATTGCCGGAGCGCCGAGTGGAAGGCCGCCGACCGAGGGCAACGAACTAGCCTCGTCCCGGGCCCCGCGACCTACATTCCAACCCCCGCTGGAAAGTGAAACCGCCTCTTTCTCCATTTCTTCCTGCCTGAATTGTGATACGCGCTAAGCGTTAAGAATGCTTCTACGAGGCCCGATATACGTGTGCACGTTACACGCGGATACGCATGCATTACAGGTGACGACCCGACAATTTGATACGATCGGGGGGGAAAACTCTCTCTTTCGTTCGGCGCACGCATACGTCATCGTCGCGATGTTTCGTTTTTTTTTTTCTTCAGGAGATGGTTCGTGTTCGTTGCAATGTCGCTTACCGGCCAACACTCGTCCCAATAGGTTCTCGCTATCCTGGGGTGCACCGCGACAGCAGACCTGTGCCGACTGTTCCTTCTCGTTGTCCAGGGGCTCGCTGGAGGGTGAAAGAATATCGCCGGATCGCTGTTGTTCCTCGGCCGCACTGCCACCACGGGGCTTGAACTCTTGCACGGTCATCTCTCGATGGAAACGACGAAGTCCGCCGCGATTAATTGCACACCGACCTCCGCGGTTTCCCCGCTCTACCGATGCTTTCCCTGTTTTTTTTTTTTTTTTCTACACGGCGGTTATCACCGAAGTTCTCGCGCCGATCGTCCTGCCGATAGTCTCACGTGTAAACAAGCGCACCGCTGGCATAACCCGACGCGCTCTCCCATGCGACCGTGCGAACTTTCAGTTCGCCAGCGTCAGTTACCCTCCGCTCCACTGTTTCGATCCATCCGATTCATTTCTTGACAATTCACTATCCGAAACCCGTTTCCACCTGTCGAGCAAACGTTCACGAGGGCGCACCGCTCGGGAAGACTGAACGGTCCGTTCTCAATGTTTCGCGTATCGGTCCTGCTCGACCACGTTCGCGGAAAAACTACCCCCTTCGCTCCGTTCGAACCGGCCACACTTTCCGACCGCACGACGACACGTGTATCACCGCGACGGTAGGAGATTCCCTTGGTACGACGACCGCGTGGTTCTCGCGGCAGCTCGAAATCGAAACTTGCGCGTTTATAAGTTTGATGTGTGTTGTGTTTGGCGTGCGATACGGTGCGCGAGTGAGTTCACCGCGGCGTGGCGTGCCGCGGCTTCGCGGCGCCTGCGCCTCGCGCTCCACGGTGAACATTGTCGTCACACGACCGGCGGGCACCCCGCGCTCGTTTGAACCGCGACACCGCGATACTACAATCTCGTTTCACAATTGTGTTTCGTTCGAATACGAATTACAATCGCGGAGGTGTTGCCTTTGCTGAAGCCTTATCAAATACGAAGCGTGCAGCAAGGAGAGCCAACAGGCGACACCCAAGCGCGCGTGTACACGGTTGTGCAATACGAATCCTATTTAAATCGGGGTAACGTTCGCTCGAGGTGCTCCTCGGTGATCGAACGTAAAAATCGTTTCGCGACCCGGCGCATTTCCGCCGCGCGGTTGATCTTATCGTGTCCGAGATCCGATGGTATATCCTCGAGGCACGACCGGCTCGTTCCTATGGCCAATTGGCACGGTTGACCCGTCATTAGGATCAAGGATTTTTATCGGTAGCGCGTGGAGGCTTGGCCTGGCCTTTATTATGCGTCGATGGTTAGCCTCATCGTATCAGCCTTATGCCGCAACCCACGGTGGACAAAAGTAAATTCGTAGTCAAGGATCACCATGAAACCGGCGGTCCTATTTAGCGCGTTTCAGCCTCGCGCCAAATTTACCCGCGGGCTGACTCGAAATTCCACGCACCGACGACGAAACGGCCGACGGGCGAGCATTAGGCGCCGATATCGACGCTCGCAGCTCGTGGACAGGAAAGCGTGGCCGCGCTATGAATGGCCTGAACGCCGCGGCGCCAAAGGTGTACGTTCCTGATCGATGCGATACACAATCAACGGTGGTGGCCGGTGCGTTCTCCTGTTGCGCTCTGCACCGACTCGCTCCAACGGTGAAAGTAGCTTAACCGAGAGACGCGCACACGCGTCTCCGCGTACAGACTCCTCGCGTCTCGGATGAACGCGTCGCCCACGTCCACGGAAAGTAGAAGCTGGATCGCGGGTGATCGGGACGAGCGCCCAAGGCGAGAGTCTTCCCTGATCCGACGCAGCCGGCCAACTCGACGACTAACCTGCCTCAAATTGCCGGACACCTTTCCTTCGATTTTATCTAGAGCTCTCGAGCCACCGAGGCGGGTCTTCGCCGAATTTCGAGTAGCCGTGTGGAGTTCTGTCGATTCGGTCCGGCCAGGCTTTCCCCCAGAAATCGTTGGATTAATTTAAGCACGAGTCGATAAGAGTTCGGTGAACTTATCAGGGATTGTCAGCGATGTCCAGTTCAGCCGGTCATCGATAAGCATTTAAATACCAAAGCCCGGGGATTCTTCATAGTTGTTTCACGGGGATGTATCGAGGATTATTATCGTATATTGATTTCGCTTGTTTATCGCTGTTTGCAATTTCTTACGAGTCAGCTCCGGTAATCCCCTCGTAATTGATCGCCTTTTGTAATCCACCTCGTTTCGGCCTCGTTCGATTTTTACTCCTTTGTTCCTTAAAGTGTGTCACCGCGCGGACTCGCGTTACATTCGTCAGGTGTGCGCGCGCGCGGACCGTGATATCAAGATCATCGTGCACGATGATTCGGGGCGCGCGAAAATTCCGCGCCGGCTTTTCCCGTGGGAATTTCGACGCCGACGGAGCGCGGGGGCCGGCTCTCCGCGCGACGGAAGGTTGAATCTAAATTGATGCAAACTGGGCGCAGTCCAAGCCTAACCTGCCCTAACTACGGGCCTTGAATAAACGGTTAGCGCGCAGCGCGCGGTGGTAGCGGTCAGCGGTGAACCGACGCGGTGCCGTCCAAACGGGAATCATTCTAGGACCACCATCAGCATCGGGCCTCCGCTTTCACTTTCGTTCCCTTCAGGTTTCTTTTTTTTTTCCACGCCCCCGGAGACACGGGACTTCGATCTTCCATCGTCGAGCACGGGAGCTCGTCGTCTCAGCCGAATCGATGCGCGCGCGTTCGTCCGAGATTCGATGAACGTTTGACGCGACGCAGCGGCACGGTTTCGCGGATATCGTCCATCCGGCCACCGCATCGGCGTTAGATTAGTTTCTATTCAAATAGGGCAAGCGGCAGTTAAGGGTTTAAACGCTTTCAGCTGGAAGGCCACGGAGGAACGAGTCTCGTTGGACGACGTCTGTTTGCGTCTGGATCATGGTCATCGTGTAGATTCGCTAAACGGTCGGAATTGGATATATTACCATAGCCTGTCGCTCTCGACGTTGACTATTTCTAAATATAATCGAAGCACGACCTACCCTAACTACGGCTCGCGATCGTAGACGCGAATTAACGGGAACGTTCGAAGGGAGATTCGTTTCCTGCGCGCTCCGGCATCGATCGGGCGCGATGTAGTTTCGGAAAGGAGAATCAAAGATGGGGAGGTTAGGGGGGGGGGGGGGAGATCCGTTCCGTAGTTTCTCGCCTTCGCTTTCCGCTGAAAAGGCGGTGGTCAGGCTGCTGCTCCGCGAACACCCTTTGCGCGAGCAACAGGGAAGATTTATCATCCCCCTAGATCCTCGAGCTTCCATGCCGGAGAGCGTGTGATCGAGACTACGGGCTATACCTGGAACACCTGTTAGCTGATCCTCTCAGCGCTTCGAGAGTTCGAGGGTCGCGTTGAAAGAAAAAAAAAAAGGAAGAATAAACGCACGATCCGGTCCGCGAATGTAAACGCCGGGGAAAAGTTTTTCCCGTCGCGAGAGCGACACCCTTGCAAAGTTCAACTTCGCTCGAGGTCTTCTCGCTCCCTTACGGAGCGGAGAGCGAGGAAAACGAACGTTCTAATTTGAACTCTAATTAAATTCCAGCTAGGTTGACGTTTGGAAAGGTCTCGAGGGGATTGCGCGCCGCGGGAAGAGAGTACACACGAGAAGCTTTCGTAACGGGCGGTAAGAATAGATATTGCAGGAGGGATCAAAGGGAGGTAATAAAAAACCGAATTCTCCGGCGATAAGATAGCGGAGAATTGTAAGATAATGAATGCTGAATCAACCTTCCTGAATGCTTGATTGTGCTCCATGATATAATATTGTTTCAGTTTATCCGCTGCACCATAGGATATCCGCTCCCATGTTTTTCAGCTTAATAAATAAATGATAAAAAGCTTGCACTCATTGGTTCTACCATTAATCCCGGTACAGTTAAAAAAGAAACAACATTAGTCTTTCTTGAAACTTAAGCTAAACCAACGTCTCTATAAAAATACCTTTGAATGGAACAAGATTGCGGCCAGCCATGAAACCCGAGGGAAAAGTCGAGCGTGCTTTCGAACTGATTCTCGTTTTCGCCGCGAAACGCGCCAAGGTAACGAAGGTCCACCCGATAGCGGTTGGAAATTCGCAAATTCTCGAACACCCACCACGCGGGGGGGCCAGCGACGTTCCGAGTCGTCGGATAGAAAATTTACGACCGTCGACCGGGGAGAGTAAAGCGGTTACGGGGTTGCGGCCAAATTTTATGGCTGCGGTTTTCGCGCTCTCTTCACGCGGCGCGACTGTAAATCCCGTCGAAACGGTTCTTACGTTACGCGCCCGTAAATCACTCGAGACGCCAAAAGGTTTTGTCGCTGTTCTTACGGGGACCGATTCGATCTTCGACCGGGCGCAAACGACAAATCGGCGTGTCCGCCGCTACCGAAATAGACAATCTTCGAGGATACCCGCCTGCTTGCGGGCCAGCTGTGGGTCAATAGGCGCGACCGTTGCTTCCGCGAAGATTCGATACGGTAGGAGAAAAAGGAGACGATCTCCGATAGACTTTGTCGATCTCTAACGCCGTGCTTAAACAATTCCGTGTCCCGTTTCATCGAAAACGAAAGACGCCGAGCATGCCTACGAGAGCGAAGTAGCGCGGGAGCGATGCAAGCACGTGCGCGTGCACGCCTTGCCCACGTGTATCCAGCTCTTCCATCGGCCGGCGGATACAGGCAGGGGTATAATTTTATTGCATTCTGATGCAGGCCTACTTGTACCGCGAGACAATGGTCCCCAGGTAGATATGCAACCGGCTACGACAGATACGTCGGCGCAACGTACTCATAGACTCGCGTGGGACTTCGAGTGCCCCGAGTTGCGACAGCTCCTCGGTCGAAGGAATTTTTTTGACGAGCAGGTTGCACTGCTCTCGGTTCCCACCGTTCGATCGCGCTGATTCCCGAATCGAGAGGACACGCTCGCCTAAAAGATCCGTGAAGAAACGCGCGACTAACCGGCAACGGAAGCGGACGAGGAATTGAGAAAACCCGACTGGGACCAGCCCTCTGACCTGCTCCGCGCCGTGGCGAGAATCAAGACGGTGTTGTCTAAGAGGAAAACATTCGTATCGCATTGAAACCGGTGGGCGCCGCTCTTTGCAACGGCGCGGTTCGTTTATCAGTGGCCCGTATATCCAAATTGACCAGCGCCGCGACGATGAATGCGGTCGTGGGTATCGCGATCCCGTATCGAACCACCCGCGGCTCCAGCCGCGAGTTTCGTTCGTTTCGCACGTACGGCGATCGTGTCGCACCGCGCTACCATAAAATCGCCACGTCCGCATAAATCCGCGGATCGATCCGTTCGATAAAACGGGACTAGCAACGAGGCGGTGAAAACGCGCGGCGGCTCTCTTACGACAGGCGAACAGTTACGACGCCCGTGGGGTGAAGGAACTTTATCTGACTGTCGACTTATCCGGTAGCGTAACGCTGCGTTTTTTAACGCAACGCGAGTGGAAATCGTTTCCGCGTTTCTGTCCCGCTTTTGCTCGGCCCGCGCGATACGTTCGCGATAACGATAGACGTTGCTTCGTTCGAGGAACATTTCGTTGGTCGTAAGTGATGATTTCTCTTTTTTTTTTTCGTTGGATCGGCTGGAAATTGATTATTCAAGGAGTACAGTCGACGAATGAATTAACTCGCACATCCGGCACAAGTCGTCCATCGACAGTCGCGTGTGTCTCGCTTCGTTTCCAACTTTGGATGCACGGGCTACACTTTCCCGGCTCGATCGTCCCGATCGATCTACCTCGGCCAGGCCTACGCCTCTACGCTTGTGAAACAGGGACGAGACCCGGTTACCCACATTCTACGCCAGGTATTGGCCGGTAATTAAATAGCCGCCGATTATCGAACGCCCGAGCTGATCGCGCGTCAAATGCCATTTATTATTGTGCACACTACTTTTGGATGTCTTGTCAATAAAGCATTTTCATATGTTCATACGAACCCTTCTCCATTTATTTAACCGCAGTAATACGTAGTACAAGTTTGGTCCCAACCTTTCTTGGACACCCTGCATGCGACGGATGTAGACGGACGGCGGAATTTCTGGGAGCAGAATTTCCAATATTCATTGGAGTCCGTTCTTGGAATTGATCGGTTCACGTTTTCCCAATATTTATGGATTTTCAGTTTCCCAATCTTCCCCTCCATTTATCTGTCACCCGTTCTTCTAATCTTTACTTTCCTTCGCCACTTTCTCCGCCGCTTCCTACTTCCACGCTCGCCGTTTCCCAATCCCCGTCCCCGACGCACTTTTTTAACGCCCCCTCCGCCGCCGACGAAGGTGAAATTCATCAGAGGGGCCCATTCACGGTTCCTAAGGCCACGTTAATCTAAACGCCGCGGTGTTTGTCCAGCAATTTGACACCGAGTTTCGAATTGACTTTACGCAATCCACGGCACTATACATACCTGGATGCACGAGCCCATCGAATGAAACGTACAAATTAAGCAGAGCTGAAAAGAAAATCTGCCGCGAGGTGCGCACACGCGCAGGCCGAGCGCTGTGCCGATCATGTAACACGGCCGTACACTTTCTAATGCCTCGCGGAATCACGTAATCTCGCGTGTACCGCTCTCAATGAACCAATTAATTTCTTCGCGCGTTTATTGGCTCAACTTATTAATGCAGATAACTGTCGATTTCGTGAAACGATCGCAGTGAAAAAGGTTAAATGATTAACTTGCTCTATGTTTTTCGTTTATGAGGATCGGCGAGTTATGCGGTATCAGACGCGGATGCGTCGCACGTTTTCGCCGCGATCGGCATTAATTTCCGACACGCGGGAGCAACAATCTCGTCGGTCGATCGACTCCGCTCGTCCCGGCGACGCGCGGTGCTCGGATCCGACGCCTCGTTTCGTAACACCGTGACGGCACCGTCAAATTTTCTCGCGCCAGGGTCACGATAACGCGGACACTCCGCTCCGAGCATCCCGTTCTCGTGTGAAAGAAATGAACAAACGTCGGCGGGGTCTGTTGTGGAATTCCTTCGGTGGCGAGACGGCCGATCGTCGGTTTGCATAAAGTGGCACGGCCGATTGCTCAACGTTCGGTTAGCCCGCGTTGGGCAACGCGGGTGCCCTACAAAAACGAAAAGGAAAGAAGCGAAAGGAAAATTCGGTCAGCGGGTTCGCGTTCACGCGTTCACCCGAAAACACGGGACACCCGGCCGTTGTACGATCCGGCCGAAGGTAACGTCAAAGCGTAATCAGTGATTCAACGAGAGTAATATCTCTAATCGGAGGGGGAACGAGAGAAATCTCGGGAATGAAAATGATATCGGGTAAAGGAGCCTTCCATTTCCCGAGCCGCCGAAAAAAAAAAACAACAAATCCTCTCTCACCTCAGCTCTAATCGTCCGTCGCCCCTTATCGGCGAGCAAACGAACAGACCCTTTTCTTTTACAAATCAAACAGCGTAATCAACCGCGTTTCCGCTGGTTCTCCAAACACTCCCAAGATTTCGTAGCGATCCGAAAGAACGGGCGAGCACTCCCCGATTACCATCTTCCGCGGAGCTATCGCGTCCTCCGCTTACGCGCGCCCGTATCAGAGCTCGTGTCTTATATTAGACGCGGTCAAAGTGCAACGCCCTCGGTCGGAGCACGGGGTCGAGTGCTGCCCTCCCCTCCTACGCTCGCGCCGTTTTTTTCTTTTTCACAGAGTGAACATTTCGAGTCCCTCTGTCCAGCGACAGCGCGCGAATCGGTTTATTCCTATCGCGCTCCCCCACCCCCGAAAGCGGGGCACGACCGCCAGAGGAAAGAACGCGAAAGCCGGGCTAAATGCGGAGGAAAGAATCCTCTCGGTCTCATCTGGCCTCGGTGCGCGGTCTCCTCTCGCGCGCTTGCCCGCTCGCAGCCTGCGAGAGGAGCAAGGGTGAACGACCGCTCACTGGGACAGCCAGGCCGTTGCATCGGAATCGCATACGCGATGCATTCGTCACGTACCGCGGCCGTGTGCAGGTGAGCCGCGATCCGCCCGATTGATTTTTACCCGACTCCCACCACTTGCCTCCGCTGTCCCTTTTCGCTGTTTGGCCGGGGGCGGATTGGGTGACGCTGATCGTCGAATAACCATTATCTCTAATAGTCTTGAGGAATGAAATCTCCGTGAACGGACAAACTATTTCTCTAGCTCAAAATAAAAAGGTGAGGACTCCCTTTTATTTTGGGCTAGAGAAATGATTTGTCCATTCAACAATAATTTGTCCAAGTTATCATTAGACTTTTATGCAAATTCATATTTTCCAGAATATAGTAAGAACAGTGGAACTTCAGTAGAGAATTATTTCACCTATCAGGTATTTTGAACAGCACTAGAATTTTGATATTTTGTATATTTTATCATATTACGTGCATTTTGTGCAATTCAACATGTACGAATTTCTTGTGAACGCATAAAAATCCGCAGTCTAGTCACCACGTTTAAAATACAACTTCTTTGGATTTAGGAGGAAATCGATAATCGCATTTTGTGGGAGTGCTCTGATCAGGGTTGCTGTGATATCATGCCTCTATCGCCATGGCGGTCCGTTGATTACACGATTGATCCTCATGCATGTTCAACGAGGATCAACCGCTTTGGTTTTTTCGAATGGACAAGAGCTTTATTTATGAGGCGATTAAAGTTGAAGGACCGAAACGGTGAATGGCCCAGTCGTTGGGCGACGACCAGCATGGATCCTAACGTGATGCATCACTATTTAATAATTCCACGACGCCGGCATGAATATGAATGAAGGTATATTCGCAGGGGTGTAGCTCGAATATAGAAGCCGCATTAATTTCGAGGCGGAGAAAATCGAGGAGTAACTGTTAGGCGGTGCAGAGAAGTGCACGCGATCGCGACACTACGTGGGCGCGACTAGAAAGTCGTGGAAAAGTAACAACTTTCTACCTCGATTGCATTTTCTTACGTCACGCTGCGACCCTTCCCGCAACTCTCTGCTCGTGTCTACCAATTATTATAAAAGTGAATCTTGGTCGGTTCTTCACTGTGCTGCAACGAACGAAGACCAATCAATTGATCCGCACTTGTGTACCACGTAATGCTTAATTAAAATACGCGACACAGACTAGACGCGCCGGCTTAGCTCGGGGCTGGGCACAGAGATTCCTTGTTCCGTCCGCGCTGTGCACATACGCGCATCTATCTCGAAGGAGAGCAACGTTCGACTTTTTTCTCCGACCCATCGTTATCACAGCGCCGCACACACGTGCAAGCCTGGTCCCGCGTGTGGGTGCATCTTCGTAGAAGCAAGCCACTGACCTGCATCACTTCCTTCGCTGCGGATATCTGTCTACTCTACTGTTACCTTCCACTTTTCTACGTCCGCCCTGCGACGCTTCTGTACACACCTCGCCGCGCATAAATCACTCGACGCTCCCCTCCTTATCTATCCAAACAGCGAAGCTGCGAATAGATGATTCTCGACCACGGTGTAATTACTTCAAAGCGTGTCCAAATGCGTTAAGGAAAATTTCTATTATCGATAAGATGAAAACCAGTGAAACCGTCACCGTTCGATGAAGTCCGTGGACTTCTACGGAATACAGCAAATCGATAACAGTAATTCTCCGAGGACGAATCACCTCGATATTTTCCACCCCCGGAACCGCGTTCCCCGGCTGCAGTTTCATTTCTCAAAATTAATGCTCGCCCGTGGTAGGGACACCTGCAGCAGCGGTTGCATGCGGCGTCGGCCAAGTAAACGGTGCAATCGACGATAATAAGCGAGCGAAACGCTAGGCGGCTAAGGCAGCGACAAATTGCAGCGGGCAAAATATCGGGACCCGGTTTATGGTGAAATCGGTGCGTTACAACGACCAACGTCTCTCCGCCACGTAACGTTGCTGATCCGTGCCACAGGTTACGCGGCTGCCACGTAGTTGCAAGCGGTGCACGGTCGTGGCGTTTTATAAAACGACCGCGCACCTTGGTCATTGTCTGCTATCGTTGCACAAATACCAAACCGACTCGTTCTAAATTCGTCTCTGACTCCGGCTCGAAAATAGCCCTCGCCTTAATACCTACGGAATCTTTTATCGATATTTCACTGTGTCGAATGTATCCCGTGGATGCAGAATTTTTTTTCAGATTGTCACACTCGCTCGCAATTTCGGGGTTTCCGTTGAAATTTTCCTTGTATATCTTCAGCGTATACGATTTTCCACGTTTATCTCCCGATGAAAAAATTTCGTACGAGATTCACGTTTCTCGGTAACGGATTTCAATCCTTCCCATTTCCCGATAAAATTCTTTTCCGCGGGCGTTGCTGGAACGCGAAGCGAATGTCTCTCGATGCATCCTCTCTTTGGTTTCCATCGCGTCAATTAATCCGGGACGTTCGTCCGCTGCCGTATGTAGAGCGTAATAGGGGAAAGGGACGAACGGCGGTGGTCGGTGTATTAGAAACGTAGCCGATCGTGCAACGATCGCGACCGCATACAAAACAATGAGCGTTATTTGCTACTTTAAACAGATTCGAACCGCAGATTACGCTCCGGCGTGCACTTTACCGTTTTGCAAACTGCATCCGCGATTCATAATCCAGGCGGCGCATGAAATACCGGTCGCGATACGTGGGACGAGTATTATCCGTCGCTGTCGCATGCTCGCGTAGTCCGCGGCGATACCGATCTGAAAACTACGCGCGCCTTCTCCTCGTTTGCAGAACCTTGGAAGCGCTCGGTGAACGCTGCACTTGGAGCAGGATCGCGCACGTACAGCGCGTAGAACGCGATTAGCATGGAATCCTCCCCCGCTCTTCTCAGGCAAGTGATTTTTAATATCCGGCAGAGGTAGTTCTCTGTAAATCGAATCGCGTATTAAAGACATCGACTACCTTCGTGCAATCGTTCAACGGCTATTCTTGTTCGACTGCGGATTAGAGGCTCGGTACACCCGGCACGTATGCCGGGCGCGTATGCACGTAGACGCGAGAAGCGTCCGTAGGCATGCATCTGCAGTGAACGCGTCGTTGCACTTGACGCGCGCGATACGCGATTCCGCGGTGCGAAGCGTCGTCGCGAGTTCACGGCGGTACGTTGTTCCACTGACAGAAGCGCCTCCTCCTCGCCCCTCGATCCTCCCTGACCGCGTCGGGCATCGCTAAGCCGTCACCTCCCGTTCTCCACCCTTAATTCCCCTTCCACCGATCGCTTTTCACAGGGTACCGAGTTTCGTGAAATGCATTAACTGCTGTCCGAACGATTCAGAAACAATTATCCAAGCTTGTTAGCCCCTTCGCCATTTGACCCGTCTAACGTGAAAAACCACCCCTGACCCTCCCCCGGACGAATCTCCAAGCCGGTCGCAACCGCCGCGCAATTAAACTTCTCGAGCCCTTCGTGATCCGGCTTAATCTCAACGCTTATTATCCAGCTTGCCACTGCTTAATCCCCCATCAGATTTTCCAACGTGTACGCGACGATCCCTATGATCCGCCGACGCTCGCTACTATCCGACCCTAGCGATCTGTCCGCGACAGTCCGCGATTCGCTCCGCGTGCTCCACATTAGGGTGTAGAACATTAGCGGTGGTTGTCGGGGCCACGGAAGACCGCGGGCCGATACTCCGCATTGTCCTAAATATAGGTGAGGGACGTGCACACCCGTCGTCGGAAACGGATCGTCTCGGGACCGTGTCGTCGTTGTTCAACTTCGCAGGGAGCGCAAGCGCCCGCGAACGGAGATAGCGTGGAATACCTTGCGAATCGTCGCGACTCGTCTCTCGATTCCCTAGCTATTTCGAGCCCTGGCACGTGGCCCCTTCTACGTGTCTACGTATCTACGTACGCGCCTTTTGCGACACACGCTCTCCTCTACGTGCCGGGGGTCGCGTAACACCCCCGATCCGCATTGTGCAGCGGCGTCGATCGAATATAGTTTCTCGGCTTTCGATTATTCCATCTACATATACACGCACGTGCGATTGAACGAGCGTCGACACCGGAGCGACGGCAAAGGGGAAGAATAGCGGGCGATCTGAATCAGCCGCTAATGAAATCGGGATGGTGGAACGCATGAAAAAACACGGTTGCCTCGTTTCATCCAGCCGGACTATCGCGTGGCGCCCGGCCGCGTGATTGCGCTACAGGTCATTTGATTCACAGTCCAGTGAATAGATCGTGCATGAATAAAGCGCGTATACATGCACGTATGTGAATCGATATATGCATGTGGGTTATTACATGGAACGCCGAATGCATCCTTGGATTTACATCTATCGAATCGCGAACTCGCCGCGCTCCTTGCCTGAACACGTTTGAAAAGAAATCGATCCGTTTCCCGGCTGTGTACCCGCGCGAAACACCTTGTGCTTCTTTTCACTGACTCCGCGACGCGCGTCGAGCTTCTTTCATGCAGAAGCACGCCTCGACCCTCGCTCCATATAGTTATTGATAGATCTTCGATGAGATCGATACGGTATACCTCGGGTGGTTCAAAGTCGGTCCGTCGATTTGCCATTGTGCGTCTCGAAAATCGAAAGTGATCTTCAGATGTCTAACTTTGGACACACTATGCGCACTTATTGTTATTATAAATCTTTGCCAGCGCATCGGTAATCTATCGCTACTAGTGCGATTAATATCAGTGGCACGCTGCGATGTACTTTAAACACATTTCTCCGTGCGGCCACGCAGCATCTTCCCCAACGAAACATCGTGCGTCTCCTCGACCCGCATCATCCACTTCTATTTATCAGCCCATAAGGAAAATCTCGGTCGCCAGAAGAGAAAAAAAAAAACAGGGATGGCGCGTGGGCACACGGTTGCTCGGTAAATCGGCGGTCCCGGATCGAGCGAGAGGACTCCCTTGGATTATGTACCTGGACGACCTAGAGGTCGGCACACTAGACGAATTATGTAGCACGGATTTTCGAGGCTGCGCAGGCCGGCCTCCTCCCACGTTCTGGAAGACGTAACCCAAGCCAGCCTAGAAACGGCTAGACGAAAAGCGTGCTAGCCGCGGAGAGACCGGAGGGTACGACCTCGCCGGGCCGTCGGCCTGGCACACGGTGACCTCCCTCGATCTAGGGCGCTGCAACCGTGCTCTGACGTCATGCTCACTCACGAACGAACGAACGTGAGCACAAGCGCGCGCGAAGCAACCATTTGCTCACTTTAGCCGAGTCAACCTGCACGTACACGTTGCTCTCGGTCGCGGGGGGTTTGCAAGCGTTCCTGCCCGCCGTGGCTCCTCGGGGCCGAGTAAAGGTTGCGGGGGTGGATCGTGAAGATGTATACCTAGCGCCGTATCATCCCCTTATAGCTGTGGCGTATCGTTTTGGATGGATAACGACTCCGACCGAGCCGTGAGTACGTGTATAGATGCAACGGATGTGCATTGGAGGGCAAGCAGCTTTTCCAATCTTCGGATGGACAGGAATTCGATTTGAGGTACCTTCCATTGATAGGATTCGTTCAAAGTATAACGAAATCCCTGACTTCCTGAACGGTCACGCCGACCGAACCCTTCGCACGATCTCGAGTAGACAACGGTTGCTCTAAACGTGCCTGCGAACGGATTGCGAAGTCCGCGCAACCGGAAGCGGAGGGCAGCCGGTAGCTAGGTGCGTACCGGCCGGTCGAAGAAGAATTAACGGCGTCGGTGAACGGCCGGGGGGTGGGCCGGCCTCACCTACAGTCTCTCTCTCTCTCTCTCTTTCTCTCGTTGCGAAAGCGTTCAGTTGCAGCTTACTTTCATCTGAATTATGCGGCTCTTGTATGCCGGGCCGTTACCGTTGCCCGTTGCCGTCGCCGTACACACAAGCGTATACGCAGAGGTGAACGCGTCACGTTAACAATGCACGGACTCTCGGCTAGTATGAATTATGATAAAGAGGCTGATATGGAGGGATAGGAGCGGCCCAGATACGAAGGACGGGCCGATGAACCACCGACTACTCGAGCGAAATTCACCGAGATCGCAGCGTTCGTCGGTCATTGATACATCGCTCTCGCACACGCCTAATGCCACCTGATAAGCTGCGCCCCTCGTTTCTTTTAAACGGAATCGATACACTCGATCGTCGTTCTTTTATAAATTTTACACGCACTCGAAATCGTCCATCCCTTCAATCGCGCTGCACGACTTCGAAACTCCGAACCAATTGCCACTCCTCGCCGTTCGCTTCATACAAGTTCAATCGAATCACCACTCTCGTGTGGCAAGCGCGAGTCGCGCGGGGAACGCCGCGATCGGGCAATAATAATCCAGGGACGATTAATCGATGAGGAACAGCTCGGGGAAATTGAGACATCGGCTCGGCACTCTCTCGCTCTCTCTCCCTTTTCCTCTCTTTCTCTCTGACTGTGACCTAAAAGTCAGATATATCACCCGGGAAAAAGCAGTCCACCCCGTCCGTCCTCGATGGTTCAACGGCCCGGAGACCTTCGTAATCGGGGACATATGATTCTACGTCGGGAGATGGGGTTGGAAAGCCGCTTTGGCCGCTCGCTCGACCGCGTGAAATAACCATGAGCCAGGGCTGGCCGCCTCGAGGGCAGCCGGCAAAATTTATAACTCGATATACCGTGTCATTTGCACCAAGCGTATACATACAGCCCTCCCCCTCTTCGTCGGGGACGCTTTCACGATGGAGATCCGGCTGATCCCGTGTCGCTCACGTGTCGGTGAAAGTTCAAAAAGCGTCAAGCCGCGACCTCCCCGACGAACCATTCGCCGAGGAACGATCGAACGAATTCGCCGATCGTCGGCTTAATTAATCAGCCGTCGACGCTCGTTCTTTAAGATCGGCGCCGGTTCAAGGTTAATGCGCGCGACGTCCCGCCTAATGAGCTTCCATTTACGCGCTCGATCGCTCGTAGTGGACGAACGCGGAGGGGTTACTCGGAAATTAGAACCCGTCTCAACGGTCCGGGTGGGGTAGGATTTTTCAGCGTTTGTCCGTGCTCGCCGAGTCGAACGGGGTCGAGAAGGCACGGATGATTAGCCGGGGCCTCCGCAGCTTCCATCCGGAGGTCGCGCGAGCTTTGAATTCCACGGAAACGTTTCCGCCAGCGTGGAAGGCGGTCGAATCGTTTTTTCGAACGTTCGGACGCGTCCCTTTCTACGGTGAAGCGACTAAACGAGAACGATGGTACAGCTTCTAAGGAAAATTGGAACCCCAAGGAAACTGAAGCGTTATCGAGTATTATTTAAAGTCCCGATACATCAATCGGTTCAATTTAATTCGACCGAAACAACGCAGGCCGTGTCTTTTCTATTCAAGAACATCGTTCGTCTTCGTGTACGTCACGGATGTCCTTTTCCGCCCCTTAGTCGCAATGTGATACGTGGCCTCGATTCCGAAGGTCGATCAGACGACGAACTACCCATCGGTAAACGGAGGGGGTGATCCCGCCGGCGTGCAGACCACACGTGCGCATCCTCAACCACCGTCTGACACACGCAACCTATCTTTTCCCTCTTCCCCTTGCAGGGATCAATTCGATGCCGAGAATCTTGGCACGCTTGCACGAGTCCTATATGTTACGCCCGCCCGATTCCTCGCGAATATGCTCAAAGGAAAGCTAACCGTTCAGAGCAGCATCCCTTACGCATAAATAAAAGAGTCGCGGATTTTACAGGACGTTCCAGGATTTTCGCTACTGCGTTTTTCTTCCTCTCCGAATGGTTCGTTCCCCGGAACGTGGAAGAACATTTTCACGTCGCAATAATTTCCAATCAACAAACTCGACCGGGCAGAGTAGCCACTAATTGGCGAGATCGAGTAACCCCCGTGCAAACTTCGGACGATTATGAACGCGGCCTAAGGCTAGCAATTCCGACCCAAGAGAGAGAGAGAGAGAGAGAGAGAGACACGAAGCAGCTCACCCCGTCCTCGAAGTGTCGGTGGTTCGTCGTCCGGCAACGGCCTTCGGAAATGGGGGCGCGTTCGTTCGTTCGTTCGTTCGCAGCTCCCAGAGCTCGCCCGACAGAGAGAACCTCATCCCTCGGGTAACCGGGACGACGAAGATGAAAATCACGCGGTATACGTCTAAGTATGAAAGAACGAAAGCGAGAGAGAGAGAGAGAGAGAGAGAGAGAGAGAGAGAGAGAGAGAGAGAATAGGAGAAAGGAGAGGAAAACGAAGGAAACTGCCGTTTCGGGACATCTCTGGGACAAGTTTGCGCCAAGTCCTCAGGATTCCTTCGGCTAAAGCTGCATCTCCCTTCTCTGTCCTCTTCTCGTTACCCAGAAGGGTGGAGATTGAAAAGGGAAGAAGCGAAAGTCTCCCGTAGCTACGTGTAACCGGTGCCCGACTTCGCAGTTAACAACAAACCGACACCGGGAAATCGATCCTGATCCAGTCCACGAACCCGAGGATCTCGCGGAATTCGAACAACGCCGACAGAGAGGAATCCGCGCGTCTCGTGTGTTAATCCCGGGGTTCTATTTAAATTTCCATAACTCCGCCGGTCGGATAGCGGTCTGGAATCTCGTGAATCAGCGGGACAAAGCGTAGGGCGAACGCGGCGGTGTAAACGTTGCGCAACGTTTTGCACGTGGAAGTTTCGGTGGAACGACGCGACGAAGGTTCGATGAAGATTGTTGGAAATTGATTTTGAAAGTGGTGCAGGAAGGAGGGCGGGTCTGGCGTTACTTGACGCGTTCGCGCCACGTTTGCCACCCCCTTTCGTGGGGTGGTTCGCATGATCTACCCTTCGGACCTTGCGCCGAACGGTGATCCTTCGTTTAATGTTTGCAAATCCCTCGATCGAAGATCCGCCGGTCGGTGTATCTGTTAAGGGTGAGCAGAATTCGAGTGGGCGCGACGAATGGGAATGAGTGGGCGCGGAGAAATTCAGCCTGGCCTGGTGAACGCATGCATCAACCGTGGAAAGAGTTCCCGATCTCGTAATCGCGTCGAACGCTAGCCGAGTTCGACGTCCGGAGCCGTACGCTCCGACTCGGAATCCGCTTGTTTCATAATGGTCGATCGAACGCACGGCCGCGCGAGCCTATATATCCTCGTCCGTCCGGGAAAGCGAGAACAACGCCGACATAACTGCAATGATTTCCCCTTCGCGGTACTAAAATTGCACACACCATCGATTACACGTCGAGCCGAGTGAAACTGTAATCGTAACGTTCTCGCATTCCCTGTTGGGCGCGGACGGATTGCATAGTTCTTCGAGAAGAGAACGCTCCGTTACGGAGGTGCTAACAAAAAAAAGAAAAAATAGTAGAGGATGCTCATACCGCGACAGGTGTTAATTTCGTAGACCGACGAAATTCCGAGACGCGATTTGGAAATGCAAATTGATGATTCTTGGAGAAAGCAACGTGAATTACAGTGTGGCCGTCGGGAAACGCGCGAGATTCCATTGACGATCCAGCTAAAGGCGAACGGAGGATTCTGTGAATCCTCGGCATCCGTTGGAACGTTACAGAATTCGATCGATCATCCCCTGGGAGAGAAGCGCCATGCGCGGCGGCGAACGAGGCTCGTTAGAAAGCGCCAAGGATACAGACCGCCCACTCGCGCGGCCAATGCAGATCGTAGCAACGGCACTGTTACGAAACTCATTAGCGGCTAAACGGCGGAGCCGATGCAAGGCATGCGGACCTGATCGCGGGCAGTTCGAGCCTGTTCTTAAACGTGCGGTTTACGTGCCGTAAAGAGAGGAAACGGCTGCGGCGCGGGAATGAAATCTGACGCTTGGGAGACTTCGATGGATTCGCGGTGGGATTGATTAATTCAATAGAGATCGGATTAATTTCCCCTTTCTTCGGCCACCCCTTCGTCTTTAGACCCGCTATCAATGAAGGCTGTTTGGCAGACGGTCAAGGGACGTTAGCGCCGATGCTTGAAGTAGATTTATACGAATGTGACGGAAATATTCGTCGGCCGGCGGTGGCGCGCGATATTCGACGTCCCGTCCGAACGTCCAACCCCATCATACGAATCAGACGAACGGTACTGCAACAGCGGCTATTATATAATTCGCAAACTTAGTAATTGGGATCGATTAATCGGAGAGTAGTCGAGCGGGGAGGAGAGAGTGTAGAAGCACAGCGATGGGAGAGAGAGAGAGAGAGAGATAAACAGCCTCTCGTATGGATGTTGCGTGTGTGTACACGTAAATACGTGACTGTGCGTGATCCGTGCCAGTAACGCCGAAAGTGTCCCACTAATGCCAAGGAACAACGACCTGGCGGTGTCTCTCCCTTCTCTCCTCTCTCTGTCATGCGCGTCGCGACGGCCTCACTCTTTTTGCGTCATCAAACGCCTCTAATAACGCACCGCGCTGTCGTTGTCACTCGGGCTCGATACGAGCCCGACCTGTTTCGCGGCAGGGACCGGACAACGAGTTTCGCTACGCGAATCGTATTCGTAACGCAGGCGGTTCCACCGGTGAAGTGCATTCATTACCCCTCGGCGCATTGGCTCGCCGAAATCCTGCGACGAATTCGCAAATTATTTTTCTTTTTTTTTTAATAGAAATCGTGGATCATGTTTCACGGGAACGTTTAAGAGGGTGGGAGAACGAATTGGAGAAGGAAAACTGTTCACAAGCATGAGAGAGCGGGCAACTAGATTCGCGTTACTCATCCTGGACGAGCAGTGTCATATGGAAATCAATGACACCTTGAACGCCGTGCAAAGAGTGCGCAATCAACGCTAGGAAAGCCGCGTTCGATTGGGAACGAGCTTACCCTAGCGAATGCCACGCGTTCATGCACACTTACGTTCCCTTTCTCCCTGAAAATTGTAACCTTCTGTGCCTTCAGCGGGGCATTAGCAAACCGTTCCGATTATCGATCATTAAATCTTGCATGCCTGCGCTGCTCAAGCAGCCACACTTTCATACCGCCGAGCCAAGGTTCGCGATTATCGTATTCGATCCCCCCAGTTTCTTTCACCCCTACACACCCGCTTGGTCGATTTCGATCGGGTCGCTTCGCGGGACCGCCGTGGTCCTCGGAAACCGATACAACCGGAGACTCTCGCTTTTCCTAAACGAATGTACAAATGCCGCCGCAGCCAACTGCTAAGGGTTGCGCGAAGCACCTTATTGCCCCTCAAATCTGCTTATCGCCGGAGAACTTGAATCTCTCGCCGGATACATACTCCGGGGACACGCTTCTTTTATCGAAACGAGAAGTTTCGCTTTCCACGGCGTGTTGGAACGCACACGCATTCCCGTGGCCGCGCATCACAGTGGCAGCGTATTGGCGAGCTCGTTGGTGCGCGCGCGCTTTCGTACACACGGTGTGTCGGTGCGCCGGCCTAGATTCCCGCGGGTTCAACACTCGCTATCGAGGTGACTGCTTTGCTCGCTCTCGGCTTGCTCAACGCAACCCGACGACCGACTAAGCTCCCACCGAACGGCGTTGTCCCTCTAGGACCTCCTCTCTCATCCACCGCGCGAACTCGCCCAGGTAAACTGCCGTTCAACGCGTACACGACGAGGGGTTGCTGCGTTCCGGACCTGTCCATCCGAAATTCTAGCTGGGGCACCGATCGTTTTCCACTCGTCGGACTTTCTTCCGACGTTGCTCGAGCCCGGGACAGTGGAATCTCGGATTCAGATCGGACGATGGTAGAACGCACGGCTTTTCGTTGCCAGCACGCGATACGGTAAAAGCGGTGTGTTTGCGATTATTTTATTCCGATCGGGCTCTGTCCCTTATTGGAAACGTAACGAAACTGGATAAGAAAGTAACGCCTTGCGAGAACGTTCATCCGTGAAAGTGTCGCGCAACCGGAGAAAGTAGTTGCACCGCTCTTCGTCCTTTCATTCTCAACGGTGAACACGCGACAGGCGGTTCATTTCTTCGCTGAACTCGTCCGAGCTCCGGACCTACGCATTTCCTTATCCTCCCCTGAATCGATTTCGTCACAGCCGCTCTACTACCACCCTTGTCCACGCAACTCGTCGACTATCCCTTTAACGCGAGATACAGACGAGACTGCGACTTCGTTCGAAAGCGACGCCTTTCTAATTCAAATGCGAGAATCGTCGTAGCAGCCCTCCGAACGCGTCCCGCCGATCGAGTCCCAGCGGGAGCGATTCGCGATTACACGGCGGGGATCCTGGCCGTTTGCTCGAGAAACTTCTCGAAGGCGGAGAGGCGGTGAAATTAAAACTACAGTCGCCGGACCGGTTGCACAACGCGGAGGCCAGGTAACTCCTCGCGGTGCAGCGACCGTTCGAGGACGCGTTTCGAGCAGTTCAGCGCGTGCACGGTCCGCCTACTTTTACTTTCGTGCGCGCCTGCAACGAGCGCTGACCGATATAAGTATATTTACGGGACTCCGCAGGGGCAGCCGCGCTTCATCCTGGACCAGAAGCTAATTCAATCAGGGCGAGAAGCAACGGTGCGCACTCGTCAGGATTACCCCCCCGTTCGCCTGGCAATTGACGATGTCGACGACGCCGGAACCCTCTCGGTTCACGCGTCACCGTGGATAGTGGTTCGAACGTTACACGAGCGAATCATCGTATTATTATTTGGCAATCGATATTCCAATTCGAAATACTCGCTGAGAAAGCGGCAGATGAATAGAGGCGCGACGCGGTGAAACGAGAACGAAAGTAAAAATCCGCGTTCGCTGAGAACCGCTGGCTAGTGTGTAATAGTTTCGATCGAAAGGAGGTTACGGAGTGACTGAACTTTGGCTTCGCTTGTGTGCGAATACGGTGTGATCGCACGCGCGCGGCCACGCGCGCCGCGCGGGCATAGGGACGCGCGCGCGCGTGTATTATACCCCGAGACGCCATCGTCCTACGAATCCCGCTTATGCGCGTCGCTGCATTGAAATCACCATAGTTTGACGGAGCGCCGCGTCGCGGCGCCACTCGTCGCGTCGAAGCGATCAGACCCCCTGATCAATCTCTACCCTCGATTTCTTTTCAATATTAATTATATATCAATTTATTCAACCTCTTACCGTGATCACAAAGTTTCCCGATATTTCGTTAACTCGGATTCTCCGAACGGACGCGATGAAGATGTTTCATAGACGCTGCTTCGGTCCAGCTACTATTTCACTCTCGGGCTCGGCCGAATTACGTTTTCATCGAGTCGGTGATCGATCGGACAGAGAATCAACGGTGTCGGCCAGCGTGGGACAGCTGTTCGGGGCGGGGGGAAAGTGAAAACTGCATTCGCGTACCACTTTCACATGGTACCGGGTACGCAACAATGTTAGGCGTCGAACATTGAAGAAAGCGAAACCGCCCGTTCCCCGGGTGCTCGCCTACAGCAAAGCTGCTGCAGTTGCCACACGATTCGCAGCGATGCAGTTGCGAAAAACAATTCATCGCGCTAAGGATACTCGAATACGATCGCCTGCCCTCTCGCTTTGTCGATAACACGGAAAACCGTGGTTCCAGGAATGTCGGGAAAGTTCAGAGTTACGTTTCGCAGAATGACGAACGATTATCTTCCCGAAATTTACCCAGCTAGATTTTACACCAACGTTGCATCACTATTACTGGTATGCTAAACAATTTAGAGAGAAATAAAACGATCGGAAAATCATATTTCCTTCGTTCGTTCGTATCTTTTCCCCCTTTCCACCCTGAAACGAGTAAGCCGATAGGGGTTGAAGCGAGTAGACAGCTATCGTATCGGGCAAGCCCGCGAGTAGTAGGTGGCAGTATAAGCCAGAAGGCGGAAAGAGCCAGATAGCAGTAAACGACTTTGCCGATAGAAAGTGCTGGTATCACGGCGGCGTCTGACATCTACTGTCCGCGCGTCGAATCGCGGAGGCGCAACTTTTTTTTTCGTTGCAACAGGTCGAGCACGTGGGCCAAACTCGCGGCGGGCACGTGCTCGACCTTTCCGGGGCCACAAATTCGATTTGCCTCGTTCGTGTCGCTTTGACCATGCGTCTGTCGGCTTCCATTTTGCCGGAAGCACAGCTTCGACCGTCAGATAATTGCTTTACAAATGTCTTTTCGTTATGAAATGAAGCAGAGTTACTTTGCAGCAGGGAGAGGACTCACCGGAAAAAGTAGTCCCACGAGGGTTGAAAGCGTTGACAATCGTGTATATGGACTTACCTGAAACAGAAATCAACTCGTGACGTTAAGGAGATTAAAGAGAATGTTTCAAGAATAATTAGTTTCTTTTTCTTTGTTTAATGATCGCAACGACGAATTCGTATTAGCCTCGATCGGGCTAGAAGGGTGACTGACCGGTCGTCCACCTCATGCTTTTATATAGTCCCGAGTCCGCACAGAAAGCACGCGAACAACTTGATCAACGCGAATCGAACGAACGCGAACAGGCTGCAGTACAGAGTTAGGGCAAGAGCAGCAGGGGGGACGGTCTGTACGTTATCGTCCCGTGAAACAGCACCGCGCGGCATCGAGGGAGAGAAACGAGATGGGGAGTACGTGAGCGTCGATGTACGATGCGCGTTGGCCAGGCGATACTGCATCGTTGCTTGCCCCAGGTTATGGACGTGAGCATAAATACGATGAACGTGGTCCGTAAGTGTCAATCAACGAAATTGGGAGAAATGGATTCAAGGCTGAGCGGGAGGGGCGCTTGAGAAGTTTGGTAGAGTATAGCGAATAGCGAGAGGTCCTTCAGCCGCGGATAGAAATCTTTCTTAGACGGGTAATTTAAGGAGAACTTGGTTTGCTCATCGCATATTTTATCATTGAAAAGGTGGAAGCAAAATTGGTGAGCAGATTGTTACGCGAGAAACGGCGATATTTTCTCCAGGTCAAGCTTTCACGGCACAGCAAGTTCGATCCTCCTCTCTCTCTCTCGCATAAGCATCCCCAGAGCCCCGCCAGGACTTCCAACCCCGGAGACCTTCACCCCGGTTAGCCTTCACCGAGCTCGCTCGGTTCCGGGCTTCCGAGCGGCTATATATCAGCGGCCACCACGGGGTTCTTTGCCCATGAACTCGTATCTGAAACGTGCGTGCCGCAGCTAAAGCTCGGCCACGCGGCAAACCGGAAGCCGGGGGATACGACGCGGTCTCGTTTCACCTTGGGAAATTGTTCTCGGCCCATTCGACAGAGGAAAAGCCGTGAAACGATGTTTCCTTCTTCTTTTTCTTACTTGGACTGTGTTACCTCTGATTGGGCGTCTAATTTTACGTATCAAACCCGAATTCAACTTCGTCGATCTAAGCATCTCCAAATAATCGCCATTAATCGTCCACCCGATAATCCAAAGGAGAACGAGTAAAAGCGAAGACCGCACACGCGCGAAACGTAATAGCCCATAAACAACGGTTCGGCCATCAATGCAAAGTAGATTTTCCCGATAATAAAGTCTGCGAACGAGATGCTACAGGCGACCGAACTTAATTATCCAATTACCGTTCCAGGAACATCGGGCGACCCTCGCGGACGAACAGGACAAGGTCGGAAGGGGGGGTGTTCCACGCGGAAACAATAAAGACCGCGATAAAAGGGAGAAAAGGAGGCAGTTTACGGATCGAACGCGCGCGAACTCACATTATCACCATATGGCCTTTCCAGATTGGCAAGATACCGGAAGAGAGGGTACTCGGGATTCAGGGGTTGATTGCGCGGGACAAGGTCATCGTTGCCCTGACAACGGAAAACGGCACGTGTTGCCCACGTTCCTCCTCATCCACTGACCCCGGAGCCGCGTGTACGCCGAAACTTTGCCGGTTCTCCGAGGATTCGGCCTGCTGTCGTCGAGTTCGATTCAGAAAGGTCGGAGAACGCGTCCGGATTTTTATCAGCGCAGCCGCTGATGACGTTTTCTCTTTATGGTAGCGAGTAGAACGGTGGATGGACGGCTCGACAGGAATTGAATACAAGCTCTGCTATTCAATATCGAACGCTCCCTGATCCGGCATCTAATGAAGAAACTTTACTGTTCCAACCCTTGCGTAAAAGAACGTCGAACACCTCGAAGAAATTCCCGGAAACGCCGATCGAGTTCGGAGCACGATCAAACGGTTGGCGCTATTTCATTGACGCATCGGTTGGCGCTCGATCACGCGCAACACCGGAAGCGGAGCTTTCAACGGGAATCCGGGTTCCGGGAATGATTGCGCGGGACAAGGACGTCGTTACCCTGACAACGGTCGCGGCACGTGGAAGTAAAATGATTCTGTCGTCGTTCTCGCACGCGTCCATGCGGGAGTGGGCGGTGATAAAAAGAGAAATCCACGAAAAGATGCATCGTCTCTGCTTTTCGATTTATCCCTTAATCGATGGGTTACCGATTCGATTTCACGTTTTACAGGGAAGTAATGTCAACCTTATTTTCGATTGTCTTCTTCAATAAGATTGAATAACACCTCTATTCGGAATAGACTTTGTTTATTATAAACTGATTCGAAAGTTGAAAGTGCTGGTTTAGGAATCTTTGGAACAGGGTGCTAGGACCGTATTATTTTCCGATGGCAAGAGAAACGTTGATTTCACCAGTCAGAATTCCCCGACTTCGTCGCGCCCCAATTTCCAAAGGTTTTGCACCCTCGGCGTCCCGAGTCACTCGAGGGCTAACGCAATGGAAAGAGCGAGACGCGACGCGAGATATATTCAAGCGCCCGTCTCGTCCCGCCGTCCCTCCAGACGGATCGACGCTACCCCTCGAGCATAAATCGTAGTCCCTCGACCCTGAAGAAACCAAGGGTTGGTACGAGCGCGCGCACACAAGCACGCATTCTCTCTCTATCTCTCCCTTTTTCCATATTCGCGACACCCCCGACGCCCGGGCGTCTCTCTCGACAAAGACGCTTCCTAATTCGATCGCGACGCTTTTGTTCGCCCGGCTCGGAGACACGTGCGCCGTTGTACGTCTTTAATTTTCAACACCACCCCCATTTCGACCGGCTGTGCCAGACTTTGGGGCGCTGCGCTCTTTCAAGGTTGCGCCTCGATTATACACCGCCGCCGCGGCTTTTTCTGCTCTTCCGTTTCGCTTCGGCTCGGTGGAAATTTCACGGGGCAGCCTTCGATCTCTCAGCCCGCAAACGCCTGCACTTGCGAAACCGGAAGGGTGGCAAGCATCGGGAAGCCACGCGTATATTATTCGTTCTTCCGCGGAAACGGTCGTGCTTCCTGAAGATTCACCCCGTCGACTGTATCACAATGACGCCGCTTTAATCGCGCGTCCCGTGGGGGTAGACGCGTACACGGATCGAGGGGGGTGAGCTGCACTTCGGCCCGTGTCACGCTTTCAGCTGGCATCGCGATACGCGGGAGCCGAGCCCCGGCGAGCCTTTTATTCAAGATCAAGATCCGCCGGAGCGAAGCGTAGCCTTGAAGGGCCGATCGGGGGATGCATCGTAAACCACCCCCGTAAAAGCTGCATACCCGTAAAAGGGCGAGCACGAGCCGTGAGGGCTGAAGGTGGTTTTAAGGGTGGTGTATAGGTGTAGCCATAGCAACGCACCGTCTACCACGCAATCGATAAAGTGCAACATTCAAACCGCTCTCCCTCTGTTTCTCTCCCTCTATGACATCGTCCGTCTCTTCGGCCGGCTTCCGGCATTGTTTCCATCTATGCTCGACGAGTCCGCCGGCGACAGAGGGACGAGACGAAGGCTAAGGTCAGGACTCACGATGTGGATTCACCGTGAGATTGCGGGGATGATTGGTGCTGCACGAGGGTCGGCTTGATGCAATTATACAGATTCTAGTTATACAAGTTACACAGATTTTGGAATAAGACAACTTTCGGATTACTGTCTGCATCGTTTGCACGAGTACTACCGAGAATGAATTGCGCCGCGTTTATTTGATACCAATTAGTTACTATCGTCCCTCTAAAGCTGATTCCTCGTCTGCGAAATTTTCACATTTCCCTGTTTTACAGCAACAGAGTAAGCAATCGATTTAATCAATCGACTGGACGGAGCTTCGATATTACGGTACCGGGGGAAATCGTGGCTGGATATCACAACGAACATCAAAGTCGTCGGAAAAGATGACGCGAGCAAGTTCAGCGCACCCTCATCCGAGACTTGCCCTTCGATTCTCATTCAAGGTCTGTAATGGGGGTGCAGTGTACGTCGAGGCTTCGAGGTTTCCATGACGACCGCCACTAAACTACCCTTGCAGCGCCCGTCGAGGGTTGCGTTTTAACTTTCCACCCTCTTCTGTGTGTCTCGCCCGATCGACAGCCCTCCCCCGGCTGCAACGCTTCCGAAAGGAATCGTACGAGCAACCTAGAGGTGGACTAATATCACGTTCCTAGGCCTGCCGCAATTTCTCGATCGAAGGTCACGCAGGATCGAAATCCTATGAAACCAACCCTCCACTGGACTTGCGCTTTTTCTTACACGATGTTCCAACTTCAGGTTACCAATTTCAATTTTCTCTTAATAAAAAAATACCCTATTCTCTAATTCCAATGTTCCAATCTCAGGTAACCAATTTCAATTTTCTCTTAATAAAAAAAAATAACCTATTCTCTAATTCCAATTATAATCAGTCACGATCCTCAACAGTGCGTTACAAAAATCACAACGTTAGGTCTGCAAAAAGAGGAGATCATCGTTCTCGAATAATGATCAAAAACGATTCAGCGTCAAACTTCATCAAGGAATGTTCCCTTAATCGAAATTCCCGATGCGTCAAAGGAATCATCTTCGTGCAGCCCGCTCGTTAGTCGAGCACAATTCACGGCTCTCGGACGCACTCCGCTTTCTCGGCCGGCACGCATCGCGTTTTTCAAAAGCGACGCTCAAAGGACACGTTCTGCCAGTTTCGTTCCACAATGCGTCCAGTTCGGAGCTTGCAAAAAAAAAAAGAAGCTCGAAGAGATGCGACTGGTCGTCCCCCATCCACCCCGCCCCTTCGCCCCTCCGCCCCCCCTTGTTTTCTTTTTTACGCCGCACCGTGCGAATACCATAGCCCTCGGTTTCGCAGTTCCGAGGACTCCGCGGAGGTCCTTCGCCTCCTTCGAGGGATCGACGTCCCGGTCAGCGACGCCGGCTGCGCTAACCGAGGAGTAGGTTATCCGCGGACCTTCACCGCTCGCCACGAGGTCGAAGACCCTACGGTACCTTCGACCGCGGTGATCGATTCGAAACCGATAACCCGTTATCGAAGGAAAACAGATGCGTGAGAAATTTAGAAGAGGGATAGAAGCTTGTCTTTCAGAAACAGACGAGATGGAGATTTATGTGGAATTCGGTTATGGTGGATGATTTTTATCGAAAGGGGAAGAATTCGGTAAGGGTCTATCATATTTTTGTTTCCTGGACGATCGTGCGACATTCGCGACCTACGACACGGAAAGAGGACTCTGTCGCGAGAGGGAAAAAGGGGCGGTGGAAAATATGCGAAAGCACACACGCACGCGGTGGAAGAAGGCGAGGCAAAAGGACGCCGCGCAACACCCTAGATAGGGGTCTCTGCCCTTTACGTCGAAGGTCGAGGACCTTCCAACAACTCCGAGCTGTCTCCGTTCCTTTCCCTCTCTGCCCCGGCTGTTGGCGACGCTAAACCCTTTTTTTGCGAGCACCTGCCCCATAGACTGGACCAGATGCCAAAGCGCCGACCACTTTCAGCTCGAGCTTCCTATCGATGATTCGATAATACCGAACAGCTCCGTACACGGTTCACCGTTTATCCCAATCTGCTACAGATCCCGGCGCTTTTCCATGAGAACCATTTACACATTTCAATTCATCCTATATCATCTGAAAGCAACCGGCATCTCTTCGATCCATATGCCCCCGATTCGATTCGCGGATCGAATTCGAAGCCCGATCGGGGCGCGGACAGAGGAAAGAAGGAGAAAAAGCGACGAGGAAATAGCTGTTCCTTTACTGTTAGAGTTCGACGGACGCAGGGTATGCGTGCAGAACGAGAAGAAAGGGGGAGGAAAGACGGTTCCTAGGGAAAGAGCAGACTCTGCTCGCGATCGGGCGCTACCGAAACCGCGACGCGTATTATACTTGCATAAGGTGGGGCCCCGGCAATTCGAATGCTGCCTACAAATGGCCGATGCAAATTGCCTGCAGCGTGCCGGCGAGCTTTATATGTATTAATGGGTCAGTGGCATTGCGCGTCGCGCGTGTACAGTGAACCTTGCCGGTGCGTTGCACTTTTGCCGTGCCGCAGTCCCCCCCGTTGCCGGGGAACCGCCTTAAGCTTGGTTCACAGTACCGCCGCGCAGAATTGCCACCGTAAAAGAGTGCATTGGTGTGCGTACCGGCGGTAATTCGACGGTGCGCCGTGGCGGAGGAGGAAGGTTCTTTCTCGCGGGGAACGATAAGTACCGCACGGGTATTATTGAGAGTCGGGATAGACGCTTGAAAAGCTGAGTGATTAAAAGAGACGGAGATCTCGCCAATTCATTGCTTAACATTAGAAAAATAACGAACGCTTCAGGTTGCAGGATTAATGTCAAATATTTCGGCTACGAATTATGTCTCGTTTAACTTCGATAACTGTGGTTTTTCTGTCATTTCATTAACAGTCTCGAATAGTACGCCACGGGAGCCATTCCATTCGCGAAAGTGCAAAACTGAAATCAGGCGATCGGCATGAAATATTGATACGTCACGTTCGCGGGACCACGGCACGGGATTGACTCGCTCGAGAAGTCCGTGCTGAAACCGTGCTGAATGGTGGCTACGTACGAAAAGGGTTAGCGTTATGGAAGCTGGGACAAGGCCGAGGGTGCATCGTCCTGCGCACCGGGGTCTTTGCACCGCGGGCTCGGGCGCGCGATGCGACCGTACGGAGGCGAGGAATTGTGCTGCGAACAGCCGACCAATGTGGGCCGGACGATCGTTGAACGTCCGAACAAGCAGCGATCTTTCGAGGCACGATAACAATTTGTTTGCCAACGAAAGACTAACGAATGAATAATTGTTTCTCAAATCGATCGAGACGCATCCTTCAGCAATTTCGCGCACGGTTTATTCATCGGTAAAGGCAACGTCTGATTGCATAAGAACGTGGAACGCTTGACTCGCGTTTTTGGGGATCCTTTTTCATCGGCTACATCTGCGGTCGCTATGCCGAGCACGCCAAGAATGAGCATGCAAACAGCTGCACACGCGAATCGCCGGAGATCCTCGTATAACGAAGCAATAACATTTTTCCGTCACACCGGACGCGCTCTCGTTAGATCTGCAGTACTCTGCACGAAGACTGTCGCCGTGGAACGCGACGCTTAACTGACGCTATTAATACACCGATATCGTAATGCACTGATGATTAAAAATAAACGAAACACACAGAAAAGGGGACGAAAGCCGAGAACCGCCCGTTAAATTTGCTTCCACGATAACTTTCCCTTCGAACCCTATAGATTTGCCCTCCGCCGTGCGAGGGACGCGTATTCGAGTGAGCGGAGAGACTCGGCCGCGAGCCTTCTGTTACCATGCAAATTTAATTAGGCCATTCTCGAACGAGCAGCGCAGAGAAAAAGCGAGTGGGCTCTTATTATAATGTAAATCCTGCTCTCGCGACCCTCCGAATGGCTCTCCACCAAAACGTCCTTATAATTTCCCTGCCTCGCTAATGAGAAATTAGGTGTGCACCGGATTCGATTCTGCGGGGAGGCTTGTTCGAAAAGTATTCGGCCCCCAGGATGTAAATACTCGAGAAACTGATTAATACCAGAGTAGCGAAGAATTCATCGTCTCTTCGGATTCTGGACGCTGCTCGCCACCTAGGAAGCTCGAGATGTTGCGCGCAGCATCGCGCCGGGCATAAATAACGGGCACAGGGAAGAAATATTTTCGCGCAACTACCGGCTACGCGGGGCAATAAATAAATGGCGGTCATAAATCTGTCCTAAGGGACTCGCATCATTCGACGCGTAAATAGCATTATTGGTTTACGGGGCAAAGTGGAAAAGGTACCGACCTCGACCGGCGAGGGAAACGACCCGGGGAAATTTACGGGCCCCACCGTGAAAGAACTCGTCTTTGCTGGCCCAGATTTGTATGCTCGACAAGCGCGCGTCTTACGCAACGCACCCGCTAACAATCGACAGAGGTAAGGACCGTCTCGAGAGAACTGTGTGCGACCTAGGTTTTCCATAAAAAATGATCGTCCCCGTGATCGATTGACCGTATTTCATTTTCTACCAGATGAGATCGTAAATTATGACGGTATTGGAGGGATTTTCTACGCGCTAAGAAGCTATTAGGATTTCCAGTTTGTCTTAATAATAAATGACGGAAGAGGATTATTGCCGCAGGATCACCTGCTACCTATATTGCACGTAGATTTCGTTACGTTTCATTTTTTTCAGGTTTTTATCAACGCTTCTTTATCCCTAACGTCGTCGAGTTCTCATTTCGCTGCAAGCATTGGTAAAAGCCGCGCGACGAAGGAAAAGTTGTGCCGACGCGCCTATACCCATCCCATTGTCCCCAATAATGACAGGCACAATCTCGGGGATTCCACGAAACGAGGCCGTTCGGGAGTTTCCCATGATCGGTTAATCGGTACGAAAACCACCCGTGGGACGGAATCGACGCGCATTGTGCCCGTTTCCCGACCCCTTTCGAGTTTCTCCCCGTTCCACCCCCATGAAGAAAAAAAAGGAAAGGGGAAGCACAAGTCTCTCGCGGATATTTCCAACAATACGAATATATGTTATTTCATCTCGTCGACATCGAGCGAAAGGGGATGCAGCAGCGCACACGTGGACGAAGACGCGTTCCGATGTTATATTGGAATCCAGCTGGCGGGCCCTCCCTCGGGTATGGGGTTGTCTCGATACGTATACCTGGCCGGATTTCGTAAATTTCGGAAAACCCTTTTCACGCTGGCGCCGATCGGCCTGAATAAATTCCTTCCGTTCCGGCCCATTTCTGTTTCGAGGACCCTTTCAGGGAACAGAGAAAGGGTTTTCATCCTTGCGTTACCCTTCCTTCGGCCCTGGACCCCTTTCAGGTTGCACCAGATTATTTACAAAGATCCTGGGACATCGTGAAACGCTCCCGTTTTCCGTGGATCTATACCGACCGCCTTGAACGTGGAACTGGTTCGGCGAAACCCTTTCCGCGTTCGTCACGACCAGCCGTAAATTTGCATACTTCTCCTGGCACCTTACGCCTTTTCGTAACTTACGTCTAACGTTGATTTATTGCGCCCGCCGGGCCCTCGATATTGTGCTTCTCGAAACAGAGACAAACACGGCTGAAACGAGAGTTAAATACGACCGGCTAGAACCTATTCAACCCTTCCCGCTGTGCCCCGTAAATTAAATCAGCCACGTTTAAACCCATTTAAATACCTAAGATTGCATCGTAACTCCGTTACGCGCAACGCTAAACTCTTTCGCGGCGTTTCACTGTACTTTTCCCGGGAATTCGGGGCGGCGTCGTTCGCCGGACAATCGTCGCGATTCTTTTACTGTTTCGCCGAAACGGTGTCGACGATCAGCTCTGTCGCAGGGGACGGACGGAACGGTTCGGGGCTGGCGAACGGGCAACAGCTCGATAGGAAACAATTCGCCGGAAACGGGATAAGGTGGGCAGCCGCTGCCTTCCTTGTTTAGGGGGTGGTCGGAGTGGCCAAGTTCGGGACTGGTAAACAGGATCGTTCCCTTGGTAACCAGCCCTCGGGAAACACCGGGAACCTTGAACATCCCTGCGCGAGTCGGAATCTTTGCTACGCGAAACAAATTTCGACGGTGCTCGAGAGAATATAATCCGGAAACATTGTCGCAGCCGGTTGCGGGTCCGAGAATGATGGGGCGACGGAATAAAGATGAATCGCTAGGGGCTTTCCAAGTCCTTTTTTATGAACCTCTCAATGCGGTACCTTATCCCCGGGGCTGCCCAATTTCGAACGAAGTACAACGGAATGCGTGGAGCTTAATTCCTTCTCCGCCGGTGAAGGTAGCCGAATGAACGAAGAAGTTGCAGGGGATAAGAAGAGTTCGTTTACCCGCGGTTATCGCAAACAGGACTCTCTCTCTCTCTCTCTCTCTCCGCCCGTAATCGCGCTCTTGTCTCGCGTGATTCTTTTTTCGCGCGCTTCCAGCCCAGTCTCATGCACACGCGAACTCGATAACGCGCAGCAGACGACGATGTCGCGTTGTCAGCAAACGAGAACGAGATCTTTCACCCATCGCGTCGCCCTCCCTATGAATCATCGTGCAGAATCGCTGGCCTCGAATTCGAACCGTTTCGCGTCTCGAAACGCAACCCCCCTTGTCGGTAATAAAACCTCGGTCCAGCGGAGGATCCTTGCGGCGAATGGGGGCAGGGAGGGGGTGGGGGGGGGGGATAAAAAAGAATTAATGGTCGGTTCGGCTGGAAAACAAAAGGATCGACGACGAGGAGATCGGAGAAAGAGGCTCGCGCGAGAGAACCGAAGAAGAAAGGGGGTTGTGAGCGGACAGGTAAGAAGAAAGGAGGCCACGGTGGAAGATGAAAGGAGAACGATTCGAGAAGCTCCGGAACGAGAGGAAAACGAAAGGATGGGAGAAACCGTGGCGCGGGGGAAAAAAAAAAAAAATAGAAGACAGCGAAACGAGACGAACGGAGACGGCGTTAGCTAAGAAGAGGAAGAGCGTCGAAGGAAGAGAGGGTGGCGCGTGAAACACGAAGAAATCGACGAATGAGGAGGGCGAGAAGACGAACGTGGAGACGGTGGAACAGAGAGGAGACGAGAGGGTCCGTGACCGAGCAGGATCAATGCACGCCATGGACCTTGAGAATCCCTCTGTGCCTCTTCGCCACCTTATCCAGCGAGATATCCCCTCCGCGGATTCGCGCAGCCCTTGCTGCAGAAGCGCGACAGAACGTCGTCGTCGTCGTCGTCGTCGGTGGAACGCTACGAAGGGAGAACGAAGAAAGAGGGCCGCGACGGACGAGGAGGAGCAGATTGCATCGTGCCACAGTATTGTCGGCCACATGAACGACGCGCCGCCACGCTACACACTTGCGTCGGACTGATATGCAGGCCGATGCACCGAGCTGGCCCCTCTCTCGGGCCAATGCTCCTCTCTCTTTCCGTCGACGACGGGTCGAATGGTTAGAGTTCCTCTTGCCAGCTCGAATATCGAGAACTCCGTATCCCAGAGCACGAGTCCGAGCCCCCCCCCCCCCCCCGAATATGGAGCGATCCTCGCGTCATTTTAATCGAGTTTAATTAGTCCCGAGGGTAATGTCGATAGGTTTTACCAGGATCCGGAAGGGGTTGTTGGATTTGCATTTTCGATATTTCCGACCTCCTACGGCGGGAGAATCGCAGATATTCCAACGCCGGAGCATTTAGGAACATGAAACAGGAACGTTTGCCGCGGCGGTGATGCAAACTTCCGTCCCCGAGCGTGGCGAAAGTTAATGGACAGCTGCGATCGCAACAGGTCAACCCTTTCCAACGACGCATCGGCCGCGCGTGCTTTTCGGACCCTTTAACAGCTGGTGTTTACGCAAAACGCCCGAAGAATGACCGAATATGCCGCGCGATCGACAGCTGCGGCCGAAATCGGTCAAAGGCCGACACAACCACCGCGGTCGTGTACACGTTGCGCTCTTACGACCATAGAAATATTTGCATCTGGTTGACGCGGGGTGCTTCGAATCAGGCAGGTATAGGATCGACACACCCGCGGACAATCCTTTCCCATTGCCGTCGCCGGGATCATGCCCGTTGACGGGAGGGATTTCAAAAAGCTGGCGAATCGAGCGATCGACGCGCACGAAGTTTCATCATTATCATCGTGAACGCTCGTTGCGGGTCTCGAGTTTGCCGCTTTTCACGCAACACGAGCGGACAGATGCGGATTGCCTATCGCCCTTTGTCGAACGCCGAAGCTTTTACCGAACCCCTTTTATGTAATTCTCAACCGTCGGGACGAAATGTCGGCAGACGTTCCCGCGAAACATCGGTCCACCAGCACAGGGGGGTCAGTTTTCAATTTGAAGTGGGCGAGGGGATAATATTGAATATCCGAGCAAGATCAGTTCGATGAAAGAAACAGAAGAGAACAGTGTTTCAATCAATCTAACAACACTGGAAGCAAACCAAATAAACGTTTGCAAAAATGAAAAAACGCAAAGACTGAGCACGCCTTCCTCTCAAACCGAATCCTAAGAAAAAAAAAACTGAATAAAAATACCAACGATCCCAGCAATCGCGAGAAATCATTCCAGGACCTCCGTCGATGATGCATTTCCCTTTTATCAAGCGCGCACCTTGAATTACGGAGAATCGCACGCGCGTGCGTGCACGCCGGGCAGGTGCGACCACGGGCCGCTGGTCACGAGGATGCACCCGTGCCGATCGGGAGGGCGAGGATGAGAGGAAGGCGTGCCCCAATCAAAATTCGATCTTCCGCGTAACCTTCTTGCCGATTGTTGCGCGGCCCGTTTTCCCTTTCCGTCGAACGGATCCCTTTTCCGCTTCTTTTGAAAAAAAAAAACCGGCGCGGCGTCACGAATAAAGAAACGCGCGTGTCGAGACGCGGCGAACAGCTGCCCGAGCTCGGACACGCGTCCCGTACCAAGCATTTATTATGCAACCCGGAGAGCCCCATATTATGCCACGAGGAAGCATCGCGGAAACGTGCCGGCACACCCCCGTGCGCGGCGGGGGTTGCGACACGTGCAACGTAACGTCTACGACGTTCCCGTGTTCGCGTGATCCGCATGGGATCATTGTACGGATCGCTTGGATTCTTCACGAGTTCGTCCAATTCGAAATCTGTCTTTTGCGCTGTGAATGTATTGCTTCGTGTTGGCCGGTTCCTATCGCTGGGCGAAAGCATGCGTTCCCACCATGTGCGAAACCGGACACAGGTGGTCGCGTTTTGAAAGATTCTTGACAGATCGGAGAAATGGGAGAGCTTAGATTGCCTGCCACTTTCCCGAATACGCATCTGGGAGGCTTAATAATGCAAACAACCCTTCCGAGTCAGTTCCCACGGGATTCGGTTTAAGAATCTGAAAGCTTTCCCACAAAAATGGTTCCGTCCCAAACACGAATACGCGCGCCTTCTAATTTCAGACTTACTGCGTCTGTGCTACGAGAGAAATTAATTGAATGAAATAAAGAACGTTGACGTAATTTGGAGTATAATGCACGATCTGCGAATGGTAGGCGTTCGAGGGAAGTCGGGGAATGGCGTGCGGCACACTTGTAAAATTTGTCGAATGCATCTGGCAATATCCGTAAGATGAAACGCAAAACGTGACACGCGCCTCGTAACACGAAACCCCTTTTATACAAGGAGATGATTTTACGTAACGGATGTGACAACTCGACACGTGGCTGTACCGTTGGCCGCAACAATACCTATACCGGAAGTCGAGCGAACTTCGTCAACGTCACGGAAACGTTAAGACCCTGCAAACGAATCATTAATGTATATCTAGAATCTGGCTTTCATACGTATGTAACAATTCGATTTCAAAATACAAAGTGGCGAAAGTAAACGGTCAAATCTGAGTCAAAGTTTCCCTGACATGGTATAAAGTATTAAATAAAGATATTGGGGAGACATTGGCTGTAAGATTATCTCTAAAATCGAGATAAAATTTCTAAGAGGAAGCACCGAACTATCCAGCAAAAGGGATGATGGGCAGGATATTCGTCTTACGAAGCTTTTGCCGACACCTGGCGGCAGCGAAGACCCAAGAACTTTCAGGGCCCAGTCTGGGCCCGTCACCAAAGAGCCATCTGTGTTGCAAGCACGGAGTCGTTTCGAGAATTCGGAAAAATCAATCGGCAAATTTTGGAAGCAGATTTTCCGAACGGGATATCGACTGAGAATCGATAATTCAATTTAATTCCGACAAAGTACTATGATACGAAATACTGTAAATAATACAATCTGATCATTAAAGATGCTTCTGTCGAAATTGAATTAAAAGAAGCGCTGCGGCTCGTAGGAGAATAAAAGACTTAATCGCTCGCTAATGGGACGACTATATTAGAGTCGAACTGAATGACTCACCGTAAATTAAAGGCATCCGTTTCTCATTCACGGGAACGCGTATAATGCTATTCATGCAGCCTTACTCGTTGGCGTTTATCTCGGGAAGAGTATCAAACACCCACGGTGTTCGCGCGCGTATCGCTGCTTAATGAGCCTCTCTCGGTTAAATTATAATCTCCCGATTAATCTATCTTACACGAAACGAGCTTGGAACACGGCGGACAGGTGCCAAAGTTCTCTACTCACGTTAATTCGTCACGCGATGCTAATTGATCAGATTATAATCCCTGTGTTTGCCTCTTTCGCTCTCGACAAAGTAATATATTTTATTTGAACCAAACAGATCTCCTTTTCCTTCAATTGAATGCATGGAATATTTACAATTGAATCTTCAAACAAGTGCCCCTATATCGAGACACACGAGTTTCTCCCAAAGAAAATGATACGCAGTTGGAGTTCAAGTTCATCGAGTCACCCAATCAGCCCTGAAATCCTGTCTGATCGTGGATTACATCAAGCAGCACGAATCTTGTTCGCGCCATTCGATACCGATTCACACACCCCCATTAACGTTCACGTTCAATGTTCGAATTGGGGGATTTTTTAATAACCACCTACGAAAAAACATTCAGAGCAATCGTCGGATCAAGGGAATGGCAATCGCCGCAGTACCCTCGTGCCCCCTGTAGAAGAGATAATCGTACGGTGCATTGCACCCCCCTTGTCAGACCCGACAGGGTAGCAGTGGAGGTGGTTCACGGGCGACAGAAGGGGGTTGGATCGATTCCGGGCGTTGGCGCCGAGGTCACCGGCTCGCCTTGCTCGGAGTAATGACCCTCACCCAGTGCAGCGCAATGGCATCGTCGTCACCCCCTTCCTCCGCCATCTCGCCCGCCCCTCGCGACCCGCAATACGCTCCGGCCATCGTTTCCCCACCCTCGCCGGCACACAGTGCAATAGGGGTGGTTGCCAGACTTTGTGTTCGAGAGGTCGCGGCTCAAGGGGTTAGAGGGTGTCTCGGCGTAGCGTATCGGCCTCTGCAGGAGGGCATAAACCAACTCCGCAAAGGGTGGCAAACGAGGGTGAGCAGAAGTAGAGAGAGAGGGGTGGGGGGGGGGAGAGGGAGCTGTAACGAGGGCTATCATAAAATCCTTCTTCCTCCTCCGATTTCTTCCAATCCGCGACCAAACGAAGAGCCAATCTCATCGTCATCCCCTCCAACACCGGTGGCCGCGGTGCTGATGAACCCTGCCATCCACTCGTGAGGACCTTAAACTTCAAGGGAGGTCAATGATCGATGCCGCGGCGACGCGTGCACCTACCTTGACTCGAGACCCGCTGAATTATTCACCGGTGCAATATGTACCGCCACCGATCGCTCCTGTCGCGAGTGCTAATTTTACTTTGTCGCTCGTAGCGACCAGGAGTATCGTTTGGCCGCCAATAGGTGTTCCGGTCGCGATTTTGCAACCCTTTTCCTTGAATCCTACTTCAACGAGAGAGACGGTAGTAAAGTCTTCGGGAAGCAACAATTGCCATAATCCTCCGGCCGTCCAAATTCTCATTCCGGGTATAAAGATCCCTCCACATCCGTCGCTCCTTCCTATGCACATTTCCGCCCTCTCGTAATCAAATCATCCTAAAACCCCGCAAGGCATCATCCGAATCTCCAGAACTCACGATTCGCGGAATAGAAGTTCGCCATCGGGCATATCCTATGTCCGCGGCAAGGTCGATAGTGGCGGAAGATCGGTACGGGCGGTGAGAGTAAGTTCCTGGAAAAGAGGAGGCGACAGCCACCCTCCGGAGAGGGAAGAATCTCAACGCCGACGCGTGACGCGAGAAGGTGAAGCGGGTTGCGACGCGACAGAAGCGAGGCAAGGGGACTGGGTCATTCCCCCTTGCCTTGCACTACGCCGCGAACACTAGGGGTCATTGCGAGACAGTGAACCCTTCCAATGGTCACCCTTTCCCGCGGGCGGAGCTTGCGGAATCGCGGTACGTCGAGCCCGCGCGCGCTTTCCTTAGCCACGCTCTGCTTCTGCTCGCTCTTTTTTTTTTCTTTTCGGTCGAGCGATTTGCTTGGATGTGCATTCGTTGCAGGCGATGACGCAACGACTCCCGACCGAATGCTCCGGGGTGAATCGAGAAGACTGCAACGATAATTCGGAGTTCAGGGGTGGTGAAGGGAGTGCGTGTTTCAGATTTGTGATTTTCACTTTTCTCCTAAAAATAATTACGCGCCTGTTTGTTCGGCGTATTTCGAACTCGTCCAAATTCACGTCTGTCTATCCGTCGCCGAGGACAGATTAAAAATAAACGTGTCTATTTCTATAGCAGTTCAAGGTTAACCGTCAAAGGGAGGATATTTTGAAACTTTTTAGAAATTCGACGCAACGTAAAGTGAGGGGAAACATTGACAGATTTAAACTATGTAGAACCGACAAGTTTCCTATCATTTAGCCTTGACTGATAACAGAGCTCTGATACGTCTCGAATAAGTTTTCTACCTCGGCCGTGGATTACCATGCGTTGTATACCCTATTCTCTTGCCTCTAAACTATTTCTAACTTTATAATTTCGTGTCTTGATTTCCGTACATCGACTAGACCCTTTCAGAAGCGGAGATTATCTCCTTGAGGCCAAAAGATTGAAATCAAAGATCACAAGTATTCGTAAATTGAACATTATTTGCATTCATTTTTTATCTGTTACCGCGTATTTATATTAATAAGCGAACTACGATCGGTTGTTCCACGGCTCGTTGCTTATGCACTGCCAGAACAGTCGGAAACGCACAAGGCAAATGGTCGATAAATTGAAAATGATAATGCGATTGCAAAATTTATTCTTAATCCGGAAAGACCTTAATCATTGCATTCTGTCATGACAGAGCAATAACGTCACTATTCAAAATAAGAATATTATATTGAAACGAAGTATATCCAGGTCTGCTTTAAATTGGGCCATGCATCGAGGAGCGGTGCAACTGCAGCAGGGTCAAGGCAGTGCACTTCGTTGATGCACTCTCTCCCCCTCTCTCTCTCTCTCTCTCTCACTGAAGGAGCATTGCTCTCGCCGCCGCCCTGTCGCTTTCACTGAACGAACAATACCGTCACGATTGACGCATTCAGACGGCCGAATTGGTCGGCCCGTTTCAAGAAACAATAATTATACGATGAATTTACGTCGCACTCGAAATATCCGGTGTCCCGACGACAGGCCCGAAATCAAGCGTTTCGTCGCTGCACAAGCACGTCGTTTCCTGTGCGCACGAACCGTCCGATAGAATCGCGATTCGAAATCGTACGAATCGTGGGGAAACAGCAGAGAAAAATTACGAGAGATTCTCGCGCAGAATTATCTCTTCAATCAAATATATTTCCTTCTCTATCCAGCGGATGGCAATTAAGATCGAGTTAAGATTCAAAGGGATGGCCCAGACGAACTAAAAGATCGCACGCTGAGGGGGTGAAAAATCTTTCGTTTTACCGGATGCGTTTTACTTTTCTCTTCTCCCGCAACTCTCCTCGCCGCCCCCCCCCCCAAAAAAAGAAGGAAAGAGGCCAGACAGACACGCGTCGACACGAGACAAAAAGGGATGTCGTGAGAGACGTGAAGGGACCAGACGGAGACAGATAGAAAAAGGGCAGACAATAATGGTGGAGGATGAAAGAGGGGCCAAACGCTCGAATGCACGTGAAGCCTTCTCTCGTTAATGTGCTCGCGTGTACAGGATGCCTCGACGTGTCGGTTAAAAAAAAACGTAGCAAATGCCACGAGATGTACAATCATTATTATCCTATATCAATTGCTATGTACTCCATTAAATTCAAGCGAAAAGTAAACAGAAAATCAATAAGCAGAGGGTTGAATTTTTCTTCAACACTCTCGCATCGATATCACCAGCGAGTCATGCGGCAAGTAATTAGCCCGGCGCGCATTCCTAACCCTTGAACCGGAAGCATTCAGCGTCGACGACCTTGCGTATTATCGCCGATCAGCCGTGACTTCGCTATTTTTTCTCTAGCACGGATCACCCTGTAGATTACGTACCGCGCGCGGGACAGCTATTCGACCGGCGCGAGAAGGGAGGAAAAGAGAGAAGGACGGGGTGTGTCTGGACGGTCGACGCGCTCCACCGTGACCCTGTCGTCCATGCCACACGATGCGTTAATTAGTCACGCTTTCACCCCTTTGGCGCATAACGAAATCCACAATTCTTTCAGCTATTATTACTAGATACAGAAAAATGGACTTGTTATTAGAAGGGAATTAATAGACAAAGTGGACACGCTTGGGAGGAAATCGTTTCGGGGAAGATAAAACGCGACTGAATCGGTTGAACAGGTTCCACCGATTTCCAGCCCAAAAGATAAACGAACCGAGCCACTAAAAATATTTGCCCTGCTTATCAGTCGACATGCCCCTTGCCATAAGTCGCTTTTGGGGCATGGTGTACCCTTTACTGGTCGGCGTGCATCGGGCGACAGTACTGCGCGCACTTGACGCGCACGTGCTGCATGCGTGCAGTCGGAAATGCAGCACGCACACACACTCGCCCATCTTGAGACGAGGACTGAAGGGTGTCTGCGCCCATGGTACACGTTGTTGAGTGCAGCAGGGCGCACCCCCTGCTCGCCATCCTATTGAGACTGACATTGAACTCCACCGGCGTCGAGACACTTTGAATTATTTTTAACACGGCTGGGAAAACTACTTTCCCATACTTCTGGGTAATCTAACAAGTATAAAGTTCGAAAGAGGAACGGAAGTGTTTAAATTGCTCTACATCGTAATACTACTCTAATTAAAACAAAAAAAAAAAAAAACGTTGTCGCGACAGAGGTAATTACTAAATAATAAAGCACCACGGTCAATCTAGCCATCTGTAATTGAACGAAACTGCAAGCGAACTTTTTATCCAAAAGATTGCAATTAGGAATCATCAATGAAACTCTTCAACTCTTTCAACCTGATACTCGCGAGCGCAACAGACGTCCATAACTACGTATCTCGAAATTTTTACAAAAGAACCACAGGCGACCCGTTTCCTTTTTTGCCCGACGCGCGTCTGAGAAGAAAACGTTCGACGAGACAGGCCAACGGAGCGGAGAATCGTCGTCGCGCAGCTCTCTCGTCATCTCGCTCTCTCTCTCTCTCTCTCTTCCTCTCTAATCGAGAAGGGGATACACGTCAGTAGGCCTTGGCCTCCAGTCAGCCGATAATATGGGCACCTCGATAACACCGGCGACAGTTTTAAAACTCCGATTTGGCCCACTCGGGATCAACAACGAGACGCGACGCCCTCCACCGCCGCCGCCCCGCCTGCCGTCATCGCGTCTACCTGCATTCCGTGCAGTAAAAAATAAAAACGACTACCAGCGAAACGAAATCCTGCCGCGCTGTTTTCGTCTGTCCGCGATTTGCGCAAACGACCCGTTCGAGGCGAATCATTGCGATGCAAAGCCGACTTTCGGTTGCATCAAGTGTCGGCGAATGATTCATTCGCGTTACTGCTTACCGCACAGTGACAACATTCCGCAGTGGAGAACAGTTGAGTGGAAAGAAGACCGGTTAACATTCGTGAGAGAAAGAAATATCTGAATTTCAGAATGATTAGATTTTGCGCGAGAGGCGGATATGGTAGCTGTACGGAATAATTTTGTTTAATCGTTTCTAAAATAAACCTGATCCTTTAATAAACGTAAATCCCACTTCTCTAACGGGAAAACGGGGCTGAAAGCATTTGTAAGAATTTCGATGACCAACCGAATAAACTCGAGCGTCTAATTGAACAGACGCATTTCAAATAAGTAGATGCGTTTACCATTAGAATGCGGGGGTGGTGCCTCTGGGAAGCGTATCAACGGGTTTTCGGGACACTTTCCGGAATTTCTCATGGCCAAGGTCGCCGCTCACGCGTCATCTTCTCGAATTTATATTTAGAGCCAGCTCCGAGATTGACTCTTTTTCTCGGTCGAGAGATTAACATGGCATTGTAAAGATCCAGCAGCACCTATTCCTCGTAAACAAAATAGCTCGCAGAAAAAGCAAGAACGAAAACGGTGCCGATGCGGGTGTTAAGTGAAGCGAGTGTGAAATATGTTCGCCCAAAACGGTTCGTTCAGAACGAAATCATTGTGCAACGGAACATCTCAGAAAACGAAAGGCAATATCGAAAATCATCGAGTCACATTTCGCGTCTTTTTTTTTTTCTTATCTCGCAACAGTGATAACGACCAAGACGATGCGAAAGATACGTCACTTGAATGACTCAACTTCGCGTTGCTTAAATATAAAAACGCTCCAAATAATTTATCAAGGACGCTGCGGGGAAAAAAATAAGAAGGCTATCTACGAGCCATAAGAGTGTACAATATGTAACACTGGACGGCCGCGTGTAATTAACGTAACGAATTTACTCGGCCAGTGGAATCTCGGAATTTCGACGATCCACCTAATTTTCGGGGACGACCGTGTATACGACGACTTCATGAGCGATTAAATCGTCGCGCCATGGAGAACGCGATTTGCCATGCTTCATCCGTGGAATTCGTTTCGTCCGAACTCTGAACCCTCTTCGATCGGTCACGGAGCCTACTTTCCTTATCAGATACGTCACCGCGGTGATAATGCGCCAGTCGTTCAATGTCATCGAAACGAACGTCTTATTTTTACGAATGCGTCTGGCCGCGGTTTATCGGAATGAAACATCAAGCTGCGGCAGCAGCGGGGTCTTATGATCGGAGTGCCATTGAGAAAATCAGCGCGGCGATTTCACCCCTATCGATATTAACTTGGACCGCCCGGATCGCAACAATATTTGTCGCTTTCCGTTCCGCAAAATATTTGAATCAATTAAAAGCCACCGGCGAGTCGGCCGGTATAGATGCTCGTGCGTACGCGGATCGTTTCGCCGGCCAGGAGGTCTCTGTTCATCGACAACGGATCGATTATCGATTATTAAGCTGTCCCAGTATTAATTTTCAGAGGAGGAAGCCCCTTGTAACGCGCGTTCCTCGCTCGAACGAACGACGCGCCTATCGGACGACTCCGTCGCTCCACTTTCGCTTTCAAGAGCTCGCCTACTATGCGACCGCGGCGATGTTAAATCGTTTAACGTTTCATCAACAATTTATAATAAGCGTACGAACGACAAATAAAGATTAGAGGAACTGTAATACGCATTTTACGCGGTGTGAAATTCGACTTTCGAGGAAAACAAGATCTTGTGTCGCCCCGGTGCACGTGCACTCGTGTGATTTCATTCTGTTTAACAAAGTGCAATCTCGCATACAATGTACAAAAACAAGCACCACTTTGCGGGGAAAAAAGAAACACTTGAACGCTATTTGCGTTCTATCAAATTCCGTTAGCGTAAAGAACACTACGAAAAGAAAGGGGACGGTGCAACTTTGAATTTTGTCAAACCTCTCCAGATCACATCAGTATACGATTTTATATTATTACGGAAAGGGAAAAGAAAGTTACGTGTAGCAAAACCACACGTATCACAGTGTTTGGTTACACGCCGACCAATGGATACGTTTCGGAGTAAAAGCTTGAACACGTCGGGTAACGGAAAAGGGGTGCGCTTTCGCCCCAGCTAAGAGATGAAAAATGTATTCTTAGACACAAAATGATCAGATCAAGCGTCCAGTATCGTGGTTTTGTCAATTCTCTCTCTCTCTCTCTCTCTCTCTCTCTCTCTCTCTCTCTCTCTCTCTCCCTCTCTCGGTCCATCCTACGAATTCGTCCTTCGCGTTACACAAACGTCCGGCCGTCACGAAGAGCGCAGACGATAGCGCTCAGCGGGGGCTTATCGTTAATGAAACGTACAGACGTAAACACTAAACATAGTACACCGGGCTGAATGTGATTCTGTGAACGGACAACGAGGCCAGGGAGCGGAGAATTTTTACTTCAAAAGAAAGAGGCGAATGTATGGAAAAGATCGCCGGTGATTGTTGTCCCGAAGGACGCTGAAAAGGACAAAAATCCTGTCCCACAAACATAGCATGAAATACACCAAAAAGCAATTCTGCTCCGAGCTGCTGCATGCATATCTCTCGCGTACCCCCACTGGCCCAGGCGATTTTTTTGCTCGAACAAAAGATCAAGGTTTAACGACGAAGCTTAAAATCGCAATATGAGATCAACTTGTTCGCATATTTTATTACGCGTCACGAACGTTCGGCCGCGTGATAGTAAAGGGCAAGCCTCGAACTTGACCCTCGCCGAGAGTTATCCGTCGCGTTGCAGAAGCGTGTACGAAAGGTACTGCGATATCGTTGAAGGGGTTAAGTGTACATCGCGTGAGAATTGAGGGAAAAGTTGTACACATATAGGCTCACCGAGATCCGGAATGGAGCTCGTAGGTTCCTCGTGGTGTCCCTTGCCCTCGTTGGACGGCCGGGCTCTGGGGGGTGGCGGCGGCGGCGGTGGTCTCATGCTGGACGTCGAGCTAACTACAACGGTAGGCGGCGGTTGCTGCGACGAGCCCACGTTCCTATGATTTCCGCGCATCTGATTCTGCGGTGGCATCAGAACCGTGTCGCCGCGGTGCCCCTGGGGCGGCCTGGGGCACCAGCCATGTAGCACCCTTATCGCGCTCCTCACTTCCGCCTGGAGTTCGGCGGCTCTGTCCCTCGCCGTGTGAGCCACGTTTGATGCGTATCACCCGCGGCCGCGGGTCACGGAGCTTTCACTTGAGAATCTGTCGCGAACGATCGTCGCGATCGCCGTCATTCACGAAACACGGTTGCGCATCGACGAAGATCGTTCTTACGCGCGAACGTCGGAATCCGTGACCGTTCTACAGCCTGCCGCGAGTCACCACGGGGCAACGAGAACGTTCGCAACGATAGTTCGGGATCGCAACGAGTAATTGAATCACTTAGTTTGAAGCGTACGCCGCTATCACTGTATCTCCGCGCCGATGCCACTCGAATGTCACGGTCAATGTCTCGCGGCGGCGTGACACCTGCCGCGGAAACCCTCGCGGCGACGCTCCGAACTAATCACTCGCGTTACGCGCGCGGTACGTATTATTTCGATTCTCTCTTTGGCGTCCAGCGACGGTATCGGTCCGCCCGGGAATCCTCCGCAGGAGCGAGACGATTAACGAACGAGCCCGGATTGCTGTGTAGCGCTTGAGGAAGGACGAGACAGGGGGTGTGTGCCGACTTCAGCCTCCCGGAAATGGCCGAGTCGCGTCCCGCTTTCAAACACACTCGTAGAGGGCACAGGCCCGGCTTTGGCTTCCTTCGGAGGTCTTCCGCGAAACTGTACGAGCCGCGATGATCGCTGAATACGAGAAAGTCCGTGTTCTATAGAAGACACGCGAGCAATCGAGTTTTGTAGAAAACTTGTGGAAAATCGCTGATGCCTCGGTAACACTTGCCGTACACCGAATCACTGATGCTAAATCTTCGATTCACGAGGCGTTATCGCGTGCGAGAAGGGAGGCGCGTCAAGGGAGGACGCGCGTGCGGCCTGTCCGCGTGGACGAGTGTTTCTTAGCTGTTCGCCGAAAACAACAGTCCTCGGAATACGAGTAGTCCCTCGCGAGCTACCGCCGACCTTTCCCTCTCTCCCACCACCCACGCAGCGTTCTCCTCCCTTCTGCTTTCTCGCTCCCGCCCTCGTGCCGGAGTCACTCTCTGCCCCTCTTCTCGGGCACTCACGGTTTTCCTCTGTCACCCTTGATACGGCGGCGGAGACGAGGACGGCGAGCGAAAAAATCCACCTCCACCGGCTGACCGCGGTTTATCGTCGCGTAGAGGCCTCCAAGAGCGTCAACCCCTGGCTGCTCGAGTTTCGTCACGAGGCGAATCAAAGGCAACGTGACACCATCGGAGGGGGAGGGGGACACGCGGAATGTCCGCGATTACATATCCGCTGTAACGCTCGTCCGGCGACACGCCGATTTCACTTCGATCGATGATCGATCATGCGGTCAGGACGAACGCGGTTTATTACAAGGGCGCGCGCGCCTTCTGTGCGCCCACGGCTCTCGCGCGACACTTTCCCCTGGATGAAAAGCGCGTAACGAGGCACACTCGCGAGGTTCGAGCGGAGAAGAAAATTGGAAAGAGTCAGTGGTTGGAGCGCAGACGGCAATGAGCCGACGACGACGAGAACCGTCATCAGCGCCGGCGAAAGTGAGAGTGCGGCCGGCCGCGCTGGATTCAGCGGTGCATAAGCGCTCTCGTTTGCGTCCCTCTTCTTTTATCTACGCGTCTTCCTCGCTCCCGATCTCTCTCTCTCTCTCTCTCTCTCCTGCTGTTATCTCCGTTTCGCTCTCACCCTCTGCCTATCTCGGTCCGTTTCCTTCTGTGCGTAAGCTCGCCTCTCTGTCTTCCTCTCCGTTCTCCCTTCGTCCCTCGCCGCATCTCGCTCCCTATCGCACCCTTACGGCTAGCCTATAGCCTGTGGCGAACACGCATGGTTCCGACCTATTGCGTTCGACGTGCCAACGCGCGCGACCAACAACGCACGTGTATACGTACGAAGCACTCTGCGTTACGACCCTACACTACCGCCAGGGAACACGATCTCCTGGTGCGCGCATACTTGCCGCGCCGATTTCCATCCTTTCCTCGCGTTAATCGTCGCCCTATCCTTTATCATGTTCGACGGTCACACCCTCTCTCGTTCCTGATAACGTCGCCTCTTTCATCGTTTCCCTTTTTTTGAAGCATCTTTTTTCCCAAATAGACGGACAGCCGGATCTTCTATCGCAACCGGCCCCTTGAACGTCGGGGGGTGAGCCGCGCGGAGCGCGCGAATTCGAACGGCGCGGATACACGATTGCCCGACGAGTGCGCCAAGAGGTTAGCAGATGTGAGCAAACGTTTCATTCTTTATGACCGTGCAAATGCACCGAAACTTTTCGTTATATGATGTATGGTTATATGTATTACAATGAGTAGGACCTGGGCGAGTCCCTTACGATAAGTGCACACATCCTTGGCAAAGGGTTTCAGAGAGACAGGCGCAAATTGCTAATTGCGCGCACCACCATTGACCTAAGCACGTGTGCGTAGGTGGCGCGTGCTTTGTGATACGCGTATAGTACGAGCGGATCATTGCTCAAACTATCCGGACACGTTTATCTGCTACAGCAGATAGACTAGATACGTGCTCCAGAATTCCTTAGGATCGGGACTTTTTTTATGCCCATTTCCTTTTACACTTGTGCCGTTCAATGCGGAGAATTTTGCATAATCCGACGGCAATTTCTGGCATAGTCCGAGGCATGAGCAGGGCTTTGCACGGAGTAGCGACAAGCCTGCAGCAAACGACCGGCCGATAGGCAGGGGTGGTTAAGTGCGCGACCGCGGTTGCGCGGCTGCTATCACATGGCCTTGTCCTTGAATGAGGCTCGTGAACCCGACTGCCGCTTTTATCGATCAGCCCCCGCATCCCGCTTCGACGCACTCGCTATAGCCATCCATCTATCTCGGTGCAATAGCGTATCTAGCCGCGAGTGAACCCGGATCAACGAGACGCTTCGACGATCGTTTCGCGCCGGCCCCGCTTCGTCCCTCATCGTCCGAGGCGTCTCCGTTCACAATTCAACCGGCCATCTCGTTAAACTGAAACGATTTGGAAAACCAGACCGCGCGATCTCTCGGTGGTAACGCGAGCCTTGGGCTTTAGCGGAGGGCTACTCGAGGATTCCTGAAGGCTCGAGAAAGCTTGAATACTTTTGCGTTCTACGGAGTAAAATCTTGGGAAAGGAAAACGACTCTCGTGGAATGTCGTACAGTATCGTTGCGACGAGGATCTGTTTAACGTAACTCACACAGCTTCTATACACCCTGTTCACGGCTGAACGAATGCGAGGCACGTTCGTTTTGTTCGGGAGGAACAGCACGGATATACCTCATTCCGCCGGTCGTGTCGAGACACGGAAGAATGGATTATAATAAGTATAATAGCATGGACATTAAAAACCCTCAGGATTTTGGTCCAAGGATCGACCCCCGGACGACGAGGGGTTTAACGAAGCGGGCGTTATGGCGGCCGTCCGGCGAAGGTCGAGAACTCCCCTGTCGAGAATCCTAGCCTGACGCTCGTTCCCGCGCTGCGAGTACTACCGCCCCTAAACGTCCGGGAACACTGAATTTTCGGGCTTAATAGAATAACATACGACGTTATACGCTGGGACACGGGTTACGTCCCTTGACCCCCTTACACGGTTCACGCGGAACCTTCTTCCCTGGTCAAACAGAACGAATCAACGAGATTGATCGTATTTACCCCAGTTTTTGTGATATTCACCTAGCGATAAAAATTTGCAAGCGATAACGCGTTATTGCGACCCCCGTTTCAAAGTCATCCTTACATAGAGGGTAAATCTCTGTGCAGCGGTGGTGGCCCGCCACGAATCTCGCGACCATCGTATTATGTATTACGTGACCGGCCCCCGGCGGGGTCGTTGTTTAAATCTAGATGAACCTGAATCATCAAACCGGTCTGGTTGTAGTGCGCCGGACCGCCTGCAAACCGTGCCGTGGCTCAGTACGACTCTCGTTGGATTAGGTTAGGGACAAGGCGCGTTCCAACGTGCACGGTGCTTAGAATAGAGAAAGAGCCGCGTAGGGCGAGTCGGCCACGAGAGCGGGAACGAGCACGAGCCGTGGCAGGAAACGAGATTGCAGGCATGTGTGTATTTGAGAAAGGGCGAACGGTAGGGTGGGACAGAGATGCGGACGAAATGATAGATAATGGTGAAGAAACGGCTGGGCAGGGGGGAGAGCTAATGATACGAAAATGAAATGGAAAGGGGCGAAATGGCAAAGCCGAATGGATTGGAAATGTAATTGAGGAATAGTAAAGTTCATCGTTAAACGAAGAAACTGTTCCCGAAGGGGAGGCGGTTGGCTTGGATAGCAAGGTACCGACTCGCCTTCGAAGGAGGTCCTCGCGCGTTCTATTTACAGAATACATCTGCATGCCTGCACGTCTTCGGCCGATAGATTTTGTCTCTTCGACGTCCCGCTATTTTGATCGCAGCCTTACTTTACCAATCTTCCACCCTTTAATACGAACGAATGGAAAACGTCTTTTGGATCGTTTCGTAGAGGCAATCGCACTCGTAGCACTCTTAACCATAACCGAGTCGTCATCTAAAGAACAAGATCAGTTTTTCCAACGTGTTTCACCGCAGTATCTCACTTTCACTGCTCGCGCGCAGTGCACTTTCTACGCTACAGCCGTTACGCCGTTTAAACTCCGATACCTCCGCAATTTCGATTAGCATCGATCATTAACAGATGTCGTTCTTACAAAGCCCCAAAGAAATCATTAGGACGGTTCATGCGGATTCACGGCTTCGGTGGGGTATAAGTTCTGCCCGTACCGAAACGATCCTGTCAAACGTCTCTGAAATCGAGGTCAAGTTACAGGACAGACAGGCTCGATCGATTCCCCCCTCCCTCTCCGGAAAGAAAATGGATTAGCATGCACGGCTGCGTAAATTGTCCCCGAAGCAACGAGTTCACGAGGAGGATACGACACTGTCCCCGGGATCGTAAGGAGCGAAACGCGGGACTGGTTCAAGTTCATGTAGCTCTGGGGCTTTAGTCGGGTCCCAAGGTCTCCGGGGGAAAGCCTTCCTCGTTCGTGGTCTCGTTGCCGATATACAGTGCTCAGCCACTCGATACCCCGCGCGTACCAGACTTACTCGGTCAAAATGCCTCGACAGACTAACCCAGTCCTCTCCACGTGTTTAGGCGATCCTGCGGCAGAGCGCGATCTCAGTTTGGCAATCCTAACGTGCTTATTTTATAAATTCTACTGAACGTCCTAAGGACATAAATGAATTATTGATGGAAGTTCGTTAAGCGTTAAAAGCGAATGCGCAACTACATATTCGAAATGCAATTGCATCGCTGAAAATGAAAATGAATTGAATAGGTTCGCCGACCCGAGGCCACCGCGGCGTGACCCACGACGTTCTCCGCTTTCGCTCTTCGTTTGCGGGACTCGCGAACGGCGATCGCCCAAAACGAAAGCGAGACATCGGCGGCGAGAGTTTTAGAAACCGGATCGCGATCGTCGAGGGTTCAGAAAACTCGCAACGCCGTTGAGAACTGTATCGAGAGCGCGCGGGAGTCGTCGAAGAAAGCGAAACTCTGCTCGGCCGCGTGGAGAACGCGAGTCTGCAACTTTCCTCGCTATCACCATCGCAGCTTGGCCGAAGCCGAGGTGAAATCGTCGCAACTAGACGAGCCACGATATCCTCGGAACAGCCAGCTTCGATTCAACTCGCTTTTCCCTTCAAAAAAAAAAAAAAAGAGATCTGTAATTCTCATCAACCCTTCTACTAAAGAATTAAAAACTGTGTAATTGAATCAAAGCGTATCATGACCTATATTGCAATGGGATCTTCCTCATTTTACTGGGCCCGGCTGCCCAGAAGCGAGAAGATGAATCCACCAACGATCGATTGTCGCTGCACAAGGCTGGCCTTGAACCTGCTGGTCGAAAGTGCAAGTGGATCCACTCGAGCGGCGAACCGATCCGAAGCGACGTACCGGAGAAAAGAGAAAGAGAAAGGGGTCTGCCGGCCGGTCGGTGGGCACAAGGCCCAAAGAAGAAACGGTTTTCGGTCGCGTTCGACGAAAGTGGAACGGCCTTCGAGGAGAACGAACGCCTCGCCGTGTACATGGGCGCCATTGAACCAGTGACCTTCATACGGGAACCGGTCTTTGTTCACGGTTTCCTCGCGAGCTAGCGACCTGATCCACCTTCGCTACGCCTTGCCTCCTTTCTATAGATACGACACGCTCATTTGCATACATCTCCGCTTCGATCGGGATATTACACACTTCCTGGACCAATTCCCCAAAGGTCGTTTCGTTAGCCGGATGACAGTGGTGATTAATCAATCGTACGCCACACCGGCTATCCCCATCTTCTTTCTCGAGGAACAAGCTTTTTAAAGCTCGGAGAACACACTTAATTAAATTTTGTATCCTATACTTCCGATCGGAACATCTGTATCATCAGGATGAACTTCTGTTTTGTTTAACAAAGTTCGTCCACGAATTCGAAAGGAAATACTTTTATTACAAAAAATATCTGGCAAGCCCAACGTCAGTCTTCTAAAGGTTATCTTGAAAAGACTTTCTAACTATTTGATGTATTTGCATCGAAAACAGTAAAAAAAAGTCCCCTCTCGTTTATCAGTGAGATCTTTCTTTAGTGCTGGTTTCTGGTGCTCTATCCACGAAATGATAAGCACGAACGTCTAATCCAAATGTCTGTCAGTTCATGCTACGTTTACAAATCATTGGGCGAATCACCGATTGCTTTCGCTTTACTTTTTATTTAAAAAAAGCATATATTCAGACAAATTCTGAAAACTGTGCTATAACAATAAATTAACAAGCGCCGCATAAAAAAGCGACTGAGCTAAATTCCTCCACTCTTCGCAAAGATGCGTCACCGTGCAAATCTTATCAATGTGCAAAGTTTCCGTAGCTAAATTCGTCTTATATAAAAAAAAAATAATAATAAATTGTAAAGGAAGCAAAAAAGCTGCGCCCGTCTTATCTATCGCGATATCAAGAGGAGAGAGAATTTGGGGGGGGGGGGGGCAAAGTTTAACTGACCGTAGGCGGAAAAGCCATGACCTGTCCCAAATGGGCGTGATTTCTGCGTTTCGTGACCGACCGTTGCGTGCCATGGAAAGAATTAATCCAACAGGAGCTTTCACTCTTCTGAACAAGAAAGTTCGATATTCATGGGTGGAAAATGCCTCAGAGGAAAATCAGTCTATTCCATCTGACAAAATACGATACACTTTCGTAGTCCGCGAAATTTTCTTCGTTCTTCTAAATGGAGACTTACTTTCGATTATAATTCCGATGGTGAAAGAGCATGACTAATATAGCTGCGATATTTTATTGAAAATTATTCGTTCGTGATATCTTCCCGTTATATTTGCGCTCGGCTAATGACGGACCCGTTATCGATCCCTCTTTTTTAGACTTACAGTAAACATCGAAATTGTTATTCGCGATGTTCCTCCCCTCTTCTGTCGCGCGAGAATTTATCTCAGTGCCCAGGGTTCAATGAATTGTAATAAATACAACGATATCATTTAAAACGCACAAAAATCACTTGAATTTCGGCAGTCCGTTCAATCGAATAATTCAAAGGAGCAATCGTCGATTATTGCAATTATGAATGGGATAGTACGTTGATTTTTAATTGTCTTCGTCTATTATTAAACATATATTTTATAACCATTACGATCGCGTAACGTTGAAGGGGCGTTAGAGCACACCTTAGGAAGCACAACGTTCTTACGAAATTATCGTGGTTTAGGAGGCAAACGGTATAAGCCAGACCGTATCACCTGTGATAATTTTTGTGCTAACATTGAGTACGGTCGAGCCACCCTAATTCAGATATCATATCTACGGACGTGAATGCATCTCTGGTATCAGCTCTTTTTGTTTCCTTAACCTCGTAGCGTTTATCACACGGGTGCAACGGCGCGCTTTCGACTGTAATCAGAATGTTTGGCTCCCGCCTGTTAATCACCGTACAGGTTGCTTCATAATCAGAGAAACTGATTTCATTACAATGAGCAGTTTAGTTTAAGCGTATGTCGTGAAGTATCGCGACTAACGATTTTACAAAAAGGCGAATTAAAAGCTTTCGAAAATCCGCGGCATTTGTTGCCAATCGTGTTTCATATTTCGACTTAATTCGCGTGCGTGATATTACAGCGATGAATCGCAGCAGAAAATTAAGATTTGCATTTCCGATGTATAGGCAGCTTAATCGATGATCAATAACGACCTACGACAAAGTCGAGCGTGAACTGAATTTCGTTCCCGTGGATCGTCATGTACGTAATATCGCGATATCTAAATCCGCCTCGGTCGACATTGAATTCCTTATCAATTCACCTGACGAGGAATTCAATACGGAAACACGTTGCTGTATCTACAACACGTAGCAGGTGGAGCTAAACTTTTCACTGAATCGCCAAATTTGCAAAATGTTACGAGACTCAAGCACAGTTTAAAAATCAAATAATACGTAAAAGAATCGGCCTCGCATTGGCTTCAATTCGCCAAACGAAGTGTGTCGCGTATCAGGTCCACCGATCCGTAGAGTTCAGACGTCTTTGTCACTGGATATTTTCGTTGTTTGTCTGGCGATTACACACCCATCGTGCCAGCATTCTTATCGGTGACATTGAATTTCGGTAAATCGCGAAAGAACGCGATCGACACGTATAGAAAGATACATTCATACTTCTCTACGGAAGCAAAAAAAAAAAAAAGAAACAGGAAGAGGAGAAACATAAAGAAGAAGGTTTGAATGGGAAAACGGAAAATACCCTTCAGAAGAGAACGCCATTGCTACTGCGCAGCAAATAGACAATGTTGGAAAAAAATTACGAAGAACGGCTCTTAGGGTGTTTATTGTATCTTAGGAACTGATCCGGGAAAACAATTCGTGGAAATGAGTGAGTGGTGGAAACAGATAAAAAATCTCTTTCATCCTTTGGTGTATCTTTATTGTGTTCATCGTGTCGACGGGGATGAAAGGGAATATTATGGAAAAGGTAAGAGTACCAGTGACTGAGAAATAATCCTTTTTCTAATTTTTGTCTTGGTTGAATTTGAAAGAGTAAGTGAATACCCAATGGGGTCTAGTGAAGACTCGTCTCTCGAATATATCGCGAAACCGTACAAGAATATATCGGGCGATTTTCGAAACGCATACGGTAGGTCAGGAATCCAAAAATAGTTGTCCATGTGGATAAACAAGCGGATGTAACGTCATCCAGCCGACTGACGTGACCCTGCATCTTGATTCCCCCTTGAAAACAAAATTTCTTGCAAAATAAGTCTCGAGACGGGCACGATTAATAATTTTAAATCGCGTTCAGCCTCGTCTCGAAGGAAGAATCGCTTTCGACTTCTGCCTGCACAGATCAACAACATATTTTGCCGCGTATTCGTCTAACATTCTACACGATTCTACTAAAGAAATATGAAAAGATGTGTTACAACAATTGTTCGAATGATCCGACGATGCTTCGAACAGCGTGTGTCGCGACAGAATCGATCGATTAGGTACGTGAAATAGCAAGGATAACCTTTCTGATGACTGGAAGGTGCGTGCGAAACGTAGTTCGACACGCACATACGTACATACGTTCAAGAGAAGATATCGTGACCTTGCGCGGTGGCGAGATGCCAACGATGGAAAAGATTTCACCCAGAGGCGTCATATGCTGCGAGTGTAGCACGCAGAAGTCGCGCTGCCCCTCGCGATCCAACCCTCGCGCGCGTTCTAGCGTAACGCCACCCCTCCATTCTATTCGTTGCATTTTTAAAAGCCGTCGCGTCCGCAACATATCGGCACTATGCAATTTGTCCGGTTATTATGCACTTATCCGCTCGCGAACGTCTAACGTTCTTTTAACAAATAGCCTGGCCAAAAATCGCACGACAATACGCACTTACGACGTGTATCGTGCTCGTTGAGTGGTAGAAGTTGTGGGGTTCGTGCATAAACGAGGTAATCAATAAACTTGTGATGCAATTTCGATGTGAACATGTACGATATCTTGCTTGTTTTCAGTAAGTAATGCGGTTTCCGCATGCGAAACAATCTGATGTATATTTCCCATGTTTTTCTTTTTCCTTTTATTACTAATTGCCTTAGTCATTATCGCTATCAGGAAAGGTATCGAAAGAGCATGGACGTCTATTTTTATAGTCGGAACATGCGTGGAAGTTTTCAGAATCAACACCCTTCACCCCCCCCCCGCCCCCCTCCTACCCGTCTCTAGCCATCTACCACCCCCAGCCCTTCCCGACGCCCTTAGCCCACGTCGGACGATAGCATACATTGTACTGCGTCGCCACTGAGAACCTGCAGTCTAGCCTTGACTGCGCGTAGGGGTTGCTATGGCGATTACCACCCTCGAACGTACGCCCACTCAACCCCGCCGGCAACTCCAGCGCTCCGAAGCCGGCGCTGGTCTACGACCAAGAGTGTGACCCCGACCTTTCAGGTGGATGACCTCCACTGCATCGCAGATGCGCGCGCACGCGGCGGCCCTCACCTAGACAGAGGCGATCCCCTTTTCCTCAGCCACCCCAGGGCGACCGACAAACCACCCCCAAGCTGAAGGGGATGCAGCCGACGGTAACAGTGCTGGGTGGAGTGGGTCGAGAACGAACCGACCGTGGCTTGTCATTACTTGAGACTGAAGATTGACCGGTTGCAGGGAACTTCTGGGGGGGGGGGGGGGTGGTGTTCGCGGGGTTGTATTTTGATTGCATCGTCGGGGTTTCCCTTGTTTTTTTTCTGCTACTGTCTCCTTGCATTTTTTTTCACAGCAACGAGACATTCGGGGGTTGAAGTGACATGTTAGGGTGACACTAATATCCTCGGTTTATTTCTTTGTAATCATGTTTTTACTATAAAATCAACGTTCACTCTGAACTTCGTTTCGAATCGGATTCTTTCCGATCTCGACCCCCTCGTGTCACGTTTTTGCATACGACATTGCCGAAACTCGATTTCTCTTTCCCTGATGGCAGAGCTCGCGCGCCGAATCCCCGATGTTTCATTAATATTCCGAGAAAGAAGCAATGAGAAACTTGGAGAATTTCCGCTGGCACCTGCAGCGTACCTAGGTTACGAATCGACAGGTGTGGAAAAAGTTTATCCTCCCGTCGGGTTTCGCTGACCCGGTCACAGGCTGCACGAGCGTTGCATCTACGCCTATGTGCCAGACGCCGACGAGGGGGTTGCTCACCCCTTCCTGTCTGCACCCTCACATGGAAGCACGGTCGATGCTTTTGCACGAACGTGCCCACCGTCGCTCGACCATTCCTCCCTCGCTCCCTTTCCCTTTCTGTACCCCTCTGTCAACCTCTCCCTTTCTATCCTTTCTCTCATTCTTCCTCTCCCCCCCCCTCTCTCTCTCTCTCTCTCTCGCTGGCAGCTTGCTCGGTTTCGCGCAGCCAAAGAATACTTAAAACACTGCAGTCAGGCATCTTTTGAGCCTCCACCCCCGAGCGCGCTCCCTTCGTCTCGGGACATTATTCACTGCACCACGAGCAGGGTGTATTTAAACGAACCTGCTTTCCAATTTGCATCCGATATTCCTTTGGCCCGAGTAACTGCTACACGCGAAAGAATATTGAAATACATGTATGGCTGTATGGGTCGTTAACAGTTACAGAGAATCGCGACCTAATCATTATCCTCTTCCCCCCCCCCCCCCCCTCCCAATCCAAGAATGCTATTCGGCAAGCCGCGATTAGGGTAAGAGAAGCAGAAAGAACACCAACCCCAAATTTTTCTAGGAAGACTCGTCTGTCCCCCCTCGGAACTAGTTTAAAACCACCCCGGCGCTGCTTATCGCTTAACGAACCCAATTACTCGATAATTAAAGAATCGTGGCGGTACTTTTCGTGAGTGGCGGCGGGCAGCCAGGTCCATGCTTCCAGGGGCGGAAGCAGGGAAAGCTATAGGGTTTTCCCCGACAAAGAAGAAGTGCGCAATTAATCCGTCTCCGCGTAGGCACCTCTGTTACTATAACTGTAACGGCGTCCCGGCCTGTCAGAACATCCCCTACGCGTTATTTTCTCCGTGACATTATCGGGCCTCTTTTCCATCGGACCGTTTCGTAGAATCGGCGTTACCTGACGTCTGTTTGCTGAAAGATGAAGACAGAGCCACAATAACCGAGCAACAGTAACGTCGACTTTTATCTTCCCGTAGCGAGTGTATTTTGCTTGAGTACCTGTCCATTAATCGTATAGGCTGTTTCTCGGTAGAAAATATCTGGTCGCTTGAATTCTTTGAAACGTGCGTATCACTATCTATTACTCCTTTCAGATACGAGAAAAATACTCAACTGATGAATTTGGCTATGAAATGTCGCACTGGAAATCGATATCTTTCGCAACGAAATTTGCTATTCACAGAGAGCCGTCAGACTTTGTTCAAATTACAATTTCCTTCTTCACGAGATTCGTGCATACCTTTCGGCTGACTCAACTATTTTGCACTCGCGAAATGGTAGCAACGCTATTAATGGCGGAGTGACAATGCTTATCTCGACAACGGGAGGGATTCAAGAGGAATTAGAAACGTTCGGAAACGTTTCAGTATGGCCAATGCCCCTGAGGCTTAATGACCCCGTGACTGTGCATTCGCAGCTGATATCGCGTGCACATACGCTTTGCATGGTTATCACCGGAATAATTATACTCGGCCCACCCCGCGGATCAATCTAATCGAATCTACATACGCTCTTGGGCTTGGCGGTGAACATTTTTAAATTACATGAACAGCCAAGTGCGAGAATGCTATTACTTCCTAATTAGATAATCGTGTTCCTAATGAGAAGAAATAATCGTTCAATGTTTGAACGCAAGTAAACGTTCGTTAATGGGCGGATAGAAGGGTTGAAGCATAAAACGGGAAGGCGAAGATTGCATTCTTCGCTGCACATTTAAACCGTATCCGAAAACAATGCTCGTCGCCCGCGGACTCTAACAGGCACTACTCGTTATTGCTTCGTCCCTTTTCCACCACATCCACATCGTCGCTGATTCACGGTCACAGTTTTGCCCTGGAACAAACGATCCGTCTAGACAGACAGCCCTCTACGGACGAACCACTTTCCACCTTTCCTCTCCCTCAGCGTGCGTACATTCAGGACCACCACAAAAATCGGTTTCCCCTTACATTCATCGTTGCAGATATTGCATATATAAAATAAAACCTTAAACACTGTCACATCACTTCATCGTTCCTAACGTGGGTTAGATCGATAGAGCCAGAAACCAGAATAGTCGAAGTTTGAATTCGATTGTTTACCCTCTCCCCCCCCCCCCCCCCCCTCGCTCCTTTGCGGAGGGTCGGAACAGAGCGTTAGGGTAATCTCGAGGTGCCCGTATAATCGCGATTAATTAAAAATGGCTTTGGTATGCCCGAGTAGTGGAGGCTTCGCGAAACCGTCAATCGATCGCGCTTGTCGAGGGGTCGGCGTACGCGATGTTTGCGGCGTATCCTATGCAGACAGGATGCACTCCTTTCATGCCCGCTCATGCAAAGGACACTCTCATCGCGTATGCAGCCTAGAAAGACTCCGCTCGGATTGCCTTTGTTTCAGAACCGACGCGAGCCGGGAAAGCTTGATTTTCATCAAGCAGGTACCGCCGGTCTTCTCTTTTTCAAACATCTCTGCATATATTTTGAATTCGACATTTACAAAGGCCTTCTCTCTGTACGAGATCGAACGAAAACGTTCATTATTTCTTGTGCGCTGAATCTATTTTTACCAAAGACAATATGTAGAGGTCGTTCAATTGCTTGCTACATTTCTCGTAGCACCAATGTCTCCTCCCTATGTTCGCGAGAAGCATTAATTGTTCCCACTAAAATTGTTGGCAGATTGTTATCTGCTTTATTCGTTTCCCAATTTATCACGCTCTTCCAGTTCGTTAGCGAATCATTGATTTAATCGACGCAAGCTGGCTCATTAGAAAACTTCGTTTCTTAGCGGAATTTTCCTCTTCACGACCGTTTCGTCGTAGGGGAATCGTTTCCCTGTTTCTTTTTTATCGCTGGCAGTACTTACAGTTAATATCGAATAACGCACAGCAAAATGGCGTGGCGTCTTTTGTTCTTCTTGGAATCATACACCTCTTCACCGTGCCGTGAAACTGTTTTTCTATCAAGCATATGTTCACTATTTTTTTTACCCCTCGATCATTCAGGAACGATACCCATATCTATTACATCCTTCGTCTACCGTAATACAAGTAATACAGCTCTCATTGCCAGCGGGCCTGATCCGCAACCATAATGAAACAAGGGGCTGGCATCCAAGGTGTCGTCGAGCGCTGTTCAACGAAAAGTAACATTCATCAATTTTCTGCCAATAAATACCTGCCTGTTTTGCGGTACTAAACGGGATCGAGTTCGCTACGTGAAATTCGATCAGTTGTATTCGCCTACATAGAGAAACGGAAGCGTAGATTTTCATCTAACGCCGCACGTTTATAATAGTGGGCTAATAGCATTGCGACTGATTTCCAGACAGGGCAAAGGGTGACGACGGTGTTGGTAGCGGTGGTGCGACGAGAAAACGAACGCCGAACAATCGGGGAATGGAATTTTACGAACTGGACGCCGGCACTGGGGCGAACTTTCGCTCTCTTACGGTGCACTGCCATTATTCCACTGCCACGCCCTGTGACGTAACTGCAACCAGGTGGAATTTCACGGTTTCCTGTCATCGAACGCACACCTCGAATTGGATGGTCGGTCGCGTAATTGTCCGGCATTTAATTCTACGTAGTTGCAGTTGGCATTTTAAATCTATCGCGAAAGTTTATTAACGACTTGCGATAGAATTTCTGCCAGGGGTTGATTCGTCTCTGTCCGTGTGCTTCGATGGAATCGATGATAAATTTGTTTATGTCTTCCAGCCATCTTCTTGTTATTTTTAGGAACTTTTAGCCCCGGTCTCGTCTATATCGTTACATACATTCCATGGAACTGAAATCCCATCACCCTCTAAATATTCCAACGATACTAAACCAGCACACGAATCACCCGCAGGCTTATCTCTAACGTGCTATTTTCATCAGCAATCGTTACCAATTACATCCCATTTTTCTCCCAAAACGAATCCAGTCCCAATTAACTGAAACTCTCCTACAGATCGTCCTCAGCTCTGACAATCATTAGCGCCATGGAGCCAGGGGTTGATTAGCTGCCTTTTAGCTAAGAACAATACAAGGTTTCCTCGCTTTCTTTTTTTTTTTTAGGGATACGTAACAGTCGAGGAAACGATTAGACGTTTGCAGGGTTGATGACCAGACAGATCGATTTCAACCTTGACAATAATCAACGTCCGGGAACCCAGGAATGTCAAAGCTGCAACAAGTTCCACCCCAAGACCCAAGCCCCCCCCCCCTACCCTTCCTCGAAAAGCCAAACCAAAAATCACCCCAGCATTAAATACCATTCCAGTCTGCTTTTTCCGAACCCTTAATGCCGATAAGTGTATAAGCCGTCTTCTTCGAAGCAGACTCCATGTCCGCCGGATTTTTAATAGGTCTTCCAGCTTGGCAACCACCCTGTCTGCCAGCTCGTTTCTCTTTTTGCTCGTGTGAAAACGAAGCGGGCGACTAAGCGAGGGACAAGGATGGTGCACGGTCACGAGCAAGACGAAAGTTTGCCCCAGTACGTTGCACCCTCCCTCTCTCTTCCCCTTTGGCATGCAACCCTTGTTCCAGCCAGGTCTCTGTCTCGCCAAGCATCCAGCCGACCCCTACCGCAGGGGTACCCGTCCCTCCAGGCGTCACAGGCCGCCAACCCTCTCCGGCATCCCGGTACTCCCGTATTCCTGTTTCGCCGCCGCCGAATCAATACAGGCAGACATCCTAACTCACTGGAGGTCAATGCCTCGTTCCCGCGAGCGGCGCGACGACGACCTCAACCTCCTACCTTCCCTAGCCTACAATCTCTCCTCCTAGAGTACTCTCCGAAGCCAGACGATGCCTCTCCCTCTCTCTCTCTCTCTCTCTCTCGTTTTCTCTTTCCATTTGCCACCCCTTTCCTCCTGCTTTCCCTTGGCCTCTTTCTTTATCCATTTTTCTCCGAGTTTCGCCAACTCTTTCTCCCTGCTTCTCTCTAGCGTGCTAGAGGTCTTAATAATACTGCGCCGAGTTATTCTCGAACAGCCCTGGCCAAACCGGGCGAATGAAGAAGCGTTCGGAGCAAGCGCACGGGCGCAAAAAGCATGCCGCCGACACAGATCGTCGATGGCGGCTTGGCGAAAAGGACCAGGCATTTGCACTAGACCTAGAGAAAAACAGTGCGCCCGAGGGTGTGCATAAAATTAGACGGTGCCGTTCAACTCTGTTGAGAGCGTGCCAAGTTGCGGCCCGGTCTTCTTGTTCTTGCGAACGCTATGCGGCACGACGACGCGCGTTGCAACTGCGGCAGCCAGGATGGCACCAATGCCCCCGTTCCAAACTTCGTTGAACCGCACACTCCACGTCGCTAGGACAAATTGCCATCCGACTTCGTGGAGCGCCATGCGATGCTCAACCCTTGCGAATAGTCAAACGGAGAAGGTGAAGATACGGATCGTGTCTCTTGGGGGCAAGTTCGTTTCCTTTTGTCACATAATCGAGGGCTGTGTTTTATTCGCTGGTATTAATAGAGTAAATTTTATTTCAGGATATTTTCTGAGTATGCCAGAACGTGGGTTCTGGTGTGAATTATTTTTAACCAAATCCAACGTTATCCCGTCTGAAAGGATAAAACAGAAGCGGATGGACGTTCCCCAATGGGTCCCCGTTAAATCTGTCCTGTGAAAAGCGAATCCTGGTCGGCGTGGACAAAAAGGCGGAGACGAAGAAAGTCGAGCGCGCCCTTCCATCACTTTCCTTTGCAGCTCAACCCCAGCTCCGGCAACGCTCGAACACGCTAACGAGTGTTCTATTTTTCAAGAGCACTATGTTTACCGCTGCCGCTCATCCTCCCCCATATACGTGCATACTGCCCCCTTCGACAGACAGTCTCGATGTACGACGGACGAGCAAGGGTATGAGGCGGGCAGACGTTGCACTCTCCTTCACCCTCGCCCGGCCACCCTCCGCCATTTTGCCCTCTGACTTTCATATACACACTGTCGCGCGACCCTTCCGACGACCAGGTTGCCGTCGAGGCCGATCGCGACGAAATAATGGACAATTTGCGTCATATTATAGGAAACCCACATGCATTTACGCCGAAGTCGATCTATCGAGCCATGAAGAAAGGAAGAAATACTCAATAAACTTCCACTACGGTGTAAAAATAAGCGCGCGCCCTTCGAACTAAAAAATAGAATAAAAATGTATCTATCAAAAATACATCTTTTAGAGATGATAAAGATCACTGTAAACCATCATCCGCGACAGCCTCGAGTACCATTCGATTTTATAGCCCCCCCCCCCCCCTTTAACGAGAATTGCGTAGGGGATGCCGATTCCGGTCCGCTCGTCCCGCGGTCGGCTGGATAGATAGAATAGGCGAAAGTAGCGCGAGTTTCCTTCGCCGGGCGTCCTCGATCCTCCAGGGTAACTGTCCAGGAATAGCTCAGGGCACGGCATGGCTGCATACGTTCATCAGTTCAAGGTTAGAGGAACGCGAGGGCCGTCGCCATCGCGTAGCAGCGTCATCGTCCGCTGGACCGAAATACATCCCTCTGTCGATGTATAAATACTTGGCCGCAGTGGCTGTCGTCCGGGGAGCAGGGACGACGGATCGCCGATACATCTCGGGCGCGAGTTGCCTCGCGAGCGAGCATCGAAGTCGACGCACCGATTTTAAATTGATTGCGCTCTATGAAGAGAAGTCGTCCACGAAGAGCGAGCCCCAACCACGCGGGGATCGCGTGTCGTTGCTTATTGCCGATTGGGATAAAACTCTGAATGAATGAAGGGGCTCAGACCGGAAGGGTTGTTAGGAGCGGTGGAGGCTCGAATAGTTTCGGCTGGGACTAGGTGAATTATTTTACTCCAAGTTGGAGAGTCGTTGGCTTCGTCACAGTTTGGGAATTGAGAGTACTTCGAACTCTTGGTCATTTTGCTTCTGGACTCGGTTGTCTGTCGCTCGTTAATTAAGCGCGATTTTCGATTCCTCGTCGCAACCCTCCCGGGTCAGACTATCGCACGATTGAAGGATAAAGGCAGCAGGTCATTCGACTGTCCCGACGACGCTCGGTTTAGCTGTTTCTCGATTTACTGAAGCCGAGATAACGGCGCGTCCATCAACGACAGTGAGAAAGTCAACGACAGACAAGGGTTTCTTCTTGTTTTTTTAATTCGATCAAAAACATCGGCCAAAGGCCACGATCACAGACGGCCGCGCGTCGTTCAAGGTGAAAAAGCACTTCGGAGAGTTTCCATTCGACCGAGAATGGTTAATTAAATATTCCTTCAAGCCACGGTCACTGGCTTCGCGTGTCTCGAGATAAGCTTATGCACATTAGATGCGTTGACCTTTACAATGGATACACCCTGTCGCATGTCGATGACACTGTGTTCTATAAAGATACCCCGAGAGGAGGTAGGGCTTTTTAGCCTTTGTCTCATTCCCGTCCGGCAGACATTGAACCCGATGGCTGAGGACAGCACACTTTGAACCGTGCATAGGAGTGAAATCAACTGCACCCGAGCGTGATCCTTCGGACGTTTGTTGAAACCCTTTTTCTAATTATCGAATCCCAACTTCTCCCTTAGCAAATTCGGATAATCCGTTCGAGAGCGAATCGTGATTGCGATCTCGCGTGAAATCTGCGAGAATAACGATCTCGTAAAACGGCGTTACTTTCACTCGACTTAAACTACTGAACAATTAGAAATCGCAGATACCGTTTTTAGGTATTTCGAAAGCGCGCTGCATCGTAGTAAACGAACTCACCGTGGAAACAAAGAGTGTTTTACATAAGTCTGCATGAAAGTTCGAGTTGCCGTTATGGGAAGCCTGATTGATCAAATATTGGGACATTCATTAAAACAGCCGAATATCAATATCATCCTTGCAAGTCAATTACAACGATATCACCATTGTTCGCGCGTTACCCTCTCTGTTCGCGCGTCTGTTTTGCGATGTATCACTTTCTTTCATGATAATGTTCGTAAAAAATTACATATCTCCGCTCGCTGTGGCATTGGTTACAATGAACTCGGGACAGGCACAATAACCTCAGAGGAAGCGACATACAGGCCTTGAGAATGCTAAAGAAAAAATAGTGCAACAAATAATGAGATTAGCAGGAACAATAAGATAACGACTTCACGAGAATGGACGCGCAAACGAATGGAACACTCGATCCCGATACCACTCGCGATTTAACGCTGCAGCCTCGAACACACGAATCGCAAGCTACGCACGGTGCGTTCTCCACGATTTTAAAACCCTGACATCTCGTTGCACAACAATATCGTAACATCCTGCCGCATCCTCCAGTTGAGGACGTTAACCGGCCCACGCGTTTCCATTATTCCACCTTCCCAGAATGAAAAAAAAGGAGGGGGCCGGGGCGGAGAAGAATTCGGGTAAAATTTCGGTTTCATATGCCACGATTTCAGCTGCAGGCTGTTTCACGAGCATTTCGACCACGCGACGCCCGTCAAGGTGCGATGCACCTACATGCAGCCGGGTCAAGGTCGTATCTGCTGGTGCGCCCGCTTGGCTGAGTCATTCGTGCAAGAATCGTGCATGCAGAAGCGCGCACACGGGTGCATCGAACCCGATGACCGTTGCAGCTGCGAGGCGTGCGACGTGGTTCCTCGACTGGCTCAGCCTCGTGCATCCTCGGTCGGCTCCGACTGCATTCCGCGTGCATCAACCCGGGAGACCGCCCTCGGGAGAAGCGCCGAGTGCAATGCCCAATGCCGCGCGAACACGCGCCGCGACGCGAACAGCTGCGACAAAACCCATTCCACCATGGACGCTGTATTATGCGAATATTGATTGTCTTGACGAATTCTTTCTTTTTTTTTTCTCTCTTATGTGGTCAGCGAGTAGGATAAACGGCAGGTGTAAGGGTGTTTCTTCTTTTATCGATGATTTTAATAGAACAGCGGCATAAATTGTGGCTGCTTATGAGCTCCTTCCACTTCGACATCTAATTACACGAAATAATAAACTGACCCATGAATATCTCCACCACTAAAGCCAGGAATTTACGCAATAATTTCATTCGTCTGGTTCTCCAGTTGCGGAACGCGAGACCAAGAATGCGCGCTCTCTTATATGACGCACGCGTCAATACGCTCGATAAGGATGCTCACCGCGCATTTTTACCCCCCCCCGCGATGGTCGTTCGCCTTTCGAATTGCAGCGACTTGAACGAAAGGTCTGGTCGGGTTCGATCATGACCGGTCAGTTCTGATCCTGCCATTTGTTCTAATAGATTTCAATACGAATGGGCGCGACGAAGAAGGTAAGAAGGATCGAAGGGAAGAAAAATTGTGAGACCTCACGGGGGTGTCCCTGTCTCTCTAAAATCGACACTCATAACGTATTTGCCAATTACGCGGTTAGCCGCATCCTTTCGATCTCGAACGATACCGTTGGCCGAATTCTATCTTTTAGGAAACGAGCGAAGCTGGTTGAAGGGCACTGAGCCACGGTGACTCACTGATAGCTATACGACGAATTCGCTGGATCAATGTCAACGACGAATTCCCCGTATCGACCGGTATGCGCTCACCGGAACATCCGTGCTTGCTTCTGGAATCCAGCCACCCTCCACCCATTCGTATCCTCCGTTTCGTTCAGCGTTCAAATAATTTTGTATCAAAGCTCATTGTCATCATAGTACATATCATCTTTCTCGACAATTTTCTTTTCTGCTCCACGGCTGAATTGAACAGGATATGAGAATTTTAAGCAAATTAACCAGGGACGCGTTCGAATGGGAGACAAGATAAAGTTTCGCTGAAACTGTGCCATGGGTGGTGAAGTTTCGAGCGGGATGCGAATCGACGAGGGATTTGCGAACCCCGGGAAATGCGTCCGAGTTTGGGAACCCCCAGACAGGGAGGGGATTGCCCCAGACACCCCCTCCAGCAGACGGGTCTCCCTCCACCGTAGCAGTGGCTTCCTCCGGAACCCTAGCCAGTGTCAATGGTACGGGGTGCAAAACCCCTGTCTGCTTGATAAACCGTTGCGCCGCCCACGCACGATAAATGCAATATGATGCATTTATTCGCGATGATAAAGAAAGGGTAGAAATGCGGTGAAAAATGGAGGATAAGTGGTCGCATCATATACCGAGTGGGCGCGTCAACTTTTTTTTTTGTTGATGGCAGGAGTAAGATAATAGACCCGAGCGCGCAGAAGAAAAATTACGGGTTGAAACGCTAGGATGCGACCAAACAAGTCTCCGGCACGGTGCTCCGTAATTAAACATTAAACTTTCCCCATTAATTAGAATCAATTGGCGTTCGCGTTATTGCGGAGCGGGATACGATTGTCTCAATTGCCACGAAAGTTTTCCCTTTTGCTCTAAGTAGTCACGGTGATGTGACGATAGTCAAGGAAACCGAAACGACACTTAGATACGACCCCGTGATCGACATACTTGCAGCTCTTGCAAGTGCCTTCAACTTTTAATGCAACCCTTTCGATGATTAATTCTCGAAACACATAAAGACAAGTATGTATATCTAAGCTCATCGATTCCAACGTGTGCAAAGCGGGCATCGTTAATCCCGATGTACAAGCACGCGTGTAATTAGCCAGTAATGTCGTTTGATCAAAAGCCGGATTGATACACGCGAGCTCGATGTAAACAATCGGTGCATTTCGGCGCCACAGGCTATATAGCGGGATTGTGAAACCCGGGGTTGCGAACCCTAACAAGGTAGCCAGCCAGCCAGCCAGCCAGCCCGCCAGACAGACAGAGCAACATGAAAAGGGGTGACCCAGACACCCCCTCCATCGTGTTGTTTGCAAGTAGCTCGACTACCGCATTGGATAACAATCGAACAGTTAAATATGCACTATATAGCGAGGCAGCAATAATCAAATATACGCGGCTAGGATGAAAACATAAAACAGCACTCGTGCTCGGGGGTGTGTAAATTGAATCGTTTGGAATTAATTTTCCCTTGACCCTCGCAAATGGTCCACGCATTCAAAAGATTCCCAACGTTTTTAACGGTCGGGCTGAAAAAATCTATCGAATAAGAATAGAAATGAACTCGCGGTCGCTCGTAATAGCACTGTTAATATGAATGTCAACGATTTTCTAGATAATGGCGCACCAACGCACGATCGGCAAGAGGATAAATAAAGAAGCGAGACTGGGTGGAAGGGCTGGTTAGCTGGCTGGTTAGGCGAGGGGAGAGCTAGACAGGAAGGAAGGAAGGGCGAAAGAGCGCAGGGAGGGCAAAGAGGACGTGACGGAGAGGAGAACGAAGGGAAAGGAGGAGGACGGCCGTGGTGTTGCTGACCCGACGACCGCTGTAACCTTGCGTCCCGACGCCTCGGAACCAGATCAAGCCATCCCATGGGTTATCCGAATCTTTCGGATTCTGACCAACTTTGGACACGCGTCCTTTGAAACCAATCAATTTTCATTATTCTACCAGGGGCAGTTATTTTAATACACGAGGATCACATAATTTCCCAATAAAGGAAATGGAGATTTTCATAAGAATGCGAATGGGGGATGATACTACTTCAAATTTTCCAGCCTGGAAGATTGGATACTGAATTTTTCCGCCGGCGATATGTACTTTCAACCATACAGAAAATGAACATCAGATGCTTCTACATAGACAGTACCCTCGACGTCCCATTGAAACAACGTCGCTAAATTTGCATTACACGTTATGGGACGTCGTTGTCGATGTTATGCAGACTACAGAACATGTCATATTATCATTTACATTTTTATGAGAGGCGATTCATCCCACGCCAGAATTTACGCTCGGCCTATGCATTTAAGCGTCAACGCCGTAGAATCGTCAAGTACATGCATACGATAATTTGAACTGTAAGTTGTAAGAAGCCTGTCAATTAGTAAAACCTTGCTAAAGTTGCACGTTTATTCATCGTTTTAAAAAATCGCGCGGCGGGAGTTACACCGCCATCTTCGAATAAACAGCCGCACTTCTACGTCAATTAATTGCACCCGCTGACGATACTACTCGAGATACTACTCAAGACTGTCACAGCCTTATGGGAGTTCACGTGCCAGAAAAATTCGCGGTTTTCTTATGCCCCCTCTTTGAATATATTGCGGTTAAAATAAGAAACAGAAAGTACCTCGTCGGTGTAACGAGCAAACTAAAATAATTTTCGCTACAATTTGCCTTACTTCCTTATATTATTAATATTACGTAATATATAATAATAACACCACTGTATTTAACAGTTTCCCTAACAAAAGGGACTCCGAACGCGGGCTTGTTTGGACGGATTTTAACTACCAAAAATTTGTTGTTATACTAATTAATGACTTGTAAAACTGACTATACTACTAAAAAATTCCATTATAGACTAAAAATGTCCCGATTCATTCGTTACATGTCGGATACATGGAACGCGCAGCCAATCAGCTCAGTTATTCGCTTTATAATAATTAACACTAGGTTTACGGACCTTTTGGTGCACCTATTCATGGGAATTCTTTCAAAAGCAGTCCTGGGGAGAAACGGACTAAGATGTGTGTAGATATTATTACATCAATCAAAGTTAATATCAACTGCTAAAAAAGAATGTTTACGACTTCTACAACTTTAAACATGACATCTAAAAGGCGTCAAATTGACGCGTTCCGTAAACCTAGTGTTAAGCCTATCTTGCCCACTTGATGAAATAGTATAAAAACTCGAATAATAAATTATCCCACGTTTAAACCACGTCCCACCCTTCGTTTTCAAAGGAACTTTACTGTAATTTACAAGAAAAAACCCTGCTCCTTTTGTTGTAAGTTTGCAGAGCGTTCGTTAATTAAATGCCCTGCAAGTCAGACAGCAAGAGGAGGCCTTAGAAAATTCTCAAATCAGAGCAAAATCGAAAAATTGCAAGAGGGATAGAGGAATTAAAGCCCCTTAACTTAAAAATTAACTTAATTTTACGTGAGACACAATCGCACTACAGTACGCCTGCATCGTTATTCTAACAGGCAATGGGTGTAGAAAGTATTCGTACATATTTCAAAACGAAATATGTTTTTCATAATCGATCTGAACGACTTGAGTTTTCACAGAGAAATAGAAGGACTGCTACTTTACTATACATGTATCTTGTTTTCGTCATTTTGAAAGAGTTCCGATGTTTTTTCACAACGACGAAAACATGATATCTAGTAAACTAACCATTCTATCTCCTTCTAACTCAGCACTTGCATAAAAAAGAAGCGAACAACGATGCCTGGCTGTACTTTAAAGTACAAGTGTCCCGTAGCGTAAATCTACTTAATAGCTAAACAAACATGCGCTTAATTACTATACGCTTAACTAATCTTAACACTAACGTGCCTACTTGGGCACTGCAGTGCCGAACACTGCCGATGTCTTACAAACTAATATCTTAGAGTAAAAGTATATGTATTCCCAAGATGTTAAAGCAATTGCTAATGAAGCGCGTACTACTCAATGGAAACAAGTAAACGTACGTACATGGCGATAAAATGAAGCCGGAGGATTGTCACTTAGGTAGCGTCCCGTCGGAAGAGTTCATTACGCGCCATTTGTCAAGATACGTTCGCGCGCAACGACAACCCAATTGTTAATGGCACTGCGACCGCGCTTCCGATTTCGGAACAGCGCCTCCTCCCCTCTGCGTCTATCGATGTATTAGATTAATAATTACGACTGTTTTTTAATGAAGAAATTTAGCGACGGCTGTGGGCGAAAGCATTTAGCCACGACCGTGGACGAAACCGTTTAGCGACGGCCGTCGGATTGTAGATCGAACGATCTTTCAGTAGAATGCACGTATTCTTTCATTGTCGCAAAACTATTTAATCTGTTCCCACGATGTTAAAACAATTGTTAATTAATCGCGTACTACTCAATGGAAACAAGTAAACGTACGTACACGGTGATAAAGTGAAGCCGGAGAATTGGTACTTAGGTAGGGTCCCGTCGGAAGAGTCTATTATGCACCATTTGTTAAGACACGTTTGTACGCTAAGACAACCCAATTGGAAATAGCACTGATCGCGATTTGGATTTCAGATGAGCACCCCCGCCCATCTACGTCTCTATCCATGTCTCGGATTAATAATTACAACTGTTTTGTCAATAAAGACATTTAGCGACGGCCGCGGGCGAAACCATTTAGCGACGGCCGCGGGCGAAACTATGTATTTAGCGACGGCCGTCGGCTAACCGAATGCTTCTAATAAAACGTACGTGTTTTTAATTGTTGCCAAACCGAAATGCTTGACTAAGAGAATACAATAAAACTGAGAGAATTTGTTAATTACTCTCGCGTTGATTTGATTAACTCCGATCGAATCTAACCTAATCGGTGCTACCGAAAGAAGTGGCGCGATCACTCCCGATTAAAATAATCTCGCAAAGCTATTTAATCAACTCGCACGATGCTAAAACGGTTGCTAATTAATCGCGTATTAGTTAATTAAAACAAAACGAGTAAACGAACGTACACGGTGATACAGCGAAGCCGGAGAATAGATACTTAGCATCCCGTCGGTCCGTCGGAAGAATGTGTGCGTGTGTGACGCGTCACACGGTGCGACGGCCGAAGTGTAAATGACGTTCGCCACAATCGTTCACCTTGCCCTCGTTTACAATCGCGAATCTGTACAGATGTCAGGTATGCCTAATATGAATTACTTACATACGTTAATGACCACGGTTATCTATTATCCTTGTAAAAACTATAACCCAATTTCCGGTTCTCTCAGGTAACCTAATAAGTTATAAATCAAAATAATAGAATTATATATCTTGAAGCGGTTATATAACGGATAATGTCAGTGATGTACGTTAATTTATTAAGCGACCTACTCGTTCATTTACTTACCCCGCTCAGCCCATTTACCAACATCGCTGGACGCATTTACCGGCGGTGCCCAAACCCACCAAACCCATTTCCTGGCACGGCGATTTACGCGGGGGCTGGCAGTCTTTAATAGTACCCCTCGTCGGTGTGCGTTGCGCGTTTTTCGATATAGAAAACTGCATTTGCAACCTACGATTAACTTTTTAGACCTGTGCCTTTTATCGATCACTACATTTGATTGCATTGAAATACAATTGCAACGTTTCTCCGCAAGATAGCAGCCCACGATAGAATAACCCGAAATCAATTTTTTATGACTTTAATCCCACGCGCGTTATAAGTTTGTTGTTTTTGTGATAAAATCAAGACTGTAGAAACACCATAAATTGCTGGTTCATTATATTTTTAATTTTTACTCCTCCCGAAGATTTTAAATCGAAGACAGATTGGCGCCAGGTTATAGGTGCTTCTCTTCCCGCCGCCACACGACGCGGCGCGACGATCGCATCGTGCCGGACATGCTGCACCCGAATTCTTACCGCCATATTGTCTCTCACGAGCAAGGAAAAACATTGTGATTACGTGGTGCAGTTTTCTACGCAATCCAAGGAAAGTTGATTGTTCGGTGTGTCGGGGATATCATCGGAACTATTCACTGGACCTGTGCAGAAGATCGAGAGGGAATTGAACGCCGATCGACGAGTAATTACATAGGTAAGTCGATCGTCTTGAACGGACCTCGTGTTCGTGTGCGTTCGCTTAGCGGCTTTATTTTGTTATCTTTTACTCATCGCTATATAAAGCTCGTGCAACTCTCAAATTGCTTCGTCCCAGCGTTTAGGACGAATGTTCATTTAAGGGAACGCGATAGTTTGTTGACTAAGCAATTTTTTGGCGCACGACTGCGCCGGAAGCTGTTCGGCTTCTCCTACCCGAACCTAAGCCACGGTTGCTTTCGTCAAAATTCGACTGACCGCAATATGGGCACATCATTCGGGGAGGGAACGAATTCGAATCCTCGAGATATCTGACACGTGTTGGAATCCCTCGATTCCGGTGTCTTTTTCTTAGTTTTCAGGAGAACTCGTATCGCGTTTACCGATTCTTTTCCTCCTAATGTAAAATTTCAATGCATGCCGGAGAAAGCGGAATATCTTCTATACACCGCCTAAAATATCATAAACATCTGGGTACAGCAACGAGAGTTCATGCAAATTTTCACACTTTCGTATTCATTCGATTCACATGCTGTGTACATTTCTATATTTCACACGATGTCCATGTGATACCGTACGATTGTGTTGTACGTATAAATGCAATTATAAATTACATCGCATGCCTGTGTTTATTGCTCGAGAAAAGAGTTCGATGCTTTCGCTGATATATATATATTTTTTTTCACCAATCTGATTGTCTCTGCCAATCGATAAGGCATTTCAAAAGAAGGCCCATTTCGAATGGACAGTGCACATGTGAAGAAGCGTCCCATATAATGGCGTGGCATGTGTTGTGTCTCTCCGAACGTTTAAAGGGTCAACATACCGCGCTGTGTCGCTTTTAGTTACATGCTATTTCTACGTATGATACGTTCGTTCAGTTTCATACCGGCTCGCTTTCTAAGGCGGCTGGCCCTGAATATGGCATTGGTTATTTCCGTATAGTATGCCACCGAATCATCGTTTAATCGCTCGTGCGTAATCACGTGGCCATCATCTGTATGAAAGGATTTCTGTCGTACGCTTTCCCGGATTCACTCCACGTTATCTCGGTTGTAAAGTATAGTAGTACACACGCGGTTGTATAATCCGAGACATGTTGATAAATGAAATCTCGAAATTGTGGCGGTAGTTTACCACCGATTAACAATGAATGAATTCTATCTTCGAAGACGATCGTTTAATCTAATTTCAATAGTATCCAACACCACATTTGATTTACAATTATTTCGTAAATGAGTAAATTCGTGAACGCTTGCAAGATCGCCCTTACGATCTTTCCCATCGGATCCCGGAGAGAATACACTTAAGTACTCACTTCCGTTCACATGTACATGATAAATATCAGTAAAAATATATATTAATATATATATATATATATTTTTTTCAATATCCTGCACTTCATCACGTTTCGTCCACAAAAATGCTGAGGTGTGCCAGTGATAAGTAGAACAAATCACATTCCGTGCCATAGTCAGCAGGTGTAAATAGTAAATATTGTATTTCAAAATGACATTCAGTCGTAAAAGGTTGTGCGTCTCTTGACGACGAAGTTGAGCCCCAGATGCTTACTTCGATCAGTTTTCGATAGATGAAGTTGTTATCATCGATGCTACAAATACGAATGTGATCATCAAATACGATGGTAGCTGTTTTATTTCGTTAGCGTAACTATTAAATCAAGAGAAAAAATACATACGTGAAAACGTGTTTCACGAGAAGAGCAGGACCCCTTTTGCGGCCCTTTTTGTTGTAACTTCCATCGTTCTTCTCCCGGGCTCCTTTTCCTTGTCCCCCCCCCCCCCCCATGATCCCCGTGGTGCATCACGCACCCGGTTACTTCATTATCTTTTACCTGCGCCCGCTGGACATTCCGACAGCGCGTTGAACCGCCTTGGACACGTCCGTTTCTTGTACACCTGTACTGTCCTCTCGTAACGATCTGGCCAGGCAAATCTGCCACTCGAATGGGAATCTCTTTACCTCCCAACCGATCATCCGAATACCCTATTCACGTTTACAATCATCGATACACCGGCCACGACACTGTGTTCGTCATATTTGAAACGTGACGAATGCACCGTGCGAGCGTTGATTGTATCCATGAAGAAGCAGCAAAGAGACCTAGATACAGTTTCCGTGATCCAAATATCTTCGTATCCGGTTATGCGCGATATCTGTAATAACTCAAGACCTCTATTGGTCGAGACTTTTAGATGAATCGATAGAGTACGTTATTAATTAGCTGAGTTATCAAATTATTAAAACAAATGATACACATCTCGCGATACGGATCCTTCCTTACGGAATTCGTATCTCGCAAAGAGTTGAAACCGCGGGTAACCCAGTTCCTCGAGCGACCACTGGCCGATCCGATCTCGGATCCCATCGGACAACGGTTACCGGTTTCATTTTAATTTAACTCGTTCTCTTTTTTTTTTTCTCCACCGGCCGGTTCGTCCAACGTGTGTGTCCCTCCTTCTCCTTCAGGTAGCACTGGTACCAGCTCGAATCGTGCTCCTGCCTCGCCTTTTGGTCGATCTCCTTTTCTTTCTGGCCGTTTCGTTTGGAGCGGATTAAGCGGCCAATGAAGTGGTCCATCCGAATGGAATGTTCGATTTAAAGCGTAATCGCAATGTTACGATACTGTCTCTTGACGGATCCACGAGCCTCTCTAACAGAGTTCAACACTAAAGGATCGAAAACCTATCACCGCACTGGATAAAACGTAACTTGCAACTGTACATTGAGTTTCTTTTCATCGCGTTGCGTATATCGGGCTGTATGAATGAATGTGAAGCATGTTCGTTCACTGCTCTGTGGGCATTCGCATTCGATCGTTACGCGAATCGATGCGGGCAGCAACCGTTCCACGGTGCAAGGAGATTTACTGCCTCGCGTATGAGATACCTCGCGGCTCCATTCAATTTCCATTTTTCCCCGTACGATTTTCCTGCGTTCATGAATGAAACGGATGCGCTTCGTCTCCTTTTCCCATGCATTTTTCGCGACGGAACGGTACATTTCCTGCGGCGGGCTTCTCGGAGCCGTCGAGTTGCGTCTGTTGCGTGTACCTGGTCGAAATTGTATCCCGCGCTTAACAACGGTGCGGTGGAATTGCATAGGTCCGCGCAACGTTGTGCAATCCCCGTGCCTGGGCCAGGCAATTTGAATCCTTTTACTTTCAGCGGCGATACCGCGACAAACCGAGCAGGCCAGCAATTCGATTTGTACGAGTCGCGGATTAAAAAAAAAAAAACCACATGTGTTCCGTAATCGCGACGATAACCGTTTCACAAAAGTTCATAATAATAATTATCTAATCTCAGCGATGTCCAAGGAGCAAGGGTGTCTCGTGCGGAGCATAAATTCCACGGTTAATAACATTTCTATCGACAAACAGGCACCATAAGCCGGGCCGTGTTGTCCTTCGAAATAAGTTACCTTGGTAATTGAAATCCGGTCCCGCGGCTACCGCCTTTGCTCGCGAACAAACCGACCTCTGAAATTAAACTTTCCTCTCTTCTGTATTCGACGCGCGTCGATATTTCCACGCCCGTCCAAATACAAAAGCGTTGGTAAGTCGCGGCCACCGATAGCCCGGTCTTGCACAATCTGATGCTCGCGAGAAGGGGGGAAAAAAAAGGAAGGAAAATTCGGGTATTATCAATTAATATCGTATGAACGCCGCTTAATCGCGTCTGCGCAATCACGCGACCGCTACCCACAGTGGAACTGGGACGCCTTCGGATATTACCCACGTGCCCGAGAGCCGCGATCGTTCAGTACGCCGCAGTAAGCGCGTTACATGCCTCGGGAGGGAAGCGCGTTCGGTACTTCTGTTAATTACTTTTCAACGCCGCTTCTTTCAGAGGTCTCGGTTTTTTCATCGGCTTTTCAGCTGTTCCATTCCTCCCGCGCCCGTCCACGTGTTTCCCATATGATCGTACCGTTCCGTTGCCGCGTCGTACGGTCGCAGATGGAAGAAAGCATGGACGCAACGTCGGTGAGTTTCGTACCCGTCCAACACACGCGGTCCGACCTTCGCTGGAAGAGGTCTGTTTGCCTCGTGTATCACCTTGGTCTCCCATAGGAGCACGTTGAAACGCCGAAACGGCTTTCGAAAATCGGAGAAACTCGTTTCGTGGACTCCATTTAACATTTCGTTTCGACGGAACGGTAAATTAGAAAAAAAAGAACGATGGAAAGTTTATCGTGCAATTAATAAAGTGCAAGTGTACGATTTCGCAAAGGGAGAGGAGAAACCAGGGAAACGTCACGTACGTTGCTTGCGATACATCTATTCTCTGATGCGCTAGTTTTGGTAAATTGCGAATTCTTTTCGACACATTTTTCGTCCATCCGATATAGTTTTTCCCTTGAATTTCGGGAAATGAGTTTGAATTCAGATTGCTCTCTCTCTCTGAAGCTAACGTGTCGCAGATGGAACCTGCATGCCCGCAGCAAGCGGGGGTGAATGCACTGTACAGGACCGTTCAGAATAAGTGTTATATTTCACGGAGAAATTATTCATTTCGCAAAGAAGCACAGATCTATGGTCCTGAATCATCCCGCATACGTTTATGTACATTATACAGCCGCACAAGTGCTAATTAATTTGTCGAATTGACAATTGCCAACGCGATAGCGATACAAATCTGAATTAGAATTAATTTTTGATAAACTATAAATTATACATTTGAAACAAATTGCCTCCTTTTGGTTTTATATATTTGCCAATCTTTTATTGAATTGCTTTAGCTTTTGTTTAATTCCCCGCTTCATATATGTGGAAATTTATTTGTATACACTGTCCCTACTTCTAATTAATCCATTCGAGCGAACATGCCCGTGGCCGGAAGTTACGCGTCTGAAACGGTAATTCGCGAAGGAAACCGAGTAAGACGAGACCGAATAAGATTAAACATCATCACGAGATCGTATCAATTTCTTCCCTCTTCAAATAACAACGCGTACGAATGCTATTGAGAAAATGAAACATCCTAAATGAGCAAACGCGAGATGACTTTTTCCATTTATGCTTTCAGAACAGAAAGTTCTTCGATACAGGCAGCTACGGTGGATTGGCAACATGTCCGCTACTCACATACAAGTGGTGAAGTGGACATTTCCCGCTTTTGCACTGATAATCGGTCTGCTTTGGTACAAACGTCGCAGAGTGGACAGAGCTGATCCAGGTGGAGTTAATGAACCCGAGACGAGCGAGTCGAGTTTCCTCAGTCAGAAGAAGGAAGCCACACTGTCGAAGGGCGGCGCAAACTTTTACGATTCCGGCATTCAGTTCGACGAGTCTTTCACGCTCCATTCATCCGGCCGGCCGATAGAAGAGATCGTTAGCACGCCTATGAAGAGAAGCGACAGCTTGGACATACCCCAGCGGAAGAACGGCTCGCAGTGCGTGTCCGCGTACTCTGGAACTCCCTCCAAAGACGATCAAACATGGTACAGCTACATGGACAATTCCTCGAGCAAAATCGACGTACAGCTGGGCAGTAATCCGAGGACGAGCAACTTCGATATGATCGCCCGGAGTAGAAGCTCGTCCTCCTTGGAGAACGCCGTGGACACCAGCGGCAAGATGTTGAAGATATTCGAGAATGTCGTCGAGGAGGAAGAGCAAAAGCTGTCCTGCGAGCGTAATTCGCTGGAGCTCGTCACTGCGAGCGGAGAGAGTGATACGAATAACGACTGCGATTATCGCTCGAGCAACGAACCATCGTCCGTTGCCACGCCGTCGAAGGACGGTGCCAAGATTCCGGCGCAAGCTTTGTCAGAGAGGGACTCTGCCAACCACAGTCCGGTCTCCGGAGTTCTGGAAGGCAGCGTCACGGACGAGGCTAGGAGCGAGGGAAGCACGGACAGCGGGAAAGGTAATGAAACTCTATCGATCGATCCAGATCGAGCGACGTTAACACGATCACTCTGACCCGCTCGTGTTTTGTTTCAGGAGGGAGCATCAAGGGCCACGCGAAAGACAATGCAATGCCGATGGTGTACGAATTTTGCATACCGCAGAATCTAGTAGGGAAGCTGATCGGTCGCCACGGCAGCTTCTTGCAAAGCATTCGGATAAAGGCCGAGGTGCACATCGTGGTTAAGCGTCATCCCGCGTGGAAAGATCAAAAGATTTGTGCCATAGAGGGTTCCACGGATGGGATAAACATCGCTCTGGACATGATACGGCAAAAGTTTCCGGAGAAGAAGTACCCCCACGTGACTCTCGAACAGATTCTGCCGTTAAAAGTACCGGAACAAGTGCCGTGGGTCACAGAGTTGATGCAGTTGTCTTTAGTCGAGGGAGTGAATAACGATGTCGTCGTGTGTCACATAGTAAAACCGAACAGATTCTTCGTACAGCTTCCCACGCATCCCACGTATCCATCCCTGCGGATTTTGGATGAAAACATGACGCAGTTGTACAATACGACAGAATCGCCTCCGGTTCCGGACGAGCTTAGTAGTACGTTCGCATCGCAGTATTACGATTTTATTCCCCTCGCTTCACTGTTAAAGGTTCTTACTAATCTTTGATCACTAATCACCAGAGGGCATGATCCTAGTCGCAAAATGGTACAACAGGTGGGTCAGAGTGTACGTTGAACAACCGGATCCCAATGGTGAACGGCATTTGGTACGACTCGTTGATCACGGGGGTTACTGGTTCTTCAGTAATGCAGAAATGAAGAAAATTAGGTCAGACTACCTTACGTTACCGTTCCAAGCAATCGAAATATTCCTGGCGAATGTTCAACCGAAAAATTGTAAGCGTATTACTGTAAATATTCGCGTGCACATTTGTTGTTGTTTCTTTTTCTATGCGAATCGATAATTTTACATGCGATCACTTTAGGCGAATGGAACCAAGAGGCTTTCGATGTAGTTGCCCATATGTGTTACGGAATTGTTGGCCAAGCTCAAATCGAAGGCTACATCAACACGAGTACATATGTTAATCTTTATCTTAATATTCATAAACACGGGGTAAGTAAGCGCCATTTCGAAATACGGTTCCCCGAGAAATGCTTCGGTATCGTTTATTGAAGTGATCGCTATTAATATTCCTTCGGACAACTATATGTTATTAAATTAATTATACGTTGTAGGTGATATCGCTTGCCGATGAATTAATAGCTCGTGGATTCGCAGAATCTGTATCATTGGAGAGCATAGTTCCGGAAGAAGGTATATCAGTCTCTTAAGGTATGAATTTAATAATTTAGTCTTTAACAATTGTACTGTATAGAAACCTTGCGGTGATAACACGTGATCGTGTATGTAAGTTTTTAGTCACTACGCGCGTATATAAGTTTCAAATCATATTCATATACTCGGAGTTTTCATACGTCATCGATGATTGTTCATACTACGAGAGAAAGATGCGAACCGAGATATACTTCCTCTAATATTACTCGGAAAGTCGTTTTCAATTCAATAGGTTCTCCTCATTCTGTTCGATATTTATTAAGTTTACGATCAAGACACATGACACAAAATAGCATATACATCATTATTTTCTCTGGTTAGTACATTCAGTATCATTGGACATACGTAAGAAGAAGCACTATTTAACGAGCATTTACAAATACCATTCGTGTGTATGATTTATGACAAGTACAAATATGGATTATGTTTAGAGTGTGGCATTCTTTTTTTTTTAATACGCATGGTAGAAGAAATTCTTTTAACATTGGTTTCTCGCTGGAACGAGGGAGAGACGTTTAGATGAAAATGTAAAGGGATGGAGCATAATCGAGCGAGGTTCATTGTATTTCGTTCTCGTACTTACGCGTTATCGAATGGTACGATGGATTTATCAAACGCCAAATGTACGATGTCGATATATACAGGTATATATACGTATACACGAAACGCCACATTCTAGCGGCCGAAATCTGAGCAATAGGAGATGTGTTAGTCAAAACGAAAAAGAGAAGAGAGGGCCTGTGTACATTTAATACGATATTCATACGATTTGTAACGTAGTAACAGCTGTTTTATGGTATGATAGTGTAATATACGTCTTTTTGTAATCTGTAGAAAGGAAAAGAGGGTCGAAATTTTTCACATATTGCAAAAACCACATGGGTACACTGTCCATGATACTTTTACTTCGGCAACTACCGTTTTCTTTTTCTTCCTTTCAATATTTTTCTTCTTTTTTTTTTCGTTCTGTGTGTCGTAACGAAACACGCGCAAGACAAATCCTACAGATGACACTGAGGCGGCTTCGGTAACCGATTATAGAAACTCAGTCACGAATAGGCTCAAATTTGGATTAGATAAACGTGGAAATTACGCGCAAACTCTAAGATCGTTAACGTCTGTTACATTTCGCATTACTTGGTTGGCCGTGTTTATAAGCAAGATACGTCGATCATACTTTTGTAAATAGTGTAACATTAATTCTCCGTTTAAAGAAATATTTATATAATATACCTTATAATGAGTTATACGATAAACGTGGGAAAGGATAGGCGGTTAGTCGCTAGCTAACACTACGCGGTGATAAATATGACAAAAGATATAAAGATAGCAAGAGTTTATATATTTTACACTTCTCAAACAATGATGGAGAAAAGTGATTTTTGCATTGTAAATGTTCCGGACGAATCGGGAAATTCGCTTCTTTGGCGTGGCCTGTATCACTTATTACAGGCCCGGTTTGTTTAGTCTAACGTGATTTCTTTTAAGTATAAATTAAATTGTATAAAGGGAGAGACTTACTTTTTCCCTAAATCGTATCCGATCGATCGTTGCTTGGATTCTTTCTTCGACTTTCGCTTTTTTTTTCGTGTTGCATTTTATACTAAAAGAAGATCGAAACGGGCTATGGCATACCGTACAGTAGTCAGGATCACTATATCGGAATTGTTGAAAAGTTTATTATCCTATATTTTCTATACATTTAACCGTTATAGTCTTATCGTATAATCTATATTATGTTGAACGATTAACGAGAAATCAATTTGAACATTATGAAGAAAATATATTTTCTATTATTTTTCCCCCTTGCGGTAATGATGATGATAATAATTAATTTCTTCCTATATTATAATCCTTGCGTCCGGTCATCGTGGCAAGTAAAGCGTTATCTTTCCTTTTTCTTCCCAAATATACCAGTCAAAATTCTTCGCGGTTGATTGTCTCATTTTATTATTATGCACTGCCATTTAAGCAGACTGCGAACGGACTGGTGTAGTCTCTTCAATAGATTGTATCGTACAATCATTTATATATTTAATATATTCGTAGTACGTTCAGCGCTTTACTTTCGAGCATTTTCAATGAACAAGAAAGCCGTAACTCGTTATTATACATAGAGGTACATAACATAAGCGTGATAAAAATTGAAAAAAAAAGCAAAAAAAGATTTGTAACTGTTATGCTTATCCAACTGGAAACACAAACTCAAATTTCAGGACTGTTAACGATATGTATTTATACACTTTTTATCGATACATGAACAGGATAGAAATATTTGTATATTGATATACATAAGATACGATTACTAAGGCGCTCATTATTAAGATTGTATGTGCTTCGAATGTATTGCCGTTACTGCACAGATGAATTCTCTCATCCATGTTTTATGCCAAGAGTAATTCCAATCGTATGTATCGCAACGAAATTTTCATGCGAATATTTTATTTGAACATTCAGTACGTCTTTCCAAACAGAAGGAGTACAGATAAATAAAATTTCGTTATTGTGTAACTATCTTAAACCATATTGTAGTATACTCCTTACGTTGCGTACATGTATATAGTATATACGCCTAACGATAGTGTCCCATTATTCGTGTTTATTACGATTTCATGAACCCATTACCGATTAAATTAAGCCCATTTTGTATATACCTCAATGTAATCTTCGGCGTTTTCATTAAATTTGCATCATTTTAATTGTACACCATCTTTATTCTTCCTGTGAAGTTGCGATATTTTTACAATAAAACAATAGAAAACTGAAAGCGAGTAAATTACTTCTATAAAAATTCGATGTATTTTTGTTAAGAGATGCTGCAAGTTCCTCTACATTATCTCTTATTGAAGTAGGACTTCCGAGGAGTGGACAAGTGTTACAAATAATGCATTAAATTTCATTTATTGGACATTTATTTAATAAGATTGATATGTGCGATTCGCAGAAGTACTGATATAACTTAAATGCTTAAATATAACTAAGTACAGTAATAACTGAAATATATAAATAATGTTTATGAACTGCATTCATAAATTAATTTGCAATTAAAGCTGTAGCTTAAACAGATTCAAATGCGAGATCTACGTAATAAAATAATACATTTATATAATAAAATAGACTCGAACGCATTAGAGCAATTTTTAAATTTGTACTTCGAAATCGAAATACGATAACTGTCGATTGCGGTGACTATCGATAATTAGAATAATGTCTATCGGTTCACGTATCACGTATGTAATCAGTAAATATGCTAATCTCTTTTTATGACATCGTATTGTTTTTTGTTCATTACTACTTCTATATTTTATGTAACTATTAATAGTAACTCGTTGAAAACTAACAATATCATCAAGTGCGATTTGAATTGTATGCATAATTATGTTATCAACAAGTAACAAAAGTCAGCGATCACACGTGTTGGTACCGGTACTTCTCAGTGCATGTGCAATCCCAATTTCCATGGTATTTTGGCTGATAAACGTCATTTATTCGATCATTTATTCGAATTCTGAGAGCCATATCGAAGGTTAGAAAATCACCATTGTTTTCCTTGTTCGTTATCTCTCTCCCATTGTGCTGTTCTGATAGTTTTCGAAAACACTGTCAATTCCTTCAGGACATTTAGTGGTGTCGCCATGGAGATGGTTGGTCGCCGTGCTGTTACCAATTTTCATGGCTTTCTGGGGCTTGAGAAAGAGAAGCGTGGACATCAGTGGTGCTATCCTCGGTAAACAAGTTTTGTCTTCTTCACACATAATAAGTGCATACTTGTTTTGGTTGGTACTATTGAAGAATAAATCAATTATCTCTCCTCATTCATTGTTTCATATAATTATATGGATAAGATCGCTAATAAATGTTATGTTACAGGATTATTCGTGGGTTTTATTCTAATATTAACCAGCTTCACCCATCTGGCATGTCTGTTCGCCTTCTTCGTTACGTCTACTAAAGCAACCAAGTTTCGTTCCCATTTGAAACGAAAGTTGGAAGCGGATTTCAAAGATGGTGGTCAAAGAAATTGGATTCAAGTGCTGTGCAACGGCGGCATGGCGTCGCAATTGGCACTCCTCTATTTATTGGACGTAGGATGCGTAGAACGACCGATCGATTTTGATAAATACTATAGAAGTTCCTGGTTATCTATAGGAATTTTAGGTATATACAATAATTACAATTATTTCTATTGTACAGTGAGCTACAGAAAGCTTTGTAGGATTTAAGAGAATAATTGTAAGGATTTATTTGTTATCTGCATTTATTACAATTTAGGAGCTTTCGCTTGCTGCAATGGAGATACTTGGGCTTCTGAGATCGGCACAGTTATAGGTAGCAAAGACCCTGTTTTAATTACCACTCTCAAAAGGGTTCCAAAAGGTAACGATTAGGATTGCTTTTGAAAAAAAATAGTAGTTTGTATTAAAAAATAGTGTATACAGCAGAAGAACAAGGACAGTCGATTATCAGATTACCTCGCGCATGAATTTTTACTTTCAGGAACGAATGGTGGTATTTCTTGGATAGGTTTGTTAGTGTCTGCGCTTGGTGGTATGACAGTGGGTTTATTTCATTACCTAACTGTACTGATCACTGTGGATACAGTTATATTACAGTCAGCCGCACCGCAGTGGCCTATTATTGTTTTGGGAGGCATTGGTGGTTTATTTGGTAGTATAATAGACTCTATTTTAGGAGCTACGTGTCAATATTCTGGTGAGAAATATTATCACGACACGGACATAAGTTCCTTTCTCTTTAATCGATACTCAGAATTCGTGTTTTCTTATTTCAGGAGTAAATGAACAAGGGCTAGTAGTGGAGCATCCTGGAAGGGGAGTGAAACATATATCCGGCAGACAAATTTTAGATAATCACAGCGTGAATCTCTTGTCGAGCGTTATTACGGCGCTCACATTGCCAGGAATAGCGAAACTTATCTGGCAAATACATACTTAATTAAACAATCCAATTGTTAATTAAACGTTTGTATAAATTTATACATATGTATTATATAGTATACATATGCGGTGATCGAAATGTTTAATTAAATATGTATTTGTAATCGTTCCCAGACGGGGCGCTATAAAATATTTGTGATATATTTTATAATATTAAAAAGATTCAGATACTGTATAACAAAGAATATCAGTTTGTTTCTGTTGGTACCGTAACCGTCCATGTAATAGTAGATAATCAAAATTAAGACATTTGTACCAATGATATTGTAATAATGTTTATTTTGTTAATAGAATTTTTCCAAGTACATTTGTAGTCTTCGGGGCCCTATCCCCTTTGATACCGTCCTCAAGTTTGAGCCATGATGGTGCCACATACACGATTTCGGCACTTCGTGAACGACGTTCCCAAAATGTTGATTTTTGACTTTTCGGACGAAACCAAACACGAGATGGCGCCACGTACACGATTTCGGCAAATGTTTCATGACGCATGGGTCTGCGTCACCCGCACACGATACCTGTTAAGTATTTAATCCAGCAGGTGTTTAACCACCGCTATGCTGAGACATAAAGTACAAAATACATATGTTCTACGCTTCCATAAATATATTCTTATCGCTATCGATGATGAAAGAAATATTTTTAAGAAGAATAAGAAGATATTGCTGTGTTTGAGTATTATAGACATTTGTATTTATAGCTCCGCTTCGCACTTTAATTTTGTATCCACTTACGACTACTGCACTATTTTCTATACTTTGATTTGATTTCTTATTTAATCTTCTTTACATTTTTCACTAAAATGAATTTACCTACTTTACCTTAATATATTCTCTTGTTAGTGCAGGTTTCTCGGATAAGAAGTGGACGTTGCGCATCATTGTGAAGAAGAAGACGGACATCAACGAAATATGTTATTTAAATATTATCTGAATACATTATATAATATATTTAGCAGATAATAATATATATTAGCAGATATTATATTAAATTCCAGTTGTAAAAATAGTATAAAATTTAATTGTAAACTATATTGTAAATCAATTTATACTAATAGTTTTTATGTAGATTAGTTACTTATTTAAATCTACATTGTCAGTAAATTTATAACTTTAATTATTGTTTAATTATCGTAAGATGTATTGTAACTAAATTTATAAGTACAGTTTATAAGCAATAGCCCTTAAGATTAAATAACATCATTTATGTAATTTATACATCGTTAAAATGTTTCAATAAATGTTCAGGCAAATGAAATTCTCGGTTCTTTTATTCTACGTCCTGATCACTTTAAATTCTAATTATATTATAAGAAACCCTTGCGCTCGAAATTGCCAATTGGTATCAGAAGAAGATGATATGCCATAAGGTCTTTCATTCCACCAATTCCTGGATTTGTGACTTCACTTCCAAGAATTTCCAAGAACCTTGCTTTTACGGAATCCCTTTTGCTCGAAATCGCCAATTGGTATCAGGAGAACATGATATGCAAGGAGGTCTTTCATTCCACCAATTCCTGAATTTGTGACGTCACTTCCAAGAATTTCCCAGAACCTTCTTTTACAGAATCCCAAGTGCTCGAAATCGCCAATTTGTATCAGGAGAACATGATATGCGAGGAGGTCTTTCGTTTCATCAATTCCTGGAATGTGACGTCATTTCCAAGAATTTCCCAGAACCTGCTTTTACAGAATCCCTTTTGCTCGAAATCGCCAATTTGTATTAGGAGAACATGATGTGCGAGGAGGTCTTTCGTTTCATCAATTCCTGGAATGTGACGTCATTTCCAAGAATTTCCCAGAACCTTCTTTTACAGAATCCCAAGTGCTCGAAATCGCCAATTTGTATTAGGAGAACATGATGTGCGAGGAGGTCTTTCGTTTCACCAATTCCTGGAATGTGACGTCATTTCCAAGAATTTCCCAGAACCTGCTTTTACAGAATCCCAAGTGCTCGAAATCGCCAATTTGTATCAGGAGAACATGATGTGCGAGGAGGTCTTTCGTTTCACCAATTCCTGCAATGTGACGTCATTTCCAAGAATTTCCCAGAACCTGCTTTTACAGAATCCCAAGTGCTCGAAATCGCCAATTTGTATCAGGAGAACATGATGTGCGAGGAGGTCTTTCGTTTCACCAATTCCTGCAATGTGACGTCATTTCCAAGAATTTCCCAGAACCTGCTTTTACAGAATCCCTTTTGCTCGAAATCGCCAATTTGTATTAGGAGAACATGATATGCGAGGAGGTCTTTCAATTTCACCAACTCCTGGAACTTGACGTAATTTCCAAGAATTTCCAAGAACTTGCTTTTACGGAATCCCTTTTGCTCGAAATCGCCAATTTGTATCAGGAGAACATGATCTGCGAGGAGGTGTTATTCAGACTTAAAGGAATTGGAGTATGATTTCCGAAGAGTTAGCAGGTGTTAAAAAACAATCCATTAAATTTCTTTCATTGAAGATTTATTCAATAACTCTGATATGTACAAAATTAGTTTACAAACTAATGCAACATATAAAACAATTAACAAATTGCATAGTAGTGATTTACAAGTAATTAGTACGCTAAAGTATAGAAGAAAACATGGGAAGCTAAAGGATCCGGGTAGCACTGTATTTATTTTTCTCTTAAAAACACGTCGTCCAGCTGGTCGAATTAACACCTAACGCCACGCAATTCTTTACAAACCCTCGCAAAATGTTCTCCATGCATGTCAACGTCGGTAAACGTTTAATCACCGAACGATCACTGCTGATGCCATTCCATCTCTTCGGCCACCGCATAATTAACACCGCGCCTGATCGCAGTCCCTTCTGGCAGAATCGTTGGACCTCACGAGCATCCTGGCGTGATTACTCTGACCGTTGTTGGCAGGTGTGGCAGCGACCAAGTGCATCATCTGCCGATTATCATCCGCGGTCCGTTTCTCGTCCAGCACATCCGGCGTGGACGACTGATAGTCACACCTTCTCCTCTCCCGCCATCGGACCTGCGGTCGAGCGGATAAACTGAAACAGTCAACGTCCCAATATGGACTTGACTCGTGCACGTTGTCACTGGCCACGACACGGACAACTCTCTCCCTCGTTCTCGCCCGCGCTCTCGGCGATTCTCTGCTTGTTAGTCGACCTGCTCCCGGCCACATTTGCAACAGCAGACCGAAGGTGTTAGTAATGGACCCATCGTTATCACGGACTCGATCGCGGTCCGTATCGAGCCATTGACCATTCGTGCAGTCCGATTTATTTCTACATTTTGGCTATCAGCCTCCATGCTTCGCGAACATCGTGACCCTTGATGGAATTCTCATGGAGAACTTACGGCGATGATGATGACGATCGCAGCGAGAATTTAGCTTAACATTTCTACGGTCGTAGCAGTTAGCGTAACATCGTTAGTGATTATTTAACGCAACAGCGATAAGGGAACGGCGATGATTAAATATCCGGGATGAATAATAATGGGATTGCACAAGAATTGATAACATTAATACATGATTAAGGAAGTAAATAATGAAAATGCAAGATTCTTGTATACATTCTATCGTATTCATGAATATCACAAATACATGAAAGTACTATACACAGTTTTAATCGTGCCGATACACGATTATGTGACAAATCGTGCGGCCACTAAAATAATCTTTCCGCAAAATCATGCATTAAGTATCCGCGCAGCTATGAAAACGAATGAAGAAGAATATCATGTGAATCACTGCGAGGCCGGACTACTCTTCTCCCACGAATGATAAACAATAAATACTCCGGGTTTCATTCTAATACAAGTAAAGCGCACGAGCAACACGGCTAGACTTAATAAGATGTAAATTGAATTCGGAAAGGTATGAATAATCATGAATGAAAATTGTGGAACAACCGAGAGAACGATATACGTATAACACATTGAATGAACGATGCACGTATATGATATGAAAACGCGCGAATGATAATGTCGCAATTAAGAGATTTCCATTTCCATAAAAACCATATAGCGTGCGTCTAAGTTTTGGAAGCTTGTCGTACCGAGACGGTGGTGGCTGTGCAAGAATTGGCTCGATTTCGTAGGAGAGCCGTGCCTTCCCATTTTCTCTTGAACTGCGCTATCACCTGTGAAGCAGCAACGATTAATTTACAATTCAATCAGCAGCAAGGTGTCCCCGTATGCTCACCTCGCCGTTGCAGAAACAGAATAACGTGGCCACACAGAGACCCTGCGAAATAAATTTCGATTCGGGGTTAAAAAGGAATGACAGGACCGTGCGAGCAATTAATATATAATTAGAATGATCAATAACTTTCAATGGTAACGGCTATTCCTAGAATATTTAAAGGGAAATAATGTTTCAGGATTAATTTGTACATTACGATACTCGATATTGGAGATTCGAGCAAATTAGAAACGAGAGGGTACCAAACGATTTTTATACCTGGAAGGAGGCCGTTATCGCAGAGAGAACTTCATAGAATTGCTCCCACGGGTGGTTCTTCGGCGGTCTGAACGGGATGACGAGATAATGCAGGCCCAGAAGCGGTACGAGCAATAATGTTGCCCTGGCGAAGGAAAAAGTTGCCACGTTAGAACCTGCTGAATTTATTTCTCTCTTGTATTCTCTTATTTTTTTTTTTTTTATCACAGAAAATCAGAAGAAGCAGGACTGATTTTCAAATATTACATAATATCGTCGAAGACCTAACTGAAGGTGAAATAAATTTGTTCGATTCCGTTACAAGAGAAAGGAGTCTCGATCGAAAGATGCATTAGAGTTAATGAATATTTATTACCGAAACGCCTGACGCATCGACCTCGATGGCTGCGTGCCGATCGTCGGTCCAGCTCTCAGCTTCATCAAAAGGACTCGCACGATGTTGAACAGGAACAGTAGATTCAACAAGGTAGAAACGCAGACCGGATAGACCAGCACGTTCATATAGTTTCCCTCGTTGATCCAGCACCTAAGATCAAGAGTAATGCACGAAACGAGTCCAAGATCTTCCACTTATTACGAAGAGACTTCTCTCTTCGAAGGTTGACAAAAGTTCGAAGCTCTTAATTAAACGCGGGGTCAAACTGTAGAATAAAAGAAAGACATTTCGCTTCGAAGGTAGGATCATAAAATTTTAATGGGTGTATAGAATAAATAAATAATAAGTAATAAGTGTTCGGTTTAATGGCTAACAGCAACATGCTCCAAATTCCCAAGTTCCCCGAAATTCAAATTTACTGAGAGCTTGAATTCCCAATTCGCTGGGCAACACAAAGTTACTCCTCCCGAAGGATTTCCGTTCATCCTCCTGTTAATCGATACTCCTCGCCGGAAATCGGGAGTATTAAATTTAATCGTGTGCATCGTTCAGATATGAATTTTTCCCCTAAAATGTAAGTACCGCCGATCGATTGATTACTAATAAACGATTATATCCTGATGTGACGCTGAAGAACGGCCAGAAGAATTGCAATACCGATTCGACTCGCTTAGATCGTTAAACGATTCTAGCCAAGTCTCGGGCAAATGTCGCTAATCCCGATGGCTGGCTATTGCTTTGATACTGCGGCACACGTGCAGCTTTCATGGCTTTTCACGATGCATCGCGGTTATCATTGGGAACGATTTCGGTGCAGCGTTTCGTCGATGCTTTGCGAATTTATATGCGGCATCGGGTCGGGTCGCCCCTCAAAATCGTATAACAGAGTTCAGGTATCGATTTCATGATTTACCGTCAACCGCTTGGCAACTGAAATCTCCACCGAGATGTCGATCGAGAAATGAGGCGGAGGTAATTCTTTAATATTTAACCACCCTCTTGATAGAAAGCTTAATCTACTTTTTGCCGGAGGGGACATCTTCGAAGCCTTAAATGAAATGGAAATTTTTTTCATACACTGCCGAACGTAACTAGCCGCGCGAGCTTGAAATAGTTTCCCTCAAGTGCCCGATAGAGAATGAAGATTTTGGGTGATACAGAAGCGATTGGATTAATTTACTTACTGCTCGGTGTCCGCTGGATCGTCGCTGGTCGTTCTCAAAGATGCGTAAATCGTGACGACGAGCGCGGGCAGCGGCCAGCCGAGGCCCATCAGCCACTTTACTAACTTATGCTCGCTGGTGAACGCGCTAACGAGCAGGGTGTGCAGGTAAAAACCCTCGCACAACATCCAAGCGTAATTAGTTAGCAAAAAGTAGTGGAGGACAATGTGTAATAGTCGGCACGTTACCTGAAATTGCTGTTTCTGGTTAATTCCTGGTTTCAATTGCAAAGAGAAGAGAGATAAAGTAAAACTTCAAGGAAAAATGAAAGAAACTTCGCTTTCATTCCTAAAAGAGAAATAAGTTAAAATATGCAAAGTGAAATGTCGCCGGTATGCAATAACTTTTCTTTCTTTTTGCGATAACGATATACTGTTATCGTTGCACTGCAGTGGCGTTGAGTATAAGAAAAAAAAAGAAGAACGAAGCGAGCATTCGTTTGCACCGTCGATACTTAAATTCACAGCTCATCGTTCATAATTGCCCGTGCGATACGTTTTCGAGCGAAACTCCCCCACTGGGTCAATAGCTAAGCAAAGATTTAAAAAAAGGCTGGAACGAGGTCTTGATACGTACCCCATTGTTCAGTAGTAAATCCGTGTTCGCGACGATGAATCTGTACCAGACCAGCCACAGAGCGTTGTTTACAGCGAACGAGGCGAACAGGTTCATATGGAGAGTGATCCTCGCGCATCTCAGGGAACTGCATCATACGAGAAAGGGGTAATAAAAAAAAAGCGAACGTATACACACAGCTGTCCCCCGTTGAAATTCTTTTTCTCCCAACTTTCCCGGAGCTTTCAGGAGCGAAGCTTTTCGTGGTCTCTTGAAAGAGTTTTAGTTGGAACGTCAGTGTTCCTTTTTACGATTCCTCTACGAGTGTTTCTTCTAATAACGAAGAGAAAAGAAAATTCCGCCGGAGTTGTCCGATGTTTTTAGAAAATCATACGAAAAACGATTAATCTTGAAAATGATCGAACTTTTTAAGCCCCTCCAAGCCGAGCGAACGGTGAATTTATTTTATTCTTCATAAATGGAGCGACGGAGGATAGGTGGGACACATCCGGTTTTAATTAATCGTCGACTCACCGGAAATACGTGAGAATGCCTAATGAGAGTAACAACGCGACCAGCGATATCGCGTATCCAGCTTCGTAAATTCCATTAATCCCCTGCTGCCACTGCAATCAGAATTAATATCATCATTAGCAATGACATGGGTTACTTTTCATTGATCCGTGAACGATGAGAAAAACCTGGCGAACGGCATCAAACGAATTGAACAAATGGTCACGATGAAAATAATTGGCGAAGCTGCGCGATGTTCCATTAATCCTCTTCATTGGTATATATGAAAAAGGGAGGCCAATAATTTCATACAAAGAAGATTTCAACGCAATTGCATATAACCGTTTGTTGCCGCTGTACATAGCTTAAGCAAAATGTATACACAGAAATGTTCCGAACGAATGTTCAGGTGAGTGTGCAACTTCGATCGCCGTTTAACAGAACACAAAGGGGGGTAGGTCGATCTCTTTACGTGGACAATCGGATTAATGTAGGCCGGAAGTTACGTCGCAGTTGCAGACGCTTGTCGGATGAACTTCGTCGACTTCCGCGGCGTCTAATTACATTTACTATCCCCTTTGATACACGGAAATTAAATTGACCCCGCTGTTAAGTGCAACGGGTGTCGCTGCTCGTCCGTCATTCGATGATTTTTCGCGAGTTCAATCACGAGAAACACAAGGGCACGTTCTGTTTCTCTTTGCGAACAAGTTCCCGAATTTGATGGGAATCCTAAAGAAGAAACACGCGAGGACAGTCGCCCGTTAGGATACAGACGAAATCCACGGGAAACGTGTGAGTCGTCGGGATGCAGAAAATGAGAGGAGTGAAATATAGAGACCGGAACTGACAGCGAAAAATGTCATGGCATCGGGGATGGCCGACGTTCCTTGCGAAGACGCTGAAGCAGAGGAAGCAATAGAATATGCAAAAGACGAACGTCGCGACGTTCTGCATAATATCTTGTGTCTCTATTGTTTTAACTTCCGTCGCAGTAGTCCGCGAATCCCCCACGTCAGATGCGTTATCGCATTTCGGCAATAAATTCCGACGCTTTTGGGGCGAATGTTAAAATGTCGAAATTTAAAAGATCGCTGTTCAGATACAGAAAGAGATAGGCGAAGAGGGAACGAGGGACGGAGAGCTGATACTTCTAATACGTATCTATTAATTCCAGACTGTTGGAAACTAATTGAAGCTTTGGATAGAAAGGGAATTCCTTCGATCGAACGAAGGCTGTTTGCCAAGGGTCGGCTTATGTTTTTCATCTACGGAAGGGGAGATAAAGAAATTGCTTTATGATACTCACATTAAGATCTTGCAAATTAATGCAGGTCGTGTAATTACTCCAAACTAAACCAGACTCTGGATGTCGAAACCAGGTACCATTTGATTCGCAATATTTGTGCGCCTTCACTGAAACGAGAATAATCCTATTTGAAGAGTTAACCGGAACAGTGTAAAATAGATTTATATAGTAATTGATTATTTATCGTGCTATTTATTACTGCGAACGATAGAGTAGAAAAGGTGGATATATTCGCCATGGCATTGTATGAATTGAAAATTTAATAAAAAAAGAAAAACGGCTGAATGAATTTCAGTATTTTCCTTCTCTCGTTCAACTGTATTGTACATTTCTCTTTTTATTTTACGCTTCCTGTGTCATTGTTCGTTCCGTATAAAACAATTAAATTACTCCAGTTCTGCATGGGCGCTGAAAAGAATATTGCGCTAGCGATGTAACTATGCAAATCTATCGATAAAACAAGGCCTGCGTTTCATTGTAAACCGCAACATATTTTGTCGTTGAAACAAATTACTCCGTATCGTACGATATAAAATTGCGTGGCAATCGTTCAGCCGACAAATTCGTAGAGCATAAAACAAGCCTGTACTGCGTATTGTTCCAAACGACGTTTTTGCAACAGTATCTGCAGGACGGCAGTTTCTGTGGGGACTCGAAATTCGATAATCCCCCCCCCCCCCCCCGGTTGTTCGTAAAATTTCACATTCAGGTGAGAATCTTCGTGCCGAAACTTTTGCCCGAAAGTTACACTTCTTCCCATCCGGAAAACTACGTTGTTTCTGACGTCCCTTCGCCCCGATCGTCGCCAAGTCGCCAAACCGCGTTTCCCTTCGATCCACGAACGTTCTATGCAAATGCAAACTCATCTGGGAATCATGGTTTAAGTTGGCTAGGCAGGTCGCCAACGTCGAAATTTATGCGTACAATGGTACAACGAAATCGGGCAAGCGACGTGTCAAAGAGGATAAAGTAATTGGATTGCAATAAAAACGGGCAGTAAAATAAGAATGGCCTTCGTCGATAATCAGAGAAGTTACCATGACTTTACAAGAGCGCCTTGCATATTCAGACTGAACATTTTTTTTTTTTTTAGTGCTGCGGAGTTTTTGAATGTATCGTAAGATTTATAATACTTGGAGACACATCACGAGGCGGATGAGTTTTCGCTCTTAAATTGCGTCGTTGAGAATTTAAGGGCAGATAAAATTAATTGCTGTTAAGAACGAACACCTGAGTACAACAGTGGTAGAATTAAGGGAAGTTCGAAAATCGAGTTACTCTAGTGCCTAATCGTATTTCCTCGCTTCTCTGGCTGAACCGTTTAATCGCTCCGTCTCTTATTTGTTGCATCGAAAAGGTATCCAACGTGAAAGGGTACGCGTGAACCGAGAATTCGGGAAATGATTACAAGAAAGCGAGGGATGGAGCTTACGTCGCAGCGTGTTTCAATCACGAAGTATCAACAAACGGAACAAAATCATAGAAACGTTGACGCTTCTAAAATAATCGGTCCGGAATGGAATTTTAATTAAAATGGAATTTGCCTCTGCGCTATCTCGTGGACAAATAATCGTGCAATTTAATTGCTGACCCCTGGTCGGCTCCGTCATCGTCGTAAAAATTCGATTCACGATGAATCGTGTTTTTCAAACTGGTTTATCGTCTACTTATCGACCGTCCACAGCTGTACGAAAACCGAACGATCAACACTAATCCATAATATGCAAGGGTGTCCCGTAACTGGCGGTGCAGCCGCGAAGGGGGTAATTCCGCGTGAAGGAAAACAGCAAGTCGAAAATGTAGAATAAAATTCTCTCATTTGGCGCATCGTTTCCAGGAAAGGCAATTATTTGAAACATTTGTTTCAAATCGAGACAGAAAAGTGTTCCGCCGTTTAATAAAGCAAGGCATCAGTATACAATAGAAGATACAGCGGAGTCATGTTCCCAAGCACCAGCAGAAGTACATATCAGCCAACATGCATGCGGGGCAAGCAAATGTTTAAGGTCGATTTTCTTGGGAACGAAGCGTCAAATGAAAGAAAAAACGTTGTTCTACATTGTCCACTTACTTTTTCACACAGAATCATGCTCAGTTCGGTTGTACCATCAGTTACGGGACATCCTGTATATCTACAAGCGTTACAAGTATTTCTGCAACAACCTGCGATGTCCCTGCGACAATGCTCGCGTCAAGCAGGCATTCCCCCTGGCAGAGCTGCTCTTCGTAGCTCTACGAACTCGTCACATTTATCGCGAAAAGGGGCAAATAATAGGAACGGCGACGCTCGGGAAATATTTTACTGCTGTAGTATTAATGTTCTTATCCCTTCCCGGGGGAATAATGAATATCCTCATATTTATTGAATATTGCGAGCATAGAAAATAAAAGTAAAGTGGAATGCTGTGAGAATTCCATTTAATTAACTGCAGATGTTTCATTTTATTCAGAGCGTTCGTTAATATTACCTACGATAGGAAAAGTTGTATTATCATCAATCCTATCAGAGATCGATAAGATTGTAAACAGCCAGCAGTTTGTTGTCAATAATAAGTCTGCTGAGCAGTACGCTGTTGCGATAATCTCTCGAGCAAAACGGCGAATAAGATACATTGGAAATGAAAGATAATTAATTCTTCACTCGACGTCCGAACCTCCATGGACAAGTTATTTCAATTAAAAGAATCTCTGGAACAGAGGGAAAACCTTGCCCCTGTTATTTCCTTGTCACGGCTACCTTTTGCCAACTAATTCCAACGTGAATGGAGTTCCTACTTGGAATAATTCCTCGTCAAACCGGTGTCATATTAGAATGTAATCTCTTCCATTATTCGATAAGTGTGTGCTCGCTTGAATACTCGCTCGACGAAGACTGCAACGGGTACCGGAACATCTGCCTGAATCCCCCACCATGCCTGATTGTAAGTTAACTCATCGGTCTGTTCAAGGCTGTGTAAGTCTGTTCAACGCGTAGCTGTCGACCGCGAACCCGTTCAGTTTGCGATATCGCTGGCAGAAGGAACAATGTCATCACGGGAAGCCTCCGGGGACACGGTTGTACAAGTGAAACAAGGCCGCCTCCGCGGTGCTGTTGAAGAGGATGTGTACGGTGACAACTCGTACCTGGCGTTCCGCGGTATCCCGTACGCGAAACCACCGGTTGGCCCGCTGAGATTTAAGGTGAATTTCTGGGAGAGCGTTGAGCGGCTAACGTCTGCCACTTGTCGGATTAATTAAGTTAGTTAATGATCGATGACGAGGGGGGGGAAAAGGACTATCGATTTCCTTTTTGGAGCTCTCTTGGAATGTTTCTGTGAATGTCTCCGGTTCTTAGAAACATTTTCTCCCTTTTCTTTTAATGTAGAAACGAATTGACAGAGGTATGGCGAAGTATCAGATAAGGTTTTCCATCCGTCGTTGGTGCAATTGTTGCAAGATCGTCGCGATTGTACGACTCTCATAATTCGCTGCCGTTGTTGTTTTTGATCCCGAGCTCCAGATTCAAGGCCAACACGATTTAATATAATTATGCACGTACCGGTCAGAGTCTGAAGTCCATAGTCTTTTGCAAGGAGATAAGCGCGTGCTTCCTATAATGCTTCCCTCGTTTTCTAAACTTACACCAGACAAGAACTGGGCCCATTTTTCGATCAAACGAATCTCGTGTATATCTTAATTCTTACGATACCCTAAAACTAGGATCCGGAACCGCCGGAACCGTGGACAGGAATAAGGGATGCTTCGAACTATGGTAATAAGTGTATCCAGTACGACATATTCAACCGTGAGCTTGATGGGAGCGAGGATTGTCTCTATCTTAACGTGTACAGACCGGCGTACGAAAAAGCCACGAAACGTCCAGTGATGTTCTGGATCCATGGCGGAGGTTTTATCTTCGGGAGCGGGGACAGTTTCCTTTATGGGCCCGACTACCTTGTGAACAAGGATATTGTTCTAGTTACAATTAATTATAGATTAGGCGTAATGGGTAGGTAGGTTAATTGCTTTCCGAATTAAAAACGAAATATTAATTGTGTCGGACAATCTCTTCAATTAAATTCGTCCTGCTCATTAAGTAAAAGTTATCACCGGCGGTGTTCCAGGTTTCATGAACCTGCAGGATGAGATCGCTCCTGGTAATCAAGGCCTCAAGGACATGGTGTTGGCCTTGAAATGGGTCCAGGAAAACATCTCGAGCTTCGGCGGAGATCCTAACAACGTTACTATATTCGGAGAAAGCGCTGGCGGAGCCTCGGTGCATTATCTGACTCTATCACCATTGACTCGGGGTAAACTTTATTAAAGAATCAGCTTAACTCTTTGCAATGCAATAATTTCCACCACGTAGGTATATTACAAACATCACTTGAAAGATCAGTAGTAAATAAGCTTTCGAGTTTTTACTAAAATCCTTTTGTAAAACGAACTTTTGTTTACGAAAAAACTGTCCTCATCGTTATACTCGCAGGATTGTTCCACAAAGCGATCTCGCAGAGTGGATCGGCGTCGAACCCTTGGGCCCGTCCGTATAACGAGCCAAAGAAATTCGCGTTCAAACTAGCTGCAAGACTTGGCGAGCACTCAACCGATCCGAAAACGGTGTTGGAGTTTCTAAGGACCGTGGACGGGAAACAACTGGTTCAAGCAACGGAGAAGCTTGTGACACCCGAGGTTCGTAAAGGAGAATAATCCCGATGGAAAATAAAATTCGGATTCGGTCCAAACAGAGTTTGTTAGAAAATACAGTCAGGTATACTTTATTCGGAGCTTCGCATGGAATCCTCCCTCGCAATTTTACCGTGAATTCTGCAGGAACGTTATTACACGCTGACGCCCTTTGGCCCATGCGTCGACGACAAATCTCCAAATCCATTCTTACCGCATCCTCTATCGGTGATGATGCAAGGGGGCGTCAAAGTGCCCTACATAGTTGGCTACAACGATAACGAAGGAAGCCTGTTCATCAAATGTAAGTTCATTCCGATTTCCACTGAGTATCGTGAATTAAAATCTGATCGAGTTTGTAAATTAAATTTGCATTAAAAGCTTTCGCCGAAATTCGACCGGAAATTGACCAGCTAATACCTTTTAAGCCGGCAACACAATTTCGCGAACCCGCTGCGCTCTTCAAAAATCGAAGGCAATTTAGCTTGCAACCCTTCGACGTGGAATTCTTGAAATACCAAGCTTAAAGTAAAATCATTTCTAGCGCCCCACCTCAATCGATTCGACGAAGGTCTTATAAGTGCCGACGCGAACTTCGGCATGCTAATCCCGCCGGACGTGAAGATGTGCTTGAAGGAGAAAGGAATCTATCCGGAGGACGTGAAGCGTCAGTATTTCGGTGACGAGCCCCTTAACATGAACAACGTTCAGCAACAGTACGCTGATTATATGAGCGATATGCTGTTCATTCGTGGCATCCACGACGTTATCGATATACAAATAGAGAGAGCCGCTGAGACCACGTACGTCTATCTCTTCAGCTTTTCCACGGAGGATGCCTTTCTGAAAATTGCGACCGAAATCAAAGTGCCAGGTATTGCTTCGCCTTAGCTTCTTTCGATAACAATTCAAGGAACGTTCCCCCCGCGCAATACCAAGCTTAAGTAGATCAAGGATCCAAGGATCCGTCGAACGCAAAATGATTGCTCCGGCGGACGTTTGTGTTGCGTCGCGGCTTGCCGAAGCTGACTTCGGCAACGATGTTTCCTCGATCCCCTGGCGAGCTCTGTAAGCTATCCCCTAGGAAATTAACTCTGCAAGGGACCACGGAAACTAGCCGCAATACAGTCCAAGCGCGAACCTTCCGAATTTCAAGTTCCGAGCGAGTTCGAGCCTCGCGTGGAAGGTCAAACAAATATTGCAGAGGTACCTTTTCTTTGTAGGAGCGACACACGGAGAGGATTTGGTGTATTTGTTCAACTCTGCTATGGCAAACAGTTTGGGCCTTGGCCCGCCGAAAAAAGGAACCGACAAGTACAAGATAATGCAATATTTCACACAAATGTGGACCGACTTTGCGAAGACTGGGTATGTTTTCTTTTTATATAGTTAGAAGTAATGAAGTTCATTTAAAAAAGAGATTCTAAAAAGTTTTATTGTGAGTCGTAGAAAGTAACTGTTTGATTTGTTTTTTTAAGAAACCCAACGCCAGAGGTAACGGATTTAATCCCAATATCTTGGAAACCGTTGGAAAAGTCATCTACGTACAACTATTTGAATATCAATACCACCCTTCGAATGGAAAGCAGACCGAGGGAGGGGCAGAGACACGACTGGAAGAGAATAAAGAACAAATTGTAATGTGATTGTGCCGATAGGAATAGCGAAGAAATTGATAAATTTAATTAAGCGGTGTACTAGTTTTAAATGTTACGCGTTGTTAATAAAAGGGTTTATAAGTAGATCTATCTATCCCCCCGAAAATATATCCAGGAAATCAGACTGCGGATGCGCTTCTATCGTTTTTGGACTTCGTCCAGAAAGCGAACTTGTTTATCGAACCGTTTACTCGTGGACCGCGTAGAATCGAATACGGGGCCGAGATTGGATCGGTGCCAGATTGGATCGGTGCCAGATCTACGTACCCGAGCTGCGTACATACGATCACGCATGCGTCATAAATCATGAGCCGCGCAGTTCTTCTCAATGCCGCGCTCGTCGAAACACGCGAGTACCCGAATGGAATGCAAACGAAAATCGCATCGACGCTCCATCGAATCGTTGCGTAAATATTTTTAAACGGACAAACCATTCTGGATCAGCCTTAACGCGTGGAAAATTGTCGCTACCTATGAACCGACTCCGTCTCCACGGAGCGTAACCTAACCTAAGCTAACGCCGGATAAACACGCGAGTGACGTTTGAGATTAGTCAACGCTGACCTGGCTTCGTTTCGGGCCGAGATTCTGTGTTTCGCCGCGAAACTCGTAGTCGCGTTCTCGCTTCCAGCCATTATGGACAATCAAAATTCCCTGTAAAGATTCGCGAACGCGCTCGACCGTTAGGTAAAATTCCAAGTATTCTACGGAAACGTTGCTAGCAGAACGGCTCGATAAAATTCCGGTCCCCCTTCGCATCCACGACTGCCGCTGTCACGGCCGTTCATCGATCACCATCGCCGAGGTAGCTAAAGATACATAGACGTGCATGCATATTGTTGTTCTGTTATCGACCGTATAAACACGCAACACGTATTTTTATAATTTTACGAATAAATTCTTCAACGGTTCACGATGCGCCGTTCACTGTGGCAAATTATTCCTAGTCGTATATTGTGGCTCGTAAAGTAGCGTGAGCCGTTAATTTTTCTCCGAATCGGTAACTAAAGAAAGAGATAAAAATAATAGGCTGTTTATCTTGGAAACTGTTCATTAGGGACGATAAAATTATTTTCTCTCTCTTGGAGTAGGCAACTCAAGGTTGTCTTTAATTTCTTTTACAAAGCTAAATCATTAAATTTCATTAATTGTTGTGCCGCTGATGGCCTTCTCCCCGTTTTTGAACAGAGAGATGGAGAGTTTTGTTTTTGTTGTTTTAGGCAATGAAAATATGCGCCGGTTATTTTATCAATTGTAGACGATAAATGATATATCTTTCTTTTTTTTATACTGTTACTTGTCCGTTGTTATGTTACTTACGACTACATACGGTTTTATGTATTGATCTGCAAACGTAGAGTATTATTTTCCGCTTCTAGAGAATCGTCCAATTTATATGCATCTCGAATATACAGATAGATCTTACGCGGTTAGATCGAAAACATTGTTAATTTCATAAAGCAAAGTTTAATGGTAGTAACGAGATACAGGAAATCCTGTATCTCCGTGACTTTCATCCTCGCTATTTCGTAGTAATAATAGGAACAATTTTCAACAGCCCTCAGATCAATTCTGCCCAAGGAAAATGGCCATACAGACTCCTTATCTGGACGCCATTCAGGCGATACCTGGCGATACACCGCGTGAAAAATTTAAATGGATAACCAATCTCATCAAGGAACGGCTATCGGAGTGCAACCGTCTCGAGGATGTGGTCGAGTCAGAAAAGATTCCGAGACACCTCGCGCCGTTGGTGCTGGTGCAAGCTGCGATGATGCTTAACAAGAAGAACCACGAGAACCAGAGCGCCTACGGTGCAATAGCGGAGGCACTGAAGTCCGAGGACGAGTTAGTAGTGAATAAAGCACTGCAAGCCAAAAGTCTCTTCGACGGGAGCAACAAAACGATCACCAACGTGCGATTCTTCTTCGACAATCTGTTCCCGTTCGTCTCCTTAAGAACGAGGACGCGAATCATAAAAAACTTGGCCACGCACCTTGCCCCGAAAAATTCCACCCTGGCCGAAGAATTCTTCTCAGCGGTGGCTTCGTTCTACGACATGGAGCAAGCGTTGCCGCTGCTATTAGCCTGCAGCGAATCCTTCATGTACAACACCATCGTGGAAAGGAGGATCGTCCTCAGTCGGAAATTCGTCAAGAGGATCTTCCGAAAGAATCCGGACTTTGTCGTCCGTTATCTGAGACTGAGCAAGCCCAACACCGACCCGTGCGCGAGGAACCTTCATCCCGTGAATATCTACGATGTCGCTGACTTTCTCGCGGCTTTGATCAAGAAGAGATTAAGCTCCTTCGTGGAACTGTACGAAATGCACGAGAAATTGCCGCCGGCTCTGACTCTGAGCAACAGGTGTGCCGAGGCGTTCCTGAAAAACGGCAAGGAACACCTGCGGCGAAATCCCAAACTGTACATAAAGATACTACCGTTGAAAATGATCAGCAGCAGTCGCATAAAAGCCATATTCCCTAAATTGTTCCCGGAGAATTTGAGGGACTTCAGAACCGATTGCATGTTGGACTATTTAATATACTATCCGCAGGATAAAAAGGCCGATCTCTTCTTGAATTCCTATCAACAGAATTATGGTGAAAGTATTTTGACCGATAGCACGAAAGTGACCGTCAGGTTGATGAGAATACTGGCGCCCGAGGAGCGAGTCAGGCAAGCGAGGATTAAATTGGGGCAAGAACGCGATCGGTTAAAGGGTACGGAGTACACGACCTGCTGGACCTGTTACTTGCCTACGGATGAAGCGATTCCACAGTTTAAGCATGAGATAACCACGGTGTCAGAGATGGAGGGCAGAGCTGCGATTGCTTGTAAGATGATCTACTCGTGCACAGTGAACAACGACGATCAGGCGTTGCTGGAGGTCCTGACGTATCTGAAGGACAGGCACAGGAACGAGCAAGCCTGGTTCCTGATGAAGGTGTTCGAGACGCTGCTGAAGCTCTACGATCTTCCACAGTTGAGCCAGAATCATTGGACGGTCCTGTTGGACATGATCGTGCGTGCGCACGTGAAGAAGGACCTGCTCGCGGGCAGTCCGAGCAGCGTGAAAATCGTGGAGGCCGCTATTCATTACAAGCTCGTCCAGGGTCAATCGTTCGATCAGATGATCGACATACTCGTGGACCTGAAGAGTATGCGATGCTCGGGATATTGGAACATTCTTACAAAGTATCCGGAACACGAGAGAACGTGTCTGGCGGCATGTGTGAACGTGGTCGCGCAAAAACACAAGTCCGACAAGACCCCGTGGAGAGAGGACAGGGTCGGCATCCTGAGCGAGCTATGCTCGTCGATCTACCACTTCAACAGAATGCACGTGAGCAAGACGAGTCGCATAGAACGTATGTCGATTAAGAATTATCCATGGCTAGTTCAGGCAGTGGAAGAGATTCTGTTCACACCAGATCAGAGCAACGTCTATATCATCGAGAACTTGCAGAATCTACTGAAGACCCACGAGAAGGAGCTGTACGATCGTTACTGGCCTAAACGAGAGGAGACGGCCGACGTTAAAATCGAGGAAGCGTTAAAGCTGTTGAGAAAAAGGCCGCAAGATATTCTGGCGCATTGGAAGAAATATTTTAAGAGTTGCGTAGGCACGAATTGGTACATGGAAAACGCGAAACGATTCGTCAGGGCTATAAGATGGTACAAGGATATCCCCGTGAAATTCGTCGAACAATGTCTTGAAGATTTAGCGCGGGAGAAGGACGAAATATGCCTGGATGTTCTGGCTATTCTTGTTCACGGTGAAACGTACGCGAAGATTGCCGAGCCACTGATCCCGGAGAGCAAAACATTAGACGTTCAACACGAGGAAGCGAGGATTAATTATCACCTGGTTAAGCATGTTATATATGGCGCGATACTCGCGAATCCACCTGTTCCCTTGACCATGATTGGCAGATTGTGCCAGGGAGACTATTTGTCACTCGCTCTGGCTGGTCTGACGAGCATCTGCAGAAGGACGAACGTGATGGACGTCGTTTCTTTCGCCAGAGTTTTAGCCAGCCAACGAGTATCCGTCCGAAAGCACGGGATAAGAATAATGCGCTTGGCGGCACCGCGGGATCAGTTCATAGAATTTCTCTGCGCCCAATGGAAATCCGAAGAGAATCATTCGATCCGAGAAGTTATATTTTTCATGGCCAAGCAGTTGTTCGAGAACGAGCCGATACCAGCGACATGGTCCCTTCTCGTCAATATTATCTCCACCCTCACGACAAAAGACTCGGAAGCGTTCTCGAAGTCTCTGTTACTGATAAGCACCGTGCCCGACGAGTACGTGGTTGATTTCGTGAAACTGGCTCTGAACATGATAGACAAGTTCGAAGAAGCTGGTATGCCTGAACGGAACGTAACCTCGTACACCAGCAGTTTATTGAGCAATATAAACGCCGCGATTTGCAATCTCCTACCGGAGGACTTTATCAAGGAACTGATTCGACGGTTCTTGTTCCATCACGATCTAAACGTTTCTCGTTGCGCCGGTATGTTCGTGTTGACCGCCCTCCTCCATTCGGCTAAAGACAAATTCGACGATCGAATGAAGATCTTCTCCAACGTGTTCGTGGAAGTGGTGAGGACCGGCTGGAACTTGCCGCATCCGAAAAATCCACGATTCTATCCGGTGAACAATGCCGTTCATCGTTTCATCGACGTGGTTACTCATACGTTCTTTTTCTTGGAGATGGAGACGCGATTAATAGAAGGGATTCTCTCTACGTTCTTGTCCGTTCTTCGACCGCAAATGGACGCCGCTTCGTACTTGTTGCTTACGTACACGAGGGAACAGGGTTCCGCGAAGACACCGCAAGAATTCGGAAAGAAACTGGGTCGAAGGATGCCTGAGCTGGTCAACATTTTCTCGCCATTGTTCGTCTCATTCATGACCGACACGTTGCAGTATATGCTCGGCTTGAACGCGTTCAAAGAGTACGACAAAAACGATGCGATTTTAGGGGTGATCGAGGGACTGATGGAGACCGGATCGATGGAGGCAACGTTGATGGCAGTGCAGCTGCTGACGCCGATCAAATCGAAGAAGTACACTGATCAGTACGACCGGCTGATGGCAAAGTTAACGAAATACGATCACCCCGTGATCAAGAGTATCGTCTGTGATATTGTTAACAAAACCAGTTTCATAGATTGATCGAGCGTCGACGGGGATTTTATCGAATTACTTATGAATCGATACCGACCATTGATTATCCTCTATATTATCGAAGAAAACCGATTATCATTGAGAGGTGTAGATTGCTGTTGCTTCCGAATAATCTCTGTTAAACGTGTCGTTCTCCTCGAACATTCTATAATATTTTATTATATGATATGTACGGCTTTCATACAGCACTGATAGTCGCGCAAAGCCGAAAGCAATATAGCACACAGTTCGAGAGTTTGGACGAAACGGCGAAGTCTTTCAGATTTATATTATTATCAGATGTATTTTTATATCGTACGATAGAGATCGCGAACACGTTCGCAGCACGAGCGAAACTGCTGTTTAAACATACGCAATTGTGATACGAAACGCTATATTCATTCATACATTATATTTTTTGTATGCATTTCAGAATCAAATAATAAAATGTTTGTTTTTTTTTCACCGAATTGCTGTGGTCGTTTCGTTCATTTCGTCCTACTATGCCTGGAGAAAAATTGCACTTCAAGAAATCATCAAATTACTTACGTGACGGGTCGAAGCCTGTGATAAAGTTTGGGCAAGGAGCGTATACGATGGTACCAGCTGCGGTGTCCGGCCAGCAGGACCAACCATCGAACGTCATTGGACAGTATGGCTCTGGAAAAGAAAGTTGATAAAAGCGTTATTTTTGTCGTGGAAGAAATCAAAAAATTTCAACAGCTCATCAGCCCTCTGCAGCCTCGTACAACTTAAAAACCATAATACCCTCGTGCTTAATTGCTTTTTGAATCTTATTTCAATCTTCATAACGAACATCTCCCAATAACGCCAAGCCTTCTTTGAGCAAAGTAAATGTTCCGGGAACACAGAGCGCGCTAAGCCTGATAATTAGTTTTCTCTGAAATCATTAACTCGCTTTAATACACCTATGTAAATTGAATATTTTTTGTTCATTTGAATCATCTTTGTATAATTCTCTGTTCCGCGTAACAGAACGCAATGCACGCGGTAGAAAAAAGAAGCAGAAAATTACAGACCTCCTTTGAACTTATTCAAGAATCTCGCGCACAGATTAACATCCCTCCGGTTGATCTCGCGCAAAAGCAAATCTCGCTGATAGCTGCCGTCATGTCCACCCGTTCCTTTCCATTTTCTTTCCGCGGTGGGATCCTATTCAGGGTTAATTAAAACACTGGTATCCGGCACCTTTTTCGCGGAAATGACCGTGCCAGATTACTTTCGAATCACGCTCAAGATGGTTAACTTAATTCGCGTTGCAATAAACGTCGCATCGCAGGATAAATTGAACGGATCCTCTTATGCGGCTATGGCTAATAACGAAATTTAACTTTGCATATATTCTGTACGGGCAATCGTGGTAAATTTATGGAACGCACAGGGTCTTGCCGAGGACGTATTCTATATTGCAAGACATTCGCGAGAAATACGAGATAGTCTGCTAAGCCGAGGAAATTTAAAAGACCAATTCCTTTTTATTAAATCTTTTTTTATCTAAGCTCTTAGTTCGCATATTGAAATTGAAACAAATTGCCAATTATTCCTTATTAAATTGATTACGGAATATTTTTATATATTCACTGATGATATTACTTGCATGACACTATCTTGAATTTGCCGTATAAACGAAAGGTTAAAAATACGTGTTCGTTGAAAAGAGTTTCAACATCCTTAAAACTACAATAAGTTACCATTTGCACTTTACTGTTTGTGCCATTTTTTTTCTACGAAGGACATGTTCGTAATTATTAAACATAAATATTCATATATGATAACAATCGAATATTTATGAAGGACAAAATAGGGCAAATTACTTTGCATTCTAATAAATCAAGAGAATAATTTCCTGTAAAAAATGTGAAACTATTTATTTTCGATCGCGGTCGAATAAAATTAATACGCGTGTTGGAAAGATCGAACGAGATCGAATCGACGATCAGACTATCCAACTGGGAAACAAGCGACCCTTTTCACCGGATTCAATCGCACACCTCGGATGACGGTTTCGTTCCTGCGATTACTGTTTGATAAAAAAGCACGAGATCATCTTCTCTTGCAAAAGAAATTCAATCTCCTTTAAATCAATAAGATACGTTGAACTTATAAAAAGAAAAGGATATTTCGTATTCCAGAACGAACTCCATGAAATTCAAAGCAATGGATACCAAGAATGCCAATTTATCTCTGTATTACTCTTCGTTCACGGGCGTTTCGTGGGATCGAATTAAAATTAAATCGGTAGATGGATCACCTCTTAGAAGGAAATCATTTATCTATGCAGCGGAATGGGGGATAGAGATTAATTCGGGATTAATTTCAGGAGAAACTGGTTAAGATGTTGAATATAATTATCGCAGTAAGAATGATTATATCCTTCTTGTACTTGCAACTTTTACCATGTTAAAACAAGAAAATCTTCATTAGATCATTACTAATCGGATTTACTGCATTTACATTGTCACTGATAACTTTCCGACAATTGAACGCTGTTTAAGATAATGAAAATTAGTTTTAGTAAAATTACAATAGGTTCTAACTTTCCACGATAATATGCTATTTCGCCGGCAGGGGTGTTATGTTAGTTATCTGGCAAACGCACAACGGAAGATAAGGTGTGTAATTATTGAATCGTTTGTTTAGTCCATGGAAAAGAAGTCAGTCAAAAGGTTTAGCAAACAGTTCAACAGTGACAATGAATGTCGATCGTTGTTGGGTGCCTTTGAAAACCGATTGCACTCGTAAGTGAAAGTCCTTCCGTCACGTTTTACGTGAATCAGCAGAACATTGTTTAACTTTTGGAGAATTGTAGTAAGTTTCACGACATCAGACCTCTTACACCAGCGGTGGTAGAAGTTGGAGGACTTCGTATCTCAAGGGAGGAATCACATTTAAATCCGGTAGGTAATTCGAAACTGTTTTTTTTTACAATTTTTTAAATAAAGGACGAAATGAAATTACTCTCCAATTTAGGAAATCAAGAAGTGGCTGGATTCAGCGGATAATGGACTGGTGTATTTCTCGTTAGGCTAATTATTGAGAATTGAAACATTACCAAGAGATGCATTATTATCTATATACAAATCGTTCGCGAAGATTTCACCGGTGAAGGTCTTAATGAGAATCGTGAACGCCACTGAATTACCACCTTGTACACGAAGCAACGTGAACACATCATCCTGGATCTCGCAAATTTCAGCATTAAGTATGTAAAGGATATCAGTTCTTTTATTCTAAATTTGTCACAGGGTGTAAAGCGGGCATGCTATAAATTCTGATTATCAGATTTCATGTGCACCCTGCGAATCGAATCTGACCGCATTTAAGAATTGTCCTTTTACATCGTGCATTTTGCGGAGCATAAAAATACACGAGTTTTCATAACGCACGGAGGCCTTATGGGATCCATGGAAGCTATCTATCATGCAGTACCGATGTTAGGATTACCGGTATTCATAGATCAGACGAAAAACGTGAACTTACTGGTGCACAAAAGTATGGCGCTCGCAATAAATATCGACGACACAGCTGAACATTCTATGGGCGCCGCCCTAAGCGCGCTCCTGTACGATCCAAAATATAGGTAAAATATTTGACAAAATCCTTCTCTGACGTAAAGGTAAAAAATAACCGAAGGATTTGGGCAGCTAAATCTGGCATTTTGCTTGTATTGTCAGGCAAAAAGTTCAGGATCACTAGGTACTTCGAGGAATATGACAATTTTCTCTTTATCTTACTGACAGTGTAGGTATAATTCTAATTACTTCACAAATTATTTATAATTATGATAAACGCAAAATGCAGCTCCTAATTTAATTATACTTTTTTAAGTAGCATAATATCAGAAAAATGTTTTCCTTTCAGGCAGGCTGTGAACAATGTTCCGAAATTGTTTAAAGATCGGCCTTCAAGTGCAATGGACACAGCTACGCACTGGGTGGAGTACTTAATTAGCAGATAGTTTAAAATCACCTGCCACGGATTTACCACGGTTTAGTGTTCGTAATTTATCTCTTAACGACCGTTTTAAGAATTGCACTGAGGGCTCTTTGTACATTTGGCGTTTAAATTAAGAAAAAAGTGAACTAGAAAGGATAAGAAGAAGAATATCTCTTGTAATTGTGTAGTTAAACAAATGATTTAAAGGACAGAAACAAAAAACTCTTTGTAACTCTGTATAATTATGATCGCAAAGCTCATTGGTATGAAGAAAATAAATCGTAGAAATTCATTGATAAAATTCTATATTTTTATTATTAAATGATTCACAGCTCTTTATCATCCTTCTACGTTCAATTGCATATTTGTTAGATAATTTGGGAAGATAAGAGTACGATGACTTGTACTATGAAATCACGAAAAAATGCAACCAATCGTATCGCGTCATAAATTGTTAACATCGGTAGTCCGTGAGTATCTTTCTTCTCAAGAGGAGCGCCGCTACTTCGTCGAGAATCACTATCCATTGACACGTTGCGAAACATGCCGACTGTGGTTGATAATGATTATCGACAAAGTAACGCATGTGAACGATCGAACGTCGTATTTAAGCTCGGGTAAACTCAGTTAGTCAGTGTAACTTATTCGTACATCAGTTTGGCGGGAACTCAGAATCAGAGTCAAACATTTTGCAACCGCCGAATATTATTAAACAAATTCCATTTCCAATAGGAAACGAGACAAACGATTTCGACAGAAGTAATGGGTGCAAGTTTTTGTGACTAAAAAGAAGAGCGTGTGCGTGTAATTATAATTTGAATTGTAACTAGAGACTAATCTGCTTGAAGAGTAAAGGTGAAGTGAATTCGAGAAGAAATATCGAACAATGAAGCTCTTGTCGATTGTACTTCTATGCACGATATTATCGGCATGCCACGGATACCGGATATTGGGAATATTTCCCTTCAATTCGAAGAGCCACTTTATGATGTTCGAACAGCTGATGAAGGCCTTGGCTAGAAAGGGCCACCAGGCTGACGTGATTAGCACTTTTCCTTTGAAAAAGCCCTATCCAAATTACAACGACACGATCACGTTGACTGCGCCGAGAGATTTTATGAACAATATGACTTACGAGGAAACGATTACAATATTTCAATTCTCCGTTGGTCATGCTGTAGGCTCGATGGCAGGATCTAAAGTTTGTCAGTATCTGAGTGATCCAAGAATACAGGAACTTATACGTAATCCACCTAAGGACCCGCCTTACGATGTGATTATTATGGAGGTACGCATTATGATGATGATGATAATATAATTAATGTAATATGGTATAATTGTTCTGAGCGATCGAATACCGAGTTTAAGTTACGCTCGATGTTCATTTGCATAATGTATAGACGTGGAATTATCTATTTGGCAATACTTTCTACCATAAGCAACGTGATATGGTATCATTGCTCGATAAATAGTTATCGAATAAACGTTTGCCAAAACTGTTGGCCCAATGTATAACAGTGGATAATATCTTGTCTTACGTATTACGTAATCCCTCTCCTACTCAACAAATTTGGATGCTTATAACGTTATTGGCACAGACAAAGCAATATAATAAAACTTCGTTTAAATCTTCCGCCTGAAATCAAGCGGAAACATTCGGGAACAGTACCGATATCACATTTCTTCCAGGTATTCGGAGCTCACTGTTTCGCAATACTCGGGGATATACTAAAAGTACCAGTAATAGGCGCCAGCTCCTCCGTTCTGTATCCATGGGCCCACGATTACATCGCGAACCCGGAGAATTTCGCGTTCGCCCCATGCAATTTGCTGCCTTACCCGGAGAACATGAACTTCTGGCAAAGGATGCACAATTTCGTGCATTCCCTTCATGCCAAATGGACGTTCAACGTGGCCTCGAGCGCACAAACGGAGCTCCTGAAGAAATACGTGAGCCCCGACGCGCCGAGTGTAAGGGAACTGGAGAGAAAAATCTCGATGATCCTGGTTAATTCGCACATGACGACGAACGGAATTAAGGAATTCACACCTGCGCTCATCGAGGTCGGAGGGTTGCACATACAAGAGGAAGGAGTGGAAGTATCGCCTGTAATTATCAACCGCTTTCTTTCTTTTTTTAATTTTCCACATTAGCTTCGTTAGTTTAAGTATGATGCTGAAGTGTAAGGATTTTTTCTAGAGCCTGGAGAAATGGATGAACGAAAGCACGAACGGGTTTATCTATTTCTCGTTCGGTTCCATGGTGAAGTTCGAATCTTTCCCGGCCAAGTACCTCGACATATTCTATAACTCAATGGCAAAGATAGCACCGATCCGCGTTTTACTGAAAGTAGCTAAACCGGAGGAACTACCGCCTGGCTTGCCCAAGAACGTACACATCTTACCATGGATCCCGCAAGTCAAAGTTTTGAGTAAGCCGTTATTCACTGGTAGAAAATCACGAAGAATCACGGCGGTCACATTACGATTTCTTCTTTCACAGAGCATCCCAACGTAAGAGCTTTTATCACCCACGGTGGACTTATGGGTATCCAGGAAGCAATTCACTATGGTGTCCCCCTGATCGGTATACCATTATTTGCCGACCAATTCATCAACATCGACACCTGCGTCCGCCACAATATCGCGATAGGACTGAGGCTCGATACTCTAACCCAGGAGAAAATGGATGAGACTTTGAATGCAATTTTGAACGATCCCAAATACCGGTAAACTCGCACTTTTCTCGATCTTCAGTACATACTCTTTTATTTCTTTAGAAGAAGAAAAGCGGAAGTTTCTAACACGTGTACGTTTCAGAGAAAACGCTCGCAAGGTTTCGACAAAGTTCCTGGACCGACCACTATCAGCAGCGGATACTGCCGTTTATTGGGTCGAATATATCGTCAGACACGGTGCTGATGCTCTTAGATCGCCTGCAATGGATCTGACATGGTGGCAAATTCAATTATTAGACATTTACATGTTCCTCTTAATTGTCGCGCTTGCTGCTGTCTACACCTTGGCAACATTCGTAAGATACATATTCTATTTAACGAAATCCAGCAGCAGCACAACGCACAAAAGGAAAGTCTCGTAAGGGCTTATTTATTTAATACGCAGCCGATCCGAACAAATCATTGCGACAATATCGTTTCTCATTGTACCTAATTTATAATTTCACTATTGTTAGCGTACACTCATCGCCCTCGTCATTTTCGAATAGAATGGGAAATCTTCATTCGATTTTTTATCGTAAGCGCACTCGCGCGGAATAGTTCGATGACTCCTAGCTTTTACCATTAGCACGAACGCTAATTTTAAGTGCTGTCATAACTTATATACTTTTAATTCAAAATAAATGGTTGAATCAAGAGATCAGAGATTTGTATTCGACATTCCTGACACGGGTAAAATTTCTATACAAATTTTTGTATCCCCCGACAGTGTTGCATCATATTATCTGCTTCAATTTGTTAAAAAATTCAATACTTTCACGCCTGACTGTCAGAACTGTGTCTGACTTTTGTCCTGCGAGAGACGTCACGTCACACCCGCTTTACATTTTCACAATTTGCATGTCACGCGCGAGAACGCTTGAAAAATCAACGTCAACGGGCAACATCGTAAATACCAATATTCATTTCTATCGATGATTTGCGTCCCCGTATTTTACGGCTTTACTCGCTGAATAATTTGCTTGTCATCGCGCGTTTAATTGAAACCAAGTTAAACAATCTGAATAAAAAATGACTTGCAGTTTTTCTTTGCATATCCGTAACCACTTTTTGTATTCTCTTCTCCGCTATTCTCCTGATAATCTCTTGTGTTATCAAAAACTATTTTGGCTTCACGCAGCGAAAACGTCTGTCATGCTACTGTGAATCATCGAATTTTTTATCAACTTTACGATTGAAATAATTCGCCACGGTTGTGACATCGCGTCGTTGGATAGTAAGAATATGTCAAGTTGTATAATCTCGTATTCCGCATCAAGTGAAAAACACCTTGGTACTAGGTAGTTACTAATTGAACGTGATGTATCCTGTGAATCTATTAAACGGAAAGATGATGTAAGAATACTCTCTTATCGGTTAAATAATAAAAAAAATTGGAATTTACTACGCTTTTAACATTAAATGAATGTAATTCCATTCCTAGACTGATTTGCATTGTGATAACTGTGAGAACGCTGGGCATTCGAAATTTTAAGCATTAATATAAAGTTAAAGATTATAAAAGGAACCGGTTCGAGGCACTCCGGAATCGACTCGCTTCTATTTTAGAAAGGTCACATTTCATTTTCGTACTTCTGAATGTGTTCAAGAGAAGATGATCACAATTTCAGTTTCCGTTATAAGGTATAAAAAAAAGTTCAGAAGGGGAAGTGGTATATACACCGCTTAGCTTTCGCGTCCATCTCGTTTGGAACACTCGTGCCGCAGTACAAATAGATCTTGCTGTGTCGAACGGCTTGTGAAGCGAATTCTCGGATCAGTTCGCTGCTGTCCCTCATGGATACAGCAGCAAGAATATTTCTCTCGTGTGGCAGATTCAGTTCAGTATGATTCGTTTGAACAGCAGTTACCGTCATCGCGATTAAGTGTGCTGCTACTCGTGTTTCTCGTGATACGACATATACATACATATGTATGTGCGAAGACTGAAGACGTATATGATATTGGTAAAGCGAATCAAACCGATCGTCAAACGTCGACGTCATCTTTTTCTAACACTGGATTTCGTTCAAACGCTATAACTGACACGCTATAATAAATTTCATTGGCGTTCCAATTCACTATTTACTATTGGCATGCATAAAAAGTTGTTGATATACTACGGAAGACGGTATAAGCTGGTTAACCTACTCGTCATTTATACTCTTTCTCTAAAAGCTTGAATCACAAAAAGACATTGAGAATTGTTCCTCTTATTAACTATCTCATGGTAAAATGCCGCTCGTCCGTTCAGAGATGATAATTAAACTCCGTTTGATTCATTCTATCTGACGTAACAATAGAACCGTGTCGAGTGATTCTCCATTCTGCATTGTTTCCGAAATTTGCTTTCCCGTCGGTCAAAATAATTGAACATCAAGAAATTTCCTTCCACGAAACCATTATACAATTATCTAATCGTGTGCAAACATAGGCAGCACTTACTGGCACGTCGTGGAAATACATATTTTCAATACTTGCCCAGTAATGTAATAACTGCTGAACATACTATATACTATTACGAAGTGCTAACATCTAAGGTATTCATATCGTAAAAGTTTGATCGTATTAATTTGAAACGAATTAAGTGGTTATTTTAGTCAATGAAATACGCGTGACTTAACAACTTTTGAAGGTCTGCAGAGATCCACTGAGTAATCAGCAGCAATTAAAGTGTAATTAGCGACCGTGAGAAAATCAAGACTTATCCGACAGCATCATGAGGCTTGTTCTATCGATTCTTCTGATAACGTTAGCGTGCATCCAATGCAACGGTTACCGAATTCTCGGCCTATTTCCATTGAATGGGAAGAGCCATTGGAGTACGGGAGAACGATTGATGACACAATTGGCAGAACGGGGTCACCAAGTAGACGTCGTCACGCATTTCACCGTGAAGAAACCACCGCCAAATTACAGAGAAATTTCTCTGGAAGGAACCTTGAGTCCGGTGGTGAACAACATGAACGCGAGCACGATCAAGAGCTTAAGTAGTCAGGATATGGAGTACCTGGTGAACGGCGCTGGAGTTAGATGCTGCGACCTGCTGAGCCATCCGAAATTACAAGACTTGATTAAGAATCGCCCTAAATACGATGTTATCGTCGTGGAGGTATATGTTTAACCTGCGACTTTTATTATCTCGATTTCTATGTAACTGAGTAGCTTCAGAAAATTGTCTTTTATTTTCTTTTTTAATGAATGAAGCGATGCAAAATATTAGAGCGAAGATTCTTAAGCTTTCCTTCTGCCGAATTTAAAGATGATTTTGATAAATCTCGAATCTGCGGAATCCTTATCTCTCCATCTTATCTGTATTATATGTACATTTATAATTAGTTTTCACAACCCACCTTCACCATCGATTCATCACGCTACTCGCAAAACTATCAATCTTCTGCACCGCCACCTCTAAAAAAATAATCAACCCAATCTTCCATCACCACCTGTCGACAACATATTTTTCATCCACGACGAAAAAAAAAACAGAAAAAAAGAACACTGAACCTCAACGATAACCCGCAAGTCAAATCCTTATCCAACACAGATTAAGAAAATTCTGTTAACTTTCTGCCAGCTGTTCATGTCCCCATGCTACTTGGCATTCGGTCGTCATCTAAATGCACCCATGGTCGGCGTCATCGCCTCGACTTTTCACGACTGGATCCGGGACGAGACGGGAAATGTGCATAATCCATCCTACATGCCGGGCTTGTTCACGTCGTACGACCAACGGATGACTTTCTGGGAGAGGCTGGTGAATGCCTTCGTAACGAGCATGATCTCAGCGAAGCTGAACTATTATTTCGGCCAGCAGTCCGTCTACGTGAAAAAACACTTCGACATAGACGCCTCGATCTCGGATCTGTACAAAGATCTCGCCCTTGTTCTGGTCAATTCGCATCACAGTATAAACGGAATCACGCAGATGTCCACGGGCACCATCGAAGTGGGTGGCCTGCACATTACAGAGAATGGGGAACCATTGTCACCGGTGAGTAATGAAGATCGAAAAGCTGTGCCGGGTGTTATAAATACGTGACTGTATTAAATAATTTATACGAGAGACAGACAAATGTTTTCCCTCTGTGAGCTATTCAATCGGAGAACTTGCAAAGTTCCCGATAATTGGAGAGCACCCCATTGATCTTTCACGAGAATCTACTTACTTCTCGACGTAAATTGGCCCCCGCGAGTGAAAGGAAAGAAGGAAATCCCTTATAAGCTCGAATTGTCTGTCGGAAGAACAAATGTTATACCGTTATTTTTAACCAATAGGAAGTTCAACAGTGGCTAGACGAGAGCAAACACGGCTGCATATTCTTCACCTTCGGATCGATGGTAAGGGTCGAGACGTTCCCCAAACCCATGATAGAAACGTTCTACAAAGTTTTCGAAAAGATCGCTCCAGTTCGGGTGCTAATGAAAGTTGCGAAAAAGGAAGACCTGCTTCCTGGACTGCCGAAGAACGTCATGGTCCAACCTTGGTTCCCTCAAGTATCCGTTTTCAGTATGTAATTACGTAAATCTCTCAGCAATCTTGGACTTCCCACTCTCCGTAAATTTTTAAATAATCAGACGATCCCGAAACTATTGAAAGGGGGGGAGAGAGAATGAACCACTTTTGCTTTCGCCTTTTAGAACACAAGAATGTCAAAGCGTTCATCTCGCACGGCGGTCTCCTGAGCACTCAAGAAGCGATCTTCTTTGGAATCCCCATAATTGGAATTCCTCTATTCGGTGATCAGTACACGAACATGCAAAACGTGGCTAACAAAAAGATTTCCGTGAACCTTGGCTCGGTGGAAAATGTTACGGAGGAAACGCTCGGTGCGGCAATTAACACGGTTCTGCACGATAAAACGTACAGGTGCGTGTACGCAGCGTTCTTAGGAATTAGAATTCCAGTCCTTCAGGCGATATTCGCAAGATGTGAAACATAAGCATTTACTTGATACGATTATGCTGCTATAAATGTTCAGAGGTGTTCTAATCGGAAATGCACTCAATCACCACTTACAATTTTACCGTGTCATTATTGTTAATATATGCGAATTTCGCTATTGCAGGATGAATATGAAGAAGTTGTCGGAATTATTCAAAGATAGACCGATAAGCACAATAGACACGGCTACTTATTGGGTGGAATACGTCGCCAGGCATGGAAATGTTTTACAATCACCAGCTGTACATTTAACTTGGTGGCAATTACGGCTTCTCGATATCTATGGATTCGTATTGGCTTGTTTAGCTATAGCCCTGTATATCGTAGTGTTTTTAATTCGAAAAGTGAAAAATATTCTGCTTGGATGTAACGCTTGCTCTAAGAAGAATAACAAATCCTCTGAATCGAAGAAGAGGAAGTAGTTTGTTCTGGTGTTATTCAATGTAATGTACATATGTACACTTTTGTATACGAATATAAATGCATTGGACAAAATTGATCGATTTAATAAATACGTGAAATTAGATAACCAATGATTGAACGATTTTTTTACGTTTATGTGTAAGCACAAATACATTCGACACATACCTGGTGGCGGCGTAGAATTCATAGCCTGTAACTGCAAACATTCTTGCTCCCTCTCCAGCAAAATACGACGAAGCTCCTCGTCTAGAAGGGTGCTGCCTATTGTTGTATTCCCGGGCATCTGCAGGAAACGGTTCGCAACAAATTATATTTATAATCCTGATTGAGGCTTAGGGAGCAGGTAATGATGCCCTTACGTAGAAAAATGAAATGGTAGAGAAACAATACCGGAGTACATAAATAAAGTACCTTTTCACGCTTTGTACTTCAATTACTTAGAATTCACAGTTGAACACTTTGCAATTTGCAGGCATTTGAAATACAACAGCATTGTTGAAGTTTAAGGTAACGCAATTGTTATATTACTAGTACTCTGCTTTCCACTTGGAAATACGAATCATTCCTTTCAATCTTTTGAATAAAACGGAGACAAATATTGGCTCTCCAAAATGTAAGGAATATGTTGCTACCTTCGTGAAGAAAGTTCGAAGAAACATTATCGCGGTGCGAATTGCACGAAACCTGGAGATCTCTCACCTTGAACAAACTATAGGTTTTATTTTCGCAGTTGCATGCCACATGCGTTCTAATTTCGTTATTGCGCCGGCGATGCCCTCGTCAATATGCCAGCAACGTGCTGCGCGCAGAAATTGAAAAAAAAAACTTTGCCGAAGGATTAGATGGACAATGTTTCAAGTACCAAGGATATTAAACATACTTGATTCTACCTGTCTGACTAATGGCTGGCTATTTCACTGAAAGACCAATTTTACCTTAAATAATGCATGAACACCAAGAGACCCGTTAGGCGGGCTTAAATATTTGTTCAATTGCCGAGAGAATTTTATTTCCATATCTCCTAGCAAACGCATGCATAATCGCGAAGCTTCCTACATCCATTCGCGAAAACGACGGAGCGTAACAACCAATTCTGCGTTTCAGTCGGAAAGCGCGGCAGATAAATGCATGCAGATGTTCCGTGGCACGCTCGATAGATTCACATCGCCATCAAGTACAATTTGACCGTACTATTAGATGTTGGCAAATCGCTGGATAAGTGGAATCGCAGATCTCGCGATGAACAAAATCGCGGGGTTCCTAACTCCTGAAGAACATTTCGCGCCTGTACACCTTGACCGCATTGCATCACGTTCCTCTATAACTTGTCTCCCCGTCCCGAAAGTGTTTGCAGGATATAAAATATTTATACGATATAAAGATGTAAATTGCGATGGCTAAGGGTATTTCACGTTAAAATGATTAAATCGTTTCGACGACCCGATCGCAAATTTTATACTCGCCCAACCGCTATCTACCATGTTCAAAACGGAACGCTTTTATCACATCTCCGATGCGACTCAGCAATCCCGCTGGGACTTCTAAATGCATAACACCGAGCTCCAATTTCACGCTTCAGTTTTTGCTAAACCAGTCCAGCATCGTGTATACTGACTTCGTTCAACGAAAGTGTACTTTACTTAACAGAATGATAATACGATCGAGCAAAAAAAAAAAAAAAAATTCGGTACCACGCACTTCCTTAGTTTTAAAAAATTTGATACATTTCACCAGCGGTCCATTAACGCAAAACTAATTATCCAGGGATAAAGAGACTTCCGTCTCAATTAGACTTTTTCCGCTGTTACTTGCAACACGCAATTTCTACGCCCTATTACGCGCTGGGCTCTCGCGTAATTGATTAAAAGAGTTCGAAATGCTTTCTTCTACATAATATCCCGTATCATTAACCATGTTCGTTTTAATTAAAAAAGCATTAGGTGCAACATTAAGTCACAAAGCCCGGGCTTGGAACACGCGGGTATTACATACGTTCTCGAGTATACATATGCTTGGAATGAAATGGTGTGCGTACCAAATATAGATATTAGCTTTGAAATAAATGCAAATTGGAACAGATTTCCCATTCACAATGTGGAACATCGAAATTATCTTACACTAAGCTCGCTTAGTGTCCCACCTATTGTGTCATAAGCTATCTCGCTTCACTCTGCATCACGTTTACAACCCTTTCTCTATGCACGCCTTCAACCGTTATGAACTACCGTACGCTCTGCACCTCTAGACCTTGGACAGGAACTATAAATATTTGCACGAAAAACTAAAAAAAAGAAGGAGATATGAGATTTGACGGAGTCTCACGACACTAACAAGAGAAGAAGGAACGTTTAATTGGTCTGATTTGTACCCCCAAGTTTCCCGAGCTAACAACATTTCACGGAGAGTGGGCACAAAGTCAGGAAGAATCAGTCATTAGAGCCGAGTTCGAGGGTTAACCCCCCGTCAGATTTCTGATTGTAACGTGCAGGAGCCGGAAAACGGAAAGGTTTGCTGTAGCAGAAACGAAGGTTTACGAGGAAACACGTACAAGTTTCACAATCCCTTTAAACCAAGCGAGGTTACTTTTACGAGACTTCACCTCGGAAATGTAGACCCCTTATATGTTTCTATGCGGGCTGACGGCTACAATTTTACGAATGAACTTAGAAAAAGAACTAAGCGATCGCGTTAATCGCAAATAATATATTTCTGAACACATTCTACGATCTCAGCGGTTTTCTAATGTCTGCTAACGGTACACTTCGAATAATTCATATGGGAAAAGATTGCAGGTGGTTGAAAATAATAGAACTTGCGCAACTATCAAAGGACTGGTTGTAGAAATCCATCTGGCCGTGGAATTTCGTTTCTACTCATATAGACAAAGCACCGCACGATCTTCATCTAATGGTAAACAGAAAAAAAAAGAATCTGACGCGATTGAAATCTATTTGCTCGGAATTGATTTATCTGCGCGTGCTGAAAAAAACCCTATTATTGGACCAGCTCGAGGCACATGTGTGCGAAACTCGTTGGCTCAGGAAATTATTTCACGGACACCGATTCGGCACGTCGAAGGATAATTCGCGCGAGAAAGCCTTTCAACTGATAGAAGATCGTAGATAAGAAAAGAATTTCAGAATGTAATATAAAATTGATAAATATAAGTATCGGTAGTGCGAGAAAGGAACGTTCAAAAGATTAATTACTACGAGACTGTATGAAAGGTAAATACCAAGGCGTAAACGCCTATAAATATAGGTAACTAATAAAAATCTACCACTGATATATTTTATCGACGAATGTATTCTTTCTGCAAGGCTTTATAGCCGCAGAAATAAAGTGTTTTATATCCTTCTTGCAATGAACGTATCTCGAAGTCAATTAAGCCTGATGAAATATCGACGGGGGAAAGCGCAGCTGATCGTAGTAAAAGTCAATTCTTGTAACCAACTTGGACGATAACGTGAAAGTAAAAACGATATTTCATTGCCTTAGGGGTTTTATTGCGAACGGTTGTGCTAATGGAACGGGAGCAAGCGAAAATTCTTTACTTGGAAACAAAAATTAGAGTGAAAATTGTGACGGAAGAAACTTTTCTTCACGAATTTCATTTATGTACAATTAATTTTAATATGAACGAATCACTTTAATTCTTAAGTGCACAATCTATGAAATACATCAAAATTAAAAAAAGAAAGGGAAGAAACCCCGATAATATTGGAATTTTTTGCAAGAATTCGTAGTTCAATAGTCTGGGTATGTAATTAAATTTCTGGTCGCTTCTCAAAGATACAGCTCTCGATGTTGCGAGGTTTACCACCGCTAAACCAATATACCACGACTTGTTTAACTCCAACATAGGAGACATCACACAGAATACAATATTATAAGACCCACGGCCACACGAATTATGTTAATTTCCATACTTGATGCTAATTGGAAATCACCTGCTCCCGTATAAGGAAAAGCCTTTCATCTCGATTTTTAATTTAGTTTAATTCCCACAACACGATTATCGTATTCTGCGTTAATTTCATGCTGCCGGGTAAGCCACGGTTTAATTGATTTACGGACACAACCGTGCACCGTTTGTATCGCTACCGTCCGGGGTGTAATATCAGCGTTCTGAAAATTAATACTTAACCGTGAACAAGGGAACCAGTCGAGCTCGATCTCCAGATAAGATCACCAACATCGAGATTCCTGACAGATTAATTTTCCCGCAGAACAACGCAATTAAATACGCAAACGTTCTCCAAACATTTACTCACCTCCGTTTGCATGTCCATATTAAGCATCCTGAACGAACCAGCTGCTTCAGTGACTTTGGACTATGGTTAATTCTGCAACAATAAACAAAAAATGAACATTAATACAGAAAACTATGCTATTTATTGATATTGTTACATGAAATTATCTTGTACGATAATTGACAGGCGATGAAGTTACGCATCGAAGTCGCAGAAGTGATGTGGAACTTAATTAAACTCTCGGATACGCGTTGAGATTACGTAGCCTCTCATGATTTTCATTGTCCCAACAAGTAATTAATGATACGCCAGAATTTTCTTCTCAAATTAAATCATTTACGCGTTACTACTACTCGAGGAAATGTTTTTAATATCATGCGGGAAATACTCGTTAATCATTATCAACGGAAGTTCGTCTCTATTCCGTCACGTTGCACGAGGAGAAATATATTTTTATGATATATTTATCAATATAATTCACATCCACGATCAAGAATCGAATTCGGGTATCGATCATGCCTTGCAAGATTCATTGTGAAACAACCCTTTCTGTTGAAACAAATCTTTCCTCCAATGTTGCAAAAAATATACGTCTCTCTGACATATATTTCAGAACATGGTTTCCATTTAAAAACGAGGGATCTTCGATTTTACATAAAACCAGCGCGTGGCTTTCCGCCAGCTTACAATAGATTAACAACTATCCACGAATTTTCAATGCCAGTCCATTACTCATCACCACAATTCCGAGCTAAATACCTTCTCGATCACGAATTCCAGATGGCTATGCTGCCGTAGTATTTTAATATCAATTTCCCATTGGCACGAATTTCTATCGATTCCTCCTTGACACAATTTCGTCTACCGAAATCGTAGAGAAATTCATCAAGATGAATACTGGTATGTCGTGTTTTTTAATTGGAGGTTTTATTCGAATGCATTCGGCGCGCCATTGAAATTCAGATAGAATCTAGCTTTTCGCCGGAAGGAAATGCAATGATAAATTATACGGCGTCGAAAAGCTTACGTGTAGATTCGCAATAAATCAGCCGAAAGCCTCGCTACATTCTACTGCATTCTTTGAAGTCAAGGATGGATGTTGCATGGGTAAGGAACTGATATCCAGAAAGCTAGAATGATATACGTGTGGAAAATTACCAAAATAAAAGCCACAGACGTTTATTTGAATAAAGGATAAAAAAAAGAGTACATGTGTAATACTTAAATTTATGGTAGTATAAAAATAATTTACCGCCTTTCGATCCGTCTTTAATAGCATTCTTTTTCTGTCTCTGAACCAAGCTTGTCAGCTATAGATATCCAGGGAAATTTGGGGTTTCGAAAGTGATTTGCAAGGTCGCTTAAATATAGCACCGCCTTGTCACGCAATTTCTTATTATATCAAAGGATCTTTTTTTTACTCGCAAATAAAAACCACTTAAAAAAAATTAGCTCAGATTCGGAATGAAATTAATTTACTCGTGGGATAGGGAAAGAAATAGATATGAACCAAGTTGCATTTTCCCTGCGTAATTAACTGGAATGTACCCATTTGCGGCCGGTGGAACGATCGAATAATGACGCAGGATGCTTAAAATACACGAACAAATCTATCTGGCCCAATGCAGCTGCCCACGCATTTACCCTTTACATTCGCGGATGCAATTATTCGTGTACGTAACAGGAATACCCTGATTCCCTTCGAAACCCAATGCATGCGCGCTGTAACATAATGATATGTCCCGGAAATTCACCAAACTTTCTAATAATTTCCATCGCATTATCATGTGCTTAACTTATAAATATGAATGAACATTGCATATATTTATTAATTGTCTAAGAGGATTGGCAAAGAAATGAACGTGAAAGTGGCAGGAGAGAATTGTAACACCTGTTCAAGTTTTTGTTGATGAAATTATCAACTCTAACTGTATACACTGTATAATCGCCTTTATGAACTTTCGATACTAATGGATTTAAGGGTAAATTCACTGAAGCCAGAGATAGCAAAATTGCAAATCTGGGAATGTTCTGGAGTTTTAAATTACAAAGTTGGAAGCTGGGATGCGCGACCGGGGGTCTCCAAGTTTCGAAGTTAAAGTAACTCCTCACCTATAAGAAACCACTCTTCCCGTCATTAACTTTATCATTCTCTTCGTTCATTTTTTCGCGAAAACTTTGTCACAGCTGAACAATACTTTTAAACAGCTTCAAGAAAGAATCTCAGCCGCTGGTTTTCGTTGCGTTAATTCCGTATCTACTAATATCGACGATTGGTTAAAAAAATTGCGATTGATACATCGCGACCAGTTTTTAAGGCGGAGGTGTGCTTAATGTTACGACACGCGTGTAAATCTGTGCAAAAATAGGCACGGTAGGTTAGTAGCGAAGTGATTTCCGGGAAAACTCAATTAAGGGCAGGTCGTAATTAAATCATAGTAGATCACAAGGGGATGCTAGAGAGTGAGGTACGTACAACCCCTAACATAAGTTGATTTGCGTTCATGGAACAGCTTACGATAGTAAACTATCAAAACCTTCGATATTTCGCATGTTACATCGGATCGATAAATATTTGCCTACTGATAATGGTTATTTCGCTTCAATCAGCGCATCGCTTATCACCCGTAACGATGAAATCAACGTTTTTGGAGCTGTATAAATTTATCTTAGATCAACAGTTCAATTCATTAAAATCCTATTGTCTCGTTGGTCAAACAAGATAAAGAGGAACGACTAATAAAACATGATTAATAAATCGTGGGTAAAGCGCGTCAATCCGAAGAAACATCGATCGAAAAATTGATGTTTGCCTATCAGCCGGATAAAACATTCCACAACGACCTGTATTATTGTTTCAGCTGCGATTGAACAGCGTCAACTAAGTAATTCGCGGATTTGTCGCGTCACGAACAGCCTCGAAATGCATTCTGCCGAGAGTCTCGAGGCCACTAAATTCAACCGGCGAACAACGGATCGTCCATTCGATCCGAACGGTCTGCTTTTGATAAACTTTTCTCTTGTTGGTCGGACTTCAAAGCCCTGAAACATATTTCGCTATTGTTCCCGATCGGTTGCGCGTAACTGTACGCGTATTCATCTTCTGGACATTTTCAATATCAACGTGCATACATTCTTGGCGAAACCTCGTGCCGTGGTAAATCGGATCGAGCGAAAAGTAAGTAACGAATAGCAATGAAAATACCAACGAGACCGGCGGCTATGCCTCACGACGTTCAAATCGATTTATCGTTCTACAGGTGAGAACGTTAAAATTCGACGGACGGGATCCATCGAATATAAAATTTACTCTGCGTTCCGCAAGAATTTCTCTTCTATTGAATGTGAGAAGAGCACGAAAAAATTCGGACTGAGAACAACTTTAGTCAACTTTTATTGAACGCACACATGATTCTTTTTTTATTAGATTTGTTCCTGAATTTATTTGGCGAAAGCGTTTTTATGGCACGCACAAATCTTTCAGCGCGACGAAAACTTTATCAACGCGAGTGCGCTACGTTCATCCAGTATAAAATATTCATCCTCAAAGGATAAATTATAATTCGGTCAGCTGCGAAAATTTCATTGCACAATTTAATATCTCTACCCCTGGATTGGCAGAACTTTTGTCAATTTGCGCGTCAAAAATGTCTCGACGAATTTCGCTTAAACAATGTTTCGCAATTTAATTAATGTTTAATTTAGATTCCATCAATCAAAACTTCTGCATTGCTCGAAAGCGAAATAAAATTTGGCTTCATCGACTGGCCGGCTGGGCATCAACATTTTACACGGGAAATGAGTTTCTAGAATAAACTTCTTCCAAGTTAAACGCGAAAACGTTCCCAACATGAAGCACTTGCGTTCGAGAGCGTGTAAATACTCGAATTTCCCGCTTTTCCGTGCTAAATGTATTCAATTAAACTGCTCGTTTGTAAAGTTATACTACATCACGGGCGCGTTTCAGCCGGTTCGAACGTACACCCGATACCTGTGTGAAAACCACCACGGGAGTTGATCTGCGAACTATCTTTTCTGTATTCATTGAAACTCCTTAAGACTCAAGCTCTCGATAAACAAAAACGTGCGATCTGTTGAAAAAGAATGACCACCGACATTAATCTTGGCCTGAATGTTTATTTCGAGTCCTTTGCTCAGCTTTAAACAATCAAGAAAATAAATGGGTGTCCTAAATCCGATGGATCATCTCATGTGGAGTAAAAAATTCTGTGAGCGCAATCAATTATTCCGCAATCAGATGCCAAACAATCATAGAGAAATAAAGCAAACCTTCTCCTGACGTCGAATTTACGAAAATAAGACACGATTATAAACGATTGTAAAAGTATTTCGTAATTTAATCATGCAACAAAAAGATGATACACGTTACACGGGATGAATTTTTTAATTGAAAATAATGACCCTATCAATTGAAGATTTTCAATTTATATTGTCCGATATAAAGAGTCACTGTTAGCCTTAAATAAAAAACGGAAATTGGCATCTAAGGAGCGCATCATGTACTTCAGTGTACTAATCATGTACTTCAAAGTACATCCACACAGATCATGTGCCACAATGTGCATGCTATTCAAATTTCTAACGAGTCAATTAATCAAATCGCCGTTCTATATTTATAAGTATACGCCTTGGTGTTTCACAAAACAATTTCTGTCCCCTCCTAAAAAAAAAAAACAAATAAAATCTTAGCACGAAGCATGAATTAAGAGCTTCCTCGGCTCACTTTCATTTCGCTTCTTTCAACAGGACTGCAGCGAGCTTTCCAATGAAATTTTAGCCTCTCGCGCTTATATCTCGGATACCAAAAGCGTTCGGAAGCTAAAATAAATAATTCCAGGCGGGCAAGCAAAAAAATATTGGCGAACAGTTCTCAGGGCTTGCTACGAAGCTTTGGCGCAGTTTATTTTTATTTCTCGCCTCTGGAAGACGCTTAAGTGGACCGGGCGAGACTTCTCAAAAAGCAAATAAGGGAAGCGTAGATAGACTGTCGACGAGTTATCACCGCCCTTCTCTCCTCTTTTTTTTTTCTCTCCCGATACTCTCTTATGTGTAAGCGAATACACGGGCAAATGTATGCACAGATATGTCGCTTTTTCGCGCAAGCAAGAATTTCCCGAGGAAAAATGGAACAGACAAGCACACAAGGATTTCTAGTCCGTTTCGGTCTGATCGTACACATGCAACCGCACGTGTAACAATCTTATCGAGACCAGACTATCGATTAAGGGTGCATGGTACAGCGAAGACGGCTGCGCGCATTTGCTAACTAAATTCGAACTTTATAGTCTTCGCGGTTAGGAAGTTTAAATGGGTGCCCCAAGGAAACACAACGGTTTTTTTTTCAGATGATAATTCGTTTGCGCAGTCGGTTAAAGAAATAAAACGAAAAATTATGAATGGGGTGAAAGACGATTTCGATCGGTGCAGAATGTTGTTGCAACATTATTTAAGCGATTGAATGAAGTTTGCTTAATTTATTCATTGAGCCACTGAGTAATCAAAGGAAGATATTAGCCAGTAAACATCTACTAAGTTACACAGGAAACAGCCCGGTAAATTGTACGTATCGAGGCACGATAGTCTCGAGCAGTTGAAATTGGGTCGATTGATGTAAACCGCGGTTATTTCGACCGCGGAAATACACGTGGTAGGAACGAAGACCATGGAAGTGGAGGAAGAGGTCAACGAAGGCCACGCAATAATGCTCTCGATGTGGCAATTAGCCACAGGAGAGTACCTGCTGCTCTCTCTCTCCCCATATCATAGCGCAAAGTACAGGTTGCAGTGATGGTGCATGGTTTCCGTACGAATCTATCTACGATACCTAATAAATGATACGTAATAAAATGAAACACGTGTCACTTAAAATCCTTCCTTTCATTTTATCTGTCCAATTTATGGAGATGCACGGAAATATTCAGTAGAATCTGTATGTACAATAAACAATAAAAGAAAAAAGAACCGTAAGTTCCCTGTGAGCCACATATTGGAATCTTAATTAATTAAGGTATAAGATCAACGTGTAGATACATAAGGAACCTGATTAAAATAATGAAGCTAATCGGATTTTCGAATTCGACATAGAAACTTTGAAGCGTAGCTGAGACTCGACGCTAGGACTTAGTTAAGATCTAGCGAAGACTCAACCAGTGGTTAACCATGATTCGACCAAACACTATAGTTGAGAGGGAATCGAGATTTAATTGAAGCCTAACCAAAAAGCAATCAATGGTGAGCAAATAGCTACGGTTGCCTGATTAAAAGCCGTGATCTATATAATGTTAATTATTATATAGAAAACCTAAAAATGCTCCAACGAAGTAGAAAAAGAAGTAAGACTTCTTAGCATTATGATATCATGTAAAAATTGAAACAGATATTAAGGGGCATTCAACGCGTCTGACCAATAGTGATTCGTACTACTTAAACGTGGAACGAACCTGTTAATGAAATTTATGATAGATACACTTCGCGTAACTTTTCTACAAGTTTTTCTTTCTTTGTTAAAGGAAGTACACAATATAGAGATTGTACCATGTACAGTACACAACTATTATCCAGTGCGAACGGAATAATGAGACAGAAAAGTTGTTGCTCGATAGTAATTCTTACGGGAGATTGAATATTTAAGCACGAGGAATCTTTGAATTTTGCATCGCGCCACATGTATAAAGGAGCAACAGCAAGCCGAGAAACTTTTCTCGTTATATTTCCTGCACACCGTTCGTCGCAGCATTCGGAAAAGTGTTCAAGAATCTACTGCGTTACATAACTTTATCATTTGTCTGTCCAATAAGACTAGCATTTTCAGTATGTACTATTATCACCTTTTCATAATAGTTTGATACTTCATTGATAGATTATTGTTATTTGCATTTCCGTTACATACAAAGGCAACAGTCCAATTATCTTAAAATAAAAGCTATCGAACTTGCAATGAAACGTTTTATCATCGCGAAACCAATTTATGCAACTAGCTGCCATTCAAACGAATTTACAACTATCTCTACCGTTTTATATCGCAATTCGCGCCCAGTGATGTCTGAGCAAGATCATATGGTGCTGCATTCGTGGTTCTAAACACTCCTGGCACCACATGGCTAATCGATTGAGAAGGTTTATTGAATTGATAACACCGCGATAGTTAGCTTATCGACAAATTGGAATGTAAAAATGATACGGTAAAATGTAATAACTTAACAATGTATTTTTTGTGTAAAATTATGCGTTATTAATATTACCAGTTGCCCAACATGAGGATTATGATCAAAATTGGTTTGCTACCTATTTCGAATACTTTCAATCTACCAATGGCTGAGAGTAATTGAATTATTCGTACCATTGGAAGAATTCTCTTCCACGGGATTAACGCAGACAATAAGTCGGAGAAGAAGTTTCACAAAAATGTTCTGCTGCTTCCACCAGTGTTCTCGCAGCTGAATAATATATGTATTTGTGCACAATGCAGCTCACGTGCCAGGGCTTTTTTCCTATTTTTCTTTTTCGCGATGTTAGAATATAATCGATGATGCATTAATGAATAAACAAGAGTCGAACGTGCTCGTAAACGGTTTTACAAAATAATCGAACGAACCCATGGAAATGATTACTCTCAAAGTGTCGAGTCAGAATAGTTTGCACGGTCAGGTATCCAATTTGAATAATGAATCGGGATGCACACCGAGGACACGATGGACAGCTGGTGCCCAAGATGGATAGAAGCATACACGAAAGCCGGGACAGATATAATCACTCGCTGCGTTTTAATCGCAACACAATGAACCGAACAGATTCAATTAGTCCTCTGTCACGGTTGTTCAATTCTCACTGAATGAGATACGTCGGAAATCGTCCGACCATAGGAAATCAGTATTCATTATTAATATAGTCTTTCGATCTCTTTGAAATTATATCCCAAAGAAGTGGAGAATCATCAGCAGATAGGGGTGAACGAAGAAGAATGGGGAGAAGTTTATAACTGTGCACGTTAAAAAACGATTTTTCTTTATTACGTAGATTTTATGGTAATTCTTCGCGTAGCAAAATTTTGCACGTCAAACAGTAGCAATTTAGGTGAATTTTATAGGAATTAGCATAAAAACTACCGAGTTCGACTTTTGTATGAACATTGCTCGTATAATATTCGATGATCCGAAAGAAAGCCAAGGCAAATAAAAGTCAATCCTTCATAGAACAAGATTCTTTGTTCAGAGTCGGTTTACCAAATGGAAAAGCGGGTTAAGAAACAATCAAGCCGTACGAAATCCTACGGACGGTGGAATGGGAACTCATTTAAAATTATACAGCGCGAAATTTGTTCTCTGCTAGACAATAGAGAAATAAAGCTACAAATAACTCTCTTTTGTTTACAGTAGCTATTCAATTCTTGAGTGGAGGAACGAAAAAAAGCAAGAAGTTAAAAATAAATTTGGAAATCTTGGCAACGTTCTTTGTATCTATTATAATATAATCCATGGCAAATTGCAAGACTCATATCGCAATTTCTAGGACATTAGGTAAAATTAACTTCGTATTCGTAAAAATATACAAATAATAATTTATATAAAAATTGTTTGACAAGAGTGTTATGAGAATTCTATCAAATTTAATGAATTAGTACTCACTTGGAAACAGAGATACTCGTTCAGAAAGTATAATAGAAGGATGGCATCAAAATGGAGGCTCCGACAATCACTGATATCTTCTTGTAAATGTAATTGTTCAATCAGTCCATACCAGTACTCTTCTTGCAAATAAATTATCGGAACACTTCGTAATAGAACTTCGCGCAGCGCAAAATTGACTTAACGAATATTATTTTATTCGAAATAAAAGTTAAAATACCGATAAACCGGTTACTTTATTCGCGTACCGTTCGCTGTTGTCACTGAATACATGGAAAACTTTAGATTGAAGTAATGGCATGTTGTCCATCCGCGTAACTTGTCCATCGTTATCTAACTCACGAACGAAACCAAAAATCAACAAACTCACTTCACGTGCACAGTATAACTTAAAAAAAAAGTTTTTCAAAAGCAAACTTCAAAAACTGCGAATCACGCGAACTCGCGGCGGCAACTGAACGCTTCGAGTATTAGAAACGTGACTCGAAGTGCGTGCGCATCGCTAACGGCGCGCCGGCGCTTCGATACTTAATGCGCATGCTCTGAAATTCAATTTCAATTTCGGGCGCGCCAAAGAATGTCCCCGCACCTTTTCAATCTTCTACAAAAAGCATAACATTTTCTGTTCATTAAAGCTGAAACATTATCTAATCAATCGAAAAGTAACGCAATATAAGAATTTACCTTTGTAATTTTATATTTTTTATCCGCATAGTAAGTGAAATATTCGAAAAGAGAAATGACAAAGTCATCGACGCAAAAGCTGACAGGATGCGAAGACATAGAGCGTGGAGACACTTTCATAAGCATCGATAGTTTATTAACAATGTTACACGCACAATCATACATAAAACAACCTTGATTATAGATATTTTATGCTCCTCGTTTACACAAACGGGCCTCGCTGTACTATATTAAGTCGTTATCTGTATGCCATGTCCGTGTCGTGTGTCAATACATCGTGCCAACTGTACAAAATCGACGACAATACAAACACAGGACGATCTTACTTACGAACGAAAAAAAGAGGGAGAGATAAAGAATCGGAAAGAAGGCAGCGGAAAGGAATCGGGAGATCCTCGCAAGATAGACCAGAGGACGAAGAGATTACTAACGCGATCCCCCGCCGAGTATAAAAATTACTATGATATTGGAGTTTCAATGGAATTTCATTCTTTATCGATAAATATTGCTTGGCTTTCTACTAAGGCCCCTCTTTCTCTTTCCCTCTCGTCCGTTCCCGATCACGTTTATCTACAAAATCGCTTGTTACTTGGAAGATTAAGGGAAACAGTGATTCCGTTTTCTCTTTTGTACAATTGCATTTCGATCTACTTGTACGATGGGAGAAGGGCAGAAATCCGAGGCACATCCACACATAAATGCAACGGGAATGCATCAAATCGCAAATCTTTTCGAAAACGTATCCCGTCCTATCCATGTATATGGTTTTGTTTACTCACTTATCATTGTTTTTATTTTCCATTTTTGCGTAGTTACTAAAACGCGCAGCGCTCGAAGACTAAAATCATAGATAAATCGTGATGTAGTCGTTTTGTGTTTGTCTTAATCTAGATTTACTTTTACTTGATACACAAGACTCGACGGATCCCTTTCTCTTTCGCTTTTCATTTCGGCCGTCGACTTGGCAAATCGCAGCAGATCGTTCTCTTCTTGTTCACGATTAAGAAGACCGCTTCCGTGGTGTATGGTATGAACAAGAAAAGAGAGACGAACTATACAGATCATACATTTGCGTTGATAAAAGATCAACGACAAAAGGAGAATATTCTACGGACTACAATCCTTTCCTGCGTAGAATCGAAAACTTCTCGAGTCTTCTTTTTCTCAGATTGGTCCACGAAGAAGTGTATCCCCGTAATCCAAGAAAATGAGAAATCTATTTTTCTATTTCTATTACAATAGTCCTCTCATTATGCATCACAATATCTTTTCATTATGCTTTGGTTCGTCGTTTAATGAACCAATCACTAAGTAATCCATTTTTATCTCATTCCCTTAAACATGACAGCGTCAACGGGGATAAGATACGATAAGTCTGCACCTTTTTAAATCTCCTTTTTATTTTCTGAAGTGGTTAATCGTATCGGTTAATTTTCAAACAAAAATTAATCGCTCTGATTAACAATGTCGATTTTCTGGACAGACTCCATCTTCAAGCAATTCAGAAAACACATTTTCACGATTGTAAAAATTAAAGGGAGTCGTGCTGTGTCCCTTTCCGATAACCAAAAACACTACACATATGTAGTGCTACATATACAATCATGTTCATCAAAAGAAAAGACAATTAAAACACAATTTCGCCCAGTTTTCAATAAATAACAATAACAAAAATAATAAGACACAAACGTCTTCGAAAATGATAAAAAAGTATAGTTTTATCTTGGCATGGGGCGAACATGAAATTTGTCTTCCAATGAACAAAAACATAAAACATCTCGATATAATAAAAAAAAAGCGGATTGTACAGGCACCTATTTAGCAGGCTGTTTTCTTCTAATCTTTAATCATGCATTGATATGTTCCGTTAGAAAAGAAAACATGTTTCAGTCATATTTTATCGCCATTCAATGAGGCGCCGTATTGATATTATATCCCTTTTTCACATTCTCACCACGTGAAACAAGATTACAATCCAAAGAAGGAGAATTGAAAAACGGAATCAAGGGTTGATACAGAAGACACAACAAGTTTTATATTACCATAAACTCTAAGGCAATAAATATAATAATTAAATGAGAAATAAGCATCACACGTAATAGCAATTACAATTCGCGAATCGAATCGCCGCTTCTCTATCTCTCTACAATACTTTTTCTCGCTTATTCAATTTTTCTTCACATTTTGCATGCTTAAAGAAATAACAGGTTGCGATATCAATCCATTGTAGAAGGTACTTCCGTTTTACACGCATACACATTCTATACTTTGCATGTAAGTAATGCCTATTTTCCAAAAGAATGTTTGAAATACGTTCCGACCAGAAAAATCATCTCGTGACTCGTGAGACATCGCCCAACGGGGTAGTAATTTTATTAATCCCCCTCTATCTCCTCGGAGTGCTTGTGCCGAGACATATTATCATTTTCATTCACTCTGTCGCTCTTGCTCAACTTATTTTTATCCCTCATTCAATCCGACGCGCTTTTGCGATACCTTAGCCCACGATGCGAGTTACCCCTACAGAGAAATGAACTTTTTGTACTATCGATATACGTTAATTGTGAGGCAAGGTATAGCAGTCACGGGGTCTCCCTGAACGTGGGAGAAAAATTCATAGCGTTCAGTCAAATCATGATGCATGTTATTCACAAATAGGATGGGATTGCCTGGTTTAAAAACTGCACTGACAAGCAATAGTCTCACTTTCCCCCTTCCATTTCATTATATTCGTGATGTTAATCTTTATCTTTTTTCACTTAACGTGAACGTCGCATCCAGTGGCATCGACGCACAAGACAATTAGACGTGTCCAAATGCGCTGGAGTACATAGCTCCACCTAATGCGAGATGCGTACTTAACGAGGATTTTTTCTCTTAATGATATTAATCTTACGCGTATTAATATATGATGCTTATGAGTTTATGAGCTACCATACTAAAAGGAAAAACATACACCACTGAAAGATTATATCGTTACTTGATCGCGATCGACCTCATTTATACTCGGGTCGCCGAACGCTACGCTTGCAATGTGCACACACTTTGGCGAAGGGACGATGTTCAAATTAAAGCGAATTTATTTCGAAAAGTCATCGAACATTTTCCTTCGTCCCTGTCGGATTTTCGAACGTTTTATTTGTTCCCTAAGTGGATGAATTTTCTTTTCACCGGGTCGCGTTACAATGAACATCGTTAAACACCTCAACCCATCATCCCATATATAGATGCGTGAAGCACATTAAAAACATAGCGGTAAAAGCTAAGTAACATGTAAATATTGGAAAACCTCCACTAATTCTATGCAAAGTATAGCCTGTAGAATACCATTCATTAGAACTAAGACTTATATAGTAGTTATTATAGTTATAATCCAGCTGTTTCTTTTCCTCTTCCATTCCGTCCCATCTTACTTCACGAATTGCCTTACTTGCGATTTTTATGCGCGCAATACGGCTGTGGACTCCCACTTTCCTGGCAAAATTTGTATTCACTGATCGATTTCGACGAAAACAAATTTATTCAGGATCATTTCCGCCATTATTATAATATTTATAGAAATGAATCTATCTTCTCTTCAGCAGTCATAATTTATATACATTTTAACAAACTGGATGATCATCGCTCTTCTCTCCCTACTCTTTCTCTCTCTCCCTCTCTCTCTCTCTCACTCTCCCCCGAGTTTCCACGATATTAGATAAATATTATGTCATAAAATTATAATCGGGCTCAACTCACTATGCCCTGCCGTGTCACAATCAAATGTGGAAAACAAGTCAAGATGATATTTTTCCTTGTTTGCTTTCTCTAATCTCTTTGCGAAATATTATTCTCCTTTGTGCATGTAATAATACGTATAAAACCATTTCGGACAAAACTTCTTCGAACGACTTTCATAATAGAGGTCACTAAAACGTGTATCCATTCCGCAGGCAACTTCGTCAAAATACCAGTTACATTACTTCAATACGATGCACCGATTCTTACCCACTGGTTAAAATTTATTTCAAAATGGATCAGAAATTGAAATAACTTTTACCAAGTATCTTCTATGTAACGTGTCGATAGTCGAACCGAACAGATTGGCAAATTTGCTTGCGATTTTGGATACGCGCGAACGTTCTTTACTTCTACGAGAAATGTCATAATACGATTCTATTTATTGCGTTCGTAACTTCGTTTCGCCCTTCTTCTTCTTCTATTATACTCGGTCATGAACTTTTCTTTGAGAATATATTTGCACTTGCAAATGTGTGTGTGTGTGTACGCGTGTGTTTATATGAAAATGCGTGTGTTTACTTGTTAAATCTTGGTGGCCTCCTCAATCGCGGTATCAATTCTGTCCTGACCGTTCTGGCGTAATTCGGAGCAGCGTACTGATCCGTCACAGCGATCGGACTCTGCAGGCTCTGGATGAACATCGGTGAATCCTGCAATTGTCCAACACTTGCCGCTTGATACTGATACTGACTGTTCGCTATATCCGCTGTCGCGTAATGATTCGGTTGCATGAATTGAGGGGGATTATCGTACTGCGGATAGGGAATGGAGCTTTCAGCAGAGAACTGTGGTATTACTGGGTTCACATTGACCGGTGTCGTTGCAAAACTACCAGGATCGTAAGTCTGATATTGATTCAGTTGTCCAATTTGCGTTGTACTGAACGGTGGTGACTGAGGGAATTGAGAAGTGTCGGGGAATAGCACGCTGGCAACAGTCGGTTGTGGAAAACTGTCCGGTCTTGGATAGGGCGACATGCTCGCTGTAACGTTGCTCAGATTTTGCACATTTGGGATACCAGCGATCTGCGATGTGCCATAGGTATGAAAAGTTTGTCTACCGTGATCGAGATCCTTTAAACCGCCGCTCGGCAGGGAACTGTTATTCGCTACGTTCAACTTCGACTTCGAATTTGGACCGCCTATTTCGTTATGCTTGGTTCTCGCTTCCGTGACGAACGGGTGGCGAACGTTCACGATACTCTGAGGAGCACGCAGCGGCGGGAAATTGATCGGCGTTATTTTCGACGCTGGATTCTGTTCCAATGCCTTTCTGGCTACGGCGAACGCGGTGTTATCGTTCCGCGATGCCGGCCGCGAATGATAAGTACCACCGCCAGAGGTTCCATGATTCTCTCTGTGCACCGATTGTACCGAGGACTGATTTCCAAATCTCGATGACAAATTGTTCATAGCCGTGCTATTCCTCGCCTTGTAATCCTGATTAGTTACGACGGAAGATTCTTTGTAATCCGATTGAATTTGATAGTTCTTCATTTTCGAATCGATCTCGCTGGAATACTTTTTGGCGGTGTAATCTTTGGACTTGGATGTGCTCTCGTGAGGAAGATTACCACCGACGCACGTTGCAGTAACACCCCTTATGTTATTGAACGTCGAACTAGACGAGTTCGTAGTTACGATGGATGAGTTCTTTGATAGTTGTTCGCTAGACTTTACGCCCTCGTTGTTTCCAGAGTTCTTTTTCATCGATGCGTACATCCTATTTGCTGGAACCGTAACACTCGACGTTGTAGTGATTGCGTTCAACGCGGTGGTATCTTTACTTCCCATCCCAGTGTTTACCGCTCTGACCGACGATTTAGATAATCTACCTTTGTTCCCCATGTGATCAACCTTCTGACCACTTTTACCCTTGTCCGTTGTTACTTGATTATTCGACAAGATTTTCGGATCTGTATTGTTGCTCGGATTCTTGGACAGCAAGTTGTTATGGGATTTGCAATTGATAGTGACAGCTGGCAGGAGCAAAGCGCTGGCTCACTTTTTGGTCATGATTTTCAGATACTCCAAAGCGTTTTGAGCAGCACTAGCTTGAGCATCTTTACTAGTAACACCACAACCGTAGCAAACCGCCACCGGCAAGGTGGACAGTTGCACAAGGCACTGGCATTTACCTGCAACAATGGACGAAATATTCTCCTAACTCGATCCAACTGTTCTTTCGCGTAAGATTGCCTTGTACGACTGTACAATAATCTATTCTAATGAAAACATTAATTGTCTCTGATTACATAGAAAAATATCTCCATAAATAAGATGCCAGTACAACATATATGTTTTAGGCAAAATCCGATAAGCTATGATTATTATGTCATAGGTCATATGTGTCATGCATCAATTTGAAAGTAAACACATGGATTGCTCTCTTCTTATACATATATGTATAGAAGTGTGTACCATAGAGTTTCTATTGAGGGGTACAAAGAGGTACAAGAACCATGTGTGGAATAAAATCTACTAAACTTGCTTTACGTAAGGAAATGGAAAGCATCATTGCACAACTTAGTCCTGAAGAAAAACACAGGCAATCAATGAAAGTATTTGAGAAAGTAAGTAGATACAGGAAAAAGAATCTCTTTGTCCATAAAGAGCATTCAAGAGGTTATGTAATGCAATTTATGTAAAAATGTTATAAAAATATGTAATACACAGTTGCGTTGCCTACCAAAATTCAAAGAGAGCAAAAGGGTCTCTGTATACCTAAGTACCAAGGATGAGGTCGATACCACCCGTATATTAAAACATATGTTCGAGACAAATAAAGAAATATTTGTTCCAAGATATAAGGGAAAAGAAATGGAAATGGTCAAGCTACTTTCAATGGAAGATTATGAAAAACTACCATTAACCAAATGGAACATTAAACAACCAAAATTTGATGAACCTCGGGAAAATGCGTTCGATAATGGTAAGATCTAGAATAACTAATTTGTACACTCATGCTTTATCATATATAATTATATTGCTTTTTCTTCAAATTAAAACAAAATCACAAATATAACTGCTTATAAAATGATACTGTAGGTGGACTGGATTTGATACTTCTACCAGGTGTTGCATTCACCTCCAGTGGTAAGTTAAGTTTGATGCACACAAAGCATTTAAAACAACAAGACACTTATAACTCTGAATATTTATATTGCCAAACAGGAAAACGTTTGGGACACGGGATGGGTTATTATGATAAATATTTGGAATTATGTTTAAAGAAACAGAAAAAAAGACCACACTTAATTGCAGTGGCATTTAATGAGCAAGTATTAGAAGATATTCCAACATCTGAAAACGATGTATCCCTGGATCTTGTACTTACAGAAAAATAAATGTATATTCGATATAAAAAAAATACCACATAAGCAAATAAAATATGAATATATAACAATACTAAGTTAATGATTTCTCTTTTAGTATAAAGGAAAATGAATAACTTACCACTGATAGACTTTTCTTCGATATCGACATAAGTTACTTCAAACTGCTGCTCCGAAGCAATTTCTTGTAAAAACTGTACCAAATTTACATCACCATCGTTCAAACATGTGTTCTGCAAAAATGAAGAAGCAAAAAGCGAATTTAATAAAATTAGAGTAAACCACTCTTTTCGACTTTCAATTCAGGAGAACACAAAAACAACGTGTTCCAGTTAATTACAGTACAAACCTGCAACTCGAAAAGTTTAACACCAGTCGAGGACTTCAGACTTTTATGAAATTGTGAAACTTTAATGCTATGAATAGTTGTTAGTGTTGTAATTTTGCTACCTTTCAAATCAGCATAACGGGCACTCACATTTGCATTTCTTTGTAAAACCTATAACGGACAATTAATATATATTTATATGTAAGAATTTAGTTGTACAAGCTACATCATCGGGAACAGTTCACCAATGACTGCGCTTTTAATATAAGTAGGATGAAGTGGAAATGATCAAAGCGTGTTATTGTTGAAAATATGTGTGCCGCCTAAATGGCTTGCAATGCAAACACACATGACAAATTATATACAGCTGTAATTATAAAAATTATCCGTTATAGATTCAGGGTGATAAGAAAGGTAGCTCTTATTTCATAATACTGCTTGCAGTACCAAATCACTTCCACTTCGCTAAGCATACACACACATACGCAACAACAGGAACAATACACATACAAGTACATAACTTGCAAAAAGAGCAGTAAATGTTAATATCATGTTAATAAACGGTGATTCGAATGTAATGTGACCCAGTGCAAAAAGCAGGTATAATTAACTGAACTGAATTGTAAGACAAACTGAATGCCAGTAAAGAAGATATTCTTACCTCATCTTCTTCTACATTAGAATTTTCAGTATCCATGTCGTGGAGAGCTTGCCACATTTTATGAGCTGCATGCCTCTTTGCAACTTTCTTACTTTTTCCCGAGCCAACTTCACGATACTTTAGAAGAGAGCAAACAATAGTGAACTGCCTCTCGTGTGGCAGGCCTTCCTCGTTTTCCATTGTATATTTCGGTGGAGGCCAATGACGTGACATGCACATTTCTTGCAATGCTCCGATTGGATTTGTAATTCTCTTTTCCTCCCCGTATCCTGGTAACTCTTGCAAATTTTCAGAACTACACAAAATGAAATAAGTCACTCGCTATGTATAACAATACCATATTAAAAGGTGTATAACTTTATGGTTTATTACTCTGGTATGTTATTGGGAAGCGGAGAGTCTGGATTTTCACTGTTTAGTCTACATAATTTATCCAACACAGCTCTTGCAGCAGCATGCTTTGCTTCTTTCTTTGACTTTCCCGTCCCCATTGCTGAAACAATTGGATCTGCTTCAATCGACGAGTTCTTATCACATGTTGTTCATGCTCAATGGTAATTATAAAATTCATGTTCATACACAAGTACACAGAAGTTCAAATAAAAAAAAACTTACTTCTGTCAAATCTATGTTTTTACTGACTTGTAAAATATACTTATTTCAAGTTCAATTTAGGATGCAACTTTGTTGTTAAGCTTTATAGATCGAGATGATTGAAACATTGAAACGTATTATCAAAATTAGATACAAACCAACTATATCAGGAACGGTGACGCGATAACGAAAAATAGGCTCATGGATAGCACCCTCTACTTGTATTAGCTCATACTTTGGTGTTGTGCCCCTACGAGAAAGCAACTCCTGAAGAATAGAAACTGGTGTTTTGTTGGTCAACGATTTCATCTCCAATTGAGCAGCCTCACTTATCGGAAGTTTTTCCATCATCAAACTGTGCAAGGATAATCGAACTCTGTTACGCCGGTTGGCGTTATTCGAATGGTTAGGAACCGGACCTACATTGGCCATCATATTAGGCCCAACCTGTTGAGGTTGATGCATTTCCTCCATCTCTATGATCTAAAAATTTATATGAATCTTTACATTTTTGAATAAAATTTCCTGGTTTAAATGTTTCATTAATAACGAAAACTATGTTCTATTATTTAAAAGTATATTACATCTATAATTTTCGACGAATATACAAGCATTGTTTACACTACAAATTTCACATTATTAGGTAAACAGTCAGTTTTGAATTAATAGTGGACATGACAAATATTATAAAGATCACAACTATTTTAATAGCATCGAACTTCGTTATTAATGCAAATAGTAGTAATCATTATTGTAAAATAGTAACCTCGAAACATTTTCTTTATGAATGAACAAAAAAACTTAGTGATTTGTCAAATCGTACTATTAATTAATACGCATTTCATCGACTTCTTGCGACGATATTATGAAGAAAATAAAAACACTTAGGATATTGGCTAACGTATAAAACTATATTATTATTCGATCATAAAACGTTAGATGTATTCTAATCAAATAGTTACTGGCGAACACAGGATCTATACAGTATGTACAAAACGGTAGGAAAACCGGCTGTCGGCCATGATTGTTATAAAATTCATTGATTAATCTTTAGTATGCATTGCACAGGAAATTCAATAATAAATTACTGAGGTTAAGTCTTATCATAATTTTACCGAGAAGAAAGTCAATGATAATTTTCATCGCTGACAGGATCTTATTTATAAAACGATGATAAAGGACGTAGACTGTAGACGAACTGGCCACAGTATCGTCCGCTACGGAGTGAAAAAAAGTCACTACCTTTACTCACAATTTTCAAACGTTCTAAATGAATAAGCTGGCTCCTTAACAGGCCAATTCCTATGCGAAAAGCGAATCCCGCTTTTTGTGACCGATCCAAATCTCACAAAAAGCTTGATCCGTTTGACGACAGAAAAATGGTTCACTGACTACCGGAGAATCTTCCTCCTTCCTGGTTCTGCCGCAATATGCGATGTGAACAGTTTTTCTAGCATAGAAGTACGCGCATCTTTCTGCGCAGGTGCATTACTGGCGGTTTTACAGAACGACGCACATTTTAATATATTCGCGTAAAACAAAACCTTCTGCATTTGCAAAAAACTAATATGCTACAAACAACTTGCGTATTTTTTTTGCAAATGTACTTTTATATTACCATTTCGTAGTAGATGCAAATTATGTTCTAGCGTATGAAACGTAAAATGATTTCCCTTTTTAAATAATCCCATTATTACATTATTTAACTCTTTTGCATCTTTTAATCTTCCATCTTTTTATGTTTTTATGATAATTGTAATGCCCCTACAAAACAACAACCATACCGTTCAATATATTTTACTTAATAAATTATTTAGCAAGTAATAGAATTTTAGTACCATCTGGCATTTCATAAATGTTGTATTATATTCAAATTGGCGCTATTTTGAATGGTAACCGAATCGTTTCTTGGCAACACCGGATGTTGGCATGTTTCGCATTTGTATACCACCTGGAATCATCATTTCCGGTTGTTGCCCGCTGAAACGGTCCAAAGATTGCACGCCATTACTGCACACTGACGCTACGGCGTATTATTTCAAACGCTTTTGTCGATTTTTGCTATATTTTGTCACGATTATCCATAGCTGAGGATTTACAATGAGCGATATCGAGGTAATTTTTACACATTTTTCTTAAGTACAAGTTTTATATATAGTTTTGTACATACTGTAATCGTAAGGACATGCGGCTGGCCACAGCCATTATCGATCCATCAACGGTCTACTGTATTTTACGTTTAAATTATGATTTTATTACTTTTCGCTTTCCGTTAAGTATATAAAAATGTATACAACGAATTGTATTAATAATATTAACCGTTCAATTACGTTGAGATTTATTTGTTATTGTAACTGTAACGTTTCAAGTCTAAACTAGAAGGTTAAGCTTTTGTGTGTATGCTTTAAAAAATCTACACTTTCGAATGTATGAACTCATTGCATAAGTCATAATTCATATTTTCTAACTACACAACCTAAAAATTTAAAAACGTTAAAGTATTAAAATGATCACATTCAAAAATTTGCTAAATTTTACTTTCAGCGGAGCGGTAGTCGTAGTGCAAGCCCTAGAAGGCCAAGAACAGCAGATGGAGGTCTTAGAGATTCTCGGTCACATTCGAGATCACGTAAATCACGAGAACGCAAAGAATCCCACAGACCAGTAAAAGAATATTCAAGATCGCGAAGTCGTTCAGTATCAAGGGGAAGAAAATCGTATCGCAGCAACAAGTATGCTAATGCAGGTCATCGCGGTAGTAGTCGCAGTCGTAGTCGTTCTCCTTATAGGGGTGGACGATACTCTCGAAGCAGATCTCGTTCGTATTCTCGTTCACGTTATTCCCGCGAACGTGACAGAAACATCTACCGTTCACACTCTCGCAGTCCAATGTCATCCAGGAGACGTCATGTTGGGAACAGAGACAATCCTTGTCCTTCTCGATGCTTAGGTGTATTTGGACTTTCCATTTTTACAACAGAACAACAGATACATCACATATTTTCCAAATATGGACCTGTAGAACGTGTACAAGTTGTTATAGATGCAAAGGTACTTTAATTATGAATTGAAATGTATTATTGTTTTAGTTTTAAGGACCCCTTGAGTATGATATTTAAAAAAAATAAAAAGGGGAAGAGCAAATGGTACCAGAGATTTAGAACGTTCATGCATTGAGATTATATGGAACGTTAAAGGCCTTTGGTTACATTTTATTTCAGTAGACAAAGAGTAACTCATTGTACTTGCATTGAAACGATGCACTAACTGTTCCTAAATTGCAGACTGGACGTTCCAGAGGATTTTGCTTTGTATACTTTGAATCGTCTGAGGATGCTAAAGTGGCAAAAGAACAATGCACAGGAATGGAAATTGATGGCCGAAGAATAAGGGTAGATTTTTCAATCACACAGCGAGCTCATACACCAACACCAGGAATTTACATGGGAAAACCTACACATCTACATGATAGAGGATGGGACGGACCCAGGCGGAGAGAGTGAGTTTATTTATTTCAGAATGAAGAAAACGAATGTTACAGAAAAGCAGAACTGTAATTGTTGTCCCTCCGTAAAGTAATAGTTACAGAGGAAGTTATCGACGATCACCTAGCCCGTACTACAGTCGCCGTCGTTCACGCTACGATAGATCGAGATCACGTTCTTATTCACCACGTAAGTTCTCCGTTCATTCTTTTACACGAACCAATATAAGCAGTCTACATGGATATGTGTCTCCCTCAAAGTAATATCCATATTACATCACACACGGCCGACTAAACTTGTTTTACACGTAAAGAAAATGCAGAAACTCATTTGATATTGTATAATTCGCCGAAACTCGTTACGTTAACTGGAAGGTACAACGTTAAACTACATGCAAGAGATAAGCATTACATGCATATTAGGATGTATCGTATCGAAGATAATTCTCGATTATGCAGAATTTTGAAAGCGTACAGTAATGTTAAATTGTTCATAGAAATGCAAAAACATACCATGTTTCTTTCACTTTGCCTTATTTGCTTAACTGAATGGTTATTACATCGAAATTCTTCCTAATACTAAAATTTTTATCGCTGATCAAAAGGAAGGTAGACAAAGAGCTATAAAAAAAAAACAATGTACTAACATATTTTTCTTATTACAGAATTTACTACATATTCGGGCGTAAAATAAGAAACCGAAACCAATATAATTTAACCCAACAATTTTTTGTGAATTCAGATTATTAAGTATCTTAAAATCGACATATTAATGAAACTATTATTTTAGATTCATATTTTCGTAGACCGCTTATATTCAATTCAAACGAGACGTTTAAGTAAAATAAGTAGTTAAGATTAGCAAGAATGGAAGACAGGAGCATCAAGGAATGCATCCGATAAATCGTACGGTAGTAACTAAGTGTAACCCGTAACGTGGGTCAAACAATCATAGTTTTTGTTGCTTAATGAATTTCAGGTCGATATTAAGTGACACGAGTGTGATGCGAGAGGCCAGGTGTTTGGGAGACCATTTGTGTGACTTGACCCTTTGACCTCAAATTTCTTCTAACAATACTGTACCGGGTCAAAAATGCAAACGCTACATTCTTATCGCTATTCTTACCTTACCTAATTCTGCATTATATGCAATTAGTGTACGGCATTTAAAAAAAAAAACCGATATTGTACGATATCAGTTAATAAGATAATTTGACGTATAAAAGAGCGTAGCATATTCTTTGCACGAAACAGTAAGGTCAGAATGGACTTGAAAGAGAAACCTTATTTTCATAATAACGTTTCTATTGCTTCCTAACAAACTTTTATGAAGATAAGGTTTAATTTAACTGTACACGAAATATGACGCTAATATGTGAAGGTTGGAATATAATTAAGTTTCCATTATTTTTCCTTGAGGATTTCGTTATTTGCTTCAAAGATGTATTCCAGCCGTTCCAACTCAAAATATCACATGGCAAAACCGTGGTAGTACGAATTTGAAAAAAGAAAGATACGGTATTCCTAAATGTTTATACATGAAAAGAAAGTGCAAAAAGAAAGAAGCGTAGAGTAATCGAAAAAGAACGAAACAAAACAAAAATAAAATTAAAACACAAAAGTAGAAGTAAGTTCTCTAACATGTTTGTTTGTTTATAAGGTTTTGAATCAAGAGGTATTGGATGATAGAGGGAAGTTTGAAGTTTCACTCTGAAAAAATGAAAGTTTTGAAAAGTTGAAGACAAGATATCTGAAGATGTTTGTCTTGCTCGAATTTCGAAGATCCGAAGGTTTTTCGCGCTTGTGACAAAGAATATGATCCGAATCGCATTCCTTACCCGGCTGAGAAGTCTCAAGCCTAGAAGAAAACTGCAAGCACTCTGTGTAAAAAGCAAGCCCGAAGACAGTAAGAAATCGTTGATCATCAGGCCCCCGACCTGTGGGACACAAGCCAGTGGTTGGGGGTGAAACTGGTCGAACGTTTCAGAAAATGTTCACAAGAAGCATCGAAAATCTTTTCTGAGTAGGGAAGAGCGTAAGGTGCTCCGAAGGTTTATTACCGATCATATTCTTTATCAGTTGGTTTGGTTAAATATTTCCGTAATTAGGTGTTATGAAATAAATAAAACGTACGTACCTTCATCGCTCCCCCATTCCCTCCACCATCCCAAAACCTCCTTACTCATCCTTAATGGTGACATCCGATTGTTTTCATTTTGTATAGGAATAAGCAGCAGCAATTCTGATTAAGACGACTAATAAACAGTGTTTTTTATTACAAATGTCTGCTTAATATCGTTTTGTTTCACAAGTGATTAACTCGTGTCTTTCTATTTGTACTTGTTACGAAACGTAAAAATTATAAGTTTTGTTTCATAATCTAAATAGTCATAATAAAAATTACACTCCACTTAGAAATTAACCGAAACTAACTGACCGTTCATTAAATTAATAGATTTTTTTACGTATTTACTATTTTAAATTTTGCTACTTACATTTTGTTGGGCATGCGCGAAGCGATTATTATATTACTCGTTAATAATTTTCCAGAAAATTGATAAATGAACATTTTTTAATAGCTTCTTAACCCTCTTTTTTAAATAAAATAATGCATACTTAATTATGCAATTTGAATCGGAGTATAATTGATACTTCTCATGGAAACGGGCTTTGCGTAAAAATGTACTAGTGGCGCCTTTATGAAAACGTATACTTCGGTGCCTATTGTCAGTGGTGATACGGTTTAAAGTAAAGATGGGACCGCTTGTTGCTAAATTATTACTAAAATTATACATAATAAGTATAATAACGGCGAAATGCAATGCCGCGGTAGCGGAGGAATCGTATAAAAGCCAAATACCCATGCAAGGATTATATAATGCCAGTGATAATGTTGTCATTTTAAACGTCACTAACTTTAAATCGTCCGTTTATGGTGACACTAAAGGTTGGTTAGTTGAGTTTTACAACAGTTGGTGTGGTTTTTGTTTTCGTTTCGCACCAGTATGGAAAGAGTTTGCCAATGATGTTTACGGTAAGTAAATCAAAACGATTTTACGATATTATATTGTAAACGTAATTAAATACTGTTTCAATTTACATTGAAGAAATTCCAACAACGCTTATCTTGTTTACCTTTTCGTACGACTTACTGAATGTCGCTGTTATCTCGTATTATCCACGTTTTGATAATATTTACATTCATTTTGTTAAATAATGTTAAAAGTGTGAGCTTACCATGTATTTCAGTGAAACAAACAGATATACTTTTACGAATACTTTAGGGAAGAACCTTCAAAGAAAGAAATCTTTAAATGCGTTACGAGTAATCCATTACAAATAACTTATTGGTTATTAATTCCCTTTAGCTTGGAGGGACATTGTAGTAGTCGCTGCGATAGATTGTGCGGATGATGCTAATAATCCAATCTGTCGTGAATACGAAATTATGCATTATCCAATGCTTAAATATTTTTCTGTGAATGCGCATTCACCATCCTTGGGACTGGTGATGGAAAAGTACAATAGTGCTATTGAACTCAAGCATAGTTTAATCAAATTATTGGAAAGGGAACAACAGGAAGGAAGAGGTGCTACATGGCCTAATATTGCGCCATATAGGTATAACTTAATTTACTTCCTTTTAGCTCTAAGAGTAAAGTGTTATAAACTAATTGTTTGTTCGATATTACAGAAATTATGAAACAGCAAATATTTGGAAAGCTATACCAAACAGTGTGAGCTACTTCTTTTTGTTATTCGAAAAAACAGATTCGCATTTGGGTGCAGAAGTTATATTAGATATGTACAAACTTACAACAATACAGATAAGAAGAGTATTGTCCGACAATGAACTATTATGCGAGACGAATAAAGTTACAAACTTTCCAAGTTTAATGGTTTTTAATCGTGACGGATCACAGAAATTTGTTAATATCAAAGTACCGACAAGACAAGGTGTCTTTAATTCTATAAAAGAATATCTGATCTCCAAAGGAGAATCTATCGATGAACAGAATTTCCTAAAAAATCCTCCTGTGGAGGGTGAAGGTGATCACTCTAGTACTAGTAGCTCCAAACAATTACAAACGACTGAAAGGTCTGAGAGTATCAGCACAACCAACGATCTTTTGTACCAACTCGATTTGGAAAATGCCTTAAGATATTCCATCACTCATGAAATCCCATTACACAAAACGATAAAAGATGAAAAATTGCTTGCATTACAAAAGTATTTGAACGTATTAGCTGACTATTTTCCCTTCAGACATGGTAACATTTTTCTAGAAACCATTAGGGATATTGTTAAGAAACGAGACACTATAACTGGAGAGGAATTTAGTCAATTAGTAAAATCGACGGAAGAAGAAATGTCGCCCATCTATTCTGGACCCGCAAAGTGGGTTGCATGTAAAGGAAGCACAAAAGGATATCGTGGGTATCCCTGTGGCCTCTGGACAATGTTTCATATGCTGACCACCAACTATGCTATTCTGAACAAAGATGTAGAACATGAGCCAAGAAAAATATTAGAAGCAATGTACGGATACATAAAACACTTCTTCGGATGCGCAGATTGCTCACAACACTTTCTTCAAATGGCTGCGAAAAATAAAATGTTCAATGTGTCCAATGTTAACGACAGTGTTCTATGGCTGTGGTCTGCTCATAACGAAGTAAATGCAAGACTATCAGGGGATCATACGGAAGATCCGAAACATAAAAAAATTCAATATCCAGCTGCAGAACATTGTCCGAATTGCAGATACGAAAATGGCACATGGAACGAGGAGAGCGTCTTACGTTATCTTAAAACAAAGTATAGTTACAAAGGTATAAATTATTTCGATTCAGTTGACAAACACATAGATAATGGTAATAGGATGAAAGTAAGACAGGAAAGACTAGTATTAAGCAAGTATACCGATAATAAAAGAATTGGATGGGATTTTACCATTTTTGATATTAGCATTTGTGTCATGTTGTATGTTACATCTGCTATCATACTTATATTGGTCTGTATAAAATTCGCAGTCAAAAGAAATTACAGAAAGAGAGCTAGTTGTAGCTTACTTACAAAGTGTGACTTTTATTTTTGTTGATCAGGCTGTATAGAAAATGAAATATTAGGAAATGAAAGTTGCAAAGGTATAATTATATTTATAAATAAATTGTACATATTTAATTTGCACCAATACTTCGGTTGTGGTACAACGTTGACAAGTAGATTTTTTAAGTTGATAAGTTGATAGATAGATTTAGTTCCTTCTTCGAAAGATGTTGAAAGTTGATACAAATAAGGTATAATCACATATATTTATCCTATTTTATTGTAAGGATCATGCTTGAGATTATTATACGAATTGAAAAGGATACGATGACAATTAATTTAAGTTTAATATATCAAGTTTTAGAATGACATCTTTTTTGTCAGGACATACATTTTTTACGGTTTGCCAATTTACTCATGAACATAAAGTTTCAAAGCTCAAAATAGATGCCATTGTACATTATCATTATTACATTTAATTCAAAAATACGTAGCAAACAAGTAATACAATTTTACCACATGACATGCAACAGTGAATTTTAAACTAGTCTTATAAATATACAATTACGTGTAATATTTATTTAAATTACAAGTGATAAAATCTCCGCTTATGTAAAAATGACAATCTTCAGATGGATATTTTATAAACTGATACATTTATGTGTAAATATAAAAAAAAAACAATCTTCCGCTATTGTACTAAGAACATATCTATTGTAATATTCCCTTATACATATATACACGATATATTCAATAAAAGTAGAACCAAAATACTGAATCTCTTTAATCTGTGTTAAGTTTCAGTATTCTGATACGTTATTTGTTTAAAAATTATAAAATTCAAATATGTTACAGTACTTTATTGATTTATGCTTTGCAATACGCATAGTAAAAGTACCGTAACTTTAAGAAATGCATATTTCTATTTGTAATTTTAAGACTGCAGACCATTTCATCTTTGATAAAATGATAAGAATCATTATACAATTTATTTACTTTTACGGCTAGTGTATTGCCATGAACTCGATGTATCCCATATTATACCATTATGTGGTAGCTGAGATTTTATGTAAGGGAGTATCCACGAACTATGCCATTGTTCGCCTAATACTTCCTTTATATTTTGTTTCCACCCTAAATTGTATATACGAATCTTTTTATTACTTTCATTAGCTACATTACCGTTCAATATTAAACACATATGATAAACGAAAAGAACTCCTGTATATAACATTCCCACCGCAGATACAATGTATAACATTAGATAAAATTGGTTCATCGAACCGTCGAATCCAAATACAAATATCGCCAATGGAAAGATAATTTTGATAATTGACATAGGAAACTCAAAGTGTATCCTATTCCAAATGAAGGAATTGTTATAATAAAAACTATAAGTTGTCCCTACAAATAAGTATAGAAGAAACATGATGAAATATCGATGATTATAATGTCCGATACAACATCCAGTAAATATACAATGATGGTCCCTCTTTAAAATGCAAACATTACAAATAGGGCAGTGCCATGAGCGTGGAGGTGCCAGTGTTTCGCAGCAAGTGCACAATCTCCAACCATTTTTTGTATTTGCAGCACTTATCGGCATGATGTCCCTTCTGGTGCTGGTATCACAGAGAACTATATACGTAAAGTTTCCGACTATGTTCAACATGATAAAATTTCCAAATAGAAAATGTCCAATGTACGGCAATGATCCGTTTTCGTGCATTGCCGGCAAAACAACCCACAATTGAAACCAATACAATACTGGCACAATTATCAATATAAAACTCATGGAAAAGAAATCGCTTAAAGTTTGAGGCCAAATCTTTTTTCGAATAATCATTTTTGAGAAATTTTAACTTTTACTCTTGCACGTGATCCTTTGTGCTCTGTAGACACGGTTTATCACTTATCAATACGTGCTAATATCACAGCGATAATAGTGTCCTATAGTAACCTGAAAAAAATGTTAAACACTGTTTGCATGTTTTTATATCACTTATATTTTATATACTAACCAGGCTCTTTTAGATTCGTCATTATTTATTAGATATTTATTGTATACGTGCAACAATAATAATATGCAGTTGCAAATTCTTGTACACCCGCGAAGTTTGATTCCCTTTCGAACTTAATTCGATATTAACTAACTTCACGGAGTTTCTGCGTTTTCGATTTAAATGTACGATTTAAATACCACACGTGAGTGTTCGATTTATTATTGCGTTATTAAAGTATCAAAAAATGTATTTTAGAAGTATAAAATAAGTAAGCATAATTGACTTTTCGTATGCTTCACAAATAACTATTTTCTTACTAAGTGTTTAACATTCTAAGTAATACTTGATTTTGAATTGTTGAGTATTATGCAAAGTACCGAAGAATTTCCTTTCCCGTTTGCCCCGTATCCGATACAAAACCAATTTATGAAAGAATTATACGAATGTTTGGAAAATGCAAAGTTGGGTATCTTTGAGAGTCCAACCGGTACTGGGAAATCCATGTCAATTATTTGTGGTGCCTTAAAATGGTTACTCGATCATGAGGAGCTACAGAAGAATCAGTTGGATTCTGATATCTCCGAGCTCGACAAAGAAATTAAAAAATGTACCATATCCTCGGACAATTGGTTTTGTGTACAAACACAACAGATAGAATTGAATAGTAAAAGGCAAGCGTTACAAACAAAGTTGAACAGTATTCTACGATATGAGCGAAAGAAGAATGCATTGAAAGAAGCAACTAAGAATGCAAATGAAAAAAGAAAGCCACGCATTCGTACTGCACAAAAATCTACAAAGGCCAACATTGAAATAGAAAATGTTGCAGCTATCAAGGACAATGAGAAGGAAAGTACTGAGGAAGAGTTACTTTTAGAAGATTTACAGAATTCAGAGAGTTCAGAAGACGAGGGGGAGGAAGAAGAGGAAGAACCTTATGAGAATGTTAAGATCTTTTTCTGTTCTAGAACTCATTCTCAATTGTCTCAGTTTATAGGAGAGCTGAAAAAAAGTCCTTATTCGGACAAGATCTCTGTGATAACATTGGCATCCAGGTAATGTCACTTTTATATTATTTTTCTATAAGTAAAATGTATACTAATCTGTATTAATAATTTCAGGCAAAACTACTGCATTAATACAAATGTGAAGAAATTGAAACATTTAAATTTGATTAACGAATGTTGTCTGCAACTGCAGAAGAAAAAAGCAACGGTCAAAGATGAAAAGGATGTTAAGAAAAAGAAGGTCACAAGTAGTTGTCCTTTCGTACCAGGCAATCAGGACCTATTGATAGGAGAGGCTTTACTGGAGATTCAGGATGTGGAGGATATTGTACAGAAAGGAGAAAGTCTCAAAACTTGTGCCTATTATGCCTCAAGAAAAGCTGTTCCACACAATCACTTAATACTAGTACCATATAATACTATATTACATGAAAATACAAGAGTTAGTTCAGGAATAAATTTGAAGGGAAATATATTAATAATTGACGAAGCTCATAATTTACTTGAAGCTATCGAAAGAATGCATAGTGTCTCAATTACAGGTAAAAACTTGTTGAGTTGTTACAACCAGCTTTCACAATATCAAAAAAGGTAAGCATAGTTTGTTTCCTTCATTGCTGTTATTATATACCTTGCCACTGCACTGGACAGTATAAATAATAGGGATCTCAGATTTCAGGCATTATTTTCTGCTAAGAATATTTTAAGCTTGAGCCAAGTAAGTTTCTGTCTGAAGAAACTTTTAACCGTTCTTGGGGCTAGTATAAAATCATGCCCTGACGATATTATAAATGCAGAAGCATCTCCAAAGTTGTACAAGGTGGAAGAATTCGAAGTAATGGCAGAAATTGATACAGTAAATATATTCGAGTTATTGAAGTTTATTAAGAAGTCTCGATTGAGTCAGAAACTCCAGGGATACGTCGAGCAATACGATAGTAATGTAAAAATTCATAAGCAAAGCACAAAGCCTCGTGGTGTAAAAGAATTTTTGAATTCTATTCAGTCTAAAACTGCAGAATCTGATGTACCTGATAAAACAGTAGATGTACCAGACGAAGAACGATCAAATAATCCAATGATAGCAATTATAAGTTTTTTAGAATGCTTAAAAAACTGCTCTGCCGATGGACGTATACTTGTCATTCCTGGTCCAACTATTGGCCAGAGTGTAATAAAATTTCTTCTATTAAATCCAGCAGCGCATTTTCATGATATTGGTATGTTCATTATATTTTCCATGTCTTCGTCATTACGATGCCAATTATATTGATTGAAATTGATGTATAATTATTAATAGTTCGGGATGCTAGATCTGTGATATTAGCTGGAGGAACAATGGCTCCAATGAGTGAATTCATCGAACAATTGTTCATAGCAGCGGGTGCTACGCATGATAGAATTGTTACATTTTCCTGCGATCATGTAGTTCCCAAGGAAAATATACTATGCAGCATTACCACTCATGGCCCAACTGGTATCGAATTTGAGTTTAATTTTCAAAATCGGCAAAATACAAAACTGGTAAATCCCTTGAGAGCGCTCGAAGTTTCTGGCAATTTCGTATCGAGAAATTTAGTACAATAAATATATTTCAGCTGGATGAACTCGGCAGGGCATTGTCAAATTTATGTAATGTTATACCAGCTGGCATCGTAGTATTCCTGCCTTCTTATAATTTCGAAGACATGGTATATAAGCATTTAGAAAAGTCTGGTATTATAGGAAAGCTGTCCTTAAAAAAAATTGTTCTTCGGGAACCTAAATTAGCTTCACAGGTATTATTCGTACCGTTGATTTGTGAAATCTTTATACAAGTCGTAAATTTATATTCAATTATGAATTACAGGTAAACAATATTTTAGAGCGATACTCAGCTGGTGTGAAGAGGCCACAAAGTCCAAAGAATGGATCGTTATTGTTCAGTGTAGTCGGTGGTAAATTAAGCGAGGGATTAAACTTCTCTGACGATTTAGGAAGATGCGTTATAGTCGTAGGAATGCCTTACCCTAACATCAAATCGCTAGAATTGCAAGAGAAAATTAAGTATTTAAATGAAAATGTGGTATGCATCCATTATGTTCTTTTTTTTTACGCAACATAGTACGCTATCCAACGAATTATAATCCATGCGTATCTATCGTCTTTGCTAGGGATCTGATGCTGGAAAAAATTTCTATGAAAATTCATGCATGAAAGCTGTGAATCAATGTATCGGACGAGCGATTCGACATATTAACGACTATTCGACGGTAGTATTATTAGATAAACGTTATGCCAATAAAACAAAGGCACTTCCGCATTGGATTCAACGTACATTAGTAGTTCATAGTACATTTGGCAGCATGATGGGTTCTACAGCCAAATTTTTTTCACGGAAAAAAGAACGAGCCTAATAAAAAAAAGTAATATTATATCTACTATATTCTATCATAACAAATATTTTTCACAATACACAGTATTCAATTTTGATACAACTTACAAGTACAGTTAGTAAGAGATGTTTTTACATATAATTTGCAAGCTGCACTCCAAACTTATACGATAGGTCATGATAATAAACTTGTCCAGGATACAATATAGAACATGGAAAGTGGGACTGCAAGTAATTTGTTTTGCATATTAATTTTTGTCACGTCTATTTAAAAAGTTTTACTTCAACCATCTTAAAGTATTATACTTACATAATGTATTGCATTAGGATAATTCTGCGGTTGAATACTGAGAGCACAGTATTTTTTATAACGAGCTCCCTGTTTTCCTACAAGATATTCTATTTTCTTAGGCACGGTCGTTAGTCTTTTGTATTGCTTCTCGACTACCATTTCTCCTTCATCTTCGTCATCACTTTTACAAAACTTATTTTCTTCATTCTCTTCAACGTCCTAAGATATCATTTAAGTTTTGAAGTCCAAATAACCACTGTTATTTAGGCATGTAAAATGTGATTTCTAATAGAAATATAATATTACTTCTAACAGATCATAAGTGGATAAGACTTCTGGGATAGTCAGGGGTGGTAAACGACCTCCGGTATAAAGTTGTAATCCTCGTTGATCAGAATAAATCTCCAAAGTACTGAACATATAAATACGCATGAAACAATTACAGTTATTTGATGAAAAGTTATAATACATGGTTAAATACCGCCCACTCTTCATATGCCACACTTTGGCAACAAACGAATTGCCACCTTGCCCACTTTTTGTAACACATAAGTTATGGTCATATCCTTCCCCAGGTGGAACCTAGGATTTATTCAAATACAATTTTCGATGGTCCCAAAGTAAGGTACAGATACATTGTACCTTCGCCATGTATTCTCCTAAAACTCGTGGTATTCGAAAGTCCATCACCGTTCCACCTACACCACGTATAGCGCCTGTTGGAACTGGATCTGTGTAATCCGCGAACGTCCAACGATCGCAATTTAATAGTACTTTATGTTTCTTTAGCTCAGATTCCCCAGCGTCCTATCAGGTTTTATAAATGTAGCTAGATGTAGCCTTAAGAAGGTGCAGCCACTTACATGCCCAGCTAAATTAAACATAGAACCGTGCGACAAATTAACTATCGTTGGCTTCGACGTTGTTGACCTCATACATATGTCAAGCTTATTATCTGGAGTTAATTTAAACCTAATCGTAGTCAACACTGAACCCGGATAGCCCTCCTCGCCATCCTGACTTAAGTAGCTCATAACTACTGAACACCCAGCAATGTACGAATCCCAAACTTTACGGCCAAATCCATTTGTCTAACAGAAAGAAGGATATAAATGTAATTGCTTATCATTAATACGTTTATAGCTGATTTAATTAATAGACTTACTCCGCCATGTAAATGATTCTTCCCATTGAAATCATTCTTTGTCAATTCATAATCTTTACCTCTAATGGTGATGTTCCCATCTTTAATACGATTTGCACATCTGCCTAGTACACAGCCAATAAATGGATTTGTTACAGCATTTGTGTATTCTGTAAGGATTATTTTTGTTTTTAACAGTAGTTATTCAGCTTTACTATATCAACAGAGCTATAAAGCTATACCCTTCATGTTATCAAAGCCTAGTACAACATCAGCTGAATGACCATACTTATCTGGACATTTTATAGACACAATTGTAGCACCCCAAGTAATAACAACAATTTCCATTCGATTAGTATTTGTCAGAGTGTAGGATTTGATTATTTTCAGTACAGGATCAGGAAAAATTTCATCTTTATTGTCTGATTGAAAAAAAAAATGTACTATTAATATGAGCATTACACATACTCTATGTCTTATCTATATCATAAAATAAAGATTAGCTTACCGGTCCAAATTTCTCCAAATATGCCCTCGGTAATTGTTACATTTTTGCAATTGCATCCATAAAAATCCATCTTTCGTAACTTAATTATGAGCACTGTGACGCGATTTCAGTAGTATCTTAGTTAAGGGAACAATACTAAGATGGAAATTGAAACAATAATTTTTGCATAATATTTTTAAAACATAAAGAAACTATTAAAAATATTTCACATTGTTTTTGTTTAGACAATAGAACGTCATTTAATGGTTTTCAAATATACAAACATGACTGGCATTATGAATTATACGTAGTAAGAAGAAAAGGATTCGTTTTGTCACTGCTGTTATTTTAAATGATTTATTAATAATAATGGGGTATCACCTACAATCTGTGATGCTTCAATGTTACAATAATTGTAGTAATTAATACAATATATACTCTGGTTACTATTTATAATTTATATAATTGATATTTATAGAATAATGTACAATGCATTGGAAAAATACATGAATTTTAGTGCAAGTCAGATACTGCGCTGTTACATTTCCCATTCAATTTTCGCAAAATACTTTAATACATTATTAAACCTGTTGAGTAAAAAATTGAAGACAATATTTCTTATTGCATCTCTTCAACAAAACTGTATTTTTTCATGTGTCTCACAGTAAATCCAATAGTAAATATCAATATTGTATTTTATTTGTTACTGTTATTCATCAATTTTAATGGTCATGCAGTGCCCAATATATATACCTTCGTTTGGCAAACTATATTCGCCACAGAAAATTCTCTGAAATTTCTACATCTTCGTACAATCTTTATTAAAGTTATATTACACAAAAGTTTCTTCCTCAAGCTTTGGGTTCTGCATATCTTTACTTTTAAGGCGCACACCAAAGCAGTCACTTGTTACTTAAATACACGTGGAACACATTGCACTTAGCTCATTAGTAATACTCTTATAGCTACAGAGTAATCTTAAATAAATTGCAAGTTATTACGGATTTACGGTTGCGGTACATTCTACGTCTTTGAAGTTCGTATATTACAAAGAAATACTGACAAAAATGAATGTCACGTGCTGATACTAAATAACAGACAAAACTGTGGTAAGTCCTCGATATGAGTTATCTTTAAATTTAATTAAGGGTAATTAATTTCTTAGTGAATTACATTAGATAAAAGTATAAATAATAGAGGAGATACCACAGCAAATACTTTGTGTATATAGAAGAAACACATCTGTTTCATAATTATACCCTTGGTCGTAAATGTTATGGTACAAATTACTATTTATAAGCAACATGCAGCATTAGAGTAACTTCGATAAAGAAGATATTTACAATTTAAGCTTATACTTGGAAAAACGTGTTCAGAATGACAATATTTGGTCGCATTATATCGTTTAAAGAAACATGATATCAAATCGACTGAAAATATTTATTTTATTGCGACGAATTATGTTTTGTAACATATAAATTGGGGAACAGATACGCTGCTATTATACATGTAAAGATGCTTTTCCTTTGCACAGTTATTCTGAACAATGTTTTCTCAGAAATCTATTCTAATTAGTAAAACATATCATCTATAAAATGGTATTTTTTTTTTTAATCAAATATAAAACTGAGTTTTCCTTATTTTAACCTAAACAAGTTATAATATATAAAAAAATAAATATAGCTTAGACTAGCACTGTTGGCGATCATATGCCATTACACAATCGATAGTTGATAGCTGCCTAATGTTACATTCTGTATAAGTTACTGTTACTATCAACAAGTATTGATATTTAGTATTCTAAGATCTTGTTAAATATTTTCTCAGTTACGTTGGAAGCATCTTCAATTCTTTTTTCCTTTTTGTCTCCCTTAATATATTAAGTACATGATACTAGCACCGCAGAATATCTTTGTACAACATAGAAAGGCATATCCATGAGATATTTATTCTATAGGTCTCTAACAACATCATGAATACTTCAGTCAACTGATCAGTTATTTTTAGCTATATGTGCAAGATTCCATGAGCTGAACTTTGAAAAAGTATGATTATGATACGGATGAGATATCTAACGTTATTCGTATCCAATTATATTAGGTATAAAGTTTCAATTCGATGGATTTACATTTCTTCTTTCGGTAATTTTTATTCGTATTATTACTTGGTTTTACCAAACATTTCTGATTGATGAGTGATGTATCGATAACTAAAACTTTGTCTGTATATGCAAGTAAGTGGTATCTTACAAATTAGTTGCATAATAGAAGCCACCAAAAAATACTTCTTCAAAGTTTATCTTTTCTTACATCCTTTAAGTCTAAATTATTTTATATACATTGAGAAATATCCTACAATACTGATTATTACTCAGGAAATGATGGTAGCAGCGTATAGCTTTTGAAACAAAAATTTTCACGCCTTTTCATGTTTCACATTCTGTACGAGCTCAAAGGAGTAAAATGAATTATTTTGATTTGATTAAACCACGGCGTAGAACATACGCAACGCATGTAAATAAGTTTTGATTAGTTTGAGTAAATTTAATATAAATCATAATATGTTAGTCATTATTCGTTACTGAAACGATAAAGTAAATACGTGCACGCATAAAAAAAAAAGAGTTAAAATTGAATCCGATTTGTTTTAGCAATTGTTAAGATGCAGAATATAAATCAGAATACAGAGCAGCATAAATTATTATTTTACCTAATTTTCTATTGAAGAGATTAAAAAAAGAAGAAGAGGTAAACGTATTCAATATTCTGATCACATATTAGTATTTTAAGCGAATAAAAGACAATTTCCAGAACACTCGTGCATTCAAAAATCTACGAAATATTTCATAATTTATACATTTCGATCAATGTAGAGGAATGTACGAATGATTATTACATTGTTAAGTAAACAACAACTGTTCAACATATATACTTGGATGTATGTACAATAGTGTCTATGGAGTGTTTTTGCTCTAAAATTTTTATAAGTATATCACACCTTAGATGGCTATATACTCTTTATGCCAAACTAAGCATGTCGAACGTTTTTCTACATGTATGCGAATCTCTTCAGTGCACACTAGTCTTGCATTAAAAAAAAAAAAACGTAACGTTTTTAACAATTCATGGCGTATTAAATTGAATCTATCACGCTGGAATACCTGTCAACTGCATTAAAATTGCTACTGTACAAATTTGTCACATGTGTATCTAGTGCCATGATACTTGTATAAGGAGCCGCAGTTCTATAAAATTATGTGCGAAACTGGACAATCGAATATTTAAGGGAAAACGTATCTGCTGTAATTCTCAAGGAATTACAAATGTTTCATAGATTTATGCACATGCAGGAAAACATTGTCATCTCAGGAAAAGTTACTATTTGCTACTGTTTACAATGTAAAGTTATTCTACAAGTATACATACGTATATTGTCACAAACAACGTTAAGAACAATCCTAATCGATCATCTCAAGTTTTAGTCACCAATGTTTTCCTGATGCGTTTCATTCTGTTACGTGATAAGCAGGTTTAACGTTCGAAAATGTTCCTTTTCAGTCACAACAAATGTTTTTGGAATGTAAAATCATTGTTAACATTATTACTTGTAATAAATATGAGCAGACAGTTGCGAAATTAAAGGAACAACAAAGTCTCATTTCTCTAAAGTGGTACTTGTTAAACAAATATGTGTAGATGTATCGAATTTTTACTATTCAGGAAAGAGAGCCGTTATTATTACCATTATCTTCAACTATACGATATAACAAGTACGTATATACGGTTTTATATACACTTTCAGAATATTCGAAGTAAAATATTTATCTCTTTTTAAAGGTTTCGCGTGCTCATCCCAATAACAGAAATGTATAGTATTTACATGCTCGGTGCTAACAGCAGATGCATGACGTGCGGAATGTATAAATAAAACATTTGTAATGCATACAAAATTATGCACTATCGAATGGTAGCTGCAAGAACTGCGATCTCGACATTCATACTATTTCTACAAAACGTACACGAGACATATCAGTCGTTTGTCAAATTAAGAGCAGTCTAATTGAAAATATAAAAGTCTTTTGTTAAGTATGTCTCAGTATTACGTGTATGGAATGTTACATTCTTACTGGATTCGATGACCTGTACTTATATAGGATAAAATGTTTTGCAGGCGGCAGTGCTTTGATAACGTGCATCAATGTATTAACGATTCGATAAATTACTGTCGCGTCTAATGTTACTCTCTGATTCGAATATTTGTACCGAGTATTACTTTCAAACTTGAAACAAAAATATTCGGATCTCTCATGTTTGTTATTTTTGTCATTTTAAATAAGCCAATGCTATGACAAGAATTCCCTTTCTAGTTCAGAGATACTTGGCTTTCTACTTCTATTCATTCGCCGATTAGCTTGCAATGGCACTGTAGCATCCTGACTTTGCCCATGTACGGGAATATCAAGTAACGTCTCTCTATGTTCACGCGAAACACCGTCCCGGTCAAACGTTACTGGTGAGAAACGAACCCTGCTTATAGATATTTGACTGTCCTTAGCTGAAACGTAACTTGAATCCTCGGAAGTTAGAGAATCCGGCGGAGTAGGATTCGTTGGAGTGCCCGATCCCGAATTATTTTTACTCACGCTTTTATTCGGAGAGTTGTACGAGTAATTTGATCGTTTTAAACTTGACCGTAATCGGCTAACTACTTCTAAGTTACTGGGCCTATCGCCCGAATTCGAATTCGAATCGTGCGAGTTCTGACGCGTCAGCAATTGCGAGCCATAATCATGATTAAGCATACTAGGACTATACGTTCCTACGTTCGAGGCGACGTTTGAAGATCGTTGGTAATAATGTCCCGGCGAGTATAAAGAATAATCGTCCTCATCTTCTAGGCGAAATGTTGGATTAATATTACTCTGACTTGACGTGCTTGCGTTTGAAACGTTCGACGATGTACGATGATGAGTGTACGATGGTAGTCTTGTCACTGGTCGGGCTGGACTATTTATGCTGCTCGGATTATCATAAGCATGTGGAAATTCGGGACACTCAAGCATTCTATCACTGAAGGAGAAAACGCGTTTAACGTACGTATGATATTGAGACAACCAACTTTAATGGTAATGAACTACTTACTGATAATCTGCAGGTACAAAATACGTTGCCTCCGGTGGTCTGTAATATTCTGGTGGAACAACCGTGTACACTGGAGGTCCATAGTCTGGAAAAGGAGCAACGTTACCCATGTATATCGTTGGTACCCTTTCCGTTCTCTCGACTCTTCCAGCATCGTGCGTATACACTTCTTCGTTGCTAGTGCTGCTACTCTTTCTTCTAGGACTTGGTGTTGGCGCATTGGAACTCGCACTGCTTGCATAATGTTGCGGAGAATCGGTAAATCTCAGAGGTTTATCTGGCATTACAGTGGGTGGAAGACCAGGTGCGATACCACCCATGTTACTCAGGAACGGTCTGCAATGATTGTTTCGTATATAAAGTAAATTAAAAAATCCAGGCAGAAGAAAGATTGAGCTCAATACATTCAGTTTATACCTGTAATGTCTCGCTGGTCCATGGTACGTATTATGAGGATATCCACTACTCGAACTAAATTCGTAATCAGGTCCAAGATAGCCGGAATTCCGATTCGAGCCGGTGTCCGCCTGAAACCACCATCGCGGTGCTTCTTCCTCACCTTCGGTAAGCCGGGGATACAATCTTGGATGAATGGGAGATATGTTTGACATTCTAACATCGTATCCAGTAGCTACACCCGCTAACATAGCTGCGATATTGTATAGAACCAGTTCTATTATGCTTAACTTTGGCTTTTTCATTTCTCCGTTATATAGAGTTGGCATGGGCACAGGCATTGGCATGATATAAGGTCCAGTTAAACCAGGCTTCAAAGGATAGTCCGAAGCTACCCAGTCGGTCGAGAGATCAGGCGGTAAGGCTGTATAATCTACAAAAATAATCAGATTTCTACAATAATAATAGCGATATTGCTGTATATTATTCAAAGAGAAAGCGGATACTTAAAGTTATAAAATGCAACTAAAATTTGTACTTTCCTTTTCACGATAACTACTACAATTTTTCCATTTCTTACCTTCAAAAGTAAATTTATTTTATATGCTTTATCATTGGGAATTTAATGTGAACAGTTTAGTAATGCAGAGAAAACATGCTTACTTGTTATTATATATATATATATATCTTATATTAAAATAAAGCATGCTGTTCTATTACATTATTTGTCTAAAATACCATTCATGTTATACGCATAAAGCCCAATGTGCTAAAGCTGAGCCAAATATGTTCAGTAATGTGATCATTTTGAGAATAAAGTGCAGTGCAAAGAGAGAAAAAGATAGGAACTACATACTCAAGACAGTAAGCATTTACTGCAACTAATTTCAACTAATTTTCTTTACCCTACATAATGTCCGCTTTCTCATTTCATGATGCATTATGATCTTTTAACATGTATTAATTATATAGAGAGACTCTTATAGGATATTCAAAACTTTCAAATATTAAAAAGCGCATTAGATTTATGTTCTCAATGTCCCATTGAAAAGTCAACATGAAATAGGAATAAATAAAAAAAAAATTAGCAGAAGACTTGTCACAAATGAGATTGGAATTTTAGGGTAAGAAAAGGACCAACCCAAATGGCCTCGATAGTTAGGATCCTACTGGAAGCATGCAAAAGGATTTTTTTACGCTCGGTTATCAGCAATCGTGTAAAAACATTTAGTTACACAAAAAATAAATCTGGTAAGACGTTATGAAGTATTATTGGTTCTCATTAGTTAATTGCTTAAAACACAAGTATGCAGACTTCAGGTTCATCTATGTAAGCAACATTTTAAATGTGTAGTTTAATATCAAGTGCATTAAATGTGCTACTTAAACTATATATTTGCTTGACGTTGCATTGTACATTATATTATTAAAAACCGAGCGTAAAAATTGAGAAAACGAAAAAACAAAATTCAACGTGTCCAACTGAAAAGGTTTTATTGAAAAAATTTCTATTTCTAAAATACAAGTGTGCGTGTCGCTCCATGTGTTGTATGTACGTGTGCGAAACTTTTGAGTCTAAAAAAATAGCGAAAGTCTATGACAGTACAAAAATGAAATCGCTGATAGATTTGTCGAGATATTTAACAAAATTTGAAGTTGATTTAAGCACGTATAAAGCAAGTAGACAAAGAATACAACTCTACTTTCACAATCCAAACGTTACACTTTGTATAACTTTATAATTCTGATTTGAATCTGTTTTTTTTTTAAATTTCATATAGTTACAACTATGCAAAAAATATACCTTTCCACAATACGCTCCTAATCAAAGGAAATAATTTTAATCTAAAATTCTTTACTGTAATGGCAAAAGCAACAAGATTTCTTTTCACGTAGTAAAGGACTGTTAGCTCTGCTTTGTTAGAATGTTATATACTCTAGATAACATCAGAAAAGAACCAACACCAGAAAGACTGTATTTACATTTTATGTATTCATTAAATTACACTTCGAAACACGAGCTTCTTATCTACTTATTAAGTTAGGATAAATAGTTTTTTTTTCAAATTATTGTAGCATACAGGCTACCGTTCATTAAAATACCCTAAAGTAAATATGTAATTTGATAGACATTGATTAAAATCAATTACTTAAGAAGACTAACGACTTTTGCAATAAGCAGAATTTCTTCTTAACTTTCGGATAAAATTTTTAAATCTTCCCCTAAGAAATACATAGCAACAATATGTACCATTCCAAAAATTCAATGAAATAAAACAATCTTAAGAACAACACTATCGATATAAAAAAGGGGGGAAACGTAGTTTGCTATTAAATGTTTGCAACTGTACACGTATCACTAAAGTATATGCACAAAGATAGTCTACGAAAAGAAGAATTTGGGGACAAAACATCTTGGATAGTCAGCAAATGTATAAGGAAACTAATTTTACTCCACATTCATGCACTCCTATGATGATAACTTTAAGCACGGTCTACTTAAATGAAATTTAGCAAAAGAAAAAAAAAAAGAAACAGAACTGCAAGTCTACACGTAAAAAGCACTGTCCATCTGAGATCCTTACTTCTGTAGTGGTGCAGAGAAAACTAAAGATATGTATCATTTGCTGAGAATATACACAGAATAAAAACAAACGGGTCTCTTATAACAAATGTGAAAATAATTGGCCAGCAATATCAAGAGACTTACGAGTGGGATAGATGTTTTCCTCAGAAAGGCCTGCGGTAAAGAAAATATAGGACAGTTACTAAAACATATGAAACAGAAAGAAGATACATACGTGAAATGCGTTTACGAATGATAAGCACATCTTTATCTTTGTGAAATGCAATATTATTCATCGTCCTTTAAGAATTTCTCGGTTATAGAAGTCTTGGGCGAAGCGTAAGTGGATGCATTCAAATCTTCAGTGCTCTTGTGAGGAGGAAAATCCCTTAAGGGTTCGACTAAGTCTTTCTTTGATCCATACTTCACTTGCGAATTGTTACACTCACAGTCCTGTCCATATCCAGACGCGTGCACAATGGAATTGATACTATCGACATGATCTTCATCACAGCTACGCAAGTATTCGTTACTCTCTGAGCTCTGATTTAACGAGGAATTCAAATCAAAGCCTTGATCCCCATGTGGAGTGTGCTGTTTCAAATACGCGTCTGATACACCGCTGATATAATCGAAGGAGACAGGAGACCTCTTGCACTTACTATCTTGAAACAAGCCTAATGAATTTTTCGAAATAGAACTGTCGTTTGAATGCTCGGAATCAAAGTTACAAAGTTCCGACTCGAGACTCTCGAAATCTATACCCTCCCGTGAGTTCGCGGTCAAGAATTTGGGCATCGCGTTACTCTGATCAGAATCACGCCGATTAAACTGCGGTATAGATATCGTATTATCTATAACACTATATTCCACTTTAACAGCGGTAGCTTTGTCATCGAGAGCATCCCGGCTACCCCAGGCCTTCATCTTATTAAATACCCTCAACGGGCTTTTGGAAATCCGGGATTTATGGTGAGACTTTTTACCTACAGAATTCTCGGGACTCGACTCTAAACCGTCTGCGTCGTTGATTTTAATGGTAACAGAATTCTTTCGTTCTGCGCTATGAGGAGAATTCAAGGAACTTTTCCTAGAGCCAGAGGGGGAACGAAAGAAATCAGCAAATGCGGCTAATCTCGATTCTGAGCTATCTCTGCGTTTCGACTCCTTCGACTTGCTCCTTTCACGTCTCTTCTTTTTCACACGTTTTGCAGTGCCGACCAAACTAGACGCTACACTTTGTACAAATTTGGAAGAATGCGAATGTTCCCAGTCACTAATATGCTTGTGACACCTAGGAGGTGACCTAGTCTTTATAGTGTTCCTACTTGCGGGCTTTGAGTAATTGTCCATAACGAAATGGTCATCGGAGAAATGAGTTTTAAGATTATTCGCTGACTTGTTATGCAACACCACAGACTCATAAATATCATTGTCCACGATAACCGAATCTTCGCCTAAATTACAAGGTGGACAGATGGTGCTTTGCATAATGTTGTTCGAATTTTCTGGAATGTTGTTATAACTATATCCTGGCTGACTGTCTATCAAATTATTTGCTGAGGAGTACAACTTTCTGGAGGAGGGGTTACCTATTTCTTGAAGAAGCGGGGATCGATGTGCCAACAGGGCGGTACGCAGGGGTGTCTTTTCTAGATCTGGTGCGGAGCGAGACCACCGCTTGCCACCTGGAGACGCAGGATTTGGCGGTTGCGTGATAATAGCCCCGCGCTCGCGTTGGTGGAGTGTTGACGGTCCCCAAGTCTTACCCTTTACTCCATCTGCTGGTACTAAAGTAGGAAGACAAAAAACAAAACGCTACTCACTACAGTACTAACTTTCCCTCCTACCCTAGATTCCATTAAACTTTATATGCGTTTCAAAAAGATAAAGGTGTCTGATCGGGTCCGCTGGTAGTACTCAGTACTAAAATATTCCTCCATTTATGAAAATAACATTTCAATTAACTATCTCTCTTCAAAGATAGCTATTTTCAAAAAATTTGTCTACCGATATTTTACGATTACTATAATGTTAAAATGATCATCCTTCTTACAATTTCGTGAGAGAAATAAAAAGAAAAACACAACATAGATTATATGCGTATACATATGACTCTTCGAAAATATATAAAAATGTATTCGATTATTCACACCATGCTAATAAAGATCAATATTAAATTAACACAACGTGTCTACAAAGCACAAACGGTGCGATACAAATTTTTCGAAAATACTAAAAAAATATCTCAGAGCAAAGTCATTCATTACTGAGCAACACGAGGTCGAAACTTTAAACTACCAGAAACCTTGGAAATTGGCTACTCACATGCGATTGCCCGAAGTCGCGGTATACTTGGAGAGCCTGGAGGGCTGTTGGGTCTCGATGGATTTCGCACTTTTCCTCGATCCAACGCTGTGTGCTGAACAGTTATAGTGTGACGAAAATCTGTTGAAGTAAAAACCAATTAATGTACTGCTACTTGCAATTTTCCACAGTGGAATTTTGCCATTGGTATGAGTTGTAGGAGCTTCACTTACCAGAAGGGGCACTTATATTGCTACCGGGCTCCTTCTTGTTTAATTTTAATCTCGATTTCTTAAATTTTCCGCGCCTTTTGTTTGGTGTAGGAGTATTTTGTTGCTGAATTATCATAACAGTAAGTTCCCGTTCTAATAAATCTATTTCTCTAGCAGCTAGTTCTTGTTCCCGCTGCCTCAAGTTTTCTTCGTGTTGTCGTTGTTGCACCTGTGCTTTTGTCAATTCTTCTTCTCTGCAGCGCAGTTCCTAATTAACAAAACACATGTGACATTTAAGTAAGTAAATTTATCGTAGTAAAAGCAAATTCATTCTGCATTAAATAATTAAATAAGTACATTTACGGTGCAAAATAAAAACAATCATTGACATGAATAACGACACATTATCTTACCTCTTCTAACGAACGGCATGCCTTTGTATAGCATTTGAAAGAATTATTATAAACATTATTTAGAATAATACAAACGCACACACTAGTTACAACAATGAAATCAATCTTTTTTCCCCGTATTATCCCACTTCTTGTAAAGCAAAGAATTTTCAAATACATACCTTTTCCTTCATGCGCAATCCGTGAAGAACTTGTTCAATTTCAAGCCTCCAGTCTTCTTGCATTGTATGAAATGACTCGTGTGGTGTTGCCGCAAATGCACTACGAACCTCGTCTAATGCCACTAAAATTTCAGCAAATCCTGGTCTTGCATGACTATCGGATGCCCAACAAGCTAAATCATCAAACGTTTTTTTTTCTTATTATAATGTTCAAACAGATGATATTTACTTTTTTTTTAGTGAAAGTTGTAGTACCTTCCATCAAAAATCTCCAAGGCTGAGGACAAGTTGATGGAATTGGCAATGTAAGCTTATTCACTGCAACTCCATATGCTACTGCCAAAGCATCTATTCCTTTATAGGGTGTTTCGCCAGTTAGTAATTCCCATAAAAGCACTCCATAACTGCGCAAATATTAAAACCGAATTAGTACAAAAAAAAACATATCGTACGGTAATGAAAAGTGTTTATTAGAATCAAGGTGACATAGGAGGTACATAAAACTGACCTCCAAACATCACTGGCTTTACTGAAAGTACTCTTTTTAATAACCTCTGGTGCCATCCAGGCATATGTACCAGCCGCTGACATACGAGTTGTTTTATAAACTTCTCTTGCTAATCCAAAGTCGGTTATTTTCAATGTTTTATACTGTAGATCGTCATTTTCTATGGGCTCGCTCAATAACACTATCATCAATGGAAAAATATATTTATATTGTTTGAACATGTAAATATTCAGAAGAATCGAAAACGTGAGAATATAATTATTTTTGTTAGTTTCTCTTACCGTTAGAGCTTTTTAGGTCCCTGTGAATCAGGCTTATAGGTGCCTTATTGTGTAGATAATCCATACCACGAGCAATTTGTATTGCCCAATCGACAAGTACATCGGGCCTGATTTTTCTACCGCTAAGAACCCTATTCAAACTACCCCCGCGCGCATATTCCATTACGAGACACATGTTTGGCATTTTTAGACAAACTCCTTCCAATTGCACGATATTCTCATGTTTCAATAACCAAAATAATTTCGCTTCTTGTCGAACGTTTTCTAATGTAACACTTGGTTCCTCATCCGGATCTTGGCGGGCTGCTTTAACAGCCACTTCATGCTTTTGCCAAAATCCTCTAAAACAGTACATCAAGTTGTAGACATAAAAATATATCGAAGCTTTTATAGTAGTGCTAATAGTGATGTAGCAGAAAAGTTATAAAACAAAATTATATACCTGTAAACCTTCCCAAACCCTCCAACACCTATCACTTCTTCCAACTGCAATTCTTCAAAGTCAATCTCAACAGGCTGAACTTTATCGATCACCGAAGAAACCCGATCGATACTTTCTGCCTCCGCCACAAAGTTGGCTGGAAAAATGCCAACTTTTCCATGGATCTTTCCAGTCCACCATCCTTCGTCGCCTGAGATTTTTGAATCTTTAGACAGGACCTAATATAATCAAATAAAAAATATATGCTTTTCAACAGATTTGGAATATCGGATTTTTAAAATATTCATGACTATAGCAACACACCTCAACGGTTTCTCCCCTTTGCAAAGATAACTCATCTTCGCCTTGGGCAACATAATCAAATAACGCAGTGAAAATTGTTGAACTATTGTCCTGCCTCGATTGAGAAGAGGAATGTGTACCATGAGATGGACTAGTCTGCTGAGAAACAGTTCTTCCAGTACCACCGCTATGTGTATCAGACACACTGCTGTCAGACATATTGTTACTATTTGTACGTCCATACAAATATCCGTAACTAAAATAGAAAATGTACAATAAGCTTCCTTAGCCTGTTGTCGAATTAAAAAAATATAGACAATCGGGTAATAATATATTTCTTTTACCTCGTGGAATGATTATTCGTTCTGCTACTATGTTGATATCGTGGAGACGAATTGGCTGTGTTAGAACTATGAGAATTAGAGGATCCATTCTCTGGATGAAGTAGAAATCGCTCGCTCCGATGACGAGCATCTGGTTGTCCGTGGTCCATCAAGGTAGACAAGCCCCTCGCCGATAGCCCAGCCGGCGGCATATGGCTTCACGCTCTTCTTATTCTTCTTCTTTCTGGAAATTACACCCTTTTGTCTTGTGACCTTTGTGCGATATTTCATATGGCAGACACACAAATAACATGGGGCACTTGAAACGTGTTTGTTAGTTCGTCTCAAAGAAAGAAGCTAGACAAGCGTATAATACTAATCATTGGCAAAAGTCTTATATCCACCTTGTGTTATTTTTCCAACACTATATACACATCTTTACACATTTCACGCCCGCTTTACACATGTTTCTTTTTCAAAATCATGATCGATACACGAACGCAAAACAGTTATCGAATATATATTGGCGAGCAGAAAAATGCGGGGTGAGAAGAGGCGATGATCAGCACCACCACCACTAACACCCCTCGCATAAAAACACTTTAACAGTGACCGGCATTTTGATTCGCGAGTCCGGCATTAACTCGACGAAGATTTCGTGACTTTTCGCCGTGCTACATACTCCCATTCGATGAGACGAGGGGAAAATTTCAGGCGGGTATAAAAAAGTTCGATATGCCATAAAACCACTGTGGAGTCTCGCGTTGGGGTGTGTATACCCACAAGCCACTGTTGACGAGGCCGATTCTTTTCATTGAATCGGCAACTAGGAATAATGTACGCGGGCGTCGCAGGGTTGATGGCGACGAGGTTGCCACCCCGAGGACACGACGCTTCGCGTCAGCCCGCAAAACGCACGATGATTCCACATTTAATGATAGAAAACGAACCAGCACTCATAGCAATAACCTAACGGACGCCATGTTCCATTTGACGGCCCCACCGTTGACGTGATATATTGGACCACGATTCATAGAGAGGACGTTCTCACAGCTGCCCACGATTCGAGAACCGTGAAAGGTTTATCCGCAATAAAACGTTCACGAAGTAGTTCCAAGGAAAAATCATATTTACAGACGAGAAATAATTAAGGAAACTATACAACTGAATGTAGAACTGCGCGCTTCAATAATATGCAACAATGTTTGCTGATAATACTGTCTTTCACGCACGATAAATGTCAATAGCGATAAATGAACTATGCAAAATAATTACGGGTGCGAGTCGTAGGTGTTCTGATCATGTACGAAATCATATGGTCTATGTCCAAAATCATCTGAGATGTGAAGATGGCTACGAAGTCAGTTAGTAGTGTGCGCCAAATCCATTGATTAATAAGGCCGAGATAAAATGTGTCGCCTTATTATTTGCCACACGATTTACCGTATCGAAAAGACAGAACACGAATAAAGCTGTTGTGTGGTACAGCAGGTGATGGAAAGATGGTGAGGGAGCAATTTTGCAACTGGTATGGGTTCGCAAACGCTGAAAATTTTAAGACAAGCCGTCTGGGCGAGCCTGACAGGAGGCTGGTTTTACGATCCCCATCTCGACGTTTTTTCAAATACCTTTCATCTTTACATTTGGCTTTTCTTACTCTGCTTACCATTCATCATATATCTGGTAAGTCTATTTATCTTTACTTTAACTTCTCATTGTAAATCATTTTGCCTTTGGATAAATAACATTCACCTTAACTGTATATGTTTATGCTGCTTGTAGGCAAACCATTCCTATTTACATGTGTTAAGTTTTGTACTTGTTCTTTATCATTTGTATTTGCAAATGTATACAATTACATGTACTACATTTTCTTTTATATATGGAACATATATTTTTTAATTATTATTCTACAGCTGAGCAAATTATATTCTTAGCACACAAATGTTTAAAGAATTCACACTTGGTATTTTATAGTATTTTCCACCAACGCTGTATGTTTGGGTGACGTATTGTTCTTCGATCGGAGTACTTTTTGGCACGGTAAAGTGTGTTAACCATGCGCTTCATTGTATGTACGATACAACTGAGTGTTCAGAAGAATCACATCAGTCTGTTAGCCAGCAGAGATCCGAAAGCGACAGAAGACACGTAGTACAAAATAAGTGTAGGGAACAAGCACAGGATCAAGTAGACCATGGAATAGAGCTACAGGTTTTAAATGGTATGATAGATTATACATTCCACAAAATTCAAACACGCAACTATCAAGTCATACAATTTATATTAAAAGGTTCACTTCCCAATATAATATTCTTACACAGGAAAAACAGATACACCACCTGTAGAATGCTCGTCGCGCAATTCTTTCATTGAAGCTAATGCGCAGAACGCAGATGCGGATAGCATAACATCTGAGTATAATCGAGAGAAGCCTAGTTCAACTATAGATTTAAAAGTAGAAATTCATAGGAAGAATAGTTCGGAGAGTTCGGAGGAAGCACAACAGTTAACTAAACCAATGATACCCAGCATAAATGTGCACGAAGCAGAACTAGCTTCGGCGCAATACCACGAGCCACGCTTTCGAACTATATTAAATGGTAATAGTTTTATATTTTGTATCATATAACTGTTCTAATAGGATTGTAATAATATTTGATGTTTATGGGGGGGAAATTTTAAACGTATTTATGCAGAAAGAAGGTTGAAAAGGCAGAAATGCATCGTAATTGCTGAAGAAGATCGGCCACGTTTTAGGAAATTATGCAGACACGCATCTGAAGATTCACGAAGTCGTCAGTCCAAACAGAGTAATCTTGGTAAAACTGGTTCCGAGAGCCAAATAAAACAGACTAGTTCATTGGAGTTGGAACACCACGGGGATGATTATCCTTACTGGAAATCAAATCAGAGTGTTAGACGTCCCAATTCTAATTCGATTCCAATGGAAGCTCATTTAATGAACGACCATCCACAGAGTTTAGAAATTATATCAAAGAAAGAAGATGCGGAAAAGAATAAAATTTCATCGCATCCACAATCTTTAGAGGTAATGACGAAAGAATTTTTTATTCGAAGAAGCAAGTCTCTAAATAGGATATTCAAATACTATTTCGTTCATAAGGTTATTACAAATAAACCACATCAGCAACTGATTCATCCGCAAAGTCTTGAAACAATTGGTGCTACAAGTAAAAACATAAACACTACAGATGACAATAATTTACCTCTTCATCCGCAAAGTCTTGAAACAATTAATACTAAAAAGGTATACTGTAATGTTACATATACCCGTAATATTATTTATTACGTGCATTAAAAAGTTATATACTTTAAAGGTCTTACCACAAAATACATTAAAAAAAAACCAACTGCAACTATTACCATACCTTAGTTATGGATCGGAAATAGTACATCCCATAGCCGAGCAAAGTGATGAACAATTTGCCAATGAAAGCTCAGGAGGATATAGCCTTCGAGATTCTTATAGTCCACTGTTAACTCGAAAGACTTGTGAAACTAACGCTACCTCCAGTCGGGACAGGAGTCTTAGTACTCGCCGATTTGAGGATACGTTTGCAAGGTACTACAAGAAAAATTAAAAATGCTCTACAATTAATGTGTGAAATTCTTAAATTTAATTCTACATTTAGATTTAATAGGGGTAGCGGTATAGATAATATTTCTGCAAATTCTCGCGATGCATTAATCGAAGAACCAAAGCCTGGTATTAAACGAAGATATAGTAATGCAAGCCAAAGCAGTCACGAATTCTCGGATTTGGAGAATTTGTTCAAGGATAAGAAAGAGAAATCGAAGAACGTAGACGATCCGCTAAATATTGGAAGCGTAGTTGGTATAGATCAGTTGTTTGAAGGCAACGATTGCGGGGTAGAATCACGAACTAGCAAAGGTGCGATCCCTAATTTACGTTCTTCTAATTAGATATTAAAATTTGTATACATTAATATTACTTATGAGACATTGTTTTACTAACTTGTCCTTTTCACTACTAATAATTGCATGTTGCACTCCTTATTAGAAAGGAATACATCAGTAATCATACAAGAATCATTTATTAACAATACGGAATTTACATGGAAAATCAAAACCTTTTTATGTTTCAAAAAACACGTATAAGCAAATATTAAAAACATACAATAAAATGTTGAAATTCTTATTCTACAGGGCTGCACAATAAAGAGCCAGACTCCGGCTCATCCAGTACAACGACTTTGAGTATGGAAAACGAGGTAAAAAGAAAGTTACTTCCGCAACTAGAAACGGATAATAAACGACACCAAGGTGCAATACCCAAACAAAGTCGTCCAAAGCCTGTAGTAGAAGTCATAGATGATAATATTACGACTACTGAACAAAGCCGGCCAAAGTTTAAACGAACAGTAGAAGTCGGAAGTGGAAGAAGAGGTAGCAGACTTGATAGATTTGATAGATTCGAGCAAACTAGCGGTTCAAACAACGAGTTAAGTACACTAAGCCTTGCATCCTCTTTAATAGCAACATTATTAAATTCCGGCCGTGAATTACCAGGCCAATCGAACACCGTCTCCGATTTAAGAGTAAGCCGCAGTTCGGAGAATCGAAATTTTCATATAAGACGGGCTCGTTTCGAGTGCGCCATGAAACGACGCCGTGTATCCAGAGGCAGAAATAGAGATGACAACGTCGTACCACTTACTGCTTTATTCGGATTGATATCGAACGAAGAGTGTCATTTAGTTGCTAATCATAATGAGATTGTGGAAGGAGCTATACCATACTTTCGGGATGAAAACGGACGCTGGTTGGCATACACCATCGATGAAAAAGCGTCTGGTGCTGCTGCAGCTGCGCAAGCATCGACTAGCAATAATGACAAATTATTAAATATTTCATTGCGGCAGCAACTTAATCAAAATTTGCATTACGATACCAATTGGGAATTGACAGACTCTTTGAGCAACAGTTACAGCAGCTTATCTTTATTGTCATTGAATTCACCGGACCTGAGTGTTATAATACACACTCCACCCGTTCTATCAAGTCCAGAAAGTAATCAAACTAAAGCACAAAATTCATTATCGTCAAATCTAGTTTCATCGAACACTGGCAGCACTAATCATTGTACTGTGGAAACGTCAGAGCGAGATCAATTTCATCAGAATAATCGAAACTCCAATCAATGTGAACTCGAAACCTTGGAACAAAGACTACAAACCTTTATGGAATATTTCAATTTAACCGAATATTCGTCGGACTCTAATCGCCGCAACAGGAGCTTATTTTGGCACAGATTTATCGGCGGCCTAGATGGATCTGAATCGAAACCGAAACCGACAACGCAAGACAAGCAATATTATTATAAATGGAAAATCGGCAAATTACCGCATATTAAAGTGCGATTCGATCGTTTGTTTCTATTGGCATTGTTAGATCGGAATTTGACCATTTTTGAGACCATCATTTCCACGTTCTTAGCTGTTGCTGTCGCAGGATTAGGGCTCGTATTGCTCCAGCAAGGATTTTACCGTGATATATTTGCATTCATGTTCTGTTTCGTCACGGCTGGATGTCAATACTCATTATTGAAATCCGTTCAGCCCGATGCTGCCTCTCCGACGCATGGATTTAATCGAATTATAGTATTCTCCCGGTCTGTATACTTTATTTTATGTGCTGGGTTGATCTTAATATTTAACGAATCTTTGAGAAACTTCAAAACTTCAGAATTTCGGGTATACGGTCTACGAATTGCCGATTACGATGTCATTTTACAAATTCGCAATATTTTATTAATTTTTCTCTTATGCTTCCCCATTATATTTTCCTTAGGTTTGCTTCCTCAAATCAACACCTTTCTAATGTACCTCTGTGAACATATAGATATACATTTGTTCGGTGGAAATGCAACTACTAGTCTAATTTCTTCCATATATTGTCTTTCCCGCAGTATCGTCACTGTCGTTATACTCTACGGATTTGCTTACGGAGCACTTACAGAGCCCAAATCTTCGCAACATATATTATTCTCTATTTTCGCGGGTTTATTAGTTGCTATATCTTATCACTTGAGTAGATCGTCTTCAGATCCCTCTATAATCTGGGACATTGTTAAAACAAATCTGTGGCCGCCAGAGATTTACACAGAAGAGAAAGAAGCGAAGATCATCGAGAACACATCTCATAAAGACAATTTATCCTCCACATCGTACAAAGGGGCGAAGATTAAAACGTCTGGAAGGAAGAAACACGTGAAGATTAAAGTTGGCGAACAAATGTCGGACACAGAATTGGTAGATCCACTACCTGAGAAATTAAGGAGAACAGTGAATGCTAGATTGATTAACGATTTAAGCGTTTGCGCTATGATAGGTGCTTTATCCTTTGGAATCCACTGTTCAACTGTATTTACAGCCTTACAACCAGAACTGAATCCAGTTTTATGGGGAATTGTAAGCTGCCTTGGCTTTCTATTACATTACATCATGCCGCAGCTTCGCAAACAGCTACCATGGCTGTGTTTATCGAGACCAGTGTTACGTAGCCACGAGTATGCACAATTTGAAGTTCGTGAACAAGTAAAAATTATGTGGTTCGAAAAGGCATACGTCTACCTTTCTTTCCTGGAAAGGAACATGCTCTATCCGATAGTGTTTCTAGGAGCATTAACAGAATGTTCGTCTAAAATCGTAGCCAAATTCGGAGAGAGCGTAGGAGCATTAATAATAGTTGTTTGCGGATTGAAATCCTTAAGATCCGCATACTCTGATCCATCGACACGCTACTTGGTACTAATATTCGCCGTTCTATTTTTTAAACTAGACTTTCAAGATCTCAGCGAAACGTTCCTGGTAGACTATTTCGTTACGGGAATAGCTTTCGCCAAGATTCATGAGTTGTTGTTGAAAATACGGTTTGTAGTCACGTACATCGCGCCGTGGCAAATTACATGGGGCAGTGCGTTCCATGCATTCGCTCAACCTTTCTCTGTACCGCATTCCGCTATGCTGTTCCTGCAAGCGGGTATCTCTGCCATTTTAAGTACCCCGTTGAATCCCCTTCTGGGCAGTGCAATTTTCATATCTTCCTATGTACGTCCAGTTAAATTTTGGGAACGCGATTACAAGACAAGAAGAGTGGACCATTCGAATACACGGATGTCCTCGCACTTGGATCGCAATCTTGGTGCGGATGATAACAATCTGAATTCAATATTCTACGAACAATTGACGAGATCGCTGCAGCACAGTCTCTACGGAGATCTTGCACTTGGTCGCTGGGGAAACGTTGAGCAGGGTGATTGCTTTCTATTAGCGTCCGATTACTTGAACTGCCTGGTACACATTGTTCAACTGGGCAATGGATTGGTAACTTTCCAATTGAGAGGTCTTGAATTTAGAGGAACGTATTGTCAGCAGAGAGAAGTATGTATATTAGTTTAAGCAATAAAAATGTCAAACTTATAAACGCATTAACGAAACTCTAATACACTTCCATTTCCAGGTAGAAGCGATCTCAGAAGGAATTGAAGATAATGACAATTGTTGCTGCTGTGAAATGGGTCATTTCTCAAATGTATTAAGCGTAAACGCAGCTTTCAGCCAACGCTGGCTAGCCTGGGAAGTTACGAGCGCCCAATACGTGTTAGAGGGATATTCGATCTCGGATAACTCAGCATTTTCTATGTTTCAAGTGTTTGAGTTTCGTAAAGTCCTAGTTACTTATTACGTGAAGAGTATCGTTTTTTACACTGTTAAATCGCCAAAATTGAAATACTGGCTGGAGCATTCCGATATTATGGAGGCCTTAAAGATAACTCTTGACAAGAACTTCGTCGACTTGGATCCCGTTTTTAACTTGAGCATCCACGAGGATTACGACATCCGTGCTTTTGGCATCACAAGAAGCAGTTTTTGTAATGTTTATCTGGATTGGATACAGTATTGTGTCTCTAAGCAGGAGAAGGTATTTTTCAAACATACGTCAGACGTTTCAACATTTATACGGTACTATCAGTTCTTAACTGTTTCAGACATTAGACAAATCGAGAAGCTCACCCTTGGTCTCTTTGTGCCTTGCTTTGAGTCTATTGGGAAGGCGCGTTCTAGGAGCACTATCCCACAATACTGTTTCCAACGTCGAATTTTTTTTGTACGGTCTACATGCCCTTTTTAAAGGTACAGCCTTTGCAAAGATAAATGATTGTGTTTAAAGGTAGAGTCTAAAAAAGCTTATTTGTCTGTTCAGGAGATTTCCGTATAACGTCAGTTCGGGATGAATGGGTTTTGCACGATGTAGACTTGCTGCGAAGCGTCGTAGCGAAAGGTGTGAGAATGTCGTTAAAGCTCCATCAAGACCATTTCATGAGTCCAGAACAATATAGCGAACCATCAGCTCTTTACGAAGCTATACACAGTCATGATAAAAATCTTATAATTAGTCATGAAGCAGATCCACTTTGGAGGAACGCTGTTTTAAACGGCGCACCCAGCCTGCTGGCCCTTAGGTATACATTAGCAATCCGAACAGTAAATCTAAATTACATCGCTATCATTGCAATTGTGTTATTCTGTTTTTCAGGCATGTACTCGACGATGGTATCGATGAATACAAAGTGATAATGCTTAATAAACGTTTCTTAAGTTTTCGATTGATCAAGATGAATCGGGAATGTGTGCGTGGTTTATGGGCTGGGCAACAGCAAGAGTTAGTTTACCTTCGAAATAGAAATCCAGAACGTGGATCTATACAAAACGCTAAACAAGCTCTTAGGAATATAATAAATAGTTCGTGCGATCAGCCGATCGGCTATCCGATCTACGTTTCACCATTGACGACCAGTTACGCAGAAACCAATGAACAATTACGTTCTTTAATTGGAGGACCTTTGAGCCTAGGTGTAATTAAATCTAAGGTTTTAAAGTTATGGCAAAGGTATAGGCTATTGCTATATATGTGTACACATAAATTACTATTTATCAGTGAAGACTGTATATTATAATGTTCATTATTATTAAAAGCATTATTTATAGAATCAGAAGAAGATGTGGTCAAGGTTGTTCGTCCGGTGGAACAGGTTCTCAAGATGATGGAGGCTTTGGGAACGATGGTGTATATGCAATGACGACGTATAACATTCATTTAGGTATTCGCAATTATTGTAATTCACCGATGGCACTTCATTTACGATATAAGAATGTTATTTGTAATACAGGCTATGGTCAATCGGGTCACAACACGTCTGGCTCGCAATCCATGGACTCTGGGTGCCAAATTGGCGGCTCGACTGGCCGTGGTTCTCTGGGAAGAGCAAATACTGGTTCTTTGAGTGGAAACAGAGGGTCGCTAGCTTCTGTTGGAAAACCTACGAGTTCAACGCTTGCCAGTCTAGCCGGCCTTCTTGGTAACGCCGATATGAAAGCAGAAGCAAAGAGTGAAACAAGTTTTACAAGTAAACATGAAAAGGAAGAAGTTCTTCAACGAGTGCGTGTAAGTTGAATGCAATATATAAAATGGATTAACGCATAATGAAATGTTTATAATTGAATTTAAACTAATACAGATAATCCACTTGTATTACTAGATTATAGATCCTAATCAGGTGTACGATGCCATTAATTTGGGCCGGCGTATAGACGTAATTTGGCCAGACGAGAGAATGAGACAGCAGGGTGGTAGATCAGGATGGCAGCATTGGGTGCCTGAAAGAGGTATGGAAGGATGCGTTGTTCATTGTTGGTCCCCTAATCATCGTGACCCTAACCGGCGATCTCACGTGGACAAAGTTATCTTACTCGTCAAAATTGATGACAAGTACGTTCCGATTGCAGAACAAGGTGTAAGAGATTTGGGGGCGGAGGTATGATAAAGTATTTTTGAATTTTCTGTAATCATACACATTACGGTGATAATCATACGGCCGGTTTTTCGAAACACGTATCGCGAATATCCATATGAATGCATTAAAAATAATGAATTCATTCCAATTACACATAATGATGAATACAAAGGTTTTGGATGGAAGATTATTCTTGAAATATGTACATAATGAACATCGACGAATTTTAACGCTAGTTTCTTAATTCCAATATATGCATATATATGTATTATACGTGTACAATGTAATATATATATGTGTGTGCGCGTGTGTATTCGCTCGTGTGTGTCTCTCTACATATAGCCACAAAGTATTCTCAAAATTTTCTAAGATTTTCGTTCGTTCAGCAACTCTTTTTCTGATTCTTCATTCCTGCATTGTTCTTTCATTGCAATGATTAATCGATAGATGCAGTTTACCCGAAATGTTTTCTTAAAATACGAACTACAAAAGCGTGTATAAAAGACAGTTAATGGTTTGCCAGTTGTAGCTAAAAAAATTATTACTTCATGCACATTTACAGAGGAGACTATCGTTGTATTATACTATGTATCATATAACGATTAGATGATTTACTAGTGGTGGGAACTAAATGGAAGCTACTTGTTGTTGTAGGGAAAAATTACTATTTTTATTACTGCCAAATCATGCAATCAAATAAGTTCAAATTTCAGTAACTTGCAGTATTTGCACTCCCTTTTATACAATTACCGTTTAAATTAAAATTGTACAGATTTGAATAACGAAATAACTATTCCCAATTTTAATACTTCCGCACATACCTTAAAAAAAAAAGAATGAGAAGAAAGTACATGTTCGTTGCAATAATAAGTATTTATATTTTGAAGTTTTAACGATTACCAGCTATTACGAATCTCTACAAGTAAATTAGGCTGTAAGAATAATAGATGTAAGTTGCATTATTTATTAGAGAATGAGAAAAGTGCCTCTACAATAACAAGTAGCATTGATAGGAATTTGTATATATCATGTTCGTGTTTTTCTACATTTTGTTACATTTTTTTTTAACTACTTAATATAGATAAGTTGTAAATATGCGCAACATTTCTGCAAGATTAAAGCGTCCAAATGTATTTACTAAATGTATAATTTTCCTGGGGCCATGAAACAGCCTCTGCAGAACATATCGGTGCATTACTAGTAGTGTCAAATAATATAACTCAACCACCCTTTATTTGTATGTCTATATCGTGTAAAAATTCGAATAATCCTGGTGGTGCATTTTCGTTCAATGTATTATAGTTTTCCTCGAGAACAAAATAAGTTACAAAAAATTAAAAATATTAAAACTAAACGAAATTTAAAGTAATATTAAATGTTACTACCTGTAAATGCGCCACGATGCTTATTCAAGAAGGAAAAAATAAATTTATTACCATTTCTTCTTTTAAGAAAAATTTATTGAACGTTTTCTCCTAATTTTGTACATACGTATTTGCGTAATTTAACTTTAGACAATTTATTAGTTTACTACAAATACTAACAAAATTTAAGACGCGTATACTTGTTACAAAACTAATAACAAGAAAAGGGTTGCTTGCAAAAAGTGTGGAATGCTCTTTTATTTAAGACGAGTTGTAGAAGTAAGAGTGAAATATGTTCAGCGCAAAAGATTACAAGAATTTTGCAAGCAATCGAAGAATCACAGCATTGCCTTATCACGGTGACTCTGGAAAGCACCTGACTGATAAAGAAATTTTAGCTAGTCTTTTAATTGTTGGTACACATTTATGTATTGCTTGTTGCCAAGGGATAACGAAATCACTTTCACCAGATATTACATGGATTGAATGGTCTTTTTATTAAGTCTTTGGCCTATTATCGACAGTCGTAATTTTATACATAGATTGTACAGAATTGTTTAAAAATCGAGAATAAACATGAAAGTAGAAGTCAGATTGAATAACAATTTGTTTATAATTCCTGTATTAGTTTTGCTTTATCATCTTAGATTTACATTTGCTAATTAATAATATTGTTAACCCTGTTGCATAATGTACGCCAAATGGATTTTAAACGAATTAATTTCGTCAACTGTATTGTAATGAGAAATTTGTAAATAGCGATAGACGATTGTACAAAAAATGAGTTCCTTGAAATACAGTTCAGTTCGAATACTAGGCTTAATTTAATAAGTACAGATAGCGTCATGAAATCTTAAATTGAAAAGGGCAGTGAACATTAATTAAAATAACATATTGTGCTATGTAATATACAATTCATTTGAAGAATCATTTTATAAACGAGTTATCGTACTATTAAAACATGTAATATATAATATGCATATAATGCATACAATATACATTATTAACAGTTTATAAAGTAATTAACAGGTTACTATTATTATAGAAATTATAAATATCGAATAAAGATGTTATCTTTTTTGATATTTCAATCTAATTTTTATCTTCGCCCTCATCGAAGAAGAGCCTTGGAGCTTTAGACTTATACCGAAAAAAGTCTAACATAGTTTTTTTACATAAAATCATTTTACGCTTAACGTTTAGGTCATGTAATTGTCACAAGACATTATTTCCTACATAATATTATTGCTTGTTGAAGTAGAATTCCATAGCACTACACAACCCAGAGGGATATATGTAAAATATATGTTTAAACTTCCCTTTTATCATTTTCAGAATTTAAAGGTGTATTAGTAAGTTTCTGTATTAAATTTTCTATGATGTCCAAGTCGGTTAGTCCTACGATTTTGTCGACCACCAATCCGCTTGAAATCGCAATGATGGCTGGTACAGCTTTCACTTCGAAGATGTGTACTAATTCAGGGTTTGATTCTAAATTTACAATGGCAAGATCTAATTTATCCATTGGTCCTATGAGTTCTATTAATTTGGGCGTGAGTATTTTACAAGGATCGCACCATTCAGCATGAAAATTTACAATAACAGGTACAGAACTATTCATCACCTTGCTAACAAATTCACTATTGTTATTTATCTCGAATTGTTTGTTCTTCTGATACGACGACGAAATATGTCTCCTTAAAAGCGAAGAAACTTTACTGGTATTACGCAACATTTTGTATAAGCCCTTAAATGTTTTCTACACAACAAAGTAAATAAACGATAGGAAATATAAATAAGATTAAAATAATGTCTTGTAGTTATTGGGCATAAATTACAAAATATGTAATTTATAATAGCAGATTCTGAAAATTGATAAAAGTGATACTAAGATTAGTCCTTTAATCTAGGATTCTCTTTAATTAATATAATGAACAAATACCTACCATAAATATTTAAAAAGTCCAATTAGTCACACGAGTTGGTCGGACAGAGTTTACTATCCCCAGTTTAATGTAACCCATTAAACCGATTACAGTAGATATTATCAATAATACCAATAGCAAGATACGCCAGATATATAAATGATCATATATCTGCAACAGTTATAAAGTTATTTAAAATCACATAGACAGTGCATTGAAATAAATTGAAAATACATTGCAATATTGCAACATAATTTTTTTGTACCTTCTTATCAGCAGTACTGGGTTTGTCTGATTCCCTTGGCAACGCAATTAAAATTATTGTGAGTACACTAACAATTAGTACAGTGACGGTACCAATCCTCCTTTCAATCCTTAAAGAGATAATAAATACTGACAATGCCAAAATCCAAAGCACCAAAATAATAAACAGTCCTATACCCACGCCGAATACCAAATTGGTCATACCACTAAAAATAAGAAAATGATTAATGTATTTAAATGTAATACAGGTGTAAGTCTATTTACATAGTAATTCTTTTAAAACCAACAAACATTAGTTACATGAATTACTTATTTGCAAAAGGTACTGCAAAATTCTTCATTGCATATTGTGTATAAAAAATTGACGAACACGATCGCGGACAACCAATGCAACAATCGTCGCCTTTTAATTATTGCAAATTGTTCCAAACAATTTGGAAAAGCAGCGACTACATTTTAATCGAATATTGTATAAGTTCATTTTAACACAGTGGTTAAATTGATTGAACAAATTATATGCTAATGCATGCACGTACAAGATAAGACTGCTGTTGGCAATCAATAACACGTAATATACTTCATAATTTCAACTTTAATGAACTAATATCATTCATGTCAATATCATTAACTTATTAAATAAACTTCGAAATGACTACTATTAGGTTAGAAATTGTATTCGACAAGTTTTACAGTTTGTCGGCCTGATTGGCGTTTTGATAGTCGATAGTAGTTGTGGAGGAATATCAATAGCGTCAACTATCGATATTTATCGGTACTGAAAATTTACAGCATTGGCAGCAATGGCAGATAAGTCTAGAGATTATTTGAAATAAAAAGATAGAGAAATTGTACAATCTTGTCGAGTGAAGTGAGCAACAAATGTTTAAAATCAAACGTTACCTTCGATGGAACGTTACAAAACATACAACTGTCCAAACTCCATTTCCTATCGTTCTTGCAATTCTAAACAAGTGTTTGTCGTTGTTTTAAATCATGAAACTATGGATTGAAGTTATATTAGAATGGGTAAGTACTACTTTGACAGAATTATAGATATTTAAATAAATCATTGTCCCAAACTCAATTGCATTGCGAGCACTCGAGTACAATAAGTATAACTTTTATTGTTACGTTCTTATATACGCTGACATAACGCTTCAATTGTAATTATTAATACGCATGTTTAAATTGCACAAATGTAGCACAAATAAAAAATGTATAACATGCTATTGTTTACAGCTAAACTGTCTAGATATACTGGAAACGAATGTTAAGGACTTGAAAGAACTGGACGATGGAAAGCTTTACAGGAAACTAATAGAACTGTTGTAAGTAATTTTGTATTTGTTTATCCTTTTAATAGGCCATTGCGTGAAGCGTAAAAAAGGAAATAAGTAATAGAGGTATGCATACAATGTTCGTTCTGGTGAAGTAAACAAATATCATTACAAATCGCATTTTTCTTTGTAGTTCATGGGATGGTGGCAAGAATATTTTAGAAACGGAGAATATTATTGTAAAATTCATACAAGGTATGTGAACACATAATTAATGTTATGTATGCGATCTAATTGTTTTGAAAAGTTATATTATACATTTCTGGTATATATTTTATACAGATGAGTACCCAGAGTATGAATTTGATCATAAAGATTTGGCGAAAATGGAACATGTGTATATTGCATCTCTATTCTTATTGCACGTATCTCAAGTACCATTATTTTACCGACCAATGTGTATTAAACTGCAACATGAAACGCAGCTCAAAATTAAAGCGTTTCTTGAATTGATTATGCCCCATGGGAAAAATGTAAATAGGCAAATGTTGAGAAGTATAATTTCCGAATTGGAAAATGACGTACCAAAAACACCTGTAACGCCGAAAACAGGAACTCTAAAGGACTTCTTTAACTCTCCCATAGCTAGGTCAGCACATAGTTATAAATTGCTAAGCGAAAGATGCAAGGAATTGAGGGCGTTAAAAACAGAACTGGAAGTTGAAAGATTCGAAAAAGCGGATTTACAAGAAGACTTGCGAATCCAGCAGAACAAAGTACAAAATCTACAAAAAAAGTTGCAAGAAAAGACGACAGAAATAAAAGCCCTACGCGACGAAAGAATGAGACCAAGAACTCCCCAATCTTGTAAGAAAGGTAGAGATACGAGGGAATTTGAACGAAGTTATAAAAGGGAGATAGATCGTTTGGAGGATCAATTAATGCAAAAACAATGCGAAATAGATGAACTTGAAGCAGATAATGATACGCTGACTAAGAAATTAACAGGCATAGGAAAACAGTGTGCATATTTCAAAGACAAACTAGAAGCTTGTGAAAAGACATTGGAGCATTTGCAAACGCAAGGAGAAATTAAAGACAGAGAACTGGTAAATCTAAGAATGACCAATGAAGAATTACGTACTCATTTGAAGGAACTTAGCAAAACGGCAATTGAAGAGCAAAGTTTTGAAATGGATGGAGTCGCGCCCCTGAATCCGCCTTCATCACCTTTCAACAATAGTGAAGCTTTAAGTTCTGTAATTGATATCCAATTGCAAGACGCAAAAGCAGAATCTGCTTTGCTAAAAACTCAGCTTGATACTTCGAATAAAAAATTGGAATCTCTAAGTAAGGAACATGAAGATACGAAGCAACTTTTAAAAGAAAAGATACAAATGTTGCAGAGTGCAGAAGCTCGACTAAATAATACCCTAAGCAAGCTATCTGGCAAAATTGAAGCATTGGAGAAAGAAAAACAGTCGGTGGTGAAGCAAAATAAAGACTTGGAAGTTTTGTGCGCATCGCAAAAGGAATCTCTATTGCATGTCGAAGAATCCAATAATGCTTTGAATTTGGAAATAAATACTATGAAGGAAGAAGTTAAAGGCTTGAAAGAATCCTTGCACGATAAAGATACGAATAATGTTCAACTGAATGATGAGCTTGTAGAAGTTAAATCGCAAGTGGAAGAAAATCTTAAATGTATTCAAATTATAAAAGACCAAAATAATTCGTACAAAGCTTCCATTGATTCGTATAATAAAAATCTGAAAGAGATTATACTAAATAATTCTAAAGCGAATTATACTGGCGACAATAATTTGGACAACAAACCGACCACTCAACTCATTGAACATGTTCAAACAATATTATCCGATTATGATAAAAAGTACTCGGCAAAAAAAGTAGAGTTACTGTCGCTGAAAAATGCAGTGGAGGAATCTAAATCAAAACTAGAAGGTCTTCGATCGCTAGTATCTCAAGTGGCAGAGAGAGATACGCAAAATGTTATGGAGATTTCAAAACTGAAAGAAATTATTTCACAAGATGCAGACAAAATTAAACAATATTCCGAGGAAATTTTGTGTTTAAAACAAGTTGAACTTGAAAAACAGTCCTTGGAGAAAGACCTGTGTTTGCATAAAGAAGAAGCGAATAAAAATCGTTCTATTCTACAAGCCTCTGCAATATGCATAAAAACACTAAAACGGGAGATGCAAGCTTTGATAAGTGAATATTATTCCATAAAGAAAGACATACTAAATCGGATAAATGAGTACCAAAAATGGGATAAAGAAACTCATAAAAATATTTTGAATGCTAATAACATACTATTTACTAATTATACCGAAGAACGACGTTGCAGAAATCAACTTGAAAATGAGCTTGCTGATAATAAAAATAAATTGAGGGATATTAAAAACTTCAATAATACATTGGAAAATGATTTAATAAATAATAAAGAAGTGATAAGCAATTTAGAGGCAGAGTTAATAAATACTAAAGAAAAGTTAGCGGAATACGGACGGAAATTGGAAGAACTTGAGGAGACAAAAGAGAAATATGAAAAACGGTATCAAAATCTTAAGATAGAAAATGGAAAAGTTCTACTAGATTTAAAAGATGCGAACGATAAACTTGAAGATACTCGACAAGAAATATGTAGCGTGTCTAATGAATTGAAATTTAAAGATGAGAGAATTGAAAATCTGATTGCGGAAATTAGTTCACTGAAATTGGAAAAAGAACATACGAAGAATTTACAAATGGGCGTGGAGTCCGAGAGGAAGAATTTTATAAAAGAATTGGAAGCAAAGCTACTAGAAAAACAACGTCAATTGCATGAACTAAATATCGAAGTTAAATTAAAACAGGAAACATTGGAAGTCGTGCAAGAGAAATATGAAAAATTAACAAAAGAGACGATTGCTTCTGAGTTGAAATTAAAAGAAGTGATTATTAATCTGCAGGAAGTAAGAACTAATCAGGACGCAGTATTAAAAACGCAAGAGAAAGCTTTGAAAGAGAAATGTTCACAATTAGACTTGTTACATAAAGAATTCAGTGAATGTAAAGCAGTCCTTTGCAAACAGCTCGAAGAAGAAAGACTGCTAAGTCAAAATCTACAAAGCACGAATTCAGTGTTACAAATACAATCGTACAAACAAACGAAAACGATAGAGGAGTTGCAAGAAACGTTGAAAAAAGAAAGGGATGAACTTGCTAAAAGCAAAGAGTACTGTAAAGCTGAAGATACAAGGAAGTTGGCAATTGAGCAAGTCTGCGAAAAATTGGAGTGCTCGATAAACGATTTAAAATCTACCATTGTAGAAACTTGTCCGAAGAATGAAAACTTCTATACCGATGTGATATACGATATATCCGGCATAAATGCTAATAGTAAAATGGAGAATATTTTAAAAATTGTACGAACATCTATTAATGAAGTGAATACATCTCGTAAATTAATTTTATATCTCTCTGATGTTAATGTAAACTTAAACGAAATTATAGAAAATCAAAAAGTAATTGTAGATAGCTATGCTGCAAAATGCGAAGAAGTAAAAACATTAAAAACTGAAGTACAAGAATTGAACAATTTGGAAGAGAAGAATAAGGAACATATTAATGCCCTAATTCTGCATAAAGAATCTTTGAAAAGTTGTTTGCAAAATATTGTGAAATCAAGAGATGATTTAGACAAGTCTTTACACAAATTACAGCAGAAATGGGATAGATTATTATCCAAGTCTCATAGTACCTTCATGATGGATAAATCCTTGTGCGATGAGTTAAAGCAAATACAAATGAAAAAATCGTATCTGGAGAATGCATTGGTCAAACATCACGCTCGTCATTTTCAAAATATAATACCTATACAGAATATTTTATGGGTAAAATTCTTGTGGTCTGAGCAAATCTTGAAGAATACTTATCTAAACACATCAACCAAAGGACAAATATCAGATATATCTTCGGATGTTTTTTCTGATGATAAAATGGTAATTGAATCGGAATTAAATAAAAATACAGTACTGGAAAAAGATATTACGAAACTTCAGGATGAAATAGACGATTTTTCAGATTTAGTCGCCTCCTTTGAAGCTAATGTTAAATCCAATGAAATACAACTTCAATCTGAATCGGAGAAGAAGCTGCAGTTGCAGATCAATGAGCTAACGGTAGATAAAAATGATTTGGAAGGTAAATTAAACTGTGCACAAATAAAAAATACGAAATTGGAAGAGGACATTGATGAACTGAAGACAAAGATACAGGATGTGAAAGCAACATCATTGAAGGAGGTGGAAGATTTGAAGAAAGAATTGGGGCAATTAAAAGAAGAGAATGTAAAGATCCAAGAAGAAAAGATCGAATTAAGTAAACGACCAAAGAAAGAGGACGTCGATAAACAGTTGAAAGAAATTTACGATAAATATAAAGTTAAATTAGATGAAATTAAGCAAAATATGGTAGGCACATTAATATATTTTATTTTAGCAATCATTATGATTCGCTTACTTCTGTAACAACACATTACAGAAAACAGCGTATAATGAGCAAATAGCAAAGCTAAACAAAGAACAAGAACAATGCATACAGGAAAGATTGGAATCACTTCAAAGAAAAATGGAACAACAGTGTCGCAAACAGGCAGAAGAATTAAGTAAATACAAGGCACACGTTGCTGGAATGAGCAATCAAATTTGGAACGTTGGCGAGAAGCTGATAAGTGAACGTCAAGAAAAAGAAAAATTGCAGAAGGAATTAAGCGAACTAAAAGCTAAATATCAATGTTTGGAGCAGAAAACGATCTCTCCAGTGGAATATAGGACTAGTACCAAGTAAGATTAATGTTACAACAAATAATTCAGTAAAAATTAATGCTGTTCTTTCTAGCTACTTTGCAGATATTGTTTAAAACTATTTTTCAGGTATGAAAAGAGAAATTTGTTACAAGGAAGTAAAGAAAGTTTGCATAAAGTGGCTGTTATACAAGAGAGAGCAACATACGAAAGGAGATGCAGTATTAGAAGTATACAAACAATGGGTAATGCATTTAATGCGGAAGACGAGGAGGGAGAAGTATTTGATAATATTTATCTAGGTAAATAAAAATTTTCGAGAGGTTCAAACCTGAGGTTTTAATTGTTACAAATTCTTATAAATGTATTTATTAAATAATTTATTAGCGGATATGAAAGACGGTAATTCTTCGTGCAGCACCGACACGGATAGATTGTCTATTTTAAAAAAGCGAAACGCACTTTGCAAACCGCATCTAAAATCTTCTTACCCCGCTGAAATGCAATTTCATCCTCTTCCTTTCACAGAGGAAGAAATTAAAGTAAGTGACTTTATAGCTTATTAAATTTACTCGCTCGTGTATGTACATAACATTGCTTTTAATTTAATTCTAGGCAGGCTCAACAGCGGATGATATATTCAATGATAGTTTAAGTCAAAGCTTACTTCCTGAACAGAAAATTAAGAAAAAAGACAGAACTCAGGTATGCGTACCTTTAAACAGAAATTCGTAGTTTTCTAGAGTAAAAATATTGGACTTGTACTGAAATAACATTTTTAAACTTTCATTATTTTTACAGACATCGTATAAAAAACCTGGCCCTCCTACTCCCAGCAAAAATGGGGGAAGATTATCATTGCAGGTAAGTACTAAATGGCAGCAACGCATTTAACTAAAAGGTAGAGATTATTCAAAGAAATCTTATCACATATTTAAAAAAATTAAAGGGTAATGAACTAAAAAGTCCGAATTCGAGAATACTAAAAGAAAGAAACAAGGATAGGGCAACAACCACGCCACGCACATTGAGGAATTTATTCATTTCAAGACGCCAAGACGAAGTAAGTTCTCAATTTTATGTTTTCCATGTTGGATGATATTAAAGAGGTAAAACATTTTGTAAGCTATACATATACAAATTCGTTTCCTTCTTTTTTAGAATGCTGCAGTTACACCAAGGGGACGTAGAAGAAGCAGCATATTTCGAAAACATCGTGGCACAAATGACAGATAAATATTATCACGTACGTAATACGATATGCTTACTAACAATAATCATTGCAATTGTAAAAAGGGATGCATTTTTTAAGTTTCTCTCTCCTCAGAGTAAGTAATGATTGTATAGACCACAAGTAGAATAATAAGCACATGGTATACAAAATGTACATATCTACCTTTCGTATGTTATAATCATTTATTTAGACAATAGTTAAATAACTTTACATTAACAATAATGATAAAAAAAGTTTTATGAGTACAAAAACACTGATATCGTAAAGTGCAGTATTTAATATGAATTCGAGAGATGATATCTGTTTTTAAATAACAAAAATAATATTCTAGTAGAATTATTAAAACGTGGTATCTTCGTAACCGAGAACTCAAAAATGAACTTCGTTTTTTTACATATATATTGTGTACATAGCCGATTCAATAAGTCCTAGTGTTATTATCTAAAACTTACTGAACATGCCACGTGAATTATAAATGTATCACAAAACATCTCTAGCTTGGACAATTCTTTTTTTTTTTTAATGCAATATATTCATTCCTATTCACTTCTTCATTCGGAATCGGATTCCTAGAAGAAAAGATTATATTACTTTTATAGATGAAATAAGAAGTTTTATTCTATGTAACGTAACTTAGTGCGGAATGATGAACAGATAGAGTTAAGAATTTTAGCTTTGTGCCATAATTTCATATTACTAAAATGACAACTCAATTGAAGTTTTAAAATCAGGAACTTTTGTTAATGCTTTACTGGCTGTTATAGTAAAGCAAAATTTGTATTCGAAGTTTAAAAAAAAAGGTATAGAACTATAAAATTATTGTAATTTACCATATATTGCCCCTCTACGTAACGACCAGAATTTCTAGACGTCCTTCTCAATTCTCTTGTTTCCATGTTATCTTGACTTCTTCGTCTAAAAAGAAAAGAGTGTTACAATAGAATAAGGAAACACTTGCCTTTGCAAAGCTAAAGATTGGATACTCACGACCTGGACTGAATTTGTAACGTTTTAAGTTTATTATCTATGTCTTGAGAAGGACTGGTCGATGCATCTTCAATCATCGCTGATGGGGATGTCTGCATCTGTGAAGATTCGTTGGTTTCATAAAATCCAGCTGTTCTAGATCCACGAGTTATTGATACTTTAGTAATGGGTAATCTGAAATAAAGATTCAAGCTAATGGCACTACAACTGATACATAGCATTCAACTTTGTTTTATGAGCATCAGTTATTTTTAGTCAGATGAAATGATTTTATACTTTTGGACTAAACATTTGACGGCATTACTAATGTTTTTTTTTTATGGATTGAAACATGTTACTCACGGATGTTTCCTTGGTCCGCGTTTCTTCTTGTGTTTACTGAAAGAAAAAGTTTTTATTGATGGAAATACGTTGACACTAGTCTCATAAATAAAGGGACAAAAATTTATATTTTAGTAATATCGTACTTTTCGCATTCATATACCCGTATGATCATAAATGTATGCATATATGACAAAATTTCACATGACGTACATACATGTAAAATGCATTCGGTAACTACATCCGAAGAAACGATAAAGAATGCAAATAAAGTACGCAGAATTAACCCAAGTATTGAATGCCTGAAACTATTTCTACAACATTAAAGTGATTATAGAGAACGGCGTGTTAGGAAAAAATGGCAAAATATAAAATATCGGTGTTCAGCAGGAAATGTGAAGCAATGGGTTAATTCTGTCACATTTCCTGCTAATTATAACATCGCTCATTCGCTATGAATTTAAAATTTTGATAAACGCAGGATCGGGGAGCTCATGAGGGAGAAGAGGGTCTTATTTTAATTAATATCACATGTTCATTGTATCTATCACCAATTTGTATATTATCAATATATAAACAGAATACAAAGCATTTTAAACTTACTTGGTTTTTAAGTTCTTAGGCTCGACAGAACACACATCGTTCTCTATTTAAATCTATTCTCAGGTGGTCGAAAAACCATCTCTTTTGATATCATTCTGCATTTTTAATTGATTCTCCTTATACTAGCTTATAGAAGGCCAGTTGGCTTTAGTAAGCAAAAGTAGGCATCAAATGTAACAGATTTCATCAATTCCTTACGTAGTATTTGTCTTTATTTTTACATAATTAGATTTGCGTTTGATATTCAATGTGATATTTCGACAATATTACACGCAACTCCTTACACTAGTCTAAAACTTGTTTTTAAAACAGGAATCAGAATAATGATAATAATAAGTCTCATTAATCCTCAGAGAATTTTTGCCCCTTACATAATTATATAATACATTATAGATTTTGCTAAAAAATACTAAGTCTTAGCTTGAATAACGATCAGGTAGCCTGCAACAAGCGATTCGTAAAAAGATTACTACTCATGCAAACACAACAGATTTATGAATCACATAGAGATACCAACGATAATAGGTACTTTTTAATATATTAAGCACAAGCATGCAGTTAAATGATAAATAAGTAAAAGATAGTGTGTAGAAGGAACATTTTATTTTTGTGTTTGATGTTTAAAAAAAAAATGCTTCAAATAGCACATACAGAAGAATGATTAAAATATCGGTTCGTTTAAGATACTGCATTCTGAATTATTAATATTTTCGTTCGAAACATTGTTCATAATTGATAAAATTGTTTTACAACTCTTTTCATGTTTGATTTAGAGTAGGTTTTTCGCTCTCAAATTTTTCCCAGTAAATACGACATTATAATACACATAGTAATACATTTCAGCAAAGTAGAATAGCAGCACAAAAATGAAATACGATCGAGAAAAAGATACTTCTACTATAGCAATTACACTACGTATAGTATAGATTCAAGCACCTATTACTAGGTCACTGTAATGCTAAAGAAAACGGTGAAAGAAATTGTGCACAATGCATGTGCATCAAAAACTACATAAGCGTGTAAATCTAGTAATAGCCAAGTTTGCATTATTCTCTATAACTATTTAAAATGTTTCCAAATAGCATTAAGTTCTATATAAGAAGCAAAGAAGCGTGTTGCATTTAAATGCACATGTACAAAAATTACGGATCAATTCCATGATCTTCCATTCAGAATTATTATGATGAGCGATAACTTGAAAATATGCATGATTTACTACTATAATTATTTTAATAAATAAATTATAAAAAATATGTTACTCTACGTTAGATTTGATGTGGACACCTAACTCACCCAGAAAATTCATGATCAGAACCTTCTTCAGGCTCATCTGCTTCTTCTTCTTCTGTAAACATTAGTAATCGTAAAATACGTAAGTTAGACATATAAATTTTCTTGCAATTGTCAGTTAAAACATAATACGTTTATTAACGTACCAGCTAAATGGTCCTTTTTACGCCTCGTGTATGCACGTTTACTTGTTACTGGAACTTGATCCGTTTCGCCGTGCAATAAGCTGTTCCTGTACAAAAGTAAAGGTTGCCAATCCTCTCCCCGAGATGATGGCATTCCAGCTTGTAATCTCCTATCAAGGAAATTGAGTCTGCAAAACAAACGTGCGTACAATCGTTTATTTGAATTTTACTAAAATAAATACCCACGAAATGTATTAATAGAAAAATTATACATGTAATAACTATACGTACACAACTCGCTTGTCTTGTTTAAGAAGCTTATTCGTGAATTCGGATAAAATTTCAAGGTAGGATAAATTAGGCGGAGGTCCTGTGGGATCCAATTCGATGCCGTCTGGAGGTGTGATTGCGAAGAGAACACCCGCTCGATGTAAAGCCGTGATTGCCTCACGATTTTTCACCGCATCCAGGCCAAATGACAATGCAAATCGCTTTGCAAGTTCCTGAAAATATTAATAATGATAGATATTTCTGGCGTTACTCGACTTTGTCACTTTTCCAATTCTGAAGGTCTGATAAATATATACAAACCTTAATAGCAGTAAACTCTTCGCTATTTCTATTGACTTTGCCCTTGTCAGCAATTATTTCATTGTACAAAACGTTCAAACTATGCTGCATGGTTAACGCACAGTTGGTTTTATTGATGTCCCTCGCTTTCCCCAGCGTGGTTTTAATAATGTCACCGTAATCATTGTAATATTTTACATAATGTTTGAATACATCAGCTGCTGCCTTTGTAGGTATCATATTATATACAATTAATTTGCAGTAACTGGCCAAGAAATTTCTCCTTTTGTGCAATTCTTCGATCTTTGAATGTTCGTCATGTTCGTCTATATAGATATGTGCAGATTTTCATTAGTACATTATTACACAAGAAATATTCTACAGTTCAATATTAACATACCATCCTCCTCTTCGACAAATACATATTCCTGTATGAAACGATTAAGCATATTTTGCATCGCTTGGTCGGGTTCGTATACTAATTGATGCATTAAGGGGTTCGAATGAGTTGACAATTGATTACAAAACAGTACCAACAAGTCACATATCGTGTTGTATGCTTCCTCCCTTAGAATCGGTGGAGATGGCTATAATGATATTAACAAATTGTATGTATTAATCCCATATCAATGAAAATCATAGTTGCGCAGAAGTAAAAGCTATATAATTACAGCGCTGTTTACATCGCCGCTAACAAAGTGGCGCATAGAACCCATGAAGGAATGCAAACGTTCTTTCAATTGTCGGCATTCGTCTTCACCCCGATTTCCAGAATCCACTGCCTCCATCAGGTGATTCTGTCCCCATAAAATTGCGAAGTAGCATGCACTTATGCAATACTTCACGGCTTCGTGCGGTAAACATCTGTAACAATATATATATTTCAAAATCATGGTAATTTGCATATAATCTGCATTCAGCGGAAATATGAAATGTTAGTACTTGGATGGATCTTTCGCGTCTTCGATATCTTTGTACAAAGAATCCCATATACCCCACGGATTCATATTATGACAAGAGTAAAATATGGAAACTTTCTTCAAAGATTGAACGACATTAAACGTCTCATCTTCATCTGGTTCTTCATCCCCTTCTATCAAGTTTCTATATTCATCGATGGCTTCTTTATATTTATTTACAATAGAGTCGATTAACGTCGAACGTGCCACATCACACCTGCGTAAAAGTACTTTCAGATATATGATATTCCTTTTTAGAATGCTTTATGTGCAGAATCATGAATCCTTACCGGGTGAAAATAGCATGTCCCTCGACACACATATGTTCCAAAGTCTTTGCGGCTGTATCCAAAACCTCTGTATCATGCATCTTCTCCACAATCGTATGAATTTTATTTAATAACGAATCCAAATTCTGCTCCTGTCGGGACTTCGTATAAATATCCAAATCGAAATACTGTGGAATGGCAAGTAAATTCGCAAGCTTCTCAGGGTCCGCCCTATATTTATCAAGTAAAAGGGGTAACGTTTGTATAAAATGTTCGGTCAATCTTTGCTTGTCATCGTGAACTTGTTTCAATTCTTTTGCCGATAAAATTTTTCTAGTTGGTCCCCGACCAACTGGAGCTTCACCTGTTTTTCAAAATTAGTGTAAGTTTATGTTACTTCTGATACTTTTATGGAAAGAAAGACTTACCTGTAGCAGCCTGTTTTATACAACAAACCATCAATTCGATCAAAGAAGTCTCTTTTTGATTGTCCAAAGCTTCTTCCTCGGGTCCGGCTTCTTCTAATAATAAGTCCGTCATGCATTCCCAATCTTTCATCATTTGATTCGTTTCAATTAAAGAATCTACCAGATATGCTCCGTGTTCGTGAAGCTCTGATTCAATGAAGAATAGGACGAGATCTCGGATGAGCGGAGTATTTGGCAAACGCTTTTTACCGCGTTTAGTCTTTACACCTGCTACTGCTTCATCGTCCGGACGAAATAGACGTTCGTTTAAAAATTCACCGGCTGCCTGTGCAACAGCACGATGAGACGAATAAACAAGTTCATACACGTGTTCGCAATCTTTGTCGGTAAGAATTTCTCCGTGATGCTTTAGAATCGAAATGACAAGCTTCACAGCTTGTACTGCAACATCGTATTCTTTATCCAATGTCATTGCAACTATTCTATCTTTGAATTTGCTTGTAAAAAGCTCCAGTTTAGTTTTTAATTCTTCCGACGCGTATAGAGGTTGCAATGCTTGCAAACACTTTAAACGTACTTCGCCAACTTTGTCATGCAATGTCCAACCTGATAAATTACAATGCATTTATGTAGATACAGGACGATATGTAAAAGTTAGTAATACCAATAATATATATTATATTCACCTATGTATTTTAGATAGGAATCGTCTAAAAAGTTTTGATGAAATTTTTTCATCCAGACCCCTATCTCTGCCATACAAATCGCGCGTATTTCTGGCAACGTATCTCTGTAACGATGCACAAAGACGGATTTAAACATATACGTTAGCATATTTTTGATTTCGTCCATATTCTCCTCGAGTTCCTTTCGTTTAGCCATCAACGATTCTAATCTGTCCGCTGCTCTCTTCTCTCTAGCTTTTTGCCTTTCAGCTTCGTACTGTCGTTGCGTGTTATCCAAATTTATCGATACAGTCAGAGCAACGTCTACCAAAGCTGTCATTAGTTTCATTGCTGTATCCAATGAAAACTTCATGTTAGTAATACTTTAAATACATCAACGTGAATTAACATAAAAGTGTATCTCACCGGCTAATGTAGCGGTATGTCTGAAAGCTCTCACTTGAGAGTCAGACAGGCCAGTTAACAATGAAATTACGTTGTCCATTAAAAATTGATCATAAATTATTGAATACTGACACTGCCGAACTAAAATCTGAACAAATTCACAGAAATTTGCGCGGAATTTCTTCCACTGTTGCCCAGTCATTATTAACGGATATTCTCCACTCTCCTATGCAGCAAAGTATTTATTATGAAATAAGTAGATTCAATACTTAACTATTACGCTATTGTTAACTTACTTCATCAAATTCTTCAGTCATTTTACGTATTATTGCTACGTGTTCCATTGTTGCTTGCATCTCAGGTGTAATACGGCCTTTACATCCACTCGCATTAATGAAAAATTGCATTAACATGAGAAGTGCGTTTTCCCTGTTAATTTTGTATTTTTCTATCCAATCGTCAACGATATTCTACAAACAAAAGACAACTGTATATTGATTTATATGATACCCCAATAAATTTCTGTAATGCTAGATTATTAAACCAAATTTATGTACTGTTAACGAAGATCGATTGTTTCTAATGACGTAATAAAGACTAGCTTCATCCTCTAAACTGTGCGAGTGATGTGCCCGTTTCCCACGTCCACGACCACCACCACCCCTACCTCTGTTACTTTGCGTCGGAATGTAATCTGTATCTATCTCTTTATACTTTGGTTGCTGTATCTGTCCGCCTACAAAGAACAACCGTTTAACAAAGCATAACAAAATGAATATCGTTACGGATCATACCACGTAATCTAGCACGCGTGTTCCTTGTGATCCTCATGTTGGTCGGAGTAGCTGGCGTCATAGGTTGCTCAAATTGAGACTGACTCTCGAAAGCAGTCTGTTCTTGATATTGTGGCTGTGTTGTTCCCGGAGAACTGTAGCTCTCGGATGAGTAATGTTCAGGTCTAACCAAATGTAATACATTGTGAGAAGGTAGTTCAAACTTTTGGAAATTATTACTTGTTTTCATTGCAATTAGGTCAGCCGTTTAAAGCTAACATATAAGGGTAGAAAATTTTAATTAGGATGTACAAAATTCTTTTACGTTGGATTATGTATTGGCGTCTGGGGTGTTTGACTATATGGAGCATAAGTAGAGAAAGATTCGTTCGCTTCGCCTCCTAGATTATCATTCATGGGTGTCATCGGAGTCATTGGTGCTTCATACTCTGGAGGCACTGGATCGTCCATCCGTATTCGTTTACCACCTCTTCTGTGCATCATTTTGAAGCTGCTCTTTTACTACTATCCCTAAAAGAATAGGCAACGTTCATTTTGCGACCGAGAAAAAATCATTTCTTTCATCTGAGAAAAATACCGCCAAATATCGTTACATGGCAGCAGTATACAAACAAGTAAAATTTCGATTCAGTTCAAACCTCTAAAAAGTTCCCCGACAAAGGCGGGGATTAGGGACGATAACAAAGCCTTACGTTCCTATAGTTTATATCCATGCATTTAATCGAAATGTTTATTATTTCGTGAAAAACTGATAGAACGCATTAATACAATTCTTCAAATAACCCCGGCTTCTTACGAGTATCAGCAGTTTGTCTTATGATGCACGCAACTGCGCACCAATAAACATGGTTATTGGTCGCTTGTCAAAAATGGAAAATTATGTGGACCAATGAGAAAAATTCAATTTATCTTATTCAGGCTTTTGATTTATACTCCACAGATAAATCTTTAAATTTCATAATATTTCATAGGGGAGAAAAATATTTTCTGTATTATTTATTATTAATCAGATATATTCAAATAGGTTGAACATACTTCGTTAGCCAATAACAATTATAAATTGTATATTGGGAAGGATTAACAAAGACATATTTTAAATGAACAAATTGTTTATAGAAAAAACATGTTACTCTTTCTGAAATAACATGGAATGTAAAGACAATAAATTTTCCTTATTTTATGTGAAATTTCAAGGCCTGTAAAATGCACCGGCGACAGTCTATCTGTATTATCTCTATAGCGAAATAGTCCATGGTTAACAGGCTTTGTGTGGGGATGGGAGGCGTGACTAGAGATAAAGTTATCAAATCACGGCAGAGATTCGTCACAAAATATAAACGAAATTTCAAATAGCACTTCATCAAGTCCGACTCTCGAACGTACGTGCTTTCTCTGTGATTTGTTAAAAAAAAAATACAATGGATACGTATGAAAGTGTATTGCTCGTGAAGTCTGAAGTATTTGTGTTTAAAATACCACCAAGGTCAACGAGCAGGGGTTATCGGTACGATTGATTCTTTTTGACAGCATTCCTCAACAAACACACTTTTCATTTCGCGAAAGAATAACGGTACACGTATAAATTGTTTGTAACTGTTTAAACGACTTCTTTTTGTGTATCGTTCATCTTACTGTTTAATACGTCAGCAAAAGTTGCACCGGAAATTGTCAAAAGTATGATACGAATACTACATCTGGAATGTAATCTGTTTCACTTTTTGAGGAATTTAAGGCTGACAATAATCGATACAATTTTTTATCCTCAATTGTAGTATATTTAAATATGGATACATTTTTGCTCAGTGCAATATACATAGAAACTGGAGTCATCTTTATGAATTAACGATAGTAAACAATAAATAATTTCGATAAATAAAATGCATATTGTATTTTAGAGCAGCAGACTGGAATCTCCAGGAACCAACATGGACCGGGCGTATGCGTCTCGTCTCTCAGGGAAACGCGATTACCATCAAATTGGAAGATAAAGTGACTGGCGAATTATTTGCAAAATGTCCGATCGAACAATATCCAGGCATCGCTGTTGAACCAGTTACAGATTCTTCTCGTTACTTTGTTCTAAGAATTCAGGATGATAACGGACGTACAGCTTTCATCGGTGTTGGATTCTTGGATAGATCCGATAGTTTTGACTTGAATGTTGCCCTACAAGATCATTTTAAATGGCTAAAAAATCAGGAGCAACTAGAGAAAGAAAAGGACGAACCAAAGCAGGAGCTGGATCTCAGATTCAAAGAAGGAGAAACTATAAAAATAAACATGAAAATTACTGTAAGATTATTTAGTTACTGTTTTACGTATTTTTAGAAAAATTTCAGATGAATTATTGGACAATTTGTGATATGCTAATTTGTGTAATACAGAAAAAGGATGGCAGCGAAGCTTCTTCTAAGACAAAGCAACGTACCAATACAAATGTGGGCTTGCCACCTCCTCCAGGTGGTGTAAAAATTGCACCACCACCTGCAAAGACTCCAACATCGTCTCCGGCGCATAAACCTGTTCAGAATCAAAATCAAACAGGCTCCGAATGGGGAGAATTTGCTAGTGCTTCTCAGCAACCTCCAACTCAACAACCGCCGTCAGTGGGGAATGCCAGTTGGGTTCAATTTTAAGTTACAAATTGTATTATAAGTTACAATAGCACTGCTGCAGAATCATAGACTGTACGTGCATATTTTAATTTGTATGTTGCTGCGTATGTAAATGTATCTCAATACATGCATACGCATGGGCATATAAATATCTTTTAAGGGTAATTACTGACAAAGATGTTTCTATGTATATAGCGAATCCAGTAGAATATTCTTAGAATATGATTCTTTTTGCATTGTGGCACATAGCATTTAGTTGCTTTCTCGAAGAATTCGATTATATGTCGAGGGTATTACTATTTTATGAATCGTTGAGTTGAATTAAACTTGTTATCACTCATACTTACTACTGCTTCTATCGCAAATGTTAAAAAAAATGTACATACTACCATTCTTAATTTAAACGAATTATACAAAGAGAAATACTCATATTTTTTATATGAATGGTTATCAAATGAATTTTTCTGTCTTCTCCGAATTATAAGAGGAGAGGAGATTCTTGAGCCATTAAAAGATAGATAGAAACATATTAAATGAACGAAGAATGATCAAAGTTTGTGATGTCCACCTGTAAAGTTCTGTAATATAACGAAAAGTTTTATTATTAATGCAATATTAACTATAAAATGCAGTTTACATATTTTCAGTCTTTTCTATTTGCATGGATGCATTCTTTGTGGAAACCCTTAAAGGAGTATAAATAATAATGTACACAGTTTTGAACTATATTAGTTATCCTATGTTTGTACATAAAAGAGGAATTGTGCAAATGTAAGGCCTAACTTTTGTCTCAGCTTTGATTTTACACTGATAGAACAATGATAAAATAGTATTCCGTCAGTGCTGTGCTATCGCTCAGAATGCAAGATTTTCTTATTATTATTTTTGCATCTTTAACAATCTTACTTCACATTAACCTTGTTAAAAATTTTGCTTGTAGGATAAAGAAAAACTAGAAGCTGTCTGAGAAATTGCATACTAGAATGCATTATTTAAAAATTGAGACAATAGACCATTGTTTGATATCTGGAGCATATATTGTAATATAAAAGTTGAGAAAACATATTCAAAACACAGAAGAATTAATCTGCATTTGGAGTAATGAGGATAAATTTATTACATATCTTTGTTTTCAAAAGTGAGAGGGGGTCATTGTTTCGTGTATATATTAAATATTATCCGAAAGCTATATTCAAAGTAAACGTGTAACTGTAAATTATTTACAGATATAGAAAAGGTTCGTTAGACCCTGTGATTAGAATAAGTAAAATGACTACCTATGTATTCTAATACCATTGTATATTGTAAATGGTGTTAAGTAACGTTGTTAATAATGTCTATGTTAATATTTAACATAGCAACAAAAATATAATTCCGTATATATTACATTCCGATCTTAGATATGGATGTATTATTACATGAACGACATGTATGTACAGTGTGCTTGTTTTATCTGGAAATATGTAAATACGTTGAAAGTTACTGAGGCTTCATGCATTAAAAAAATCCTGCCTTCAAGTGAGATAAGTGCATTAAAAGTAGTGTTCGCCCCCCATTAATACAGCCCTTCAATTTGATGCAATGGAACACTATAACCATCTCGCGGTTAAACAGTGAAACAAATCTTGTCTTGCATAGGAGATAATTGTTTATAATACATAAACCAAAACAGCAATCGTTATGGAGTTTTACTGGTTTGTATCCGAGATTCTTCGCTTTAATTTGAACCCCCATTTATTACAAAATTTTATTTAGAAGCAGAGAAAATCGAATTTCTTTGAAACGCTAATGTTGACTGGATTACAAGATTTGTTTGAATGTTTGACCGCGAGATGGTTATAGCGTTGCAATGCATCAAACTTAAGGGCCGCATTAAGCAGGGGTAGACCCCAATTTTTCAAGACAGAATTCTTTTCATAAATGAGGCCTTAATAACTTTGATGGTATTTACACGTTTCCAGATAAAACGGGCAAACTGTACATACACACAATTTATGCAGGCACTCGAATGTGCGTATCGTTTAGCGCTGTACTTTTGTAGCAAGTGAAAAATATTGTTGCTTTCTATTGTATATTTTCTTTTGTGGTTATAATAAATTGCATAATTATTAATACACTAAGTAATTATTAAAAATCATGTTACAAATAATACTTTGTAGATAGATAAATTATAACAATTGCCGGAAATTTTATACTATCACAAGGTACCGCCTTATTTCCTTAATAAATAATCAACAACGTTTATTTCGAGCAACATTAAGCCGTAAGCTACGCATGGCCATAGCGCGACTAAAATGACGTTGAACTGGACGTTGAAGTTGTCCATTGACAAGACTAGAGTCTTCGTCACATTCTACGCTGCTTAGAACTACTAAAAGTACTCCAAGCACCTGCAACAGTAAATATCATATTGTTTTAAATATGCTTTGAGTACCGTGATCATCTGTTTAATGGAAAGTAATGTTTATGGCTCAATCGCACACTATTGTCTCTATCTTACATACCAAACATATTATTATCAGTAATGTGTAGATATGTATGCTTGCAGCCGGAAGTGATTCCACCTCTCTTAAAGCTTCAGCAGCTTCAGAGAGATCTGGTTTTAATTCCAGAGCATATCGCAAATGCACAGCAGCCTCTTGATAATGGCCATATGCCTGTAAAGAATGGAATAGATATTATAAAGAAAAGTCTTAATAGTATTATCTTAAAAGAGATCCGAAGAATATTTTCTGTACTTTACTCAATGTTATATTGTCTATAGAAACAATAAAATGCAGTTTACACTCAATGCAGTTTTCAAGTTGCATGACAAGTAGAATGTGGTTACTAGTTTTAATTTTTAGCAACCTTGAATATTTGGCCGAGTGTAAGATGCTGTTCCCAAGCATTACGATCTGGAGGCTGAAGTTCCAAAGAACGTCTTGCTAAGTACGTTGCATCATCCAAATATTGTTGAACCAACAACACTCGTGCCAAATTTAACAAAACTTCTGCATTATGCGGCGATACGGCTAGTGCCCTTCTAAAACATTCAATCGATCTTTGTGCATCACCTTTTATTCGCCAAAAATTTCCAATTTGATTGTAAAGTTGTACAGACTTTGGTTTCTAAAACAAATAAAATAAGGCAAATGGTTATATGCTGATTGGTATAATGTATCTTTCCTTGTATACAATGTACATGTCAATAATTATGTTATACCTCTTGTTTTGCTTTTATCAAACGTTTCTCTAATAAATCGATATCAACATCTATAGTTTTACCGCCATTCTTCTTAAACATGAGCGCCACATTAGGTTCTGGAACCAAGGGATGTTTATCCCGGTTTGCCACACCGAGTAGGTTGTCATAATAAGTAAAATTGACAGGCTTTCCGCAATCCAAAATTATGTCGTCACAATGTTGACCAGAGCTGCACATGACTTGTTCGTTCGACACTTGGGACGACATTGGAGAGTTTTCTGTGGCATTCGGTGTATCCTTCAACACGTATGACGAGAATCGTCTGCCAAGGGGACCAAAGTTAGGGCTTTTTTAACACTGAAAGAACAGTAAGCCACACACAAATACTAACTACAGGAAGAAAAAGAAAATCACATTGGGTTATTTGTAACAATCGTTCAAAATAAAATATAGAAAATGATGATAAATAAATGACACATATACATAAATAAAAGATCAGATTTCTTTTTAAAATTACAAAATCTTATGACTTGTAAATTGTCACGATTTACAAACCTCTGTACTTCTTAATTATTTATTGTATAAACATGCATGGCAGCTACTTACTAAGTATACACACATTTATTTAAAATAATAGTTTATGTCGGCAATGCAGCATGCAGCATTGACTGTCATTTCTAAATACAGAGACAGACAGATTCTTTAATGAAATATGAATTAAAGAAAACTCAAGTAACTATGGTACGTTATGCAAAACGATTTCACATAAAAATTACAGTGCTACGTTTGCAGTATTCTAAATGCAACGTAATACTGTCGTATGGATATGTGGGACCAAATATTAAAAGGAAAATATTATTATATATTGTAATGTACTATAATAATATTCTTGTATCGTGTGCAAAGTATAAGCCTTTGGTGACACTTAAAGTACCACTTTGATATTCTAGAAGAGGACATCGGACAATTGTCCTTACCCAACGTTAACCAAATTTCTGTGAGCTCTTACCGATCATGATTTCCGGAGGCAACATTTTTGCAATCTTGACAGTAAGGCTGCATTTTCTCGTGCTTTTCAGGGACAGCTGTTCTACTCCAACTTTGTCCATTTCCAACACTGATACTGCTCGCGAGTATATCGAAAATCGGATCATCCTCAACCGTACTAACAAAGTCTGTTGTCTTGACGACTTTATCAGCACTGAGCCTCCAAGAGGTTCTCGAGTTCGTAAGTTTTGCTTGCAGTATTAAAAAACAAATTAGATAGCCGACGAAACGACCGTCGACTCCGACAACTTGCATTCTCTCCTCGTTAAAAAAAAAACGATCAAACCCTCTTCCAAACGTAGAAAACTTGTCTACTTTCACTACGGAAAGATGATTTAGATTTTCATTCAGATGACACCTTTCTCTAGGGATTATCGAACTAACTGCCAACATACTCCTTCGCAGTTGCAATGCCCCCAGAAGTTTTTGATGGTTTTCGACTTTCGAGGATCGATGCAGTATGTAAAAAGAAATAATTAGCGAAATCAAATGATTTTAGGGTAAAGAAAGTTATGAAGTAGATAGAAGGCGGAGTATTTCTTGCGATTTTCTAATAGCTTCATTACTTTCATGTCCAAAATCCAAAATAACAAAATTTTCTCTCAAAGATTTATCTGCGTTTTGGTAGACAGCGGTTCACGAACAGCACGAGTTTATTTTTCTTTGAAAGCATGGAGATCGAAACGGATAAACATAACACTGGAAAATTGAAAAATGACACGCAATGTATAAAAATTTCTGAAGAAAAGACATGTTTCAACGTTGACAAGAAATTATCAGAATTAAATCCCAATTTGAGCAAACGTCAGCTGAAGAAGGTTAAGAAAAGAGAGAAATGGTTGGAGCGAAAGAGTGAACTAAGGTTTTTATTTTTTAATTTTTTTTTTAATATGCGCTGAAAGCTTTTGCGATTGAACGATAAATAAACAGCTTCATCGTAGAATTAACTCCTAAACATGCAGAATATCGCAGTTTATATAAAATATTAGTAAATATTAAAATTGTTTTAGATTAAGAGAACGGGAGAAAGCAAGGCAAAAACGAGCATTTGCTCGAGCAAACAATATAGATCTTGGACCATCTAGGAAAGCTTTGAAAAGAAGTACAATGGCAGACAGCAGTTGTAAAATTGGTGTAACTATCGATTTGTCTTTTGATGATTTAATGATTGATAAGGATATCGCAAAATTAACTAAACAAATACTAAGATGTTATACTTTGAATAGACGAGCTAACGCACCGATGCAATTTTCCCTTACCAGCTTTAACGGAAAGTCTAAAGCAGACATGCAAAAGCATAACGGATATGAACATTGGGATGTATGTTATTATTTATAAAGTATTATATTTTCTTATTATGGATGGTTAAAGAATTTGCTTAACTTAATCAAAATCAGAATTGTTTACTTGAAACAATATGTTTCTTCAATGTATGTATCGTCACTATTGTCACAGGTCAAGTTTCATGAAGATCCTTATTTGAGTGTTTACCCAAAGGAGAAAATTATATATTTAACCAGTGAATCGGAGAATGTTATCAATTGTCTGGAACATGATTGCGTGTACGTTATAGGTGGTCTTGTTGATCATAATAGTCATAAGGTAAGCTAAAATTATTAATTCGTATAAATTTTCTTATATAACAATTATATTTGTAGGGCTATTGTCATAAGGTAGCAATGCAAGCAGGAGTTAGGCACGGCAGATTGCCATTAGATAAATTCTTGCAAATGAAGGCAAGAAAAGTTTTAACTGTTGACCATGGTAGGTTCATTAAAAAATTTTGATCTCCCTGATTAAATATAGAACTAAAATTTTAAATTCATCTGCGAACTGTTTTAGTGTTTGAAATTTTGCTCAGAGTAACTGAAGGCAAGACATGGCAAGAAGCATTTCTGCAGGTTTTACCAGAAAGGAAAAACGCACAACTTATCGCATCTTTAAGAGAAAATAAAGATGTGTCGGGCATTAATGATGAAGAAAAAAATAGTCCTAATACGGATGATGATGTGGAATCAAAATTCCCAGTTGACGAACTTGAAAATGCGAATGACATATGTACATAATAAAAGTATGTTGTAAATAAAAAAAATTGTAATATTGGATTGTATGTAATGTCAAAGTAATATAAAATTCTTACATTAAACATCGTCTACTTTTACAACTACTTTGAAAATACTTAAATATTAAGTACTATAGACATTCGTTTATTAAAATAATTTAATATGTTTGCTTGAAACATGGCATCTTTTGCAAAACAGATTCGAGATTTTCCCGACTTCAATTATTGTGTGCTATTTATATTACACTTTGTACCTAAACCAAGTTGAAAAAATGATCTACATGTAATTTACTCAGAACGCAAATATCCGTGTATTAATGCATCGTACAGGATGATTCATCATAAAATTAGATACTTTTTACTCGTAACTTTTGCAGTATCAAAAACGGAGCAAATACCTGCTATAATAATATTTCTCCATCTCCTACCTGCTGCACAGTAGACATCGTAATTAGTAATTTCTTAACTATAATATTCACAGGTAACTGTTTTTTAAGCGTGGGCTATGTATATACAAAATTATTTTTGTCCATGAAGGTCAAAGCGGTATTTAAATTGACAAATATTGTAGATCTTATTCCATTTATCTCTTAACATTTTTTTATAGATAAATTTTTTTTATATATACAGCAAGAATTATTTGTATATCATCAAAAATAAAAATTAAGATGATTCTCTTTGTTGCACACAATATGTACAATTTTATAAATATACTTTAGTTTAAGTATACATCGAATATAACTACTGAGAAGCTATTATTCGCACAACATAAAGAGAACTATGTCCAATTGTTCACTTTAAGGGCAGCTAAAAATTTTGCAGAAGTGATTCAGTATCATTTTTCTAATAACAAATCATTTTTCGAATCTATTAGAGAGTTTCTTCCCAACTCCGCGTATATATAATAATTGTAAATAAGCAAGTAACTACGTTTCAAACAAAATACTTACTGTAATTAAAGTATTATCCAATTAAAATATATTTCATGTCATCTCTCGATCCAATTCTATTCTGCAATAATAATAACTTCACAGCTTACATGTCTGTTATTTTCATGCATCGTCTAAGTTATCAACGTCTTGACCGTCGATGATTTCAAATTCGCTACCACTTTCGTCGCTATGGTTTACTCTTTTCCTCATTACAGGTTCGAGTTCTGCCTCTTCTTCGGAGGATGATCCTCTCTCGAAGTGGCCACATTGAAATTTAATGCCGTCCACATCTGTTTCTTCGGCACTAAATTCTAATTCAGAGTTCTCTAAGCCATCGATGCTTCCGTCCTCGTGCGATGGCATTTTTAGACCCATAAGGTCTTCGTCGTTAAAGAATTCTGTAGTTAAAGAAATGTTCCTTTAATTTGGTTCAATGATTCTTGGACGTTTTTTTTCAAATCGTAATATATAAAAATACTAATATATTAATAATGCTGAATGTATTATACCATTTTGAGCATCGGACAACACACTTGTTGGTGTTGGAGATTGATCACCAGATTCACCCGCTCTTGTAAGAACTTCAAGATTATCCTCGTTTACTGTTGGTAAAAATTCTTCAATTTCACTGTCCCACTCTATGTAAAGATATAAATAACTCCATAATTATCATGCTAATTACATAATTACATATTTATTATTATTATTATAAAAAACAGTAGTGTCTGATATACATGTATTGCATTTTGAATGATATATAATCACCTTTATGCGCTACCATTTTGTTAGGTAGCTTTAACAGCAATGCAGGTCCAAGTAAAATGCTCATACATATTGTATACGCAAGGAGTACACCGTTTATAGTACGACCAATAATCCATAGGCCCAAAGAAAGAGAGCATACTGCTGTACAGAACTGCAATCGTTTTTTACAATTTTAAATATAAAGACCATTTAAAATTGAAGAGGAATGTATTTAGTTCCACTAAAGGTAATACACGTATAATGTATAAGTTAAACTTTACCACTCCTGGCTGTTCTTTCCTTAACTGCTTCAAACTATGAATGGCTGATTTAAATCTTCTTCCAATCTTTTCGATTTGTTCCGCCTTTGCACATGATCTACAAATATTTTTTGCATTCTTATTAAATCAATTATAAGCGTGTAAGCATTATATCTTTTTTTTTAAATACGTACGCAGCTGTGTCCAGAGGCTTTTCTTTTTCAAGTTGGGCCTCCAAGGTGCTATAGCAGAGGACGACAACCAGTGCAGCACTGCTGGCTGCAGCAAAGCCACGTACCTCCAATATAACAATACCCCTACAAAAAAAAAACATTATACGTATTGCATATCACGTTAGATGCACGATACTTATACATACAGTTTAAAATTAAGTAATCACTGAAAATATGAAATTATTAAGTTTCTATGTGTCACTCTTTTTTCTTTATCTTTATTAAAATTTGTTCTTTAGATAATTAATTATACAAACATGTACACAATGACAATGTAGCAACTGTTTAATTTAGGCGTAGGTAACATGAACCGGCAAATTTTCAAACGCACGATACTTTTTAGTAGTGCCATCTAGGAAAGTATAGCGGATCTTGTGGGAAAATACGCGGAAGATGCAATTCATTCGGCAAAGCAAACATGAATGTCATGAATAAATATATCATTGTACCGAAAGAGACGAATTTAGAATGTGCAGCTTGGGGACAAAGGAAACCCATCAATGACCGCTTATATCGGCTAATACTCGTAGTACGCGTAAATAAACGTCATGCGATTGACGTTCTCGTTCGCTTATCGCGAAGAGACACGTATTTATACGGGACAAGCAAAATATCAGTCTTGAGCATTGATAATGTTATTTACAACTGACTGATCAAATGCCGAAACACATGCTTCGACAAACCTTGACCCAGAAGATGGATTACTTTCGAAAGCGTTAAGAAGCGGCAGATTGTCTAACACTAGGTTTAGTATAAGAAATACTCCATCAAATATTACTATTGCAAGTTTTGTGTCAATACGAGCATCGATAAATCGTGTGTATCGTATATTCCGCTATGTCAAAGGCATGCGTTACTCATCATTACTTAGCATTGCGTTAAATTGTTACAAGGTTCTCTCGGTATAGATTGGGCAATGCAAAAAACTTGCTAGATACAGGTTTGACCACGAAGAAACGATCAATCGTGAAACATGATCAAATTTTGCGAAATCGCGCATACCACACGCAAAGCTTAGGAGTGACGCATACTATCCCACATAGCCGAAGGGGACTCACCAAAACAGTATATTGAACACGATGACGACGGAGATACTGTTCACAGAGTTTTCCCAAAGAAGGATACTCTCCAGTATGCTACAAAATCGCCTCGAGGCTTCAAACTTGCATCCAACATTCCGACACTGTTCAACCTCGATAGTTTTGCGTTCGTCCTCGATGGTCACCTCGCTTGCATCGCGAGGTGTCGCGTTTCTCATCCATCGAAAATAACATGCCACTCTCGAGAGCCGTTCCATGACAGTTCTCCAGGTCGATGTTGACTGCTTTTGTCGTCCTAATTCCCGTACTCCTTTGGCATGGTACACCCTCGGAAGACTGTGCGGGAGTATTTTTAGCGCGTGACAACGGGAGTAAGACTTTTGAGAACGAACGAGCAACCGCGGGGGTTCCTTCTGCTTTGCACCGACGAACGGCGCGAGAAAGAAAGGAAAATGAAAGGAGAAAGAGATAGACCGACAGATGAGCGGAGAGAAACAGAAAGATGGAAAGGAACGAATCTAAGCGAAAGGATGGATCAAGACTGTGACCAGGAACGACGGAGTACCGATGAATGTAACATAAATGAGATGAAAGGAGAGCAAAATAAGGGAAAGAGATACAGCTGACAAAGAAAACAAAACAGAGAAAGAGAGAGAGGAAGGGAAGGAAAGAGAGTGATCATAAAGGTCCGATTAAATCCACCGCGATACTTCACGTTCGTTCTTGTTAATTTTACAACTACCTTCTTCCGAGCTTGCACTCTTCTTTCGTCTTTTCTTTGCAGGAACGCTAGCTGCTACCTAGCTAACGTTTTGTCTCTTATCGCACTACTGACGTACATACATGTACGTGCTCAAGCGTCACACCACATACCCTACCTTCGCCTACTACAAACACGTGACGGCTACGCACGCGACGCCGTTACACAGCAGCAACGTGCAATGGAACTGCGTAAATTCTGAAATTCTAATCTTGCCGATAATGTCTGATAGAGTTCTGCAATGTATGAACTTTTGATGCTCTGATTTTTAGTTCATAGTAAATCAATTGTCATATGACACGACGAGTTACGAATAACATATTTTATATATGCGAAAGAGAACAATAACTGCACGGAATCTTTAGGATTTCATTTCAATTGTACTTTAAATTATCACGCAGAATTGTCTGGGTAAATTAGCTTAAAAATTTGTATTTATTTGGAATATCAAATACGAAGTATGCAAGGTCTATAAATGCATAATTGAACAACAATGATACTATGTTATAGTTCAATTGCATTTTAGACTCTTCGTTCGTGCGGTATTGTTTATTACACCGAATAAACAGCGTCACTGTACATTGTAATTTCGCTTGGGTAATGAAGTTTTTGCTCTACTGCCGTTCTCTGATCATTGCACTCCACTTTAAATTGCACGAGGTCAAGCTGTGTTTCTGGATTTCACTTTTACTGTAACAAAACTGGAATCAGTGGAAACGCCTAGTACATATATTTAGTTTTACTAAATTACGCTTAATCAATCATCATACTTATTGTTTTGCTGTAGCAGAAACTTCATGAAAATGTCTCATTATCTTACTGTAACATGTAAATTTGAAATTCTAACATTGAAAGATTGAGGATATACCTCGAGACACTGTTTTTTCAATTTGATAATCATTCGATTACATTACCGCATTACGATTTAAGGCGCTGATAGTAAATTTCAAAATATTACATGAGGCTGATAGAAAGTGATAAACGATTTACATATTTCCTCTTACGTTCAATTACATAACATTAACACTGGCATAATTCTATAAAAGGGACACTGCATTTTATTCACAGTATGCATATGGAACTATTGTATAATTCGTAAAAAGAAGCGCATCGCATAGAGAAAATGTTTCAATCTGGCAGCAGGTAATCATCAGTAGTCGATACATGATGATAGTTTACATAATTAAAAGTACAATTTATTTTGGTCGTGACCTCTATACGGTATATGCAATATTATTTCTCTACGCTTGCCACTATATTATTTTCTTTTGCACAGTTGCGTGATAACGAGATTTCACATATTTCACTATTTTGTACTTTTTGCATACAAGTACAATCTCTATACAATATCGCTTTGTATATCGTAAAAATGCAACTGCAATTTATTATGCTATATGCGTATGCATTTGTCACAATGCCAATGTTGCATGCAATTATCGCGTAAAATGCAGATGTAAAAGTATTATTTATTAGATGTAAAAGTACTATTAAAAATATGCAATCGCTTCATAAAAATTAGAAAATAATAATTGAAATATTTTATATTCACATTATTTATAAACAAGGAAATTACGGTGCATCATTTATTATTGCTTTCTTATTGAAGTACAATATGTGTGTAAGTCAACCCAAAATTCATTCATATATAAATAGTTTATTTATGAAAACAAGGCTACAAAATTCAACGTATAAATGCGCACGTAAAAATATATGTCAACACGTAATGATACAATGTTGTATTTACTCATCTTACAATGAGAACATGAGATAAGCTGATAGTTTTATCATTATCAATGGCAGTGTTGAAATAAAAGATGTATGATTGATAAAGTTGATAATTATCACACTAGTATAATTATCTTATTACGACAGTTCCCGTTTAAACCTGACATCTCCATTACTGAGAAATCTTCATCATTATTTATATATAATTGATTTCTTTGCTGCTAACTTTCTTTTGGATATATGTATAAATAGAATTAAAGTATCATAGAAGCTATAAGTTATATCCTATTAGTATTATTAAAATTGATTAATACATCGCACTATAAAAGCATTAGTCTTATGTTTTTTGTATGTTGCTTTTAAGAGCTTTTCATTATCATTATTATTATCTATACATACTGCAAAGAATAAACAATCCAGTTTTATAGCTTTTTTTTATCTTCGCAACATCTAGTAGGCACATGTAAAAAAATTGCACGTTCTGCGCATTTTATCCCATGCAAAATGATTTACACTTATCGCTATGCATTCTTCTATTTTTTACATTTATACAATTTCCTACATATACTTTTAGATCATATCTCTTTCATATAAAAGTTAAAACATACATGAGAATCGGGAAGACTTACAATTAGGAAGGAAAAAACTGAACATTGTTCGTTAAAAAATGTGTCTGTAAGAAACTTTTAGATCTTGCAATATCACATGTTAAAATGTGCCTTTGTATATTTCGTTTGAAATATACTATTGCATAAAAGATGCCAATAGACATGATATAAAGAAAGAATTCATTGGATTCTAAGTTTCGAGCCGCAAAGTGTGAATTAAATTCTTTGAACAATTAATAGATCTCACAAATTTCCTCCTAAGAAAGGCAATTGAAAAATTATACGAACATTTCTGTCATGAGACAAAAGGCACTTCTACAATATAAATTTTATAGCAAGATTAAGATCGTAAATCTTTAAACCATATTTATCGTATCTCTATGGAGAGCTATTCGTCCTCGCGTTAAAACTTTTGCATTGCATACAGTTGTGTACATAATATACACTTTCATACATACCCACACATTCATACGTAGCAGTCTAAGTAATATGGCAGAATTATAATATCGTATTTAACGAACTTCATAAAAATTAGATTCCATTAAATACTTATGAGTTGCAATGTTAACAACTAGTGCAATTAATCGCCAAAGTATTGTTTGCTGCATGATAAAGTTTGTCGTTTAAATATTACCAGTTAAAAATGTATATCTATACGTATAAAAACACGATTTTCTGCAAATCTGATAAATTCCTCTATTAAATAGAAGTAGGTTCTTACTGTTTTCATTTCCCAGCGTACGTGGGATTTTTAAATGTTGAAGTAGCTTGTTTGTAAATTGGATTTTCTCCCTGTGAAAAAAAGCATCATGTAATATTGTTCTGCAAAATATTAAGCAGAAAAATGTTTAACTCCTTACCGTATCCCATTTAGCCATCATCCTTTCCTTCTCAAATCTTGCAAACTCTCTTCTGTCATGTATTGTTGTCAATAACTTCCACAAGAGTAGTAGTGCGAGACCGATCAAAACGATAGCCGCTATTACACCTAATACTATGCCGAGCATATAAACTTGTGGAGGGCATTCTCTTTCCTTTTGAGCTCGGACTTGTAGGCAATTCGTTTCATTGTAATAGTAAACAAAATTGTATTTGCAATCATCTTCATCTATACCAAAGCATAAGACTTCGTCCTCATCCACATCCGGGATGACTGTGTCCACCGGTTCAGGAACAAACTCTTTACAATTTTTCGCGCATTCCTCTTTGTCAGTAAAATTACCAGTACCATACATTTGGCACAGTACACAATTCTTCAATTCTTCACACCGGCTTGGACATGTTGGGCATTTGTTACAGTGTTTGCCGGAATACCTAGTATTCCCTTCTTCGTGGCAAATGCATTCACCACAAACGCAATCTCCCTGAACAATTAACAATTAGTTAGAATAAAATCTGAAAAGTGGAGCAAGACTTTGCCAATGCATTCAAGTTGCTTACGTGTCCGGAACACAACACTCCGTTTGTAGTTCCTGGTGCGATACAAGTTTCGTTTGAAGATCGGCAATTGCAGGATGGACCCGTCCATCCAGCATTACAGACGCATTGTCCGCATTCGCATGTCCCGTGATTTGAACACAAATGACCTTGATCTCGATCACACGAGAAATTGTCGCACTCACAAAAATGACCGGATATTATCTGCAGTAAAAGATTTAACATTAGGTACTGAACGGATATTAGATCTTGATATGACAATCGAACATTACCTCTTCAGGATTTTCTCTTTCCTCGCATTCGCACTGACCACAAGCACAAGTACCTCTCCCCGAACAATCAACAAGAGATGTGTTGTCAGGTCTGCAAGATTGGAAATGCTTATCGAATCCTGTCATTTCTTGATGAGGACTGCATTCGCAACGCTTCCCGAAGAAACCATCGTAACATTCGCAAATACCACATTTTAGGGTTCCAACACCATTGCATTCTGGTGAATTGGGTTCGTACATAGCACCTTCTCGTTCGCATTCGCAATCGCATAGCATTTCCAAGTTTACGGTAAGCGTTTCATTGATACCTACCTAAAATAACAGAAAAGTATTAGAGTGATACTAATCATTTTTCGATAGATATCAAATGAAACCAAAAAATCTTACTGGATAAATGTCGAATTTTTGCTTCCATTCTGATCGATTTTCCGGACAGCTTGTGACTTCAATTTCCGCAGTAAATTCTACTTTTGTTCCAACTTTTAAACCATCGCATTTCGATGTTTCAACAAGAGGTCCTGTACCCAAACACTTGGAGAAATATTTCACTTTAATCGCGCTGCTGGCCGTGTCTTTCATTTCGACTGAACTTGAAATAGCATCGTACTGTTCGCGGATCAATTCGACAACATTACTCGAGTCGTCTGATAATTTCCCAGCGAAAGATCCTTCCACGTGTTTGGTCAGTCTTTTGTATACGTTTATCTGTTCTTCCGTAACGGCCCATATAATATTTATAGCGTTCTGTTTGACTTTTAAATTAATTTGTGAAATACTCGGGTAATCTTGTAAAGATGAATGAGTGTACAGTCCACTGGCATCCAAGTGGCATTCACCGTCGTTCGGTTTTACAATTCCACCTAACTTGCCATCACCTGCATAGTGAAAACCAGCGTCCGTGGAAAATACTAGAAGCCTACGGGCCTTTTCACGCCAGCCAATTTGCCGCCTACAAACTATGGCTTGCATTATCGCATCAAATCCACCTTCAGGTGCATCTAAGTTTCCCGACACTGATGCATTTCGCACTAAACTCTATATAAATGATGTGAATTAATAACAAATTTTACGATATGATATCAATTAAAAAAAAAGTATCATGTGCTTACTGCAAAATGACTAGTATCTTGAGACAGTGTCATAATATTCTTGTAACCATAAGGTGCAGCACACCCGTCACATGGTTCTATCAACCTGAAATGCAAAATTAACTATAAATTCATCGTTAAATTAAGAGGATTGCAATTTCTTCGTATGAAACTTACGACTTGGGCATTGTGTTAACATAAGGCATTACAACCTTATCTACAAAGCTACCAAAACCTAAACGAAAGTTGCTAGTAATTTTACTCATACTCTCTACCAAAAGCTGTCCTAAATCAGACAGTTTCTTTTTATCGTCTTCCATCGATTTACTCAGATCCATAAGATAATACAAATCAACAGGGTAATCTTCAGCTTGAGAATAAGCAAAAGTCATTCTGTGTGCTTCATCTGAAAGCAAGATAGCATTTATTGTTGCAGATATTACTTTACACAGATTCCCTTGTTATAATATATCAATTATGATAATTTACTTATTCTGAGTTTCAAATTGACTTCTTGAGGCCAAATTTGTACAGCCTCTTGTCTTCTGTTGCTACTGCTGCTGCTGCTGCTGCTGCTACTTTCTCTGTTCGATTGTGAGCTAGAGCTATATGTACTAGAATTCATATACGAGTACTCGTACCCGGTAGAACCACCGATTGTGTAACCACCTTTCGTTAAGTTTCTATGTCTAATCATACTGAAAACGTTATCTGGATTCCATGTATACTCTGCTGGGCATGTCGCAAATATTTTGGTATTGATGTTTGGTAAAAAGCACCGTTTCTCCGAAAATTTCTGTGGAAAGAGCATTACATAGAACAATTTGCAGTTTGCAAGATTATCACATATAAAAAGAAACATACCGGTGCAGCACACCAAGCGCAATGTGGTGTCTGTATACATTCATGACATGTTTGCTTGCTAATACAAGGGTTCATTCCAGTCAGTCTTTCTGGGGGTGAATAATTTGCGTTTGCCAGTGAAGTAATAATCGCTATCGCTATAATCCATCTTAAGCTGCCCGTCATTCTATATGTACATAAAAAATTGAACTGACATATACAATATATACTTTTTAGATATCAAACCTTTGTGTATGAATAATTATATTAGTAAAACATAATAATAATGACAACGCACAATTATTATTTTATGTGGAAATTTCGTCTGTTATTTTTTAATGAAATTACAATGAGCTTAAATAGCCATGTCTAAAGAATACCAAAGTGGATATGAGGTAACATATTCTTGCAATTGTTGACTCATCAAATTCTTAAATTATACGTTCTCGTTACCTATTTTTATCTAGTAAGAATAAAAATTAAATACAAATTTAGTGATTCATTTTACGAATCGGATCGTGCTAAAACATTTTCGTGCTTTAACATGCAAAACTAGGACAAACTGGTAGCTTAATTTATAAATATAACTGGAACTTTATTTAGTAGGACAAACTGATTTCCCGAGTGACTTAAGTCGACTTGTTACTTTATCCCTGCACTGTAGTAAAAATTCCACGTAAAACAAATGCAATTAAATTAATTAATGTCAACATCAAAGCATTTAAAAATTTGTTTCCATGACAAATAATTATAACGAATGATTTGTGTTAAATATCTACAGTTACGCGGGAAACAATTAATTGAAGGTAAAATTAACATTTAGGAAATATAATTAATTGTTTCACGAGAGAAGAAAATGCAATAAAGGTGCGGCTGTGCCAGATCTCCCACGCTTCAACTCCAAAACTCAAATAATACTATGCGCATAACTTGAATAAAAAATACAGTCAATTGCACAGCCTCGAAGACTTTTTTATTTATATTTCGCGTGCTATCGATACCTGTAAGATTCGACAATTTCCGACATAAAACAGATCGCTTATTCATTTCGGGACGATGCCGTCATCTTTATATTTACAAAGTGCTATCACTTTGCGGCCAAGCAAGAGAATATTGAGAAGAAGGAAGAAGAACTGGATAAAAAAGTTTCAAAAACTTACTTCCTTATCAGAAGTTACCTCCTTTCAATCTGTTGTTAGAGCATCACAAATTTGACTAATGTTTTCCTGTTACTTGAATCACCATAAAAGGTAACCCATCAAACGCACGCACTACACAACTGCCCCTACAAGAAACGCGATAAACTCACACGTTCTCTGATTGATTCTGCTGTATACATACCTCGTATTAGTAATATATATAGATACGGGACCCCTTCCACTTTAGTTGATAAGAATTGCAACGCCTCATGGTGTTCTGTGTTCGAACTATTGCGTTGCCTTTTTTTAACGCCAGTAGCGCGTGGTTTTGAATTTCATTAAAATTCTTTTCGATACAATGATGTATTTTCGTAATATCATGTACCGTACAGCTCTCATCTTTATATATTTTTTTAATTTGTGTTTAATGCGATTTGTTTGTTGTGCTGTATGCAGAATTATGGATTTTGTAAGTTATGTAACTGAAATGAATTAAACGTTGTATTGAGCAACGTTGTGCGTAATGGAAATCAATCCTACATTATATGCGCAGAGGACGAATTACTACGATCGAATGGGATTCTGCGCATCCCCACTTTTGAATACGTTTGCTCAACGTATGTCCCACATCCGGGTTCGTGGCAAATCGTTCTTTCTGTTCCTGGAGGCGGTGTAAGTAACATCTTTGTTCGACTGTCGTGTTTTATATTTCTAAAGTTCATAGTTATATAAAGTTTAATAATTGATTTCTTCATCGAATCATTCTACATCCTTCATTAATTATGGAAACGCTAAAAATCGGTTAATTATCATTTTTAGAAATCGTAGCCGCTGATTAAGTCAATCCTGGTACAAACTACCGTTTTGAATAGATACTTAACTGGAAACTGAAAGTTCATCATTACACTAAAAATGTGAGTAAAATTTGTGTAAAAAATTCTACTGAAAATTGTAATAATCTTTCTATCTGTTTAGTATTTCTCCATTCGTTACAATTCTTTCTTTCTTCTTCGTGCTCGTGCACAAAGTCGGCCATTACGCGATATCCGCAATGCGTCGATAAATTTGCTCTATAATGTCCTTGTATAATTTATTTCACTATTATGACGTAACGATTTCTATTTCATCATAAATTGGTTCAAATACGTCTTAATATAAGTATATGCGGACGGGTTCTTTTGCTAAACTTGGTCATAACTACATTTATGATAGCAGTTATGATTTATTAAAGGTTTCGGCATATAATGGGAGCTATTGGATCCCTCAGAATTAGGTTTGTATTTGAGTATGATATCATCCATTTTAACAGCATATACCTTATATTTGAAAAAACCTCGGTTAAAATCAATATACAGTTACTACAGAGCTTACCTCCCATTTTGGCATGCCTCCATTTTGTATACTTGAATGGAGCATGAATGCTTGTGGGAGGGATAGTAATTTGAGAACATGCCTTCGGAATCCACACATATTTGTCTGGAGCCGTTTCTCTATGTTCTCTACATTTCCACACTTGTAGCAACTTTTTATTTAAATAATTTTTAGTCCATGGAATTGGCTTTCTTTTTTATTGTTTTTGTTTTCGTTCACAGGACGTACGGAGCTAATTACCACAGCGGGAGTTACAGAAGTACTACAAAGGGGAGGGGAAGCTCGTATGGAAGTGCCAATGGCAATAGAAATGGACGGTTCGACAGCCGTCCTAAAAGCAACATAAACGGCACCGCTGGTGCCTTGAAAAAACCGAATTGGAACTTCGAAAATCTAAAACCATTTAAAAAAGATTTCTATATACCGCATCCGAACGTTCAAGGGCGTCATCAGCAGGAAATAGATCAATTCAGGCAACACAATCAAATCACTCTTAAGGGAGACCAAATTCCTAATCCTATTCAACACTTTGAAGAGGGAAACTTCCCTGATCATGTGATGCAGTGTATTAGAAAGCAAGGATTTAATGAACCGACTGCCATTCAAGCGCAAGGATGGCCGATCGCTATGTCTGGTCAGAACATGGTTGGAATAGCACAGACTGGTTCTGGAAAAACTTTAGGATACGTTCTTCCTGCTATAGTACATATTAGCAGCCAGCAGCCTTTGAATCGTGGCGATGGGCCGATAGCTTTAATTCTTGCGCCGACTAGAGAGTTGGCACAACAGATTCAAAAGGTTACCTATGCCTTTGGCTATGTGAGAAGCACTTGCATCTTTGGCGGTGCACCAAAGGGAGGCCAGGCTCGTGATTTAGAACAGGGTGTTGAGATCTGTATTGCTACACCTGGACGATTAATTGATTTCTTGGAACGTGGTACGACTAACTTACGTAGATGTACGTACTTGGTATTAGACGAAGCCGATAGGATGCTGGATATGGGTTTTGAGCCGCAAATTCGTAAAATTATCGAACAAATCAGACCAGACAGACAAGTACTTATGTGGTCCGCAACATGGCCAAAAGAAGTTAGAAATCTTGCGGAAGAATATCTTGTTGACTACACTCAATTGAACATTGGATCGTTAACGTTATCAGCTAATCACAACATTCTTCAGATTGTTGATGTTTGTGAGGAACACGAAAAACAGTCCAAGTATGTATTAAAATTCATATGCATCCTGTATCTTTAAAAAAGTCCTTTCTTAATTCATTGTTTATGATGAAAATTACAACATGATATTTTGTGATTTTATATAGTATTTATCCTCTAAGAAGAACTGATATTTCTCTTTAGGATTTTAATATATCCTTTCTTCATTTTTGTTAAAGTTTAACGTAACCTTTCATTGATTTTAGATTGGAAAACCTTCTCCAGGAAATTGGCAATGTTAGTCAAGATGGTGGGAAGACGATAATTTTTGTAGAGACAAAGAAAAAGGTAGAAAATATCACGAGAGCTATTCGTCGTTACGGTTGGCCGGCAGTATGTATACACGGTGACAAATCCCAATTAGAAAGAGATTATGTCCTTGCAGGTTCGTTGTCATAATTATCAAAGTAATAATATTTCAATCACAATCTTTAATGGCTTTAATGTAAAACATACTATTGTCGAATTACAGAATTTAGGCGGAATAAGGATTCGATTCTTGTAGCAACAGACGTTGCTGCTCGTGGATTGGGTAAGTACGAAAATTGTTAATTCCTTACTTGACAATTCTGTGTCAAAACATTCTTTGTTATGTATGAAAACAACTTTGGAGAATTCATAGAGATCTCTAGATATATTAAATTTTCGAAAATTTGGACTATTAAGAAAAGAGGGTAGGGTACAGTGGCGATGTAGCACAGACTGGTTATATGAAGGTGATGCCTCACTGTCTTTAAATTACAACTAATTAGTATTTAGTAATTGATCGTATTGTTCAGAAAAGAATTAATATGATCTAAAGACAACTTTTGAATTTTGCAAAATCGTGTAATTATTAAAATCGTACGGTATAGAAGCAAGATAAACATGCTATGAACATTATTTTTAGTCTACATTCTCAAACTTTACATAAGCTTCGTGCACTAAATAGATGGCATTAGCTAGTACATAATCATATTTTCATCTACTGATTTATTTTAATTAAATCTACAAGGTTTCTTTATGGGAACGTTAAGGGAATTTATACAGATAACAGAAATTTTTAGGGCAGGCTCATTTCTTATTTCATTTACTGGTTAAGTAAGGTATTACATTTTCTTTTTACTCTAAATCTCATATCTGTATTTATATTTGAAGTATCAGTTCTGTTATTTCAGAGAGTTCATAAAATTTGTCTTCGTTTCCATTATTTGATCAATCGCTGGGCGTCTACTAATGCAATCTATTTTAATTTAAAAAAAATAAGGTGAAAAGAATTTGAGTGATGCGCTTGTGTTAAAGAATTGAGAGTAAAGATTGGATCATAGGAGAAATGGGTTAGAAATAAATGTGGGCATCTTATAATTTATGTTAATCAGTCTGGTTGTCCTTTGTTTCAGAGGCACATGGTGCACAAATTGTGTTGAGTGTGCGATGAAAAAACGATCGTTCAATAAAGAAAACATGGCTCACTCATTGTACATGCGCAATTCTGTTTTGCACATAATATTGTACTTAATGTGCCTCTGTGTTCAGCCTGTGTACCACGCAAGTTAGTAGAGTGGTGCGCGGGTGATGCCGCTATCGCGCGCTGGCTGGTTGGTTGGTTGTGAGATATAAGACCGTGGTTTACATTTTGGTACAACCATCCACTTCATAGCCAATGCTCAGCCCGTATCAGAGACAACAATCTATTGATTTTGCTACTATCGCTACTCAGTGATGATGCTTAGGACACAACGCTGCGATGTGAAGTTGCATTTAAAGAATTGCACACATCGCCCGGCGCTCTGTATGCAGTCATACGGAACGCAAATGATCAACGATCACTGGGTTTGTATTTAATTACTATGCAGCTAACTTACATTCATATACATTTAAACGTAAAACTGATACAAATTTTAGAAACGAAATACTTTATGCAAAGAATAAAACGTTAGTTGCTAAAGTACTACAATCTGTATCATGCAAGTGTATATGTAATGAACAAATTCATCATGTATCGGAGTGAAATAATTACCGATATTGTATTTGAATATTTTATACTATTAGTTTCTTTTAGTATGTCTTATGTCATGTGCAATTATACTTGCATACAAAACATACTCAAAGAAACATTCTGTTGTTTGAATTATCCACCAAGGTTTCAGATGTTTCATAAATATCTGATACCAAGAAGTGTGGATGTTACGTGACACGTAATTAGTGTATGATTATAGGTTGAGCTGCATATATATGTATTTCAGACTGAAAGATACAGTCTGAAGAGAAAAATTAATTTCTGGTGCGGTATTATTTATACCTTTGAATGCAAACGAAAATTTAAAGATTGTAAAAAAACAGTCGATATACATAAATTTAATATGGAAACTAACATTATAAGACCTCTAAGGATCTCATTCTTCCTTTGGCATACAAATACGTATTGCCAAAGTAATATAACGTCTATGATGCATAACATAATTTAAACTTTCCCAAGTATTTATGTTAATATTTATTTTAACGAAACTATTTCTTTAGATGTCGACGATGTAAAGTACGTGATCAACTTCGATTATCCAAATTCATCCGAGGACTACATTCACAGAATTGGTAGAACGGGTCGTTCTAATAATTCAGGGACGAGTTACGCGTTCTTTACGCCACAAAACGGCCGACAAGCCAAAGCATTGGTTAATGTACTTAAAGAAGCCAAACAAATTATCAACCCTAGACTGCTAGACCTCGCAGACAAATCTGGCGGTGATCTTGGCCGAAGTAAGCATTTGCGAAAACTATTAAATTAGATGATTAGTTTCATACATTGGTAATATAAATGGTCTCTTTTTTGTAATCCGTTTAAATATTTTGTGTTGTATATTTTCAGATCGTTGGGGATATAGCAGTTACCGTAGAAGAGAAAATACTTTCCCTAAAGTAGCACATAAACGATTCGAAAGTGCAAATTATTATGAGGCGTAATCGAACTATTATGACTTTTGATCACAAACTTTCTAACAAAGCAATTTGCTGGAGATCTGATATCATTTGTTCCAATTCGTTTCGCCGAGGCTAGGGAAGATTCTCCATGGAGGCTGTATTGCTTTAGCGTTAGTTACGTGCTGGGTTGACATTTTTATTTTTAATTTGTCTAATTTTCGTAGTTAATGCTAGCATAGAATTCAGTGAACTACATGCAGAGTACCTTTGATAAATTTCTGTTCTATTATTATGTTTTACACTAGACTTCTAATTTTCCATTGGTCGAGACGCGCACAAGGTGACAAATACATGACAACCGATTGTTGCTTAAGAAATATGAAATGTAAAAAATCTTAATATGAAATATTTTCTCAATATTAAATTCGATTTGGAAAGTATTGTTCATTTTACAAAGAAGTTTATCAAAAATCAACTGTAACTATTTAATCAGTCGATGGACGCAGGGACAATATTTCTTTAATTTCTAATGTTTTTTGCGTCTCTAAAATGGAGTTCGGTAAGATATAAGTAAATAGTAAGTGTATCAGTATTCATTCCATTTCTTCAATCTGACCAGTTTTATAATTTGGTCGTATCTAGAAAAATGTCGTTTTTGTTTATTTATATCTATAATATTAAACTTATAGAATATTACAATTGTATATTCTATATCGTCAACGTAGTTTTAATTCCATTGCAAGAAACTCCCGCTGGGTAACTCGATCTTGTAGTAAATTATCTATGTATGAAAAAAAATGTAATTTTAAACTTTCCATCGGTGCAACAAATTTTTCATAATCACCACAGCACTTGAATATGCATTCTGATGTTTCTTAATTCTGTGTACGTAAAACTCATCAAAAGGTGTTGCACACTAATGTATCACATTTGTCATTACAAGAATAAATTCTGTCTAAAGCCAACAAAATATTCGTTACATTTATAATTTAACATCTTTTATAGATCGTTAAAGACCCCCTCTATTTCAAATAAAGTAACAGTATTACAGGAACGTTTGAAAACGAAAAAGAAACTACGGATAGCATGTGGGTGTATAACTTTGTTACTATAGTAAAATATAAATTATTGCAATTTGATGATGCATTCTACTTGTTATATATATTCATATGTATGAGACTGTAGAGTGTGACGTATGTACGGAAATAAGTATTAACTGACTGCTTCGATCAGTGGAAGTAATTTAGGTTATACGCGTAAAAAGACTATATAAATAATATTTTGAAACTGCACGTTACTTGCTATTTTTCATTATTTACAATACTCTTTTAATATTCCTCCCTCTATAGAGAATCCTTTTAGTAATTTTCTGATTGTTGACATTCTTCTGTTTATCACACCAAATGTGGAGTTTGCAAAGTAGAAAACAATGACTAATTCATCAAAAACTGATGAACGTAATATTGATCATGCCGCAGCAGGTGCAATTAGTGGCATTGTAACGAGATTTCTTTGTCAACCTTTGGACGTTGTGAAAATTAGATTTCAGGTAAAAAAAAAATACGCATATCTCCCTAAATAACACTATTTGCAATATTATATACACGTAAAAAGATATTTTTCTCATGACTGCAGTTACAAGTTGAGCCGATCACTCATCATCATGTTAGTAAATATCGTTCTTTAGTACATGCGTTTTACTTGATAGTTAAAGAGGAAGGTATTCTTGCACTTTGGAAAGGACATGTTCCAGCTCAATTATTGTCGATTGTGTATGGAACGAGTCAGGTGAATGTATACTTTATGAAATACATAAGTGGCTCCATTGTCACGTAATATTATCAATTGAAGTAAAGATTAACAATATTCCTTTGGTGTGTTCATTTGATTCTAAAGTACTGTAGCAGTTTCTGCTTCAATATTACGAACATCTGTGATTAAATATTCAAATTTTGCAGTTTTATTCGTATCATTTGTTGATGAATGCATCTACCAATTTTTCATTGCCAGATGAATGGAAATACTCAACAAAATTTATAGCTGGTTCAGGTGCTGGCATTATATCTACTGTTGTGTCATTTCCTTTCGATACAATAAGAACCAGATTAGTGGCACAGTCGAGTAATCATCCTGTTTACACAGGAATCTTTCATTCTTGCAGGCAAGTTTAGATATATCAAAGACAATACATCTTATAAGGACTATTGAATGCCAAGAAATATATTTCCAGTTGTATCGTACGACACGAATCTCCAAAGGTATTCTTTAATGGGTTGCTGCCAACTTTGATACAAATTGTACCGCACACTGGACTGCAGTTTACATTTTATGGCTTCTTCAGTGACACATATAAGAAATATTACAATGAGACTGATATTAACTTTTACAATTCTATGATATCTGGCAGTATAGCTGGGTTCTTAGCTAAAACCATAGTATATCCCCTCGATCTTAGTAGGAAAAGACTACAAATACAGGGATTCAAAAAAGGTAGAAAAGGTTTTGGTGCATTCTTTCAATGTATGGGGCTTGTGGATTGTTTAAGATTGACAGTAAAAACGGAAGGGGTGAAGGGACTGTTCAAAGGTTTGGTCCCAAGTCAATTAAAAGCTGTGGCAACAACAGCATTGCATTTTACTGCATATGAACAAAGTTTAATGGCATTAAAATCACTGAGATCACGTGAGTCAGAATAGCGATGTTGCTAGAATGCTAGTCAGTAATAAGTGAAGTTAATTACTTTCACCATCGCTTTATTTGTAAAAATTATTGTATTTTATCAAATGCGGCCAAATGGAGATTTCTATAACTAGTGTCATATATAATAATACATATATGCATAAATGTATTTAAAAAACTAAGGCATTAGGATATGTAATAATGTAAGCTTCAAGCTTGCTTACATGCAATCATAATTGCTTTGGTGCTGAATTTTGTAAAATTTATCATAAATGCACTTATAGTGTGAGTGGGGCTGGCATTTCGTTTGGCGTTCCTTTCAAGACTGCGATAATATTTTTGGCTGTAATTTTCGACATTTCTTCTCGCGTTTCCATTGCGGCACTACCGATGTGCGGTAGTATTACTAAAATATAAGGAATTTATTAATAGCTTTTTAATTGAAATAAATCTGTCTGCATGCAATTTTTATTATATTTACCACAGTTGTCTAGTTTCAGTAATTCACTATCTATCGGAATGGGCTCGGGTGTCATAACATCCAAACCAGCAGCTCTTATTGTTCCATTCTTCAAAGCCTCTATTAAAGCAGACTGATCAACAACTTCACCCCTGCTGACATTTATAAATACAGAAGATTTTTTCATCTTCTCAAATGCGCTTTTGTTAAACATTTGTCTTGTTTCTGGAGTTAAAGCAGTTGTAACTATTACAAAGTCGCTTCGCTGTAACAGTACGTTAAACTCTACTTTGTCTGCTCCGAATTGAGACGCATCTTCTTTAACACTTCTGCTTGTGTATAATATTTTAGTGACGTTAAAACTTTTAACACATCGGGCTACTTGAGTGCCAATACGACCTAATCCAACAATTCCAACTGTTGATCCGGATAGCCCAGGGCCACACATCCACGTAGGTGACCATGCTTTCCACTCACCCCTATGAATTATATTCTAAGTCAAGTATATATTTTATTCTATAATGTGTTATTTATAGGCATTTCATTTCATACTTGTAGATAGCTCTGTTCGCTTCTATCAATCTTCTAGATGTAGCCAATAGTAATGCCACAGTTAATTCTGCTGTTGCATCTGTTAAGATACCAGGGGTGTAACCAACTTTGATATTCCTTTTCTTTAAAGCTTGTAAGTCTAAGTGGTCAACGCCAACTGACATAGAGGCTATAACTTTTAACTGCGGGCCAGCCGCATCTAATACTTCATCGTCTATCTTGTCCGTCAGTAGACAATAAACACCATCTACATTTTGTATTTTTGATATTAATTCAGATCTTGGGATTGGCTCAGATTTTTCCCATAATACAACATCGCATCTGAAATGTGACATAAATAAACAAAGAATTGAAGTATGACCTCTTAAAATAATTTGGCTAAATTAGGAAATGCAATTTGCAGTTTTTTTTACAAGTAAAACTTCACTCTGTAATGCATACATCAAACGACATATCACGTATTTTAAATGATTATAAAAAAAATTATACACAGTATAAGCATGTATTTAAAGTATATTCGAAATACTCACTGTTCTTTAAGTAAATTTAATCCAGCAATTGGAATGTCTGGGCGAGTAATTAGTACTTTTGGTCGAGCCATTTTCATTGAATTGGATGTGAAAAATTTCGGGTTATTATGCCTTGGATGTTTGATAAGAGGAATTAAAAGGAGTGATCTTCGACTTGACTTGGTGTAGAAAGTGAAGTTGGATAAGAGCATGTTTTATAGATTGATAACTGTAACTATTTTTAATTAGCTTTTTTGTTCGGTTTCGGAAGTATAGGAATGGAAGAAAATATAACCTTGCTTATCATATATAGTAAATTTTTTGGTTTACTCTCCGGTTGTAATATTAGCATGGAAGGATATGGATTTATACACGTTATAATTTATAACAAAAACATGTTTATTGAGTCACCATAAAAATGATGTTAATTTATTTATATAACGTGCATTGATTCTGACATTTCTAAAATAATGTGTCCATGATTCTCTCTCGTCTATGATTTGCGTTTAAAATGATTATAAATGCAATAATTAGAAATTCCATGAATGAATTGAATTTATAAGTGAACGTTGTAAATAAGTATAATGAAAATGATACATGAACAGAATAAAATAACATATGTTAATATGTTAGCATTTACTGCAATATCTACCAAAGATAAAAACAAAATAGATTTTAGTAAGAAAATTATACTTTGCCTATGCAGTATACGATTATTGACATTGTAATACAAATTCTAATTCTAATTCAAAATTATCATTGAATAGGTGTCTTAATTTTATTAAGCTCGGAATGCTTAAAACTTTCCCTATTTCTCTTAGCTGCTAGAAGTGTATTTTTCATTAACATTGCTACAGTCATCGGGCCTACACCTCCCGGTACTGGAGTTACATGCCCTGCAACTTCCTTTACATTTTCAAAATCCACATCTCCTACTAGTTTATATTTGTCACCCATTTTTACTCTTGTTATTCCCACGTCGATGACACATGCTCCAGGCTTTATCATTTCCTTAGTGATCAAGCCTGGAATACCAGCTGCTACCACCACTAAGTCTGCCAATTTTGTGAATTTCTCTAATTCAGTGTGCGGTGTATGACGATGGCATATAGTTGTAGTCATATCTAATGCCCCTGTTTCATCTGTGGACTCATTCAATATCAAGATGTTACTACTATTGCAATCTTATATGCTGCATTAACTAACAATCATAATATTGGACCTAGTGTACCTTTTTTGTCGGCATGTAAAAGCAGTGCAATTGGTAAACCAACATGTTTAGATCTTCCAACTACCACCGCGTTTTTCCCAAAGGTTTCTATGTTACTTCTAACTACTAATTCCTTCACGGCCAATGCAGTCGCAGGAACGATACCACTACTATTTAATGCTAAACTACCCAGATTTTGTAGATGGAAACCATCGACATCTTTGTTCGGTGCAATCTGCTGACACACTTCTTGTTCATTGATGTTTTTTGTTAAGGGTAATTGCACAAGGATTCCGTCAACGGTGTTGTCTTTATTTAAATGCTTAATTGCATTGAGAAGGTCTTCTTGTGTGACGTTTTCGTCCAAACGTATGGTATAATTTTCAATACCTGATTCATAATTTTTACGGTATAAAAATAAAAGCCATACCAGTCCATAAATCTATTAGCAGTATCTTACCAATAAAGTTTGCGGCTTTCATCTTCCTTTCAACGTATACTTTACTAGCTGGATTATTACCAACTATTATGGCTACCAATTTAGGTCTTTTTCTATTATCATTTATCCACGTATGAACGACTGCTTTTAATTCGCGTTGAATCTCTTCAGCAATTTCTTTACCATTTATTATTATAGCACTTTGTCTGAAAATAATGTTCTTAATTATATCTCATTCTCTCATTAGAAATCCAATGCTTCTTACTTACTGTATATGTGAAGTATATAATTGCCTTACAGAGGAGCATGAAGTAAACTTAACGACCTTTCTCCAATAAAGCATGGTTTAATATATAAATTGTATGGATGCGATTATTGTTGTTATATATAAATATAGTTTATTAAGAAAAATAATGGATATTCCAAAGCTTTTTTTATCAAATCAGAGCTTTTGCACTGGGTTTTGTAAATGTCATTTACAGTGCAAATATCACAGTTTTAAGTTAAAATAGTAGTGTTAGAAATTGTAATGTAACCATGCAGTGAAAGTGTACTGAGTGATCTAAGGTGAAAATCTTATAGAATACTGTAGTGAAAGGTAACAATTTTTTACTTTTCAAACAAGTTTCGCGGTTTCTATTTTATTTGCGTAATACATTAAACCGTAGCATTGTGCTGCATTTGCACTGCCAGGCTTATTCCGGTTCCGGTGTATATTTTGAATATGTATGCGAAAGAGCAGCATCGTAATGTTATCAATAATACACTGGCAATATAACGCTGTTATAAGTGCGTATTTAACAAAATAACAGGCAAAAGTCTTAAGGAGGATTACCAGACTATAAATATAGATAGAAATCAAAGCTAATTACTCGAAAGTGCGTTTTAAAGTGAGGTATTTCAACGTATTAAGCTCATTTTGTTGCGGTTATGTTTCGTGGACCAGAGTGTTTTGAAACGGAATGTCTTTTGTATAATGGTGAAAGCATTGGTCATATAATAATTTATAAAACATGTTTATTAAGGGAAAGATATTTATATAATCGTAAAAGGAAGATATGAAGAGAGTAAAAATTAAGCCAAAAAAGCCGAATGCATTGTTCGAGTTTTGGTTGGAAGAATGGAGGGAAGAGGCTGCGTCGAGAAATTCCGATTTGCAATATCATTTTTCGAAAGCCCTTACATCACTGAAAAAATATCCCCTGCCACTAAAGTCCGGCAAAGATTGTATAATATTGCAACACTTCGGCACAAAATTGTGCTCGATGTTGGATAGAAAACTTGAAGAGTATAAAGCTCAAAATGGTGGGACAAGTTCGAATGATTTTGTTTGTGTAAAATGTAGTTATAATGAACAGCATGTTCGTAAAAGAAGAGTTAAATCTCAGTCATTTGCATCGGATGGAAGGGTAAATTACATTAAATACATTTGCTTATCTCTTATAAATATATATTTAAATATTTGCGTACATTTGTGGAGTAAATTTCACGCATTATTTGTATTAAGACAGAGCTGGCAGTTTTCGATGACTTAAACTTGGCATTATGGAATTTAGAAGATTATGCTGCTTTATTGCTTTTATATAAAAGAACTCATGATCCGTGCTTTACAGGTAAATTTTCAGTACATTTTCATAAAATGTTTAGTTGAATATCACTTGATATTTTTATTCATTAGGGCACATTACTGAAGCAGATCTATTATGTGATGTAAAAAAGTTGTGTAATCATGCAACAAAAACAGTAGTTTCCAATTTATTTGATCATGGTTTGATTTCTGTGATGGGTGCTCCAATCAGGTAATAAAACGGCAAACAACATGTCAATATAATTATGCAACACTATTAAAAGCCATATAATTTGTATAGGTATAATCTTACAGAACGTGGTATAAATGTTTGTAAGAAAATATGCGAAATTACAGCCACCGACATAAAAGCGATACATTCCTCTGGTGTATTGAGTAAAATTGGAGAGTCTGTAAAGTTATTACTCACATCGGATTCAGATTTAAGAACAAATGCTAAAGTTTGTAATGATAGACCTTTAAGATTTTATAAATCCAAGTCAGAAGGAGTCATTACTATCGAAAAGCATTCGCAACAACATGATAAAAGTCCTGTGAAATCCAAGCAAACTGATATGCTTGCGCAAACAACGCAGGAGAAATCAAAAAGAGGGGAAGCTACTAAGAATTCTGCAACTACTAAATCGGATGATAGTAAAATGAGCTTTATCGATGGTGTGCACAAAAATATTTACTTGGAATCAAGCAAATTTGATATAATATTACTAGTAGATACACAGGAGATTAGCGGGTAGGCATTGTTTAATAAAATTTTGGTATCATTAAATGTAACGTTAGATATTTATGCAGAACTATTGCAGTGGTAAAACGAAACCTCAAGACGATGCCACCATAGTGGAACTAACAGGACTTGGTGTGTTGTTTGAAATACGGCATTTAAAAGTCGGAGATTTTGCATGGATTGCCAGGTGTAGGAGGACAAACAGTGAATTAGTTTTGCCTTATATCGTTGAAAGAAAACGTATAGATGATTTAAGTGCAAGTATTACAGATGGAAGGTTTCATGAACAAAAAGTAATGCAAGACTGCAACTTTCAGTTAGTTATATTTACATATCTTTATATAATTGAATAGAAAAATGTTTAATGCAGTTCAGATTAAAGCAATCCGGCATTGCAAATCTTATGTACATAATTGAGGAATATGAGAAGGGTCAAAGATTAACGATACCACATTCGTCATTGATGCAAGCCTCCATTAATACTTTAGTGCAAGATGGTTTTTCAGTAAAGTACACGAAAAATCATAAGTGCTCCATGTTTTATTTGTCATCTTTAACAAGAGTCTTAATTAAGGTGTTCAAAGTGCGTGATACTTCTTTGAAAAGATTTGTTATTTCGATTTAAAAGTCTTAATATAACATTAGCTATGTTTTATAGAGAAATGTAATTTTCTTTCAGGATAAAAATTTAGTTGGGTGTAAAAAGGATACTATCGTACAAACAGATATTTCAAGTAACACTTGCAGTCTCATGATATTTGATGAATTTAACAAAGCAGCATCGAAGCAGAAGGTATGCATAGAGTTTATTGCATATATTTTAATAAATCGATACTTACAGCAGAAAATGTTTTAGGTATTTCAAGTAAGTCAAATGTTTGTTCGTCAATTGCTACAATTAAAAGGATTGTCCATAGAAAAAGCTTTAGCAATAGTCGAACGTTATGCAACGCCACGATTATTGTTTAAGGCTTTGCAAAACTGTGATTCCGATCCTGAATTATTACTAGCGAATATTCAATATGGTGATAAAAAACGTTCTATTGGGCCGTCTCTTAGCAAAGCCATTTATCAATTATACACGAAGAAAAATTTTAATTAGATAGAGGAAATTCATATTTCATCCAATAAAAATGATCACGATATAGCGCGATATCTAATAAGTAATCAGCCAATTAGTAAGAAAAGTTATTTCATAGGTCCGGAGCAAGGATTTTATTTATAGATATTTTATAGTCATTTGCATCATTATGCCACGATAATTAGTATAGTTGTCCATACATAAATTACTTGTACGACATTAGCGATATTTAATAGTAAACTTCGCGTAATCGGTAGAATCGAGTATTTTCAAGCAGAATCGGAGAATCATTCCCCAATCATTCCCTCAAGGACAAAAACATCGTCATATACGAAATGCATGCTTTAACAGTCTTGAAATTACGAAACATTAGTTATTATTAGTCGGTCCTAGCGTTAACATTTAGAAACCGTATTGATATTACTACGTACTATACCGAAGCTTTCGATCTTCATTTCGTATAATCCACCTGCTGTTAGTATACATGGCCTGTTGCACCTCACTTGCATGGTATAAAGAACCCTCTGAATATTCACCGGCATTTGGTACCACTTCGAGGTGTATCTAGTACAAAAATGGAAAAACATTTAATAATAATATTGCTTATGCGAGATTTAATTTTACGTGTATTGGTAACTTGCATTGTATCAGCTAGCTCCAGACTTTGATCCAGCAACGCTTGCCCGGGCATGCTAATGACATATAAATGAAATTGTTGAGCCACGAGGAATACGACGGCTCTGATGAGTTCTTCAGGTCGATCCATAAACATAACTACCTGAGAGATAAAGACATCAATAAGCTTGCATGTTTCATTGCACTTTTATAGTTGTTAGTGAATAGTGCATTTACTTCAACAGCTGTCAGACTGATAATGAGCATGTTTAGCCCCATTTGGATTAAGTACAAATTTCGGCAACATCTTTCGAGGGTCCCGTAAAACCTCAAAATTTAATGAATTGGTTTTTAGTTAAATTATCTGCATTTGAGAAGTATTTTAATTTTCTCTAATTGATACCGACACAATGGCTTCGTGATGCATCATTACACATTCTTTGAGTTTCTCAGATTCGCCGTCGTATGTGCCAGCTTCATTTTTTTCGATGGTATTATTTTCTGTTGCTTGCTGAACTTGGTATCTGTATATATTTACAATGAACAAGCTGTGCAGTTTAAAGTGCAATAGAAATATGTATAGCATGTTAGATTTTTTTACTCTAACAACTATATTTACCCACATACTGCAAACAATCCGCAAGCGTGATAAATGATCGTGATATACAATGAATCTATGGCGATTATCATAAATACGACAAAAGCTGCGGCAGCAGACATATGCATATATGCGGTATAAAAATATTTGTCAGCATCGAAAATTATGTAATTAACTTTAAATAAGTGATGACGCGGTCGCGTTTCGTTTAATGGTACGATAACATCGAGAGTCGGATTAAACATCGGAGTAAGCACAAAAATTACAAGGAATACTAATAGAGTATCTGTAATAAGAAAAACTTTTATCTTATTTGTTCCAAATAGTTTAATTATTTTAAGAAAAAATGATTCACGATTTATAGTTCTTACGTCTGTATAAGGCTGCGAGTTTACCTCCTTCACCAGCTAATTTGTTTAACATGTACAATTCATTTTTCGATTCCAATACGTTCCATTGCCTTGCCACAGAATCAAATAATTTTCTAAACTAAAATATGTGAGATCGTCACAATCTTCCTTATGTAAAATATTTATTTGTAATGTATACGTACGCGCGTTTTGTTAGATCGAATGTTTACAACTTTCATGACAGCAACAAATCCTGTAATAATTAGTGGCAAATCCTCGATGATTCCATCCAAATCTCTGTCGTGTATGGTATCAACAAGTTGTGCCGACTACCGACATGTACGCATCAATCGTGGTAAAATATTACCTATTATTATTACATCTACTACAAATGATAACGTAAGAGATAATATAACGTCTTCTTACTGTTGGGCCGAAGATGGTTATACTACTAATCAGTATCACGGTTACTATACTATTACTGATTATATTACTTTGGTATGGATTTATTCCAAGGCATGTCAGATATCTGGCAAGCAATTTGTAATGGCCAATATCGAATGCATTGAGAGTTTTTTCATCTCTATCATTTTTCTGAAACACTAATCGTGCTTACTTAAGTCACAACCCTACATAAACAAAGAAACAGAACTTCACGCCCGATCAGTATAAAATAATGCAATAGAGTAAAGTAAAAAATGAAGGCAAACTTTTTCGGAAAATTAGAGAGATACTAGAAAAACCAGTAGCACTGTAACTCAAAATATAACTACGCGTTCATTATTAATCGTACTTGTACTCATTATTGTCTTATTATCCTTGCTTTGATGTTTGAAACAACGATGTTTCAACTGGCGAAACCAATGTCGAGGTAACGCGTTTACAAGAAAACTATTCTATCGGAAGAATGGTGGTTATTCTTTATATAGGATGTAGAATCGAAAATACGAAGTTAAATTAACGTGTGTTACCATTCACGATGATTGATAAAAGTATGACAACTGTATGATTTCAGCTTTCAAGTATTGTTACCAATCGCTTGTTCATCGGACAGGTATCCATTATGGCTTTATTCTGTAACTTCTTCGACGTTCTGTCAGCTGCATAGTAGATAAGAAAATAATAGTAGAGAGCCATGTCTGAAATCTCCAAGGATCCTGCTAAAAATGAAGCATACGTTTATATCTTGAAATATTTAGAGTAGGAATTGCTGTGCTGCAATTCCGTGATTGTCAGACGGGAGGCAAAAAATTGCAAACAACTTGCTGTCGAATCTCTTTAAATATTTTATATGCTCCGCATGCACGACTGTACCCTAGTAACTTCTTGCATTGAAATTATATCTCCCAGACATCAAAACCTTTTCCAGTCATACTTCTGGTGGGCTTCTCTCAAATGTCGGATTTTCTTGGTATTGCAATAGAGGAGAACGTTCCAGGTTGATGCTAGTGAAGTAGCCACTCAAATGGTTAGTCATTTTTTTCAATCCGGGATTCAGCTTGGTGACTGCGGGGAAGTGCTGTTTATAATACTGCTACTGTGTAAAAATTATTGTATCACATTGCACATTGTTCGTCTTCGCATCTTCCACTGATGAAGATATCAAGATTACCATTATGCAAAAATTACGTTTGAGGTCTTTATACATATAGACGTTTTACAAATATTTAGACCATTCCATGTTAGGGAAGGAATCTAAAAAAGAAAACATTTTTTAGCGCAAACAAAATTACGAATTTTATTTGCAATCACGTTAGTATCGTTTGCATTATTTTGTTATGATATTTCGGGTTAACAACATTTAACAATGAATCTGATCCACTTATCATTGTAATTTTAGAAATCGGTAGAATTGAGTATTTGCGTGTAGAAACGAAGAAATCATTCCCTCAACGATAAGAACATCGTCATATACGATATGCAGGCTTTAACAGTCTTGAAATTACGAAACATTAATTATTATTAGTTCCTCCTAGCATTAGCATTTAGAAACTGCGTTGATATTAGATTAGTACTTACTATGCCGAAACTTTCGATCTTCATTTCATATAATCCACCTGCTGTTAGTGTACACGGTTTGTTGCACCTCACTTGCATGGTATAAAGAACCCTCTGAATATTCACCGGCATTTGGTACCACTTGGAGGTATATCTATTACAAAAATTAAATAACATTTAATAATAATATTGCTCATGCGAGAAGTAATTTTACGTGTATTGGTAACTTGCATTGTATCAGCTAGCTCCAGACTTTGATCCAACAACACTTGCCCGGGCATGCTAATGACATATAAATGAAATTTTTGTGCCACGAGGAACACGACGGCTCTAATGAGTTCTTCACGTCGATCCAGGTACATAACTACCTGAAAGATAAAGGCATCAGTACGCTTACATGTTCCATTGCATGTTGATAGTAATTAATGAATAGTGCATTTACTTCAACAGCGGTCAGACTGATAATGAGCATGTTTAGCCCCATTTGGATTAAGTACAAATTTCGGCAACATCTTTCGAGAGTCTCGTAAAACCTCAAAATTTAATGAATTGGTTTTTAGTTAAATTATCTGCATTTGAGAAGTATTTTAATTTTCTCTAATTGATACCGACACAATGGCGTCGTGATGCATCGTTACACATTCTTTGAGTTTTTCGCATCCGCCGTCGTATATGCCAGCTTCATTTTTCTCTATGGAATTATTTTCCGTTGCTTGCTGAATTCGGTATCTGTGTACATTTACAATGAACAAGCTGTGCAGCTTAAAGCGCAAATAGAAATTTGTAGAGAATGTTCAATTTTTTATTCTAGCAACTATATTTACCCACATACTGCAAACAATCCGCAAGCATAATAAATGATCGTGATATACAATGAATCTATGGCGATTATCATAAATACGAGAAAAGCTGCGGCAGCAGACATATGCATATATGCAGTATAAAAATAGTTGTCCGCATCGAATATTATGTAATTAAGTTTACATAAGTGATGGCGCGGTCGTGTTTCATTTAATGGTACGATAATATCGAGAGTCGGATTAAACATCGGAGTAAGCACAAAAATTACAAGGAATACTAATAGAGTATCTGTAATAAAAAAGCTCGTATCTTATTTGTTCCAAATAATTGAATTATTGCAAGAAAAAATGATCCCCAATCTATAAAACTTACGCCTGTATACGGCTGCGAGTTTACCTCCTTCACTGGCCAATTTGTCTAGCATGTACAATTCATTTTTCGATTCCAATACGTTCCATTGCCTTGCCACAGAATCAAATAAGTTTCTAAACTAAAATATGTGAGATCGTCACAATCTTCCTTATATAAAATATTTATTTGTAATGTATACGTACGCGTGTTTTGTTAGATCGAATGTTTACAACTTTCATGACAGCAACAAATCCTGTAATAATTAGTGGCAAATCCTCGATGATTCCATCCAAATCTCTGTCGTGTATCGTATCAATAAGTTGTGCCGACTACCGACATGTACGCATCAATCGTGCCAAAATGTTACCTATTATTATTGCATGTGCTACGAGTGATAAAGTAAGAGATAATGCAACGTCTTCTTACCGTTGGGCCGAAGACAGTTATACTACTAATCAGTATCGCGGTTACTATACTATTACTGATTATATTACTTTGGTATGGATTTATTCCAAGGCATGTCAGATATTTCGCAAGCAATTTGTAATGGCCAATATCGAATGCATTGGAAGTTTTTTCATCTCTATCATTTTTCTGAAACACTAATCGTGCTTACTTAAGTCAGAACACTAATGAAACAAAAGAACAGAACTTCATGCCGATCGGTATAAAATAATGCAATAGAGTAAACTAAAACATGAAGGCAAACTTTCTCAGAAAATTAGAGAGATACTAGAAAAACCAGTAGTACTGTATCTCAAAGTATAACTACGCGTTCACTATTAATCGTACTTGTACTCATTTTTCTCTTATTATCCTTGCTTTGATTTTTGAAACAACGATGTTTCAACTGGTCAAACCAACGTCGAGGTAACGCGTTTGCAAGAAAACTATTCTATCGGAAGAATGGTGGTCGTTCTTTATATAGAATGTAGAATCGAGAATGCAAAGTAAAATTAACATGTGCTACCATTCACGATGATTGATAAAAGTATGACAACTGTATGATTTCGGCTTTCAAGTATTGTTACCAATCGCTTGTTCATCGGACAGGTATCCATTATGGCTTTATTCTGTAACTTCTTCGACGTTCTGTCAGCTGCATAGTAGATAAGAAAATAACGGTAGAGCGATTCTACGATTGTCAGGTGGGAGGAAAAAAATTTCAAACAATTTGCTGTCGAAGATCTTTAAATATTTTATACGCTGCGCATGCACGATTGTTCCTTAGTAACCTCTTGCATTGAAATTACATCCTCCAAACATCAAAAACTTTTCCAGTCGTACTTCAGATGGACTTCTCTCAGATGTCGGAGTTTCTTGGCATTGCAATAGATGAGAGAGAACGTTCAAGGTTGATGCTAGTGAAGTAGCCACTCAAATGATTAGTTATTTTCTTCAATCCGGGATTCAGCTTAGTGACTGCAGGGAAGTGCTACTTATAATACTGCTACTGTGTAAAAATTATTGTATCGCATTGCACATTGTTCGCCTTCGCATCTTCCACTGATAAAGATATTAAGATTATTATTGTGCAAAAATTACGTTTGAGGTTTTTGTATAGACGTTTTACAAATATTTAAACCATTCCATGTTAGGGAAGGAATCTATAAAAGAAAAAACATTTTTTGGCGCAAACAAAATTACGAATTTTATTTGCAATCACGTCAGTATTGTTTGCATTATTTTGTTATGGTATTTCGGGTTAACAACATTTAACAATGGATCTGGTCCACTTATTATAATTTTAAAAATCAGTACAATTAAGTATTTGCGTGTAGAAAAGAAGAAATTACTCCCTCAACGATAAGAACATCGTCATATACGAAATGCACGCTTTAACAGTCTTGAAATAATAAAGGTTTAGTTACCATTAACTGTTCGTAGTATCAAAATTGGAAGACTGTGTTGGTCCTATTTTGGTACATACTGTTCCGAAACTTTCGATCTTCATTTCGTATAATCCACCTGCTGTTAGTATACAGGGCCTGTTGCATCTCACTTGCATGGTATTAAGAACCCTCTGTATATTGACTGGCATTTGGTACCACTTCGAAGCGTATCTATTGCGAAATTCATAAATGTTGATTTATTTCTTGTGTTATAATCACATGCATTAGAGACTTACATTTTTTCACCTAACTCCAAGCTTTGATCCAGCAAAACTTGTCCAGGCAAACTAATGACATATAAATGAAATTTCTGGCCCAAAAGGAATACAACTGCTCTGATAAGTTCTTCAGGTCGATCCAGGTACATAACTACCTGTTAGTTGAGGACGCCAGTACGCTTTAATGTTTCATTACTTTCGATGACTATTATATTAATGAAAAATGCATTTACTTCAACCGCTGTCAGGCTGATAATAAGCATATTTAGCCCCATTTGAATCAAGTACAAATTTCGACAGCATCTGTCAAGAGTATTGTAAAACCTTAAAGAATATTGAACGATTAAAGAATATTAATCAAATTGTCCATTTTATATTACTACTTTATTTGTTGCGAATTGATACCGACAAAAGGGCTTCATAGTGCATCATTATGCATTCTTTGACTTCTTTGTTCACCCTGTTGTTTACGTCAGCTTCATTTTCCTCTATGGAATTCTTTTCGGTTGCTTGTTGAATTTGATATCTATGTATGCCGATATATTTGTAATTACACCGTACATTTATTTCGTGGTAACATGTAAATGATTTTGAAGAAGCTGTGCAGTTTGAAACATAACAAAAGTTCTGCAGCATATTCTATTTTCTTATTTTAGTTAATTATATTTACCCACATACTGCGAACAATCCGCAAGCGTGATGAATAATAGTAATGTACAGTGAATCTACGGTGATTATTTCGAACACCATAAATGCCGCGAAAGCCGACAAATGCGCATACACAGAACAAAAATATTCGGCGTCGTCTAGGATCACGTAATCAACTTTGAATATGTGATTCCGTGGTCGACTTTCGTTTCGCGGCATAATAGTGTCCATCATCGGATTAAACAACGGGATAAATAGAAATATTATCATAATCATTAATAGAGCACCTGAAACGCATAATCTTCACTTCTCCACAGTCGCACATTGACCAATTGGTGCAGCAAAAAGTTATTCATACTGCACACTGTGGCAACTTACGTCTGTATATGGTTGCTAGTTTAGCTCCCTGTTTGTTAAATTTTTCTAGCATGCAAAATTCATTTTTGGTTTCGAGTAGTTTCCATTCTCCTGCTATGGATTCAAATAATCTTCTGAACTGCAACAAATGAGATCGTTACGATAATTCAGCATACAAAGAGCATACTCGTAATTCCATACGTACTCGTGTTCTGTTGGATCGAATATTCAATATTTTTATAAAGCTGGCAACTTCTATAATTATTACTGGCAAACATTCTATGATTTCATCCAAATTCCTATCACGTATGGCATCAAAAAGTTGTATAATCTGTTCGGTCATGCAGCCCGATTTACGAGAACCGAGATACGTTTCAATTACACTCTTTTTTTCGTATCTACTACGCTTGATAAAACAATTGATAATAAAAAATTGTATAACATGTTCTTCTTACCGTTGGAGCGAAGACAGTCAGGGTAATAATTGCTATCACGAATATTATAATATTGCTGAACAGGTTATTTTGGTATGGATTTATTCCAAGATATGTCATATATTTAGCAAGCATTTTATAGTGGCCAATATCGAATGCGTTAAAAGCTTCTTTATCTCTATCATACTTCTGAAACACTAAGCATCTGTACTTCAGTTGAAAAGTCATACTGTAACGTAAACTGCAACTAGGCGTTCACTTTTAACGTTATTCGTATTCATTGTTGCTCTTACTATTCTTCTTTGTGAATGAGACTACGACGTCTCAACTAGTGAAACCAAGGTAGGAGTAAACGTTTGCGAGGACACTGTCCTATTGGAAAAAGTGATGGTTGTTCTTTGTAGAAACGAAGGAGCGGTGACGTTAAGTCAATTCAATGATGCTATCGCTCGCGATGGTCGATAAAAGTGCAGCTATATAATTTCGTCTACCAAGTATTATTGCCAATCAATTGATCCTGGGACAGGTAACCATTGCGGCTTTGTCCTACGGTATTGTAGTAGACAAGAAAATAATAGATCAGCGATTTCTGAGACCTCCAGCAATTTTGTTGAAATCGCGGATACATGTGTATCTTAAAATATTTAGAGCATTGATTCTAGCGTGACATTTCTGTGATTGTCAGGTGGTAGATGAATATTTGTCAAAGAATTCGCTATCCGGATCCGTTAAATATTTTATAAAGTGTAATGCCCCAGGCGTTCGAATTACATCCGGGGGATGACAAGACCTTATGCAGTCACAGGCGATGTGGTTTTCTTTCACATGGTTGAATCTTTCGAAGTGTTAACGTTACCAGTTGCTTAGTATTTGTGACCTAAGATTGGTTGTGAGATGCGGGTTGCTAAGTACTGTATCGCTAAGGGATATTGGACAAAAGAAAGCGGATTTCTACTTTTGGTGATTCTCATGGTAATTAGTACAGACACAGCATTTATAATAGTGGCATTGCTAGTGACAGCAATAACGACCGTTGTTCCGGGTGATATGTAAATAAACAATTCTTTAAAAAAATTTGTAAGCTGTCATTTTCGATGATCGATAAATGTTCAAAGACGATACTTCAGCTATTGAGTATTATTGCGAATCGTTTGTCCATCGGACAGGTATTTATTACGGTGTAACGGGTAGCCCTTTGACGTTGTGTCAGCTGCGTAGAGTACTGACTGCAGCCTGATATTTGTGCGATCGTCAGCTGGTGTTACTCAAAATTTTCAAACAGCTCGCCATTGAAACTTTTTCAATTTTTCATCAAGAGTGATGTATCCGTACTCGAGACACTGTTCGAGCTTCTTCTGACTCCTGAGTACCGCTTCAAGAAAGATAGAATTCTACGACGTATACCATTTACGACGATTTCTTTAAAAGTATGCTGAATAATTTTATTTGCACATAAGTATTTACAGCATTTAATATCAACGAGGTATATCGGATATTTGCAATGTTATTATGGACTGATCCAGGTACAAAATGTAGTAGCTACCACCCAATATGTTCTGCATGCAACGAAGCACTATTCCCTCACGGACATTAGCATGGTGAAGTACGACATGCACGCTTTGAAAGTCTTGAAATTAAAATAATCATTAAGGAATATTTTATGCAGCACGTTTTAAGTGCAACAATTGAAGTATAATAGCGTTACATACTATTGCAAAATTTTCCATATTCATCTCGTACAGACCACCTGCTGACAACGCGCATGGTTTGCCACTTCTTATTTGCATCGTATTCAACATCTTTTGAACTTTCACTGGCATCTTGTACCATGTCGAGCTGTATCTGTTACAGTATCAGGAGAATACGGTGTTACTACGTTTGTCGTTTATCTCAGCTGCTCCACTTTGCTTGGATAAAACAGGATCATACATATCATCCCTTAACTGCGAACAATGATCTAAAAGCACCTGGCCGGGTAAAGAAATAACGAATAAGTGAAACTGTTCCGCTCCGAGGAATACGCCGGTTCTGACCGCCTCTTCCGGTCGATCTAAATTGATGACAGTCTGTAATACAAAGCGATTAATTTAATTTAGTTATTGTCTAAACAACACTCTCCCACGTGAGCTCCAAATTTTCTTACTTGAACAGCTGTCACAGTGATGCCCATCATATTTAAGCCAACCTGAACCAAGTAACTGCTTTGGCTGCTTTCGTTTAGAATATCGTAAAACCTTGAAACGTATCAAAGAAAAAAATGTAAATTAATCCAGAGGAATAATTAGTGTACGATCTGTTATAAAATACTTTGTTAATTTTGATCGATACAAACTGGATGCATTCATGATGCATCGTCAAGCAACGTTTAAACCGTTCGTGTATATTATCTTCCGAATCCGTATTCGTGTGCAAGCTCGCGATTTTTGTCGTTTCATTGACCTGATACCTGTATGCGTAAGAAGTTGTAGAAGAAACAATTATAGTACTAATTAGCAAAAATATGAAGGACAGTTAATAAGTATTGTTGATTTTTATTACATTATTATATTCATTGTTATGTTTACCCACACACGGCGAACAGTCCGCTGCTGTGGTGGATGATAAGGATGTACAGCGAATCTATTGAAACTACAATCATGACAACAATAAGTACACCCCAGGACAGGTGCAGGTAAACGCAAAAAAAATATTCCTCCGAGTCAAAAATTAGGTAATTAACTTTAAGCGCCTGTTGGCGCGGTCGAGTTTCATTTAGCGGAAGGACCACGTCCATAAGGGGGACTACCAACGGCCCGAGAAGGAAAATCGTCATGAAAGACAATAAGGTGCCTGAAAAGAGCACAACTTTTTTCTTGCGAAAACGAACACTCGAATCGTTGGGTAATTATGAGAAAGTGTGCATTTACTTCTGTATAAATGCGCGACTGCGCTACCCCTTGCTGTAACGTCTTCAAGCACGTGCAATTCATTGTTCAACTTCAGCTGATCCCATTCTTGTGTTATAAGATCGAACAGTTTTCTGAACTACAATACAATACGTATTTCCAATAATCAGATGAATAAAGAGTATACTGTACGATAATGGATACGCATACGTTTTCTTTGTTGAGATAGACGTTCAGTATTTTCACGATACTCGTTATAATTGCAAAGAAATGCGGCATGCACTCGATCACAGAGTCCATATCGTTCTCAGCGAGCGACATACATATTTCGAAAAACTATTGAAGCATCGGTGCCCATGGTTTAACAACATTACCTGATTATTTATTTTATTACACAGAATTCCCCCGATTCGGTTACTAAATTCTACATAAATGATCATTATTATGTTTTATGATACGTTTAATAGGTTTCTCTTACCGTTGGAAGTAGGATGCTTATTAGAGTGGACACCATTATTGTTACAATTATTTTCCTGATTCCATCCCCTTGATACGGATCTTGCCCGAGAAATGACAAATATTTCCTGATCGTATCATAATAGTGGATGTCGAATATATTGTGACGAGGTGTTCTATCTTTCTGAAAAACTGAACGTCGAAAATGTACGAAAGAATTGTTTAAGCTGTATTAAATATCACGATAATGGAATAGTAAAAAAGAACATATTCCTCGTTTGTCCAAAAAAAAATAGTTCCACTTTCCCTTACTGTCCATAGTTGCAGTTCTTTACTGTAATGTAACATACATCCCAGTCAACGCTACGGAGAAACTGTTCCACCGAACGTATGAAAATTGGATGTTAAAGACCTACGGGGAAAAAGGGACTAAAACCTGTCGAGTAGGGTACAGATGTCTTTGACATTTAATGACAGCTTTGCTATGCCGGTTCGTCTATGAAATATCAATCGGGCAACGCTCGATCCGCGGACAGGTATGCATTATATTGTTATTTTCTCTGCATGCATTCTGGTATAATTTCGAAATCTCGGCATTGCGTGACAGTTACATATTATGTCGCGGGGAAAATTGGGATAGCGTGCTGTTTCTCCTGCACTACAAACTATAGTGGAATTGGAAAAATCTAGGAATGATCTTGAAATATTAATAGTGATGGTTTGATCATTCTATCCACCGGAACAGTCGTGATAGGCAGAAGGTCTTCGAACAGTCGGTCGCGAAGGTCTCCTAAAAATGTATCATTGACGCATACTGCATCTATTCCAGACTATGTTGATAATTTTTGTCGCCTGTGAAGTAAGTGTTCCATTTCGTGCTGTTGCATCGGACAAAAATCTGGAAAATTTGTGCAGCACGCTTTTCCCACATTTGAACAATAATATACTGCGATAGACAAGGTATGAATACTTTATTGATAAAGTAAAATCGATAGAACTGATACTTGCAAGTAGCTTTAGCTAACAAAACCGCGGAGTGCAGTTTAGCTTGTTAATTTGGTGAAATTTATAAAGTATAATAACGATGCTTCAAAGCTATGCTGAATAATTTTATTTGCACATGAACAAATAATTTATGCTACTCAATATCAACAAGATATATTGAACATTTGCTCTGTTATCCTTATGGATTGACTCAGGTACAAAATGCAGTAAATACTATTTTCGGGTTCTACTGAAGCATTATTCCCTCAACGAGATTAGCATGGTGATGTACGACATGATCGTTTTGAATGCCTTCAAATTGAAAGAAATATTAAGAACGATTTATGTAACACGTTTTAAGTGCGATAATTAAAAAGTGGTGTTACATACTGCTGCAAAATTTTCCATATTTAAATCGTACACACCACCAGCTGACAACACACACCGTATACCACTTCTTATGTGCATTGTGAGAAACATCTTTTGAACTTTCAGTGGCATCTTATACCATGCCGAGCAGTATCTGTTGTAATATTAGAAGAATACGGCTTTACTAGATTTATCGTTTATTATAGTTGTTTTACTTTGCGCTAATATAACAAGCACGTACATATCATCTCTTAACTGCGAAGAATGATTTATAAGCACCTGTCCAGGTAAAGAAATAACGAATAAATGAAAGTATTGCGATGCGAGGAGTACACCGCTTCTGATCGCTTCTTGCGGTCGATCCAGATTGAACACAGTCTGTAATACAAAGCAAACGTTTAGTTCAAGCATTGTCTAAATAATATTTATCGTCGCGCTTTAATTTCCCTTACTTGTACAGCTGTTATAGTGATCCCTACGATATTTATGCCAACCTGAATTAAGTAACTAGTTTCACTGTTTTCATTTAGCACATTGTAAAACCTTCAAATGCATCAAAGAAAGAAACATATTATTCCAAACGAACTAGTCCATGATCTGTCATACGATACTTTGCTAATTTTTATCGATACCAACTGGGTGCATTCACCATGCATTATCAAGCATTTTTTAAACTGATCGTGTACAATATTTTCCGAATCCACATCCATGCGTAAGTCCATGCGTAATCTTTTTGTCGTTTCATTTACCTGATACCTGTATGCGTAAGAAGTTGTAGAAGAAGCAATTGTGGCGCTAATTACCAAAAATACGAAGGGCCATTATTATTATTTATTCTTATTACATCATTATATTCATTGTTATGTTTACCCACACACGGCGAACAGCCCGCTGCTATGGTGAATGAGAAGGATGTACAACGAATCTATTGCAATTATCACCATGACACCGGCAGCCGCACTCACGGACAGATGGAAGTATTCGAAATAAAAATATTTATCCGCGTCAAAAAATAGGTAATCAGTTTTAAGCGCCTGCTGGCGCGGTCGAGTTTCATTTAGCGGAAGGACCACGTCCATAATAGGAATTAATAATGGCCCGACAAGAAAAATTACCATCGATGAAAATAAGGTGCCTGAAAGGATCACAAGTTTTTTTTTTCTTTGCAAAAACGAACTCCCGGATAGATTGGCAAATTATGACAAGATATGCGTTTACATCTGTACAATTCCCCGAGTTTACTACCCCTCGCTGTAACTTCTTCAAGCACGTGCAATTCATTCTTCAGCTTCAGCTGATCCCATTCTTTTATTATAAGATCGAATAGCCTTCTAAACTATAATATATTACGTGTTTATAATATTAGATGAATATGGAGTAATACTAGACGATAATGAACATGCATACATGTTTTCTGTTGATATAGACGTTCAGGATTTTCACCATGGCTACTATAATTGCACAGAAAGGCGGCATGCACTCGATCGCAGTGTCGATGTCTTTGTTATGCAACGACTTACACATTGCGAACGACTATTGAAACATCGAAACAAATTCCCATTGTTTAACAACGTTACCTGATTATTTACTTTGTTACACGGTATTCGCCCAATCCCGTTATTGAGCTCTACGTGAACACTCATTATCATTTTTTATACTACATTCAATAGATTTCTCCCTACCGTTGGAAGTAGAAGGCTCAACAGATTGACCAGCATAGCGATTGCAATTATTTTCCTGACCCCTTCTTTTTGATACGGATCTTGCCCCACAAATATTAAATAACTCCTGATCATATTGTAATAGTGGATGTTGAATACATTGCGACCGAGTGTTCTATCTTTCTGAAAAACTGAACGTCAAAAGTTTAGAAAACAATCGTTTAAGTCGTATTAAACTTCACGGCAGTGGAATTTAAAAAGAAAACGCATTTGTAGTTTGCACGGGAAACAAAAATATTTCAATCGTTGCACACGATGTTGCTCTTTTTCTTACTTCCCATTGTTCCAGGTATTTGGAATAGCTGCGCTCAGTAAAATGTGGCATATATCCCAGTTGACGCTTTAACGAGACTTTTCCGCCAAACGTATGAAAATTGAATGCTACAGATCTACGGGAAAAATGGACTTAAGCAAGCCCAATAGGGCACAGGTGTCTTTGACGTTCTCCCTTTGTGGCCATGGGATATCATTACGGAATCGATACATACCCGCACAGGTATGCATTACACATAGTGTCATTTTCCTCTCATACGTATATTGTGGCATAATTTTCAAATCACGGCACTGTCTGACAATCACATATCATGTCGCGGGGGAAATTGGGATAGCGTGCTGTTTCTCGTGTACTACACATTATAGTGAACGTGGAAAATCACGAATCGACTTGAAATATTAATAGTGACGGTTCCTCTGCTATATCTACTAGAACACTCGTGACAAACAGATCCTTGGATTTCTTAGCAATTGCAACGGTGCAGTGGCAATAGTTCTACCGACGAGTTACAATGGCATGCCTCCCAAGAATATTTCATTTACGCATATTGTGTTTCTTCGTATCAATGTGATCATTCTATTTCGCCTGTGAAACGATCTTACTATTTCGCGCTGTTGTATTGGACAAACTTCGAATAGTATTCCAAAATAGAAAGGGTATGTAATTCCATTGATAACGATAGTTCTGGTAAAGAAAGCAATGAAAAGAACATTTTTTAACGCAGGGAAAAATGGAACAACTGTCGTTGCAACTAGGTCATGATCATTTTTATTACTGCGTTATGAAAATTCAGGTTGTCGGCAATTTAATCCATGAAATCGGTAGCAGGTACTAATATTTGCAATTAGAGACGGAACGTCATTCCCTTAGCGACAAGAACATCGTCATATACGAAATGCACGCTTTAACGGTCTTGAAATAATGAAGCTTTGGTTACTATCAATCGCTCGTAGTATTGAAATTTAGAAGCTGCATTTGTTCTTTATTAATACGTACTATTCCGAAACTTTCGATCTTCATTTCGTACAATCCGCCTGCTGTTAATATGCACGGTCTGCCGCATCTCACTTGCATGGTATTAAGAACCCTCTGAATATTCACCGGCATTTGGTACCATCTCGAAGCGTATCTATCTCGAAATTCATTAATTTTGTCTGCCACCTCGAGTTTCAATTTTCACGTGCAACATCAACTTACATTCTATCGCCTAGCTCGAGACTTTGGTCGAGCAACAATTGTCCAGGCAGACTGATGATATATAAATGAAATTGTTGACCCCCAAGGAATGCGATAGCTCTAATGAGTTCTTCGGGTCGATCCAAGTACATAACTATCTGAAAGACAAAGGAATTAGTACGTTTTAATGTTTAACTTCGTTTGAATGATTATTAATTACAAAGTGCGTTTACTTCGACAGCCGTCAAACTAATAACAAGCATATTTAGCCCCATTTGAACCAAGTACAAATTTCGGCTACATTTGTCGACGGTATTGTAAAACCTTGAATATTTTTAAAACATTAGTGAAATTGTACGTTACTGCTTATTCCTTGATTCGTAAGTGCATAATTGATACCGACAAAAGGGCTTCATAATGCATCATCATGCATTCCTTGATTTCGTTCTTCAATCTGTTGTCTATGCTACTTTCGTTTCCTTCTATAGCATTACTTTCGTTTGCTTGTTGAATTTTATATCTGCGTATATGTATATTTGTAATTACGCCGTTCATTTCATTCGATATAATATATGTATAAGTAGTTTTAAATAACCCGTGCAGTTTAAAGCGGATAGAATATGTTCAACATATTTTTTTATATTTTAGCTGATTATAATTACCCGCATACTGCAAACAATCCGCAAGCATGATGAATAATAATAATGTATAGTGAATCTACAATGATTATTTCGCACACTGTTAAGGCAGAGAAGGCGGACAAATGCACATACACGGAATAAAAATATTCGGTATCGTCTATGAACACGTAATTAACTTTGAATATGTGATTCCGTGGTCGACTTTCGTTTCGTGGCATAATAGTGTCCATGATCGGATTGTATAACGGCATAAACAAAAATATTATCAGAAACATTAATAAAGTACCTGAAATAAAGAATCTTCATTTATCCAGTGGTACATTGACCGATTAGTGCAGGAAACAATTATTCATAATGCACCCTATGGCAACTCACGTCTGTATATGGCTGCTAGTTTAGCTCCCTGTTTGCTAAACTTTTCTAGCATGCAAAATTCATTTCTTGCTTCCAGTAGTTTCCATTCCACCGCTATAGATTCAAATAATCTTCTGAACTGCAACAAATGAGATCGTTACGGTACTTGAGCATATGAAGAGCGCCCTTGTAATTCCATACGTACTCGTGTTCTGTTGGATCGAATATTCAATATTTTTATGAAGCTGGCGATTTGTATCATAAATATTGGCAAACATTCGATGATTTTATCCAGATTCCTTTCACGTATGGCATCGTAAAGTTGTTTGGACTATCCAGTCATGCGTTTCGACCGTGTAAAAATATCGCCTAATTATTTTCTATGTGCTTTACAGTTCACGATAACCGAGACACGCTTAAATTGTACTGACTTCTTTTTTTGTATCTACTACGATTGATAAAATAACTGATAATAAAAAGAAGTAGTATAACGCGTTTCTCTTACCGTTGGACCGACGATGGTCAAGCTGAAGATTAATATCGCGAATACTATAATATTACTGCATTGATCACTTTGGTATGGATTTAATCCAAAACATGTCAGATATTTAGCAAGCAATCTATAGTGGCCAATATCGAACGCGTTAAAAGCTTCTTTATCTCTATCATACTTCTGAAACACTAAGCATCTGTACTTCAGTCGAAAAGTCATACTTGTAACGTAAACTACAACTAGGCGTTCACTTTTAACGTTGTTCGTATTCATTTTTGCTCTTACTATTCTTCTTTGTGAACGAGACAACCACGTCTCGGCTAGTGAAACCAAGGTAGAAGTAAACGTTTGCGAGGACACTGTCCTATTGGAAAAAGTGATGGTTGTTCTTTGTAGAAACGAAGGAGCGATGACGTTAAGTCAATTCAATGATGCTATCGTTCGCAATGGTCGATAAAAGTGCAGCTATATAATTTCGTCTACCAAGTATTATTGCCAATCAATTGATTCTGGGACAGGTAACCATTGCGGCTTTGTCCTACGGTATTGTAGTAGACAAGAAAATAATAGATCAGCGATTGCTGAGACCTCCAGCAATTTTGTTGAAATCGCGGATACATGTGTATCTTAAAATATTTAGAGCATTGATTGTAGCGTGACATTTCTGTGATTGTCAGGTGGTAGATGAATATTTGTCAAAGAATTCGCTATCTGGATGCGTTAAATATTTTATTAAGTGTAATGCCCCTTGCGTTGACATTGCATGTGGGGGATGACTAGACCTTATCGGATCATAAACGATGTAGTCCTCTTTCACATGGCAGGATACAAACTATACCGTTAAAGAATGTTGAATCAAAAACGTTTCATTCACGCATATTATGTTTTCTCAAGCGAATGTGATCATGTTTTCGCTTGTGAAATAATTCTGCTATTTCGTGCGGTTGTATGCGATGAAGAAATAAGATAAATTTATGCAATTCTATTTTTCCAAATCTGAAAGTTAGTATCCGAAAATAGGCAAGGTATGAATTCTTTATTTACGCATACATTGATGTGCTGTCCTGATGCAAGTTTACATATGTATGCACTGGTAATGCTACATGAAAAAGATGCGAATAACGACATATTCATTGCGCGTACCAATCTTTGTTCCACGTATCTATCATTTTCTTTTACACAGAAATTACGACAATTAGAATGATATTACTTCGATAAGAAATCAGTCCTTTAGAGATAAAAGCACCGTAAAATACGACATGCATGTTTTGAAAGCCTTGAAAAACAAAGAGCACATGTGGTGAATTATTAATTACGTTACTACAGAATAATTATAGAAACGTCACGCAGTAACATACTATGCCGAAATTCTCGATGTTCATCTCGTACAATCCTCCTGCCGTTAGCTTACACACTTTGCAGCATCTTATTTGCATGATGTGAAGCATTTTTTGGATACTCACTGGTATTCGATACCACATCGAATCGTATCTGTCACAAATTTAATACAATTCTCACAGTGAATCGATCTCTTTCAAGCTGTTTAAAGAAAGACTATTGAACGCACATATCATTAACCAATTCCGTACTGTAATCGGTAAGCACTTGCCCAGGTATGCTTATGACGAGTAAATGGAATTGCTGAGCTACAAGGAATATGCCGATTCTAATAGCTTCCTTAGGTTGGTCCAGGTACATAACGGTCTAATAAAAAAATTATTAAAAAGGTTTAATGCTGGCCAAGATTCTCCTCTTTCTTTTCTGTAAAACGTCTCTTACTTGGACCGCCGTCGCCGTGATGCCGATCATGTTGAAGCCGACTTGAAAGAAGCAACTGTTACGGCTAATGTCGTCTATCATCTCATAAAACCTCGAAAGCGTAATAGTAAGGAGAATGAATTAGTAAAATGTTTCAGTATAATTTGTCGCTGACTATAATTGTGTTTGTTACTAACTGCAGGGTTCTCTTATGCATGATCGCGAGCTGCCTAAATTCCTTTGCGGCGATACCATTCACATTTAGCTTGTTACTTTCTATTCTTTTCTTAATTCGATACCTACGTTTTTCATTTCTATTAGTTTCGTGAACGAAAGTGGTGTTAGAGCAAAAATATTTTCGTGTTTGTCGTGAAATAATTTTAATTAATTACATTTCATACTATAAATTTTTATACTCACCCGCAGACAGCGAATAATCCGCAGCAGTGATGAATAATGAGCATATACAATGAATCTATGCTAATTACAATGATCACAATGACGAACGCACTCCAGGACGTATGCAAGTATATAAGATAAAAGTATTTATCCTCGTCTATAAAATACTTCAGCCTGAACATTTGATGCACCGGTCGACTTTCATTAAGCGGTAAAATCATATCCAAAATTTTCGGGGATAGCGGGAGACAAAGGAATGCGACCATAGCCGAGAGTAAAGTAGCTGAAAAGAGTGCGAAATGACTGTCTGGCAACTTATAAATTCCAAGTAAAGAAAGCCAACGCGTACAAAAATGTTCAATATAGATTACTTCGATACGCTTCGGCCAATTTATTTCCCTGTTTAGTAACATCATCGAGAATGTGCGCTTCGTTGTTAACGATCAACATTTCCCATTCTTCCTTCATGATTTCGAACGATCTATCGAACTAAAAGAAAAAAAAAGAAACACTTTCTCCTTGGGCCTAATGATTATTCCGATTGAAATGTTTTCTCTAGTACAATGGATAATTACTTTATCCTTATTGATGCTATGATTTAAAAGCTTAAGCATACAAACTATTACTGTCATTATCAGAGGTATGCTCTCCAGCATTGCGTCTATATTATTTTCGGCAATCGACGTAAAAAATTGTGAACACTATCGGAAAAAACATTTTCATTATACAATAGTGTCGTATCGTTGTTTTCTTACGCCGTATAATATTTTATTCTATTAATCTCATATAATTAACCAGTACGATATTCCGTCGACAAACATTGCCCTTCAGCATTTCACTCACCGCTGGAATTAGTAGACTCGCGATACTGCACAGCATCACTCTTTCGTTGAATTTTCTACTGCGTTGAGCTTGAATCGGGTACTGTCCCAAAAATGTTAGATACTTTTTAAATGTTTTGTAATAAGAAATGTCAAACAGCGTGCCGTCGTTTTTCGGACTGTTTCGAAGCACTGAACCATACATGCAACATACAAATCATCACTTTACTAAGCTGAACAACTAACGCAACGTTTACTATGTTAATCATTTATTTTCACTCTAAATTAATCTTGCTTCAATAGGAATAACATTTCTATGGATAAATATAGAAATGAACGCGTTGCCTTCTCTTACTGTTCAAATCCTGTCCGCGTATGCTGAACATTGTAATGGAAAATGTGTAACGCAAAACGTTCGCGTGAAGCTACTTCACTAAAGTCGGATTTCGAGAAATTATACTTTATGAATGTAAGACAAGTGACATGCAAAACCGTTCCAGGAAGTTCACTTATTTTTTACGAACAACTGTGGTACCGACGTGCAGTACCTATCTATTTTTTTTTTACGAACAGCGTATATTTTCCCGATCAGTCAACGACCAACATCGAACGTCATTTCGTTAAGCGACAGGTGTACATTACAAACATTTTTCATGTCCGAATTGCGTGAAAGATATCATCCAGACAAGAAAATGATAGTGTCGCGAAAGTCCTATCTCAACATATGCGATATTCATGATGGGATACAACGACTGGTAGGACTTTATTGATGAATATTTCAGGCAGTCAGCAAACGACTTTGTTTTCTGAAATAACAGCAAGACTGCAGTCATAGTGGATACGCGTGTCCCACGACGATTCTACAAATCGTCTTTTTATCATATTCGTTCTGTTAGCATTGAGCAGAATTTCCTTCCCCATAGTCGATGATATCTGTAGTTTCCCATTACGTATATCAGTATATGAAGAACAATACAGATATAATATTATTTAAGCCTCAAATGATTGGTAACATGTAAGAAATGGCTATTTATTTAATAATGGGTGTAAAATGAGTATTTATTTAATAACTTTAAAATGTACAGATTTTAATACGTGATCTGCATAATAGTAATTCACATAGCAAAACAGATTCGAATAAAGTAGAACAATTTTTAAATTCAAATTTCCAAATCGAAATACCGCCAACTATCGATAGTGGTGACCATCGATAATCATCGATAGTGCCATCGATAGTTATCCACTAGTGCTATCCAATATCGAAATCGAACTCCGCATCGCAAGCGTACGATCGTAAGCGGTTGTTGTTGCTTGCTCTGTGTGTTTTATGTGCTTATATTGCATTTTTGTGTAAAAACTACTAAATTTTCATAATGAGTGCCGAGGAAGAAGTGTTAAGAATTCAGAAAAAGTTAAACAAAATGTCGAGCGGCGACGGGACGGTGAGTAAGTGAGTAAAATACAGTTGTGTACCCGTTCGGCACAATGCTGGTTGTTCTTCGTGAACAAAGCTCTTTTACAAATTAAAATACTATTTTTCTGATACATTAGAAATGTACAACATGTATGTTCTACGTAAATTTCCTTTTATTTAGGTAAACATTGAACGCGCAATAGTAGGTTAATCTACTGTTTATCGAAAAGTACAAACCATATAAAGTACATACTTTGATTGTATCTACCAAGCGTTTGTTTAAAAAGAAATTGTCTGTTATCAGTATATGTTGTACCATTGAACCAAGTTAACTGCATCTGTTTTGATAAGAACACAACCCTGTACTAAATTACATAAGAAATCACAATATATCAAAATACAGTAGTCAGTTATGGTTATCTTGAGTTTGGATTAATTTTTTTATACAGGAGATTAAATATGTTATATAAAACGTGTACAAACTTTTTTATTCTCCAGGGGCAAGAACAAGCGTTGGATTTGCTTAAAGTATTGCAAAAGTTGCCTGTCGACTTAGAACTATTAACTAAAACACGTATCGGAATGACAGTGAATGCATTAAGAAAATCGAGTAGAGACGAAGAAGTAATATCGTTGTCTAAAACGCTCATAAAAAATTGGAAGAAATTCTTGTCTGGTAAGAAAATACATTTATTGTAAGTACGTATTCATGAGAGCGAATTATACATTGCCTTCTGTTGTCCGCAGGATCCAATAAAGATAAGGATTCGACTTCTTCAAGCAGTTCAAAGAAAAAGGATGATAAGTTGGATAAGAACAAAGATGATGGAGACCAAAAGAAAGACAAGGATAGTACAGATGGGAACGACGTCAAAATGAAGGAAGAGAAATCTCATAAAGATGCTCAGAGGAAACAAACAACTTTCCCTGCACCTACCACAACAGATGCAGTAAGGCTTAAATGTAGGGAGCTTTTGGTAGCAGCTCTGAGAGTGGATGGGAAGACAATCGAGGGTTGTGCTACTCCAGAAGAATTGGCAGAAGAGTTGGAAGAAGCAATTTATGCAGAATTTAAGAATACTGATAACAGATATAAAAATAGGGTAGGTTTCCAATTAAAAAAAAAACTTTCTAACACGAAAGTGAATGTGTAGACTACTTGCTTTTTTCTGTTTAAATCTCTAAGGTGCGAAGCAGGGTCGCTAATTTACGGGATGCAAAGAATCCTAATCTTCGAACTAATTTTCTTGCTGGTGCTATAACACCTGCCAGACTCGCTGTCATGACAGCAGAAGAGATGGCAAGCGATGAAATAAAACAATTGCGGGAGCAATTTAAGAAGGAGGCAATTAATGATGCACAACTTGCTACAGTGCAAGGAACAAAAACTGATTTGTTGAAATGTGGCAAATGTAAAAAACGAAATTGCACTTACAATCAAGTGCAAACACGCTCGGCTGACGAGCCTATGACGACTTTCGTATTGTGCAACGAATGTGGAAATCGGTGGAAGTTTTGCTAAATATTCTTGGTCCCGACCGTTGTTGCTGATGAATTGCAATCAAAAGGGAAATGTATTTCGTTTAAGACCTACCTATTATAATCGCTATTTATTAGAGTTAATGAGGCATCATTTAAAATATATTGCATAAATTTTACAGTTAGCAGACTGTACATTGATCGATTAATAGTATTTTCAATCTCTTTACAAGTTTAAAAGCATTCTATTTTTAATCTATTGTATATACTGACATTGTGGATTTATTAAGCTCCAGCTTTCTACAATTTCAAACATATTAAAAGGAAGTTGATCAACTAAGTATGATTGATGAATACTTTTATTCTGAATGCATAATTAATACTGAAAGAATGTTTCATTTTACGCTGTACAAGTTTGCATAATATTTGTGAAAAATACTAAGTATGGGTAAAGTTTGATGAAATACATGTATGTAATTACATCGTTGTATTTTTAAAACCCTATTTAATAATGTAGAAATCAAAACTTCATATTTGGTAACGGACGTGACATATATTACAATTGCTTCGCTTCGATTTGAACTACAAAAATTTTATCTACAGTTTGAAAAAAGTATTTATATCACAAACAGAAGCAAATGTTTGCATATAGCTTTAAATATCGATAGCGAAATTGACAATTTTTGTAAATCAACGTTGGGACCGCAATTGCATCTGTACGATAATGTATTAGTTGAAGCGTTTAAAGACAAAAATGATTTTATTGCGAGGAAATTTGGATAGTAGGCAAAAATATGAGATAACATCGCGATAGAAGCCGGCCCAAGCATTTATTATTTATTGGTTTAAAGTTTGTTAGCTTGATTGGCGCTTCGACATTATCGATAGTAGCGGTGGAGAAATATTGATAGTCGAAACTATCGATAGTTTTTGATAGTGGCGACTATCGATAATTATCGCTAGTACATCTATAGTTCTCGATAGTTAGTCCATCGATTAAGTCCTCCACCACTATTCAAGATGGCGCCGACCATTTGAAGCAGGTATTTTGCATGGGTAACAATTAAAATGTTTTTATAATAATTTAGTGCTTGTCCTTTAAAAATATCTAGATGAGCTGGTTCTTTGTGAATTTCCAAACGCGAGAACTTGCAATAGTTCTGTAATTCATCTTTGTAACATATTTATATGTATGCTATTATTATTATTGTAATTTTAAATATTGTTTAATTATCAGATGTATTGTAAATTAATTTATAAGAATAATATATAAGTAATAGTTTTTTAAATTAAATATTCTAATTTTGGAACTTGTACATTACAGTAATTTTTCAATAAATCTTCACAAAAGGAATGCAACTGGTTTCATTTTTGTAACACCTGTCCACTCTCAACTATTTAAATCAGAGATAAGTGCTGGAAATTGACGTTATTTCCCAAGAATTAATAAAATAAAATACCTCCGCGTATACAATCCAATAACTTACAACTATCGATAGTGAAAATAAATTATCGATAGTTTTTGGTAGTGGTGACTATCGACAGTCCTCCAGTCACTTGTGTTACTCGTTTACGTGAGATACACGTTTGAAATGCATTTCAAATCAATCATGATTTACCAATAATATTATCTTAAATCATGAAATTGTACGATTATACGTGCGTTAAAAGATAGCGTACAAATATATACTAATAAAATTCATCACAATGATGTAAGGTTGAAAGGAGATTCGTTGAATAGTTATGATAGCGTAACTTTTTTGCTACCGATAGATAATGTTTGCATAACATACAACAACGTTGGCCTCTTTAAAAACATATATACATGTATACAACGCAACGAAAAGTTAATTTTTTCAAAGGAATTTAAGATAGAAAGTGAATGACATTCTGATTGTAAGAATGTGCGAAGACGCCCACATGAAAGAGCAATGGCACCTATTACAAAGTCTACGAAGTACCGCAGAAGGTTTATTAATCGATGGTGTTTTAAACGTATGGAACGTTTATGGTGGCCTAAATCGTCTCCATAACGTGATGGAGCGAATATTTAAACATGGCTGTCGAATATTTAATCGAAATGTAAGATTGTATTCATCAGCTTGTTTACCTTTACTGTCTTCACTTTATATGCATATATGATATCGTAGAACTTATCAATATTTGTAATTACATCATGTTATGTCTCGATTTTCTTTTTATTGTTTTGAGAAATCGAAATTATTTGTTGAGACACACTGTTACAGATTGTTTGTCTTCACTGAGAGTATCATAGACGCCTGTATCTTTTGTTGACAACGTTTAATTGTTCACTTATTTCATATATATATATGTAGAATGTTCAAAGTATTTTCATTCATTATCACGTGTAATTTTCTATGTCATTTATATAAAAGATAACATATAACGTTGATGATGGTGGGCAAAATAAAAAAGATAACGCAATTTATTGCAAGGGTGAACCAGATTGTTGGGTGTTTATTCAAGGACTAAGCTGGCTGCAACCTTCTCTAGCATTGTCTCCAGTTGTTTCCGAGACGGATGATTATCTTTCAAATTTACCACCTAGAATAACAGCGCATAAAGATATGCTATGGCTATATAAAAGGTAAATTCAGAAATAAGCTCACTGTTACTATTATCTTTTGAATCTTAAAAATGTGTATCTGTTCACAAACTTAACATGTTCATGTAAATATGTCAATTATTTCAATAGTTTGGAAAGTCATTCTCTGTCCCATAAGCTTTCATGGCTTTTGTCCGACAAGGAACACTTACTCTCTTGCTTTGAACCTTGGGCATTCTTGTGTCAAGAAAATTTAGCCGAGACTACATTATTGTGTCTAAGAGCTATTGAAAGAAATCAACCTGCGTTGCTCACAGAAATAGATCCGTCTTTGGTAAGTAGATTTGTCACATATATACTTCATATGTTTCCATATTGTTCTTCATTGTAACATATTTTTCTTTTTAGTTTTTACCATGTTGGCTGTCTCCTAAAACAAGCCCACGGAGGCATCGTCGATCTTCTTCGTATCCAATCAATTTTCCGACTACAAACTTCAGTGTAATTAGAGAGGCTAGTGTACATATTGAAAGATGTCAATTAGAATCTTTGAAAATAGCATCGGATGACAAAATTACTCGAAACGATGATAGTAGATTGGAAGGAAGGTCTCGACCAGAGGCACTAAATTCTAAGAAAACTATCGATATACCTTTAAAAACTTGGAGCAGTCTTTCGGCATTGACGAAAAATTGTAAAATGCCGGGCAAAGATAATCCCGTATCCCCACCGAGTGCAACAAATTGTACAACACAAAAGAGCGATAGTGCCCATGCTCCTACCATTGAATTATCGAAAATAATTAACGTAAATTATGCTGAATTGAAGCAGTCTACATCCACCAGTGCAGATAATAAAGTGTTAGTAAAATCAAGAACGCCGACGAGAAGAATGAAGGGCAAGCTTAAAGCGAAACAAAATCAGATTGTTAAAAAGTCTAGCGAAGATTCCGATGTATTAAATAATAAGGAAATGCCGAGTAATACGGTAAAAGAGTACCGTATTCCGTTGCTTGTATCGAACGAGACAGATGCAAATTCGACGGAAAGTAATGTATCTCAAGTATCGCGGAGGAAAACCTCTTTTCTGCCGGGATCAGCGCCGGAATTCACTGGACCATGGAGCTTAGAGATTGAGGGCCAAAAGGATATAAGAACGCCAAAGAAAAGCTTTATGGAAGATGGAGGAAGCAGCGTGCAGCCTATGGCGATAGGATATTTCCCGCGCCCGTCGGAAGGCCAAAGTTTAACGAGTTTTCTAGCTTCCGCACAATTTTCCAGAGCCAACGCTGAACTGGACAGGGAGAACGCACATTTCAGTGTTTCCGAGGCCATGATAGCTGCCATCGAACAAGTCAAATGTAACAGGCAGTGGCGTCTTCTGGAAGAATCAGCGGAGGAAAGCGACGAAGAGATAAACAGTTTGAAGCAACGGATACGATTAAGGCGTCGACAACGACAGGCGGAGAGAAATAAAGGAAGGATGTGGAATCGTGAGTTATTGAGCGACGGAAGAACAGACACGACAACCACCGATCAAAGCGTTAGTCCATTGTCAAGCTCATCCGATGCTCCATCCGAAAATATTTCCACGGACGGTATAGAGGATGTAGATGTAGATGACGAGCGAAACGTGGTTAAACTAAAGAATACTGGTATTTCCATATCCATGGCGTCTTTGTATTCTGACGCAGATTTGTATCAATCTTCTCCCGTGCATGGAACGGAATCAACTTTGACCGAGAGTAGCATGTCCGCAGAGGGTGTAGCATTATCACTATTAAGTAGATTTAGCGAAAAACAATTACCCAGGGCAAGCGAGTTACAATGGCTCGTCTCTGAAAAGGATGCACCACAGAGGTTGTTACCATTGCCCAAAAGTTGGCCAATCAATCCAGACGATGCTGAAAATTCACAATCAATTCCGCTGCGTGGTACCATGGATTGGGCTCCTCCGAGGCCGCAAATTATTTTCACTCCGCACCCACCGCCAGTGTAAGTCATCGAATTTAACAAATGCGATGGTTCATCTAAAACATAATCGATTGATATAATTAAACGTGATACTTCATTTACGCAGACGGCGAACTCTTATAGCTAAACAGAATTATAGGTGCGCAGGATGTGGAATGAAGGTTGCAGTAAAGTATGCAAGTAAATTTCGATACTGCGAGTACTTAGGGAGATATTTCTGCACCGGTTGCCATACGAATCAAGTGGCTTTAATACCTGCAAAGATTCTATCAAAATGGGATTTTACTAGGTAATTAATTCAGTAAGGATACACGTAGAACTATGGACCTTCGTATTATTTACCTTCTACTTATTCATTGCTCTTAATCCATCCAGGTACTCTGTATCGAATTTTTCGTATAGATTATTGGATCAAATGACATCGGATCCATTATTCCAAATAAACGATTTAAACCCATCGTTATATAGACGAATAAAACAATTAGAAAGAACAAGACTATTACGTACTCAGCTGTTTTTCTTTAAGGACTTTTTATTCACGTGTCGATTCGCGACAAGGTACACATGTCAGTGACTATCTTGAATTTTTGGAAATTGCTTTATATTGAAGCTTATCGTTTCGTTGTAGCGTTCAAGGTATACTGAAAAAGGAATTGAATTACATGATAAGCGAACCACATGTATATTCGATTCAAGATCTGATGCACGTTAAATATGGTATTTTGCCGATGAGATTACAAGAATTAGTTCAAGTGTGTAATATGCATATTGTAGGCTGTGAGGTAATATTACGATACTTCGATTATCGTTAGCTAATTATATCATCGAGTAAGGACTAATCTTTTTATTTTATCTTAGTTGTGCCAGGCCAGAGGGTTTGTATGCGAGCTATGTTGCTCCAAGGATGTTATATTTCCATGGGAATTCTCAAAAGTCAGCAGATGCGAAGTGTGTGGTGCATGCTTTCACAACGAATGCAAGCAGAACTTTAATAAAGCGGATTGTCCACGCTGTATTCGTTTACATGCTAGGCAAATGTCCAAAGAACAATTTTGACATACGATAAACATGCTTTACGTGAAATCTTTGTTCGTAAATATCAAATTCATGATTTAACGAGATTTAAATCATCGTTAGCATTTGGCGCCCCAAGTTTATAGATAGATTTCTATTTTTCGTATTTAGCGTAAAATTGACTAACTTTGAAGAAATTAGGAATCTTTATACATCGTTATGTATGATCTAATGTGCAGATTATATATTAATTTTAAAGATTTCATAAATGTATAGATTTCGTGATGTGTACAGGAATACAAAATTGCTCGTAACTTTATAGTATTCAATAAAAATAGAATTTTATGTAATGCAATTACAAATGAATTACAGACGCAGCGAAGACTGAGAAAATGTGATATTTAAGATAACAGTAACTTTATTTCTAAAAGTATTTCCTATTTATCTGTATAGTACGTAATAGTTATTTATGTACTATTACGTATGTTGATACCAAATTCTTATCATACTTTATATGTAAATTCTTATTTATATAAATAAATTATTTCAATGTTAACATGTAGCGTAGATGCTATGTATTTTAAAAATGAGCTATCACGAGTATTTATGTTCTGCTTTTATTTTCTAACTGTGGATCCTATTAATTATCTGGACCCCTATTATAATTAACCAAATGTAATTAAAGAATGAAAGAAAATTGTTGTATGTTATAAATATTCTATGTAAAATGGCAATAACAGTTTCGGTACAATGATTTGTAAAAATAGAATCTTTATATTGGAAAAAATGTAAGCCACAAATGCTGTACCTGGTTCTTGTCATTGAAAGTATGCATTGCTCATTTATGAGAATTGTTAATACGGTCGAAGTTTATAATAAAATATTTGCAGACTCATACGCTGATACATTCCTTGAACGTTCAAAGTGTGACGTTGTACTGAGTAGTAAAATTTATTATTTAATTTCATTAAATTACATCTCGTTTGCAATGGTTCACATACGCACATCTTATAAAATTATGAGTAATAATACATTCGCTGCCAGTAAAAAAATATATTATAATGATATTTATGTACACCACCTAATTTCAGTTAGCCTTAGAACTGTATAGCAAATTATTCTTATTCGTATGGTAAGATTTTCTTATAAAGAAATCGCACTAAATTTGTCCTAACTTTTTTTAGATATATGTACACCTCGACAATGTGATCAGTATGTACAAGTATCCGCTCGATCTGATATACACCTTTCCAAAAATATTGATCGTAGATATCTTCTATTTGTTAGTATATAAATTCCATAAATATCGTACGTGCGAGAGAATTTTGACGCGTTTAGTTGTACCGAACTTTTGAATACAATATCACAGGTGGGATCTTGTAAAAGTGGGATATGCCACGTTTAGTAACAGGCACATCTTGGTAATTATGGCAATATGAGTGTTTCTGAAAAATAGATCTTTTCGTTTTAGACTCTAATTATGTGTCCAAATGATTAACATAGGAATCATATTTTTATATAGAGTGACAAATAGTGAGAAATTACTTTCTCTATAAGTTAGATATACATTTAATTTTATTACTTTCTTTCCGTAGTATGCAAGTATAAATTAATCTTTAAATCTCTTTCATCTTTACACGAAGGAAATAATTTATTCTTTTTTTATACTGTAACTCGATATTGTGCAGAGAGTAAAAGACGTTATATTCATCGCTATTTTTAGTTAACTATTCTTAGAGGCAATACAATTTACTATCAGTCTATAAAATGCAAAAACAATGCATAACAATACGCCACACCCTCCTACTACACGGCTCATCACGATATGAGTGCCGTACGATTTTCCATTTAGTAATATATATGTATGTATATATTATGTATACACGTACCAATTGAAATTCGATAAATTGTACAATTGCGCATTACAGAAATAGAATTAAGAGATTGACTTCAATCTTGGCATGCAAGAAACAAAAATGATTTGAAAGCATTAACTTTTCCTACCAGAGAACTCTTGTGAAGTATAAAAGCGTGGCGTTAAAATAAATTTCTCAACAAAAAAAAAAAAGAATTAAAATAACTTACAAATACTGAGATTGTAGATTAATATAGTGATTACTAATGTTGTATAAATAATTAAGAAAAAAAAATTGATACAAAAATAGGAAAAAAAAAGAAAAAGAATTGTTGCATTTCTCGATCGTTTTCGTATAAAGTTCAACTGAGCTTCACAGTCATTCTTTCATGATCTCTAATCAATTAAAATTTGGAGAATTTCCTTATTTTCCGATTCAATTATGACGTGAATTAACGGTCATCGTGATTTACATGTTTACGCTTGGCGACCACCTTAATTGTTTCTAAATTTCGCTACAGGCTACCTAGTAATAATTAGGCAATCCTATGTATTAATGTCAATCGTGGTATTAATTACCTATTACATTTTCTTTCCTTATACTATCTATATATTTAAAGTATCTTTTAATGGCAGCTTTGCTACTTCAAAGAATATCCTGAAACGAAAGATGTTCGTAAAGTTTTAGTACTACTTCATACATTATATGTGCTTGTAGGCAAAAAATATTCATCATACACTTACTTATGGCTGTACTTATTGCGTACAGTAGTTAGAGCTTCTTTGTGCTTTCGATGTAATCCTTGATTCAAGAGATTCACAATATCTTTTATGTCACTAACTTTATAACCACTATAATATTCTAAGGTGGGAGTCCATCCTCCTAAATCTTTCATTTGCAATGCAAGTAGGAGTGCAGCTGCAGCTATTTTACTATCACTAAACATTATCGTTGAATAGTCCATTAGTGAATACTCCAGAATATATCGTGCTAGGGTTAACGTTGGCATCGACACTTTCGCACACTGTTTAAAAAAATATTATTGTTAGAGTTATCAAATGGTGATAAAGCATATAGTTAATATATAGCTTACCCTAGCATATCGTCTGAGAAACCTATAAGATAGAGGTATACCAAGATCGAAATCAATCACTTTTAAAACACTCATTTCCATTCTAATCAATTCTCTTTGTGTGTAAGCACCGTCACATATGTACAAAAAGTCTTCAACCATCGGAGGTATTCTTTCCTATATGTACAAAAAAAAAAACAACCAGAACATTAAACATTCTGGTAAGAAATGAATGACTTTTTTCTATAAAGTAAAAATTAAATCTTAATACTAACGTCATATTTGCTCGCTATGAAAAGGCTTGCAGCACCTAACAATTGTAACGTTTCTTTTCCAACAGTTACTTTCGTTAGGTACAAGTCAACTAGTTTCACAGCCAGATACAAAGTTTCGTGATTCAGTTCAAAGGACTCTTGAACCTCTACCATCCAGTCAACCAATAAGGCCCTCATCCATCGTGAAAGGCACACTTGTCTTTCCATATAGTCGCCAATGGGGAACAAGCGTTCCCTGTCTTTCAAATAATTAAAAATATCCATCGCGTAGTGAGAAACTTGGAATGGGTCCAACCAATTCTCCGTGTCAAAGTCCCATTGAACTCCGTCAGGTAATACTCTTTTGGGAGGTGCATCTAACTGGGCTACTATCGATTTCTTTTCAGTTTTTTCAGGAACTTCACTGGGTTCACTTTCGCTCTCCTTTTCAGCTTCCTTAGGCTATTCAGGTATTTTAGTATCCAGTATTTGTAAAATGCAATCTTACATTAAGAAAAATAAAGACATAGCATTAAAGATCGCTCACCTGAATATTGCTACGTCTAGATTTCTTTGCACTACCATCCCCCACGTCTTCTAATGCACTCACATATAAAGAATTGTCCTCCGATTTCTCTAAATCTAAGCTACACCTAAGAACTACAATTTTATTCGGTATTTCAACTTTCTCATCGTCCTTTTTCGTCGGCTTGGAACGAGGCACTATTTTTGGCTTCAACGGTCCCACCTCCGGCTTAGTCACTGCTCTTTCAAGCGTTCTAACCGAACTTGTCTGTGCGAAAGGTTTTACTTGAGTCACAGTTGCCTTTTTAACGGCCTTCTTTGGTTCTTGTATTTGATGCGTGCCCAATGTCTTTCCAATGGCCTGTTATTTGACGACATTCATCGAAAAATATTAGTTTTAAACAAAGGAAAAAATACAACACGAATGGAAGACGGTGACGAAAGTTGTTCAAGCAGCATACATTAGTAATGTTACCCAACGCAGATCTCTTAGTCGTTTTTTCCTTCGGCGGCGAAGCCTCAGCTTTCCTTTTGGTTCTGGTATCTTTAACATCTTTACTGAGAACTGCTGGTGCCTTGAGTAAAACATTGCTCAATACGGAATTTTGACTCCTCGTTGTTATTCTCTTCCTTGTAGCTGTGACGTTGGTAGTAATTTGTTTATTTTGAGCATTTAAAACTTTCGGTGGTGCCATTTTCATAAAATGTTTAGAACTAAAATATTTCTTCCTCCCCTCCTAAAAAAAAGACATTTCTTAGCTGAGGCATAGAAAAAAATAATTGTTTAAAATTATGTTTTGACAATTAAAAGATAAAATTAGAAGCTTATGACCAGTGTGAGCTACACCCTCACGTGCTCCAACGGAAGTGGATATTTTAATTAAAAATAAACAAATCCTCGTAAATGATAAAATGTTATGTTGCCATATAAGAGCAGAGCACGTCGAAAAATTGATGTTTTAAATCGCGACGGACAACCCGCAGACATAATTATTAAAACATAAGCTATTGCTTTTGAGAGATTTTATAGATCGAAAGGCGTACTATTTTTACTGAAAATGTACGGCCATACTAGCAGCCTGTTTCGTATACGTGGTCGGACACAGCTGCAAAGAGGTCAAAATTTTCGATCAAATATTTTTGAAAATACGTGACTTTTTCTGCGCATCACATTAATATCATAATATCTCTGACAATTCTAAACAAAATTACTCAAATGCTGAGACCACTTTCAGTCAGAAATCGAGAGATTTCACCGCATCCCCGAGACACGAATTTTGATCGTTGACTTGATTCATGGAATGGTGCATTCACTGCGAGGAAAAAAACGCGGGAACATAGAGGAAGGTCACGTAGCTAAACGAAAATCAGAACACGCGACTTTCTTCGGCACTAGAAGTTATAAATCAGCGTTCTAAGAGCAATTTCACCAGGAAAATGCGATAAGAAGAAAACAGGAAGAACAAATCCTTCCCGACTGCCATGAACACAGATGAACGCGAAAACAATCCAAACATGCACAGCTATATCCCGTATTAAATGTAAATATTTATGGGAAAAAATCGTTACCGCCTACAAATAAATGTGTTTTTGTTTACCTGGTGGTACGAATTATCACTTTATATATTCTGGTGTAGTGATATCGCTCATTTATAAAATTCTTGTAACTAACGGCACGTCGTTACGAAGCTCATCCGTCTGATCAGATCAACTGAAGTTGACGCTGTTCAAAATATCACAGTTACTGTTAGCGCTTTCTCTGATTCGTTCGTCCAATTCCGGAGAGCCAATCGGAAAGCTGGCAATATATCTATGCATCACCTGGTGACGAAATTTGTAATCAATCTGTATTCCGACTTTTATAAAATGTACGCGCGTTCTTTATATACTTTATGTGATTAATGACTTTTATGTAAGCAACAAAATCAGAATTGCAAATATTTTTTGTTATATACAGAATGTTTCGTTTATAGTCGCGTTTATAATCGCTGGATAATATCAATGTACCCTTAAGGAAGCCGAGTGGCGATCAAATAAAGTATTCTATTTTGTATACGATTGCATAAAAATTCAATGCTATCAATATTAGGCATATGTATATCCGATTCTCGATGAGAGTGTCTTGAATACTCTATTCTATTCAATAAATATATCTATCTCTTGTGAATAATCGTGAGTTTTTAAAATAAACAATTAACCTTTGACCCGCATTTAGTTAATCGTTCTGAAGCGAAATGCCTCCATGCTTAAGTTTTGAGTTGCGTATTCGGATAATTAATTGTGCAACCAGAACGGTATCATAAAAGTAATTTTAATCCGCCGGTGTTCGTTAACCTAACTAAACATGATTTTAACATCTGTATTGTGAAACTTTGCACGTACCGAATATCTGTCACATATTCTCCAAATACGTGTGGCTTGTGGAGTATCGTATCCGAGCTTTTAGTTTCATCGATTTGTGAGTTTACGAGAAAACGAGAATGCAAAGTGAACGTTTCGTAGTTAAGACTATAACAGTGAACAACTGCTTCGTCTATTTGTCAGACACCTGGCTACGTAAATTGAAAACTAAGGTTGGTTTGTGTTTTGTATAGTTAATCATGGACAAGTATATTGTAAAACGTACCATAAAATGTAGTGCTAGATAGAAAAACCGATACAACATCTAGAATTCGAGCAAGCACAAGTGAGACACACGGGAAGGCGGAATAAAATGCTTAGAGGCATGACATAGTGCCGCCATCTATCGCGCGATGCTTGAAATTGCTCGTGGCACTGACATCTATCAAGTAATGCCTGAAACTGCTCGTGTCCCTACTTACTGTCGATCAACGTGGTAAAGTAAAAAGTTTAAAATAAAAAAAACTATTACAAATTTGATTTTGCGCATGATTCTCATGTTACTTTTACGTGGTTTACAACAATTGTAAAATAACAAATCGTTTTTTGTTCTAAACTACTTTCGGCGGTCGGTATATGGGGGTACGAGCAGTTTCAAGCACCCCTTGATAGATGTCAGCATGAGCCACGCCGAAACCCTTTTCTTTATTAAACACTTCCCTCGTCTTTTTCTTATCGTATAAACAGAATTTTTCAATAAATGACGATTCAAATTAAAGCTTAGATTCTCAGCTGTAATCTGTTATAAGATACAAATAATTTCTTATTGTACCTTACGAATAATCTCGAATAGCATTCCCTAACAAATAATTATTCATAAGAAATAAACCAGAAGAGCAATTGCTATGGAATTATAGATATTTGTAGCTGAGATTTCTAGCTTTAATTCGAGCCTTCATTTATTAGAAAATTCTCTCTTGAAGCGGAGAAAACGATGTTTCTTTGTAACATTAATGTTGACTGGATTTGTTTCATCGTTTGGACGCTAGATGGTTATAGTGTTCCGGGACACTGAATGGAAGGGCTGTATCGAAAGGGGGCGGAGCCCCAATACATGCGTCCCAATTTTTCATAACATGCACTGGAGATTATTAAATAATACTCGGTACCGTTTTGCTATGTCACCCGTTTCTCTCACGATTTACAGGAAAATGTAATTGAACTGGCGTACAAGGGCAAAACGTATTATACATCCTGCCTTTCAAGACCGAATCTTAAGGACACATTGTGCATCGGCGCATCCTTTGCCAGGAGTTTAAACATCCGGGAGGACGACGAAGTATTTGTGTCCTCCATAAACAATGTACCGTTATTAACGAAAATTTATGTCGCGCCCCTCACCGCGAACGACAGAGAAATTTTGGTAGGCCGCAATTAAAATGATGCCCCCTTTCCGTATTCCACTGTATGTTAAAATAAACTGAAACTTTTGCCGCAGGAATTGCAAATGGAAAAAGTGCAATCGACGCTGCTTAGTCAAATTCGTGTAGTAGCAGCGGGACAGCCGATCGTCGCGTGGGTTTCAAAATTCTCTCGCGTAACATTAATAGTAGGCAGGTATCGAAATCGAATAGAAATTATTTGTCCGAACGCCTCGCGAATCGAAGAAAAATTTTGCGCTCGTTACAGAATCGTTGGAGCCGTCCGTAAAATGCGGTGTACTCGAGCAGCTCTCGGAAGTGCACGTGACGGGCACAGCGGCGAATGCAAAGAGCGACGATTCGAATGAAAATAGCAAACAGGCGCCCAGTATCACGGACAACATGCTGTCTGCTCTGAAAAGTCTTTTACCCGTTACGAATGATCGAAATCCACGGAGGAGCCGAGAAGACGAGGCAGCCAGGAATCGCAAGCTTTTGCAAAGCTTTTGCGGTAGAAGAAAGCCTATCGTGTATCGCGTTCATCCAACGCCAAAGCTGGCTGCAGTCGAGGGAACCGTTTCCGACGAGATCGCGCGCTGTCCTTACCACGTGTTCGTCCCGAGGAAACACGCGCCGAAGTTTTCAAACGACTTCGCGATCTGCCGGGTGAAAAAGATCCCGGAGAACAAGCAATACGTGAACGTGACCAGCACGAATTTTCTCGTAAAGGACGATTCCGTTGCTTCGAGCTTGTCCAAGGAATTGACAGTGAGATTGTTCGTCCTGGACGATCTGCTGGCGAGATCTTTCGAATTAAGCAAGGACCATTTCAATCTTGATTCGCGCGACGGAGTCGCTTATGTGTCGGATAGTTTGAGGATCAGTTTGAGCTTGAAGGTAGGGGCGAAAATGAGTTTGCTGCCGATGGAAGCTTCGGTAAACGTTCCACCATCCACCATCGAGCTGATCTCGTACAAGGGTTCCGTCTCTGTGGAGGGTTTCGAGCGCTACGTTGAAACCCTTTCGAGACATAAAGAACTGTTGATCAATTCTTGCGCCGCTGTTGTGATCGATCCACGTAGAACTTGTTTGGTGAAGATTTCGCCCGAAGATTGTACGTTCGCTACGATCGGCAAGGGTGATTTGAAGAAGATCAACGTGCGCGCGAGATCTGTGAACGAGAAGGGCGATCTACAAATTCCCGATCACTCGGACGATCAATATACTTTCGCTTCGGAAAAGATTGCGACTAGGTAACACGATTTTTCTTCACTTCCCTTCGTTTATTATTTTAACGAAGAACTGTTACCGCTGTTGCAGATACTTAGAAAGAATTCTGAGGGAATGCGAATTGGGCCTGGATCTCAGCCTAGGGTTGCGCGGCCGCTTACCATTCGATTACGATATCGAGAACATTTTAATTTCCGGCGAGGCTGGATCGGGCAAGACCACAATTTGCAGGATACTTACGGAACATCTTCGCAACGCGCCGAATTTCGTGCACGCTCGCACGATCGATTGCAGATCCCTGAAAGGTAAAGCATCGTTCGTAGTTCCCCCGTTCTCGATCGCGGCGGATCAGGATCGTTCCTTCGTTCACGAGGAAGTCGAAGAACGTACAAAAGCTCGCGTTCTGTTACGTTAGGCAAAAAGGCGGAGATGTTGCAGAAGATTATTATGACTGTCCTGGCCGAATGTGTCTACTATCAACCGGCGGTGTTATTTTTGGACGATTTAGAGTCAATCACGAATGCGTCGTCCAACGACGAAGAGAATACTCCGGACGCGTTGAACGCGGCTAGGTATTGCCCCGTCCGTTTTCTTCTTTAACGCTTTATTGAAACGACGAAATACATGTATGTACAAGCAGCGTAATTTCATCAGGATCACGGATATGCTGATCAACGCATTCACGCAATGCCAGGAGACTCATCGGGTATCGGTAATTGCCACGTGCGGAGGCGTGAATAAAATAGGACAGAATTTAAGGCCGGCTAGGGGCTGCCATTTCTTTAGGACCGTTCTATCCGTTCCTAATCTGGCGAAGGTATTTCATTTAACATCTGTCATCGAACACAGATATTTCTTGTTCATGAAACGAACGAAACGTCAGCGTTCAGTTTGCGCATCGGCTAATTAGGAAGCCGGTCAACCGTAAACATTTTCGCACCACGCTCTAAACCACGTTCCCTTAATCAGGCAGATAGAATCGATATTTTGCAATTAACGCTCGGGGACAAGTTGTACGCGCCCGGAGACGTGAACTGGGATTACTATGGGAACAAGACCGAGGGATGGATGGTTCAGGATCTCGTGGATATGGCCGACAAGGCTGCGTTCGCTGCCTGGAAACGCCACGGTAACGGACCGATCGTTTCGCAAGCGAAACATTAATGCGCGGCCCCGATTTTCGGATGAGAACGCATCAGCCGATCATTAGTTTCGAGTAAGAGTCTCACCACGATTCGTTTCTCTCGAAAGGGACAAGCGGGCCTCCGATCGTGGTCACCGAGGAGGATGTGGCGATCGCCCTGAAGAATTGCACGCCGATGTCTCTGCAAGGTGTACAACTGTACAAAGGCGTCGGCCACGTATGGTCGGATATCGGCGGTCTGGCCGAGGTGAAACGGTCCCTCGTGGAAATTCTACAATGGCCCCTGACGTATCCGGAGATGTTCAAGAACGCCCCGATCAAGCTGCAGAACGGCGTTCTGCTGTACGGGATGCCGGGAACGGGGAAAACGATGCTCGCCAAAGCGATCGCGAACGAGTGCGGTGTTAACTTGATCAGCGTCAAAGTACGAACGGAAATAGTCTCATTTCTTCGCTGACTTATATCCGATACAATTCACGCTTGCCGTCAACTATTTTTCGATTCATTGTCTACGCAATTCCTTTGTTACGGATAATTTTCATCGCACGATTCGTACAATTCTAGGGTCCGGAGCTGTTATCTAAATACATCGGTGTTAGCGAGGAGTCCGTCAGGAACGTGTTCGAAAGGTAAGGGTTGCGCTAAAACTAAAATTTAAAATTAACATTGAAATTTGCACTGGAACTTGTAGAGCGCTGCGCGCGAAGCCCTGCGTCTTGTTCTTCGACGAATTCGACAGTCTAGCCCCTAGGTAAATTAATCAGAAGACAAGCTAATTAAGCTCGTTCGAGTTCGTCGATCATGTACGTTTGTTGGGACCTTTCAGACGGGGCCACGACAGTACCGGAGTCACCGATAGGGTGGTGAACCAATTGTTAACGCAAATGGATGGGGTGGAGGACAGGGAAGGTGTAGCGGTCGTTGCGGCATCTTCCAGGCCAGATTTATTGGACCCAGCTCTGTTGAGGCCTGGACGCCTCGATAAGGCATTGTATTGTCCACTTCCGGACGAAGTACGCTTTCAAAGCGCAGTATCCTTTTCGCCCGACAACTGGTTAAAACGATTAACGTGCATTGTTTCTGAAACGCGTAGACGGACAGGGAGGAGATCCTGGCCGCGCTGTGCAGAGCGCAGAACGTATCCACGGCGGAGTTGGACTTAAGGGAACTGGCTCGGCTCGCTTCCGGTCTCACAGGCGCGGATCTGAACGCGGCGGTGACTCAAGCCAGACTGTCGGCTTTCGAGGATGCCGCGGCGAGGTCTCCCGTAAGTTATCCATAAATACTGTAACTTTTCTTTTCTCCTTGTACTTATTAAACGAAAGCGTAGCCGGACAATGCCAAAGAAAGAAGAAGGAATACGGGCAGAAAGTGGTCCGCGGAGGACGACGGCTCCATTCCTAACGATCATCACGTTTTGTTACCTCGGCCCTCCTCGTATCTCTCCGTTCGCAATAATGAAAAGCATTTCAGCGCGACTCCGGCCGAGAATCATTTGTAAGGGAGCTTCCGAAGTAAGATAGTGCGTAATGATGATAATATCGTTAAGGCGCGTACACTCCTCCCTCGTGTCCTTATGTATATACAGAGCGTCGTGGGGGTGGGGGGGGGGGCGGTGGCTGCCTAGGTAGGTACGGTGCGCGATATAACTGAGGAAACGTAGACCGGGTTTATTAGCGCAAGCTGCCGAGAGCATCAGCCGTCGCCCCATCCCGCTCCGCTTCATCCTGGCCTACGCCTCGTTGAACGTCGAGGGGGTTATTATCTTATGCGTTATAATGATACACGGTTTACGGCCTGCAGCGGTCCTGCAAAATCGAAAGGCAGACGCGGTGGGTCTCCGTTCAGCCCTTCCGCCGCAGCCAGTGGCGTTCTAAGTGAGAGAGAGATCGGGCGAACCGATCTTCTTCGACGCACGGTTTCTTCGCTTTCGTCGCTCGAGTAAATAGGACTTTGGTGCTGGATGAAGTTTCGTTTATATTAAACGCACGATATATCGACGTGGAAGATCTAACGCCCCGCGTATCCGGTTCGTGCGCCCGGTGCCACCGTAATCGTCGAGACACGAGCGAACGGTTTGGGTCGCGTTCGCGCGGAAGGGGGCGAGCCATTAATTAACTTCCCACCGAGAAAACGAAGTTGTTCGGCACTCGCGTACACCGGAAGAACAGGAATATACCGAACTGCACGTCTAATTAGCGAGCGAGTTTCCTGAACGCGTTTCCAGAGGAACGTGTCTCCGCGCTGATAAACGATAACACGCCTACAGGTCGTTTCTCGCGCTCAACATACCAATTAATGGCCCCGGGCTTTTCACCTGGATTTCAGGACGGAAGGATCGAGGCGGAGGACATCAGGCTGACTCAGACGCATTTAATCGATTCCATCGGGTCTACCCATCCGTCTGTGTCCGGCGCGGAGAAGGCGAGATACAGGACGATGTACGTTTTTAAGTAACCAATTAGCTCGTTATCGATATCGTTAATCGTTACGTCTTCACGTTACAGATACGCCAGATTCGCGAGGAACGATAACTTCGTGGAGGAAGTGATGAAGAACCAGAAGGCCACTCTGGCGTGAAGCGCCATCGACGCTCATCTTTCTTTTTATATTAAACGGGAATGTTAGAAGTCAGGGTCGACAGAGGAATATAATTTACGCTCGCAGCGTAGAAAATAAACGTTCATATTTTCTCATACATAATTTCGGTTAAATCAGTTTTTCCTAGAGTTTCCCTGAGTAGCGCGGGCTGGGGGGGGGGGGCGGTTTTCCTCGTTTTAGCCGAGTATAAGCGTAATCCGGATGCCCGAGTCGCTCAAGAAACTCAGCCTCCGGTGGCGTCGTTGCACGCCGCGCTGAAGCTTAACAAGCACAGGCACAGGGACGCGGAACTTTTCGTATTAATAATCGGTATAATAATTAGTATTTTCATGCGCGACTTAGCAAGGAAGGACGCGGCCGCGCGAGCGCGAGACAGAATACCCGAGCAACGTTTAGAGCGACAGAGAGAGGGAACGAGCTCTGAACTTCGGTGGATCTTGATTTTAAGTTCGGGCGAAGGAGGCGCATATTTCACCGCGCTAATGTCTCGCCAGATAAACTACAATATTAGCTGCCTTCGCCGGTGATTTAATTTAACTTTGCCCCGGCGCGACATCCGCCTACCGTTTCGGCCTGGTTTAACCGGCAACCACCGTCACGCCACCCCCTTGTGCCGCCCGCGACTCACTCCGCGCCGCCTCCGTCGACATGTGTTCCTGGTTTATAGTTTTCGGGGGCCAGGATAAGCGGATATTCTGAAGAAATTATGCGCTCGCTGAAATAACGCCGCTGGCTCTCCTCCCGCGCGGTTCCTATTTTTCCACCGGCTTTGGGGACGTTTTTGATGAGCGCGGGGGGTGTGGTTTGTTCCGCGAGTGGAACGGAAGGTACTGCGAATTTTCGTCGGAGAACATTGTTTGCGGGATGGAACGTCAAATACCCTCTACTTGGATGAAAACAAAAATGAAATAAAATAAAAGAACCAAGCGCCTGAGTTAAAGGCGTTCCACAGAGGCCTCACGGACGTCGGGAAGCATTGTGCGATACGGGAAACCGGTGAACGCTGGCGCAAACAAATTTGCACTCGCGATTATTCCCCGAAGAATTAGGCCGGCATTCAGTTCCCGTGGAAATCATCGCGGCATTGTCGAGTGTCCTTCGAAAGCTTGATTCCTTTACGTCTCGAAGACGTTCCACGAAGACGTTGGTCGTCGTCGAAGAAACGTGGCGGAACGAAGGGAGGATGACGACGAACGCGGCGGTGGTAGAAAGAGGGAGTCAAGTTTTCGAATGTCAAGGTAACGAGATTATCGCGACGAGAAACGGTAATCAGGAATAAAAATGCTACGACCGACGGCATTTACGCTAACTAATCTGCTTCAAGAGACGAGGAGGCGCTAACGGAGTTAGGAACAGCCAGCCAAGCCAGCCCAGCGTTTCCACGGGGTTTTCCGTCGCTCGGCCGGCTTGTTAGCCGGATAATTGGCCATTTTTATGCTAAGCAGACCCGCGGTTGTTACGCAGCCTCGCATTCCCGTTTCCGCTTTTCTTACTGCTACTCTTCTCCTCGATTGATCGTCCGTGGGTTTTGTCCGTTAAAGTTTCCGGCTTGAAAAACAAAAAGGGGTTTCGTTGAATGTGATTAAGGGGTTGATTTTTCTTTCCCTTTTTAGTAGAACTTTGTCCGCGGAATTACGCGGAACATTTCTCGCCGCACTCCGTGTCTCCTTTCTCTCTAGCTGCCCCTCGGCGAGATAAGGCGGAACGACGGCCCCCGTCGCTGTAAGGCGATTACCGAATCACGGAAATACATTCCTCTGGTCAAAGTACCAGTTCACCTTTGTGAAGGAAACCACCGCGAACGAAAGGGCTGCGAAAGAAGCATCGTTCTTCCACCCCCGACTGTTCCCATTCGACAACGTGAGATTGAAGTCAAAAGAAACACAATTTTACCGCTCTCCAAAAAAAAAAACAGAAATGATAATCAAATATAATAACTAAAAATAAACTGATCACTGCTTGTTACAGAATCGCATCGCCCGGTTCCTCTGTACGAAATTTCGAAATTAAAGGGAAACCATCCAGAGAAGATTGGAGTTTCGCGTCGCTGGGTCTCTCGAGTGCATATCCACGATGCGAAACAATTTCGTGGCCCCGATTCGATATCCCTGGAATTACGCGGTCGGTCCAGCCGCCGAGGGCGGGCCGGGGGTGCGGGCGGCGGACGGCGTTGTAAAAATACATAGGACGGAAGCGCAGAACAAGGAGGCAAAATCCATCTAGTGATTTCACAGGCAATTATGCCGTGGCGCGGCACGGCGCGTTGGCCGGGTTACTCTTATTTAACGCCAATGTGCCCCGAGAACACGGCTCAACGCCCTTGCACCGCGATCCCATTTGCGCGAAATTGTCAATGATAGAATGGCAGATTGAAAACTCGACATTCAACACGTCCCCCTTCCGTTACCGTTCCCTTCGCGGCCGTCGTCCTCTTTCACGCGATCATCTTCGGCGGCGTTATCGTGGCAGGGCGAAAAACGTGCAACCGGGAATCGGGTTTCGTCGTCGGGGAACGAATGTTCTTCGCAAACAGAGAAAATTCCGTTCGAGGGATGAAATCGTCGGGTCCTAGGTATTCTCGAGGGTTTTCTCTAATAAATTGCACTCGAAACGGAGCCGACCCCCTCCGGAAGTGGCAGCGCGGTGTTCCGCGGTGTCGATTGAATCGGATGAAAAGAAAGCAGCGATAACTCGATTATCGGAGACCCAGATAAATAGACGGTTGGCCAATGCGCTTTTACCGGGAACGAGTTCTGGCCACTCGATCGCGTCCGATGTCGGTGGTTGCATTAACAGAATGTCCACAGTATCCGTTTCTATTGTTACAAGCATTCGGTCGCATTGAAACGCTTCTGGTGTTATATTCCCATTACTGTTGCTTCCGTAACCGCTATTAATGTTTTGATATAAAGCATGATTCCGTATCAAACCAGCCACACCGTTATTATTCCTTTACCGATGAACAGTTCTTCTTTTTCATAATAAAAATATGAAAAATCCTGTCAAATACCTGATCAAGTTTTATAATTATACAACCAACCTCTACCTACCCTCAATTATCTAAATCATCGAGACGTTCATCCCACCTTTCCAAAAGAATCGTCTCGACCACCCCCCCCCCCCCCTACAGAACAAAGCCATCCCCTCCGAGCGACATTGAACAGCCTTGTTGAAATAAGATCGGAAAGTCCTTGTAGATACATAATCCTTCGACCGTGTCACCCTTTGCAGCAATTGAACAACCCCCTAGGGGGTTAGCCGATGATGCTCCTTCGGCGAGGAGAGTCCAGGCGGAGTCGCGGGCGCCGTGTTCGACCGCGCTGTCTCTCTCACGGCCGCGATATTTACGGGGCGTCGAGGCGTGGGTAACGCTGTTTGCCGCAATTTCTTGTTTCCATTAGGTTGGCCGGCCTGCGGGCTAAATTCCACCCTTCCTGCGGCCTGGGTTGCGCAACGCTTCGACGTCGGCGCCGGGTGGATAGGGGGTGGGAAACGGGGGGTGGTGGATCGGCCGGCAAGCCTGACAGGGAGGGAAATGGTGCACGCAGAGAGGCCCTGGCTTCTACACTGTGCGCGATCAAATGACGCGCGCCAGCGCCCACAATAACAGCCTCTTCACCCTTCGCTCCGATCCTATTCCAAAAGGGCCTCGAAACCCCTTTCGCGGGGCGATCGAGGACCGAGAATCGGACCTTCGAAAAGCCTCCTCTGTCCGCGGGACGCGGTCCGACTCGTGATCGGACATTGGGGGAGGGTGGGTGAATTATGGTGACTCGATGGCTGTGGAATTGAGAACGAAAGCCCGATGATTTCGTTTTCTTTGATTCTCCATAATTTAATAAATAGCAAACGCGTGATTTATGAGATTTGTGTGCTTCTAAATTCGGCTGAAGCGCGTTTCTGTTGTCAGACAAGAAGCAACAACAGGCCCCCCCCCCCCCATTAAGCGTTCGAGCGAGAAAAGCTTGTTGGAAGGAGAGACGGAGGAGGCGGAAGGGCGGATAAAGTGATTTCTGGCAATTAATCCGCCTGTAAATGATAGCGTTTTCATTTTCGCCGACGCCCCGCCACCCGCGGCACGGAGAATAATAATCTATCCTAAATAACCCGCGGGGTTGAAGCGGTGCTGAAGCGGAGCCTTCTCATCGCTCGAGCCTCGTTGCAGGATGCTTCGGCTGAAGTAAACGGCGAGAGCTAAAGTAATCTCGGGCTAGGAATCCAATTACTAGCAGCCGCGGAAGGGAGGAAGGCGAGAAGCGTGGTTCAAGATTTAAAAAACAGAAATTATGTCCTTCGTATCGGTTGAGATGTTGAGTGGATTTCATTTCGCTCGGACTGGCTACTAAATCGAGGGATGTTCACGATATCGCGACGCATCCTGCGTGCTTTTCTTTCTCTAAATTACAACTTCGGAAAGAAAAGAAAAATACGTTTCAGCGCGAGTACGCGAGAATAATGTTACATCAATTGACGAGTCGAACGCGTATACGTTCTCGTAATGGGCTAAAAGCTTTTACAAAGCGTACGAATAGACAGGTGAAGGAGGGGCGGGCGAGAGGGAGGGTAAGGTTTTGTCGACGGCGGAGCCTCGCTTCGCGACAAATCCTTCCTTTGTTGGTTACGGGGAAATAGAAGAGCGGAGAGAAGAGAGTAGCGAGAGCGTTGCATTATATTTTGCCTCCGCTGCATATCCATTGGTGCATGGTTTCCTGAGCCTCTATCGGGGATGCTTGTCACCGTGAAAAATAATTTGCGTACGCGACACGCTCCCCCCCCCCCCCCCGCACCCCGTTTCCGCTCCCGTCGATTTTCTTCGTCATCACAGATTTACAGAAAATTGTTCCTTTACTCTCAGACTTTGTTCCTTACATCTGTTTATGAAATTAACCTAATAATTATTTATTGGCAGTCTCGAGGGCGACGTTAACTTTTGAGGGGGTACTTTGACGGGATCGGACATTGCGCCTGATGCTTGAAGAAAACCTATCACGCGCTCTGGAAGCGATCATTTAAACATTTGCATATTTACGAACGAATTGCCACAAGTGGATCGTCAGGGAAACGATAATGGCCAGCAATTTATTAAACGATTCGCTCGCATTATTGGTATACGGCGTCGATGTCGGGCGTCGTATGGATAAGTTCAAGATGATATTGCCTTTGAAAACGATTATAATTTCCCCTAGATATATACTTCTAACGCGCCACTTATCTTTACTCGCGCCGGATCGATACTTTTTACGATCTCTGAAGGTACAAATATCCTGAAATTCGCAAAAAAAAAAAAAAAATGGAACGAAAAAAGCAAACGTGCAGCGACTTCGATTTCTTTCCAAGATCGTTCTCCATTGAAAACAGGGGATAGCAGAATCCAAGACTTTGAACCGAATGGAATTTCCTTTCAATAAAATTGAATCCTTCCCCTCAGCAGCCCGCTGATCCAGCGATCGAGGGAAGCCGGAAGCGTCTCGCCCACGCAGAAATACTGTCTCAAAAAAGGAAATACAGATCACGCTATTCTTTCGACGCGGAACGTAAAACGTCTCGTTCATATCTGACGTCGCGAGCCCGGAAGAACCAGGTGTTCGATGTTGCAGAAGATTAAAAGGTGGGATTAGAAGGGGGGATATAGAGGACGTGGAAAAAGAGTGTGTGCAAATACGTAAGCCTGTATCGGGGCACTTTCGAAATATCAATTTGAAACAGGCCGCGGGTATATACGTATGCGTCATACTTTCCACCGGCCATAATGGCCGGCTTTCCATTTTTATTTATATTTACCGCCGGGGTACGAGCAGCCAGCCTCCGCCAGGCCACCGATTTTATATCCGTCGCTCACGGGTCAACTCGTACACGGAGGGGGTGTGCAGAAACGAGAGGGAAAGCCGGATAAAGAGGAGACAAACAGGCGGGGGCGGGGTGGCGAGGCGGAAGGGAAAAGAAGAGAAGCCCGTTGGCGGTGCTCTCTGCCCGATATTTTACGACATTTTGTTTCCAATCCGCGGTAGAAGTTGTCGGGGCATCACCGGCATCGGGCCTTATTCGACTTTTATGGCGTTAAACCGTGATGAAGTGTCCCCGGAATGGCCCCTTCTGCCAACCTCTTTTTTTTTTCTTTTTTTTGCTCTCCCGCCCTCCGCCTGACCTACGGCGTTTCATCCCCGACGCATGGAGAGCCTCCCCTGCACGATAATGATTTATCTTTCATTTATTTCCCCTAAATAATAGTAACGCAGCGATAATTTGATAGTTGTAAGTAATCGTCCGCTGTATGCGCTCTGATATAAATTCAGAGAATTCGGTTCCCAGTCTTTCCATCGTCGGCCACCCTTTTTCCTGGTAACAAATTACATTCGAAAAGACGGCACTCCGGCGGCCAGTTTATCTCCTTTCGTCCAGAACGCTTTCGCGATCGCTTCTCGGTCGCGTCACGTCCACCGGCCCCGGGAACTAGTAAAATACTAGCCGGAGCAACATTTCACGGACGGATCTCCATGGCACCCGAGCACGACCGATAGGATCGTCGCATTTCCCGTGGACGCTCATATATAAGGCAAACTTATGCCCAGCGTAAATTCCCTGGTATTGGCCGTGGCTATCTTATCGGCGCGGCCGCTTTTCCAAGGCGCCGATAGACCATGCTCAGACATTATGCGAAATTGAAAAACCGAAAGCGGGCAGAGCCGCTGCCCGAACGGACTTCCGGTCATCGTGCGCGCTGGTCACGAAGGGTCGCGAGATTCTGCTGTACTAAAACCGATATCGCGACGTAGACATGAGTCGGGTTATTTATTTCTCGGCGAAATAACAGTTTTTATAGTGAAGACCGTTTTGTATCGACGAAAGACAATATTTCGATAATCCCCAATTGAGGAAATGCGAACTTGAACTTGTCGTCTCCCATCTGGCGAGCTGCTTTCAGATCTCGCCTTCGTCCACTCTGGCGAACTTTCAAAACGGCGACGACGGAACGCGATCGTTGCTTATCCCAAAGTCGACATACCTCGACATCGAGCCGCCAAGCAGCGGGGATCCCGAATACCCTTGGATTGTCTGCGCCACTGCCTGAAATAACAATAACCCCCTCGCATTCAGGGTGGCGGCATTTGACAGTGGGGACGGAAACAATGAAACAATCAACCCCGTACACCGGCGGCTTTCGCGGTGGGCGAGAAGAGGCCGGAAGTCAAACAGAACCGGACAATACCGGACGACGTCTGACTACCGTTCCTAATTAACTAAGTTCACCAACTTGGACCGGGGACTTGACGACCCTTGATGCATAATTGTAGCGGCTACTTCGGCGACTATCGCTTCCACGACGATTCCACGGTCACGTTCGTCTCGCTTACCGCCGATTATCGTCCCTGTTACCTAGTTTCCGCGCGGATACATTCGCACGACCTAATTTCGCGAACGGTGCTATGATGCGCTTTGTAATATTTCTAAAATAAAGTTTGCAAAAGTGCAAATCGTTATTTCTTGATACATCCATTTATTTCGAACCCGCTCCTTCTAGCCATTCGTACATGTCGGAACTCTGCGGATTATTTTTGCCATACGACGGAGAAAAAGACGCGGAACTTGAACACGCGGCACTGAGATGTTAATGAGAATTGTCACACCGCAACCCCTCGTGTCCCGTCGCATCTCGGCTGCATCACGGTTTTTCCCTCCGTTTCGCTGCATTTTATTATTCGCATAATCGGATCTGGGACGGCGATAGCGCCGGTGATTTCGGGTTTGTCTACGGTAACGCAGTTGTCGGCCCGACAATGCCACCCCTGAATGCCTCATTGTCTGGCAGGACCGACGCCCACTCAAAACTTCCACTCGCGCCATCGCCGCCCGTCATTTTCCGCAATCAAACGATTCGTGCAACGCGCTCGGCATCCCCTCACACGACGCGCCGTCCACAAAAGCGCCTCCATATAATTGTGCAGCGTCGCAATTAAAATGTCCATCGAGCCGGATGTCGTCTCCTTCGCGTCCTCGACGTTTCCCTGCGTTCGAGTGGCGGCCGAATTTTTCGAGAAACTGGCAAGAACTTTGAAGGAGCGCGGGTCTCATTAGGGGTAGGAACAGCCTTCAGGGGGTAAATTATTCGTTCTCCCATTTTGTTAATTTTCCATCTCCCTTCTCCAAAGATTAATGTTTCTTCTTTTCGTTTGGAAAGAAGCAGGGCAACTATTTGACGGAGGTATGTATATTTTACGAAACTTTCGAGGGAGATACCAGGAGAACGTCTTCTGTCGCGCGAGAAGTTTTCCACGGGGGCGCGTAAAGGGTGGAAAGGGGTGGATCGGGGCGTAGACTACTGGCTGGTCAAAGGAGTCTAGGCGCCTCTCCATTAGTATGCGCGGAAGTGCTGCACGCTCGATTGTGGGAGGTATTGTCGGGGAAGAATGTCCTCGTTGCCGAGGCTCTGCACCAGGCGGAGGCTGCCTTTGCCGTAAGGAGAGGCACGAATCCAAGTCAAATGTAATCACTTTCGAATCGGAACACCCAGCCGCGCATTTCCAGTCTGCGTCGGTTCTTGGGACTTCCGGTCGTTCTTCGTGCGCTCCGCTAAAATTTTAAACGTTAAGCTTCAAGAAAAGCCATCTCCCCCGCGTTATTTTCCCTTTAAAGGAACGATATTGTAATGTTTTAAATAAAGACCAAGATAAAACTCGATCGCAACAGTCGACGTTATTCATTTCCTTTTCGTTCGATTGCAAAAGTAATTTGCATCGTAAAGCTCGAGATACTCTATTTGCAGTGTACGAATGTGGCGGGGAAGAATCATTTTTTCGCTTGCCGCAAAGGTGAACGAAGAATTATAGAATCGCGGTGGCGCGAACGGAGACGTTTCTGCCTCACCATTCTGCCGTTATCTCGCCACGAAGAAAGCGTGATTGCCTTTATGGGGGAAGAAAGGGTCCTTCGTGGTGGCGATAATGTCCTCGCGGCGGCGACGAAGGCGTCGCTATCAGAAATAAAACAGGGCGCGACGGAGGGGAGGATCGCGAGGGTCGAATGGGAGGCGCGGAGATTCTTCTCCCTTTTTCCACCGATTCTCCTTGCCGACGATTTCCCACCTCCGATTAGTCCTACGAATTTGTAGGTGATACGTTTCGATGGCTTCTTCATCGATTCCACCACTTTCTGGGGTTGTGTGTCAGGGGCCAGTTTGATGGGGAGGGACGATGTAAGTGCGAGGTTCTATTTTCGTCGAACGCATCAGAAATTCATGTATGCATTGCGATCAATTTATTGACTATGGAGGTTCTTTTCGTATTTGCTTTTTGTTCGGATTGCGTGTATTTTTTCTGATTAAAATATGCCACAGATTTGTGGAACGCTTATTTGTAGATTAATACAGGTGGGAACAAGATCAATTGATGTACTTAAATCGATTGATGAAACGTTTATGCCACCAGGGAATAATAGCGGAAGTACGAGCTGCTCGATTAAGACTCAATTTATTTACAAACGTCGCGGTATGTTACAGCAAAAAATTAACAATGATTACGCGCAGGTCGCTTCGAGGACCGAAGCAACCGCGCGCGCTTCCAGATAACTTGGAAAATTCGAGTGATACTATGCGCTCGCTACATTTTCCACCTTTTCTCTCGTTTAACGTCGAAAAACAAACCGATGGCCGACGAGTTTACGCATGTAATTACAGGCAAGACATGTCTCTCTATTAGGTGCGCGTTACATTACATTTCTCTCGTCGATTCTCTACGATCGTTACGATTTTTTTTTTTTAGCTGCATACAATTTTTAGACTGCAGAGGGGGGAAAAAACGTTTGTGGAAATTAGTTTCCATTCTCGTCGGACGCGTGAAATCTCGATCGTCGTGATCGACATCGAAATTTCCGCAATGAAAAATGCTGCGCGTCGTACGACAAAGCAGGCGTGTGAAATGCCGAAAATACTGGTGCGGGTCGATCATGAAAAATCGGCTGCAATAAAACTGCGAGGATCGGAGGGGTCGTAACGAATTCAACAATCGCCGGACAGAGTGACGCGTCTGCAAACAATTTGCTCGAATTGAACGCTTTATTATTAGACTGGCCCGTCGTTTAAAGCTCTACAGTAACAAATCACGGCTTCGTGTGTCGGCATACAAAAAGGTTGGAGAAATTTTCATTCAGTCTGTTTCCACGTTCCTTTTTCCTTTTTGCGGAAAATTATGAGAGTGATGCGATAAGCAACAATAGGCTTGCACTCTCCTTGCCGAGGGAACACATTTCTTTTCACCGTTAATGCAACATCGAGATTCGTTACATTCCTAACAGTAATGTCGAAACAAAAGTAAATAGAACGTGAACAACGCATATAACCATGTATCACAAGTTTTGCGAATCCTACATTAAAATCGTCAGAAAAGCACGCCGACGTTAATTTTGCTCGAAGGTTCGTCGGTTCACTTACCGGCTCTCCCTTACGATAATTGCCACTCTACGAAAACAAAGTGTAAAGCCTATTAACAGAGTACAATAAACAAGAAGAGAGATCTAACGAGATCGGTGCAGAAGGGAAAACGGGTGGAGAGACACGGAAAATATGAGGGGCGGTGCGGTATCGATGCGCGGCTCCGGGTACGCGACGCAATAAAATGATCTCGCAAGGGAGTATAAACGCGTATGGTATACAGGTCCGCTGTGTCGCATCTGCGTTAGCATTCAGAACGTTTGGCTTATTTCGCATGGCCGCGTCCCAAAGACGAGATTTGCCTTCGTCCGAAAAGACTTTTTTTTTTTTTCTTTCCTTCCACTCGTGCGATCTCTTTTTCTGTCCTCCCGTTGCCGCTTTGGCTCGCGTGCGCGGGGTAATGTGTGCCGCGAGAGGGTTGGTTATCTCATCAAAATTGGACTCTCCTCCACCGTACCCGGAACACACGCTTTGCCGGAGAGGGCCCCACTTCTCTCGTCACTCTCTTTGTGGGATTTTAGGCTGCGGCGCGGTATCGATTCGGCTTTGCCATCCACCGTCGTCTCGCGTGCAACGAGTTCCCGTCGTTCGAAAACTGGAGAAAGATCGGTTAACGGGGAGCGCCCCGCAACTCTCGTAACGCGTGTATGTACAGTGGTAGAAAACGGCGTCGTTAAATGAGTACAATGATCGGTTTTTATCACACAAAGCAACAGGTCGCGAGAACAATCTTTCGACTGGCGAGAGTGAAACTCGCGCGTTTCGCGCACAGTGAAAATTCGGTTGCACGCGATAAAATGTTATATTCATCTATTCTCTAATCGCATATATGAACCTGGTGTGTTTCCTTCTGAAACGCACAACCCTCTCAGTTCAACCACTCTTTGAACCACCACCGCGCGTACCCGAAGTTTCGTTGAACATCAACGATCATTGTACGTTGCCAATATGAATGTTCCTCGACCTAGCCATCGCGGAGTTCCTCTGCTGTTCCTCTTGAAACGGTTTCTCGTCGTCGTTCGCCTGCGCGCTGAGATTTGTAACGGTAGCCTGAGGAATCGGCGAGAGCATCGGTGGCACCCTCCACCATTCCGTGCTGGGCCAACCAGGTGGTACCAGGTTCCCCCGGAAGTTGAGGTCCGGGAGAACCGGAAGCGGTCTTCATATAACGTGCCCCCGATGGGCGCCCAAGTTCGAACTGGTCGACGTCAAATTCCGCACCGAAAACGCGTTCTCCGCTTTGGTCGCTGACGTTGACGTTGTCGTTGGCGCATTACCAACGATCTTTTCCGTCTGATCGGCGGACGACGACGAGGACGATGAGGAGAAACGATCCTGCGATCGATCTTCCTGGTGTTTGTCCGTCGATGCGGCGTACGTCTCCTCCTCGAGCTTTCCGTATCTGGCTTCGTCCCTGCTGGGATCTCTGTCCGGCGGAAATCCGTCGTCCTCCGGCTTACCGGGACTGGGGAACGGTCTTTCCTCTAGCTTAGCTGGCAAGTAGGACCTCTTTGGATCCTTGGGCGGACTCGGGCAACCGCAGTTCGGCCGTAAGCAGGTCGCCGTTGACAATCCTGGCCAAGACATTGCTTGGTGGCTAGTGTAAAAGGTGCTTCCACCGTATAGAGCTTGAAAGGCAAGATCCGCGGCCAGCTTTGAACCGCCGTTGAACTCTTCGCCCAGTTTGTGTTGGATCGGGTACAACGGATAGGGGAACGGTGGAAAGAAACGGGGAATCTTGAGATCCTCGTGGCTCATAAGCGTGTGGTGAGACGGTGGTGCCAGTGGTGGTAGAAGACCTCTCGGTATGTTGCCCAGGGTTTCACCCGAGGACATCAGGGGCGATATCGAGAAGCCGAATTTGTTCTCCTTCTTTATCAGAGATTTCGGCTTCCGGCGTGGCCGGTACTTGTAGTCCGGGTGCTCCTTCATGTGGAGGGCCCTGGAAGGAAAATAGTTTTCCTTGTTACTATATTAATCGTAGATTGAAATTTAATAGTGATTTATTCACTTCGGTTTCGAGTGGTTCAGGGGTTGCTTATAATTCAACAGTTTCGGTACGGTCGAGGGGTTGCGGGCGTAATCTCTGATACGAAGAAACCACGCTAAGGTATTTCGTTATTGTAACACGAGTAGCTGGCACTAACAATGCATACTTTTTTTTTTCATTTGCACCAATAACTGTGGAAAACAAATATGGACAGACACGCGTGTTAGATAGGGAGGAATTTTCTCCGCGCATCGCGAAGAAGCGCGCACCTTCAGGCAATGATCCCGACGACCTTTTATCTACCTTCGATGATCCAAGGTGTCGGGCGTTATCGCGCGAAGAATCGCACAAGACGGGGACGAGACAGTGGGGAATTCGGTAAACTTTCCTCTCATCGCGCCGTTATCCGTACAAAGGGACGTATTATCGTGGTGCTAGGAACACGATACGGGGCACACACCGTGGGTATTTGTAGTAAATATCTTGTACACACAGCCCGGCTCGAGGCGCGGTCGACGCCAGGTTTTGTGTCGACAGGGGCTGCTAAAAGTGAGGGGAGGACGGGAAGAGTCACAGCCCCGTGCGGTACTATCTTCGTCGCATAATACACCATTATGTACCCAAGAGGCGCACAAACGCAGTCCTTATTTATGCTTCGCCTCGCGGAGATAAAAGAAAGCGAGCGCGAGATAGGTATTTCACGAGCGGGAACTCTTTTTTTCTTTCTTTCTTTACGCGGCCAGAGTTTCGCGACCGGGGAATCGTGCCGGAAACGCCCGTACAATGCTCACCGCTGGAATATTACGTCGAGCATCTCGCCAAGGGATTTTGCTCGAACACGTACGCGCGCGGAGGGTACTCGGCTTGCGTTCGATTAATATTCAGCTTGATGCGCGGAAGGGTAGAGCTCGATGATCATTAACCGTCTACTAGCGACTTGGGGGTGAATCTTAATGGAATTATACATATTTTCTTATTAGCTTTCCGAATGAAAAGAATCGACAGATCTCCAAGGCGAGCGATCGGACTCTGCTCGCTAATCGCGGGGACGCGTCGAATCGCGAGCAGAGACGGTTCGGCGTGAATTTTCCAGCCGGCGAACGAAAACCGAAAATTTCGGTTCCTCGCGCGGGCGAGAGTGACGCCGCGGAATAATAATTCCGGGGACAATGTGTGCCGGCAGATAGCACAAAGCGTAAATCAGCATAAACATCGGTAAAGCCCCGCCCGACAATAATTCAGCATAAATGCATAAACATCGGGCGTAATCTTTACAATTCGCGCTGGGAACCCGCTCTCCGCCACACCGCCGGCAATAGCTGCGTACCGCACCGCGGCCAGTGGCAGCGACCGTGCACAACTTCCAAACTGTGCGATAAACAACGCGTTATATCATACCCGGTGGTACGTAAGCTGCGGCGGCAGTGGCTCTCGCGGCACCTCCCTCTCCGCAAACGAGAAACAATAACAATTAATCACGATTGTCCATCGGTGGTATCGCGAATATCATTAGTGTAAACGATTCGTCATAAGCGTCATTGTCGATCCGCTCGCGATCTGTGCCGATTAAACCAACTAGCTGACCACGACGTCGATGATCCGTGGTTTTCCACGATTTTCGATTCGGAGAATTGTCCTCTGACGTAGAGAATTGTAGGGTGGGATCTTAGAAGAACAGCTGATAAAGACAATTTTATAAAGAGCTAACTATTCTTATCTACCTTTAAGTAGACAAGTTCACGATGAAATGGGCCCAATCGCGGAGCCGTCGTTTGCAACCCCTTGCGCGCATCGTTTTCTCGCGCTCTCTCCGCTTTTCCTTTTCGATTCCCTTCGGCGCGGAAGGAAGAACTGTTAGACAGGCGGAGGAGAATAGGGTGTTGAAAAGTGAGGAGAGGAGAGAATCGTCGGACAGGCAGTGGCGGAGGCACGGCCAACGAACAGCCGCGAGGGTGAGCCGAAGTGTAGCGAAGAGGGTTGGGGGGCGGCAGAGGAGCCGCGCAAATCCTTTTAAATCCACACAATTGCGACAATGGGGCTTTATTTGTTATCTCGGGGGCCACATTGTGAGTCGCCGTGAACGAACGGACAGATTACGTCGGGCCAGTGACGGCTTGGCTCTACGGGAACCCGTTCCTACCAGAAGCGCGGCTCCAGGGGAACGACTTTTATCGGGCCCTCTCCTCTTTATTTTACGACCATTTCCCAGCAGCTCGAACCCCTCTCTCTCTCTCGTTGCTGCACGCCGCCCGCCGTTACCGTAGTATCATCAGCGACGCTACCCATCCGCGCCAGAAAAGCGGATTCGCCGTTACACGTTTCTGTGCCCGAAATTTTCCACCTCCCCCTCGGCGGCCCCCTGTGCTCTGCCTCTTTCTGGGAAAGCTTTCGGCGAATGGAATTGAATATCGAGACGGAGAGCTGCTTTTTCAGGCTACCAGAGACTGAGATTACGACGCATCATGGTAAAAGGAATGTCAATATTTTATAAATAAATCGCAATTTGGAAGATAAAAATCGTATCGAATGTTTCTACCGCTCGTTGAAGAAAAGAATTCACCAACTCTTTTCACCCGGAACGATATTTTTTGGTTTAACGATTGATGGGGGGGCAATACGTATGTGGAACTATGAAAAAAAAAGGAGAGGACTCCTCACCTGACACGGGCCGTGTGTCAATGGGAAACTTTATAAATCCTATTGTCAGGTCCGATCACGGTCGTCGACGGGAAAGCGGATTCGATGTTACATTCCGTCGATGGAACTTTCGACCGAGCCGATTGATCTCTCGTTCTTCTATTCGATCCTTTATCTCCGTTTTTCGAAAACCTATTTAGCTAGCCCGAAAGAAATTGGATGAGAATTGACGGCGATGAAAGGTTTGCAGAGAAGCGACATTATTATTCCATTATTTATTCCCCTTTGAAATTGCCTTTGGAATAATTCATACGAGACATATTGAAATTTGTATCCTGTATACTTAAAACAAAATAAAAATCTATAAAACATTTTAATATTCTGTAGAATATATTCCTTTTAATATCATGCTTAGAATAACAATTACTTTCTCATTAATTCCCCTCCGAGATTTGGAGTACGAGGGAATAGTGATAAAAAAAAACATCGATTGAAATATCTTCGACCTGCTCATCCCATGGTGGACTAAATAAACTCATAACAATGATTAAATATTCAGGGTCGGTAATAAAGAGCCTGTCCCCTCCCCGCCTCTATAAATACCACTTCGTTCACCCTATTCCACCCCTTGGCTTAGCGCTGCACGCCCTTAGCTTTAGCAACAATGTACCGTATTATGAACTACGAGGTCCCCTCCCCGTTTTTCATCCCCCTGCGTTTATTGCAGATACGCCTCGATGCGATAATTTCGTTCGGCCACTCGTGACTAAAGGACAATTAGCGCGCAAAGAAGGATCCATGGAATCGATTGGAAAGGATCCGCGGATTACATAAACACGATATCGCTTTTTCTTTATCAGAGAAATCCGCAAACCATAAAAATCGTATATATCTATAGCCCCGACACCTTTGATCCGATATTTCCAGACAGAGAAATGCAATTTCTCTTTTGGCGATTCAATTCGTGCGAATTAAATGACAGGGACGAGATTGAAACGCTCACCTTAATCTTTTGGCTTCGTCGATGAAGGGTCGCTTCTCGCTCTCGCTGAGCAGCTTCCATTCAGCACCGAGCCTCTTCGAAATCTCGGAGTTGTGCATCTTCGGATTCTCTTGTGCCATTTTCCGTCGCTGTCCCCGCGACCACACCATGAACGCGTTCATCGGACGCTTGATATGCTCGTTATGCAGCGTTTTCGACGACATCCTGAGCCTTCTACTTTTACCAGGAATCCTTTAATCAGATCTTCTCAGGAACAGTCTATTTAATTACTACCCTCTGCTAGAGTAATCGTTTCGTGCCGCACGAACGGAAGAAATTGGTTCTCCTCGCTCTCCCTATACCTCATCCTTGTGAAACGAATGTTATACAAACAAATATCGTCGCACACCACAATCGTCCAACCCCCTGCGATGCTCGATCACGTGGCCGTCAAAGTGAAAGAATGCACATCGCGCGACCCGATTCTCTCAGATCTTCGAATCACAGTTCAATAAAGATTCTTCGCTACTCATCGAGTTTCCAAAAGGGTCTTTATCAAAGAAAAACCTTCGCACACCACGTCCCTTCAACTACAATTTGAAAACTCTCACACAAAAACGGTCCGTCATCCCCTCAGTATGGCAGCTTCTTCGATCACTCACGGGGCCATTCTTCAAAGTCATTTCTCGTGTGTGCGGAAAGCGTTCCGAGTCGAGCAGCGCGAGCTCTGGTAATAATAAAGGTCCATCCGTTTTGGGGAACGGGCAGAGGAAGGCAGCACCGGCACGAGAGAACCGTGGTGCAGTGTGATTGATACCGTGGCGAGTACTGGCGAGGATCCACCAGGACCTCTCTGACGGTCGGCTCTCGGATGAACGGAACCCGCCAGGGAGGAATCGGGAGCGTGGAGCCGGCGGAGTTCCCGTAGGACCGCGGGGGAAGCAAGGGTCGGCCAACCAGGGATGTTCCTCCTCTCCCACCATGGTCCATGGCTAATGGACACCCACGATTGGCCCCTTCGTCGACATGGCGGACGGAGGATATAGGGGCGTTCAACAGGTGGAGGCGCGCTGCGTCTTCGTCCCTCTTCGTTTCTCCGCTTCGTCCTCCTTCGAAGCTTCGTCAGCCGGGGGGCCGCGACTCTCTGTATTTGTCACGCAGAGATTATCGTGCGCCACCGTGTTCTTTTTTCCGACCTCTTTTGGCCGATGGTCAGCTTCCATACGTGGCCGTACGTTGACGGAGACAACGAGGCTCGGGATTGATTGCGACGCGTTAAGTAGTACAGCTCCGTTATCGGTCAGCCGCGCGGCGGCCGCGGTATAATTCTCCGGCTCGCGGCTGTTGCTTTTTATGTTCTTATTAATTTCCATGCGAATTATTTGGCATGATCATCTTTCACTGAGTCTAGCATAAATTCGCACAAAATAACGTACACGTTTCATCGATAAGATTCTAAACACAGTTTTAATCGTGCATCATCAATCGTCCAACAAACGCCAGACTTTTAACAGGGAATTCTTTTTACCAACGTCATCGGCGATCTCATTAATAACCCATCGCGTTCCTCGCCAAGATCGTGTGGCAGGGAACGGAGAATTTTTGTCTCGCTTTGTCCGGCTGTTGTACGAGCCGGGGGCGAGCGAGCGGGGCCACACTTCTTGAAAATAAATGTTATCAGCGCCGGCAATGTCTTGCTGGTAGAAGGGGAACGCGCACGGCCTCGGCTGAAGACGTCTTTTCCCACTGATAAGGTGATAAAGGGAGGCGGTATAAAACGAGACAAGAGGGCTGTGTGTTAGTGGTAACATCTCAGCGAATTCCAAGTTTTATAAAGAAACGACGGCACGGTCGCTGCCATCGAATTTCCGGAAGATTCCGAAATATTCATCTGTCACGAGGAAAGAAAAGGGCGAGAGGGGGGTGGTGTGAAGAGGAGGAATCTGCGTCAGCTGGGGGTGGAAAGTCGACGTGAAAGTGAACATAATGAAAGAGGCACAAGGAAATGCTTGAGCGTCAAATATTATTCCACTCATCTTCGTTCACACTGCAGCGAGATTAGATATTTATCTCACGTTTAGACAGAAAAAAGAAGAACCCTTTCGATTTAGCACTAAACGGTAGTTGGTTGATTGGGAAGAAATTCATACGAATTTCAGCTGTGAACAGACGGAGTTGAATCAATGATGGGGAAACAGCGGGAGAATGGGACTGGGGTGCAGCCGCGCACTGCGGACCGATATCGAAGTCAATCAGCTATTTGTTCTGTTATTAACTCGATCATAAATTCACTACACGACGGCGTATGAATGAATCGCCACGCTCGCCTGTCGTCCCGTCGCACGTTCCTTTATCATCCCCTCGTTACACATTCCCCCGTCACTCGCAGGGCGTGAACGCGATTTTTATCGATCATCGACGAGAAGAAAGGATCTGGGAACGGGGGTGCCGCGGTCCCTTTTCATACACGACGCCGTGCGAAACCCTTGTCTGTACGCTGACACTTTCAATTAGCCCTTATCGTCGGCAAACCTCGAGAGCCGCCCTTTTGCGGAATGTCTCGTCACGGTATTAAAAAAAAAACAGATACAGTCGCATTGTCCGTGAAATACGAAACATAAACAGCGCAACATCTCTCGCACAACTTTCTGAATACATCTTGAAGGAAGATTCTTCTGCTATCAATGTCCTGAAAGATGATTATAATTAAAGTGTTCGATCAAAGTGCACAATCACGAGTTAACGTTCTCTTTTAATTCCCACCCCCTATGACAATTCGGGAAACTTTCAGCGGCAAGCCGGTGGTTAAAAGGGAAAGGGACGACAGGGGTGTACGGTGGATGTTAAGTGACTTTTTTTCACGGTCCGTGTCTCCCGATTCCGATGATATCAAAGGCACGGCAAGTTGAAGGAGGGAATTTCTCTATCACGGCGCCTCCGTTCTCTCTTCACCCGTCTCACCTTCCACGGTATCGTCTCGGTCGCGCTTTCGAGTTCGTGGGGTGGCACGCGACCGCTGATTATACCATTCATCGCGCACCGCGGTCCGAAAGAGGGTTGCAACGGACTCGTAAACGTCGCAGCTTCGTCCCCCGTCCCAGTTCTCCCCCTTCGCGGCGTGCCCACTTCGGTCCATCATCTACTACGCCGCCCTGAATGCTCCCTCATCAATGAAACAATCCACGCTTTCCGGTGGCCCGTCGCCGTCGGCTGCTCGATTCCGGGATATCGCATCGCGGACGCTTCCGTCTTTCTGTTCTCGGTCGAAAGTTCCTTGCATCGCCTTTCTCCTCTCTGCTCAGTTACTAACCCGCGGAAACCATTTTACGTTAAGAATATCACCCCGAGCGTATTGTTCGCAGGAAACGAATGGGATATTTATACCTTGGTCCGAGCGAATTGTTCTTGGCAGTGGATTGCGACGCCGGTCGGCGTTTGGAAAGGAACGCGACGGTACAAAGGGGTCGCGAGGCATCATCGCTGCGATTGCTGAAGCGACAACAGAACGTTTGGCCCGCGACGTCGAGTGGCAAGAGACGCGACACAGGGGTGCCAGAGAACAGCGGAGGCGCGGGGGAACGGGTGCGTCGAAAAGCTCGCTGATTACTCCATTGTCGAGCCGGTTGTTTCAGTTAATCGCCACGCCTCGTGACGTTTTGTTGTCCTTTTATCTACCGGTGCGGCGTTCTGCCGACCAGCTGCATTCAGCTGGGCGCGGCGAAGGGGTTGCAAGCTGAAATTCGAGGAGACGACGCGAGACGTCGGCCGATCCCTTAACGACGCGATCTTGGAAATTGTTAAAATAAAACGGGTAAGATGAGAGGGGTTGTCGAGCTGCAAAACCTACCCCGTTTTATTTGTAATTCGTAGACCGATCCTCCGGTAGAAAGATTTGCGAATGCCCTCTCGTTCGATCGGGCGGAACGGATACACCGCGCGGCCTAGCCGGTGTCGCGAGGATCGAAAAGATAAAAAAGAGTGGGTCCCGCGAAAGGGCGGTCCCTCGGTAAACGAGACTCGATTGTCCGTATCGCCCGCGTACGTACCGAGCGTTCCTCGAGGCCCTGTAAAATCGAATTCCACTTTGTTTGGCCGAACGTATACGCGCGGCATTCGGTATTCAGCGTGCGGCGGCTCGGCCAGGCGTCGCCGTATCAAAATAGAACGCGCTACAATAACTTATTCGGCCGAACAAAATCGTGTGGAAGGGTAGTATTTTATGGAGTCCCGTTCGGGTTACATACGATGAATACATCGACCGGCGGAGGGGGCCAGCCTCGTCGTATGTGACTCGAATGTATCATAAACGGTGGGACACATCTGGGGGGGTGGCTCGCCCCGCGTGCGTCGACATTCGCGTGCACTAATCTCGTGCCAGTTGGTTTAGATTCGATACCTCCACGGTCTTCCTTTGATATTCCCTCGCGGGATATCGAATCTTGTTTTTCGATTGCCCACGGTGGTGATTAGTTGCTCGGAATCGTTGCATTATCCGTGGGAGGATTCGGGACGGAAACAATCACAGTGTCCAAAATAACAATTCCCTCCAATAGATACAAAAGCTGTCAAAGGGAGCTCAAAAATATCTATGTTCACGTCTCCCTAATCAGAAAGCATACAAGATCCCACGAGAAAGAACCAATTCCACTATCGCATCATTGCCTACCTCAACACAATCTATTTCATCTTTCTAAAAAAAAGAAAAAAAACTGGCCCGCTCGTACCCTCTATTTCCACAGATCCGCAAATAGACCGAGACACGGTTATCGGTGGCCGATTATCAGTCCCCGTTCTATCGTACACCTTATACTCACGTAAGAAGGACAAGATTTCGTGTTTCCCAGGGAAGAAGCTACGCGCGGTCGTTTTATCATCGACGCCAACCGCGTCTTCTTTCCGAGGGGTGATTCCTTGGGTCGCACAATTCCATTCAAGGCAAGCCCGACACCGATGGTGTTCAATGGCTAACATTCCGCTGACAACGTTCACCGTTGTGATAGATAGCCACGCGGGGTTGCGTAGCGAGGCGTACGCGCACCGTTGCCGCCGGATTATCAATCATAATCGGAAAATAATTATCCGCGGCCCGACGAGTTCTGTGCTAGACGGACGAATGGAAGAGGACCCCGGGCTTGTCCGGGACGGTAAAACGGCATCTGAATCGCAGCTAATTGTGAGGAATGGTCCCGGCGTCGAGCGATGCCCGATCGCCGATTCGACAGGCGATGCGCATTAACGGGTGTGTGCTTGAGTTCCGTGCGAGCTCGTTCGATATTCAGACACGGGGAAAGGGATACACCGCGCGAGGCGACAATCGGAGAACGCGAGATTACGAGGAACGAGCAGCCGTGATATCGCGGTAAATAAATAAATATCATTTCAAACGACTCGCGGCTATGGAGTGGTTATTCGCTCGCTTATTAATATACATCTGCCAATTTTCTTCGGCCGACTGTTTCTTACCGTCTGTGAAACAGATCCGTCACGCGTTACGTCGTTTCACGATCATTCATTCCCCGCGCGATCAAAGGCCGGGCATCTTCCGCCGTGGCTTCAAACTTTCGAGCTCACTAGTCGCCGAAGATTACAATAACGCCTCGTTACAGGGAGACACGAAGGGGATCCCTCAGGAAACCGGGGAAGAATCGAATTCCTTCCTCTCGGGGCCGAGGTGTGGCCAGAATCGCCTGCGGCCACGCGAATGCCATTGTGATTTTTGACGGCGTGTGTACGCGACAGGCCGCGGCACGAGGGGGGTTGGGTCGCGGCGTGGAAAATAAACGACGGGTCGCGGACGTGGGGAACGATTAAACGTCCGTCCGTCCGATGTCCGTCAATATATCGGCACCGGCCCCACGAAGACGTTCCACGAAGATTGCCGAGGTTTTGCGCGCAACCGGCAAAGATATCTTGCCCGTCGCCAATACCGGACAATGCTCGACTGTCGGCATTATGGGGGAACATTGTCGTGGGCTTGATATGGAGCCCCGTTGCCTCGGGTATACAAGCTGCAATATCGTGGCCAAACCTTGCCCCTCGTGTCTCACGCCCTTTCGCGGAAGTCGGGGTGGCTGGGAACGGACGCGTTTGGCACAGCGCGGACTTGTTTCTTTCGATAATCATAGTTGTTCCGGAAAATAAAACAGGAGGATTATTTTATTCTTCCCATGGACAACGACGAATTCGCTGCGCCGTTGATGTATTCATTTCTTTGCGAATAATAATTGCGCGCTGTCTGTTTAAAGCTGACGAATTAATTGGCTCTATCGCGACCGGATGTGCGTGCAGATTCGGTTGGCAGCGATTGTCCGATGCGAATCTTTTCGCAAGGGTCGCGCGAACAAGCTCTTTATCCGCGTGACCCTGTACACGCATTACGTGCAATGGAAAAGTGGGTATCCGCGACCGGTTTGTCGCGACAACGGCCCTTTTCCAATTATCGATTCCGTCCATCCTTTCGCCTTTCTGACTTCGCGTAAAAGAGAATCCATCCACCGTGGCTGAAAATATACATTACATTCAAACGGTTCGTCCCTTGGTTAGCCGCGGCACAATAAAATCGAAATTAAACCGGCGATACATTGTTCGACGCGTGAAAACGGAGCGTATTCTCCACGGAGGGGCGATTTCAATGGGAGGCTAATTAAATTGTGAAAAAAGTCGCGCAGTTAGCGCAAAATGTTGTTTGTTGGCCGTTCCAAGGTATTGAAAGCAGCGTCGATAATGGCAGTCACGTACGAGCTCCCGGAAACTCTTCCGTTCCCATTTTCTCTCCCGCGGTCACCAATTCCCTCCCTCCGTCTTTGCCTTGTGTAATCGATTCGCGGAAGTGGCGATAAGTAAAAGCGTTATCGCGAGCCCTCCTGCGAGAAAGATAAACGTCGGAGAAGCTTGTCTTTCTCTCTTATAAAAAGAACCGTGGCGAGGGAAGAACCTCGTGAGATGTCCTGCCATTTCCTCGAACGCGTTCCGATTGCACTCGCTACGTAAACTTTTATTCTCCTCGAAAAGAAAGCACAAAAACACGTTTCACAAAGAATAATAAGGCGGCGAAACAGAGTTTCGCATAAAGGGAATCTCTGATGAAATTCAAGAACCGAATAAACCATCGTCGCTGGAATTATCGTATCGTTAAGGGATGAACGAGAGCCCCTTCGCTCCACGCGTCATCGTACAATCGAATTACAGGCTTCGTCGATTATATCAGAAGCCGATCAGAACGAAACGTAGCGTTCATCGGGGCTAATAGTTTCGAGTAACCTTCGAACGTCGGATTTCTCGATCCGCCAGCCGAGGGGGATTGTTAATCGCGGCGTGGCACTGGCAACAGACGCTGAATGCTCGCAAACGAGACGGATCTTTAATATTAGTTAGCAAGAAGCGGAAGGGTAAACAATCGATCTAACAACCATAGTTGTGCCGCCGATCGCGATCGAGTTCCGTTGCGGCGTGAAAGGGTGAAAGAGCGTGCTCGCCTTCCTCGTGTCGGGCCTATTCGTTATCCTTCGTCAGCCGGACAATGGAGAAACGAGAGTGGCATAAAAGTGCTGCCTCTTAAAGGCGTGCGCGCTATGGAACGGGGATGAAATGCTAGGGTAGCAAATGAGCGCAATCAGCGTTTCGCTGTGCTTTCCAACTGCGTTCTCACTCGACTCTTACTTATGCGTCTTACATTAAGTGGCTTGTGATCAGAGATTCGTCTCATTTGAACGATTTTTATCCATTTACGAGTCGTTTAACTTTCTTAGCAGCAATAATATTTGCTGTGGCAATGATTAAAATGCTGTAAATTTTTAATTTGCTTCCCCCTTGTTTGTCTTTTTCTTTTTTGATATACTGCATCGTTCCAACTTTGCGTCCCACCTCGTCGATTCGGCAAATCTTCTTTGCCCGATTCTCATCGGAGAATCCTCCGCCTTTCATTCTTCCGCGAGAATAAAGCGTTCCTTTGGCTCGATGGTAAGCCGGTCGCGTTATCCGCGGGACTTCCTTTCTCCGGGATACGAGGAGACAATTTTATATTATTGCATTATACGCCGTGGGTCGTCTTCGTGAAAATTGCCCCTTCCGAAGATTATCGTATTATCTACCGTACAAGCCATCTACCGATCTACGTTGAACGATCTCTCGGAAGTTCTTTTAAACGTTATAGCTAATTATCTTGATTATCTAGTAGTAAAAGTAACGATCTTATCGTTAATCAAAGTACAGAGATGTAACTAAAGAAATTATTAAAATACAAATTATATCAAATATAACGGGGCGTCACCGCACGATAATGTTCACCGATAATTCACAACAATCGATGAGGCGGATTTTAATCACACGGTGATTATAAATGCATTTAACGGGGACGTCCAAGTGACTGTGAAATCGTTGACGGCTTTACAGTCAATTACAGCGGGATTATTGCCACGATTTATACCAAATCCGAGAATGATAATCGCGTTCACGAATCGTTCAACAATCTGCGGAATAAGGTGGCTCGGTAATTAGCTTTCGAAAAAAATGGGCCAAAGCGAACGTCTACGACAGTTCCATTTCCCTTATCCTCGCGAGACCTTAAGTTACGATAATGCTTCGGCTAAAGCAGAGAAATCTATCTTATTACAAGCCATGGTCGTGATAATTGCATTTGGAATTCTCTGAGAATTCGCGTCTACGCGAAGAATCAATTATTTCGTTTCGCATTATTGTAATAAAAAAAAAAAAAAAAAAAGATAGAAGGATGTAAAGATTCTGCTGAAAGTATATTATCGGGAACCTCTCGAAGCTGTTCCCGTACCTTATTCTGTGGAATTGTCGAGAGCCATTTGAATTGAGCTTGGAGAATAACGGAGAGAAAAAGGGAGGAAGATGTAGAAGACGCGAAGGAACGGGCGGAGGTTCCCGGTACGAAGGTAGATAAAGCACCTCGAACAGGAGGAACTGTGTATCTGGCGCATAAATGCTCCCGTGGAACGTGTGACAGCCGTTTTGCGGAAATGAAGCAAATCGACAGATACGATGGAGGAACATTAGAGCCGCTATCTAACAGGGGGTGCATTTAGAAATTATCAGCCGGTAGACAGAATCATTTATGACCGTATGAGGTTTTCGAACTGCTTTCTGATTTGTCAATTAATCGCTTTATGCATTGCGTCCAATCCGCTAATGTTTATTGATTGTTCAAACGGGGAGCCCGATGCAAATGAAACTACTCGTCGCAAATCAATTCTGTGTAGATTAATTCTGTATACTTCTGCATGAAAAATACTATTGTTCGTATTACATTTCATAATTTACACAATCAGCTTGTGCAGTACTTTGCGTAGTTTTACGTGCGACGTAAATAATAATCGATATCCTGCAGTTCCCTGACAGGAATTTGCTTTACTGATCAGAAGAAAGTGTCTATTCTATCGACGAACGTTGAATTATCGACCATGCGCAAAAGGGAATTGGAATTTCACAGGCCAGGTACGTACCTAGTCGGTGATTCAGTTGTGAGAAGCCTTTTTCCGCTTTATAGTTACAATTCCTGTTACCATTGGTGTTCCGGCCTTCTTCTCGCTACCTGTTCGGTAACAGTGAGGGTGACTCGGAAGTGGTAATTTGGCTTCGGGAGCCCCAATTTTGGGCGACAAAAAGAGAAGCATTGGATGCATTGGTCTTTTGATATACCCGATCTGAGAGCATGATGCGAATTCTAGATAACATTCAAATTTGTCCTCACTGAAAATAATTGGCACTCTCCTCAATGATCTTAAAACTACTTAGTAGTCGTAGCTATCAGCTCGATATTATTTGCGACATAATTGGACAATTACGTGGCAAGTAATATCGATTGCCCAGGTCACACCACGTGGAGGTTGCTACGATATGTACACTCCGTCCACAAGTCGGCGAACGTTTACTAGCTTAAAGCTAGATTATTATTACATGGAATTTTGTTAAGTGTAAGGACTCGTGGACGGGGTGTACGTGACCCTAAATAGCCATCCATTCACTGTAGAACGACAGAGATGATAAAGTATAAAATACTTTGAAATACTTTAAAATACTATTTCAACACGCGAGCAAAACGAGAGGATATTCCTCGCCGTCTGAAGAGAAATAAAGTTGACTCTAAGCGATCGCGACCCTCCCAACGTCGAACAAGTACTCTACCATTATCCCCGAAGCAAATGCTCCCTCGACATGACCCTAAGAATGAGTTACCGCATGGCTAATACAAAGCGATCAAGAGCCTTGGCCCCGGAACGCACCTTTCGTACCTTCACCCACCCAGCGAGCCTTGTTGCGGGTACGAATTCGTTAGACGAATCACCCTATGGGCGTCTTACCAAGGGAAGGTGTCCCAAATTGCACCCAGGTGTGAAACGAATCGAATCGTACACCGCCGCAAGGACGCCCAGTCAGTAAACCGGCTGGTCCGCGGCTGGGCTACGTTACGTCCAGTGAATTTCGCGACCAGGACACCCAATCGTTTTGACGCACGAAGTATCTCATTCCTGTGATTATGCGCGAGTTCGCGACCAACCCAGAACCCCCTGCGAAATGATTAAACGTTCATGAACAAAGGCTAATCGCGAATTTGCGCGCTACACTAATGGCGAAACGAATAGAAAAGATAAATTATAGTTTCGGTAAAGAAATATGTAATACTGAATGGATGACTATTTCGCTCATTCCATCCACACTTATAAAAACAGAGCAGTCGTCTTAAAACTAAATACGTACGTAATTATTATAACACTCTTCATATACACCTTACAAAAATAGTACAATTGTTTTCAAACTAATTTACCGTCCAGTTGCGATTTAAAACAATGATTTAATTCGCAATAGAACGCGCGAGGATATCTATCATCGACTTGGAATCCAAGGGTACTAAATCGATGGCAGATTTCCTTTCCCGATCCCGGGCCCGACCACCCTCCACTTGGAAATTGCATTCCACTTCTGGCTTGGGCACATTTTATTTTGAATTAAATTAATAATAAGAATTTGAAATGATGAATGATTGGAACTAATACATTAAGTTTATTTGAGATAGAGTCCGAGACTCTGCTTCTTGGAAACAATGCAGTGAAATGTTACTGCAGTCGATTAGTCAAATACCAAAATTATTGAGAGAAAAATCATTTTCGTACAAGCTAAAGTGAAGCTACTTGAACATAATATCTAGGTGAATAAACTGATTTTCAATAAAATAATGCCCAGGCCTGTTTCATTCGCGCTTACAAAAACAGAGCTGTGGTTTGAGTACTAATTATCATTCAAAACAATCATTACTCGTTCCATTCGTACTTAAAATAGCAGGTCAGTGGTCTCACTGAAAATGATTAACGCTCGAAAAAGATTATCCATAAAATTAAATACATATGCAAAGTACGAAGTCGCGCTCCATTCGCACGTATCAAAACAGAGAAATTGTCTTAATGCGATAAGCAATTACAGCAATAAACGTTTATTTAAGCAAAATTCAGCAGCCACAATAAACGCTAGAATGTGTAATAATAATCTGAAAAATAGAGGGTAGCTGTAAACGGACACTGCAATTCATTATATCCTTGGTTGATAACAATTACAAAATAATTTCAAAAATCATGATCGATGAACATAGACGAAACAAAAATATGGTCAAGTGAACAAGAACACCAGAATTCTGAACATTTATTTGAATAAAATTGAGCAGCCACAGTAGGCGTTAGAATGTGTAATAATAATTTAAAAGAATAGAGAGTAGCTGTAAACGGACGCTGCAATTCATTATATTCTTGGTTAATGTAAATAATTATAAAATAGTTTCAAAAATCATGCTTGACCAACTCAGACACTTATTATACAAAATACAAATGCGGTCAGATAAGCAAAAGTATCATAACTAAAAGAGAGAGCAGCTGTTCCCTGTTTCATTGTTGATTTAGGTAAAAGTAAATTAATTCAAATGAAAGCAGAGTAATAGTTGAAATATGCTGGAATAATTTAAGTGACAAGGCAAGCATTAATATGATAGCAGATAATAGCAACTGAGCAGTAATCCAGAACAGTAATAAATGAAGAATACAGAAAGCATGCGACTCACCGAAAGCAGAATCGCTTTTCAGTGGTCAAGTGTCCAATGGTCAGCGGTCAGTGGTCAGCGGTCAGCGGTCAGCGGTCAGTGGTCAGCAATCAGTGGTCTGCGGCAAGCGGTCAGTGGCCAGTGGGCAGTGGGCAGTGGGCTGCGACTGTCCATTGGTCCAGGCCATCTGGTCACTGCTCCAAATCCAAAGCCCAACGTCCATTAGCGCGGGAAACACGAAACTAGTTAGGAGCTCTTACCCCTTCCGCGGCCACGGTAAAACTAAATTTTGGCGCTCAAACGGGGTCCTTATATAGTCTCGGGTGTCGTGCACAAACAACTTCCGGACAAATTAAAGTCGCGCCAAAATATTACAATTTTCGCACGTTACGAACTATAATTCACAATTGATACAATTAGCATAAATTGATTAATTCATAACAATATCTTGTTTGCAAGATGGACAGTGGTCAGCGATGCGCTTCGGTCTTATCATCAATTTGACGAAATTCAGATGGCGATTGGGCGTAAAAATTCACGAGCCCCTTGTAGATTCTATTACTTAAACGATTCTAATGAAACTCCTATTTTATTTCTCCATTTATATTAATCAATTTCCGCATTTTAGACAAATTCAAGGTGCACAAATTTTGCATGACTTGTTGGTGGAAATTATAAAACGTATCTTATTTTCCAACTTATCTGACTATTTAACATAACTACATTAAACGATATTACGCATACATATTAAACATAACTTGTTTCCCGTGGTTTGACTTTAATTTGGTTAATATAGACTCTGTATTATACAATAATATAATACAAAATAAAAATAAATTTCTCCATGTCAATACATTTAAACGGTCGAAAGATAAATTGCCGGTAACTGATCGAATGGGTAAGAGGTCACTATGGTAACCTCTTATCAAAGGCTGATTTTATAAAAGTTTCCGTGTTATTCATTTTTAAAGTTATATCTCTTATTAGAATTTGGCGCATTCTTTTCGGCTGTGCAACAGCCTATTCTACTTTCGGTTAAAATTCCTGTCACTGTACTATGTATACGTGGTCTGTGGAATCTTCTTATAACAGGGATCTATTCCCTTCCTGTAGGAACCTTCCTTAGTGGCATCCATTCACAGTTATCGACAAATTTTATTTCGATTCCTCCTGTTCGCTAATAGTTTGCAAACTTGTTACAACCATCACTCGAATTTGCCGTTGTAATTTGTGCACGGGCTACTGCGCAAAACAAACAATTGATTCGGCAACTCGATAAATTTGCAGGAGAGCACGGGATATCAATGTAGCAAATTTTTTTAGCCACAGTAGATTCTTTTACTACCCCAATGTTACTTTTTAAAGTATATCAATCGTTTGCGCGGCAATAGTAACACCACAATCGGGTCAATTTATGCCATAACGAGTGGCTTGCGTTTCACAAATCGTACGAATTAAAGGGCTACCATGTCCCGGTATCGCTTCGGCAGTCGAATGTCATATTTGTATATTTTCTTCCCCTGTTCCGACCAGGCCAGACCACCGTGCCAGTGTGTCGACGCGCCTAATTGGCTCGTTATATTAATTGAATTTCATTATACGGGGCAACCGACAATATCCCGCGTCGATCCGCGCTAGACACTGGATTTAAACGAACTAAAAACGTGCTCGCGTCGCGCGTGCATGAAAGGGAAACGCCGGCAAAATGCATTTCACGGCCGTTTGTCCGCGCGGCGATTCAAAAAAACGCAGATAATTCAACCGACATGAAACAGTGCAGATTATCCTGAAAATGCATATTTTCTCCCGCGTGCACACAGGGGAAACAACTGTTCGCCGTGCCCGCGGGATTTCACGCCGGGATTCAGCCGCTAATTAAAAGCGATTTCGAATCGTTCCTGGGATACGGATCGGTCGATTGTGCAATCGTTTCGATTCCCTCGTTGTCGCTGACACTTTCCATCTACCCCTCTTTTTTTTTTTTACGACTGAAACACTTTTCTGCGGAGAGTGCTCGACGAGGCATGAATCGCTGCTTTCTTCCGTTTTTCTCTTTCTTTATTAATTCGAGGGTACGATTTTCGAACGGGATACCTGAATCCTTCACTTTCATTCAAAGTTTCGCAGCAAATTGACCAGTCGCAATGTTCGTAAATCCCCTTCTTCGAACTCTGCATCGAAATTCTCCAGCGAGTCGTTGCTGAAAGCATCGACGTGTGAACCGCGCCACTCTTTCCCCCGTTCTTCGATTACGGACCGGCGGTCCAAACGAAGGGCGGCAAAGGGCGAGAACGGGAGCGCGCGGCGGGAATCGCAAAAATCGGTGGCGCACCGGCGGCGTTCCCTCCTCTCGATGCGACGTGCCACCTTCGAGCGTTTCCTCGAAATTGATTTATGCCCCCGACAGCCGACGCGGTCATTGTCGCACGCCGTCCCGCGCCGTTGTCCGTTCAAACAAATTGACCACCGGCGGACCGGCCGCGTGCGTTGTCGCTCCATTGAACAATCCGCGAGGGCGAACGGGGCGGAGAAATAGCGACGCGCCTCGCCAGATGCGGGGGGAAAAAATGTTGCGTCCTAGCTGAGAAAAGGTCGCTCCTCGCCACGGATCGGCTCTGTCTTACATAGTACAATACGGAGTCCGTAAATCTGTTGGTCAGGTTTCGTGTCTTGGAAGGAAGTTGACACGATTTGTTTCCGTTTCAGGAAGAACCGTGCGACGCATTTGGGAATATTTTTAAGTGGGTCGTTCGTCTGTTGACTCGGTCATATTTGACGTCTTTGTGGAAACAGTGTCCGGATGAATGGAAAGTTTGAAATGAGCTTATTGTTTGTTTGCGATCGTGATCCTAACGCCACTCGGTATTTCGAGTTGTGAATGGAGTAGTAATATTTTCGAATTTATTAAAGGTAAAGTAATTTTACTGCTTCTTTTCAATTTCTTTTTAAATATGCACCCTTTCTAAAACACGAAAAAAGAATCATTGGGTTTAAAAAGGCGTCCATGTCTGACATACTGACAAGAATGAACCAGCTTTCATTCCATTTCCACGAGCCGCAGGAATCGCTTTCGATTCTCGCTCTTAATCAGCGGAACGTGATTAAAATCGACGTGACAGGGCAACACGCGTTTCTTTTCCCCCGCGGACCACGTTCGGTGTCCACCATTCTGTTCCGAACGAGCGGCCCTTGGAACGCCAGTTTTTGTCCCTCGCTTGCGAAGAACGTGGTTCCGACATGCAGTTTCTGTGGGATCCCCGATTGGACGACGGGGCTGGCGAAAAATAAAAAGGAAAGCGCCCGATGCCGACCGCCCAGAGAGGCGAGACGACGCGGGTCAAGCGATTCACCTTGCAAGTGGTCGGTGTTCGCCATGTTGGTCCCTTCTGTCGCGGCGTCGGCGACATTTGCATGATAAAATAGGCTCGAATAAAACGGAACAATCTTCAGTTCGAAATACCGATAAACATCGATGGTGAGAATAAATTATTGATAAGTTTTCGATAGCGGTGACCATCGATGTTTCTCCGCCACTAAATGTAAAGCGCCGTAGATGGTTCGGACATTAATGAGGAATACCTTTTCAGATACCACCCTTTGTGTTACATAACTCCAGCGTAGTCTCCATGTCAAGCAGTTCCACTATTATTATCAGAACAACGGCAGCGGGGACTCGCGAGACTGCCATTCTACCTTTCATTTCTCAGCGTCCCTTTGCTGAAAATTTTTGTCCTACCAGCGATTCGATTCACCGTTCGATTCTTCTCTTTGCAACTCCCCCCCCCCCCCCCCCCCACCGCCCCGTTACACCGTGCCGCTCCACCGTCCCTTTCCTCCTTCTTCCGCATCCGTCGAATTTTCCCACCCTCGTTCAGCATCCACGTTGCCCGGCTCTTTCTTCGTAGTCGCCCGAGTGATCTCCTCCCCTTTCGTCGCGGCCGCGAGAGAGGCCGCGGTGTCTTTTTTCTTCCCCGGGGCTGCTGCCCGGCGAAGTCGACAAAAGAACATCGCGACGGAGAGTCAAGATGGCGATAGGAGGGTAGAGGGACAGATCCCGGTGGTACCAGCGGCGGGCGAAAACGTCCCACCTCCCGCGTTCCAACCCCTGGTCCCTCTTCCCGGTAACCTTCGTCTACTCCGGCCGCACCGGGCAGCATTATTGTTGCCACGAGCAGGAGAGACAAAATGAACCCGATTGTTAGTCTGGGGGGCATCATAATGAACGCCCATTCACCGGGAGACACCAAATGAGCTCCCGCGTCTTGTCCCGCGGCTTTGTCCACGATACTTTTAATTCTCTGCTCCCCCTTTGTCTTCCCGCCGAGAAGGCCACCCCTGCCCACGACCCGCTATTTTCTTTCCTCCTTTCACCTCCGGCATCCCTGTTAATAGATCCCTGTCTCCAGTGTATTCCAGCGAACCTTTTCTCCGTTCCCCATCTTCTTACGCCTTTTCCGTTTATCCGCTGGTCCGTTCGGGATCGTGTTTCGCCGAGGAGCCGATGTGTAGCCGTTGTTCTCCGCCGTTTTTTTTTTCTTTCTCTTTCGACGGTATCGATCGTGCGGAATCGGAATGGCTAGTTTTATCGCTCGCTTTCAGCGGCTCCGATTTCCGGTCGGTGGTTCGAACGGATTTGCGTTCGAACATCATTTCACCCATTTAAGTTTCCCTAAACATTTCACCCATTTCAAATCTACTTACGTGCTGCGCCTCGTGAAGCAAAGAAACTCGATTATTCTCACCTTTCTCTCCTTCGGCTGAACACCGTACCCCTCCATCGGGTCTATTCGATACCGGAACCTGCAGCTAAAAAACACCCTACAAGCCCGTCTACCTCGCCAGGTTTACTTTCTATTTGTACATATCGCCATCGCAGCTACGTTCGTCGTTCGGCTCGCTTCTTTGGCACGAGTGTGCGTGCGGTGGCCGCGAAAGGAGAATGAAAATATTATTGCTCGATCCACGCTCGCGTCATGCATAAATGCATCGATCGCGGCTCTTCCTCTTTCTCTCTTCCTCTCTCCCTCTCTCTCCCCCTGTCTCCTTGTCGTCTTTCGCGACAACCAGCAGGCGGCTGTACAAACAACGATATCCATAATGTTCGAGTTACAAGCAAGGGATTAGTAACCGTGCCCTGTCTCGCGTATATACGGATCGCTCCTTTCTTCGCGTTTTCTCTCCACCGCCATGTTGAGTATCTCTCCCTTTTGGAGAGAGAGAGAGAGAGAGAGAGAGAGAGAGAGAGAGAGAGAGAGAGAGAGAGAGAGAGAGAGAGAGACCTCCGATCGGAAACCCGAGGGAATCTTTAAAAGAAGCAGCGTCACCGGGATCATCCGCGGGGATCCAAGTCCTCGTCGCTTTTGATAGAAGTGATTGAGTTTATTAGAAGCCGTGCAGAGGAATACGGTAGGCAGTAATGGATGATTGTTCGCGGGAAGCGTTGAAGAACGATTGCAGTAAATTAAAATCGGGGCTATTGGATTTTTCATTGATTTAGAGAAGGGGCGGGACGTATGTCTCTTTTATAGCATGCGGAGGCACGATACGACGTTGGAAGCGTAACGCTTCCTCCGTGTCTAATCGAAAACGCGAGCGAGTGTTACACAGGTAAACACCGAGAACCCTAACGCACCTTATTTTCAGCTACCTTCGAATGCCACCCCGCTTTCGAAGCAGAAAGAATGGGAAGCCTGAAAGGGCCGAGCCTTCTTCCCTCCGGTGCAACGTGCGTTTCACCGTCATCGTCCCCTCTCTGCGATGCATCTCGAACTTGATCGAAGAGCGCGTAGAAGGGAAGAAATGTGTCATGAATGTTCGAAAGTTTCGATGAAGCGCCGGTGAAAGGGACGTTACGCGCCTCGCGTTTACGAACGCCGCATTCCACCGTGGCTAATCGCGTAAAATCGTATGGAAGGTGATCGATATCGGATCAATGCAATCGGAATGACCGTGAATTACCTCCTCTTCCCACCTTTAGGGCTGAATGATAAAGGACGCGTTTGTGTGGAGACACGAAGGGAGACACTGGCACCTCAACAAATTGACATCATCCCCACAATGGCTAATAAATTGTTTTTCACGGTTGCGCCTTTTATGGTCGACGGACAAAGGTGTTCCGAAACGTTCATCGCGTCGCGGGGTCTCGACCCTGCGAAACTCGTGTCTAGCGGAAGCTACTCTACAGAAGTTCAATGATGCCTCTTAGAAGATCGGCAGAATAAAAAAAAAAAATGGTTACATCATTTTAATCCGCTAAGAGCGAGGCAGCCCTGCTCGCTAACGATACGTCGTACAATCATTCGAATCGTCAACGAGCCTCGATCCTCGCGCGAAATCCAATCGTTCGTGAGCCGTCGCGGTCAGAAAGTAAATCCCGGCTTTTCGAGTCGACGGACGCCTCGTCATCACCATCAATTAACCCCTTAAGGGGGAGGCGGACTCGAGCATCCCATTGTCCTGGATACTTCAGCGTGGAAAGAACAACGCGTACCCGCGGCAATCGCCCGCGACGACGTTGAATCGCGTGTTCGTTCTCGTTCGCGGTTTCGCAGTCACCGGTCGGAGTCGCCTATTTTTTCAGCTTCATTTTTTCCAAGGACAAGACGGACGGAGAATCGTCAAAGGTGAAGCGGGAAGAGAAAAGGAGCTTAGCTTGTCCCTGTTGAAATTGTGTAGTCACGTTGTTATATTGGCCGGTGGTAGCCCGCGCGGTGCTCGCGCGCCGCGACGCTTCTATAGCGTGATTAATTCTATTTACCCGAGGCCGGTGCACCGGCGGATCCGGCCCGTGGGTATAATTTATCAGTTTGTCGTGCCTTTATTGTCGCGCGTACACCGCTCGTCGCTAATAGCCGGCCATTCAGGGATCGAGGGAAGCCATCTATTCTTATTACGACCGTCGTTGTCCAAAGCGCCGAGAGACACAGGTGTGCTCGCCCCTTTGCTCGTCCGTCTATTCTGAACGTGGAAGCAGCGGTTGACTTCTTTTCATCCTTAGACGTGCGTCTTGTTTGGATCGAGGCTGGCTAACCGCGCAATAGCGGAGAGAAAGGGTGTAAGGCCGTACGTCCCGGAAAATGAGGTTTGCGCCAGGTATTGTTTCAATGTTCTAGCAAGGAATCTCGAGAGACCGAGCAATGTGAATCTCAACCCGTACTCGTCAACGCGTATCCACCGGAAATAGAAAACGACCGGGCTCAGCCTCGCGTAGGGGAACGTTCAGACTCCCGTTCTCGGCACTTACCCCCTAAACAGAGGCACGTAATCGATTAGGTCGCATACGTACGACCATGGGAAGATTTAGCGGCTGAAACGAACGGGGAGTTTCGGACGATGTCACCCCTGTGTTTCCGGTAGTCATTAGCCCGGGCCATTGTTAATACCTTGGCTAGACGCGGTACAAATCGATACTCACGGTTGATCGACGTTTTCGTTTTAGGGGATGCTTACGCATTTCGTTCGCGCCCCGCACAATATGTATTGTCCTTAAGAAAATCACCCCCCCCCCCCTTTCATTCGAAATTAATCTTAACGCCGGATGAAAAATTCGTGCGCGCGATGCGGGGGAAACGAAACGGCGAGTGTCTCGACGCTAACTTTCAATTACGCTATTGCCCTGTTCGCGGTTCCGCCGATGGATGCCTGACGCGACGAGCGAGCGCGAAGGGAGAATGGAGAGAAATACGCGTCTACGTGTATTCCTGTGTCGCGCAGAAGTAGGAGGAAGGCAGCATTTTTTTTTGTCCTTTTGTTCCTTTTCGCGTTCGTCGCATGACATTTGCGAGCAGTTCGCTACTTTGCCATTACGATGATCCGCAGCCCCCGTTTCCAGAATGAGTCCTTGGTCGATGTAGGGAGAGAGAGAGAGAGAGAGGGAGGCCTCATTCAATCGTTCTCGTGATTTTTCCACGCCCGGCTCCGTTCGTCCGCCGGGAATTCCTCCGAGGTCAGAGGCCATCCAATCGTGAACCGATGCCGGTGTCGCCGTGATAATCACGCAAACGGAATCCCGGGCGAATTAATGTAGAGTTTCGGGCGGCGAGAGGAAAGCGAACGGGGAACAGAAACGGAAAAATGTGTTCGAAGAGGAAGCGCTTGGAAACTGTTCGATTATCATCCGAGAATAATTTACTGAATTGTTTTAATCATGAATAACCCCGTCAGTTGAAATTTCTACGACTTCGCACGTCTATCCAATCTATCCTGAACACGAAAGGCATACGCGTTCTAAAGTAGACACTGGCAAGCGCAATTGACTCGATCGGTCTAATCACCGCCCTTCGCTAATCTCCTTCGAACAATTGCCTTTACCTTCCAAAAGCCACCCTCTACGGTGCGGCAGGGATTCCTTCTCACGGATAACCTGATTGAACGCGACGAAGCGTGTCGCGCGGGAATACGATTTAAGGACTCGGCTCGAGCGAATGGAAAAGCATCGGCGACGGACGCGCAGGATGATCGTGCAGAACCGATCGCGAGGATGCGGATGAAGAGACGATGACGAGATGGAAAGTCCGGCCTAATGAAGAATTCGGCGGACTCCTGGGCAGGCCGGATGCCGATCAAAGAATCAACTGAATCGATTCATCCCTGAAGCGATCTAATCATCGCAGCCGGCCTCGGATCTTGGCCGTGGACGAAACCCGATTAACGCGGACGCGCATGATGCCACGGCTTACCGCTGCTGGCAATTACGCGTCGCTGCGCAGCTTCGATAGCTGGCTCCTTCCTTCGCGATTCCGTGCCGGTAAATCGTCGTTATGCAATTTCATCAATCGCGCGGGCAGATGTAAAAGGGTGGTTTGTAAGGGCGAAATGATTTTCGTTTGCTCGCCTAACAACTAATTCGATCGACGACCCCTCCGCGTAGGCTATCCTTACCACGGTTATCGTACTCTTTTTTTTATACACGGCGTTCTAGATCTGCATAAAATCACCGCACGTGGGTCGTCCCGAAGCCACGTATTTGCCCGTGAAAAATTACCGAAACACGCGACACAGTCCATTCTTCTGTCCTGGACCCGCTATATCCGCGTACTTATAATGGAACCATCCCCCAAACCCCCCCGGCCACCCATCCCCTCGTCGGTCACATTTTTCCATCTTTTCCTTCGCTCGTTCCTCTCGCCACACCGAAACCCGCGCCCTCCACCTTTCCCTTTCATTCTATCCTCTCTCTCTCTCTCTCTCTCTTTTCTCCCAACGCGGTAATTTATCACCGCTCATAACAAGAAGCCGCAAGTTTGTACATATTTCAGTCTCGCGTCCACCCCACCCCTGTCGAGCTTCTCCGTCTACATTCCCTTTCTTTATTCCCCCCCTACGCCGCAGCCCTTTCTCTCCTTTGATATTCCGGACAAAGAGCATCGCCAGTCAGAAGGACGAGGAACAGAAACGGAAAGTAGGGGGTGGAAATCTGGAACGAGGGATGCGGGGGATGGCGGGCGAGTAAAGACGTTATTATTTATACGACGCATTACACATATATATATATCAGGCGGAGAGTCGCCGGAATATTGTTCAAGACGTCCCGCGCATACATTACTCAGCGGGGCGTAGGGTGACGGCGCCACCCCTCCCGAGCTTTTATTACCGCGACCACTTATTTGTTAACATAATATACACATTACGGGGCGACGGCAGCACGCGCCACCCCGTTTCTCGAGGCTCCGCTGTCGAGATCGTGAAGCGGGGCTTGGCTTTTAGACACGGTGGACGATTTTTCGCGAATTCGAAGCCCCGGACCCCGCTCCTCCCCCCGATTGTAGGAGGGTGCACTCCTTGGCCACCGCGAAGCACGCTGAACAACCACTTACGGGGTTACAACCCCCCGGAGGGGGGAGGGGGGGGGGGCTTGCGGTGTATTGTGCTCTGATCGTTCGCGTGTCTCTAATGGGAGCCGTGTTCCCGTTGGAAAAGCAAGATTTTTATTTCGTCCTCCCTTTAATTGCACCTGAGAGGCGTTCAAGGGTTTTCCTTACTCTCTGCTGTTTATTTTTCTTGTTTAACGTTTCGTCGGCCTTTCTTTCACCCTCCCGTGTAACGAGAAACAGCCTGTTAAAAACGAGCGGAAATTCCTTGGACGAGATAATGGCGCTTTATTGCCATTGTTAACATCGAGGAAGTGGGAATGGATGGCGGAGGCTAACCGGGTAGACGTGATCCGTGTGCAGCTACGAGAACGGATCGGGAGTTCCTTATAGATGTCCAAGTGGATTATCCAAGATTAGTAGCTTATTTACTCGAGGTAGTAACGTAGGATACTGATACAAGTTGAATTATCATCTTCGGTCGTGGAACCTAAACCACCGTCTATAACTTACGATACAAAGAGTGGTCCCGGCTGATCATCCCGCGGGTATTACCAACTGAAATGCGTGGAACGGCTAATAAATTGTCAACAATGCACCTGCCGTGTATAAAAGCTGCATACAAAGTGCTCCTTCTAAACATTGGGTAAAGGAATTTACGTCACCCGCGGATAATTCATATTTCGAAGTTACAGTAGGATAGAAAGGCTTGAAGCAAGAAATGTTGAAGGAAAGTAGTACTTTAAATAACAAACAAGATCCCTATTTAATACCATTTCCCTTTTCAATTAATCACGAATAATTACTTTCACGTTGTAACATAGTTAATTCCCGTTCACAGGGGGGGGGGGGATGCCCGCCTCTTCTAGTCCTCTCGATTTTTCCCTCCCGCTCGGGGAATGTATCGGTGATGCGAGTATAATGTACAGCTTGAAAGGCCGCCACTCGATTAGCGAGCTCGCATCAAACACTGACCCGAGCGCACGCGAGTGGACCCTTTGAAAAGTGGAACGGTGCACGTTATCCCCGGAATGTAGACGCACTCGAGATTCCGGGCTGAAAGGCAAAGCCGCGGGTAAGCCGCTTTGTAGCCTTAACCGTGGCCGCTTAAGAGGGTGGAAGTATATTATGGGCAATATTACGGATGAATGCCGGCCAGTGCGAGAAACAGCCACTTCGGGCGATAATCTCGTTACCGTTGCTTCATTTTCGTGCCGCGTTGCGTCGCGTTCGCCGCCGTGGGATGAATAGAAACAGATAGGGGAGAGATACGAGACGCGTAGAGCGTTTCCATGGTAGAACCATCGAGAGCCGAAATGTATCAAAAATTATTAAAATTAATTAATTCGTAAGTGAAAGAACAAAATGAGCCTGTGCTCAGAGGAAAGGCTTTGTGCAAAAGTAAAGGGGTTTTCCGGTCGAATGGCTGATCGTGAGAACGCCATCGCGGTCATAAGTGAATCGAGGATATGATTGCCCGAGAAATATCGTTGGTAGTGCGACGAAAGGCGAAGGGTAATGCGAGGGTGGTTAGCAGGGAACGCGATGATTGGTGCGATTGTCCCTAAGAAACGTGACGGCTTAAAATGATCGGGAGAACGCTGAGAGGCAGAGTCTCTGGAAATTGTTGCGGAGTTAATGAGGATTTACGGCGCGGCTGTAGCGGTTTCCCCCAATTCCAATTAACGAGCATTTACGTCCGCGAAAAGGGGGGACACCGATGCGCCTTGTAAGCACACGCTTACGACTGAAAATCTTGAAAATTCGCCGCTTAATCAATAGAATCCCCATTATGTTCTTCTTTTTTACCTCTATCATCATCCACTAAAAGTGTAAGGGCAACGTGGTCCAAGCAGATGCTTCGTAGCCCCATACAGGGCCCGCCCAGTAACACGCGTACGTAACGCTTTAATGCGATGCGATAATATGGTAATAAAGCGTGGATACGATCCTTGTTAGATCCTCCTCGAACCCCTTTTTTTCCGCTTGATCTATAAATCCCGGCGTGACGCGCGGGGCGTTTCCGCCAGCGGCGATCGAACCAGATCGAACAATCCTTCCTGCCAGACCTTCGAGACAGGGTGCGCGCTACCCCGTTGGAGAGACAATCGATGGTTATAAATTCACGTCGTAAAGATGTCCGTAGTCTTGTAGGAAACGGGGTGAAAATGGGCCAGGCGGTCGCCGGCCGAGACAGTGCAACGACACCGTTCGATCTATTGTCCGTCCTGCGATTTACGAGTTTCTCCTTCTTTTCGCCCCTTTCTTTACGCGCTTCCGATCATGCCCTCCTACCGTAGAATCGACGTTCGCGACGCTGAGGTCTCTATTCGCCTCTGTCATAAATATAGGGCTACAATCGCGGAGCAACGTGGGGCTTGGTTCGTGCATGGATTCCGGCGATTAATGCGAAGGGAGAAAGCGAGTTTCGTGCCACGGTGAGGGAAAGGTGAAGAATTAATGCGTCCGGGAGTGGCAAAGGGAGATTGGCCTTCAAGGGTGAAGATGAAGGAACGTATGACGGGATATGTGCGTACAGTATGTTACCTTTCGGGGATAGATTGTTCGGAACAGAGTGCCAACGCTGGGGTGCGAATATCAAAGTTCATTCCGCACGATAGGGGCAAGAAATCAATGAAAATGGCGAGAATAATAATAACGGAGTGATGCACAAACACTTGGCCGCAATCGTCCGAAAATGAAAACGCTTCACCCTGCTCCGCAAATGATCTGAAATCTTTTTCCAGCCTCCACCACCACTGGGGACACTGCCGTCCCTCCCTCGTGTTAAAATAAGAATCAATCCCCAGATCGGTGTGTCTGGCGTAGATTTCGCATTACCCCAGCGACATTGAACACCTCTCAGCGGATACAACGCGGCTGTCGGTGGATCCCAGGGCCCGTCCGCGGCAAGAATGGAGGGCCGGTGAAAGGTGTGCACTCCGAAATCGAGCCAATATTTATGTAACGGAATCGCGGCGGTGCCACCGCGCGACATCGAAGCTTCTACATCTCCTCGGCGCAAATGCAAACAGAGGCTGAGATTCTCCGACGCTTCCGCGAGGCAGAGGTGAGAAAGAAGAAGGGCGGGGGGTGCACGGGGTACCGTGTTATGGGAATCGCGGAGAAGGGGATCGAAGCTGGTGCATTTCGCGAAGGGACGATAGGGAACAAGATGTCGGCGGCGGCACAATGCCGCGTTTAAATTAAATTTTAAGTGTCATCCCTCGGCTGTCATACGAGGTGGCCATTGTGGTCGAGGATGCCCACGCTGGGAGGGGGACTTTCTCCTGGGGGTGTCGTTTGACGTGGAACCACGGAGGAGCGTGATTTAAGAATGTTCGGGAGCTTCCCACGAGAAACAAGATAAACGAACAGACCCCCCTTCCATCCAGGGGGGGATGGAGAGAACAGATTTTAGCTCGAGGAACACACCAGTAGGTTTCACTTTCTTAACGTTATGTTCCAGCTTCCGCGAGCTCTCGCGATAAAAGCTCGCCAGGTTCGAGCCGGAAGTTGACGGTGCTACGGATAAAATCGCGACGCGTCCGCGAGAACGGTGTTACGAGATTAAATCCACTCGCAGCCTTTGATCTTGCAACGGTTAACGGAACGTCGTGGACGCGTGATTCGTAAAGCGGCAGAAAGATTTGTTTCCTGTCGCGAGAAGTTCCCTCGACTCTCCTGAACGACGTTGTTACTGTTCCGTTTCGCGCCGGCTGTAAATTAAAGAACTTTCACGACCGAGGGTCCGAGACATCGTTCGCGTCTGTCCGCTGGCGGAAGGGATGCCCCGTTCCCGGCGCACCTGCGATAACGAACGGCTCGCGGGAGAGCGTATCGCGCGGAAAGTGCATCGAACTCGCGTGCACGCGCAGAGCGTACACAGGGGCAAGGAGAGAAGAAAACGCGGGAACAAGGGGAACGTAGGTGGGGAAGACACGGGGAACGCTGGGAGAACAGAACGAGAAAGCCGGAGCGACAAAGGGTGAATGGAGAGAGGAGAACAGGGTGAGACAAAAGGCGAAAAGAATTCGAGCAGGAGAGAGGCACGAACGGGAGAACGAACCAACTGTGGACGGAGCGAGGGAAACGCAGAACTTGACTGCAGGTGAAAGAGGGTTGTCGCGGCGGGAGGGCTCGGGGTAGGTGGGAAGAGCAGTAGGAAAATGAAGAGTGGGCGGCCAGGACAAGGCAAGAAAAAAAAACAGATGAGCGAGGGAGAGAGGGAGGGCAAAAAAAAAACACACGCACACACACGCACACGCACAGGGGGCACTGGAAAAAGTTTTCCACGGATAAAGAGAGCGAGTCGCGGGCGGCACTTGTGTCAATTGCCGGTCGCTGTTAGCTTAACATTTCCATTGTTCCTGAAAAGGAGCCCGGCTCGAGTGCTATTTGCTTTCAGACGAGGACCGGGCGCACTTCTAATTTCACTGAACGGAAAGCGTGTGTCCCGCTTTTTCCGCGCCCTCCGCCCTCGCCCCGCCTCTTGTCTTTCCTCGTTCTTCAGCTCCACCAAAGAAACGCGAAATCGGCACGGACGCGTTGCCAGTACTGTTACAATTTCGTTAACACTCGACGCTCGAACGAATCTCGTCGAGATAAAAAAAAAAGAAAGAAACGAAGGCAGGGCGAGCTTGCATATAACGCAGAAGTCTCGTTTACCCCCTTTGCCATTTGATGATGTAACGGGCCGTGTAAACTTCTTTTCTCTTTGTTCGGACCGTTTTGTGGCATCGAGCTCGTTAGCGGGTTATCGCATAAAAAAAAAAGAAGAAAATGTTAATCAGTGCGGCTGTTGTTCGCATGGCGTCTCGATGCAAAGTCGATGGAGTGGAGGAGCTCAGAGTGAAGCACGCTTTCGAACGCTGTCAACGGAAAAAGAGTTTTGACTCGAAAGGGATTATCTTCATTACCCCGTTATTGATTCTTTGTTACTATTTGGATCTTCGAACAGTGCTTGGCTGGAGATGTTCTATTCTTTGAGCAGTCAATGCAATCTTCAAAAGCCCCCCCCCCCCCCCCCCCCCGATCAGATTCTGAAAGCCGCGCAAGCAAATGAAGAATCTATTAAAACACTCTACCATCGCGCTTCGAACCCTAAACCTCCGCCAGATCGTTATGTTGCTGAGGCGAGCGAAGATTCTGAACAAACACCGCGTTTCCCACGGTACTTCGAGCACGCCGAACGATTCGCGATTCGATTAACGGTAATATCGGCCCGAGGCTATTGCCGGTCGCAAATGCTAACACAGCAGAGTAGTATCGGGTCCGAAGCTGAAACAGGAAACGGTTCATCGCGTTCGAATCAAACCCCCTTTCGTTTAGACACGGATATCCGAAATCATCGAAGTTAAACACGACGACTGCATCCACGAGAGGCCGGAAGTGTTTCGCGTGTAAACAGGTAACGCAAAGCGGAAGAGACGCGGCGCCAGAGGTTTCGTTACGCTCGAACAGAGACCACGGGTTCTACGATGCTGGATGCTTTTATTGTCCCCGCGACGAATCCCGCGGGATTCCTCGCCGGGATCCGAAGGCCTCGCGTCGTCCCGTCGAAGTTACAGCGAAACGCGCGGATCGTACGGAGGAGCGAGCGTGCCGCTGGCATGTATGCAAATGAACGAGTACATCTTGGCGAGTTCACGCGAATACCAACCCCCTGGCGCGCGAGGGTGCTCTACATCCTTTCCACTCTCTTATCGCTCCGCGTGTGACTGTCACGCTCCGATACGCGACGCTTGCGTCCTCGTGGAGCCGACATGGAAAGGAGAATTTTAGAGGGCCGCTTACGGGGCTGCCGAGAGACAACTGGGGGCAATTCAAAGGGGAGAACTTCGCGGGGAATTTGTACAAACCTGTACAGTATTTCTCTATAATTTGACTACCATTATGTAATGGTGCCGTTTCTTTATTTGACTACTCGAGTAAGTTTCTATTTATTCGTCGTTCGTCGCGGGCCATTGGCAAAGTAAATTTAATCACCGTATCCTTCACACCCTTTATTCGAATCGCACGCTCACGATGGGCACCCCGGGGGCGACACTTCGGGGCAAAGGAAATATGCCACCGTTTCGGGGTCCGTGTCCACCCTTTAAAACAGTCGACGTTCTTACGTCACTACACGACGTACGAAAATACAATATGACCGTATATACGCGTGACAAAAACGGGGGGCGGCGGGGAGGGGGACCAGGGGTCTCGTATTTGCCATTCGTGCCTGAACAAATACTGGCCTTGCCACATGCCATACATCCGGCACACTCGGTTACATGCAAAATGCAAACATTTACTATTAATCGAATTAAAGGGGCTCGCAATGGGAAATGAGAACCTTGTAAAACACTCCTGTGGCCCTGTCTCTCCTTTGTCCTGAGCGTTTTCGGCACGAAATATCTGTATCAGGGTCCGTTTATACATCACCGTGCCGTGTCCGGGGTTTCGGAGAGCGACGTGCTATTCTAACGTAACAAAGAACCATGCGATTTCTGTCGCGCGTTTGGTGTCATTTTAATTGCGAAAATCTCGGGGATTCATTCAAGTTAATTTCATAAAGCTAGAAGAACAAAAGCTAGAAGAATTGTACTCCTCGTGTACAGAAAATACCTTTTCCAATCTTCTGAAGGCGACCCGTGCCCCGTCCGGGCCACAGTCAAATATCGGAGGCTGGAAACTGTGGCTAGAAACTTCATTGTTAAGCATTACAATTGCACGGACTTTGAACCGCTGTAACTCCGAAGATATTAAGTATTTTTGATCTGGCCTGGTCTCATTAGAAGCGCGCTTTCTTCCCCTTTGAAATGGTTTTTTGCTGAACTCGATACGACTTCCGGTTCCTGAGATATCGCCGTGCAAAGAAACGGGTAACTTCTAATGTTTTTGTATCGCTGTCCTTCTCCGCGTCACTAACCTACTAACCGAGTTTTCCACGCAAGGTGTCAACAGTAACAGACGCCGAGTCAACGGATTCCTTCCGACTCCAGGAAAAGACGTAAAAACAATAACAGACGCCGATTCCGCGAATTCCTTCCGATTGCAGGAAAAAATGTAGGTCACGTCGCGGTATTTAAATGCCTTAACTTCAAACGCTTATATCTCGGGAACTAATTGAGACATCGGAATGAGCCAAGGGGCAAATTGTAAGGCACACTCCCCGCTATCGCCTGATATATTCTTTTGAATAAACTTCATATTCCTTTTGCCCTGTATTGTTGTTCAAAGTTAATAATAAGGAAGAAAGAACATTTTTCCTAAGCGGCGCCTCGAGAAAATTGGCGACGCAAATGAACTCCCGAGACTTTTGCAATTAAAATGACAGCAAACGCGACGGAAATCGCATAGTTTGCTCTTCAGTTATAATAGTACGTCGCTCTAAAAAATCCCGGACACGGCACGTGTCGGCCGATGGGATTTGGAAGGTGCTACAGCGATTCGATGATATTAATTCCCGGTTTATAACTTTCGTGCAGTCTTCTCTGAATAAAATTAGTCAAATGAAAGAAAATCGTCTGAAGATCAAAGAATTTCTTGTCTGCATTCGTTACTGGAACCAAAACAAAAATATCTCACTTTCCCTTAAATAATCCTGTGTCATTTTTCCGAATTATGAAGCATCTGCGGCCGAGCATGGAAAGAACAGTTCGACAAAAAGGTTACGAGCTCGTTGACAGGTCAGATCATATTGCCGGTCCACCCTTCCGGTTCCCCGAGTCATCCATTACGCGAAACAACCCCCCGGGGCTCGCCCTCGCCGCTCACCGCGAGGAGGTTAACGCACAGGCGATTCAAACGTTTCACGGACGACGGCACCGTCGGCCGTGTATTAGCGGGCACACGTCGCGGCTCATTGCAAAGACGATCGCGGCTAATGGGGCTTGGGAGTCACTCGTCGCCACGTGGCCGAGTAGCTTCGCGTACGTTTCGTTACGCTCGGAAAAATCCTCCGCTGTGTTCGCATCTGTGGGATTTATCGAAATATATCTGGTATCGTAGCGGAGATGAGTGGCTCGACGCGAGACGTTAGGCGTGCAAAATAAACGAATGAACTAATTTTAATAAATATCCACGCCTCGGGCTCGATTAAGAGAAGGGAGGAGGAACGAAAAAGATTTGTGACTTCTTAGTGGCACCGAAAGAAGGGAGGACTTAGGCACGTATCACGATCCAGATGCGCCCACCGGACCGAGATCCACCGATAGAACAGGTATTCAGGGTGATTACAATCTACACCCACGCGATGCGACACGCTGCGCCCATATTACACGTGCACGCTAATCGGAATACGGACATTGTGCGTACGTATGCGTCGGAATAGGGACATTAGGACACGTGCACGTGACCGTACGCGTAGAATCTGTTCGTCGTCCGTGGCACAATCGCGATATGAATTACACGGGGCAGCCGTGAAGAATGCGAACGCAACATCTTTATATCCCCGGGAATTCCCTCTCCCCGGTTAGGAGCGAGCAGAGTCCAGCCGGAGCGCGATTCATCATTCCCAATCTGGATTATTCATTGTCCCGACTAATTCTGACGGGGTTCAACGCCGTTTAAATTGAATTCCTAAACACGCCTGTGCTGCTCGACTTTTGTCTGCATTTCGTTCTTGATTTATGGCCGTCTCTTTTCGTTTTAACCGGCAATGAAATTTCGCGATACTCAGAAAGCCTGTACGCGAGTGGAAGTGGCGCGATCAGACACGCTAACGTGAAACGTTTAATCCGATATTCTATACGTCCAACGTGCTGTAAAGTAATTGCAAGTATTTCGAGGAAGGGGGGGATGCTTTTGTTATTCTCGAGATCAGAGTCGCGAAACAGCTTCCGCAAATACGCATCTCGCATCATTTATTGTTTCCGAGGTGCAGCGTGTTCGCAACGTCGAAAGGCATCGACGAGGAAAAAGGATTTCTATGGAACAGACGGTGCTAGCATTTTTCTCCCCCTTTCCCTCCCTATTTCCATTCTTTCACCTTCTTCTTTTTTTTTTTTGCTGAAAAAAGAAACCGCGCGATATTAACAAATGTTAATCCCATGAAACTCCGTGACAACCGCATTGTCGGGAAAGCCGATTCGTCGTTTACCGGATCGTTGTCGAAAAGGGGTTCTCTTGACGTGCACTTTTGTCGGCGATCAGTGAGCAGGAAACCGTGCTGTTACCTTGACGATGCCTCGGGTGGCAAGGAACGAGGGGAATACACGCATAGATTCTCAGGCTCGGAAATCGTTGGGCTCGCCGCGATAGGCCGGGAAATGCGAACGGAAGATTCGACACTGCGGTAATACGTTTTGTTAATTAATAAGAAACAACAGGATCGAAGGAACTCGATGCTAAAAACGTGAGACGCGAAGCCGTTCTTTTCCCTCGATCGATTAAACAAACCTGATAAATTATGCGGGGATGCTTTCTCTCTGGACAGCTTCGAACCCCCCTCCCGCCCCAAACATCATTGCAGATCGCGAAGTGCAGGCCAGTAAACAGCCATTGTACGAGGCACAATGTTGCTCCGTAGCTTCGATTCCTTTTTTCTTATATACCCGTTCCTTTCGATCCACGCCCGTCCCATCCAGTTCCTTCCGTTGCTGATTTTGTCAGCGGACAAAACGATCCTTTCCGATAACGCGTGTCGCCTCCCTTCCCGTGGCTCGACGGACGAAATTATTCGGCCAAAGAGAACGTTAATGGAGCGAGTTCACTTGGTCCCCAAGGTCCTCTCTCTCTCTCTGTCTCTCTCTCTGCCGGGTTTATAATTAGAGTGTACTGGCATTCAGGGTAGTCGTGGAACGTTTGATTAATCGAATAGCGGCTGTAATTATTTGGAACAGGTTCGGGTGTTAAGCTATTTCAGGGGCGGGGATTCGATGTCTCTAGCATTCTCATCTTTGGCGTTCAATCAGGCTTTTTATTTCACCACTCCCTTGTCATCCAAGTGTTTCCGTGTCCGGCGCCACAAGAATTTCCCGACAATTCGAATAAAAAGGAAAAAAAGAATAGCGCAGCGTCTCACCGTCAACCTAGAAAGAGGGACAGAGGGTCATCATCAATCTCTAGACCACCCTCGTTAAACCCCGTGAAACGAAATTTTGAAGTAAGAGCAGAGAGGGTGCAACGGGGGCGCCCCGGAACGCATAAAAATCACGGGATCAAAACACACACTCCACGGTGGCGTTATAAGGGCGGCGGCGTCAGTAGCTCTACGGGATCACGAACAACCATTCGTTATCCCTGCACAATGGGCAGCACAATGGGAGCTGGTTTTCGCGCACGCTTATAACGTATTACGGGAGAAAAGCGGAAACGTATGTTTTACCCCAGTTTTCCCTCCGTTTAGTGGCATTTAGTTCGCTTCACCGGCCAGTATTTATTTTTCTTCCTCCACCCCTTGTCCTGCCTCTTGTCTGTCGTATCTGCTCCGCTTCGTCCTGCTCCGCGCCAAGGAAGCTTTTTTCCCCCTTCCCCCCCCCCCACACCCCCCGCCCCTCTGCCTTTTATTCACCCCGTGAACAAGCTGCTCCACCTCGACGCTGACATTTATCATTCGGCGCGTACCAGCCACCGTTGTCGCTCGATATTATGGCTGTTAACGTGGACGTAATGGCATTATCTGGCCATTGTTCGACGCACGACACAATGTGGAAAGGGAGCGAGAAAGAGAGAGATAGTGAGAGAGAGAGAGAGAGAGAGAGAGAGCGAGAGGGCGATGGTTGGAGTAGTGGCTAATTTGTGAAAATCATACTGCTGGATGATGTTTCACTAATCGTCCGTCGTCGAACTCTCGATGCTCTATCGGATTATAAAATATTAGGGCCGACAAACTTTCGCAGTGATACTTTTAATAAAGGATTCGCTCACGGAATGATCCAATGCGTCTGCCCCTAATTCTCCGTAGTCGGACGCAGGAACGAGGATGAAACGGGAAGCAAGGAAGCGTGTCGGCAGGGAGCAAGGGGTGTCTATCCGCGATCTAATGACCGCGCGACGATGCCTGGAGAGAGAGAGAGCTCCTTTGCCCTAATGTCAATTAACGCTCTCCCGTCCGCGAAAGGCGCAGCGACGAAAGAGTTTCGGCTCGTTTCAGCGAACTTCGACGTCGATAGGCCTTCGTGGAGTCTGGCCAGAAAAGACGGAGGAACAATGGCAGCCAGCGCGGCGGTACAAGCCGCTAATTATAAATCCATTGTTAAGCCCATTTTTTCGCCCGCCGTCCTTCCTGCCCGTTATCCCGAGGAGGAGAACGAACGGGACAGAGAGAGGAGGGGCGAGGGGGTAGAAAAGGTATTCTCCGTGTCGCCTGGTAGCCGTCGTAATGCCGCCATTGTCTCGCCATTGTCGCGACATTGTCGCACGATAAAGCGCGAAGACAAAGCCGATCCACAAAGGTCCTGCCTTGCGTAACAGGCCGTCATTGTCTTTTCTGCGCAGCACCGTCTTCATCCTTCCTTCCTCTCCCACTCTCTCTCTCTCTCTCTCTCCTCTCGCGGTACCTGTGGTGCAGAGGCTTATCAAACCCCAGCCCTATTTTCTAGCCAGTTGCCTCCGCCTCCGGTTTTTCCCTTACGACCGCGAACACCCACGCTTGTCCCGGCGTTGCTCTTTCGCTGCTTCGCGGACTTTCGTTGATTCAAGTAACACCGCGCGCAGTCGATTATCGCAACGCGAAAGATAAGTTTACGGGACGGGGTGACGTCTGTGGGCGAGGAGCGCATCGGTAATGGTAGACACGAGCCACGAGAGAGAGGACGGACCGGCTACCCGTACGTGTCCCTATCAGCCCGATAACGAGTTAGCGTTCGTAGTGTTGTACGGTTGGCCTTAATGTGACGCGACAATGTATCCGACGTTCAGGCATTCAGTGGTAGACAATGCCCGGGGAACATAATGTCATAATGGAGCGGGGTGCCCGCCAGGACCCGCTAAGAACGGCGCACGGGATCGGAGCGAGAGGGAATGGCGAACAACGGGGCGGAGAGCGATGCGGAGGAAACGTAGCAATGCGAGAATAACCGAAGTATAGGGAAAAAGGGTTGTCCGGGATACGAGGAGGGTGATGTCCTTCGGGGCCGGATGAATCGAGTTTCCTTAACTATCCACGATCGAGAACGCTCATCCTCGACTTCACGAAGCTTTTCTGAACCCTTCGAGTCTCTCCGGTAATTCGAGATACTTTTTATTGCTTTCCAATGTTCGGTAGACGAGAAGTCGATTACCTGAACTGTCTAACCGTCATCGGTGTTACCACCCTCTTCTGCCAAAGACCGATAAGAGGCCGACTGCTAGCGGCCCTTAAACGGATCCACCTCTGTAACCCGTCCCGCGGCTGGGGTGTTCTCGATCTCGTCAACGAAATCGGGCCAACTGAAAGCCGGGCGAAATCACGCGGCGACGCCGACCAACGGATTCGTTCCACGGTTGCATTCGGGGGGTCGTCGCGTAGCCAGCGCGTTACGGGTATAAAATGGGGGATGATTAAAATAACGAGGCTGCGAGGAGGGTGTCCTCCGGAGATCCCCTTGCTCCAGTCGCTGCCGACCGGCGCGGGGCGGTGAGACGCGTTGCGTATCGAGGTGGCGATGGAAACGGGCGACGAGGGGCGGTGGGGGCGATATTGTGCTGAAACAATGTGACGCCCGACGCCCCTGTCGCTGGTACCTCGTGCTGGCGAGCACAACATCAATCGACGCCCTTGCACCGACTCTAAACCTTCAACCCCCTGCCCCCGCGTCCCCCTTCCCCGTTAGACTCACGGCTGGAGAGGATGGATAAGGAGGATGACGTTGACTTGCATCAATGGTCACCTTGCTACCAGACTGAAACGGGCTTTGGAAAATCTTACAGGCGAGGGGGTTGACCTGCGTGGATCATGTTTCCAAAGACAACGTACACGCAACAACTCCCGTTTCACACCCCCATACTCGTGCACCCGGTGCGGATGATCGGACGTCAGGCTCCGGTGTCCAGAAAATCTGTGAAGAAACCACCCCGTCGACGATGTCCCGCGACAAGCATCCCCGGGGGTGGCATTTCTCTCCGGGGACACGTCTCGTTACGCGCCGCGTAGACGAATGGGTCTCGTTTACGATTACGGTGGCCGGTTGGGGGCGAAAGTGAAATCGTCGTCGTCCGTCGCCGCCAACAGAATGGGCGACGAGCGACGCAACCGACGTTATTTTCTTTTTTCTTCTTCCTCCACCTCCGGACAGAGGCGGCGCTGCCGGTGGTGTAGCGGCAGGGCGAAAGAAGAGATCGGTCGCGCAGGGGCGGCGAGGCGAGACGAGGATCAGCGCTGGGGAGGAGGGAGAGAAATAATTTAAAAGCTGAATTGAATTTTTCGTCCTCGGAGTCTTTCGTTCGGGCATTGGGAGGCGGACAATGGCTCAATGGCGATGTATCAAGGAAAGTCGACTCGCGGGAGAGGCCGGCATTGTATCGGCCTTTCCTCGTGCCTCCCTGCCTCTATCCGACCGGCACACATTCAACCCAAACATCGACGCTTTCGCTCGCGTCGCTCTGCCCTTCTTGCTTCTCGTTTCCTCGATGCAGGTCCACCACTGCACACCCTCCTCCTCCTCCTCCTCCTATCCGGGCAACCCTTGATCCCGTGGCCGTGCTACGTTCAGACGTATCCGGTCGCGAAGCGCCGGGGACTTTGGTACGACAGTGGTGAAATTGTTGGTTATCAGGCGGTTCCTGTAACGCGCGTGTCTGGATTCTAAGGTGAGACGTAGTATTTTCGTAAAGTATTAGGGGTAGCTTCGAATGGACAGGCGTTCTCGGGGCTGTCCCTTTGGATAAATAGAACATTGGCCAAGGGTATCCTTGGTTCGCCGTGATCCGAACGTTTGGAAATCGAAATAAAATACACTCCACCCTTTCACAACAGTCTGAAAGAGCAGTTCATCCATCTACTTTAAGGGCCACCGTCTATCCGCGTGGTAAGATGCAAGGCAAGCATCGCACGCGTTCGTCGCGCACAGTTGAAAGTCACGCTCCTCCGCGCGATTCAAGGAACCGAATAAACACCGCCAGTACATCCTGCGATTCTTCTTCGGTCGACCTTGCGGAACTGCTCGCGTCTGGCAGTGCCCCGACTAACCCCGGTTCCGCCCTTACGAGTTCGGGGAGGAACAGGAGGAGCCGGCCCATTCGTCTTCGTAGAACAAAGTACGGCGATCTACTTTCCTGGCCGAATGCGAGTCCGATGCAAATCCTACGGTGGATCCCGACAATAGGCGAGCGAGCGATATGGTAATGTCCTACACCACGTCGATTCCCCGGACGCGATCGACTTTGTGTGCGCGCGCGCTTCTGCACAGAGGGTATTCCCCATACACGTGTTTTCTCTCTGCCTCGGCGCGTAGAACGTTCGTGGGAAGGGTTCGCGGAAGAGAGATTGCGAACGCGATACAGGGCTCGGTGTGTATACGTACGTGGATATTCCGTTGTTGCATTGATAATGCAACGTACTACCGCTGCGCAGATACGCGCGCGATGAAGATCGTCGACGCGTTCGGCCACGTCCTGCTGCGAGTGAAGCAAAGGAAATTGATGCCGTCGGACAGCTGGGATTTCCTTGGAAAGCAGGAAACGCTGAATATCTTTATTCGCTGGCTACCCCTGTTTTTCCATTAATTATCATTGCGATTTATTTAATTAACCATTTCTCATACGGAACGCCGCGACTCGTTCGGAACAAAGGGCGCGAGAGAATCACTCGGGGGGGCGGCAGAACTTTTCATTCGATCCCCAAGGGTGCACACGCTTGTTGTCCCGTTTATCTCTTTATCTACTTTGCTCTCTTCTCTTCTTTCCCCCTTCGGCCTGGTGTCGTCCCGCGCCCGCGCAAAGAGGCGAGAGATCCGGCCGCGGAATCGTACAAAGGGTGGAGACAAAGGGAAGCGCCGCCCTCGAGATACTAGAACAATGGAGAACGAACAATGGGCCGATGCTGGAAATTTAACCGATGATCGAAAGTGGTCCCCCCCCGCCGTTGAACCAACTATTTTTCATCGAGCCCGTGTTAGCCGCTCGATAATACCCGCTCCGCTCGCCGCAATCCCCTCCTTTCGTTGGCGTCGAGCATTCTCACCCGCTCGAATTTAATTAGTCCATCGAACTAATAGTGGCTCCCCAATGATAAATGCACAGGGGCCATAGATAAAATACGAATTTATTGTGTAATCGAATTTAATTGGAAGTTCCATCGAGGTTGAAGAAGGTGCGAACTCTCTAAGCTCTTGCCGTAAGGATCGCCGAGGGAAGTTCCCCTGGAAAGGTGAATCCATCCCCGGATTCGAACAGGGAGAGATAAAACAAGAAAAGGGAGGAAAAAATAAACAGAGTCCCAATCGGATGTTACGATAGCCGAGTATCGGTACAGCCGGCCAGTCCCTTGAAAAGAGCCGGTTTAATGGAGATCGAGTGTTTATGAGAGGGCTTGCACGGGAGGGTCCGCAGAGACAGAGAGAGAGAAAGAGGGAGAGCGCGGATGAAAGAAGGAGGATACGAGTGGCAAAGTTGCCCGTCGAACCGGAACTCGAGAGTACACCCCCGCGCGTTGCTCGTACACCGGCTGGCCGTTAGCTGGCCCGATAAAAACTGTCAAACCGCCGCGCTGACTCGCACGTGAAAAACGCGGCCCGGCGAGTACCGGAGGGTTGAATGCTGCGCGAGCATTGCCGATGGATCGCTCTAGGTGAGGGGTTGTTGCATCTCTGCGCGGATGAATAAAATGTATTCCTACGAAATTTAGAACGTTCACCGATATCCCTGGGGCGCGTCCAAGTGATCATCCCGCGGCTATCAAACGCGCGTAAGCCGCACAACCCCTTCCTCCCCCCCCCCCCCTAGGGACGAGAGTCTGTAGAAAAAGCGGAGAACACTGTGCGGTAGTAACGACAGCCATCCCCGTGGGATCTGAACGGCAGAAGGCAGCATCGAAATCAACCGCGGCCTCGTTACTCCGAATCTTCGGCAAAAGCCACGGACGAGGCGGTGCCACCCTCGTGATTCCTAATCAGAGATCAGTCCACCGCAACGCGACGACAACGTGAACGACAAAGCGGCGACAATGCCGGCAGGAAGACGACGAGAGAAGGACCGGGGCCGACCCATGGCATCGCACAAAGCGGCGGCTCACGGTGTGTGTGTGTGTGTGTTCGTTGTACAGGCGCGTTTGTACGAATGCAAAGGCGAACACGTGAAATCGATTTCGAGCAAATAATCGGATACTCGGTTCAGGGGGTTGCCGCGAGACGACTACGCTTTCGCGTTCTACATATGTACCCCGCCTTACTGTTGTACACGCGCTACGTGCACGCGTGTACGTACGCGTAAACGTATACGGTACGCGGGCGGAAAGGGGAGTCGCGTGGGTGGAGAACGGCGAAGGAGAAAGAGGAGAAGTCGCCTGGTAGAACGGGGAGGATCGCGACGGCAGAAGAAGAAGTAGGAGGAGAAGGAGGAGCGTAGTCGCATAATTCAGAATCGACAAAGCGGCAGATTATGGAAATAGAGTCCCCGAGACGGAGCCAGGCTTCTCTCTCTCTCTCTTTGCACCTCGCTTCATCTCCGTCTCGCCACCTTCTTCACCTCCACCTACAAACTCTGCCTCTCTCTCTCTTTTCCACTTGCTTTTCGCGTTGGAAGCCGTACGGAGTTGCTATGGCGACCATTGTGCCACACTCTCTTCCACCTCCACCTTCACTCCACCTTCGCCGGGTTTCCCCTCTGTTTCCTCCACCTACGCTTTGCTCCAACCTTCGGCGCTGCGCCTCCACCTACAAGCATTTCCCCTTCTACCGGCAGTGAATACTGCTGAACCGTCCCCGCCTCGCTCTTAGCCGCCCAACAACCGATCCGGCAACCCCACCGCGCGTGTACCTCATCTCTCTAACGACTTGTTGTTAATGTTGTATCAACTCGCCCCTGCAAACAGCCCCTCTCGCTCTCCCCGTTCTCTCTCTCTCTCTCTCTTTCTCCACTACCATCGGAGATATCTCCTCTGACCCTCTCTCCCCCTGTGCGCCTTCTGTCCTTAACCCACCCACGTTAACGTGTCTCTGTAAACGAACCAGCCGGTCGGCGCGGTGTAGGTGGAATTTGTGCGTGGATGCGTATCGGGAAGGGGATGCACTTTTCAGAAGGGGTAAACCGGTGTTCGGATTTTTCAGCCGTTGCGTCAGGTTCTCCGAAGAAAGAGAAAATTGGGGGTAGCTCGACGGTTCTCGCATCCCCTTGGGAAACTGGATGGCCTTCTTAGCGCATCGCGATTTCCATTGAAACACGCGCGGGGATGCATTTCCCTTCGTGAAACGCCTTTGCCACTCCGCTATTGGGTTTCTAGCTCTCCACCTTTCTGGCATTTATTTCGAGACCGAATTCGTCACGGATTACGTCACCTTATGGGGAACGATTTATCAGGAGGTCCGAGCGACAGGAAACTCCTGAATCCGCATGATGGTGCGGTACCCAGTTACGGGTTCCAGAAAATCGGCTACGTGGAAAAAAGGTTACGGCACGTCAACATAATTAATGATCTATCCTTGTTGTCTCAGCCACGACAAAAGGAAGACGGTTCTTGCGAGCCGAGGCTCCGGAAAAACATCGTTTACCGGCGTGACGTCGGCAAAGGGACGCCCAATTACGCACGTGCGCCTCGAGTGTTCGGGGATCGCAGCCGGAACGCGAACGTAATCGCGCCGGTATGCCCCGACAATGAGCACAATTAGGGAACGCGGGGTATATCGGGACGCGAGTTAGGTACGGAGTGGCGAACGGAGAAGTAGAAAGAGAGAAAGTCGCGTAACGGTGTCGCCGTCGTCGTCGTCGTCGTCGGCGGCGGCGGCGGCGGCATTGCATTATAATGATACAGAACGGATTAATCCTAGCGGCGGCGTCGCGGCGGCAGCTCGGCCAGCATAATAGATATGCTCTTTCTTTGTTTCGTGTGCTCATAATGGCCGCGCCTCGCAAGAAAACGCGGAACACGAAGCATTATGCAGTCCGCCGAGACGAACGAGAATAAACCGAGTCTGAATGGCTTTCTGAGTTTGTTTCGTTTTCTACGCCCCCCGCCCCTCCTGGCTCTTCTCCGTCTCCTCGTCCTTTCTTTCTTTTCTCCGGATCGTCTCTGCCCCTTTCTTATCAACCCCCCTGGCTTTCTTTCTACTTCTCCCGTTTCGTGGAAGATACGAACGGGGCTGACTCCGTTTCCCGTCAGCTTTGCCACCGAGCCGCGGGCGAATCGCTGCTCGATAAGGCGTTCGAGATTAAGAGTGAATGATTTTTCTTTTTCTCGATCGAGCACACATTCGCGTGTAAACCAATTAGAGACTGGGAAATTCTACTTTTCTTTCTTTTTTTTTTTTGCCAGAACCACCTGCCTGAAAGGTTTGCAGATGCGGTTGCGGGCCAAGGGCGGCGGGAGATAAATAGCGCGGGGGCCGCGTTTCGAATGCGTAAAGGCGAACGGAGGGCGAGACGGACGTCGAAAGAAGGTGGAATAAATAAAGGATCGAAGTGGCCCCCGGTGGAACGGACTCGCTCCTCCTGTACGTTCATGCGGATCTACGATTCAAAGGCGGGTCTTCCTCTTAACGACCGTATCAATTCGCATTTTCTCCCATTCACGCATCTCCTAATCCTCGGCGAGGTCGTGCACGGGCGTGCGAGGAGTCCCGAGGACCGGGGGGTCGTTGCGACAGGAACTTTTATGGTCTATTCCTGCCGCGACCTGTATCTACGACGACCGGCATAAATCGTCGCGGCCCGGCCGACTATACATTCGAATCTGCCCTCGCGATTCCGGAACCGCAGGCGAGGACCGCGGCGCGCCCTTCTCGCATATAAAGCTGCTTTGGAAAATATCGATGCGCGGGCTTTTTTGGAAGTGTAGCAAACAAGAAGAGGGGAGTAACTGGCGGGAAATGAAACGGATGAACAAGTTGCTGATTTCAATTCATTCCGTTTAGTCGTAGAAGGAAGCCTCTCTTCGATTTCCAGAGAATTTAATTGGAAACAGCTTGAAGGAATTAATGAGACGGAAACGTCGATACTTCTACGTTGGTGGCTTTCAAGAATTTTAATTACAACGAAAGAAAAAAGCAACGATTTTTCAATTTTCATGCACGCACGATACAATTCCTTCAACTGAATAGCAGAAAAATAAACATGGAAATTACCTCTGGCGAACGTTCTGCCCCCTCTGCTCATTATCGGGCTTGTAATTACGTCTTAGTTATTGCTAGATTAGTAATTATGTTCCGAACAATCACGTCGCAGTGGCAATAATGAAATTATACATCTTAACATGTTAATTCGTCATTAGATAATTACTACAGTACCAAGCATTCTACGATGCCATTTGTAACAAGAACGCTCGAAACAATTTCATTATCACTTTGCCAAACTGTTTTCTTCTTTTTTTTTTAGAAAACGCGATTCACTGTGCAGCCAAGAGCATCGAATAATTCCGCGAGAGAACTTCTTGACCGATTTTATTCCGAGCAATCGCCAAGAGACCTATACACACGGTATTTACATGCTGCATGCGAACCTCTCGCTTCGGGCCAGCGAAAAAAGTATTAAGAAACTCGGGGCCACAATGGATGCGATTTTACAGCAAACTTTCCGACGGGGGGGATACGCGCGTAACTTGTGGAAACAGTTTCAGCCTGTTTGTCCGGTTGAAAGGGCGCGCAGGGCTGAAAGCCAACTTGGACATCGCGAAATCGTACCACTCGTTTCGCTGTCGGCTCGCGGAAACGATACGGAAGCCCGAAAATCTGGAAGAGCTTCTGTCGGCCGTTATGCGAACGACCGGGGTCCAACTTTCCTCTCTTCGTTTCGCTAACTGGCGCGTCGCGAACGGAGCATTTTCCCTGGGGAAAATCGTACTCGGGATCGCAGCGTCTCGTAAACAGTCTCTAATCGAGTGGCACCGCTAGCCGGGAGTGGAAAATGTAGCGGGAAAGTAGCGTGGAACGGAGAGTAATGTCGTGGATCGAAATCTTTGGAGTTGAAAGTTTCCCGTCCTTCTGCATCGTCGATTAGAAATTATGGAGGACTTTAACGGGATAACAAAAAGCTAAGTCTACATGAAATTATTACATTAATTTGTCCATCAATGAGTATTTATTGCAGCCAATCGGAATCATCGTTACGATAACGTGCATGGTATAACTTGTATCTTGTTTTACCAATAAATGCCTGGCCGTGTGCGAACGCACCAGAAGGTGGACGACGGTTTTTCTCTCCCCGGGGGTGGATGGCAGAAGCGATGGTCGGATCCAGGATAATAGGTAATTACACGTTTACCTGGTTGCCGCCGCCAGCTTCAGAGGGCGAAACAGCGCACGACGAAAGGAGAAAGAGGCTGCGCACGTGCCAGCTTTCGACGCCCAACGACGGTAGCGCTATTTAAATCCAGAAAATATGTAAATTCCTCGTTTGTAAAGCCGTGCGTCAAGCTCCTACCGCGTTCTACCGCGTGGAAAAGGATGGAAGGACGGAAGCAAAGGGATACAAGCGGCGGAAGGAGAAGACAAGCCGTGGCGCGCGGAGTAAATTGCGGCGACGTGGCACATCAAAAAGATTGTACGAGTGAAACTCAGAAGGGGGGGTGGGTTTTTCTTTCCCGCCGTCGCCGATTGTCGGACGATTCTTCGCGGCTTGGACGCACGGCCGCCGTTCCCCTTGGAACATTTTGTTCCCAGAAAATGGGTTCGTTTGCGTTAACATCCGGGCCCGGTGATAACGCGGGAGAGCGCATTGTTCCTCGATTCTGTCGCGGTAAATGGATCTCGGGGCTGGGCGGCGAGGGTGCGAGCGTGTAAGACGGAAGGGGGTGCGTTTCGTCGTCGCGCCGCACCGACGCGAATACCCTCTACGCTGCGACGAACGCGTTATTACGCCCGGGTGGGGAACAACGGCCGTTTTGTCGCCGACGAATTGTTCGTTCGACGCGCGATACACATTTTATATTATTTTATACAATCGGCGTCGGGTGTCGCGAGCAGGCCGGCGGACAGGGGCGGGCACAATTGCGCGAACCAGGACAAAGCTGTTGATATAAGAATGTGCAATGCGTCCACGGAACGCGACCCTGATTGTGTTCCACTGAAAAATTACGTTGCCCCGGCTCGCGATCACGTGCGAACTCTTTCGTCTCGTCGCTCGTTTAGGTCCCCTCCCGCGTCTTGACGAGAGTCGCGCGGGTGGGAATTAATGATAATTCGCTTTCCTTTCGAACGAAACAGAAAGCATCGCGAGCAAAGCCGCGCAGCGGAATATCGAATAGAAATGCCCGAGGAGTATTATTCCAGCGCCGTGCGGCGCGAGGTCCTTTTCAATCGATTCGAATGAAACTTCGCTCGCAATCGTGTGACACGCTTTCCCGCGCGAAACACAAATCGCCTTGCCTTCGAGGGTTTGGCCGCGGGAAGAATGACGAGGGTCGCGGCGTTGGCAAAGGGTGGTGGACGATGAGACAGGCCCGGGATCGAATCTACATGCCAAAACCACGTCGGCCCTTGGATGCCCCGCGACGCCGAGCTCGATTCGCACGACGCGTTTGGGCTTCTTTACTTCGACGCAGTCGGCCGAGCGTCGTGCGCGAGGGATGAAGTTTGTCGCGTGCGCTCGATAGGGAATAATTCCGTTCAACGAATTTTCCGACCGACCGACCGCAAGCTGAAGGGACGAAGATCCGGTTCGTGAGGAACCGTGGCGGAAAGTATGGAAGATTTCAGAGTTCCTGTGGCTTCCGTTGCGCGGTCACCACCGTGTCCTTTGTACGGTGGTAAATTGCGAGGGGACTGAATGATTAGGTGACGAGTCTTGGATTAAACGATTAGTGTTTTCTTCTTTTTTTCTTCTTGATTGGAAGGAGTAGAGTGACGAATTACTTGCGCTGCTTTTCGGGCTAACGATCTACTTGAGATGAAAGTAATAACACCTAACAGTGAAAGTTCCGCTCGATGACGATGACTGAGTGAATTCATAAATTGCTGCTAACATAAATTATATGGAGAGTACAATTTCAACAACGTTCCGCGTCGAGCCATTTTTTTTTTAGCGCACTATGAATACACGTGTAAGTGTGTTAGCATCGGTGGTACACCCGGCACGGAACGCGTTAAGTAGATTTAACTTAAACCTCTCATTCAAGCGCAAGCGAACAATTCGCTCCTGCGAAAGATGACATTCAATTCGCATGGAACTGTGTCAAAAATAATTCCGCGCCTCGTTCACTTCAAGACGATCCTGAAACGTCTCCGCTCGCGTAGGGGTGGATTCTCCCTACAGTCGCTGGAGACGCAGGGAACAAGAGGAGGCGTCCACGGTGCGGGGCAGGCTCGACACCTCGCCACAAGCAGAAAGAGCACACCGGGCTCGACTTATTAAGTCGAAAAGTTGCGCGCAGCGCTCACCCCCTATCTCTTCCTCGCCGCCGAGTCGCTACGGGGCTGCTGAACTCTCTCTCCTCCCTCCTCTCTTCCCTTTCTTGCCGCCGGTTCGGCCGCCTTACTGCTGCCTCGCTTTCAATTTATTACCACTCGGCAAATAATTACCGACAAGAGAGCGACGGCGGCGACGACGACGACGACGGTGCGGCGGTTCTCTCCTCTCCGTTTTCGGATAACGGTGCGCGCGGTAGCTCGCCTTATTGAGCCGGAGAATGTATTCATCTGGGCTGCTGAATCGTCGTTAGAGAAAGGGACAAGGGGAACGGAAGAGAGAACGAAAGTCATTCAGGTGCGAGTTAATAAAAAAGCATTTGGAACGATGCGAACGGATGCCAAAGTGGCTGACTGCGCGGAGACGTTCGCCTTCTATGCGGAGACGTTCCTTTCCTTCCTCGCTCTCGACGATGCGACCGATATTTTGCCCTCCCCCGTGCCGTCGCTGCTCGCTGGTATGCGAATCGACCCCGCGGGATAAAAAAAAAAAAGGACGGTCCAACGACGACGTCGAAGATGACGACGACGACTCCCTTACCGCATTTCCGTGGGAAACGTTCGACGATGGCGCGGGTTGCGCAACCGTACACGTAGTTGTGTTTGAGCTTTGTCCTTATTGCAATAACGATGTAAAAGTGTGTAAAGCTTGGAAATTGTACCCGATATCAATTAATTCATCGGACACACACGCGTTCCGTGCAATGTAAGAGCGATTGAAAAAGATCGATGTCGATCGAGGGCTGTTTTTCCTTTTTTTTGTTTACTCCCGTGTACCGAGCGGTTTCACAACGAGCGGTTCCGTTGTTGATCGTAAACTACACCTTTAATAATCCAGCGCGCGCCGTTGTGTTTCCATAATAAATCTCGAATTCTGGTATCACAATGCGGCCAGATACAATGCGCGTCGAAAGGGCGGCAACATTCGCGCGAAGGCTGAACGGCCGCCATTATGTTCCTCGTTTTAATTATTATATCCTCGCGGAAATACTTTCAGCCTCCCGCTACCGGACAGGCCAACCCCTCGCGCCGCCGTGAGGGGTTGGAAACAGCTCTCGCTGCACGCCCTAACGTCTGTTTCCTTCCGAACGGCGAGACCTTCCTTAAAATAATATCATAATACGCAGCGGCGACGGAAAATACAAATGGGATTGTTTCCCTAATTGCATTCTGTACTCGCGTTTTCTTTTAACCCCATCCACAATGCCTCATTATTACACATTCAATGTTATACGCTTATTCAAGCCGTTCTCTCGCCATCGGGACTCCGCCATTGTCCGCGTCTTCCTCCAACAACCCCCCCCCCCCCCCCTCGCACGATCCGTCCGCGTATAAACCAACAAAACCGTCCGACGAACGCGCAGACAAGAAAAGAGAGAAATAAATAAATAATTTTCAAGGGGTGCTCGCGACGTTGTTGCCCGGATTCAATTCCGGCTTCTGTTCCGACGCGAAACGTAGAGAGCTCGGCTTCCGGCGGAGGTCGCGCGAAAAATCGAGCAACGCGAAGAAAAATAACGACAAGAAGGAAGGAAGGAAGGAAGGAAGGAAGGAAGGAACGGGGGAGGAAGGGAAACAACGGGCTGAAAAACGGGGAGAACAGGGAATTTTTCACGACTTGCAATAGAACGAAGAATGGGAGAATCGGGGAGAAGGGCGACAGGAATTCTCGTCGTCCCGGGAAAAAAAGTGCATTATACGCACGCACCACTGCTACTTCGCCCAACCCCCTGCGTCTCCTCGTTGCCAACGCGCCTCGGGACGACTTGAAGGGGGCGAAATTCCGAATTTTCGTCGCCGCTTTTTCCGACCTGCCGCGTCGTGCGCGGCTCGGCGAACGGGGAAACTCATTAATTTATATGGGCGTTCTCGTACGATGTCAAGGAACGAACGGTGTCTCTTTTCCGGCGGCAACTTTCCGCGCAAAGGCGAGCCAGAAACAATATTAATAGATTTGCAGAAACGATTCCGATCCGACGACCGCCTTCCACGATCGGAAGTGTAAAATATATTCATCGAACGCCGCAGAAAGGAGGAGCAAAAGTCGTCGAACCAGCCTCGGCTCCCAAGGGTCTTCGAGAGGCTGCGTGGCTCCGCCGGCCGACCGCAGGCGTCTAATTTATTGAAATAACGCTAATTTATCGCGTATCCCGCGGCCGACCCGGTGCCCGGGCTTCCAGGAATCCACGAAATCTATCGAACGCGGGCCCCGGCCACGCGTAATATACGCTCTGTTTGCGGCCCCCGTCGGGAATTAACTCGGCGTGAGGTGCGCACCCTTATCGCCGCTTCTGTACATATAATTCTTCTGGAGCGGTCGTTCCGGGCCACAGGTGCCCTCCACTGTTCAGGCGCAGCTTCTTTCACCGTGTGTACGGGCAGGGGTGTGCAAGCCGTGTTATTTTCATAGAATCGTATCAAAGATGGAAATTAGAAAATTTAATTGAATCGAAACGACCCGAACCGAACCGGAAAATGAACCTCTCTCTCTCTCTCTCTCAAAAAAAAAAGAAACAGCGTGAAACGGCATCCGACCCGCGTTAACACGCTCCAGGGAACACCAGGACTGGAAACACAGCGAGCTTAGAAAAAGAACCGGAACGCGGCGGGCAGAAAATGAAATTCTCAACCCCTACGAGTGTCACGGTGAAACGTGCAACAAGAACGTGTAACAACGTCGACGTGAAAAGTGGGAAGGAAATGTTAGGTAACGCAGTAGGCGAGAGGAGAGAATTAAGGATCGAGTAACTCCGGCGGACGGGGAGCGAATATGGTGAACGGCTACCAAAGGGGTTGGGGTATATATATATATATATGTATACACGGGAAGAAAATAGGTGGAGTGTGAGAGGGCTTTAATTTAGTGGCCGAGTGCACGCGGCCTCGGTATAAATATTTTTATTCATCCGTGGGCCATGCCGCGCGGTGTCTATTTCGTTGCGCGTGTGCGTGTGCGTGCTTTTTTCGGCGGTGGCGCGTCCGCGGAAATAAGCCTGTAATTTACGTCCCGGAGGCGGCCACGGATGCCCCCGGTGGGAATTTTCGGCCGATTTATGGGATTCCTGCGTCGGCCACGAAACTGGAGAATTAAAGAACACATTGTGTGCACGCCGTGAATGCGTGCACGCGCGCTGCGCTACGTCGCCTCGATAAAAACGCGGATTAGAGAAGATAGCGTGCGATGCCTTCCTTCTGGAACAGGCTTCTCCGACGTTTATATTGTCCATCACGGCCCCTTCGATCCGGGAAATATTTCCACTCCTGTCTTTTATTCTTTTTAGGACAAATCACTTCTTCTGGTATCTTACTATTAGAAACAAGAAGCAGCAGAAAGTGATTAAACACTGAAGCAATTCCTTCCAGCAAACACACGCTGGACCAATCGTCGCTCGTTTAATCATTCTACATGAAAATCGATACCCGGTCAGAGCGATCGGCCCATGTCTGCAGGATCGCTGCTACCGTTACTCTCACTCGTTCTCCCACTTTCTCCCTCTCGCCCCGCGTTCGTTTCCCCGCCCGTTAACACCCCACCGTGTTCGACAGGGTTTCGCTAGACTTTCCAGCTAATAACGCGCCCGCGCTCGTTATCGCGGGTCACACGTGCATTAGCAGGAAGGTGAGGGAACTCGTGCACGCTCCGCTCGGCGTGCTTCCTTTGAACGTTCGTCGTTTCGCCGCTCGAAAATTGTTTTACAAGCGAGAGAAGCGGAGAAGGAGGCCGATCGCTAAAGGGGCGGCGACACGTCGGAGAGACGAATAATCCACGGCGTTCGCGCTCGGCAATGGTGTCAACTCGCTCGCGGTCATCCGCTTCGCTAAAAGGGGCGAAAGATGGGAAAGGGGCTGGAAGGTGGCGGGGGAACGGGGTGCGGCGTGTTTCAAGGCGCAAATTAGGTAATTGTAAATGGTAAATGCAACGCGATGCAATTATTGCGTCGTGTCGCGGGTCTTTCAAGCGATTATCGATTGTCAAACTGTAAAATTGATTTTTATTAGATACATTCTCGGGCCGGTGCATGCATACTGTAGGGTGGCCGTTTACTTTATGATTCAATCTTCCTCGTTTAGAGACACGCAAGGAAAAACTAGAAAAGTCAAGATTCTCACAGGAACATTCAAACTAGCAATTTTACTGGTGTCCGTGCACTTTCGTAGGAAGGAAAACGTGCCGCGCTACCTGCTCGGTCAGGCTGCACCCTTGTCGGGCCGGATCTCATTGTTGTCACGCTGGAAAAACGCTGGATGATTCCGTTTCGATCGGTGACACGTATCGGGCGCACCCCTAGCCACGATCGATCGCGTTTCCTCTTTCTCATTCATTGCCCTGAATACGTGCCGCTGCGCGAGGAACAACAGACCGGGGGACCAAGAGAAGGGGACACGCCAGGGTGGAATATTATTTCCTTCTTTCTTTTTTTCACTCTCCACCGACGGAGAACCCTTCCTAGACGCAAAGGGGTCCCGGATTCTCGAGATAAACAATCCGCTCTCTATTCGCATCGGGATTTATCTCTTCTTTGTGGGGACAGGTGGGGGCACAGCATCCAGCTTTCCTTGGTCGTTCGACACGCGTGATCGAGTTCTGTCGATGAACCTTTTTTCTCCAGGGATGATCGATTCGACGCGGACGGACCTCGAAAACTTCTTATCCTTCCTCCGTGCAGCTTCTTCGCTGTTGACATTCGTAATTGATAATTTTATTGTCCGTACGGGGGAATCGTTTTCCGATGAAGCGAGCAACGAATGCCAGTGGATCGGAGAAATCGCGCAAACGTCTGAACGGCGTATCGGCATCGTTCGCGGACCCGTTAGAAGGGAACGTAGTCGAGGGCCGAGAAGGAGAAAAGAGACAGGGGGCAAATGCGGAAAGTGGAGGAGGCAGAGGACAAGGGGTGAACCGACCGAAAGATTGTTTCGGCGGAACGCGAAGAACGGAATCGAAGATGGATGTAGCGCGCGAGCGAACAGGTTCGCTGGCTGCGTTCATTAATCAGGAAAGCCCCTTTTGCATTCGCCCAGTGCCATAGAGATATCGATTGCCTCGGTTCAACGGGCTCTACACAGCTACTTAGTCCGCCTAGAAGCACCTCGAACGCGTCGCCTGTGCGCCGGATTTCCAATAAACGTCATTAACACTCAGCCCGTGTGCAGGAATCCGCGCGCGGCACGATATCGTCGCGCGGACGCGTAAAGGCTCGACGATTATCCCGTGCTGAGCCGAAGGGATCAGGAATTCAAATGCGCTGCGCTAAACGTAGAAGAAGCGGAATTATTGGTATTGAAAATTTCGTTCGGCTCGGCGGACGTTACAGAGGACGTTGATCATCCCTTATCGCGGCGCACCTTTACTTAATCCCAATCGGACGATATCCCCTCCGTTCTACGATTACACGATTACGCCTCTCACTTTTCCAGCGGGCATCGCGAGCGGAGAAAGATTTTTCAGCTCGCTGCGGAAAGGGTTACAAGGTCCGCCGGTGCGACGATCCAAAGCGCCCGTCCATCGATCGCTGGAAGTGGCAGGACAATCTACTCGGACGGTTCTCCGCGAATCGCTCGGACGTCTCCGTCCACCCTCCCTCGGCCCCTTCGCCGTAGATTCTGCATTATACCCATTACTGCTGATTCACACGTCCCTCTTTGTGAGCTTTGTGCGCCGCGACAATGCGGGGACCGGGGCCTCTCCTCCGCGTCCTCTCCTTTTCTCGCGCTTAGAAATACACGAATGGGCCGCAACAGCGAGCCGGATGACAAACGACGCCCCGCCGTACCCCATCGACCTGATATAATATGCGACTTCGTCCTGGATATCCTTCGTCCTATGCCGCGGATCGAGCTCTTCTTTATTTCTCTCTTCTTCGCGTTACTTTTTTCTTAGTCGCCCCGTCCTCGAATTAATTGTAATTAGCGGCGTTTGTGTCCGATGGCCCGGGACGCGCTTCGAAGAATCGTGGATGGTTAAGCGGTGACGCTTACGTTTCGCGGACTGCCAGTCTAGTGTTGTTCAATTCCTCGCGTTCTGCTTCAGCTTGTAAGCTCTTTAATTATACAATTTGCTGTCATTATAATTTTTAATCATACAGTCTACCGCTTCGCAGTGTCCCTCTAGACAGCAACTATTCGTTACGGTTCAATGTAATGTTGCTCCAGTTTCATCTATCTCGATTTACAAAAAACAAGAGAGGAATAAATGATCGATCGATTGGTCAATCAGTTCCCCGAATACCAGCCGTCGATTTTCGAATCCCGCGGCGGAATGAAAGCGGCGGCAAACGAATAACACCGGTGGCCCTCCGCTGGGCACCCACTGGGAGTTATTAAACGATGTACAATGCTTGTTGCCGCGTCACTCATCTCCACGGCACCTTCAGAAGCCGTAATCAAATTCGTCGGGCCTGATAATTCGGCGGCGGCGATCGGCGGAACGCGGCGGAATCGTTCAATCGGTCTCGCTGGTCATGTTGCCCTTTTGTTACGCCACGAAAATGGGCTTCTGTTTCTGGCTCATTGGCAGCCGTAATCGGCGCGATGCCGCCGATCGCCGATCGACGGGAGTCGCACCCCCCTATATTAACGTTCGATCGCCGATGGATGCTCGATTCGGACGCTTTGCTCGCTACTTTGATCATTTTTTAATATCGACGACCGAATACGATATTATTGTACACATACGTACACGAATTGTGTAGTTTCAATGTTTTCCTTCGGTTGAGATTCATGTTCCGCGTAAGATCGATTAAGGGTATATTTATATCGGATCGTGTTAATTACAATTTCGATCTTCCCATCATTGTTAAATTATTCTTTTATTGAAGCACAGGATCATAGTTATTATCTATTCCACAATTTCTGTCCTTGTTATATAATGATAAATGTAGTACATGTTACTAATAATAAATATTACTCTGGTTCTAGAATCGGCATCGAGAAATACAACAAGTGCACCAATCCGATCTACATAAGTGCACCGCGAGAAAGAAGCTTTGCAACGTCGAAGGCTCGGTAGCAGAAGGGTTAATCATTCCAGCAATTATTAATCAGCTTCTGTCGGCGCGGGTAACGCGTGATCCTCCGTTGGCCGGCCGTGCAGGTGGTCTTGCCGGTCAATTTCGAGACCGGATTCCCCCGACAATCGGGTATCGTTAAACGCTGGATTCGATCGTCATCCTACGAGTTCCGTTTCTTTGCCGCGGCCTCGTTTATGTTGCTCTTCCCGCGCCTATAACGACAGCCACCCCCTCTGTCCTTCTCCATCCGCCACATTTTTCTCCCCTTTCTTTCACCTCGCGTTCCTCTTTTACGTTTTTTCTTTTCGTTCGTTCATTTTCTCCGCGGTCTTTCCACCGCCGCATCCCATCCAGGCGATCGTGACTCTGCGCTTACGATTGTTCGGTGTTCGATCGCTCCCAGGTGGCCGACGCTGCGCAGCGATACGCGTGTTTACGCGATTACATCATCGAAAGAAAGGGACACCGGGACGGAGAAAGTTTCTAGCCGAGGTTTTCTCCCCGCTCCTTCTGTTCTTTACCTCTCCCGCCGATCGCTAATGGAATAGAACTGTTGATGGAAGACGGACCCTCCTCGTTTAATTAGTGAGCACACCTCATGGATAATAGTATGTAAGTTGTATCATTGCTTCTGTAATTTGTACATATCAAAGTTATTAAATAAATCTTCAACAAAAGAAATGTAGCGCATTACTTTCTAACGCCTGTCTACTCCTAGGGAAACCTACTCCGCTTCCTTACGCAGGAGGTATCGTGAAGGAACTTTAATTGCAAAATTCCGAAGCGAGAATCTTGTAAAATAATGTCTTAATCCCATATAATTTTAAGTCCAGGAAATACCTTCTTTGCGTATCATGTTCTGATACAAAATTGAAATGCTGAGCACACGCGATTCCGTAAAATCGAGTTTTGGGAAATTCTTGGAAATGACGTCACAATTCCGGGAATTGTGTGAAATGAAAGACCTCCACGCGTATCATGTTCTCCTGATACAATTTGGCGATTTCGAGCACTTGGCATTCCGTAAAATCGTGTTCTGGGAAATTCTTGGAAATGACGTCACATTCCAGGAATTGGTGAAATGAAAGACCTCCTCGCGTATCATATTCTCCTAATACAAATTGGCGATTTCGAGCAAAGGGGATTCCGTAAAAGCAGATTCTGGGAAGTTCTTGGAAATGACGTCACATTCCAGGAATTGGTGAAATGAAAGACCTCCTCGTATATCATGTTCTCCTGATACAATTTGGTGATTTTCAGCAAAGGGACTGCCCGAAATTCACGATCTTGTATCAGGAGAACATGATACGCGAGGAGGTCTTTCATTTCGCCAATTCCCGGAATGTGACGTCATTTCCAAGAATTTCCCAGAACCTGCTTTTACAAAATCCCTCTTGCTCGAAATTGCCAATTTGTATCAGGAGAACATGACATGCGAGGAGGTCTTTCATTTCGCCAATTCCCGGAATGTGACGTCATTTCCAAGAATTTCCCAGAACCTGCTTTTACAAAATCCCTCTTGCTCGAAATGGCCAATTTGTATTAGGAGAACATGACATGCGAGGAGGTCTATCATTTCGCCAATTCCCGGAATGTGACGTCATTTCCAAGAATTTCCCAGAACCTGCTTTTACAAAACCCCCCTTGCTCGAAATTGCCAATTTGTATCAGGAGAACATGATATGCGAGGAGGTCTTTCGTTTTACCAATTCCTGGAATGTGACGTGATTTCCAAGAATTTCCCAGAACCTGCTTTTACAGAATCTCTCGCGCTCGAAACAGCCAGAATGTATGCCCATAATATTGTCATGTATAGCTCAAGTAGTACAAGTAAATGGTCGGACATCAGGTATAACTAAAGTAGTACGGGTCAAGGTATGGCTTAATTAATATTGTCCATAATAATTTCCTTTGCTGAATATTCATTGAAATATTTGGATAATGTACAAATTACAACGGTGATTATATTTGAACTTAAGCGCTATTGCTTATAAACTATTTATATAAATTTATTTTCAATATATGTATATTACGATAATTAAATAGTGATTAAAACAAGCAATGTTGTAATAAAAACTTAGACTTAAGTATGTAAGTTACAACGATGTCTTATGAACTAATACTTGCATGCAAGTTATTAGGACAAATTGAAGTACAGTGTATTTTATAATTCAAACTTATGCACAATTTGATTTCATATCTGCTAATGTCCGTACTGCACGTAGATCTTCTTATTTAGGATGAGATGCAGCCTCCGGTGTCCGCTCATTGACCAGGAAATCTGTAACGACCAAAAGTATATTAAACAGTCGTTCATATCATATTAAATAAACATATTAAATTAACCAGCTTCATCAATGATTACACGACTAAAAATTTCAAAGTTGACGCAAGACATTACGCAAGAAAGAAAAAGGCGAATTAATAATTTCCTAGTGAAACTTCATAGGTTTTCTAATCCCATTGCTCAAGATTAATAAATTACAAACTGACCAACGCTTACGAATTATAACAGCAAAGTGTTTCTTTCTTACGAAAAGGTCGTTCAGGAACGTCTATGCTTTCCCTTTTCAAACTTTCCTGCAATGATTGTGAATTATTAAAAGAATATTCAAATGTGTCGCGTATATATTACCTAATTTTGTTCGCGTGTCAAACCGCGCGTTAAAATAACCCGAGACCGTGCTACCACGACAGACAAAAAGAAATCTAATCGGCTCGTAAATCCGGCGATCGAATTTCATGTTTTTTTGTTTGTTTTCGAAACATTAATTTCCATCTAAATGGGCGGCGAATTAAGCTACGGAGGACACGCGGAGGCTGAAGGCACGATGGGAGACGAGAGAATAGGGGCTAACGCGAGGAGGCTAACGTGTGGAATGCAGCTGCACAATGCAGCAGCTTCTCCAAAGACGTGTACACGTATACAGAGGCAATCTTGAATCTATGCGGAATAGAACGTGGCCTATAGATTTGATAGGATCGACAGGATTAATTCCAGTTGCTGGTTGAGGATACCGTAGAAGGTACAATCGATAATAGGGAATCAGAATTTTTCCGAAGCCTCAGCTTGAAACTATCGTTAAGATACGTTAACAAAAAAAATGGCATACTCATCCTCAATCGTTCTGCGATTATGTTATCCAAACTGTCGGAAGCACCGCTCCGAGATGGAAGGCGTCCACGTATGGGCATCCGTGCAGCGGGAGGCTGCGACCAGGTGTACGAGCGTGAATAGACCACCGGCTAATTTACATACACCGAAACCGAAACGTGCCGGCTCTCCTCGATTTGCCCGGAATTCCCGGCCAACGAAGCTCCTCCGTTTTATCCGGCGGGCGTGTCTCGGTCGGCCACCGTTTCGAACAGAACAAACTCGGCGTACCTGTTACCATCGACGAGAAGAGCATCGCGGTAGAGGGGTATCGAGTTCCACTTTTCACGCTATAACATTTACTCAATTTCGCGGAACAGCGCTCCTTAAACGTGTGCCGAAGTTACCTTCACGATTGAAAATCCGCGTGAAATTGAGCTCTTCGATGGTCGGCCCACAATGCAAATTGGAGGAAAGGATTTTTAGTGGAACACTATACAACGAAGCGATGTGTTTTTTTTTCTCGCAGCAGTGTAACAAAAAGAACGTTTTATAGTGCTGAACAATCGTATCGATCAGAGATGCGGTATCGATGAATCGTTGCGTGAGGCGGCGAAATTAGCTAGCGGTAAATCTTTTTGCCCGCCTTCCTCCCGAAGAATGCCACCGCTTTTGTGGTTCAGCTGAAACACGTGAACGCTTCACGCTTCTAATTACGGCAGGACGAATGAACGGTCTCGACTATGTACTTTGTACATTGCATTACCGTTGCTTATGGACGGGCAAGGCGCGCTCACGTCAAACATTTGCTCAGCAATGAGTTGCCAGTTCCGCGGGACGGCCGGGCCGCTCGAAATAATTGCATCGCAAACTATCGGCCAGCCGGCCCGCTTTGCCCGAGATTAGGCGATAATCCGTTGAGCACGCTTAGGTGATTATTGCGACGTCGCACCTAGCTGTTTGCCGTCTGTGTAACGTTGAGCTCTACCCGCGCACGTGACGAGAGATCTAAGGTATCATTTAATCGTATAGAAAAGGAATTAGCGAAAAGAATAACGCAGCAGCGAATCATTCTCTAATGAAAGATCATTCGTCGGAGCACTTTAATCCGGAACGACACGACTTTTTTTTTTTCTAACAACTACAGCATCTAAAGTTCATCTGAAACGTGTCGGATAATCGATTGCCACTCAATTAGCAGCGAATCTCGCCCAAGACTCCACTCGGGAAATCCTCCACCCTTAACCGGCTGCGTTTCACCTACTTACGTCTACTCGAGCCCTTTACCCGCCCCGTGAATCGTTCCTACAAGCGAGAGACGCCAAAACGCCAACAGCGGTACACGATCCGCGCTCCACCATGCCAACGCCGTTCAAGCCGCAATGCCGTCGATGTAATTCCTCCCGTTGCGTGACACGTCGGCCGCTGAAAGAACGCGGGGACCGGGCGAGACAATAGCGGGAGCAGGAGGGGGTGGAAAAAAAAAAAGCGGCGAATTCGAGGGAGAAGTAGGAGCACGAGAAGCGGTCGAGCCGATTCTCGAGTGCCGCGAGCTGAAATCGGGTGACGAGTCAGCATTCGCGAACAATGATCAACGATTAATTATAGCGGGGCACAGCGTCGAGATCGTGTTCGTGTAAAACGCGCGCACTCGAGCCAGCGCGAAGCGCCAATCAAGGAATTACGCGAGCAAAAGGGGGTGCCGGTCGGCCGTCGCTTTGTGTTTCGCCGAGCTGCCAAGGCACTCGAAGCCGTGGTTGAAAATACTTTGCCGATAGGCACCCCGTTAAGGTCGATTCGCCCGGGAGAAACGTCGCGTCTACGTAGGTCAGGTACTTTTCAATCTCCTGCGTGGCAAGGAAGCTGATTTTCCGATGGGCCGAGAGGGCGATGAACAGCTGGACGGGTTTTTGCGTCGATTAAAGTACGAATACTCTGCGGCACTCCCGCGATCGCCTTTACACGTTTTCCTGGAGAACGATCCTGCGCGATCGCGAATCACCAAATACGGGCTTGACGCCACTTCAGTCGACTGCGAACGAAGCATCCCGTTTTCTTTTTCTTTTTCCCCCCAGAGCAACGCGATCTTGAAAGTAATTAATCCTTTGGAGGAGCGGAACGTTCGACGAATCTGCCCGGCGCGGGTGTAAGTAGAGAAATCGTCGACCGTAGAGGTAGGCGCACGCCGCCTCGGCTAAGCTGAAGAGAACGCCTCGCGGCTCGAATATTCCAACGAGGACGGAGCCACGCTAATGAAGCCGCCGGTTAGCGGCGGACGAGCGAATCCACGCGACCGATTTAAATTCCGGTTAAGCGATTTCAGGCAACTGGCGAAAGCCACTCGTTCATCCCGCAGATTGCTCGACGCTCTATAATGAATTTAATGAGAAAACGTCTGTAGCCTTTTGAAACGGCGCAAGGGACGCGGCGGCCTGTCGCTCGGCTTCGATCCAGCCGGTCGACGGGACGTGTAATTAATAATTTCCATTATTCGACTCGGTAGCCGAATTCTAAATAATCCACGGATCATCGTTTTTTTTTTACAGAATGTTTGCCTTGGATGCGTGCTTTAGTAAGATAAACAGAACGAATCCTACGATCACTGGCTTGATAATTTAAATAATGCTCGCCGACTTTCGAGAGAATCCCGAGAACCTCTTTCCATCCAATTAAATCCCTCACGTAGAAAGCCGTCGCAAACTGAACAGCTTAGGCCCGATCGAATCGCTATCGCTCCTCCCTCGTCCCGGGGGTTAGCCAGGAATCGGGAAAGCCACGAGGAATGGATTGAAAAGGAGCGCAACACCTCGGTTGATCCGGTTCGGGGCGACTAAACTGGTCCTACGAAGCGGGACATTCCAAAGTCAGCAGGTACTAATGAAGTCGTGAGAGGAGGCTGCCAGGAACCGTGCGGCGTCCGTCCGTCCGTGGCGGTTGGACGTCCGCGCGAGGAGGGCCCCTGCGGATGATTTAGATTCCACCTAAACGATCTGTCTAACCGAGGAGAGGCCCGTCAGACGCGCCACCGCCTCGAGTTCATCCTCGGCTGCTCGACCGCCGCTCTAATGGATTTAATGAGAAGGTGGCCAACCTTTCGCTGCTGCTCGACGTACCCTCCTCGCCGAGGGTCGCCGCGTGTCCTTTGCGCGGGTAAACGCGCGGCATAACGCCACCCGCAGGGACGAGAGACAATGGCCCTTGAGAGGACAACGATGGTGAAAATGATCGCTACGGCTCGTCGCGCGAAGTCGTGTCGATCGCCGGTTTCCACGAGAACTTTCCCAGGAAACGCGCCACCGTCCCTTTTCATCGACCACCGAATCGTTCCCGTTCCGCTGCAAGGTGGGTTACGTTCGGCTCACGGTGAGCTAGGCGTTTTCACGGGATCCAGGGGTGTCGCAGAGGTGCGAACGGAATGAATGGATAGGATCGCCGAACGGCGATCGCAGCTGTCGCGCTTCGACAATGGATCGTCCCGCTATTAGAGAGCCTCTTCCACGTTTTCCATCGTGCCCTGGACAGTCGGCGTGTCCGATTTCGACGGATGGCGAGCTACGACTTGATCGAACGGAACCGTGAGACGCGCCTTTCTGTTTTCAGGATGTTCGAGGTCTCTTGCCGTTCGGGCACACGTATCCTTAGCTTTCGCGGTCGAACGGTATTGTTCGGGTAACTCGATTCGGAGGCCACGTTTGTCTCTCGGCTTTATAGGATTCATTGAATTGCCGTTCCATTCAGGAACGTGAAGATTTTCCCCTTCACGTCGATGATGGTTACAATTGAATGAGAAGTTCTTCCTTTTAGGGGTGTGGGAGGCAGATCTTTCATGAGTAATTAGTTACCGCGAACGTTCACCGTTGGTGTATAATAGAATTGCAATTAGAAGACACGCAGCCGTGTTCGAAGGATAATACTTAACGTTTATTTTGCATTCTCACTTACGGTACAATATTTATAGATTACTTCTGTCGCATTAAAGTCGTAATATTCGAATAATCGGTACAGTTTAAGAGACTTTATCGTAACGATACAAATACAAAGATTACACGTCGTTATTAGCGGGCCATGGACGTTCCACGAAAGCGCATTCACCATTCTCTACAGCGTCCTCTCTGTTTCTTTCTCCTCTCGTTTCTCTCGCGAAACGCCGATTAAGAGCTCATCCTCCCTCTCCTGCACGCTCGCGCTTTCACTCGTTAAAATCGTTCAACCAAACGTCACACGTTCCACACGAGACAACGCGAGGTCGGTCCGACACCGGGAAAATACTAGGTACTTCCGTTTCCGGGATTCAAAGGAACGGGGGAGACGACAAGTGTATGGGAAAAGGAACGCTCGAAGGGATACATTACAGACTCTCTGGCGATCCTCAGCAATCTGCATCACCGGTTATCGAACTCTATACACGATTAGGGACTATCGGGTCCCGAGTTTGAAGCGAACAAATACAATTACGAACGTTCGTCGACAATAAATAATTGGAAACCGAAAAGGAAAGGAAGATCGATTACGTCGACGTCTGTTCTAGAACGGGGACACAAACGTTCGTCGCTCTTTCCACTTTTACCGCTTGATAATAAAATAAATGGAGAAGGAAGGGCGAAGGGAGACCCCGTCTACCCTTTGGCCAGATTAGAATAAAGAAAAATGCTAGACAGTAAATGGACGCGACATTATTATTTTGTTTAACGAATCGGAGATCTATGTACAGCGATTACGAATCGAACGATCGCACGAAAAACACGTTCCCCTTTTTCTTACCGTACACGTTCCTTCATGTCCGATCCCGTTGAATCGGAATTCGTTCAAAACGAAACGCCGTGGAATTCAGAATCGTCTAACGCCAGCGATCGATGAACGAGAGAAGCGCGTCAGCTTGCCCCGTGCCTTCGATGTTCCACGCTGGACGTCGATGAAGGGAACGGTCCTTTTTAGGATCGTGCGACGGTGTATCCCTCGCGCGTAGAACCCGGAGGACTTTCCAGTCTTCCCGAGGAGCGAAAGGGAACGTCGGGAACGGGGTGAAGGGAAACGTCGTTTCCGAACGTCGTGCGCCATAATAATCCTTGTTACACTATTTACACGGGGGCTATTTACAATTTCTTTAGAACTCCATTATCCTTACGTCTGCGATAAATAATTGTTGCGCGGCGAAACCGACGCCTGGGGATGGCTAGAACACGGAGAGTATCGACTTCGTTGTTACCTTCAACGATCTTCGATCGTTCATACACCTCTGCCTTTACGCTTCCACTTCAAATCGAAGACACGAATTCATGCTCGACCGGGTTTCTATAAACGAGCTTGCTGCGAGGCGGATGTTCTTCCTTTTGGGCTTCAGAGGTTCCAGCTATTACTCCTACGGCTTCGCGTTTCTCAACTTTCGTTAAACATCTTGCGGAATGATCTTCTAATTATTACTCCCGAGTGGTTTTACTTTATCTATTATTCTTCGGCGTCTTGGGTGTTAATTTAGGTAAACCATGATTCTACGTGTCCCATTTATAGAAACAAGAAAACAATAGCTATTACAATCTCTATCGCGCCAGTAGTCATTGCGTTCTCCAGAAAAGTAAAGAACACCCCGAAGCCTCCCGGCGAAACTTTCATCCCTCTCCCGTATCGACAGCAACGATCTTCAAGTCTCGCCGTAACCATCCTCCGTGTCACGGCCGGAAACCTGCGGAAACGCTTTCGAACCGAAGTCGGGGCAGCTGCTCATCGAATACGGATATCACAGCTACGTTCTATCGGGTCAGAAGATGACAGTCAGCGGTCGTCTGAACGATTCGTTTCCAGGTGCCGGGGCCGTTTGGTAGCCGGTGTACTGGCTCATCTGCGGCCCGAGCAAACCGCCGGACTGCACCGGGCCCGGGTAATAGGCGGGCAGGCTCGCGCCAGGACTCGCGGCCGACGAGGTGGACGTGGAGCTGGCGCTGGACGATCCCTGCTCGGTTCTCTCGTGCTGCTTGCTCATGTCCGGCGATTCGGCGGCGGGCGACCTCGTCGGACCGCCGCCTCCGCCGCCGCCGCCCACGACGCTGCCGGGACTGGACTCGTCGTAGAGCTTGTTGTGCTCGTAACCGGACCGATTGTAGTCGGTGATCGCGGGCTTCTGGTCCATGTACAATTTCGATTGCTCGAAGTACGCCTTCGCGGAGTCCAGGTAGCTACGGTCCAGGTACGACTTCGGGCTCGAGTCCAGGTATTTGGGATCGGAGTACATGCTCATCGCCAGGGTGCTCGGCGGCATGTACGCGGCCCGGTATTTGTCCGCCTCCATCGAGTACTTCATCGCGTCCATCGAACTCACCACCTGGAACAGGAAGCAGACGAAGATGGAGGGGGGGGCTGTTCAGTTGAGGGATCGTGAGTTAATTGGGAAGAGTGTAAGACGATTAGGAGAGTTCAAGGGAATTGGTTCGATCGTAACTTTAAGAATCAAGGGGACGACCTAAAGAGAAGAAAATGCGTTTCTCAAAAGAGAGCAAAATCCAATACAGAGCACAGAAAGAAAAAGAAGGGAATCTACTTCTTCCAAACTCGTTTGGCAGGAAAGGCCCTCTAGGTCGAGGTATTCGATTCGGTCCAATAGCAAATCGCGGGAATCGTCGGGTCCGCGACGGCCACAAAGAGATTTGTTCTATCCCGAGGACAAAGCTGCCAATGGCTATAAATTTCATAACCGTTGCCCCGGCAACGGTTGAAGAGCGGTTCGCGGCGACGACGGTCCGCCCGCCGCGTGAAACTGCCACGGATCTTTAAGAAGGAAAAGAAAAGGGCAAGAGGCGCGCGCGCGCGCGCGATTATTCCCGATTCTATAATTCGTGGACTCGAAGGACCGCGCCGGACCCTTTGTCGGATCGTTAAGCGGCTTTGTCCGGATGATTTACATCCAGGTCTTAGCTGCCCCGCTCGTCTCTCCTCTTCTGGCTACGTCCAATTGATTACCGCTCGCTGCCTCGTCTCGCCCGTCTCGAAATTCCCCGCGAAGAGGCCTCCCCTGCGGATACGGACCTCCGATGCATCGGGAAATCGAGCGGCCGTGAGTTCCGGCTGGACGTAATCGCGAATTGTTTCTCGATATTGTTTAGTTAAGCGCGGGAATTCAATGGATCGACGTTACTAAGGGGTTGAAACGTTGTAAAAAGTGATACGCAGCACGCGTTGATCGAGAACTCGCTTCTTGCTCTGAGATTACTCCTCAAGTTTCTTTCAACTTCCAAGCGCAGTGGTCGCGTACACCGCACATAAATCCGAAGAACAACATCTAGCTATCGATTCTATTCGCTAAGCCGAATCTATAAGGACGAGATGTGGGCGAAATGCCGGAGAGCCGGCTGCAACAACGCTCTCTGCTCGACTCTCGCGTTTTTATCCAACCTTTCCGGAGCGCCGAATAGAGAGGAGCCATTTGGAAAACAAAGTGCATTCCTAGCAAAAGACATTCCCAGTCTATCTCTCTTTCTCCGTTTTCCTACAGTGTCTATCATTCGTTCTCCGCGCGCGACTCTTCCCCTCGTAGCTTTCCATCACCGACGACACATGGCAGCGTTGCAGAATAGGCGCCTTTGTGAATGAAAACAGAAGAGAAACGGTACGACGTTATTGTACGCCTGAAACGGCGACACTAGGCTGCCGCTCGATAATTAAGTCCCGCTCGGACGATGGCCCTTGCGACAAAGACGCTGGCCAAAGGGAATCCTTCCCTTCTTCGTCTCTTCCGCGTCGCATCGATTCATTCCATCGTTGCACCAAATCCATCCCTCAAGCAGCCCCGAGCATATACTTTCCTCCGACCCAAAATGGCAAACGGGAACGAGGGACCGCGACGGTCGACTACGGCGTTCCGCCCGCGAGGACGATATCGCGCGTTGGAATTCTTCGGCTCGTGCTAGCCAATAATAGTCGGGGGGGAGGCCTTGTATCGGTCGCGCCGTTGCGTCGTCCCAGACGCGTCGGCCATTCAGCCGTTGAATGCAGAAATAACTAGCTATCTGTTTGTCTCCCGTAGCCAGCTGCGGAAATTCATACACAGACCACGGTCTCCGGTCTCTGTTTGCGGAGCCACCCGGGGGCCCCTTTGTTGCGACATAGAATGAAACGTGTACCTACGCTCGTCCTCCGCCTCTCTTCTTTCTCCTGCATCGTTTCTCCGCCGTCCTCCGCGCGACGTTCTCGTCGCTCCAGCTACTTCTCTCCGTCAACGATCTATCATGCTCGTTCGCGCGACGTTTCCTTGCGCCGGACCTAGCGACGCTGATGGTTCACGATCTTCTTGCTCGACGGTCGGACTTTTCCGCTTCGCGGAAAATACGAAGAGGCGCCGAAGGCAAGCGACACGAGACGCCGTTTGGGAGAAGGGGCGGCGCGAACGCAGCGATAAATCTAAGGATTTCCTGATCGGGTCTGTCCACGTCACGAATTCCATTGAACAGGGGGACGCGAGAGAAAGAACCGCGTGGGTGGCTCGTTTTCCGCCGGCATCTCGATAACGCGCCGTCCCCGCGATCGTGTCTTTACGCATTTCTCGTCCCTGACAAATCGTAATCGCCGAACCTACCCTCCTACGACGGATCGGTTCCCTTTCTTCGAACCTGCGCGTCACCGCGTGGAATATTCTTTTCTCTCGTTCGACAGCAACGGTTCAAGCCAATGGAACATTCTCAGGTATTCGCGAGTAATTTCTATCGGCAGCGAAACGCGCGTGGAACGTTCCCATTTCACGGCTGACGACGTGACCGGTTAACGCGACAACCATCTGAACTTTTTCCCGTGTTTTCTAGAACGTAGCGGTACCGCGTGCCGCAACGGTGCAACGGACGCTCCTTGCGCGAAAGTGCTCGCGCGGTGTCTCGAATCCGCTCCACGCTTCTCTCGCCACGTGTAAGAGACTCCAGCTCGAGTTCGAACCGGACTCAGCGCGCGTCCTCCCCTCGGCGCCACGCATCCGCGCGAAAAGAACGCGCGCGCTTCCGGTTTGCGAGCAGCTATCGCGTTTCCTTCGTGTCGTTCTTATCGCTCCGCGTATACGGAAGTGCAGCTTACCCGCGCCCGTCGCGTCGTGACTCGCGATGCGCTCGCACCGGGCGTGGACAGTTTCGATGAACGAATGCGAGAGACAAGGAAATCGACAGGGTGAGGGCAAGCGACACGGTGAACGGGTTCCGTGGCGGAAAACGCATGTTTGTGTCAGGGAAGCATCGACACTCACCTGTGCAGGTGCCGCAAGGCCCGCGGACATAGCCGCCGCCGATTGCTGTGCAGCCGCGGCCGCGGCCGCTGCCATGCTCGCCGCGGAAAGCGAACCGTAAGCCGCTGCCGGACCGTAGTACGAGCCCATTCCAGCTTGTCCCATGCCGCCGGCCATTCCTGGAACAGAGAGCATTTGCAACGCTTGTTAATATAAACAAATATTCTTGACGAACCTCGGTCGAAGAATATTAACCCTTTGACGCCCTCAAGAGGGGTGGCCTCTCGGGCACCACTGGATGCGACGCGTACAACTCGAAGCAAAAGATATAGAACGTTTAACGAATGTCCTTCATCGAACTATGAAAGTATGCATGGTAAAATATACAAGTTCAAAGTGGTTACATTGTGGCTGAAATCATTTTAAGCCGTTGGAATATAATGACGTCTGGAAGACATCTATTTCATATGCCATTGTAGACTTATTTTATAATGTTACTTAATTACTGTCCATTAACGTTATATATCAACATGATTGAATATTATATATAGCAATGGAAATTTCGAAATAAAATGTTCCGTTTCTGAGCGTGCGTATAACTGTTCAGCGGAGCCAGTTAAATAGTATTCAGCGGACGCGTCAAATTCCACTTTATTTGCGCGTCAAGGGGTTAAGTTGACTGTGAAAGCTTGCGAAGTAAGCGGATGCGGCTAACCGAGTCGCTGATTCGCTCCAGCGGGAAAGGTCTCGATCGCAGAGGGTGAAGATACACTTTCTTATCAGCTTAAAGCTTTCAATAAGGTATTAATGTCACGGCCACCAATTTCGCGCTGAGAGTTTTCTCACGGCACGTTCATACCTGAAAATCCGAATCTTCCCGGGCGATTCAAGCGTCATGAGATACAAGCGATTTCCCCGAACGGGCAGCGTGCCCCACAATAGAGCAATCGAGCGAGCCGATCAACTTCGATCCGAAGCATTCGTCGTCGATCGACAATGCCAATGATTACCCGCGCACCGGCTCGTACGTTTTCGCCGAGATTGATATCGGTGCCCGGGCGTTAAGAAACGTCCGCTTATCGATCATCGTCCCCGAACGACGGAAACGCGGCGAAGGGAGGCCCATCGTCGACGCGTCCGTGAATCTTCGCGGCGACGAAGGAACGCGGCCGCCTGGCCACGGGAGAAAACCGACGGATGATTGGCGGTGAGATTTATGACCGGCAACGAGGAATTCACGCGGCTGGTTATTGATCGCGGTTTTCTAATGAAACGCACGAACGTACGATCTGTATAATGAAATGTATCATTTTTCCCAAATGACGCGGATATATCTTCCGCTCTCTTTTCCCCGCATTAACGCTACGCCCCGCACGGTGGCACGCGAATAAGACAAGCGCGTGGGTGGGCCGGGGATAAATGAATCGGCTCAGGCAGTCTCTGCGCGTGGATTCCGTTCGAGGAGCGAACCGCGACTTAAGGGCGCGAGTTAAGGGAGAGTCCCACTGGCCGGAAATTCATGCCACATTTTCTTCTTAAACAGTTCCGAGCTACAGAGGAAACCACCCTTTCGAAACGTCTGATTGGAGAAAAAGCAATGCGTCAGTTCTTCGGATCGTTCGACCAATCGGCCCGCGAAATTGCTCGCCGCTGACAGATTTATAATGCAGACTCGAGGGCGTAATCGCACGCGGGAGACAATTTGATAAATAACGAGGCAGCGACATGCTTACGCTCTCGCGTGTACAGAGCCAATGTATCGTCCACGCGGACCGTGGCCCTTCCTCGCCGAAGGGAATTACGCCACGATTTATTCCGTGCCCTTCGAGGCGAAGATCCCCGTGATAACCGCGCAAACTTCTGTGACCCGTGTTCTCGAACATAAACGCGAGGGTCTCGGCGTGGCCACTTCGATTTTCCCCGTCTCCTTTCCACTTCTCTTCGCGGGGTGAATTTTTCAAATCCAACCGCCGGTAGCGAAGGTGTCTTTAAGTCGAGCAATTATCTCACCGTTCCGCGCATTAAAGAATCGTTAAGGGAGGGCTGGAGATATCGATCGTTCCGTAAGCTTGATTCGCCATTCCTGTCCCAGCAAGTTCGTCGAACTTCAAATACCCTGTCAAATGGAACCGATTCTGGCGCGAACCATCCATCGCCCCAGGCGACAGCTAAATGGAGATTTTGCGCATCGAGCGATTCGCCCGCCCTCGAGGCAATCCCCCGTTCGCGATCATATAATTTCGCGTTCGATTGTTCCGCTTCGGGGAGCCGGTTTTTCTATCACGCGCCGCGGAGAAGATCGAAAATTACGTGATCCGCTGCCAGACGAGAAACAATGGAGGCAACGGAGCGGTTGGAACGTCAAACGAATCTGTGCGAACTCGAACGAGGGGGCGGGCACTCGTGTACGCGAAAGCGTATCGTCGAACATCTGTTCAGTTGAGCATCGATGGAAAACGTTCAACTGTTGCACTCGGCGGACTAATGAATCCGCGCGTAAGATAGAATAATTATCCTCGCCAAGAGAGCCTTGACCAGACGCGATTGTCGGAGCCGCGGATGCTCCTCGCGGTTCGGCCGTTCGCGTAAGCGCGCGGAACGTTCCTCGATAATAACCGTCGGCGACGGTTAGGACGCGAGGAAGCGAGTCTTCGCCGTTGAAAGCGGGCAACGCGTGAACCATTAACGAGACGCTGAAGAAAATGGGGAAGCGGAAACGAGGTGACGGGCGAACCTCGAAGAGATCGCCATTATAGGACTTCCGACCAGCGCCGATCCCGAGGGCACCGCCGCGGCGGGCAACAATACGACTTGAGAACGCGGCCCGAGAAGATAAGAATATCAAAGACCTACCAGACGAACTGATCTTTCTCTATTGTATCTCCGCCGCAACACACCTTCCAATCGCGAGACCCCGGCGGGGATCGATCTTGCCCTTTGTTTCTGGCTATCGCAAATGCATTGTTGCCTCTTTTTTTCTTTGTCGTTATCGCGGCGGTGAGTGAAGGATTTCCAGAAAACTAATCTTGGATATTGCAAAATGAACTAGCAATTAATCGAGGATGCGTTCTATACTGTTCCATTGATATTGAATTGATTGGGTTCTAATATTCGACTTACCAGCTCGAAGCGCGTCCATGGGTACACTGGGGTACGGGATACTGTATGGATAGCCCTCCTTCCGCAACGTCTTCGGCTTTCTTCTAGGCCTGTACTTATAATCGGGATGTTCCTTCATGTGCTGCGCCCGTAACCTTTTCGCCTGATCGATGAAGGGTCGTTTCTCGTCCTCCGTTAAGAGCTTCCATTCGGCACCTGGAACGATACACCGTTTCGACAATGAGACTCATGATTATTATATATTAATTGATTCTTCCGTCGAGAAGTATTTCCGCGTTTTCCAACGCGAGTTTCATGATAACGCTCCTCGCTGCGACGATTAGCAGACACGATGGACGGAAGGAGAACGGAGGGCAGGTGTTATCGGTGTCGTTCGACCGAAACAGCCGTCGTTTCGACGACGAAACGCTCTTCGCCGCTTCGGCCGTGCTCGTTCGTCGGTAGCGGTGACGATTGTTTCCCCGAGAATTAATTACCGCTTGTTGTCGGGGTGGCTGGCTCCGCGGACAAAGCGCGAAGCCCTTTGGAGGCCGGCTTCAAACGGGAATACGACGCGCGAAGTCCGCGGTCGCAACCGCGGAACAAAAGGGCTCGCGACAATGGTCCGCCGGTGTCGAGACGCTCGGCGTCTTTCCGCGTCGATCCCCTAGACGTTACGCGCCGGACGCAGAGGCGACGGGGTAAGCTTGATCGGGCGACGCTCGATACGCGTTTGATTTCCGCCGACGTGCTTCGACAAAGTTTAAAGCGGGCGGTTACATGATGATTTTATTAGCTTGATTGCGCGAAGTGGCTGAGGATCGACCGTGCGGTACCGGGGGCTAAGGGGGTGAAACTGTTATCCGCTGCGTCGGAGGTAATTTAATCAGTGCTCCGTGGAACGTTCTGATTGGATACGATTGTGGTCTGAAATTAGTTAGGTATCTATACTTATCGAAGTATTGATTGAAATTTCATTCTGAACAGTAGAGAAGCTTAGACTTGCCTTTGCGAAAATATTTTTGATCGATATCAAAAGCATGGTTTCGTTGCAAATGTAAGTGACGTCTCTGGATAAAGAAATGACTTCAGCCAACATGCCATTGCTTGCGAGAGAAGAAACCACCCCTTTCTAAGTATGTCCATTATTATTCGAGCCTCTCGAACAGTGTGCCGTGTATGTGGGACAGCAGAAGAGACAACGCGAGTCTTGTAAAAGAAGAGAACGACGGGGCGAAATAAGGAGAAACGGGGCCAAGGAGAGTGTCTCTTCGGTAGTATCGAGAAACGAGCACGTTCCGCGCCGGACGCGGATCGCTCAAGGGGGATGAAAGTTTCTCGATACAGAGCGGAGATATGCACCGTCGGAAATTCGAGGCGCATCGGAACAGAGATACGGAAGCGGGAGAGAGAGAGAGAGAGAGAGGATGGGATTCACGTTGCTCGACGGATCCTTTACTCATCTCTCCTCGTTATTGTCGCTGACAGCGGGCAACGACAATGGGAAAGAGTTCGCCTTGCTTGTACTGGCGTGCACGAGGAACGAGAGACAGAGAGGCCTGGCTAAACAATACGGACACGTGGTGCTTCACAATGAACTTCGGGGAAACGTTGCGAAAAGAAAAAAGAAGAGAGAGAGAGAGAGAGAGAGAGAGAAACGGAACGGGAAATCCGAGATTTTTGTCTTCCCCGTGCATTGTACGATGCGCGCCGCGCTGATAACGCGATTCGTGCCCAGCGGACTGGTGTCGGGCCATTTCACAATCCTTGTTCCGCGGCTCGGTCTGAATCGACTCGGGGAAACGGGGAAGGAAATATAACGTTTTCGGGAATAATACGCCAATGGAGCGCTGCGCGTTGCCTGTGTCTCGAGGTTTATCGCGATATCGGTTTGCGCCGAGAGCGTTGCGATTATCGTGTTCGAATGGGACACGACAGCTTCGGGTATACAGACAAAAGCCGATCTCGCTTTGGTCCGGTGAAACGATATTCGGCTATTCTATATCGTAGACTCGATGTTAATGCGAAAAACTGTCATTCAAATCGAGGGTGAAAGTGTATTCACCGGACGAAAGGCGTAGCTGGTTCAAATATAAGACCATTCAACGTTAACTCCCCCCCTCTTTTCCGACTTCTTCAATAAACTTCTGAACAAGAAACAGAACAACCAATTTCCTCCGCTAACCCCTTCAAAGCCTTACAAAGAGTCCAGCGACAATACAGGACCACTTCTGGAGGACGTATAGTAGCACGTGTACCACGGGCCGAAAGGGGTGGTTGGTTTCCTTCGTCCTACGTTATTTACATTATAGCTTATTCCGATCGGCACACGTTCACCGGCTCCGAGAGGCAGGTAGCACGGACGAATAACGAGGGGGCGGTATGGGGGGTGGTTGCGAGCGGGCTTTATCGGGAGGGTGGGTTGGCGGTGTTTGTTTAGAACAAAGGCTTCACTGGCACCGTCGGTATTAGTAGGTAGGTATTCTCGACCACTACCTCCCTTCCTTCTATTTTCCGCGCATTCGGAGAGGGCCACTGGCACGAAGTTGTCCTCGTCGTCGTCGTCGTCGTCGTCGAGGAGGGCCGAGCTTAAAGCACAATGGTGCCCGCTTTTCAGTTCTTTCGCTGGCGAACAATGCCGTTTATTTAACATCGTTTAAAAGTACAAAGCCTGTTAATTAATGGACGGGGTCGAAGAGGAGAGAGACGTGGAAGCCGTGGCTGGAGGAATTCTGAAGGGAGAGGGGGGGGTTGAGGACAGGACAGCCATGGCAATGGGGAGGCATTGCTTGCGCGGCTTTTACCACACCAACGACGCGCTATTGCCACGGCATTACTCTACTTTCCAGAGGCGAATGCCATTAGTTCAGCAGGAGGCTCCTCTTCCTCCTCTCCTTTTCCTCCTTCGGCTCGTGTCTTCATTGTCACGGGCAGAACTAGGCTACTACCGCGCCGCTACTATTGGACCACTGTTCACCATCCCCTCGAGTTTCTGTGAATTCTTCCTTAAGATTTCTTCGCCGTCTTTTTTGTTTTTCTTTTCCTTAGCCAGCGGCAAGACCGAGTTTATTGTCGAATCCACGGAAGAATAAGGCTCGTGGTTTTTTTTTTCTTAACTCCAACGGGTAGTTTCATTGCGATTACTCCGAACACTTCTGTAATTTTGTCCTGCTAGAACTGCATTGTCCGGCCCATGCGTTGACCTACTCCACTGGGGAGCCGGTTCATCACGACGAAATGTACAGTAAAAGTAAATGTGAAAGTAAATCTTCCACATTACTTCATTTCGACTTCGATCAAATGCTTCTCCTACGAATATCTATTTGTTCAATTTTTATTTGCACAGTTCCCCGTGTCAAGGAATTATATGAAAAATTGAGAAAGGGACACGAATCAAAGGTTCACATTAAAACATATGGAAATTTGTCTTTCTCTCGTTTCTTCTTTAATAAATTGCACCACTATCAACGAAGCAAACGGTCCATATCGTCGAGCGCAACGACTACCGACCACGCGCGAAGACACACGTGCCACCGATGGATCCTCTTGCGCGCCTCGACTTAATTGAGACGCATTAATTACCAGCCACTCGCTGTACAATGCAGCTGTAAAATCAAGCGTCGAAACCGAACACCCTCGCGCGTCGTTTCAAGGATCCCTAAAAATAGAGACGAAGTACGTTCCGCGGCAGAAGTGTCGCACTGTACAAATTAACGCCCCGAGCAACGTTATCGCGATGATAAGGGTCCGCGTGGTGGTGGACGCGAAACAATGCCACGTTTATCGACCATAACGATCTGTTATTCGCCGCGCAAGACTCCTGGCGTTATTAATGAGCCGCGCATATTACAGATTAATAGGCCACGTTAATTATCCGTGTAACAACTCGTTTCCTCTTCATCAGACAAAGAATACAATTTCAACCGATTGGCCTGATCTTCCGTTTGGCAAGTGCGCGGCGTCGCACGGACGTGTGACGCGCGAACTTATTCTAACGAAACCAGCGTGGCGGGGTATTTTATGAGGAAAATTCGCGGTCTACGATCGCATCGGGTGAGACGGTCTCTTATTTAAAAGGGAAAATTCTCAACGCGTAATTGCAAAAGAATGCTCAAGACCTCGATTAACAATGGAATAAATTCTCCAGGATTCGCCCTGCATCGCATGCGTAGCAGGTGTGCAACCGCGGAGCGTAGCGTTAGCGATACAGAGCGTAGGAGGCGAGCTTTCACAGCCTTGAGAGCTTTAAGCTTGCTTGGGGACGATCATTTTTAATCACACGGAGACGGAGGACCAGATACCAGGGGAGGAAAGAACGAGAAGTACAGTGGCGCGTGTGTACCTGTGTGCAGGCGTTTTGTGCTCTCCGCTTTGTCGCAAGGGTGGCATTGTTCTCGCGATTCTATAGGATCGCAGTGTCCGGGCCCTCCGCCAATTGTTTTCTTCGCGAATCTTGCACAATCTCGCTCTCTCTCTCTCTCGCTCTTCTTCCCCACTCCCTCTCTACCCTAGACACGGTCGTGTCCACTTTACTTAGAATTACGTCGCCCAGGCTTTGGAGAACGTACTGTTCCAAAATCCTTCGGTTCTTCTCAAAGAGAGATCTCTTCAAGATCGCGTCGTTCGTCGTTAAGCAGCAAATTTACTTCGAAGCGGGTCTTCACGTAAATGGAGCTAATTTACATCCCGAGGATCCACCTTGTACACGTGAAAAGCCTCTCAATTTCTCCTGACTCTCCTTTCATCCCCCCGCCGCGCAAGCATACGTACACGACGCTCTCCCCCCCCAAAAAAATCCATCCTCTAATTACCAACTAAAGCGCGTTCAGTTCGCATAGAAGACGCGACGGCGGGAAGGCCGCGAATAGTGTCCCGCGTCGTAAGGAACGTAGGTTTCCCCCGTTCAACCGGATAAGCCACAAAACGCCGAAGCAATTTGAGCGCGTCAGAGGATCTCCGTTCGTGAGGGAGGGCGAGAGATCGGTTTCGCCGAAGGGAATATAAAACGTGGAGAGAACGCGCTCGCGTTCCACGGCCTGCGAAAGGGTTAAATAGGGTTGTGTCCTTTTGGTCGGCGGGGGGGGGGGGGAGAGGATGAATATATTCTACTCTTACCCGGCCTGTCCTCCCCGCCGACTACTCTATATACTCGCTTCAATGTCGACGAGTGCGCGAAACCGACAAGTCGTTTCTTTAACGCACGCGAAAGTACTGGAAGGACGAAGAGGGGCAAAGGTAAAGGGAGAGAACCGGCAGAAATACTTCATTACGATGAAAGCTTTGCGCTCCTACCTTCTCAAGTCTCCTCTTCCCCCGCCGCCCCCGCCCCCCCCCCGCCTATCCGCCATTACATCATCCCTTTCTATCATCGGTAACCGTGTATTTCGTCGTCACCGTTTTCGCGCGTGGCAGGAGAACCTACTACACGTCCGGAGCCGCCTATTCTCCTTTTTTGTCGAGACTTTCCAACCCCCGGAGCCTACCCCTTGCGCGACTCCGGCCCTATCTTCGTCCCGTCGTTGCTGCACGCGAAAATGCGTTTCTCGCATTGTTAGAGTAGTACGTGACGCATTCTCGTGGCGTCTTTTTTCTTTCTGTCTTTTTTCTTCTTTTTTGTACGGAGCAACAATGCGACCGGGTATTTTAGAAGAGAGGAAGAGGAAGCGAGGGAAAACATGAAGGGGGATGGGGGAGAAATTACGACGATCGATGCTGAGAGGAGAGGATCGTCCTAGGGGTGATCGCCTCTGAGTAATCGACCGCTCTGGATGGGACAGTGTCGCGAGTAGCGGATTAAGGGGAGACAAGGGAAGGAGGATTTTTAATTACCACCGGACGGAATTTCGTTCGAACGCTTATTCCAATCGATCTGTACTTCCAAGGAATCTCTCACCCCCACCGACTCGCGCCTAATCGATTCTCATTCAATCAACACACGTTCCACTCCAACTGGTCTCGCAGGGACTACGACCGAAGGAGCAACCCCCTCCGCGGGGCGTAGCTATCCGTAAAAGCGTCCGTCGAACGGGGAAGGGACATCGGTCCAGGCAGACAGAGGGATGTTCGAAAAGTTCTCCGAGCAGGAGGACGGGGTCGGCCAAACAGCCAGATTAGCCTGTCCCCACGGACCGTTTACTCGACACGCGTGTACTCGATCGCGCTTCCGCCGCGCGGTTTTCGCGCGGCGAATGATGGTGAAACGTGCGCGGGCGAACGGCTCGAAGATAAACGTGCACGTCTCCCGTGCTAATCGACGTTGTAAAACTGACGCGGCCTGTCGATGACGTTTCACGGGGACCGTTTGCGCATCGCGAAGAGCGCGAAACACCGAGCGGCGTGCGGCAGTCGTACGAGACAGCTTGTTTGCTACGTTAATTATGAACGTCGGAGTTTCGCATGTCCTTTCGCGGAGACACGCGTCGCGCGCCGGAGCCGGCGGGACGGCGATTAAATACGCGCGAAGGAAATGCACTTTGCGCGGAGCGAAGAGAATTGTATTCGAAACGGGCAAAGCGGGACGACGTGTTCTCGTACGCGAACATTCGTGGCAAAGAGAATGCCGACTTTTGTAGATTCGAAAATTCCATTGTATCCAGCTGTATCGGAGACAGGTCGCGTACACGTTTGCTTGGCGAAATACCATCGCGACCTGTAGCCGGTTAACCGTTCAGCTGGCCAGAGGGAACGGGCGGCGGTGGAACCGCGCGCGCGTGTGCATTCAACTAGTTAGTTGGACAGCTAAAAAGTTTGCACGCCGTCGCAAACCGCAGCCAACTAAACGGTCCGGTCAACTGCGACTCCGGCTCTCGGCGTCCGTACGCGCTTTACGTTACCGAGCAAATAATCGACCAGCGTGCGTTTTACGATCGTGCCGTCCGATCCTCCGCATTCGGATTCAGCGGGAAAACAGAACTATTGCCGTTTTCGTGAAGAAGTTGTGTACCTTCGGCGACAGAATAATATTATTAACAGGTAGCAAAATCTGCACGCGATTGAAATCCCCGTTCGCCCGACAATTCATCCGGACGCAGTCGCTCGATATTGCCCGGCTCGTAGCAGCGGCGGGAACGCGGCCCGCGAGTTAACATTTCCCCCGGAAACCGCGAGGAGAGAAAAGCCGGATCGACATTCCACGCGAGATTCCAGCGAACGAGTCGAGGGTGCTCTTCCGCGAAGTACATTGGTTCCTCGAATCTTTTGTCGCATTTTCCTCGTCGATGTGGCAGCGGAGAAGAAGAGCGGCCGGGTGGGCGGGAAAGGGGTCGCATTAAACGGAAAAGGAAGAAGCGGCACGAGGAACGAGACCGAGATAGATGGAGGGTCGTGGATACAGAGGAACACGACGGGTGCGGGGAGGGTGGTTTTGCAGGATGAAATTTGCAAATGCTCCGACAAGCCTCGAGGAAGCACGGGGGGCGGGAGGATAGAGGGTGGGTTGTATATCGGACAGAAATGCGCGCGATGCCAGGGATATGGCGGTAAAAGAGCGACGAAAAAGTGTCGCCTCGACAAAGGGTGCAAGCTGGAGAAGAGAAAGGAAGGGGGTGGTTATTGAGGGACGGTAGGAGAAAGGGTGAAGAGGACGCGAAGCAGAGGGAGAGAGTCGTCCAGGCGGGGGTGGAATCTCGCGACGGAGGGAGGTGGTTCGAGCGTGCGCGCATCATTTTTGCCAAGGAGCCGGGCACTTCCCTTATTCGTCCTCGTCGTCCGGGGGGGGGGGGGGAGAGAACTCGGCAGAAACGGGGGTAGAAGAATCGAGGCGAGGAAGAAAATGACGGATAAAGAAGCTTCGAGGGGTGGCTGCGGGCACGGCTCTCTTTGTCGATTCCCGGGTATTTAACGGAAATACCAACCGGAATACCTTCGTCCCCGTTCTCCTCATCTCTGTCCGTGCTTCCCTTTTCTCTCTCTCTCTCTCTCTCTCTCTCTCTCTCTCACGAAGTAACCCTCGCGTGGCTGTCTCCTCGTCGTATCTGTACACCGCGAGCAATGAATAATTCGAGCGCGCGTGTCCGTAACTCGTAGGGCCGAACGTGCCAACCGAGTGAGCGATTTTGAAAGGGGTAAGTGTTGGGAGAAATACAATTCCGACGTTGCAATAAAATATCCTGATGCAGCTTCACGGTTTGAAATGCGATTACGTTGCACCGGCGCTCGACTCATTTTTCGTATGATCATTTTCTTCTTTCTTTTTGCGGAAACAGAGAATACAGTTTGAACAAATTGTATTCGCTTCTGTACGAACACTCACCTAGCCTCTTGGAGATCTCCGAATTGTGCATCTTCGGGTTCTCCTGCGCGATCTTCCGTCGTTGCAGCCGGGACCAAACCATGAACGCGTTCATCGGCCTCTTGATATGCTCCACCTGCGCCTTCTTCGCGGTCGGGCCGAGGGGACTGCCGAGGCCGACCCCCATGGGACCAACCCCTCCGCCTACGGGTGGCGACGTGCCCGACATGCCCTGCATACCGCGCAGGGTCTCCGTGAACGAGCCGTCGCACATGTTGCCGCCGGCTCTGTAATTAAACGCAGCCACCAATTAGTGAATCCGACGGCTACGTTGATAAGGGGACACGACCACGTGAAAGTGATCACGGCAAGAGAGGAGTCAACTGACCGGGGCAAGCGTTGACAAGAGTCCGAGCACAGGACGGTACGGAAAGGATGTTATTGTCTCGAAATTCGGCGAGCATCGCTCGAGATATGATCCTCGGAGAACATTCGGAAATTCGACTGATACAAATGGCAAAAGCGTGGCGTTATAGAATTTCTGAAACGAGACGTGTACACGGTAGTATAATTTAAGGCGATGAGTGTATCAGTTTTGTGGGATGCAATTCAGTATTGTGGTGCAATCTTTTTTTGTTTTCTATTATCGGACGAGGATTCGCAAATTGTACGAGTTATCGTCGGGATTAGCAGCGCGCCAGGATCGGCGAACAACCTTCCAAACGAGTCCCTGTGGCAAATTTTCTTTTCAGCGACGTTAAAGTGCCGCGGGTCCCAACACCTCCGGCCGTCAGAACGAGATTAAATTCATTAAGAAAGTGCTGAGTAACCGCCCAAATTGACAGACTCGTTACATCAATCATCCGTTCCCATTCACCGCGCGGCGCAACAAGTTACTTGACTAAACATCAACCTTTCACGATCCGTCAGGAGAGAAGGATTCGGGACAAGTACAATTTTCGTGAATCATCAACGGGATTGCTTCGTACGGCCGCGGCTAGCGAATGAAAGTCACAAGCGGGCCGAGTAAACGGCGAGCAATTAGAGGCTAGCCGACTAAATCGGTACACATTAATGTTCCAACGGCAACCGAAGTGTTCGATACGAATATCGTTCCATCGCGATCTTCCGTCGAGCGGACGGAAACGAAGGGCTGACACCTGTAATTACCTGGGCGACGCTCTCGAGGATCCTTCGCCTACGGATCGCGCGGAGAAGCGAATATCTCACCACCGGTCACGACAAACCCCGTCGGCGAAGCCGTACATCTACAACACACGCATGTGCGCAGAGAGGTTTATACTCCGCGAGGGTGGTTCGTGGCTTTTAATTGTGCGCCAGCGACACGCGGAAGAACCGAGCGAGAGGCACTCGTGCAGCCACTCCTCGCGGGTCCCGGTAATTGCTTATTCGTTTGCTCTTTGATTCATAAGCAAATTAATCTTATCCTTTCCTCGTATCAAAGCCATTAACCAATCTCGCCCGCGTTCCTGCCTCGCCGTCCGCGCCCGCCTTTTTACCCTAAATGTCGCCCCTCGTTTAGGGTGTGTTTCGAAACCCTCCTTTCCCGATCCTGCCCCGGAATCTCCGCCGCCGCCCGCCGTCTACGCTCTCGAACTAACACAATTACGCGAATCTCCTTGAGCATTCATTAAGAAGGAAAAAAACCTGCAGCGGTTGAGGGAGTTAACCCGAGGGGGCAGGCGGGGGGAGTGGTGGTAGTTACGATTTTGTAGGGTTAGAATCACCCTTGGGGCACTATACCCGGGGCCACCCTCGAGTGTCATTCAGGCCGGATTAATAGATACGTTGGTTGGAGAGACGACGACGACGACGTTCGTCGGACGCGATGGGGTGCGACGGGGTTGCAACGGAGCAACAACCAAGCCGCTCTGGAGAGGCCCCAAGGGTGCTCCGGGGGTGGTTCACCGGAGGAGAGAGAGAAGATGCTGGAAGTAATGGCTGTTGACAAGCTTGCGACGGGGGATTAGAGGAAGTGCTAATTGAATGTTAGGCGACGGGCTTCGAATAGCGGGCACGCGACAAATTATTGCCACGCTGACAACGACGCTTCGAGCTCTTCGATTTAATTGAGAACGCTCGCCGATGGCGGGAGGGGGCAGGGATTGATTGAAAATTTTCGTGCGAGCTTCGTTTCACGATTCGGTTGACGACGGATAAGAACAGCAATTTGCGGCAGGTAATTGAAGAGCGAATGGTGAATCTTCGCGCACGTGAACCGGAGGTTTCGAGAAAAGCATGAATGGATTGGAATGTGATTGAAAAGCGCTGGGCCACTGTGTTTTAATGTACACCGTGTTCACCGTCCCTGCTGATAAACACCTGAACAATCAAGCGCAGGAATGTGTTTCGCGATTAGCGGGGCAAGGGCAACGTTTCCTTCGTATCGCAATCACAATATGAAACTATTAAATATTATACTGGAGCAAAACGATTTGAGAATTTCACTTTATACGACTCCTTAAGCAGATCGCCTTGTTTCTTTCTAGATCCTAGCTCCAATATCGCGTGCAATTGCCGAAGATACAATAATCCCCAATTCGCACGATATTTCGAACAACGAAGAAAGGTTCCGGAAGCCCGCACGCGATCATACCAGCGCGTCTCGTCTCGCGACGGTACGAAAAGTGGATGCCGCGAGAAGACTCACCTCATAAAGTGGCCGGCGGCCCGTTGGTGCAGGTCCAGCTCAATTTTGCTGCCGTGATCGGGACACTCGTCTCACCTGGCGCCCCAGTAACGACGTGAGGGAGCGAGCCTCGGCGAAGCGAACCAACAACGAACAATCAGCGAGTCACTGCACTGTCATATCAAGATCATCCACTCTCTCGAGTCTGGATATCACTGTGCTCCACGTTTACCAAACACTTGCTCTCGCGGTTCTCACGCGATCGTACGTCCGTCTCGCGGCACCGGGCACGATCCGACGTGGACCATCGTCCGCGATCGATCGGGTACCGGGGCGTCGATCTGGCCGGCAAATTTACGGAACGTTCGCGACGGAAAGCGGTGGCGGATTAAAGGAAAGAAAGAAAATAAATAAAAACTGTCGCGCTCGAGGACGGGACACGAGGGATGAACGGCGACGCAATCGTGCACGGACGTTCGATCTACCTCCTCCACGGGCGATAGTTTTGGGAGTGTGCACGCACAATCCGTAAGCCGGCCGCCGATCCACGGACTCTCCTCGCGCTCGTCCCCCCCCCCCCCACCGTTCGAATTCAAATTGAAAAAGACCGGTTCAGCCAATGGCTCCTCTCCGGGGGTGGAGCGACAAGGTGAACGTGGTATCGCTCGGCGTCGTGATTGGCCGATGACTGGGGGGGGGGCGCCGTCGATAACGAACCGTCCTGCGTTCATCGCTCCTTACCCCTCCATCGCTTCTTTCAACGGCTCCCTCCGCCGTTGCACGATTTCTACCCTCACCATTCCGTTCGCCACCCTGGAGTTTCCTCCCTTGCCTCATCTTTCTTTCCGCGCGGACGCGACATTTCTTCCCGACACCGCGGCGCGCCCTGCAGCTTCTTTCTGGAAGAGAATCTGTGGCCAGGGAGCGAATGCTTTTTTTTTTTTTTATATTCTCTTAGCGGATATGCAGGTGAAATAGTTTCGCGAAACTCGAAGCGCGGGGGTCGGAGCTTTGCGCGAATTAATCACCGGTTCTCGACGAGCGCAATGAATGAGTTACGGTGGACCGCGTTCATTTAATTTCTCCCGCAACTTTGTGCCTGCGCCCTCCTCCCCGCATAATTTGGTCGATGATTCGAAATGGAACAGTAGGGCGAGCTTCGCAATCGAGCGCGGGTCGGATTCGTCACAATCAAGCGATCTCATCGTTTCCGCGCAGCGGCGAAAGGGTTCCCAAACTGACGGGCGGGAAGTGGCGTCGATTACAAAAGAATTTATAGAGCGTCCGTTTTCTCTATAGACGCTCGATTATTGCATCCACCCTCGCGTCCATCGATCGCCTCTTGCGTTATGCCCAAGTGGTCGGCGAGGGGTGAGAGACACCGGAAGCGTTTCGGCGCGCTCGTCGAGCAACGTTAATCCGATCGTCTCATCGAACTCTGGTCACTTTTCCGTGCGATCGGCGTTCGCCGAACTCTCGACGATCCTGCCGAATGTAATTACGTACTCGGACTCGGAACGGGCTCTCGTAACGAGTCTCCCCGGGGACTTGAACGCGATGAGTCGTGCGATTGAAGTTGCACAATGTTTTGCCAATGCATAGAGCGCAACATATGAAATGTTGCAGCTGTAAAGTATGCGCAAAGGATTGCTTAAGAGAGGGAAGAAATATTGTTCCCTCTTTAAGGCAGCAAAAAAGCTCTACTAATTAATATCTACATCCTTACCCACCCCTTAGGAGTCCCACAAAACCGCTGAAATGTGTCAAACGTCCCGGCCGAACGATCAAGGGAGAATCATTAGGATCAAGTCGCTCGTGATTGCTGCAGTGTTTATCGCGAGGAAGATTTATCTCTTCCCCTCTGCAGCGTAGCACGTGCTGACTCCCTTGCGCACGTCGCCGGGGTCCCGTCGATATTGTTGCACGCGTCGCGGAACATGTAACGTATGAATATCTAATGCACCCTATCCACAATTAAATTCGGACAATATGTTTTGTTTCGGGAGGGGTGCCGCCACCCTCGAAGAGAGCAGAAGGGGTCTCTCTCTCTCTCTCTCTCTCTCTCTCTCCACTGTGAATCCGGGGGTTTATCCCTTCGGGATCCTCCGTCGTTGAATAACGCCCTAAGTGTAAATCTCACGCTGTACACGCCGATACGACGGAGAGGCGATAATAACTTTTCGGGGGGGTAAATCGTGCCCAGACCGCAGCCTCTCCAACTTGCCCGCGCTCCAACGAGATTCAACGCGTCGACGGATGACGGTCAACGATTATCGAGGCGGGATGAGATCGTTTTAACGGTCCAGTGCTCGGCGGAAGATCGTAATTTATCGTTAATGAAATTCCTGGCGGGCAGGGAGGATGGGACTGGAAATGAATTGTAGAAAAATCGACGACTCTCTTTTCTTATTATTCGATGATCAATGAATCTTTCCGACGCGAGTAATTTTGAAAGCTCTGATGCAAGAAGATGGTCCTGAATGGAAACGATAGCGTCCTCGTTTCTTCGATTCATCTTTGGAATCAGCCTGCCCTGTCTAAAAGCTAGAACACATCACTGCACCGATATTTACCCACATTACCAAAAGGCAATTCCAATGGTGAAACAGCTCGATGAAATAGGCGGACACCAAAGACCTGCGGCTTGCTTGGAAAAGACGCACCTGCAGGATCACGATCTGGCCTAACTTTCATAGCTCACGACCGTCGATCGTCGAACGAAAGTTTTCCGCTGGCCGTGCCCGCCCATCGGCAACGATTCATCAAAACAGGAACAAAAGCGACGCAACAATGCGTCGCCCGAGCGAGCATCATCCGCGTTTCGAGCAACAATAAGGCCACCAGTCGAAAGTGCCTCGGAACGCCTCCGAGCCACCAGTCGTTCGGCTCGAGGATCATCGTCGAGAGCGCTGGTTTCCCTTGCGCGAAGTTTCCGTGTCACCTGGCCGAGACGGACCGCGTGGTGCCCGGCTTAGAGAAGGTGGGAACGACCGTGTTATCCGGTCCCATTGTCTCGGGACGGATCGCGCAGTTTTGTGGTGATGAGTCGGATCGTAAAACGCGAGCCTGCCGAAGGACAAAGGCCGGCCACCAGTCCTCGCAGCGGTCCTCCGGCTGATCTCTTTAAACGAGCCTTAAACGAAGGGTGGGAGGAGGGGGCGCGGCTCTGTTTAACGAAAATGAAAGGAAATTTTATTAGCGGACCCGGGGCACCTGTCGTGAGGGCCCGGTTTAAACGGGGGAGAGACCGAACGAGGGGTGCCAACCACCGCCCGCGCGGAATGGTGGCCAGGTCCATCGGGGGGGGGGGGGGGGGGGTTATACCTCGCAGCTGAAAACCGCTCTATAGAGAGCCGAATCAGTTGTCTGTCAAAACGGCCGGTCGTTCCTGCCTTTCACGCGATTGTCTTTCCGTTCTGCGGAAAGGAGCAGGTGTCACGAGACGCACAGGCACAATGGTGACAATGGACGGCCACCGGTAAAACTTGGCTGGTAGAAAAGGCTACGGTGTATTATCGACGCGCAGCGGGCCGTCCTTTTTGCCGTATTTCCGGGCGGTGGCTTGCTTGTTTCCACCATTCACCGGCACCAGATGCGAGCAACTTGCTTGTAACTATTTAATAAAAATGAACGGCCCGCCCCCTCCCCGGGAGGGTTAAGCGCGGGGCGGCGAGGTCGCCAGCGCTGGAAGGAGTTCGTGGAAATTTATAGGGCAAGAATTTTCAAGGAGCTCCGGAGGATGGTTTGCCTCTAGCTTGCGGTCGAGGATGCTGGGCGTTTAGCGATTCGCAGGGTTGAAACCTGAGGAAATTGCGGCGATGGGATTATGGGATTGCCGCGAATAGCTCGCGGCGGAGGGATGAAATATATTCTTTCGTTTCAACCCCGTCCGTTTGAATAGAATGGATTTAAAAAAAATTTAAAGCACGTCAGACATTTACTAAGAGCAATCACCAAACGGCTCCTAAGGGATATCCATCGTTAACGATTACAATCTTTCTTTACCTTTTAATTGGCGATGCCAAGAAACATTGGTGGTTCCCTGCAAACATTCATCTCGCCCCTGGCGAATACTACCAATCGCTATCCAACCGAATTCAATGCAGCTATCTAGCACCAAAGGACCGGAGCAGGCCCATCACATTGTTCCCCCAAAATCACCTGCTCGCCCCGGCGGTCGGTTCACGGGGCGTTTGTTCCCAACGCCGGGACAATGATCGGGTCTCTCGTGGCCTGTAGGCGTCCCGTGCCCGTGGGCCGCAAATAATTAATAACAGTCGAGCGACAAATCCCGGGAAGCGGCAGCAGCGTGTACGCATCAAGCTGGAACAAAGGCGAACCAGAAGGGCTAATGGCCGGCTAATGCGCGAGCTAAGCCCTTTAAAAGCGTCCAGGAGAGAGAGAGGAGCGTGCTGAATCCGTTGGGCTCGTTCTGCCACCTTACTTGCGTGCGAATTTGCACCTACAAAAGGGCCGGAAAGCTCATCAACGGGGTCCCGACGGATATCCGAGTGTTTTTCTCGGTCATTCTGCGCGACATGGGGGCACCGCTAAGCGGCCGCCGATCGACCGGAAGGGAATAGGCTGCCGGTATTCTTTCGCGGCCTCTCGATTAATTCCAGATAATGGGGGATGATTTTCCGCCGAACTGGTTCGTTGTTGCATGTCGAGGGCTGAACCGAATGGGACGATGACACGGATACGTCTCTCGTGGCCTTAAGGAGCGTTATTTGTTCGCCGAAACTAACGAATGCCGAGAGTTGAATCGGTAAGAAAGGCTTAGCTGGTGGGTTCGGGGAAAAGAATATTCAAGGGGTTACGGAGAGCGCTCCTACCGCTCTCAGCGGAAGAGATCGTTGTTTAACGAGACCGCGAGTATTCGGTGTGTATACTCTTTGCTTAGGTTTATTGTACGGTCACTTTGTTGTTCGCTGCAACGGAAATAAGGGTATCCGACGGATTACGCGTTCAAGATGTCCTGTTGCAAGCGCGATTACTCCTACAGATTAGTATTAAATGCTATATTCCATATTTGATCACCGTTTCTCAACGAGCACGGCTAAAGACGTCGTGTCTCGACGGCCAGGCTGAAAGCTGAATACGCGTAGGAGGAAGGAGACCATCGGTGGACGGAATGACGGTGGGGGGCAAGTTCACCTATTTTCGCGGTACGCGCGCGGTGAAAAGGACCGTGCTTGCATCCGCGAGAAGAACGCAATGGGCTCGGAGAATAAACCAGACGAATGGCGACACGACGACAACACCAGCGCGTCAACAATGTGGGAGAGAAAAAAAAAATGTCTTCGACTCACCCCCTCAGCTGGAACGGCATCCAGCAGCCTCTCTCTTCTCTTCCTCCTCGTCGCCGCACTCTTTCTCGTGATACGTGGAATTGATGGATGAGAATACGACGACGCGAATACAGAATACACAGCCGGTTGGTATTCCCGGCGCGGATTGCACGACGGCTCTCAAGCTTTTAGTCCAGGCAAATAAATCGCGGGTTTGCGAGGAGCCGACACGTTCGTGGATAAATTCCCGCCTCTCTTCTCTTCGATTCTTGCGTCCTCTCCTTACACTTATTCGTTCCGCGGCGGGTTTCCTGTCGCCGTCCCCTTTCATTCCGAACCCCTCGCCGTTCCGCGCCGGTCTGTGACACCTCACGGCGCTGACGTGCGCCGCCTGCTCGAGAAGAATTTTACATTTGTGCGGGAGCACGTGGTCCCCACCCGGAGGGTGGTCCGGCGAATTTTATCCCGGGGAAGCTTTGCGTGCGCTGGAGAGTGGTGAACACTTGGTCGTTCGGCTCTTCCTGAGAGTAGACATCGGACTTTCTTGATATATTAGGTACAGAGGGAGAGAGAATGCGAGAGACAAATTAATGCGCTTTCCGGCGACAGGTGAGTCCAATTCGATCGAACATTCTTCCAATCGATTCCCTGTTTCGTTCGCTCCGCAATGCGTACCTTCGAAACATGTTTCGCGCACAAATTACTCGGTCATGAGGTTCGTCGGGACAGCCTGCCCGAACAGTTCGCCATCGATCGAGCTGACTGTGAGCATCCAGACACGATACTCGGGAAAGCAGGGCAACGATCGCGGCGTGCGCTTGCAGCCTGGCAAATAACCCACGAAGACCAGCTTCCGGGAACGATGTCCCGCGCATCGTTCGACCACGAACGGGGGAAGAATTGTAGCGTCCTTTAGCGGGACGTAGGTGCATCCTCGGCAGAGAGGACAGGCGCGAAGGGAGAAAGAAATCCCGGATAATTCGGCCCCGTTGGACGGCTTCCCTTCGTCGGTCACTCGGCTACCTAATACGTACACACGTGAAGCGTCGGCCGCGCGTGTGCCCGTCCTCTCGCGTCACAGAGGTTCCCGACGATCCGGATATCCTCGGGCGAAATTAAGCTCGCATCCCCCGGGATCCTCTTACGCCGCTATCCAATCCTCGCGGGTGCGGGGGTCGGTCGCCTTTCCGCCAACGGTTTCTCGCGCTCGCTGCGGATTTCGTCCAGCCGCCAGACTCGAAGGGAACGCGTTACCCCAATCTTCGTGGTACTGCTCGTTTCACGACTTTCCGCTCTATTGCACGTCAGTTTTTTTTTATCTCGACTCTGAAAAAATCACCGCATCGGCTGAACCGTATCGTACCGAAGTTAAATGCGAGAGGAGCAGGGCGTACCCGAGCATCTCCGGGCACAATAGCGATTCCGAAAATATCCGGGTCGAAAAGCGCTGCCCTGTACCTCCTCCTGCGTCCCTCCTCCCTTTCTCCCCGAACGAAACGAGCGAAACGGAAAACGCGAAGGTAGCGAACGACGGCGCGGACCGTGCCGCATCCTCGCTCGTTTCGCCGGGCCTGTCCTACTAGTCGAATGCAACGGCGAACCTGGAAAATCGTGGTACGCGAAACGCAGGCTGAAACGGCGACAACGGAACGTCCCTCGGCGGCGCTTTCACCGCGCTTACGGTCCACGTACATCAATTTTTTTTTTTCCCCCCCGCATCGGTGAAAATCCGATTCACGGCGCGCTTCTGTATTTCCGTCCACCCACACGTACGTGTCTGTACTCGACTGTTTGCGACCATGTGCCTGTACATCCGTGTGGCACGACGCATCTCGGGACATCTCATTACGCCCGAAGAAAGGAAGTCGAAGCCACCGAGAGAGAGAGAGAGAGATCCGCATCGCGGCGCTCAGGGCTTCGAAGGATCTTCCACTGTCATTTAGTCCCGGCCACAATGGACCGGCCGTCTGCCATCCGATTGTTTGGCTACATTTTTTTCCCACAAAACAGGGAGGATGGACAGCGGGAGATGATGCACGGGCGAAAAAAACGGCCGCGGGGGGAGAGTCAAGCCGAGTCAGTCCGTTCGCCAATTGACTGACATTATCTCGGGCCATCTTCCAGATTAGGAACGATCGCTTAGGAAAAGACCCCGGGCCTGGCTGGGGAGGGACAGCACGGTGTGTTGCTCCATTATTCCTCGGAAATGGGATCCATTGCTTCTTCTAGTAATTCGGAGCTGAAGGAAGGCGATCGGGATGGAGTTTCGCTGAAGTGTTCGGAAGGGAGATTCGATTAGGAAGGGGGGGGGGGGGGAGAGTGATGCTTGTAGCAGCTGTGGCGAAGCACGGATCGCTCTCTCGCGCGCCTCAGTATTTGTATTGTAACTTGTAAAATAAATGTGTCATTGTATGAACTTTCTTCAATTCTCATTTTACCTCTGTTCTCAACACTTTCACCGACCAATGACTCGTATCTGTCCGCAGCCCTGGCCGCTCTATCAGCACCAGCCACGCTTAATTTACCCCCTTAGAGTAACCCTCGAAACGGCGTATCGCGAATCAACCACGATCAGATCCGCGGAAGTAAAGGGATTACCTTCGGAAAACGTTAACCCCGGTGGACGGCTACCGATTAAAACAGGCTTCGATGGAGAGAAGGAGACACACACACATAGATAGAGGGAGAGAGAGAGAGAGACGTGCTTGTAAAGTTTACGCGGAGAACGGTGGGCGTCGAACGGATCCGTAACAATGGGCCGGCGATCGGATTATCCGGCGCGTACACACGTTTCGCGCGTACGTACGCGTAACTTTAAATCGTCGAAGCGGGAGGCATAAGCAGACCGGAGGAGCACGATAGAGCTCGACTCGCCACAAAGGGTAGGTTATTCTCTCGTACAGAGATCTCTTATCTGCTTCGATCCTCGCGGAAAAGCGTGCAACGACCCGGTAAAGTCTTCCCTTTTGCGGCGGCCCTTTGTGGGCTCCTCGCTCACGGCCTCGTCCCCTGGATCTCTTCCTCCTTTCCCCTCTCCACACCCAAATCGTAATCTTATTTACCGGGACGATTCGCTCGTGGGATTGCTAATTTTATTTCCCGCGCGGAGGGGGAGATCGAACTCTGACGGTCGGTCGAAGTAGAAATCTGATCGAACGAGACTTCGGAATACTTTGCTTACGATCAATATCAATTGACAAAAATTCTGAAACCTGGCCGGGACACCTTCAACATGATTCAAGGTAGCCAGCAAAAACTTTACTTCAACGATTCACGAGGCGTTACCGAAAAGCGGCCACTCGAAATTCCAGCCGGGGATCATCGAGAGCGCTCGCACCGTTTGTTAATGGATATGGAGACCGAGATTCTCCCACGACACCTCCAGGAATACCTGTTCCATCGAGGCGCGTCCGTGCGGCTGAACGGCCGCACGGTTCCCGCCAAAAACAGCTGGACGAGGGGGGGACGGAGCGTTCCGAAGGCGCCCAGCGGTCTGGTTCGGACGACAGGACCCCCCGACGGCATCCGGAATGCGCGTGGGTTTGGATTCTCGGGCCCATTAGCCCGTTCTCGATCCACGGACTTGTGTCTCCGTCCCGACCAGCCACCCTCAATGAAACTAGGACGCCTTTCCACGATCCCTCTCCGCTCCGGTCCGGCGCAAACACGCGCGGATAACGTGCGGCTTCGGGGGTCGCTCGACAGGGATGAACGGGAGAGGCTGGAAAGTTGGCGCGCAGGTAGATCGAAGAAGTTCCGCACAATGCAGAGGCGTTTTCGTGTCGCGTCGAGAGGGCAGGTGTTGGTCGACGCCCTCGCACAACACGTGGAAATGACGCCTGGACACGTTTCAACGATTAATCCTTGATTTCTCGCCGTGCGTTCGTTGGGGACCATCAAGGGGGGAGGGTTTCGGGGTGTCCGGGCTTGTCGTAGGTTCGCTTTAGATTTTTCTTCAAAGGATTTTATGGCTTCCTGTTCGTTTAACATCGGATTTATTGTAGCTGCTAATTCTAGTTATGACGAGGGGTGCGCTTTGGTGGATGTCCTCGATTTATTAACACGTTCGTCACCGCGTGTCTCGTAGATACCTGATGTAATATGCTGTATAGATGAATAAAATGAAATGTAATGACAATTCAGAGTCACCAGCAGCTTCGTGTGCGTTCAATGAAAACACGCGCACTGGGATAATTATAAAGAAACGCGTTAGACAGAATCACGTTCCGAATTATTCTTGTACACCTGACCATGAAGAAGAGATGAAACTCCCGTTCACGCAATTAAAATCCAGTCTGCCAGATGAAAAGAGGGGGTTGACGAAGGAGCGAGGATGTTCTCCGTTCGATGGAACGGAGCGAGGGCGATAAAAACGAAACACGAAAGGTGGAAGCTCCGTGGAGTCGCCTCGGCCGCGCACGAATGGGGCACGGAAACGGAGATTTAGTTTCGTCTAACGGGGCAACAATAAATTCGTCGTGCTGTTAATAAATCCCATTGCCGGCGAGAGGAGAGATCCCGGGGCACAAAGGCGCGGACGAGCGAGGATGCGGAGGGCGGCCCCTTTGCAGCATTCATTGTAGGAAGCGAGCTTAAGTATTGTTACCTGCTGCTACTGGCATTGTCACCCCCTGCCTCTCCCCTTCTCGTAGCGTATCTTCCTGCCCCCCCATGTTTCCCTCTTTTTCTTCCCGCATTTCGAAATCCCCCGTTCCCCGAATCGTACTGCGAAATTTGTACCGCGGAACGATCCATACACGGCGTTCGGCTGTTGCGTGGGAACGCTCGGGATGCTGATATCCCGTTGAAGATCACCGGAACACTTGACTCTCGGTGAGCAATCGACATCCAGAGTTCCGGGCGAGGTCGGGAGAAAGAGCAGCCGACCATCGGGAAGAGACACGAAGGAAGGTGGAATGTCACCGGAATGAATCGAACATCCGCGTAACCGTTCCGGCCCGTGCACGCGGAGAGGACACGTGTCGAATTACCGTCGGGGGAGAACGTTAACGGCCGATTAGAAATTATTCATACCGTCGGCAGGATGATCTTCACCCGTGTGCCGGCGTCGGTCGTAAGCGTGCGCGTTACCTGCTCGACCATCGAGCCCTCCCTACTTCTTTTCTGTTTCTTTACTCGACTTTTACCCTTCTGGCGAGGGCAAGTGGCGTGTACGCGGGGCGAGGATGCCTCGCGCGGAAGGTTTCATCGGCGAGACGGGAACGGAGAGATGGGAGCCTGCCGTGTAAAAAGATAGACGAGGCTGGATCGATGCGCTCGCATCGGAGGAACGCGGGCACCGGATGGAAACCAGCCGATTCGATTCGATCTTCGCCGTCCCGCCGGGCCACAGTCACCGGCCCTATTCCCCGGTTGAATGGCAATCGAATCGGGGATTCGAGATTTGCGCCGCGGTTTTGCATGACAGTGGACCGGAGGGGGCCCCGTGTAAGCGACATCGAAATGGCACACGCTGCGCCGATCGCCAGAATAGACGATGTCAAATCGCTCGAACCGCGCCAATTTCCCGCTGATTTTACACTCGCAGCCCCGCCGCATTGTTCGGCGAACGCCGGTGCCATTCGCGCGCCGTCGCTTGCCAGGTTGCCGATCAGCTTCCATTTCGTTATGGACATATGGTTAATCGCTTCGAAAGGTGCATTCGGGGATCATTTCTCCGCTACCGTTCGTACGCGTAACAACCTTATCACATGTTCCGCATACATTCCCTTCGCGATTCCGGTTTCATTAGAGAATGAAATCCTCCGCCTTCCGCGACCCCGCCCGAATCGTGCATTACCCTCCTATCGCTTTCGAATTAATGAAAAAACGTTCCAATAGAACATTCACGCCCTGCTACGATTTTCGCCCCGTGTCAATTACACGTTCAGCCCTTCGATAGAATCGAGCGTTTCCCAATCGGGTCTCGCGCGCGCCGCAGGGATAATTTAATATTCCCGCCGCGACATCTGTCCACCGTAGACGTGTACATGTCGCTAATACAAAATTCATAACCGGCGATCATTGCCAGGAGGAGAATCGCGGCGCGGATACGGTTCGTTGGAACGACTCAATCGATCTCTCTCGGCGGAGCGGCGAAGAAACACGCCCACCGATAAATAATCGTTTATTACATTCGGCAAGCTCGACTACCCGAGAGGATCGGCCGGTTTCCGAGGCTGCTTTTCGGCGGGCCACGCCTCGATCCGACAGACTTACAAAACCCAAAAGCGCATCGCGTGGTGGTGGTGGTGGTGGTGGTGCGGGCCGATTGATTTCGGATTCGTTCGCCGGCTAATAAATCGCTCGCCGGGATCAACGCCCATCATCGAACATTGCCACCGTGTGCGTGCGTGCGTGCGCGCAACCGGAACCCGAGTTCGCATGGTAATTTCTCTTTCTCCTTTTGCGAACGGCGCGGGGCAATAATAAGTCGGGCAACACGGCGAGCGACTTTGAATCTCAATGAAAAGTAATTTTCCTTGCGACCGAATGCCGGAGAATGGTGTTCCACCTCTTTCCGTTGCCCCGCGGCCGTTTCGCGGTGAAACGTAACGTGAAGTTCGGTTGAGTAGCGGCTGGATTCAGGAATATGATACAATATGCGCGCATATGTAGATTCGATGCTTCGAACGGTGATCCTGGTTAAAGGTAAATATGCATGTTTCAAGTGTGAACGTCCCGTCGAAAGGGTGGCCTCCTAAAGGGGTAACAGTTTCGCATATGGGATATTGGAGATATTACTATCCTTCCATTAAGATTCTACGGATTATACGATGTACGTCCCGAATTCGACAAGTTATCGAAGGCGTACAGTTTTCTCTCGCGGGGGTGTGCTCGGGTATAGTAAATCTACGATTTAACAACGTTCAAGCCCTCGCAAACTATATTATACCGTCCCAATTCTTCGCAATAAAATGGTAACTATCTTACGCAGCCTCGTTCATTCAATCCCCGCGTCGCTCCGTAATCCGCGCGCGCCCCTCACACGAATGCTCTGAAGCATTCATAAATTCCCGGCTAAGAGACAAACCCTCGGAGGATCCCAATGAAATCTCTGCCCCCGTAGGCAGAGAGTATTCCGTTAAGAAGGCAATCTCCCCGTGGCCTTTCGACAAAAAGGATATTAAGGAGCACCGGAGCTCAGAGGAGAGATAGAGAGAGAGAGAGAGCAACAGCTCGAAACGCGAAATTATTACCGCAGCGTCCCGTTCCCATTCTAACGCTCCCATTCACCGGTTTTCAGTCCGTGCCTCCATGAATGGAGGGAACCAGCACGATTTCGTCACCGATGACCCTTCTTTCGCGCATCCACGACCATTTCGAGCTTCTCCCTCTTTCTCGCTGTCTTCGGGGAAGTAGGAAAATCAGGATTTTCTTTTTCGTTCTTTCTCCTTGCGGTCGTTTAACATCGGTCGCAGTCCTTTCTTCCGGCATTGTCCGACCTGTTCGTAACAAGACGCAGCGACAAGCCCGACGACGACGCGCTCCTTTCGTGGACAATGAGCTTTCGTTTTCAGGAATTCGTCCCGGCGGCCACGACTCCGCGCGACGGCACAATGCGCTCAATGGCCCCGGTCCGGAGAAACAGCTTTTTGTCACGCGTACGCTCGGTTATCGAGGCGAAACAGGGACGATGAGAGCCACGGCCGGCCGGCTGATGGACGTTGGTCGTTTACGGGCGGTTTCGAGAGTCAACGGGAAGTCGAGTGCTTGGTACGCCTTCGGAATGGAATAGCCTTCGGCTGTGGGAAGATTGCACCGGTGGGGAAAAAGGTTCACTGTAGGCAGGTGACACGAAGCTTCGCCAAGCTTTCGGCGAAAATAGAGCTTGGAGCGATTTCGTTGGCTCCGGAAATGATATTCGATGGTTGCGATAGGCGGTTGTCGGTTTCGTCAGAAACGCGTTGCTTTAGAGGAACAATATTGATAACGCCAGAAATGTATTCCACGTTGCTCGTGAAAGACGTGCGCGAAAAGCGCAGGTGCAGGGCGCGATCATCGTCGCTGACCCTTTTTCTATCACCAAGAGGGAAAACCTATCAATGGGTTTACGTCGCTAATGGTCCGTGACACGCTCCACGCGAGCGTCAATGAGAAAATTGAAAAAGGGAGATCGTGGATGAATGGCGGGCAGCTTATTAAAGGACACGTCCCCCACGGGATAAACCAGCTTTTCGTCTCCTCGAAGGATGACCCAGCACGGTTACTTGCGCTTCCTTCTGGCATAACCACGAGCCACGGCTACGCGACATGCAAATTTCTCACCCGAATCTTCACGAAATCTTTGGGTCAATAGGCCTGAACACGATTCCCGTCGAAATTCTGCAAAGGAACGTGGGCTGCTTTGAATTTCAATGGGGCCCGTGTGTGTTTTTGGAACTTCTTCGTTGAACCCAGGAAATGTGGCTATTATTGTAAACCGATATGTGTAAAGGGTATACTGAACAATAATATTGGCAGAGAGCAAAGGGATGGATATTATTCTGCTCGGCCCTCTGAAAATATCCCTGTGCGTTGCTCGCACTTATTCGAATCGAATTCCGCGCTACGATTATCCAATACATAATCGTCCAGCTCTGCGATGAAACGATATAGTCGTTTCTCTGTACGGAGGAGCAGAGAACGACTCGTTGCACTTTTTATTATTCACCTGTGGCGCGTTGCCGAACGCCAATTTCCAAAATGCGATTGCCCGCAGGCTGTTGCGACGCGCGTCGAACGTCGGCACGACGTTGCTTTCGTCCAGTGGCCATTAAATTTCCGTGAAAAGCTCGACACAAACCGGAGCCCCGTCGAACCAGCAAACAAACGTTTCAATTAGGCGTGTCGCATCGCGCGCACTTTTTCCCGCCGGATTCGCCGCGGCAGGTTTCACGCGCAATTGCGTTGCCGGTTCGACCGAGGTTTACAGTAAATCCCCGGGATTAAAAACGAGCAGAGACTCACCGTCGATTATACGGGAGCCAACGATGCCCATCGTCCTCGTCTCGCGTTCATCGGGAATCACGCTCGACACTACAATTTATCCACTCCGTCGTTCCTATCGCTTTCGATATCTCCACCCCCCCAACCGGGCCCGAGACTCTGCCCGATCGTTCATCTCCGCAAATCTTTCCCGTAGCCGTTCCTTCCAGCGATCGACGCCGAACAGCACGGCCGACGAAGGAAAGACAAAGTGTGCGCGCGATTTAAGTATCGGCGCAAACAGCATTTTAATTTAGCTCCGACCGTCGACGTCCGTCGTTGTGACTCTGCTGATATGTAAATAGACGGCGAACCGTCCCCGGATAATTATCCGTTTTTCCAGCTACGATCCTGTTTGTCGACCACTCCACCCCTCCCAACGCCAAGGAACACTTTTATCCGTGGATCAGGAGCGGTTCGTCCGACGGGGATCGCGGGCGCGGGAGGGAAAACCTCCGGTGGCATTGATTAAGATATTCGCGGCGCGACGACGTTGAAACCACCCCCGATATGCCGGTTTATCTTCCCTTCGCGGCATCCGCCGCGATTGTCCGACGCGCTCCTCGTAGCCACCGTCGAATTTGCATTTCGAATTGATCGAACGTCGTTCGAGGAAGGAGAGAGGAAGGACCGCCGGAGGAAGACTGGTGAGCGGATTCTTCGTCTTTCGCTGATGACGCGACGGTGATCCTTCATCCTCCTGCCACTTCTTCTTTCGAGGGTCGCCGCGACGCGAATCGTCTAAATTCGACGTTTAATTTACCCTCGAGGAGAAGCTGTGGCCCCTCGAGCGCCGACACCGATTACCGACTTGCCTCGAAATTGCTGCTTCCTCAAGGAGCGTTTCGATTCGATCGTCGTTTTCTCCGTTCGCGAACAATCGGGTGGGGAGGAGGGAAGCTGGGAATTATTGGGGGGCGGCAGTTCGATTTCATTTGACAGTCTATCGCGGTCTTCACGGTGTAATCGTATTAAGGAAAGTCGAGAGAAGAACTCGAGCGTTGTTGTTCCCTGTAGCGACCGAATATAATAGATATCGTTGTGGAATTATAAGTCGCGTTTATCCGGACCAATTTCGACGAGATGACATCTTTAAAGTAACGCTGGAGTACGGAACACCATGGTGACACGTGTTCCTGACACTTGTATACTCGTGCCCCCCCCCCCCCCCCCCCCTGCTTCGTCTGTTCGTGTACGGGCGTTTCGGTGAGAGACGTACGAGGGTCGGCCGAGACTTTCGCCACCCTTATTTCTTCGCGCTTTTTCCTCCGTTTTGCCCCGGGACGCGACGTCCCTGACAGACTGCGAGTTCCGCCCGAAAAATCAGCCTCGAATTCTAACGCAAAGCGTGATGCCAGCAATTCGCTGCCCTCGGTTCGGCTAATCGAATGCGCGAGCGCGTTCCAATTTGAGATTCCGCGATCGTTCTCACGGGAAGCTTCCTCGTAACACGACACCGAGCCCCCTCCCTTCCCCTGATAACCGATTTCCATCGGAGCCGTTCGCTGAGAAACAGTTCTCCAACCAGAAGATATCGACAACATCTGTCCGCTCGGCTACGATCTCCGATCGATTATTCAGAAATAATATTTTTCAATAATCAGCAGATCCGCTCAGGTGCGGCGGTTGAGCGAGGGGCGCCGTTGCGGCATCGAGACGGGATCACGAGACGACAATGAGACGGCAAACGGAGAAATCTCATTGCTGCACGGGGAGAGAACTGTTCCTGCCGCGGCTACTCGGCGACTCGTGATCGTCGACGGTCTCGAAAGGAAAGTAGGGAACCCGAGGGGCGGGGAGGGGAAGGCCGCGGAAGAAGCAACCCTTCCGCGCGGGACCACATTGTGTCCCATAAACGGTCCCATTGTGATCCACGTGTGTTACAAATTCCCATTCGTGCCCTCTGGCTGGGAATAAACCCTTCACCTTAATTAGCATTGTATGGAATTCCTATTGGCGAATCTGTATCTGCCTTCCGCGAGCCCTCTCTGCCTCCTTCGTTGATTGGGGTGTATCGATAGGTCGATGCTATAGGCCCGGTGCGTTCGATGTTACTTCAATACGCGCATACATACGCGCGGAAGAAAAGGACATCGGGGCTGGGAGAGTCGCTCTCCGAGGAAGGAGAACGCGAAGCTTGCCATATCGAGTTTCTGAGCGGCACTGGATGAGATGGAAATCGATACGATTTTCCAATAAATATAATCTTAATGAATATTAATGAGCACAGAGAGAGAGGGAGGGGTGCAAATAACGCAACGATATCGAAGCGAGCAGAAAGATTCCATCGATAATAGAATGTCTAAAAAAAAGAATCACACAAGCTTATCGATTGCGGCGCGGAATGAAGTTTCCCCACGATTTCACTCGTCTCCCTACAGGTTTACGGAGGAATTCAACTTACGTCTTCAACATTCTCATTAATCAAAACCAAGGAAGCCAATCCCATCACGAGAGACCCGTTTATCCCGGAGCCTCGACCGACCAGCCGATTATCTGCCTCGCGGCACAATGCAAACGCGACGAGCGCCGTCGGTGCCCCGATCGTGTCCGGCTAATCATCGCGATTATACGGAGAAGTCGTCCGAGCCGCGTCGATGGACGGACAGCTGGACAGAAATCTTCGCGTCGAGTTGCTTTAACCGGGACAGACGTGGAACGGTTCCACCGCTCGCGCTCCCACCGACGTTGCATCAAAGCAGCGCACGCTTCCTATCGGGCCGCGTTGGGTGGCACACCTCTTGTTCACCCCGACGTGCATTAGCAGCTATCGTTTCTCGGCCGCGCGAGATCCGATCGGCCGTTATCCTGACGTATCTGACAGACGGACGAGCCGTCAAACTGACCCTGAACGGTTCTACGCGCGGTGCACGCGGCGCTTCTCCAACCGGGACTTTCGATGCTTCTCCGGACTGATCGTGAGAGTACGGTCGCAACGTCCTCCAGGCGATCCTGGAGAACGCGCGGAGGGGGCGAGTGGACGGTGATCCCTTTTTTAAGGCCTCTTGAGGGTGAATGCCGGAATTTCGTAGCGCGGCGGTACGCTGAGTTGCAGTTCTCATGTCGCGGGAAACGTTGAAGTTGCTGGACTAAGCGGGATTGCAGAAATAATAACTTAATACTCATCTCCACGAAAGTACGTGTTACCCTGACAACTCTCTCTCTCTCTCTCCCCGTGAGCAGGCGAGAAATAATATTTCATAAAGGGGCGATCGATGATTCGAATGACAGAGTGTTGCAACGGTGACGTGCCCTTCGAGGGTCCAAGCGCGTATGCACGGCACGCAAGACGAAGGCGGCGTGCACCGTGGAACACCTGTGAGTACCAATCAGCTACGTCGTCGAACGGGTGTAATAAATCAACCGGCACCTTTCCACGTAGCTCCGCGGCCGTGATTATTTATGGATGTTCGTTAGCGTGGTAACAGTTCCGAAACGTGTCGGGGGCCGACACCTTCGGAGCTCTGTGTGGCCCCTTCTGCACCACCCCCCCCCCCCTCCCCCACCCGGTTTCGGTCCGCGTCATCGCGGCCGGTCAGCCGGTGATCACCGTTGAAGGAATCACGATTGCCCATTGCGATCGGGTTATCGGTAACGAACGGGTAATTTATGAACGGCGAAGGGACGCGCGATTTGTTCTCCCTTTCCGACGCGGGCATATTGTTTCAAGTCTCTTCTGGTTTGACGGACGATCGTGTGACACTTCGATCGGGGAAACTTCGAGGTTGAGCTGACGCGTCGTGTTTGAGATACAGTAAGGATTATCCTGACATTCAGGGCTTTGTAAGGACCGGCGCTTTATTGGTAATAAACATTGCTAAATAATAGCTTAACAAATTGGACAGAGAGAATAATTTATTTTACGGAAATAAATTCCTGTTTGGTCTTCGATAACGAAGGACTGGAAGGAGCTGTTATTTCTAGAATGCAGGCTTGTATTTCAGCCCTGGATCTAGAAAAAAAATTCCACGAGTCTTTGCAGAGTTACAGGCAGTAACACCCTCTCGCGAAGCCAGTGCTTTTCACGCGCCCGGCCTCGAATCCGCGTCGCTGATCCGGCCAAAGGGAACAGGGCGAAACCGCGAATCGGTTTTCACGCGAACTCGTCGGGGCGAAGGCGAAGCATCCCGAGCGCGCTAAATGGGCCCCCCGTTTGTGATGCAAGTAATCGGGGATCGTCAACGAGACGGCGCGAATCTTGGAGTCGTCCATTCGCGGTGGGAAAAAAAATTAGCAACTCGGCGCCGCCTCGACGCGGCGAAACGAGGCTGGGCGAATGAGAAGGTAAAATGAATCGGACGGAAAGCGGGAGGCGTGCCAGCCGGGAAGGGTTGCGAAAACGAAGGGACAAAGGATATACCGAAACGAATCTAACGTTTCTATTGGCCCGTCAGCGGTGTCGTGTCCCTATTCTCCGACACTGGCTGGTCTCGTTCGTCGCGGTTTCGCGGCTGCACAGAGGGAACGCAACGAATACGGGGTGGCCAAAGCGCATCGTCGTCGGATCGCGGCGTCAAGAGGAGCGAACGAACAAAGTCGCGAAACAGTTGAAGCGAAAAAGGGAAAGGCGGAGGAGGAAAGAAAGAAGAAGCGCGGCGAATGGGGAAGCTGGGTGGAAGAAGAAAGAAACCGGGTGGGGTGGCGGTGTCGGTATTCGCGAACCCGTGAACGACCTATAGCTGTGTTCGGAGACTCGGTGATAATTACGGAATATATACGGGTATTACCGGCATTATCTTATTAACGCCACTGCGAGACCGTATATACGCGAGTCGCATTCTCCTATGCAGCCGGCTGTGATGAATATTACGAATAACATTTGCCATTGTGCGCGTTTCTGCTTTTCTTTTCGCCCGCTGCCATCGCCGCGCACCCATGGCCCGCCACCCTCTCTGTACGAGCGACGACCTGCCACTCTGTGACGGCCAGAAGCGCGCCTAACCGCTCGTATATGACGGGAACAATGACGCGTATATACATATTCGTCGCCTCTTCCTAACCATCGATCCGAGCGTGCCACGCATTCGTCTATTCGCGATGTACATTCACCCGGCCGACTGGATGCGTAGAGATTCCAAGTCCCTGGCCTTCTATGCACGCCGCGCGCCAGCCAAAAGCTGTTTCGCACTGTCACCGAACCCTTTCGCCACCCTCCAGCGGCGCGGCACCGAATACCCGCCGCGCGACCGCGCCCTCATAATATGCCGGGGCTTTGCACCGGCAACTTATAATTAGACCGCGGCTCGCTTGAATATCTTTTCTATTCCTCGCGAAAGTTTCGAACCGCTTCTATCCGTCCGCCCCTCGAGCTGGCTTGCCCCGGTTCGCGCGATTTCGCCTGCGCGTCTGGCGAGAGTACGCTGTCAATCCCTAACTCGAGGGTCGACGCGATCCTCTCTCCTTTGCTTGTCGGCATCGAAGGGCAGCATTCAACGAAGGTGCGCGCATTTGGAGAACGCGGGAAAAATATTGAGAATACGTGTTTCTTGTTTCTCGTGGGAAGCGCTTTGGTGCTCGAACTCGTCGCTCTGGATAACATTGATGATTCGATGGATCCGCTTTACACGCGGAGCAGTAAATCATTTTGAAATTCAAGTAATTCGGTCTGCCGGATTTCGCCAATTAGTCCGGCGGATTGAAGAGCGGACCGAACGGACGTATCTTGCGATCTCATCTCAATTTTCCACGATTTTCATGGAATCTACATTCACATGGTGGTTTCCCACGGATTGCATTACGTTTTGCTGTCCGGTGTCAGGGAAATGCAGATAGGATGACCGACATCCGAGGATGACTATTACTTTCCACCCTCCGCGTCCAAATTATCGTATCCGTAGCAAAGTTTGTTTAACAAAAAGTACAGTAACGCAAGGGGGGGTTGGTCTGAAACGAACGTGCGTAATTTCATTGCAAATGCAGCGTCGAGAAAGTTAAAAGGGACGCGTCTATGCGGCGATGATCGTTCACCTTATCCTTCATCCCGCGGGTCGAAGAAAAATTCAACTTTCGTCCCCTTAATCGAACGACTCAATAACCGCTTTCTAGAAAAGCACCCCAAGCGACAGCGCAGCGGCACGGGCAGCAACGCCGGTCGTTATCATCCCCCGGATCAGCGTGCGATGCAAAGTGACTGCTCCCTCCCCCCCCCCCGGAGCGTCCACTTTCCAAAGGAAATCGTCAGCCGTCTCCCTCCACCTCACCCCGCGGAATAGAACTCGTCGGTCCATTTGAACCGCGGACGTTAGTTTTCCGTACCTCGGCAGCCACGAAAAATCCATGGGGAGCCGTTGAGAAACGTGAGAAAGGGGGCGTACGTGGATGACTATTAATTTCACTCCGCCACTTGGCGTACTGTCGATGGTATGCATTAACGGACCGATTCGTGCCTTCGGGCATCGGGCATCCGACGAATGCCCAATGTCTGTGGACGGCCAGTGCTGGAAACGGGCGGGGGGTGGAACGGTCAGAGGGATGGTTGGACGAAATAAAAAGGGAGGAAAAGCAAGGGTGAGCGTGGCGTTCGCAAAGATTGATAGGACGGAACTCTGCCAGCGGATTCGTAATGGATAGCCCGTGTCCGAATTCACCGATACACCCGGCTCTCTATCCTCCCTTACCCATCCCTGTCCCTATCCTTTTCTCTCTGTGTACCCAATACCTTCTAATGGAGCGGCCGATTGTGCTCCTTATCGAAGGGACGAGTAGGCGCGTCGCGCGATCCGAGGGGTACCGTTCCATTATCCCCCTTCGCCCTCGAACGAGATAACTTATTCCTTTTCGAAAATCATTCGTACTTATTAGCTTGGAATTCCACGCGACCGATATCCTTCTTCCGCTTTAATCGATATACCTTAACGTGCTCCAAACGTCCATACGAATGCATTAACCGGCAATTCCGACCCGCGACACGTTCTCCTCGCGCACCGGCGCCAACGCCGACGGCAATTAGACCGAGAATATATGCGTATGTCAGCGAGAGCGAGCGAATAAAACGGGCACGGGCACAGAGACGAGCGATTCGCGACGCGCGATACGTTCCCGCGGCCCGTTCTAGCATAATACGAGTCGCGCTGAAATATCACGGCTCGACTAGCTTCAATGAGGCCCGGCGCGTATACTTTACGAGCGGACACGTCGACGCAGCGGCGTTCTCGCTCGGGACACCCCCCGATAGAGGAACGCTGCTTTGTCAGGGGCCCTTTGGCTCGCGCGCCACTAAACTATTTCACTTTCAACTTTCGACGCGTGCATACGCGGATTTATCGCCTTCCCGCGGTGGCACGCCGGTGGGCAGCGCGGAGAGGCCGACGATGATTGCTTTCACCCGTGGAATTGAAGCCAGTGAACGGGCGCGAAGGGGAACTCGCCTTCTCGCCCGGCGATTTTGAAAATGGGATGAGCTCTGAATTTGTCGGATCGTGAAAATAATATGAATAAAGACTGTTCCACTTTGAAGGGATGCAAATTATATTTGCACGTGGACCCAGTGGATTCGCGTGTCGCGGAGTGAGTTTCCTTAGGAGGGATCATCCCCTGATACGTTCAACCCTAAAACGGTACCTTCTTTACGTTCATCGGTTCCCGTGACCTGCGAATCCGCGACCGTTGGCAAGATCAATCCCGTGCACACCCGTGACGCGATCGAATGCACATCAGCCGTGAACTTTCAATTTCGTCGTTCTCTCTAAAGAAAAGAAAAAAAAAATGTATGATATCCGTTGCTCGCAATTCCGGCAACAATCCTCGTCGCATCTGTCAGGTAACGCTACCGTTTTCCCTGGATTTACCTTTAAAACGAGCCGCAGTCGGAAATGGACCGTTTGCGCGATTTCTCGCGATGGGGAAAGGGTTCGGCGCGGAGTGCCACCCTTCACGAATTCTCGCCGTCCTCGCGCAGGCCCCCTCCTCTCGAGAACCCTTTGGCAACGGTCACTCAAATAGAATGTAGCAGGTGTGGTAAAAATTCTTACCCCTTTTTTCCCCGATCCGTGTGAAAATTTGTTAACCCTTCGACGATACGTTTCACATCCGACCCCTTCCTCTTTTCCTTAAAAAAAGAAAAAGTCAGTTAGAATGCCAGGAACGGCGAGAAACGTCTGTCCTCGCTTCGTTAACCCGTACCGAAAGGGCTGGCGGAATGGAATCCCTGCGCACGTTAAAGCGCGACACGCGCGATAATGTATTCTTTTCTCTGTCTCTACGTGGCTCCAGCTTCTCGACCAACCAAGACGAAGGAGAAGAAAGGAGAGAGAGAGAGAGAGAAAAGAAAAAGCGATAGAGCGCAGCCGGAGAAATGAACCGTTCCCGCTATTCAGCCGCGAGAAAAGGCAGAAAATGAGAGACGCCGTGGTGGGAAAGGTGAACGGGGCCCGCATAAATATTCCCGCGTGCCACGACGGGGAAGGTGTTCGTAGACGCCGTGGCGAAGAAAAATGAAAAACAGGAGATCGGGAAGGAGGGCGAAACGCAGGCGGCGATCCGAGGGAAGGTATCGGCGACGCTGCCCCGGCTCGATTTTATTCGCGGGAGGCCTCGGGCCGTTCCCGAACGATTAATTCGGTTTTACGGTCCGCTAAGAGTTACGAACGGGAATCGTGTAAATCACCGGTCGGGGAACACGGTGCCGCGCCGTTCGACGCCCACGTGCGTTCGCATGGTAGGCGAGTGAAACGCGTACCTGTCGCGCATCGCTACGCGTGTCCTCCGCGCGATCGTGCACAAACACTGGCAGCTTGTCGAGACCGCGATAAATTCCACTTAGCCGTTTCTGCCCCGCGGGCCAGTGTTTCGCCGTTTGCTCGACCGCGTGTATCAAGAAGCCGCTCCGCGCGCAGTTACGGGTCATCGCCGAGCGTCGTTCGCGAAAACGGTCGATGGAGGTGCGGAAGCGTGGTTCAGTTTCTGCAAGGAGTTCACGAATTGCACTTCGGTCGTTGAACAACGAAGATTTTAGCTAGTGAACGGTTCGGAAGTTGATTCGTTCGAAGGCTCGCGTTGTTCCGACCTTCTCAGACGAACCGATGCGCACTGTAGCAACCGGAAGGGTAACCCTTTACATGATAAACCATCTCTTCTACCCCATATAACTTCAATAATAATGGGAACCTGCCGACGATCCACCATTACTGGACCACGCAGAATCACAAAGGGTCATCCTCATCGGAGAACTCCGCGAACTTCTCATCAAGAGCTCGCCCCTCGGGGAGAGGCGAACTGTAACCCTACGGCCGGCTATCTTAAACCCGCGTCCGACCTCGACCCGTTTTCCGCGACAGCAGAAGTAATGTATTCCAGGGGCGCGCGTACACCGAAGCGACAATGACGCCGAAGGAGAGGAGGAGAAGAAGGATATAGAGGGAAGGGTTCGATCCATTGACGGGGACCTTCGTCCGGGGGCGAGGCGGAGTGAAGGAGGGAGATGCAGGGCCCCGGGCATAATCGAACGTGGCAACCGTGTGGCGCGTTCGCTGCCACACTAGATTAATGTTATTTCAATGGGGGACTCGGGGGTATCGCCATAACTGACCCCGATTTGCATTAGAATCGGGGTGAAAACGCGGAGGGACGCGGCGCTGCCTTTGGGAACGCGCCAAACCGTGTGCATAATGTCCGAAACACAGCCGAGTGTCCGGTTCCTCGATTCCTCGCCCCTCTCCTCTCGGCGAAGCCCGTTTTCCTTTTCGCGCTCGCCTTTCGCCGGGATTAAGATCCACCTCGTGTTACGGTATTGAGAGAGGCTAGTCGCTCGGAAGAGAGGATCGTGCAACCCCTTCGTAATCGTTCTCCGAAGAATACGCCTCACCCTGTAACTGTTATTCAGGATCAAGTGCACGCGAAAGAGTTTCGAGCCACCGATACACGGTGGAGGAGTAGTCGATTAGCGATTCGGCTCGTAAACATTCTGATAAATCGTATTGCACTTAACCGTTCTTCGTCTAATGTCTCAGTCATTTTCATTTGCAAACGTTTGTCGGTTCTATAGACGCGGTACAAGCTGATGAAAGCAGCTCGCTTTCTCTGAGGACAGACTTTTTTACGAGACCCTTCGAGAAGGAATGCAAAAGGAGCGAACAGTAAAGCGGGGTTGGAATCGATAATTTGTCTATAACGCCGTTGAACATGCCTTTAATCGTTCGGGGGTCTTTTTACAGTTTCCGCGAATCGACGGGAGCGGCTAATTTCGAATATTGATTCGCTCGTAAAAAGTTTGAAAACATGCCGTAAAACGCTTTCAGCTAACGAAGGAGATAAGTGTCTAATGCGATCCTATCTGCCAAGATGCCTTCCCGAGATAAAGAGTGCTTTTACAGCCCGCCCGACGAATCAATTCTCACCGGAATGAGAAGTAGACAATAAAGACGGGCCATGAAGACGTATTCTCAAAGGTGATAATGCGACGGAAGAATCTTAAAAGGAGCAAGACTTTACTATAAAATCCAAGATACATATAGAACCAACCACATGGCGTTCTTGCCCAAACTCGAACAAGCAGAAGGAATGCAAACAATTCTAATGAATATTTCACCGTTATTATCCCCGTCCGTCTATTCTTCCGTTTAATCAATTTTCCCTTGACACAGTAAAAAAAAAATATCGATACGCAAAGAAAAACTTGGCGGTGCGCAATACGGGAGCAACGGAAGTGACTAAACGAAACCGAGCATTATAACCGGCTAAGTTCCACTAAATTGAAAACAGCTCGCCCGACGGCGAGGGCTTTGTCGAACCGGCAGCGGTTAGCCGGATGGGGCCCGGAACCTCGCATCGTTAACATCCGGAAAATCGTGTCCGGTGGTCCCTCGCGCGACGCTCCGGATCGAGAAGACGGCCAGTACCATTTTTCATCGTTGATGAAGAAAACGCTATGCAGCGACGCGACAACGGCGTCTCCGTTAATTCACGTCCCGCGCGAACAATAAATTGATACGATACCATCGATAATAACGTTTCTCGTTACTAATGGATTTATCTTTCCGTTACAGAGGGACGCGATCGCGGGTAAGTTATTCGCTTTGAAACGCTTCGGCCACTTGGTTCGACGGCGATTAGAATTACTTCGCGGCGAAAAGGAAGAATGAAACGTCGTACATTAAAACGCAACGCTAAGCTCCGTGGTTGCTCTATCCACGTGCAAGCGCGCTTTCTAAAAAATTGAAGAAAATCCAGTACCGCGGGACAAGCTCGAGTCAATCAGAATGAATTATTCCGAGCTTTCTAAAGGCCCAGGGTCCCTTACGAATCTCTCTGTCTCTGTTCCTCCTTTCCGGCGAGCCTGGACGAGCGCTTTCTTCTACATTTATACATACAACGCGTGTACGTGTGCGTGTGTGTGTGCGTGTGTCGGAGAGTTTAACGCTCGGCGCACGGGTCGCACAATGCCGTGTATGGACACTATGGGCATTGTGTGAAGCGAGAGCGAATGAATATGCGCGCACGATGCATCAAAGAGTTAAGACTCAATGGCGGACCACACAGAGACCCCGGAATCGAGAGGACAGTCAGCTTAACGGTTAACGCATTATTATACGGATGCACGTTATAGCCGGCCATCGGGGTCGGTTATCATTGTCTATGATCCTCGCCGTGGAGAAGAGAGGCCGAACGCTTCCCTGACCTTTGCTCCTGGGGGAAATACTTCAAGATACCACCACCACCACCACCACCACCATCGGACCCGATAATTAAACCGTGAACGCATCTGTTTGAAACGCTTTGTGTCGCGCAGCTTTCAAGCTCTGTCGTCTCTCTTTCTCTTCGCATCCCCTCGCCAAAGGGTTGCTACAATACGCGAATTCGCTTTTAGAAATATTGTATCTCTGCTCTCGCGATCGTTGGTGGGGGGTTACGTTAATTTTATTCCTCTCACATTTCTCAGTAATTTATCGAGATAGTATTTGCGATAGTATTAATAATTTCTCGGTGTACATTTTATCCGAATGTTGTTGTTCCACAGTATTTGCGTCGTTCGCGATATTTTTTAAACACCGTCTTTGCTCTCGAGCTAAAGGGTGGGCAGGAAATATTTTTCTACCGACTCATTGGCTTCTTCAAGCCCTCGGGCGAATCGGTCGCTCGATCGTCTCGATGATCTTGCTCGTTACATTCCTGCCCCGATATATCTTCCCCTGCGGCTCCTCGTGCAGCACTCGTTCGAAGGGAGCAAGTGTTTGCGTAGTCCGGTGCAGGACACCGAGCCTCGTCTCATCGTTTTCTCTCCCCGTCCTCGGACATCAAGGGTGGAACATTGTTATTATAATGGAGTCGAGTGGGACCAGCGACAACGGAGCGACCGGTAGCTCTGGCTCGGCTCCTGCTGTCGAAATGCGGGAATCACGCGCTCTCGATGCGCGCAAACACGAGCAAGTTGCACGGCGATTATTGGAATAGCCAATTAGAACGGGCTGACGCCTCGCGAATAACCAGCAACTTGATTTTCATGATACCTTTTATAAGAAGAAGGGTAGAGTCACCGTGTCACAGCTTATAATAATTAATCTTCGTGCGATTAAAATAATTTCACCGTTGCTTGAAAAGATACAGCAAAAGCTTCTCTACCCTTTGTCTAATACTCAAACCCCTCTTTCGCTGAACCGGAAGAATGAAATAACAAATCCCATATGTTCTCGCGGCGATTCATCGAGAATTTCCCAAATCGAGTTTTCCACGTGGTTAAACGATCTCGACGTCAGCTCGACCCCGCGCAAGTTTCGCTAGACTAGCCCGCTGGGCGCAAGGGGTTAGAGTGGCTGCGAGCAGGGCAGCCCTTAGCGGTCTGTGGCCCAGCAGGGGAACCCGAGGCACCAGGCTGTCTGCCTCGAAACGTGGCCGAGGCGGACTCGGGGCGTTCTCGTGCCCGTGGACACCCGTCCGAAGGAGACGGAGAACGGGCCCGCCAGGCACCCACCTCGTCGGCTGTCTGCGTGCCGGTGTAAAAATAGAAAAGCCGACCCAGGAACCCGTCCAACTGCATATTACTACGGACATCGGAATGCGCAGCCCCTGTGACCGGAGGACGCAGGAACGCCGCGCGTCTTTCACGCCTCGCCTCTTCTTCTTCGTCTCGTCTCTCTCCCCTCTACGTTGCGTCGGATACCAAAGGCCGCGCGTGGAAGGCAGAAACGGTAGCCATCGAATTGTATTTGAGAGCATGGTGGGCGAACAAGTGGAACGTGGGACTAGGCGGGGAGAGCTAAGTGGATCCGCGATGAGATGAAAATTTTGTCGAAGCATCTCGTTTCGCTCGCAGATCTCCGAGGGAGTGTTATCAATAACTGGTCGACTGAATGTTCAAATCTAACGCCTAGATTCCAAGCATCGAGTTGTCCTTGATTCCGATTGACTGTGTCAGAGGGGCGGTAAACATGAATCTCCGACATTAATTTGTTGCATAAAAAAAGAGAAGCAACGATCACTCCCATCCTTTCCATCTCGCAAACCAGACCACTGTATCCCTTTTAATCACAACAATAATAAAACGAGCCACTTCCAATCGCCCCGTGCCAAAGCGATGCCCAATATCAATTCGCATCCCCCGAGCGCTCCCTTAAGCCGAAGATCTTTATCCGAGCGGCGAGGCCGACGTGTAACGAGGGACGGGGGGGAGAGGAGTCCAATCTTGAAACGCAGAGGGCCGAAGGGAATTCTATTTTCATCTTCATTTGGCTAGCAGTGTGCGTTCTAAAAAAGAAAAAAAAAAAGATTGCCGACCGTGGCCATAAACGGCGCAGTAAAAATCGGGTCCGCGCATTCGCCGCGGCTTAATGGCTGATTCAGCAGGATCTCGTTTGTCGTCCATTATGGACGCGAGCCGATCGACAGTATATTTTTCGGATGGCATTGTGAGGAATTCTTCACGCCTGCCAATCGACCCCGCGGATGGGCCTTGGCCGCCGTCGCATGCGCGCACATCCGCCCGGAACACGGCCGTGCAACCCCGGTCCCCCGAGAGAAAACGGCCGAAGAAGGAAGAGGAGAGCGGAGTCGTTGCACGGGGGATGCGCCCGATTATGCGGCCCCCGGGAAAGAAGAAAGGAGGAGAGCACGGAAGAAGGTATCTTCTCGCATTCAGTCGAGCCGCTCGAGCGCGAGATATTAGATGTTTTGGAAACATAACGTGGAAGGGTGAGAGAGGAAAGTTACGTTCTCTGATCCACCGCTCTGGACCAGTTTCCTCCACGGAACGAGGGATCGGGAAAGGAACAGAGGACCCGAAAGCGCGGCGAGAGCACGCGTGAACGGAGACTAAAGTGATTTCCTAAGAGACCGCCATCTGGCTTCTCGGTCGGTCTACGAGGAACCACGCTCGGATAGACCCGATACACTTGCGAACCATTCCCTTGCACGGGGAGGCTCGCTTTTCTACACGATCCAGCAAAAAAATGTGGCCCCTTTGTAATTAAAATCCGCTATCCAGCCTGATCTTCCATTTCTCAGCCTCCGTTTCTGTTCTTTTCTTTTTCTTTTTCTTTGCGGTGCTCCTTCAGTCGAGTCTGAAACGGATCTTTGGGGTCACACTCGTCTCGCTCTGACCCTCCCCTTACAGTTCTCCGTCGGGCACACTTGAAGCATCTTCGAGTGCCGGCAGATTTGCATTTCGCTGTGCGGTAAAGAGCAACATCGTCCGACTGAAGAGAAAGTAGAATCACTTTACGACTCTGATTTTGCGCATAACTGTGTGGTGAATTATTATCGCACGCAGGGACAAATCACAGCCGTCGATAGTTGGTCACGAATTAATCGTCCAAACTTAACTGCCGGTCGAAGGGGTTCATTAGCAAGTTCTCACGCTGGCCGGAGGAAGGACGAACGCTGAATTCTTCCGCGTGGCACAAACGGCGCCGCGTTACTCCTCTCCGTCCGAGGAGGAATTTAATACGCTCGTGGATCGAAAAACTTGATCCGCAAACGTAGGTAGCAACCGTAGGTAGCCGGCGAGCGCGGCTACAATGTGTCGAGGGAGCCGAACGCTTAGATGTTATCCGTCTTCGATCGCAGGAAGGGTGGGTTCATCCAACCCCTTCCTCGAGTCTGGTAACGAGCCAGGCAACAGCCCCTCGTCCGCCTGCGTTTCCATTCCAATCAGTTTGAAAAGGGAGAGGTATACACGCGCGTCGCAAGCTGGCCTGCCTCGGTCTCCTTTCCAGCGTGGCGGCTTCTCGTGGGATCCATGGTCCACTGGTCTCGATCTCTCCTCTCGCGGAGCCCCTCGATTCAAGAGAAAAGTATCGTGTATCGGCCGCAAGAAAAAAAAAAAGTCGCCGCATTCATATACAGATTGTTACATCGAGGCGTGTATCCTCTTCGCGCGCGGCGCGCCGCGAAACGCCTTTCCCCACCGGGATCGGTGCCGCCGCTCGCAAGAAGCGTGAAAGCGTTGCTAGGCGAGCGTAGGACGCTCGAACGGATCAACCGGTCCGGGGAGCTTGTGGCTAATAGCGAACTCGAGTGCGCTGGTATTTCATGGATCGCCGAATATCTTGCGGTGGGAATAGCTGTAGCACCGTGGGCCCGGATTTATAATTGCATCGTACATTCTCCGATATTCTCGTTTCGAGAACCATGCGAAAATCGTAATTCCAAAGTAAGGAAAGAAGGTCGAGACCAGGAATCCGACATTCTCAGACGTCTCGAAGCCAAGCGTGAAACGTTGATCGTCGCAGGAGCCGGCGGTGGGCTAGAATAATCCGAAAAATAAGAGACCAGATCACGTCGGACGCGGAGATTTCTTTCTGGCCTGCTCGATCGGACGAGATGAGATCGCGATACTGTCTCTTCCTTAGACGAGAAAGCTGCCATTGTCTGGCTTATCTTGCGAAGGTGTCCCGCACGGGTGAAATCATCCGCGAAACAAAAGGGGCGACAGGGTGTCAAGGAATGGCGGAGACCTCCGTTCGACAACGGCGATAGAAGAGGAGACACGCAGGGCGCGAGAGGGACAGAGAGGGCGAGCAAAGGGGCCACAATGCCAGGTATCCCCGTAGGGACGTGGCATAAATATATAATACATTTATGTGGCGGCGTTCCTTTTTAAGGTGTTCCGCGACAGTCTTTTTATTCCCGGCGCTCGGAGCCACGGCCAGCCGGGCCCGTTCGATAGAATGGGAAAAGGACCAGAGATCGGCCACGGGGATCGATGTATCTTTCATCCGTGGCGATCGATTTGTGCGCGGATCGCATTGTTTGCCCGACAGCTCCAAACGAGGCTTAGCGAACGATCCTCCTTCTATTTCCAATCCCGGGTATCGCCCGCTACCAAGATTACGATTCAATGCCGTTTACCCGATAAAAGGGACAAGGGCGGCACAATGGACGGCTTAATATAAATAGACGAGATCCGGATAAAATGCGTCTGGTTCGCGTTTACGTCAGATCGGGAGTAGCCGAGGCCTGATAGGGTAATAGGATTCCATGATCCCACTTCGATAGATAGGCACTTTGAGATTGTCCTTCTAACCCAATTTTCGCCATACTAATAGCGAACAGAAGTTTCGCAATTATTTGCAAAGGGTTTACTGATACACGTCTCACTATCGGAACAAGACAAACTCCGGGGTAACCTAAACGCGGCCGAGCACGAAGGAGGATGCGATTCGTATTCAGGGCGCATCCGGAAAAATAGGGGAGCGGTATTTCCAGCTCGCAAAGTGCGCTCGCCTCCCCCGCCCCCCCCCCCCCGAGTTCTTCCTCTTCCGGTGAGCGACATTACGAAGTAATTGGTGGAACGGTTCGCCGGTAGGATTCCTGAAAGGAGGCTAGCTGAAGCACCGCTTCACATCAAAGCGGCCCTTTATCCGCGATTTTCTCGTGGAGTCCAACCGGTTAGCGTTCCCGGTCTTCCACGCGGACGTTCGTCCGCGTCCGTGGATGTAATAACTCTTTAGATCCGGACGAGTCAGCCGCGTCGATTGGAGACACCAATTAACCGGTGGCCTCTCTTGTTTTTACAAGACTCGTCCGTTTCGAGGGAGATCGGTAGCCATTCTTTCTCCTTACGTGTTGTGGCGGGATTAATAAGGGGAGACGAGCCGAACTTGTCTATGGTTAGATTATTACTATTCTCTGAAATCGCGCTTTGTTTCGACAAGCGGCAAAAGATTGAATGAAACGCCCGGGGACAGGGAATTACGGAAACAAGGTGTGCTTCAGCCCATGTCGATCTACATTTCTTTACCCCCGTTCCGTGTTCTTGAATTACTACCCCTTAGAACGCCCCGCATTGTTTCGAAAGATTTATAGAAAAGAAAAACCGGGGAAGCGAGATAAAGAAGCTCGGTCGTTGGTCGACCAGTGGTCCCGTAATACTTCATCCCTTCACGTACAACGAGCATCTCGTTTCTCCGCTTCACAAAGATTAATAAGCCTTCCCCTGCGCGGTGTCGCCGGAGAACATACCGCCTAACTAGTATCTCCTAGAGTCGCTTGAAGCAACCTTGCACGGCACCCAGCACGCCCGAACCCGTTCCCCTGATTGCTCGGAGTAACTTATCATTTCTCGAAACTGTATTGTACACACGCGCGCGCGCGTGCACACGTCGCGCGAATGGTAACAGAAGGGTCGCCAGGAGCGCTCCGCACGCGAGGAGGAATCGTACATAGTTTCAGCTTGTCTCTACCGGGCGATCGTTGCGGTTCTCCTCGTTGGCCAAGGAGCGGTGGTCCTTGGGGGACTCCCCGCTGGCAGCATACGTGGAACCTGCGGCAGCGAGGAAACGCGGCGAGCGGAAGAGGGAGCGGGAACGCTCGGCGAAAGGGTGCTTGCCGAATACTGTCTTTCGTGAAGGGCGTTGCGGCGGGCTCGAACCGTCGTCGCGCTACCACCCACGAGGAACGAATTGTTTATCGGCAATTGCCGTGAAAATCCTTGACCCTTTCGGTGCCCGGCGTGACCCCGGCCTTCGGGGTTCCTTCACGGTCGTGTTCCTCAAACGGCGCGACGAAGAACGCTGGATCGGGGACACACCTTTACGGGCACAATCGACTTTCGCGCCTCGACAAAAGGGAACGCGCCGAATCGTCGCTGTTTGGACAGTGATAATCGCTTCGCGGGTCGTAAGCCTATTAATGGGCGACAATGCTTCGGGGCTGAAGGAAAGAATTATTACCCCTTGTGTCTTTCGTGGCGGTGGTCGATGATACTCGCGTTCACAGCAGAGGAATGGGATCTAGTTAAAATCCTGCCCCCTCGTAAACTACGAATCTTGCTGTTACGAATTGAACAATCGGTTAGCAATGTGAGATACAATGAATTCTCAGGAACAGAAAAGTCCTTATTGAAATACTTTTTAACCAACAGGATCGATACTTTGTGTTTTGTATCTGGAACTGACGCGAGGGGGTGAATCGAGCTCCTCGTTGGTCGAGTGATCACGGACTAATGTCACTTATCGCGGTTCGCCCGGAGAGCCCGTTCTTCTCCTCCCTCGATTGGCTTTCAGCCCTAGCCGACAATTTGTGGACCCTTCGAAAGCTGGCCGACCACGGATCGCCGGGCCACCGTGAACGAGAACGTATGCTGCGCGCGCTTACCCCCTTGACTTTATGGGGACACATATGCGTCTGGTTTGAAATGTTTGCCCCGGGGGAGGGTTGCGGTTACAGCGCCTGGAAAAAAAAAAAGATGGACAAAGACACCTTTTGCGGCCGCGCTGTCGCAATTGTTAATTGTTCGAAACAGGGATGTGCCTCGGAGGGAGGCTGATAAATTGATATTTTACAAGACTCAATCTACTTCATTAATAAGAATGATATGTTGATTGTCTGTTTCACGAATAACCAACGTCCGATCTTAAATGTATCTTTCACTGCTTTCACATTACCTTTGGGACGAAGTTCGTGAAATAAGTTTCCATTGAGGACCAGTCGTTTTCGAGTCGCAACAGGGAAGAACGTTACGGATACACGTTGACCTGTCCACGTTGAACAATGGCCGATTCAGCTTTGCGAATACTGAAAATGTTTGGCCTATTGTCCGCGCAGCGGTACAAAGGAAAAATCTACGAATGGCAAAGGAAGTACGGTTACGAGCGGCGTTTCACACAAAACGACGCGTTTCGTTTGTGGGAAACTTACGGGCTCTCCTCCTTCCTGATTTTCCCGTTCCCGGATTTCGTTCGCCGCCGAGTGTTCTGCGGTTCTTCAATGAAATGGCTTACTTTGAGGAAATGGTACAGAAAAGTGCGTCGGGTTTAGCAGAAGCGGAGAGAACCGAGGAACCCGTGCTCAGAAATAAATAGTAGAAACTTTCTTCTCCGTATTGGAGAAACACTTAATATATTTGTAATTAATGAATATTGTACCCTGGTCGATTTGCACGATTGCTTTGAAAAAAGAAAGTAACTAAATCAGCTCAAGCGAAAGCTTTTAAAGCGAAAGATAATGTCGTCGATAGAAATCTGAAAAAATCTCCCAGATACATATTAATCGAGGCAATCCCTTCGGAATGCACAGACGCCGGGGGAAATGCATATGTGTACACGGTTGGTTTTCATTGATAGTCGGCGGTCGAGGTGTTGGGACGGTGGGAAATGGCAGGAATAAAGGGGATCCCTGGAACGTGTTGGGGGGTGGAGTCGTTCTCGACGGGGTGCCAGGAATTTTTAAGATGGCCTTCGTTACGTCTCCTTCGCCTCGGACGCGAAGCGTTTTCGAGAAGAGTGGGAGGCTGTCCCGACCAGACAGACCGGCACCAGAAGCTAACATAGGCCGCAGCCTATTCAAGCTCTTTCCACCCCGGCCATCCGTTCCCCTCGAGCATTCCGTCTCCATTCCTAGGTGCGAAACGAAAGTGTTGCTCCCCTCGATTGCCGTCTCCGAGTGATCGCGAGTGACGCGAATCCCGAAGAGTTTCGCGTAAAGTACCGTACCCCGCTCCTTCTATTTCCGTTCGCATTTCCCCGCTTCTTCGCTGGTCCTCTTCAAGCTACCTCCCCCGCCCACCCATGACGAAACATTGGAACGCAATTCGCAGGCCCATCGATTAAGCCGACGAAGACACCGGATCGAAACTGTCGGCTCGCCCGCGAACGCGTGCACGATCTCGTCCGCGGTAACAATGGGTTAACGCACAGGGGGGCCCAGTGGTGCAGCTCGCGTAATGTAATTATGGTACACGAAGCGCGGATGGTAGTCGGTGCCATAATGGGCAATTGTCCCCGAGCGAATGGTGCCACAATGGCGGATTTCATTGCCGTTAACAACCGACTGTCCAAATACATCGTGCGGCCCGCGCGTGGACAATGAACGACCGCTGTCCGGATCAGGTTCTCTTTATAAGCGCGGACGTTGTTTATCAGCATCGCCTGGACCTGGAAGAGGTCCTCTCCAATTCCCTTCTGCCGTCTCTGCGCCTCCCTTTCTGCTACTATTCACCCTACCCTGGCACCCCTCTCCCCGCGAATCTGGTTCGTTTCTTTTTCCCCGTAAATGCTACCGGCCACTAGGATAGGGGCGATATCTTCTGCTCGCTCGCCGAGAAACAACCCCTTCGACGAGCCTTCGGGATTTGTACGAGGATTATGTTGACCTTCTGCTCCGATCTATTGCCATCGAGGGGTTCGCCTCGGCGACGACGACGACAGGTTCTGGGCGTCGAGCGTGACGGGAGTTTGGGAATGCCTGTGATCCAGCCACGCCTGATGGTATCATAAAGATATTATCTTCTTCTATTTTACATCGATCTTATCCGCTTGAACAGGCCGTATTACGGCCGGGTGAATGGATACAAATTTCTGATTTATAATTTTCCTTTGTATACGAGCCTCGTCTGTTGTTCCTCCCTGTGCAGGACAGCCTCCGCTTGGGTATAAAAATTGCCACCGAGTTCCGTGGAATCCACGCTTCCCAAGAAACAAAACTTATTCAACAGAATTTTCCCACACCACGTCGGGCGCGATCGCTCCTTTCGCAGATCGTGTAGGGATGGAAAATATTCAAGCCGGTATGCAAGCTGTCTCGTGGACAACTGCTTGTTTACTCAGGTCCTTCCATTTTCCGAGAAAACTGAATGGAGGGTCGGCGCTCGATATTCCATCCGATATGCTACATTTCCAACAATGCAAACTCGAACCGTATCATCCCTTAATAGCCGCTACAATTTCATCTGAACGTCTCCTGACCCATCATTGAATTCAACTAAAGAATCAAACGGTAATTCACTAGTCGAATATAAAGTGAAAAGCAGAAAAGATGCTAAGAACTTTTTAATCCCCCCCTCGAAATTCATTGCTACCAGAATTCACTGTAATCAGGCCCGTCCGGTGTCGGAGTGGCCCCGGTAAAACTCGTTCGTGGCCCTCGAATCGACACTTATACTCCCATTAAAAGAATCCCCGTTTATTACGGTGTTCACTTTGCGAATTTAATGGCCGGCGTGCCCACCGGTCACACGCGAGCGGAGACACGCGGTGAGGAGAGGAGAGGAGACACTCCCGGCCATCGCTTGACCGGATCGGACCGGGTTCGTAAGTTGAAAACATAATCGGCGGGTCGCCCCATACTCGTGCCTAGTTTTGCGCTCCGTGAAGGGCGCGGGAATGATTTGCGAGGGCCGACAGATGCGTTGCCCTTGCCTTCGCCTAGTCGATGCACCGTCCCTTGTCCCGTCGGGCTCGTCCTGCTGCAGAGACGCGCGCTCTTGAAACTTATACCAGGCTCAATTGAGCGTAAACGAACGCTCGCAAACGGTATGGACGTATGCGCCTCTGCTGTAGGCATTCGTCTTTGTTCGTCCCGCGAAGCGCACGCGGAATATTCAGGGCAAATAATAATTTATTCGCAACAAAAGAGAACCCCGGCCGTGCGACGGTGCTCTTGTAAACAGGATGTTCACAGACGCGCGCGGATGTAAACTGCGCGCTGCGCGTATTCGGAGTAAGCAACGACGCGGATGATATTCTTGTTAGGCAATTTTCGTGGCCATTGTGCCGCCCTCGAGGCAATCTTCCTACGACCGAACTCTCTCCTTTCGCTCGCTCGCGACCGGAGGCAATTAAGAAAAACGCGGTCCTGATACAATTTCACGAACGTCCCGTCGTTTAATTTAATAACGAGTACAAGGGGATCGTCGGATGAACGGCAAGTGATTCGATTCCGGTAGAATTCTCGGCAAATCTACCGGCGCGTCGAAGAAAAATAGAATACGCTTTGCAAGCGGCACATCTATCCGCGAGTCGAAAGTTCTACGCGGCTCGCGTTCCTTGCCTGTCGTTAATTAAAAATCTCCAAGTAGCGCGTCTGGGTTAATTAAATCGCTGGCAATCGAGCGCCGAGTACAAGGGAGAATAGCCATCCAAATCAATCCGGTATTTCCCGAAACGGTCTCGACACTTGACACGCGCGCGTGCACCGACGATCGTGTTGACTCGCGAAAGAGACAAAACGAAGACCTCACCGTCGACGGTACCGAGGGAGCTTGTGTCACGCAGAATTTAATTACGCATTAGACGCGTCTCTCTCTCTCTCTCTCTTACCCCTTTCTCACCCCCATCCTACACCCGGCTCCACTCTGTCTGTGCGCGTTTCCCTGACCGGGTTGGCTCGGAGTGAAGCCGCCTTAACACAGAGGCGGCCGCACCGGTAGAACTTCACAAGAGGCACAGGTACTCGACTTTCAATGACTGCCCCGGAGCCATTGTGCACGGTTTCAAAGGATATAATTACGCTCACCTATGCCACGCTCGAATATCGCAAGCTTTTGTTCGCCCGTGCGAATTATCCTCGGCTCGATCGCTTCGATTTCCCGATAAGACTCGATCTCTCTCCTTCTCTTCCGTCGTGTAAGCTTCTATTCTTTGCATTACGAGCCACGGAATCGAAGGGGAGACGGTGGTCCGTTCGTTGGAAGGAAGTTGATTAAAAACCCCGTGGACGCGAGAGAGGAGTTAGTCCCGCGATTCCGCGAGGGTGTAATTGCACGGTGTCAAGGAAACGATCGGGACTGATCTTCGACGCAAGGGTGAGCTGGTGCGAATTCTATCGAGAAAGTATAGCGAGTGGGGGTGGGGTTTCTTGTTAATCAAAGTCGAAAGATTCATCCTTCGTATGGGACGATTGAAGGGTGAATAGTACTTCGAGATGCTTGAAACTACGGTAAAGAATCGGAGCAGTCCTTTATTCGAAATCAATGCTAGTAGTACTACAATAGCTTTATCGTAATCTCCGTTTGTTCTCCAGATTCCACTACGGGGTGAATAATTCGTTCTAACGAGTACGCGAACAGAGAACAATCCCCTATTTCTCCTACGTATAATGAATATAAAATAAAAGAGGTCCGCGAAAAGATCAGTATCGTCGAGGCACCTTTCCATTCAGCGGCAAGATTTCACGTGTACACGCCCGGCGCATTGTCGACGGCGAATAAAGGTATTGCGATATCATTTACAAACGGAACGGGGGGGAATACGTTAATGACTCGCGGGCCGGTCTTATGAAATCGAGCGTATCGCGCGTTATTTCATTATTTCCACGGCCGGAGGGAGAGGCGAGGAGCGTAAGATCGAGAAGTCGAGCGGTCGGCAGTGGCTCCGGCTCGGTTTAATAGAAATCGAGAACGGCTTTGTCCGTTTCTACGCTCTCCCGGTTCTACCGACAGATTCTACCATTGTGCGAGGAGTCGAGAGTCTGTTCCTACCCCGTTCGCCGTCTCGCCTCGAGAATCTTAAATAACATTTTTTTTTCCCGCGCCCGGCCGTTAATCCAAAACCGCTCGTCAACCGATCGATCTTCCCTGGCTCGACGTGCTCGCTTCGGGGCGGTTGGTTTCGTTTGCGAAACAGCGTCGAACGACGTTAAACGAACCCGCCAAGAAGCTACGTGATTTGCGGCGAATCGTTGAACGGCGATAACGACCGCGCGAATATTTCAGAGACGAAATCGAATCGCTTGGCCAACATTCCCGAACCGCAGTCCAATCATCTAACGAGACCACAAGCGTGAAAGGACGAGACGCAAATTAGCCGGTGTCGGTCTTTTCGTCCGGCCTGGCTTCGACGCGCGGGATGGAAGGTAGAAAAAGAATGCTCGTAAATAATGGGATGTTTATACGAAATTGCGCTTCTCGGAAGCCTCCCCCGTCGGTGCTTTCAGGATTTTCGTCGAAAATTTACGAGCACCCCGAGTCGAGGGGGGATAGGAAAGGACGAGGAACGACAGTGGGATCGAGACGTCTTTAGCGTTCCTCTGAATGCGAAAATCCGATCGCTGGTTGCCCAACGATCGAGCTACACGGGACACAAGGGTCGCTTAACGATTCATTCCTCGCGCAACGAGTGCATCTCGTTATTGAACCTGGTATTCTCGATATTTCCCAAACGGGAACGCTTCTACGAGTCGGCGTGAAGTAAATAAAAAAAGAGATCCCCGGTAAATATTAAAGTTGGACTTTCACGAAACCCGAACTCTGCCGAAATGTCATAGTCTCCGGAACGTTTCGATTCTTAAACTCGAAACCGCGGTCCAGCCCGTAAATCATGGGAACGAGTAACCATCCCTCGGCAGCGGCGTGTACACAAAAATGAGTTACCACGTCGCTAGAACCGAGCAATAGGGGCGAAGGGGGGGTGCGTGAAAACGACTAGAAGCGTCGGACGTTAATCTCCATAAATAATGAAATGATACGGGCGAGTCAAAATTCTGGAAACAGAGAAATCGTTCATCGTTGTGCGATCGGGCCGAGGAAACGATGACCAGGGAGAGGCGAGCCGGTGCACACACGCGCGCACGGCGGCGAAAGTCCGCCTCGGCCAGACTGTTTGGCACCGTCGAACAATACGCCTAGCGCCCCATGGCTTATACGGCATGGGGTCCCAAGAAGATTCTCGGAACAGACCGAATTCCTTGGCTTTCCCGGAACACGGTCCAGGCGCGCGCGGTTATCTTTTTTTCATCCTATTCGACAGTGGCCGTGGTGTGTGTGTTTTTTTTTTAATAGTCTAACGCCTTCCTTTGGCTTTAGTCGGCAATCGGAGTCGATTTTTGAAACGCGTAGAAATCGAGAACGACCGGGTCGGGAGCGTCTGGTTGTGACTGGTGCCCGCGGAATTCCACACCTAATAAAACCGAGCCGGATGAGGCGGGTCGAGGTCGTCCGAGCGTTCACTCACCGAACAAACAGATGGAAGCGATCGCAATCGTGATCTAATCAACGAGAGAATCGTGCCCTCCGTTCGGTACAGCCTTCCTCGCCGCGTTGGAGAAGCAACAGAACCGCTGCCGGTTGTAGATTCGGCGGCCGAGCTTTCGTGAAGTCCGAGAATCGAAGGGAGGAAAGCACGGCGGCGCGTCGGTGGGCCAACGATGTTTTCGTTACATCTGCCGACTCATCGGCCGCTCGTGGGAATTTCTTTGTGGCGAGCAAACGCGGGGGCCGCGATACGCGTGAATTAAAGAAGCCCGGCGCTGTTTTTCTACTGCCACCGACCGCTCGTGGGTGCGCGGACTATATTTTTGTTTTCGGAGTGATTTGCGCGCAGTCACTTCCTGCCGATACGTTCGAAATTACATCGTTTCACCGTCGAGCGGGCCGCATTGTCCGCCGACGCCCTTTTGTCCGACGCTTCGTTGCTATTGTTCCGTCCCGTGTCGCGAACCGAGCCCACGAACAGCTAAATCCGCAATGGATCGAAGGAAAACAAAAAAAAAAATGCTACCGGCATATACGTCCGATGCTTCTCGAGCGCATCTCGTCCACGGCTAAGTCAATTCTGCCGAAGTCCTCTTTTATCTCCCATTTGACGCATCACCGAAGTCATCGATTCGGAATCGCCACCCTCCGGGACCGCGGCCGCGGCCCCGGGACGATTCCTCGTCGCGGAAACGGGGTCGGGGTAAACGAGTCGCTTAGAAATGCAACGAAATCGTCGGCCGAACGAGCCGGCCTGGTGATCGACTCGCCGCGGGTGGGCCCTGGGGAGGCCGCGGACTCGGAGAAAAAGAAAAGCGACCGACCGCCAAGCTCCCGGGAAGATGCAGGAGAAAAGGAAGAGCGCAGCGACAACGGCAGCGAGCAAACGCTCGGCCGGACGCCCACGGAATTGTTCCAGTATTGTACGCCTTGGCAGGTGAGCCTTTGTGCCGAATGGCACGTCGCCTCTGTTACGACCGGCCAATTCGACGGGATAATTGAATTCTCCTTTCCGACGTGGCCACGAAAAAGCTCGCTGCCGCGACGCGCACGCTGCGCTTCCCTTCCCCGTTTAGTGACCGACAGTGGACAGTATTCGCTCGCGGAGGATCATTAATCTCGCCTCCGCCGCGTATTAACGTGTCGGCGATACTTGCCCGAGCGACGTACAGGTAAATCCACTCGGTCGGAGAAGAGATTGATACAATTTAAAGGATCTTCGATGAACCGCACACCAGTTTCTATACGACTCGAACGTTCGCGCGCAGAGGTGTCAGCGAAGAGGGGGAACGAGACCGATCGAGCTGCACGAGCGAAGCGAAACAATAGTTGGCTGATGGTGTTTGATGGATACGACACGTCCTGACCCCGCTAATAAGCCCACGCGAAAATAAAGAATTCCGAAGGGAGACCGCATGTCGGGTCTGCGTGGCCGTTGCGCAAGCCGGAATTAACGAGAAGACAATTACCGCGCATCCGAACATCATTCTTCCCCGCGGGTGATTGACAAAATAATTACGCTGTCCGCGGTGACAATTAATGAGCGTTATCAGCGTTCGTCTGCGTACACGGAACAGAGATGATCGCTAGGTATCTCAACGTGCTCGAGGATAGCTGCACGCGCGTCCTAAACCTGTTTTCGCGATCCAAGTTCGGAGTCGAGGGTGTGATGAATGAATATATATCTCTGTCGCGTGATTATACCGTGAATCATCGCGGACGGTGTACCCTCTTTATCTCGAGAACGTCGGACATGCGAAACGTTGAAAAAACGTTGGTCGAATTCGAAAGGGATCCGGCATCGATTGCTCCATTAGTCAAAGCCGAATCGAGATTCCGATAAGACGTCCGGCGTGTCGTTATCTCGAGCTACCGAGCTAACTCCCTCTTGCTATACAGTTATTGCCAATCTGGCGCGGGCAGTGGCCGAGAAATCGTAGAAAACTACCGAGCGGGCGTAGACGCGTGCACGTCGTCCCGCGATTCTATCGGTTCGCCGATGTCGCATCCCCGCGGCCCGTATTTCGCAATATTATCTCCGAGTGCGAGCGCGCATCGATCCGGCTCCCTCTTTCTCTCCGTTTCCCTTGCCCGTCCCGTCCTCCCTCTGTTCTCCGCCATGCACGCTGCCCGTGGTTGCGTTCCCCGGTAGAGTCGCGGCACCGCAGTACCTTAACCATTCAATCTTTGAATCACAATAACAGCAGCCGTGATGTATAGCAACGCGACTCGGCATTAACATAGGATCCAAATATGTAATCCCCAGACATCGCTGGCGGCCATCTGATATGTTCATTATATATTATACCCGCGCGGAGAACGTGTATACCGCCGCCGCCGCGGAACAAGTAGGTGCTCGCGACGCACCCCCTTTTCTCGCATGCGACACGCCGCGACGCGTCTAGTTAGACGCATTTCAGGTGGGCGCACACGTGCGCGACGCGAATGTGCGACTCGAGCCCGTGCCCGCGCTCTCTGCTCGCCGTACTTTCAGCGCGCAATAATAAAGGGAAAAGCTCTGCGCCCCGACCGCCAGAAAGGGAAAAGGGATTCATTATTGCGGCGTTTGCCGACGAAATTTCGACGTTAAGCGTAGCACCTATGGAAGTGGTCTTAGATTATTTTCTAGAGGGTGACTTTTCCTTTGATTTTGGTTCCTTTGATCGGGGTGGTGGGTGGTTACTGGATACAAATATTACGGACATCCCGTTCGACTGTATGGCAGCTTCCAGTGACAAACACACGCGATCCAACGGGGGGGGGGGGGGGGGGGGGGGTGATATAAAATCCTGGTAGTAAAGAAATACGGAATACTTTGTATGGAAATCGTGCACGATTTTTGGCTAAATTTATCTTCACATATTACGCTCGAATGTTTTCCATAGCGTCGCTCGGAAGGAGGGAGAACGTAAACACGATATCGAGAATGGAATTGTGACGCGTCGAAGGGACTTCGCATCGAGCGACGGATCGTCGAGCGTGGGCGCGAAATCGATCGCCCGCGCTCCCCCCTTTTTATTATTAAATCTGTCTCATCGTCGAAATAGTAGGCGCGAGCCTGCACTCTGGACACCTCTCGAGATCGTGGGATAAGAGGAGCAGCCCCCGTCCGGGGCTGTGCCAGCAGATTTCCATCGGCCGATCGGCGGACGGGTCGCGGGAAAAAAATCAACGGGCCCCAGAGGAATGCTTTTAAAATGCTAAAACGATCGGTGTTGAGCGATTCACCGGCGTGGACCACACCTTCGTACTAACGGAGAGACCACGCCGTGCTCTTTCGTTTGGTTTCACCGTGCAGCTGATGGTACCCGAAATAATGTTCCAATTACTCGTAGGCTCAATCCAGAAATATGAAATCAATCGCCCCGCGTAGCTTCGATCGCTCTAACTATCGCCTCGCTCGGAGCCACCTCGAGATGGAAGCCCTTTCGGAGCCCTTCATTCACACAGGTGGCACACACGTATTTGTATTCGGTAAAAGCCCTCCCCCGCGCGCACCTACTCCTTTCCCTCCGTCCCTCCAGGAGATAGAGTCCGTTCCGTCGGGGAGCATCTATACGCCCACCTCGCGTTAGATAGGATCTTTTCAGCGGCGAGCAGCAGCAGTGGAACAGGGGCGAGCCACCCGGTGTGCAACACCACGGCCATCATCAATTTCGCCGGAATAAAAGTTTCACGGCGCGCGAGACCGTTCTGTTGGATGTGTACAACCGAGGTGTCGGCGGACAATGTGACGCGCCACCATCTACCCTCGAACGATTCCGATATAAAAACCGCGGTGCCACGCTGTATTTCGATACCATAGAAATGATAATGAGACATTAGATTGCAATTATCCGTGGTACGATAAGATTACAGAAAAAAAAAGAACGCGCGAATTCGACGCGATGAAATGGTAAAAGTATGGACGGTGTGATTTATGCTCGTCAGCGCTAATTCTATATTTTTTATTTCACGAAACGTGATTTATGATCCCGCGAATATTTAGCTGTCAAAATACACTGCCCTACGACAACCGCGCCGCAAGAGCGCCGTCACTCCGAAGACTGGTCGCGAGAGCGGAAAGAAAAATAACGCCTAAAGGATGGCAAAAGGAAGAGAGAAGTCAGGGGCCCATTGTAGCCCCGGTGTCGGGAAGATCGACGATCGTCCAGGTTGTCCAGGCTACGATCCGCTGTCCCCGACAATGGGCACCAATCAGTGGAAAGCGCGGTGTCAAGCCGCCTCTAATTGTGCCATCATGACAATAGCGAAAATGACATGGGCGTGAGCCACACTTAAACCGTGGCCCGGCCTGGCCTCGGCTCGACGCTGCCGTCTAATGGTCTTTGTATTTCGTCGATTAACGTTTGCGAACGACGTTCACGACCCTCCCTCCCCCCCCCCCCCTTGGTCAACCCCGTACAAGCGTCCCCGCGTGTCCCGCAGCCAAGGAATATTCATGGATCTGGCCGTGGCGGGTCGACGTCTGCGGTGCTCCACATTTTTTAATACGACCACCGAGAACATCGTCGATGAACTCTTTCTCTGAGAAGATGAGAAAGACGGGGAGGAAAGATCGAGGGAGAGAGAGGGGAGAGGAATCGTGGTCGCGATAGAGAAGCCAGGAAAGCTCCTCCCAGAGATACCACGGTGGAACTGGTTTCATCCCTCTTTCCATTCCGTACACTGTTCTCCCGTATTCTTTTTTTCCTTTCCTCGTCTCCTTTTCCCGCGTCTCGGTGACGCCGATGGGTTACCGTCGGAAACTCGAACGACCGAAGAACGAAAGGGGTCTCGGCGAGGCCGAGGGAGATTCCACAATGAGAATTGAGTTTCATAACCGGGCCACGCGGGCACAATGAGACGAAATTGCGTTACAACGAGGGTCCGGATTTATTATGTCGCCGGTCCACGTGTGGTGGTGGGTTTCGCACCGGCGGAACATGTGTTTCCTCCGTTTCGTCGCGGCCGACGGGGTATAATTACCCTGCGCCGCGGCACCGCGTGCTACCACGGTCGTTGAGAAAGAGGGACAGAGGAACGGTAGGTGGAAAATGTTGACGGGGCGGTGGGACATGGGTATCGATAATGGCCCCGTAATTTCGGGACACCGTCGTCTACTCGTGTCAGGCCCCGATAGACTCGCGGGGAACGTGGAAAGGAACGCACGTGGAGCATGTTCGTCAAGGGAACCCTGCGTGAAACGTTACTTACGTTAACCCTTTCTTTTTGCGGCGCTTCCTTCGGCATTTCATCGGAAGTGAGTTTGCAGTTGAATGAAATGTTTTAACGTTGGACAGTGGCAGATCGTTTAAACGCAAGCGGGTCGGCTTCAAAGAACAATGGGAATAGCGTAATCGATTCAGATTTCTATCTGCGCTTTCGGAAAGGACCAGGCAGCTATTCGACGGGCAAAGAAGGGGTGACAAATTATAGCGTGCGAATCCGTCGCACGGCCGAACAACGGGTCCAAGGCTGGACCCACCTACTTCCCAAGCGGAACTATCGTCCATTCACGGCACAATGGTCATCCATTCACGGATACTGTTGCGAATCGATGGTATACCGTTAGGAGTAACACTTCCTCATGGTCATTGATTGCGTGGGAAAACAAACTGCCGTCCGCTAATTGCCAATCCATTCACTGCTCCGACGATTTTTCAACTTGACTTCCTCCCTCTCGTTCAGCGTGAATCATTGCGATCGATCATTCGGATAGCGAAACGTTTCGCTGCTTCTGGACACGTACTTCGCGACCAAATTCCAAGCTCATCTTTCTTCTATTTCGTGTAAGAAAAAAAAAAAAAGATTCAACCCCATCTGATGGAACTTTAAACGCTCGCTGCAAAAAAAAAAAACAGCTAGCCCCAAAAACGAGTCTGTCCGAGGCAACCGTACGCTCTTCAAGCTCAAAGCGGGCCGCCTTTCACCCCATTATGCGTACCCCTTAAGCACACCGCAATCTCGTAAACGAAATAATCCGTAAAATCGGTCAATTAAACGTCGCCTGGAAGGAGAGAGACCGAGCCGCTTTCATCCAGAGCGGGATCGATCGATGCCCGAGGAACAGGCGGACGGTGCGCACCGGTTTCTTTGACGTCGATCGCCGGGACGCAGCGACGCGTGCCCGGGAATCGTCTCTGCTCCCGACGAGGAGGCGCGTACGAATCCGAGGATCGCGCGAGCGGTAGGAGGCAGCGAGGACAAAACCGTACGGAGACACTCGGGGCCAACGATCAATGGGCGAACGGAAGCGGAAGGGAGAAGAAAATCCGGCTAACTCGGGGGGACGGTGATCGCGCGGTGACCTCGTGAAAAGCGATACGCGGCGCCCCTGAAAAAAAAAAAAGAACGATCAACGACGACCACGAGAGGATATCGACGCGGGCATTCGTGTGTTACGCATCTGCGGATCATCCTGCGAACCGCCGGGTCGGGGGGGGGGGGGGGGGGGATCATCGAGGCTTTTTCGGGATCACGCAGGGGGAAGAAAGGTCGGCAGGAGCAATGAATGACATAATTGAATTTCACGCAGCGCTGATTCCCCGGAGCACGAACCACCGACAAACAAGCGCGCGGCTCTCTCTCTCTCTCTCTCGCGCGCAGGAATCCTTTCTCGGCCCTGTTAACGGGATTTCGCGGGGATTCGACTTTGAACATCCATGTGGCGCGATGTGTTCGAAACAACCGTGGAACCGTTCTCGGAGAATTCTTTCGGGAAATTGTGGAAATTAGAATGCGGCGAGGACAGTCAAAGTTATATCGTTCGGGAAAAGACTGAAACTGGTTTCTTCGATTTTTAGGGCTCTCTGTAACGCGTTGCCCTACACGTGTACCAAGGAAATCACTTTCGGCGAAACGATAACGCTCTTAACAATGAACGCGCGAAGTGAATTTTGTCGCCGCCTATGCGGGATAGAGGTTTGCAAAACAGGCGTCACCGACATCCCCGTGGCAAAATCATAGCTCGCAGCGCCCATTCGACCGGGGCCAGGCTGTATACTTACACGATATGCGTGTAAGGAACAAAACGCGGCGCGGCGGATGAATAGTGTTTCGTATGTACCGTCATTGACTGTAATAGCGGGGTGGAACCCCCCGATAGACGACGCTCGCATTCACCGGATTGAACGCGCACCGTGAGCATTTAGCGCTTTCCCATTGTCCGTTTGTCCGGATGTCAGCATCACTCTCTGATTGGCGGAGAGTGATGCTGACATCCAATCGCCATTGAAAATCGTTAACTGTTGACTGTGGGGTCAACCTGCCTGCTATTCAAGCGTCTCTCTCTCTCGTCGTTTTCTCCCCCTAAACGAAACCGAGGGCCCCGGCTAGTCACAACATTTCCGAGCAAATCGTTCGAGCCGTCTTACCTCCGGGATTCATCGCCCCGCGACGTATACACCGGAGCGTATCCTCCGTGGCGTCTCGAGTCCCCGTAAATTCTTTAATCTGTCCTTATCGGAACACCGATAAGCCCGGGCTCGATAGGATCCGGAACATTCACGATGAAGCGAAGGACGATCAAGGAGCGATCGGTGATTCCTAACGCCAGGTATATCGATGCAAGAGAGACCGGCCGCGTCTCGCCGGATCGCGCGGCTATACGCACAAGCGGCAAGGACGGATTACGCGCGCAATCGGTTCACCTGAAAGGGGAAAGGGTTGCGTCGCGCCCCGCTGGAAGTTTCGACCGCTCCTGAAAAACACTTCTGTTTCCGTCGTTCGCCCGTACGTGTCAGACACCGTCGTTTCACCCCTGGAAGAGAGGGACCCAGGGGTGCGTATCCACTCTCTCCCCTTCTTTTTTAATCTAGCCATTGTGATGGTAATGGCACAGTGTTAGTTTCACGTAGACGGGCGTCGGGGAGGGGAAGGAGGACATTGTATCGTGCGCGTAGGAACGGGGCACGCATATGCGCGCCTCTATGGAGCCGCCGCAAGGACCGCTCTAATTTCGAGGGGGGTTTGTTTTACGAGCACTTCAATCCCACGGAAAGCAATACGGACTCAGTAGGACCTGACGTCGTTGTAAACAATTCGTTCGCCGCTCTCCCTCTGCGCGTTCAGCCAAAGGGGGGGGGGGTTGAAAACACGACGACGGGGGTAAGAAGGAGCTGATAATATCGAGTAGGGAAAATTTCTTTTGACTTTCTCGCGCGACCGTTACGCGCACAATGCTGTTCGTGACTCTTTCGATGCCACGCCGGTGAGTTGGACGTTCCATCAATCTTGAAATTGCGCCGTTTCGAATACCGGAAGAGAGAGAGAGAGAGAGAGAGGGTGATTAATGGCGAACGCGGTGCGCGACTGTTTCGCCGGGTCGGAGACTCGCTGGATGGATATACGCGAGTTCGTAACACGCGAAACAAGAGTAGATCAGAGTGACAGTAATGTAGACACGAACGTGATGATTAAGTGTTCTCAGCCAATTTTTGCCGTTGTTCTACATTAATAATCGACTACGAACGACCTCCGCGTACAACCGTACGAGGAAAGCAGAGTATCCACGGCTTACGCGACAAAAGCGATGCGTGAGCGTACCCCGCCGGGACGACGCGTTGAACGAAAAGGGCCGAAGTATCATCGGTTTCGGCGACGCCCGAGACAAAACTCGAGGACGGCCAGCGAGGGCGAAAGGATACGTGGGGGTGGCTGGGGCTAAAGATCCACCGGTAAAAAGCACAGCGAAGCGTTGCGTACGAGTCACCACGACAATGACCGCCGCGCGGAAAAGTGTCCGTAACCGACAGGCGTCTCGGGGCCGCGACAATGGACATTCGAGGAATCGTTATGTTTGGCCGGTACAATGGCGAACAAAGGAGGCGATCTAAGTGCCTACATGTTGCGCACACCAGCCCGCTACAAATACCCGGATGTGTGCCCAAATGGATCCCGACGGCAGAGCCGCGCGTCACCCGAGTGTGCCCGGGGAACGTTTTCCACGGTGGCAGGGAAAACGCTTCGCGGCCAGATGACGGGACCGACCTATCGCTTTTATCCGTTGAATCGGTGCTTGGCTGCTTACCATCGGGGGCGAAAGATTACGCGATTCGAGGCGTGGATTACAACCTACGAAGGTAACACGCCGTTGCGAGCAAGCCGGAGGGTTGAAAGGGCGTTTGTGTGAACGCACGATACGCTGGTTGTGTCGTTGAAAAGTTTGGGGATTTCTTGTTGGACTGTTGAACTCAGAATACGGATTATAGATTTGCTCGAAGTGTTGAGTAACGAACACCGCAGTTCACAGAGGAATAATGAATTCCTTTCGACTAATAAAAGTGTTTCACATCCTTACGATACAGATCGAAACAATAAGTCTACGCACGCGGACACGCAACGCGCGACCAGTAATTGTAAATTTCACGCGTTATATACCTCAACGCAATAAACAATTGAGGTACAACGTATATCCCACCCATCCGTCCGGTACAGCACAAGCACCGTCGCGTAGAAGCCTGACGCCTAATAAAGCTGTCCTTTTACAATTTAATTAATTCGGAAAATGAAATGTCCAGAACGCCCCTTCGATCCCTCCTCATTAACACGCTACCCGTATACAAAACGAGACACAGCCCCTTGGCGCGAGGAACAAGGCGAAACAGAGAGAGGACCCATTAGCCTACAACGGTCCCCGCCGGGCAGTAGAAAAGGCGGAGGACAGAGTAAAAGCGCTCACAGATTTATGGTGTTGATGGCCGTTTAAGGCGGGGGGGAAGAAAGCGTCGTTTACCCATGTTTCGGGAATCGCGGTGAACGGGACCGCAATATGGAAATATTGCCCGATCGACTCCGGGGCCCCTTCGTTTTAATGGCCCCGTTCGTTGTAAAACCGAATTGCCGGTCCCGAGAGCTTCTTCGTCGGGCGGGGGCCGTAAACAGTCCGCTATCGAAAGCGCAGTAAACACCTATTCCCCCGCGTACCTAGCCCTCAGCCCCTCCCGTCGTGTATTCGGCAATAAACGATAGTGCGCGTACTTTACCTTTTAATATCTTAAGTGGATTTGTCGTGCCCGTCGACGTTTGACTTCTTGACTCCTGTGGACACATGCGCGCAGGTCCCATTTGGTTTCGCTTTACGACGGGATTTTTTGGCATTTCCACGTTCCTACGGTCCTGTATTTTTATATTTATTTTAGGTATCCTGTTCAGGGAGGGGTTACGAATACCTTGCCGCAGCGGCATGCAGGTATACGCTTCGGAAACTCTAGCCTGCATACGCGTCGTAAAGGTAAGGGTGAGGGGGCAATTGGAGGGTTAATTGTATTAAGGGGCTGCGTACACTGGGAGAAGGTAAAGAGTCGAATTGCCTTTACGATCTTTCCCCTGATGAAGGCAATCGGTGTTTCTTAACGGAACGCCTTCTCGGTATTCCCGCACGTATAATGGATCTGATTAGAAAGTAGTTTCAGACGCCCTTCTTTTGTAAGAAATTTCAATAAACACCGATACGACGCATTTTGTAGGAAAACTATAACAAAAAGAAAGATTAAACTCCAGGATACCATGTAATTTTCAGTGAACCGACTGATCTTTATTCCACCTACGTGCGTTTAACCGGATAAACGCTATACGCGGTTAGAGGAAATTAAGATTTGGATATTTTACAAAATAAAGGAATACGCTTTGCGCCACGGCGCGAACGAGTCGCCGGCGCGTGCAAATCGCATTTGAAAAGGAAAGCTTGGAAAGGCAGCGAGAGGGAGAAAAAGGGTACAGTGGCTGGTGGTGGCGTGGTAAAGAGCAAGGCCTTCGAGCCCGGTCACCGTTGATTCGCGCTAATTACAGCGTTTCATACCACTCGAGCTCAAAGAGAGTATTAGTCGAGGCGTTGTAAAAATCCCGTGTGTTCTCGCCACGGTTCGTTGTTCGGAGGGAACAGACGAACGAGCCGGGGTGTTTCTCCGGCATAAGATCAGTAGGCAATTGCGCCACGCAACAAAGCGACCCTCGCGATTCACGATGTTTATATTCCTTTGACGCCCGCTCCCGACCCTCGTGCTTTCCGCTATAATTATTTATATATCACGAGAGAATTATATTTTAATTTACCTGTTAAGACCAGGGAGGAGGGAGGGGCTGGTGGGAGGGGTTGGAAAGACGTTCGTATGAAACGGTTCGTTATGCCTTCTGTCTAACTTCGAAATAAGAGGGACAACGAATTATTATTATTAAGGCTAATCCATAGATGTATTACGTGAAGCAGTCGCGAAAAGAATTTTGACCGCGAATCAAAGTCAGCCCCCTATTAAGTATAATTATAAATCTTAAAACGTTTAAGGACAGTACGTAAACATTCTTACCCTTCCTATTCAGAGCGTTTTTACAGCGTGGAATCGGCTTTGAGCCGGACAGCCGGGGTAACGGTCGTCGCGTCCGCCGTAGCGAGCGACCCTGTTCACCATGCGAAAAGGCAGCCCCCCTTTCCGCGGAATCGCTTTAATTAATTACTCGCTAGTTTTGTACGCGGGCGCTCTTTCTCCCTCCTGCCACGCTTTGAGGCGTTCCCTGACTCGCGACGGATCGCTTAACCAGACCTTCAGGAGCCGCCGCTGCTCTTCACCCGCGAAGAAGCAGAAGGCAGAGGGTGGGACGCGAACGTGCACGTTTAAACGGCCAGGTATTTACAGAGGGTCGTCCCCAGTCGAGTACTTAGCCATCGTCGCCACCTTTTTTCAATGCCAATTAGCGTCGCCCACGCTCCGCTTGCGGTCCGACGACTTGCGTGTAATCCCCAGAGGAGCGGCGACGGACCGTTCAGAGGAGAGGCCGACCGTTTCCGCCCTGCGGAACAACCCGGCGCTTTGTTCATTGGCGATAACCGCAAATTATGCCGGTACGCGCGGATTACGGAATCAATGGGAGCGATTCCGAGGCGCGAGAGTCATTTAACGTTGAGGTGACGGAAAATTTTAGAAACGGATCGACCGGTGCCTACTTGGGGAAAATAATTTAAACTGAGACTTTCAAACATGTTAAATTTTGATCACGAACTTGTTAGATTCGTCGAATCACTAACACTATCAACGCCCTGCTTCGTTTCGGAACTATTCGAGAATTGTTGCAACTGCACAACACGTTTGTGCCTCAAGCTTCCACTGACGCGGGACAAGCGACGACTTTACGTTTCTTCAATTACCCACCCCGTCGTGCGGGCGTACAACTCGCGGAACAAACGATCCAGATGGAAGGGAGGACCGTTTAACAAGTTAATAAGTCGCATCGCGCGGAGTGAACGCTGATGCTCGCTCGCGCGATGGCATCCTTTTCGGTCGCGCGAAACAGTTTTAATGCCGCGTCGAGGAAGGGTTGCGCCACGAAATTCCGACCGTCACTTTCACTCTCCATTTTTCTCTTTCCCACCCCCCCCCCCCTGCATTGGTAATTGGCGTTAGGCCGTTTGAAGTCTGGCGCGCTTCTGTTTCCGCTCCTTTCTACGCGCACGACCATACGCACGGTTCTTTTCCCTTATTTTTTTCTTTCTTTTTGTTGGCGGGTGTCGCGATTACGCGGCGGTGCGCCGCGTTACACCGGGGCGGAATTTTCAAGTCCCAGCTAGCGCGTTTCGAATCGCGAGAAATCACGGACCCTCGACAACGCGTGCCGCGCGTTCGAGGGTCGGCCACCGCGATCAAATTAGAGAAATTAGCGACCCTTCTTTTTGGCCGACGAATTAAAAACAGGGGTCGATGATTGGATTGCGCGCGCGCGCGCGGAAGCCGCTCCGGGGATACCGTTCGCGGTCGCGCGGAGAACGATCTCCGGCGGTGAGCGAAAATTAGTCCGTTACCCCGGGGCGAATGTTCTTCAGGACTATTAGTACAACAGAGGGGTGCTTTTTCAAAGGAGACGACGAAGCGCGGAAAGTAGGATTCTCAAATAAAAACTGTACGCTCCGTAAAACTAGATGCGAGCATTGTTTGCATCGTTCAGAACGATTTCGCAGCGGAATAACCGACTGATTAACGAGTTTTAGACCGTTTAACACGAGCGACGACAGGCCGCCGTTCCGCTGCGGAGTTAAAAAGGGAGCGCGGCGAGGGTGGCCGCGAGCGGGCGACAAAGTGGCAGGTCGTGCACAATTAGAGGTGCACGGTTCTCGCCTGCTTTTTGACGTCTCGAAACAGAGGCAGCCGCTTGAAGTGACGCGAAAGAGGAGACACCAGCGAGTCGGAGGCGCGAAGATAAAAAAAAAAAAGAAAGGAAGAAGGGTTAGCCGGGGAAAGGAGGTGAAAAAGGCAGACGCGCCAGGAATCCGCGCGCGCGTTCTCTCTGATCTCTCCCACCGATTCTCCCCTCTGTGTCTTCTCGCGTTCTGTGCGTCTCCGCCGCGTCGTCGCGGTTCGTTTCGTCTCTTTCTCTAACCGGGGCCCCCCACCCCACCCCTCTGTACCCCGTATACGCGCGTCGGGCTTCAAACTCTCTTTCTAGGTTGACACCTTGCGATTCTTGCGCGGCTTTCACGCGCTCGCCTCGTGCAGCTCGCTGGTCTTCTGAAATCGCCCCGTTTGAAAGCATTTAATTAAAGCGAGGCTGCCGTCGCGCTGACGGAACAGTGAGAACTGGGCTCCCGGGAGCGAGAACGACGACGCGCTTGGAGTGAGGTGGATCTCGTCCCGGTCGAGCGTCGGATAAGGAACGAGACGAACGAACGGAGCCGCGTGCGAAACGGGGATGCAGCGGGTGCGCGTCTGTGTGTTACCACCCCGGTTACAGCGTGTGGGCGCGACCGCATCCACAAAACAGGGGCGGAGGGGGGAGGGGGTGGAGGCGCGAAACTGCGAAACACTGTCTCTCGCCGCAACGCGTGCACGCTGCCAGGCATTTACTTAATTAGAGGCCGAACCCCGTACCGTCTGCCGTTCAGAGGGAGACAAAAAAAAATGCCAGGGGAACGAAAGAATGAGGGAAGATGCTCTCGCTGCGCGTCGCGATGCTTCCGAGAGCATTGTGCGCGCCGTGGCTCTCACCGACGAGCTTCGAGCGCGCGATTCTTTGGATTATACTCGCGTCTTAAGGCTGAATCTACGCTCGACGTTTCTACCGGGTCACCGTTCGTAAATAGGAATCTTTGTACGATGATCCTTCGGCCGAATCCGGCGAACGTGGCGCGAGGATCAATTAACCGGGTGCGAGGCACGAAACCGTAAAGGACGCGGCCAGAAAGTTTCGGTTTCCCTTTTAAAACCGGCCGGTCCTCTAACTGGTTCAAAGAAATATCCTCCCATTGATCTCTGTTGGTCCAGGTCTTTTCTCGGTCGTTTGTTTGTCGCTCCGTGACAATGCATCACGAATACCGAGACGCACAGTGGAGTTTTCGACGCCCGCAGCTAGTGGACACTACCGTACTTCAACGAAAGGAGAGGAGCGGCGGGGCGAGAGAGAGAGAGAGAGAGAGAGAGAGAGAGAGAGAGAGAGAGAGAGGAAAAAGTGGAAGCGGGCACGAGAAGAGCACCTGGCAGAGACTCTCCGCCACCGAGACCGGCGTGGCATTATATTTGGTGACAATGGATGAAAAACATGGCTTCGCACAACTCGCGCGCACTCTCCTTTTTCTGGACCGTCTTTATTGCCGGGGATAATGTCCCTTTATCCCTTCACGGGACCTAGGACTCGTTTCGCCATTGTGAGTGGACACTTCGCTGGAGCTTCGAGACAGCATCTATCCGTCGGTGACCTTTTCTTTCGCCCCTCACCCTCCCGGCCCTTGTTCCACGAACTATCGCGGAACGTGCATCGAACGCGAGGATAATTCCTGCCTTCTCTCGTGGAAAAACCATTCCCGACGGAAATGATCGAACTCTGAGGGGGGCGGTGGGGGGGACGCGGCACGATCCTGCGTTCACTTTGGCTGCAGCCTTGCGATGACCGCTAACCGGCCTAATACAGATCACGCGACTATAGAAACGCTTACTGGTCCAACAGAAAATATGTGTACTTTCGAAGCGCAACAATCGCCACAGCGAACGACAATGTTGCAGGAACAACACTCGACTGTCCTCGGTTCAGGTTGAACAAGAGACGGCAATAACTCTCGGCAGCTATCACCCCCGAAATTGGGGCTATTTACCCGAACAATTTCGCCGGGGACGACACGAGGAACGCAGCGGACGGGTGACACGCAACTATGGAACACCACGAGCTGCAATCCTTTCTAAGGCTCGTCCCGAATTCATCGCGTGGCCCGCAGAGTTCATTATACCAGCGCCTTTCGGACGGCGAATAATTTGCCCCGTGCGGAGAGCATTAGGACGGTAAAAGCGGCCGGACAATCGATCCGTATTGGCCGATGCATTGTAACGGCCTAGAACGTCACGACTTCTCGGCGAAATATTTGCATTCTCGCCCCATTGTTCCGGGAATTGACGGCAATCCCTTTTATTATTCCTCGCAAGTGGATTAGGGCTGCTCGCTTTTACGACCCGAGAAGACCGCGCTCCTCTTTTCCTCGCGTTTCCCAGCGCTGTGCCTCCTCGCAAAAGGAAAAAAAAAAAGAAGTCCATTGTAAAGCTTCGGACTGTTAAAACTCGGCTGCTTCGTAAACAGGATACGAAAGTTCGGGCGACAAAACGTTCGAAAGCCCAGGGCGTGCAAAATAATCCGGACGAAAATTACTGTTTCACGACTGGGGAGACACGCGAGACGCAAAAGTATTTTTTTTTTTTGTTCCTCCGATCGAACCGCGGACATTTTTATTATGCCGTGTGGGTGTCCGTCGAACAATGAGCACAAATTCCCCCGGTAGAAAAGAACACGAGGCGGAGTCTACATATACATATACATACGTCGGAGCGACGACGAAACAAGCGCCTGCCATCCCCGTTCTTTTTTTTTTGTTTTACCGCCCGCGTCCATCGCTTTCCCGTCCTGTACACACCGAAGGATAGAGGGCTAGCCGATAATGGCGCACAATGACCGCCGCCGCCTAACCGCCCCATGCGTCCGGGGGGTGGGTGCGCCGCCACGGCGGCGGCGACGGCTGCTCCGCCGCGTTCATAAACGGGGGGGAAAAAAGTCGCCGCGATGCTACGTCAATACACACCGGTAACCGTGCACGGATGAAAGGCCCACGTATCTTATCGTCGTCGATCCGCGAACGAAGGCATTCACGGGGCGACTATTCTATCGGCCTTGTCGTCGGGGAGGGGAAAACGCCCGGACAATCCGACGCGACGGCTGGATACATCCGGACAAACCGGCGTAATTAAATGTACCACGATACCACCGGGATTATTCCGCGTTCGTTCTTGCGAATACCTGGGCGTCGCGGGTACAGAGGTGAAAAAGGGAAGAGCACGCGAAGGTTTGAAAAATCCGACGATTTTTCTGAAAATACTCGGCTGATTGCATGGCTCGGCAGCCTGGAATTCCGCGACTCGCTGTTCACGTTCGGTAACGTCACGTACCTTAAACATTTTCCATCGTATGCAAATCGCCAACATTCGAAACGGATCAGGACGACGCGCGGCGGCTCAAGCTTTTCCGCCCTTTCCACAGCGACCCCAGAAACAATCGACGCGTACGCGAACACGTGGAGGGCGAGGAGAGGGCGGGCTCAGCCCGTGATAAATCCGAAACTGAAACTATCGACAGGAGTAACGAGGAGCCGGACGAGTGGACGGACAGAGCGGTTGCTTTTGTCGGGCGAACGAGGCGCGCGGCCTCCGCCCTGACCGGAGAGGTACGTAACACAGAGGGGAAGCACCGACTCTCCCGGTGTTGTGCACCGTTCAAAGAAGTCAACGCTGGGTTCTTGGACGTTGTTTTGGACGTTCTCCAACATGCTGATACAGGCCTTCCCGTCCAGCGCGGCGTGGATCACGATGCCCGGAGATTCGAAGCGAACGCGCCCCCGGTGGTCGGGGCGGAAGAGTCGGAACAGGGCGGCGGTGGTGGCGTTACAATAGCGCGGAGAGGCCTCCCGATCGACCAGTCATCTAGGCAACAATGCAGCTGACAATGGGCAGCGGGCCAGCAGTGTTTCATTAAAACATGCATTGAATTCGAGTAGAGCCGACGAATTGGCTGAAACCGAGAGGAGAGCCGGACACGAAACTCGCCGTCCCCAAACTCGCGCGCGACCGACTGTGCTCTCCTGGAACCAGCAACGGTATCGCTGGACTGTACGTACGAACCGACGGGTCATGTCTGATTGAAACGTCGAAAAGTCCGTTTCTCCTCTTCCTCGTCGCCCACTCGGCGCACCCCCTTCGCCGTTGTTCTCCTTCCCCCCCCCCCTCCCAGCTGTAGTTGCTGTTCGCCGTTGTTGTGTTTCGTTGGTAAAAGAGAAAGGCGGTGGGGCGGGGGGGGGGGGGCAGTGGAGAGATCGAGGCACCGGAGAGAGTAGAGAGGCCTGCCCTGTCCGGGTTAAATTGGAATTGTCATGTGAGGGTGAGCGAAGTGAATCAAAAGAAACACAACTTGTATAGGATTGAGTTTAATTGTGACCCGTCCATCCTATATAGCCGATCCTCTCCGCCCCATCCCCATCCGGGTGGTACTCGCCGCCGTCATCGTCGCGAACCAGAGTTGACCGAGAGCACGAGCGAAACGGACTCCGGAACCCGAGTTCCGCTGCGACTCGGCGGAGAAAAAGGAAGAAAGAACAGAATGGTGTACGGCGAGGGGGGGGGGGTCGGTTAGGGCGGAATGAAAGCGATGAAGAGAGCCTATCGGAAACTGCTCCCGATAAACTGGTAATTAGAAAACCGTTGTCTCGTGCCTCGAAGAAGCTCGCCCCCCTATTCAGGGGCTGCTCCGGTGTTTAACGCTGGTCGGGGCTGGTCATCCTGCAGTAGCTTCGAAAAGGGCGGGCTTCGCGTTTCAACGTTTACATCGCTACAATTTCCAAATGTTTCGAGACGCGGCACAGGAGCTTTAATTAACAACTCTCAGCGCAAGAGATCGTTTCCCGAAATCCCCGGAGACGGTCGATGGGATCGATATTCCGGTATGTTGACGCTTACGCGCGGTCCCGTTTGGCCGCCCCTTTTCTTTCTAAATTGAAGTTCTTTGTCGCCGCTGTCCGCGAGGCTAGCCCTGAAGACGATCCACCGAACGCCGCGCCCTTTCCTTCACCGTCCTCGCCCCTGTTCGCCGCTCTTACGCTTTCACCGGCGGTCTCTTGCCTATTTTCGACGTAACGTTACCGCGCCGCTTATCTCCGTCTCCTATCGTTCCCGCGTACAATCGGTCCTCTCGACTCCCGCCGCAATTTTGTTCCCAATTTTGTTCTACGTCGTCTTCGGCGCCGACAATCATCGCCAAATAAGCCGTCCAACCGAGATCCAATTTAAACCGTTAATTACCACAGAGCCTGTTTCTCTCCGTTTAACCGCGAACGTATATACAGTCCACCTCCTCTTGTGTCCAACCAACCACCCACGCAGGCCACCCCTGCTCACCCCCGTGGGGCGTTCTCTCCCCCTTTTCGTTACTATCTCCGACCACCCAACCCAGCCCCCCCCCGTCCCCCTTTCAGTCCTCATTCTCCGGCCACTGTATTTTTCCAATTTAAAATCCTATCTCTTAATTTCCTACGTGTCACCGCTACGTCTGGGGATTTTTATGGAAACGATCGTATCTCTCCTCTTTTCACTGTTCCTATGCGAGAGCGGCTCAACGATATCGTGGGCCGTCCGCCGATTCTATCGACGGCTCGCGTTTTTCCTCTCCTATTTCGCTCGCTGTTCGACGATCGTTGCTGCCGTTGCTGCTGCTGCTGCTGGCTCTCTGCCGTCACAGCGACGAGGGAAATTGCGCGGGAACGGTGATTCGATCCCCCGTGCTCGCGCGCCTGAAATCGACATTCCCGACGCTCGTCATTATGCCCGATACAAACGCGACCTGTTCGCGTTGCGCCTTTCGTTCCAACCAAGCGCCGTTTAATTTCCCCCCCATCCCTGAATGCGTGACTCGCCTCGGAGCGTCGACCGATCCGAGGTTCATTATGGTAACGCTTTGCAATTAATCGGTCTATTAAAAAGTCTCTTAATCGATCGACAGTAGAGCGCTCTATACGTTTCCGCGTTACGAAAAATAGGGGCGCGTAATCGAAGATCGCTGGTGGCCAGGTCTCCCAGCGGGTACGGAATCGGCGGGCAACGCGAACGTCGGGGCCGGTGCTACCCGCGCCATTACCGGGGTATGAACGACGCAGCCCTCGGTCTCCGCCCGGTAATATCCACACCAGCAACAATCACGGATTAATGCCATTGTTCGCGCGTATCTACTCGAAATGTACGGGCCGCGCAGGTCTATGGGTATACACGCTCGTGATGCATCGACAATGGGGGAGCGGGTCTGTTCGGCGACCCAACGAGGTATTACCGACCGAACAAGCATGCAGTTTGTCCCCCCATTGTCGCCTCTCGATACAGCGGGAATAACGCCCACCCGCTGTATTTGCAGTATTCGGCACGGTTTCGTCCGGTTGCTGTTTGCCGTCGCCCCGTCTTACTCGACATTATATCCGATTTGAAGGATGCCCATTGTGCCCGCTATTGTCCGCCACGACGATCGGTAACGCGATCGTAGCGCGGGCAAAAAAGAGAAAGGTTCCGGAATTGTTGCGTCCGTTCTGCGGCGAGGGGGTGGACGGGCGCGTAGCTATCCGGGGGATGAGGCTGGCTGAACATAGTGAAATGCGTCTCGTTAACGGGAGTGCCACCTGATGTGTACAAATCTTGAATCACGTTAGGGTACGTTGGCGCTAACGCTGTTGAACGGATATCAGAACAACGAGTGGTACGATTTAATGAACACGCGTGAACGAGGGAAGAACCAAATCAATCCTACGATATTTCTATATTCGATAAGAATGTCTTGCGATCATTTCCGGTGGACGCCTCGACGCGGAAACATCATTTCCAAGGGTTGATTGGGACGCTGAAACGGGAGCGTGGATCGACGATGACAAACCGTCCGTCCGCGAGACGGAGCGAGGCACGAGAAGAGGAGAAAACACGCGAACGATGATCGCGTGTGTGCAGTAGACAGAACGCGGATTTGGCGCGGCCCGAAGCGCATCTGCCTGTAATCCGTAGTGAGACCGCTCGTTGTTTCGCTGATCCCTGCATTGTGACGTCGCTTGTATACTTCATTGTTCCGCGTTCGGTGTTCATTGTTCGCAGATTGTGTACACCTACCGACGCCGCGGTCCACGCCGTTGCGCCGGGTCCACGCATCGATGCGAGCACACGCGCTTCCCTCCCTTCCTGCGTCCGCGGCTTCGTATTTACCGATTTTCCCTTTATCCGTCCACCGAACGTTTCCCCGTCGTCCACGGTTTCTATCGGTTCTCCGCGCGGCGATCCTCCGTGAAGCTTCTTTCTCTTCCACGCCACCCGAACCCGTCCTCCTCGTCTATCCTCTATCCTTTTATCGCAGCTACGTCACGGTTCGGAAACGTTAATGGAGCCAGAGAGTCCCCGCCCGACGGTGCCCTTCGGACGGTTCGAGGAGTAACAAGAAATTCGGAGAGACAATGTACGATGACTGTACGCTTCTTCGAAATTTCCACAGCCGCAACGCGTCGCCTCCATGTGGGCCGTCTAACGCGGACGAAAATCCGTTCCACGGTTCGACGATAAAATTCTCGAGCCAGCCAGGCTCTCCTTTTTAGTTCCCGGCGAACAAAGGTTCAATCTATCGGCCGATCTATTCATCTCGTTGCCACCCCGTCCGTCCCCCCCCCACCCCCTCCGCACCTTCTGTCTGTTTCATTTATCCGCGCTCGTGGGATTAAACGGAGGTGTTCCGATCGACGAAACGAGTCGTCGCTCTCGTCTCGAGCTGAGTGGATATCAGCCAGAACTGTTTAGCGGCTCCTAATCGTCCCGAATTGGGCACAATGGACGGATGCACCGTGCGACACATGCCCCTCCCCCTTTTGTGAACGCACGATAGCGAGCGCAACCCCCCTGCGATTCCCCGCTGATTCCTAACGACGGGATAAGACAGCGCGATTCAATCGACTGGAAATCCAACAGGGGTTGTTCCTGGTGAACGATAGCTTTCTTTTTTTTCCTCCTTCCCTCACAAAGCTCTGCCCAACGAGCCGAAGCACGATCGGTTTCTAATTATACCGAGCATGTACACAAAAACGGGGCACACGCATGCATACGCGCATACACACTTGTGCGCGTGCGATACGAAAATGTTACCAAAGCTACTGGCACAATGTTTCCCACCCTAAGTGCCGCGCGTTACTTGGCGAAGCTATATGCAAGGTATACGCGATATTTAATTAACATATCGCATCGTATCGCGTCCGCGAGGCTGCTAAAATCGTAACGGTACGCCGCGGAGAACGTTTACGCGTTTCTTCCAACGCGCGACACGCTCGTTTCGCGCCACAACGAGTGACGCCCGTAAGGCCGTCGCCGGGAAAGGGTTAAGGAAACCTAAATTCTCATTACAGCGTCGACGAACGGGGAACGTACGGGCTGTCTATATAATTTTCGCTAGCGCTTTCAGTTACCATCGCGTCCCACGGAAACGTCCGCCGTGGTATATACCGATGGGAATCACCGCTTGGCGAACATTGTAGCATCGAACCTATCCGATTCCGAAAGAATTCGGCTCGGTGTCGTCCGTGGCTGCACAAAGAGGCACGGTGCAGAGGGACGGACACACACACACACATACACGCGCGCCCGCGACTCCGATGTACGCATGGGAGGGCAACTTTGCCCTGTCTGTGCATAAACAAAATGGCCCATAAAACCTCGAGGCGCTAATCCGCGCAGAATGCCGCCGCGAGGATATTGTCAAACCCTCCTGCGGACCCGTTCACTCCGCAGGAAGACCAGGCTGATTCATGCGGCCATATTTCACGTCTTTATGCATTCGCGAATATTTCAGGCCTCTCCGCGCCGCCAAGAAAGAAGAGACAAAGTAAAAAAAAGGAAAAAGGAAGCTGGACGAGGTTGAACGTGCGGGGGGGACGGCGGCAGAAGGGGGGATTAGTTGCCGCACGTCCGCGCGAAATTTCATATTAAGGGTCTATTGATACGACTATGGCGAAAGAAGACGTTCGTGGTTTACGTCCTAAACCGCGATCCCCTGTCCCGTTCCTCTTTTTCTTTTCTGTTCTGCCAGCTTGCTTGGACGAGTTCTGGAAACGCGTGTCTAGTCCGTTTCAAATTTCCACCGAACTATTAAGGGACATTATGGAAAGAATATTTAGAAACGACGTTGTTCTCCGTTTCCCATTTTTTTCTTCTTTTTATCTCTACAATTCTTTTCCCCGATCAGGAGGTTTTTAAGGCGTAAATAAAGGTGACAGTGGGCTCCACGGCTGGCCCGAGGCAGGTGTGTAATTTCGCTTTAGGGACGCCAATGAGCCAGCGAGCGATTCAAGCGAGGGATAATCGACGCGCTTAACCCCTAGATTAAAACTGATGTACGTCGTTAAAAGAGCCGCGGCGTGGACTCTTCGGGTCCCAGGAGAACGTAATCCGCGCGGGATTTATTTGTCCCTGTAAATATCGCGCCCACTGACCGGCTACCCGAAAAGTGTCCCTTAATGGCCTGCGGGAAGGGTGGTCGCGAAGTCGTTCGCTCTAATGTGATTCACACCAACGTGTAAAATTCGTCACGTACCGACGGCGAAGAGACAATATATCGAATCCTCGTGCGTCCGGCTACCAAATCCGGACGGAGAAAGAATTCGCGGAATTTCGTGCCCTGGTCATGTGACACCTTCGTTTGACAATCATTAAAAATCTGTTCACCAAACAAGACCGAAGAAAGGAGGAAATGAAAAGCAATCTTCCTTGTTTTCCGTGCATGTAATATCCAACGGTGGTAATTATTTACGCCGTTTCAGTTCGAGTGTCCTCTAGGCGGCACAACTGATGAACGTAAAGTCACAGTGCCACTGAAATCGACGGAAACGTGAAACGTTCGAGTGAATAGACGAAACGCGCCGGTCCTCTTCGCGTTCCCGAAGGAACCATCGCTGGGTACACACGGGTCTAGTTAGCCAGGATAGGTTTACAAAGCACTAGCCACTGGAGGAGCCCCTACGCTTTGCAATCTATGCAAACAAGCGGTGCGTATCCTTTACTGTTGAATCAGCCACACCGAGGTGTTTGTAAATGATAATGACCATTAGAAGCGTCGCGGACGATCGAGGCGCGGGCAGGTTTCCTTCCGCCCGTGATGATTCTTCCACTTAGCGAGCGACGGTCGCGAAGAGCTCCCGTCTTGTACCGGTTCGTCCGCGTACGCGACGCTTACAAGCGTTCGCGTATCTCGCACGCCCAATTCGGACGACTGCGTTGTGACAAAGGTCGACAGCGAGTCGTAACGAGACTTAGCGAAATAGAATAACATCAACAGCGCAAGGGCGATGTGCGTGAGATTGGCGAAGGGCAATTGCTCAGCCATCAAGTCGCGTACGAGCAGTACGATGTTTGCTCGCGAACAAAACGGAGTCCTTCGAACACTCGTCGATCGGTAAGCGGCAGAGAATTCTCGATCAAGTGCCAATTAATATAACATAATCGCTCCGATCAAACGAGCAAATCTCGTCGCCCCTAAATTGCTGTTTAGCATCCATTCAACGGTGCCCAGAGACGTTAGACTAACGAGCCCCTCCCCCTCGAATTAATCATAATTACCTACTTTTCCACGGCGATCGACAGGGAAATCCTGCAACAATGTTTGCCGTAATTACGCCGGCCGCTAAGGGCGCATTACGAAAGATGAGTGATCGTCTATTAGCGAGAGGACGGCGACGCGAGGCGGCGTTCCGATTCGCGCGAGGAGTTTACCCAGGCCGGTTTGTTAAAGAGTTAATGAGGCCTGTGTCTCTGACAAAGAGCACGCCATGGAAATCAGTCACGCATTGTCCGCTGATACTTTACGAGGCAACCGAGCGTGGGCCAGACTGACAGTCATGGCTGTTCAAAACGACAGCTAAGAAGATTGCTTATCCATTCCCGGTTGCGTCCTCATCGACTCCGGCTTTATCGCTTCTACCGCGAACGGCTGTCGCTGGAATTACACGGGTCCCATTAGGTCTTCGCGGCCGGCGGAATCGTTTCGTTAGTCGACGGAACGACGTAATAATCTCGCCGGTGGTTGATAAGCGTCGGGCGGCCAGATTTCTCGAGTAAAATATCGACCGTTGCCTTTCTCGGGAATAAGCTGTTTCATTCGTTCATGCGGATATCGCTTCGCTTTCGACGATACCGTGGAAAAGTATTATGCCGCTTTTGGGGGTGGTGTTCACGAATCGCTGGGTGACAAGCGATTTATTCGTCAGTTATCAGAATGAATGCGAGTGTACTGTTTCACATAGTAGTTGCATTTAATGTCAGTACTTTAGACATGTGCGTGAACGTTTCTTTCGTAGAGGAACGATCCCCTTCGTACCAATAGTATTAATCATATCCCAGGGTGGAAGGTAGAAGAATTTATGAGATTGAGCTTGTACCCACGAGTATTTAGACTCATAAGCCCCCGTAGCTGAACGGTCCAAAGTCATAAGTAGCTGCACGCTGTACACGCATACAGGTATGTCGTGCGGCCTATTATGCACGGATAATACCCTGAAACGTTTGTTTCCGTAATCTGCCGGCGATGCGTTTGGTGACCACCCTATGAAGCCGCTGTATTTACTCGGCACAATGACCAATAACGCTTTTCTCAACACAGCGGATCGAATTAATCTCACGGATTGCTCTTGAACAACATTTAATACGATATTACTCTGTGATATCGGGGGCAGGTCCGATCGAACGCACGAGACTCTTCTGATTGTGTTTCCATCTTCAAGTCAATTTGCGTCGCAGAAGCTGTGGGGCAAAAATTAAATCCGCTTGCCGAGATCACGTACGAAACATTTAACGAATGTAAATTGCAAAAATCAATTTATTAGCTAAGCTTGAGCGAGCAGTGTACTTCGATCTCGTTAACGTTTCGCATTCACCTTTCCGGGTAGAACGTATGTACACGGTGTTCGAGGAAAACGGTAGCAGAGGATAACGTTTGTCGTCTGTCAGAAAAAAAGAGAGAAAAGAACTTTTCGGTGTCGGTTTTAATAGAAAACTAAACACCGCCTGTGCCAACAGCTTTTCCACGGAGAATACGTCGTGTGCGTGGGCAAACAATGCCAGCCTAACTGGTGGACTCGTTGCTCGATAAACAAATACAGGCAGGAACCTGCATTTACACTCGGTCCCCCGTGTCAATGGGACAGTTCGAAAGAATTCATCTACCTCCTTCCTTCACCCTCATCTTCCAAATCGAGCGTTGAATTTTGTTATTCTTCTGGCGGCCTGCAACAATCGCTCGCCCGATGCATTATGCATTATGGACGTTCCGACGAACGAAAGCAATTACGAATGGGGAATACGCTCTCTAAATAACAGAAGAAAAAAAATAAATAATGACGCATTATTTAAAACGCTGAAGATCCAATTAATGCCCCATTTCAGCTTGTTGTAATTTCCCTGGAGCGTAATTTTTTTTTGCTGTAACGAAAAGGGAAAGAATAAATATTATAACACGGGAAGCGGGTGTCGGAAAGTCAGCTAATTAAATTAATTCGCGCGTCAAAGGCAGGCGCGGGTGAGGGCAGAAAGCGGCGATTTTCCAAGTCGACGCGCGACTGCCGTATTAGCCCGAACGATGTCGTTTCATTATTTCCCCGTTACCCCTTACTATTTTCTGCCACCCTTCCTCCCACGTCGTTCATTCTCTCTCTCTCTCTCTCTCTCTCCCTCTCTCTCGTCTCCCTCGCGCTTTGAATCGCGGATCAAACGGCGACTTTGCCGCGGGAAAGTTTCGTATCCGCGGCGCGAAATAAAACGCGCGCGGCTGCCGGCGTCGCGATGGCATTGCGGCAGACGCACCCGGTGCGCACGATCCGCAGATAATTACGTCGTCCAATTAGCATTAATTACTGACCTCTTTCTAATTAGAGGCACCGGTTGAAATATCGCCGATATCGTTCCCTCCCCCGCGACGCGATTCGAGTGGCTCTCTTTCACATTCGGCGGCCTCTGATAAGTAGTCGACTATCTGTTAACCCCCCCCCCCCCCCCCAACCCCTGGTCTGATACTTTGAGCATCCGTGTTTTCTCTTGTTGCGCGTTGCTTCCGCCCCGCGTGATTTATCTCAAGCGATTTGATTTCGTTCGATCGTGAGCAAGGGCGTTAATAATTTAACGCCAGTCGAGGAGAGTCCTCGTTATATGCGGGCAGGCAGACGCGTTTGATCGGTTACAAGCAGGGGGACGTTGATTAAATTCCGCGATGCGCCGGGGATCAGGGGGGTAATTACTAGAAATAAAGTCCTCCGTTCAGAGAAATTTGCGTTTTAATGATATCACTACGGTGAATGTATTCCTTGTAATTATCAGGCCACGAATTCTTCGACCGAGAGTATTGATCGATTGATATCGGCTTTCCATGTAAAAAAAGAAACAGAAGAAATTCCCATCCAATCTAAAACAGTTGTGAAACGTGGAAATCCCGAAACCTATGTCTTCCACTTTAGAAATGCTAATTTGTTCCAAGCTGCGAAAGATGCGAAAAGCCAGCGCACGACATTCGACTTTTCGACGTGGCACGCACCATCGTAAAATACTTACTTGGGCCTTTCTTCTTGCAGCGTGCACCTTTTTTTTTTGTTTTTTTTAGGAGCGTCACCCTTTGACGAGTGCCAACCCCGGTCGTCATAAAGCTGAAAACTAAGGTCACTTTATTAACCGGTGGGTCATTACCTCTAGCCTTCGACAATGTCCGCCCGTTCCTGTCGCTCGCCGACGTTTCCCCGGTCCGGGCCCCGTGGTCGGCCAGCCAAAAAAAAAAAAAAGAAAAGAGGAAGAAAAGGGGCGGACAGTGCGACGTTGTTTGCAATCCCGTGACCTCACGATGCTCGAGGAGGGTATACGACAATGAATTGCCACGTCGTATAACGACCCTTCGGGTAATGAGATTATTCGCAGAAAACAGTTACACGGGAATGCAAACACGGGGGAAAGTCAGGCTGGCAGTTTTACTGCCGTTCTTTAACCTTCTACCTGATCCTCCGCTTTCTGGAGTACACGTGGCCGGGGGACGCGCCTTCGAACATTTTGCCCCCGCGACGCGTCGATTCTCGGGCGAATTTTCGTGCTCGCGAAAAATCGATAATGAATATTCAAAAGAGGTTCTCGCCGCCTTTGTCCGCGCGGTCGTTAAACCAGCGGGGGTTAATGAGATTACTCCGCGGATCGTTTCAGGAGCGAGGTTCGTCATTTTCATTTATTGCGTCCCGTGGCTGCTTACTAGATCATTCTCTTTGAAATCTGCTCGCAAGTCGAAGTAACATTTTGTTGAGATATCGATGGAAAGACCGATTGCACGGTCATCCCGTGTATTTCCCTCTCATTGTTCGCGAATCGATCAGAAAGAGGAACGAATGGCTCTCGGCTCAGAGGGAACGGCCAATAAAGCGGACGCGCTTGTAATAAGTCAAACAGCCGTAAATGGACATTATATTAAAGGTCGCATCGGTGCAGGTCGTAATCCACACCGTAAGCTTTATGAACGCTAGTTGACTTTTTTTCTCCCTTCCCGTGGATAATTATCCCCCGCAATTCGACGACCCGTCAATCACGTTTCGTACAAACACAAGCGATTGCCGTTCCAAACTTTCGTCCGCGATCCGACGCGTATCTGTCGCGCCGCAACTTTCTCGCAATTCGCAGACTCGACGATATTGTACGTGTCGTCCCGACCGCGGGCCAATTGCCGCGTTAATTATTCATACGAACGGGACCGTGCAAATACGGTATCCGTCACCGGTCCAGGGTGGAAATCGAGACACGGGGGCCGAGACGCGGCGCGAGCACCCTAACGATTACCGGAAACAACGTCGCCGGGCAGTCCTAATAAGTAACGCCGTAACAGAGTTATTATTCATCCGGCCCGTTGTCTATTGACCCTCCGAAGTGTCTCTAATAAAATACCATTAACCGCATCATCAATCATCCGCGCACAATCGGAGACAAAACATACGCTTTTACGTTCTCCGCCTGTCAACCCCCCCTCCTTCAACCCCTACCGTCGTGTCTCTCATTCTCTCTCCGGCCGAAGCCATTCACCGTAACCACCGCACGCACCAGCGTCATCACACAGCGCCGTTTATTCGCATTCAAACGAGCGAGGAGACATACTGTCATATACATTTTTTTTTTATGCCGGCGGGGGAAGCGGGCGCAAGGGAGCGGATGCACGGAAGGGTAAAGGAGGGGGGGGGATGGGGTAGAGCGGCAGTAAATCCGCGCACTGATTCGATTAATTTGTCCGGCGTTGACAAGCGAGTCATTGTTGCGCATTCCCACCCCGAGGGGGTTCGCGAATTTTCGGAATGACGATTTTCGATAAATCATCGCTCCGTCCTCGAACAATGCTATTGTAAATTGTGTACGCTCATGGACAACCGGACCCGCCAAATACACCGGACGCTTTTCCCATTTTTCCCTCTCTCTCTCTCCTTTCGCGTGCACCGTCGTTTCGCTCGGACGGCTTTTCTCAACTTTATTAATCGGCCGCGACGCGACATTAATAACCGGGAGCGGAGCACGCTCGGCGCCGGAATTTTTGGAACGACCTGTTTCGCGGCTGACCCTTTTGTCAACCGATTGGATCGTCGAGCTCTCTGAAAAACTGTCGATCGACGCCGCGGCAATTCTGAATCGGAGCCGGAGTAGAAAGTGGCTGAGCAGAGTGCGGCGTCGATCGACGCTCGAGCTACTTAGGCGCGGTTAAGTCGCTCGAGAATAATTACCCCGACAGAGAGAAAGGGGCACTTAATTTTATGACCACCGCGTAACAATTGCAACATTCCACAATGGTCCCCTCTCGACGTGCAAAAGCCGACGCTTGACCCACATACTCGATCGCGTTCAATTACACCAGGGGCAGGGGTGTAATGAAATTGTCGCCCTTAGGCTTGACCCATAAATAACAAAGGTCCGACGTGTTCCCTTTTTCCCCCAAGTTCCGCTGTTCGGGAAACAACCTCGGACGCTGTGCAGTCGCTTTTAAACGGCACGGTTGCGGGACAGAGTGGTGGATTCGAAAGCCGCGAAGAGTTTTGCAGCCAGCTCTCGCAACCGGTGCGATATTCTCATTGCATCGCGTTTCGGGCAGCAGCTGCTAAATAACTGCAGGTTCGCGTAGCCGGTGGCGTGGTCGGGCGCGGCGCTCGACGACGCAGCCCGGGTGCGAAAGAATACGCGTACGTACGATCATACGGCGGTCTATACTACTTTCACTTACGCACGCGTCCATGCCCTCCCGCGATCTCGGAGAGGCGGAGCGCTGATTTGAACGGCGATCGGTGCTGCCAGCACGGGGGTGTTGTTGTTCCCTTCTTACTCCCCGCGGTTCCGTCGTTATCGAACGACAGAGTCTGCCACCGCGAGATCCGCTTCTAATCGTTATTGTCAGCCGCGCGCTCGCCGTGTTAGGCGAGTAACAAGTTTTGCGTTTGTTTTCACAGGACTTAATAGCCTCAGCGGTGAACACTTGGTACGCTTTGCCATTAATAAAACGACTATCGTTGTCCTCATTATTATTCGTGCTTATTGGTTTCAAAATAATCCCCCGTGCTCGTTTCGGCGTGCTATCGACAACGATGGAAACACGGTGCCTCGCTCCACAAACTATGACCCCCCTACTCGTCAGAGAAAAGCACCCCCTCGCGTTTTCATCCGTGGGGGTAAAGGTCAATGCCTGTGCACGCACTCGACATCACGGAACGTAAGAACGATGCATAATGGCGTTCGAAGAGAGGAAGGAATGAGAAAAGGATACGAAGGGGGCGGTGATGGGGCGGGGAGGGGGAGAAACGGAGGGGCGAAAGAGGAGCGAGAAAGAGGGCAAGATCCCACGGCCCACTCGAAAACCTCGGGTCCATATTATGCCAAAGCCCTGGCGGAATATCTTGACTCGCGACGATATTTTTTCAAGTGGCGAGAAACTGAACCCTCCCGGGTTCTCCCGTTCCTTCAACGAGCACCGATAATGCTGAAAGAAACATTTATGCGCGAACCCTCGAACGTTTTTCCAAAGCTTTATGCCGGCTAAAGGGCGATCCGGCACAGCGGCATTCGTCGACGGTGCCGCTTTCACGAGGCGGACGATAGTTGCGCAGAGTCCCTCCCCTAGCATACAATTTTTCGGGTAATAACATTGACATTCGTACGAAGCTAAATATTAACAAGATCCAATGAAATGTATACGTATAAACCGTTGTCAATGGCAGATGCTTGATAAAAAAAACGCAGGATCGACTTAACGCGTATCCGGGCGCGCTCGGCGTCGATTCCATCCACTGCGCCCGCGACGCACGTGCGAGGATAACGCGTACCGCCGGTATCCGTCGCGGTTATTCATATCGAGACCGGGATTCTCAAAAGGGTCCCGGCGCAGGGGCCATTAAAAGGTCTACGCTCGCGAGCTTCTTTCTGCGGCACCCCGGTCGAGGGTCAAGGGACGATGCGTTTCCCGAAAGAGAGCCGCGCTAGTGTCCACGGAGAGCGCCGTTCCGTCCCCGCTCCCCTTTTCACCGTTTCTTTGCCCCTTTCCTTTTTCCGCGCCACCACCGCGAGCCTCATTCACCCCTCCCGCCCTGTAGCGTCTTCGTCTTCCACTTCGCGTACCCCGCGCTGCGACCGTCTCCCTCGCGCGCATCACCGCTGAAAATTATCATCCCCGCGGCCGATTGTCGGGCGAAGTCGGCGAGGGACGCGGGGGTTGACATTCATCCGCTGCACTTGATGCGGCCATTCCATCGCCCGACTTTCGTACCAGCTCCGCTGCGACATGCACGGATGAAAGGCTGTCCTTTGTACGCGACAGATATCCCGGTAAATGGTCGCACGAGGGCCCTCGTTGCAGGGGAAAAAACGGATTGGCGAGGGACGAATACCGCCGCGGTTCCCTTGCGCTAGCTGGAAAGAAATTAGTGAGGAAGGAAAAAAGAAAAAGCATCGTTTTGTGCCGCGTAAACGCTGGCGAAATCTTTACGGATGCACACTCCCGGCTGCGATGCATGCACCCGGGGAACGTTTTTATTATGACCGCGGCCTCATTGTGCCATCCGGGGCGTACGAGAAGTCGAAAGATTTTTTTTCTTTAATTGTGCTTCGAGGAGCTTTCGTTCCTCCAAGGGATAAAGGGGTGGGTTAATGGCAAAGGCGGCTGTAACCGCGGTGTACAAACTTACATGTTTATTTATATAAATTTCATTTTCCGCGCGCGCACTGCTCCGGCAAAAGTGTATTGTCGAAGGAGATTATTGTTTTCCCGGGGACTCGCGTGAATACATCGTAACGTCAGAATGCTATTTTTTGTCTTTTCTTCCACAGCATACAAGCGCGAGAATTTAATCGTTCGTCCCTTATTATTTTGTATGCGCAGTGAAAGAACTGGGGTGAAAACGTCTGTATTTCCACGATTGTTACCGCGTCTTAGTTTCGTTGAAAGGTCGCCCGACGAGAAGGCCCGGCGTTTGCATTGATACAAGCTGAATGCAATTTGTCCGCGTTTATTCGAATTGTGTTTCCCTCGATTCAGCGGTGTTTCGAATAAAAAAAAAAAAGAAAGAGAGAGAGAAGAAATCCTTCGCCCCGATATTATTCCAAGCCTTCTACTTTTTTCCCCTTCCTCGACTTGCCCGTCAGAGAAAACTTCGCCTTGCCGCGGAACAATTTCGATTGTCGTTTCAATCGCCGCAAGGTCTTGAAAATAATCGTCGTCGCCGGCGAACAGGCGCACGGAGAAAGCGGAACGGGCGAAACTCGCGCGAGAATAAGACGGCGGCCTTTGCTCGAAATGGGAAAGACTTGTTTTTCGCGGCGGCCCGGGGAAGAAGGCCGAAAAGCGTCGAGCGTGAGGCTTTCCGCGCGTTTTCGAACGCGCCGCGAAACAATCGCGCCGATCGGCGAAACGGCGCTCGGTCCCTTGACAAATGTCTAACCCTTTGTGAGGATCGCCGCAGGGGGGTTACCTAAGTGGGTTTCTTAATTATTTGGCTGGAAAGTTTCCGTCCGCCGGGGCGTTTCGTTCTAGCTGAAAAAGGCTTGGCGAAGTTTCGATCGGGATAAAGGACGGTCACGCGTTTTCGCTGCCGTGCGTTTTTAACATTTTCGGGAATCGATAATACTCGTTCCGTTCCCCTCGAAAATAGTAATACCGCGAGTTCTCCGCGCTGCAAATACTCGCTCGCTGTTACACAACATTTCTCCTCCGTTCCACCGCGAGAGCTGAACGGCTGAATGCATCCATTAGCGACTAAAAACGGGGTAGCAGAAGAAACCAGGCACGTGGCATCGTCTGTTCCCCATTTTTCAATCAGTCCAACTTGCATCCGAGAGGCTTCCGGTTCTCCTAGCAAACGACGTCGGGGACGCCTTTGTACGATAACGATTCTCCGGCACCGCGACCCCCGTACGTTGCACCGGGATTTAATTAATTAATCATTCCTCGTTCGAGAAGCTGAACGCCCAAAGCCATCGCTGTCGTGTAATACGATTTTTCATGTAAACTTTGGCGGAGTCGTTTGCGTAGCTACGCGGCATATGTTACCGTTCGCGGCTCCAACGATGCTTCAAGAACGATTCTACGCACTGCGTTCGGGCCAAATGCGAGCGGAACACCGTCGAGGGCTTTCTAGATGGAAGCGACAAGGTTCTATAAAGGACGAGGCTTTAATAATGCAACCTAGTCAAGAGGAAACGAATTCTTCCCGTGTTCACCACCCCTTTTGCACAAGGGGGAGGTTTCTCTCTCGTCCCTCGGACGCTGTTCGCGTTCGACGCTGCCGCCCGTGGATGGCACTTTTTCATTTACGACTGCGAGACGTCGAGCACCAGGATGGAGGCATTGCGAAAACAGTTAAACGTATTATATCATACGAGGAGAGCGTGGCTCTTGTTCCGGTTCGGAGTGGACATTGTTTCAACCCGTTCGACGAAAACAATGGCCGCGGATCGAGTGGCTGGTACGTTGAAACACTTTTGCCTACCAGTCAACGCCGACAATGATCTCGTTAAAGAGGCCTGACCGACCCACTTTGACTCGATAATGCTTTTCTTTCTCGAAACCCCTTCGCACCCTACCTGGGCGATTGTTTCGCGGGGAGTCGAACCTCTGTCTAAGCTTCTTCTCTTGACTTTTTTGTTTTTTTTTTTTCAGGCGCCGAGTGGGCCTTGCTAACGTATGTCGAGCGACGGGGGTTCGAGTCGTTCCGCAACTGTGAAATGTATCGGCTATTCTTTCTATTTAACTACTTACGCGTAGATGGCTCGAAGTCATCCTTGTCCGACATCGCCTCCGCGCGATAGCGTGAAAAAGAACTTGCAAAATCCCTGCCACTCCAATTCACCCTTCCGGCGACCACTAAACACCCTTAATTTCACCCTAACTCGACCACGAGAGGTCTCGTTCAGAGTTTCCCATGGCGCGGAAGACAGAGAGCTGCATCAAACGGGAGAGTCTTTTGAAAGGCCAGCCGTGACTAAAGGGCGGTCAAGAAGCCCGAGCGGCGGTGCGGGGGGGAAAAAGGAGTTTGCGCCCCGTTATCGGTACGCGAGAGAACGCATAAGAGTACACATGTATAATGTACACACGGGAAGAGAAAGAGAGAGAGAGAGAGAGAGAATGAAACGAAAGTGTGCGCACCCTACCGATGAAACAGGCCAACAGAGCCAGCGGGGTTTCTTAGGGTGAAAAGAGTAAAAAGGTCCCCGCGCCAATACAATTGGCCTCTAAACAGAGGGTAGTTATAGCGAAACGCAATGCCCATTGGGGTGACGCTGGAAGACGGAGAGCGATCGTCTCTCCACCTCTGTCCTCGTTGCGCCTCATAATAGCAAAGGGGTGGTCACCGCCTTCCACCGAATTCGGGGTGAGACTTTTCACCGCGCCGCACCGACCGAACGGGCCCCAAATAGAGAATAGACATTTTTCTAGTATAACGTGTACGTGTGCGGTGGCAGAAGGGAGAGTGCGACGAAAGGTGCCGTTTGACGGGAACCTGACGTCTTTCCGCTTTGTATTTTCATTCTCCTTTCCCTGGGCTGGCTGGTGCCATTGAATGGCCGCCCAGTGCTTCTCCGGTGTCGCAGGGAAATCCGAGGTTACATATTTCGATCGGCGCGGGCCTCTTTCTTCCGCCCGGCAGCTGCCGTTTCGCCGTGCGAAACAACCGCCGCGTCGATCTTGATTCCCGATCACTTTGGATTCATTGGATACTCGACACTCGATCGAGCCCCCCCCCCCCCCGGTCCGTGTGGGGTGGCTCGAATATCTTGTAGACTATAGTAGGGCCAGTTGCGGGGGGTGGTTGAGAAATGAGTTGTCAAGGTAATCAGTTTCGTGCCGGCTCAGAGGGGGCTGAAGGGGCCATTGATAAAGAGCAGGCCGTTTAATGAAATTCATAGAGTCATTTATTTACTTTGATTCGTCGATGATAATAATAAATATATGCACATACACGATAAGAGACATTGTGTGTTCATTTGTTTCGTCGAAATTTCTTCGTTTTGTTTGCTGTCGATGATATACATATATATTTCTCTCTGTTCGGAAGATCGCAGCGAACATCCTTGAAATTTAGAATGAAACCCGGCGCTCTCGTGTGAATTCTCGATCGATCGTTCAACGAACATCGTTCACGTCGGATGGACGCGTTTTTCTTTTTTTCTCTTTTCCGCACGATCGTGCGCCACGAACAAATAATAACAATTCATTCAATAACAAAACAGAAAATTCTATAGACCCGGACTTAACATATCTACGCACATACATACGTCGAGCGGGTACGCTCGGCTTCGTCGATCGCGTCGACGAAACTTCTTCGTTTCAACGGCGAAAAGGTGCTCGGTGTACAATAATACAAAATATCGCTACGATTCGCTACTTACACGAACGGGTCTATACACGAAGGGATAGATCGGAAAGAGTCGAAGAATAAAGCAACAATTAGTCGAAACGATAACGAAGATATGGATTCGTCGAGCACGATCGTCTTCATAAATAATCCTATATTCGCGGCGCCAACACTTTCGCGTGCGCGCGCCGGACGTTGGTTACAACAAGAGGTAATTTTTAGAGCTACGGAATTAAACGACACGTACACGTGAAGTGATCACGAACGGGCGCGACCGCTCGCGAGTACTCGCGGGTACTCGCGGTTTCCTTACGACGTAACGAAATCACAGTTAACGACTGGTCCATTTATATCCGGACCATGGCGACGAAATGCTTTCGGACAGGCGTGTAAAACCATAAGAGGGTACAACACTACACCGAGAGCTCGTTTCGATTCTCCAGCATTCGACGGGCGAGTCGCGAGTACGCACGGCGCTCCGACGAGTCGCGAATTAAACAAGGGTGTACACCTCTGTCGCGTACCGAGCTTGCCGGCCGACCACCGAATTACGATCCCTTAGGTTCGTGTCCTGGACGAAGTACATGGAATTCTTTCACTAAGAACGGAACTGCCATCCCGCAGATCTCGCTCTGGTAAATCGTCCGTGATTCTCACGCGTACGGTAACGAGGGAGACAAGATCTGACGGATACAGAACGCGTCCCGCGAAAAGACTGTTCGCTAAACCGCTAGCAAGCTGCTCGTGGCGGTTCCTTAATCTAACGCGACTCGTGTGTCATGCGAACTATTTACATTCGTAGAAACGATATTAAAACGAAGAGCAACGACGCTGGAGAGGCGACGCGAAGCCATCAGCCGACCGATCGTCCGCCGACGTGGAGCTGAACGGGGCCCTGTTCGAAGCCAAGGAAGTGGAACAATGGACTTGGCCTGGCTGGAGAGAAATGTGGCAGAAGTGATCTCGAGCGCGCGCCGCGGGTGTTCGAAAAATGTTCTATATCCCCGGGATTTGGGCCGCGTGCCGAGGAGCCCTCGAGTTCGATGGTCGTAGCGACAGGTAAAAGGCACATCCGCAATTAGAAAACATTATTCGAAAACAATACGCTCCACCTCCCCCGGAGGGGTAGGGGACATTCTATTCACGGGGACACCGCGGCGCACAATGAAGCCCGTACAATAAAGCAAAACGAATCCGGACCTAAACAGCCCCCTTTGTTCCGTTGCATTAATATGCTAATTCAATTATTCGCGTGGTCGCTGCCAAGCCTCTCCTACAACCCTGAACGATTCGCGGATCGATCGGACGGTTTCCCTGATAGCCTCAACGCTGCCCCGGCCACCCCCGAGAAGAATTCTCGCGGACGTGCCCATGCTTGCCAGGTCTCGTTGACTCTCGAGCGTCGCGGTTCGCGCGACGACACGCGACGTTCTTCCAGTTCCCCCCCGCGCCAGAGGATAATACATAACGTGCGTACCTATAGTGACGATACGAATTTGTTTAAAACTAAACCTGCACACCGTCGGGACGTGGATCACCTCGACGTGCGTGCACACCGATCGATTCGCGGACAAATGTTCCTCCCGCCTGACACGCCGTTCTTACGTACGTATAACGTTACGTTCCACGAATCGACCCGGACGAACGTTATCGAAAACTCCTATGGAGACGGGGACCTACGGATCTAGAATATCACGGAGACCGGTCGGCGCAGCTGCTCCAGGTCGAGCGCGGTCGTGGTCGGGACTTGTTGATGCGACGACGGAATCGGCGTGGATCCGGGACTGCTCCCGGGACTGCTGGTCGTCGTGACGATGCTGCCCGTTCCGGTCGACGAAGACGGGAACATGAGGGGTGGATGCGGCGCGGTCGCGCCCACGGCGTGATGTCCGGTCGGGAACAGTGGGCCGAGATGCGACGCCGTCGTGGGATACGGCTTACCTGCTGTCGTTGGCGTCGAGTAGAAGCCGGAGTAAAAGCTGCTGACCACCGCCGCCGCGGACGCCGCGTTGTTGTTGGCCGCGTCGGCTGCTGCTGCTGCTGCTGCCGCTGCCGCGGCCGCGCTCGACGACGATCCCGTGCCGCCACCGCCGGCGACCAATTTGCTCAGGTGGACGGCGTCGAAGGCTGATCCGAAGTACGGTGGCAGGGGCGGGTAGTCGAGCGGGTGCGGATGGTGATGATGAGACACCGGCGCGGCGGGCGCGGCGAAGTACGGCGGCAGAGGGAAGCTGGGGAATCCGCCCGGGCTCATGGAGCCGGCCTTGCCGGGAACCACGGACACCGGGACCTTCGGTTTCCTTCGCGGACGGTACTTGTAGTCGGGATGCTCCTTCATGTGCATGGCGCGGAGGCGTTTAGCCTCGTCGATGAAGGGCCGCTTCTCCGTGTCGGACAGAAGCTTCCACTCGGCGCCCAATCGTTTCGAGATCTCCGAGTTGTGCATCTTGGGATTGTCCAGGGCGATCTTCTTCCGTTGGATCCGGGACCACACCATGAACGCGTTCATCGGCCTCTTGATGTGCTGCTCCTGCGACGCGGCCGTCTGCTGCCCGCCCATGCTCATCTCTTGGCTCACGTGGTGCACGGAGTGCAGGTCCATGCCGGACAGGAACCCGTAGCCGGGATGCTGTTGATGGGAGCTCATCATTGTCACTCGTTCGCGTATGAATCGTGGATGATTACGTCCACCGCTAAGGCCGGCGAAGACTCGAAGAACAGCTCGTCAAGTCCTCTCGAAGCTCGCCTATTCTTTCTTCGCAAAACTTCACACACTAACGGGCGGACGTTCGCCGCGCTCGATGATCGTCTTTGGCTCTCGTGTACATCCACACGATTAATTTACAGTCCTTTTTGCGCTCTTCCGCTGGGAACGAGGGAAACACTGCGGACGAAGACCCAGGGGGGGGGAATAATGGAAATGCGCGAGTGGCGGAGCCGCTTAGACACAAGTGAACACGGTAAACAGTCGAACTTGCTCGAATGGAGTACCGGTGTCGACTGAGCGTGGAGTGTCCGTAGGACCGGTCCACGACCTGCAGGAAGGATCCTTCCTTCCTCTCTCTCTCTCTCTCTCCCTGACCCTTCCCCCTCTCTGTCCCTCCGTTTCTCCCCTTTTCTCCGTCTCTCCCTTTTTCCCTGGATGGTCGCCACTCCGTTTGCCTGGGTTCCGAGGGCGGAACCGACGCAAAGCGTCGTTCGCCTCGCCCACAAACCGACCCTCTTCACGCTATTCGTCGATGTTACCCCCGGTGCACGCGTACCTTTTCTACCCTTTCTCCCCACCAAGTGACCCCGACAGGGAAAGCAGGAACACCGGCAACCCCTCTGTAACGTAACTGAACTGAGGAGGGCCGCGCTGGTTGCCGCCGCCGCCGCCGCCGCTGCCTCGGCGACCGCGAGCTGCAATTATTATTATCGATTACCTCGATACGATGAAGTACAAATAGCGTATAGGCTGCCGTTATTGACTACCTCTGTTCGCGCGCTGCTTTGCACGCCAACGGCGGCGCGATATCGCGCGATAATTGGTTACGCTTCCACCCACCGCCCCCTCCTGGTCCGTCCCTTCCGCACCGTCGCGACGACGACGCGGTGGATGCTTGATCAACGCGCCCGAGGATCCCCGCGAATAGGAGATTAGTTCCTTCGCTTGAGCAAGCACGAACTCTCCCTTAGTCCGGCATCGGAAGGTGGTCCTCAATTGTGGTGTAGCATTTTATTGTTGCACCGAGTGACACGGTTGACCGAGACTTTTAATTGCACGGTATTACGCCTTCCGTAAATTACTGATACGGGCTCATCTCGTCGAATAATTAATCCGAATTCACGAGTCGACGTGCCTCCCTATCCGTCCTGCAGAAACAATGAAGGGTTGAAATCTGTCGGTTCCTTTCCTGTGGGAAATCTCAGGAACAATGCAAAAAATCTCTCGACGACAGGCACTTGGATTAGAATGGAAAGCAACAGCGGCGAAAGGAGCGAGCAGTGGCCCTTTCCCAATCTCGACTCACCGCGCCCTCCGGCTCCCAAAGGACATTCAGCGAATGCGAACGAATAAAAGCTTCCCTCCCTCTTTCTCTATCGCTCTGTCTCCCTTCCTCTGTCGGCGAACTGCATTAGTCGTTTGCGCTCTTTTGTGTCTCGCGGAGGCGAGCACGCTGCGCCACGGTGTCTCCTTACCTCGATTTTCGAATAATCGATTAAGCTTCCTCCCCATTTTGGGAACGAAGTGGCGGTTCTTATACTTCAAAACACGCTCCGCATTGCATTAGGATTATCAGTGGACAGTGCTTGTCGTACAACATCCTCGTGTATAAACCAATTCTCCACGGATCATTGGTTCGATATTATTTTAAAGAGCTCTCCTCAGAATTTGCTTCGACAACCGCGCGGAGGGTATATTGCTGCCACCCCATTGTCCGCCCTCATAATATCGAGAATCTGCCAAACAAAGCTGCTATCAAAATCCGCTGTTTAAAAAAAGCAAAAAAAAAACCGAAATTTTCAATGGCGTACGCCGAGGCAGCGGGGACGGGACGGCGAGGTAGCAACGCCAATAAGAGAACGGTAAGCAGAGGGAGGAAACGATTAAAGCGCGAGAAAGAGGAAAACGAGGAGCCGGACTCTTTCGAGGGTAGGAAAAAAAATCCGTGGACGGATGGCCGCCATTCCGTCGGCCCTGATCCTGGGGAAATACGTGGCACGTCCCGCAGCGAGCGCGCACACCAATACATCTTGCAGGGCGCCGCGTGCAGTTCGGTGCAAATTGGTATTGAAAAATCTCGAAGTCAATTAAAACTCCAGATACAAAGGATTCGGCGAGACAAAATACCAATTATCTCATGTCCTCCGCGCCTCCGCCCCCGTCGACTACCTCCGTCGACCTCGAGGGGTCTGCCGGTAAGGGGTGTGGTGGCGGGAGGACGCTTACAAGAACTCAATTCCATTAAGCATTGAAGTGAGTAAAACGAGGCAGCTGAACGCGGACGGGCATCTATATAACAGCAGCTCGCATCTCGGTTATCTGCCTAATAAAAGGTTCGACTGCCGCGCGTCCCACCCGCCGAACGTCTCGCTGCGCCACCCTCCGCGCGAATTCTCCGTTACCCTCTACGGACATAAAGCGTGAGCGCCAGCGAGGTGTCTATGAGACAATCCCCCGGGATGACAATGCTTATCCCACGTATGAATGCCGGCGATGCTTCCTAGGTAATTTAAGTATAGCCCCTGCCGTCTCAATACACCTCCCCCGACCGCACAAACCTCTCCTCTCTTTTCATCGTTCTTGCGTCATCCAGCTTGGACCATTCGAGGAAGCCGCGTATCTTCAAACCGGGCCCGTATGAAAATCCGTCTTCCTCGTTTAACGATTGCCATTAGCGACGAAATCTTTTCCAAGCACTCACCCCCGTCCCCCCACAGCTTGCGCGATTCTCGTTAGAAAAGCCAGGCCTTTCAGCTTTCTCGGGTCCTGTAAATTTCGAATGAGCTAGAAACACATCGGAGGGCGCTGCGTTGTTTTCGTGCCCTATCGAGCTATTGCCAAGCTCGATCCGAATGGAAGTGCCGTGAGAATCGCGGGGGGGTTGAACAATGAGAGACTTTGGCACAACGAGGACATAAGGATTTGAAGAGTTCAAGCTCGCGAAAATGCGATTCGCCCCGCATTCATTCACGGCTGAGGTATTCTCTCTTTTTATATTTCCGTGATCCTTAACCTACGATCTGCCGTGTTGATGAATATTCGAGTAATTAGTCAGGTATGCGTCGCGTGATTCTATCGTATGCAGTTGGTGAAATTAATCAATGCGTAACTATCGAGAAACTACTTTGTCCAAGTTTGACGAACTGCCCCCATCCTACACGCTTGAACACCGCAAAGTGGGTTCACCCCGCAATCATTTCCTACCTGTCGAAATGTCCCTCACGCAAAGTCAACCTCCAAGTATCCAAAACCTATCTCATTCGATCATCCGATGCATTTGAGAGCAATGCTTCTATCCGTAAGCCACTGCCGAACAGTTACAGCGATCCTTGCACCCGAAGATCCGGCTGAATCTCGGGAGTGTCTCTCGTCCAGGTGGCGAAATCCCGGCTAATTAGTAATCGTCGTCCCGTCTCCGTTAAATCCGCGGGTGCTCGTCGTGCCTGAACGTTACGCGAAGCGTGTGATTCGGATGCGCAGGATTATCCGCGCGGTACGTTCCGACGTTGATCCCTGCAAATTAAGTCGACGCGGTCGCGCTGCTAGAGGCAACCTCGTCACCGTGACGAGGAACACACGGGAGGGGGGGGGGGGTGAAACTGCAGATACGCTAGCGAGGGGGTTGGTCCTGGAAACAGGTGGGGCAGAACGGAACGTAATCGCAGCGTACTTCGGGCGGATTATAGGCAATCGTAAAAGAGTACCAGAAAGCGTCTAGGTAAGAGGAAACAAGACAGAGAGGGAGGGGCGGGGGGGGGCGAGGGGGGTAGTGGAAGGAAGCAAGGCGGAGGACGAGGGATACACGGGCCCATGACGGTGCCACGTCGCCACCCCAACCACGCACGCTCGAACGCGTTGCGTAATTAGCGACTGCCTCTCCTGGTTTTGTGGGTGGATGAGGGGGTCGTTGGGCGGCATGGATGGCGAGAGTGAAGTGGGCGCACCGTTACCGTTCGTCGGGATTGGGGCACCCTCCTCCCCCCCGAGGATTTATTCTAACCGCATCGACGCCGGACCGGTTCCGCCACGGATCGCCACCGACAAGTTTTGCCCCCCGTGGGTACTTTAAACGAGAGTGTTTATAATAGAATGTGAAACCGGGCTGGGACCAGGCTGCGAAGGAACCTTTTACCCGCGTCTCGTGGATAATCGTTGCATAAATATTTCTCGATTTAGTATTTAATATCATTCGCCGACAGTTTCGTTCACTTTGTGCCGACGTTACCGAGCTCGCGAATCGTAAACCGGCGGGCAACTACGACGGGAATTAACAGCGCGCAGCCCGCAGCTGCTTGACGGAAGCCTCTCGTTCCGAGCGACGCGTAACGATCAATTATCGCGCATAACGCTCGACTGTGAGAATCATTACAAAAGCGACAGCGTATTTTACTACCTAAACAACGCCTTAAGGGGCGATATTCTCGCGTTAGTCGGCCGCAGATCTGCTTTCCCTGTACGGAGAAGGGGCGAATTACGCGGTTCGTGGCGTCGACACTAATCCCCGCCGACACACCCCCGACCGTGAGGGAGGGCAACGAATCGAGAGAAGCTCGTTGGGGGGGGGGGGGCGGCGTAGACCGAGCGTAGACGCAATTAATGCAGAGAAACCGGTCGGCCGCGGACGTTCGGGGGTGATTCGAGGAGCTGTGCCGCCGCCGCCGTGAGACGTAATGACTAATTGAGATTGGAAGAGAGAAGGGAATAATACGATCAGGCTGGTCATGGTAAAATGCGCTTTCTTTCTTTTTTTATTTTCTTCATTCTCCTTCGTCCTTCCGTTCCCTTCACCCTTTTCTCTAGCCGGCTCTCACCCTCGCGCTGTCGTGGCGATAACAATGGATCTCTCGCCTGCAGGCACACCAATGGAATCACCGGGGTTTTGCAGCACCGGCTCGATTTTAAACGCGATCGATTTATCGGGCCGCCCTTAAGTGTCTCGAGTAGACAGATTTATCAATTTCTTCCGCTTGTTCCTTCGGCCGCGCGCAAATTCGTTTCGCAATGCTGCGATTCGTTTTGCGAATAAGGGGGTTGCCTTTATGGTTTCGCGTGGAGAAATCAGTAAAGTTGAAACGTATCGATTGGATAGACCGCAGTACGATGTCCAATATTCTTACCTTTAATATAATTCGTCGACGAGTGGTGCCCTGTGCGATATTGTAAATAATAAGAACGGAGAGCTGCACAAGCCAACCCCACCGGGTGATCCGATAATAGCAACCTAACCCCCCACCCCCCACCCACCCCGACAACCTACATCTTCTCAGCGACATCGATCTTTCCGGGACGAACGAACCTGGTGTACGCATCGTATCTCCTCGTCCCGTCCGTTTCCGAGTCGCATTCATCAGCGGCGAAACAATTCCGCCGCGTGTTGCGACACGATTTGTCACGATATCGCGGGAACGATTCCGCGGCATCGATATTGTTCCGCGTACAATCCGCCATCCAAGTAGCGAAACAACGAAGGAAGGAAGGAAGGAAGGAAGGAAGGAAGGAAGGAAAGGAGAGGGAACGGATATACGGCGGGAGGGCAAAAGCCTAGCGGAGTAACCAAGCCGAGAGGATCCCTCTCGCATAAAGCAAGCGTCGCCCGAGTATTCTCCGTTCGTCGCTGCCTGAGCTCGTCGACATTAAGATAATTACTTTCCAGCAGGACGTGCGCGTTTATTGTTGCCGTTACCGCGGCAGAATGGCATTATGCATTGTCGGCGAAGAAAGCGAAGCAACGCGCGGCCAGAGGGACGGGAGGGTGGTGCAAGGCGGAGGAGCAAAGGAGGGTGGTGGTGCACCCCGTTCGGTATACCTTAGCTCGTGGGTGGAGCATTATTCCGTCACTTCCATGTTTCGCCATTGAGAGCAGCACGGGGGGGGGGGGGAGCGGGGTGGGTTGGGGGTTGCTTTTCGTTTCTCGATGAAGAAGCAGGCGTCAGAGGGGCGGGGGTGGGCATTCACCGATGTATCCAACAGCTTTCTCACTCTCCGGACCCGGCGCCATTAATGTAATTATTTCCAGCGAGTGTTCCGCTGCCTCGAAACGCTTCGCGGGAATTCGAGACCGATCAGCCGGTTGCTCTGAGAAGGAATTCGCGTCCTCCGGGGGAGCCGGATGCCTTCGCGGCTCGCCGTTCTTCTCCTTCTACACAATGCCAACCCACCTTTCCGTTTTCCTTCTATGCCGCACTGTCTCGTTTCGCGACGCTTGTAGATTCGCGCGCACAGACGATAACAAGGGAACGGGATCGCTCGTCACGGCGGCGACGAAGCGTTAAAACGAGATACGCTTGACGGATTCCCGTTGCTCGCGCTCGCAACCACGATAATACCAACGATTCCGAGGAACGGGGTTCTCTCGCTTCTAGGTTCAGCTCCTCGATTCCCTCGCGGTCGCGCGAACAGTCGCGAGCTTTAAGCGTTATTGACCAGAGGATGTCCCCGGCGTTGATAAGTTCGCGAACTTTCCCGCTGAACGCTTTCGGAGGCGTTTCGCGAGGAGAGAAGTTCGTGTCGCGTGGTTTCTCACGAGAGACGATTTCGCGGATGCTCCTTTCTTTTCTCCCTTTCCGCGTGAAGTTGCCCCCTCTGCGGGGTAGGTATTTTTTATTCGTAACCTCGTCGAACGATCGACGTCCAAAATTCTCCGTAAGAGCTGGTTGGCCGTCTGGCAATCTGGCCGAGAAAATTTGTAACAGTGAGAATGCGGGGCCAATAAATTTACCGTGGCCGGCTAAATCGGTGTTCGGGAAAGGGGATGAGATTCGCGTTAACGTTGCATCATGTCCGTAACGGGAACCGTCGTCGAGGAGGACGGTTTCGGGTTTGTACCCAGGCCGGATCGTAATAAGCACAATAAACCGCTGGATATTGTCAGGAGGTAAATTACCCTGCCCCGGGCCACTAGTCGATGTTTGCCCGTCCCGGCAGATTATTCTGTTACGTATTCTTCATCAGGTACACAATGACCAATAGATACAAAGCGTCGGTACAGTTGATCACTTGGGGCGCCGGAATTCAAGCCATCAAGGTTCCGAATCAATTAGGCATATTGGGCGACGTTGTTTTAGGATTCGACGACATCGACGGTAAGAGATCGTTCGCGTTGTCGCCGCGTTCGGCAATGAATTCGTAAATCCTTATCGCCTCCGAGGGGTTCGTAACGTTCGTGGCAATATAATCAGGGTATTTGAAGAACAGGTACATAGGGAGCGTGATTGGACGTATAGCGAATCGGGTGTCGTTCGCCAAAATGAGGGTCGGCAGTAAGATTTACGCGTTATCCATCAACGACAAGGACGGTATTAACCACCTTCACGGTGGCGTGGTCGGATTCGATAACGTTAATTGGGACTCTTACATATTGAAGAATCACGTGGTGCGAACATCTTTTCGAAATTTCCCCTTCGCTAAGCACATTCGAGCGTGAGTCTAACTTTCTTACCGTCGCGCAGATAATGTCCCACTTAAGTCCGGCGAACAGCGAAGGGTACCCCGGGGATATGCTGACTCAGATTAAGTATTCTTGGACGGACGACAATCAGCTTCACATTAATATTCGTGCAACAGCAACTCGGCCGACACCTGCGAACATCACTGCTAATTGCCTGATGAATCTTGCTGGCCACGTAAAATTGTCCACTCCTCTAATTGATTGCAATTTACTTTTCCTGTTGATTATATTATATATATTTTGTTTAAGGGTACTCGTGAATATTTCGATTGACAATGATTATCGCGTGAAACCCGCTAATTGAATTATGCTCTCTTCCCTTCCGCGTTCCAGGCCACCGGCCCAATTGAATTGAAGAAGCACGTGATCTCGATGAACGCAGGTAACTGGACCGTCGCGGATGTTAAGGACCATTTGCCGACAGGTGCCATACAGTCGGTTGATCATACAGTGTTCGACCTACGTTTACCAACCCAGTTAACCAGGAAGCGGCTCTACATCGTACCAGGGGGTGGTTACAATCAGAATCTCTGCATCACCGGCCCCAGCGGCGGGTCTTACCGTTTCCACGCTAGGTAAGCACGTGGCTCAAACTTCCTCGTTTCAACGCCAATGAAATTTAAACCCCGACTCGATGACCAAGAATTCTTTCGTCGAAGAATCCTACATCCCGCTTCCGGGAGAACATTAGAGGTGTACTCGAATCAACCTGGCCTGCAATTTTCCACCGCGAACGATCTACCCGACCCCGATCGCAGATACCCGCCCGATTTCGATGATTACTGCAACTGCATGGATACAGTTAGGCGACTTTCATTTCACTTCGACTCTCGTTAATGCTCGTTGAATCTCAAACATCTCGAATATAATCGTAGGAAGATGAGGACGAGCATGTAGATGTCTGGGGCAAGGATGGGGTACGATATCAAAGACACGGCGGATTCCTCTTGTCGCCGCAAAATTATCCCGATGCAGTTAACGTGAGCAATTTCCCTCCTTGCATACTGCACCCTGGTGAAGTTTACGGACACGACATAACATATAAATTCGGATTACTGTCGGAGAAGTTTCTGCCGTGAATTTCATTGTTCGCCGGGAGGTTCGTCCGCGTGGAAGGGGTAATAATCGTATCGTTAAACGTTTTGTGGATCTATAGTACATATATTTGTGTACCACCTCGGCTAGAATAATCCTCGTACTCCGCGCCAATTATACAGAACAATCCATCGTGATTTCTGTTCAACATGTTCATGATAATTACGATCATCACGTTCTCCGCTGGATAACGCGATTAATGCTTGACGAGGATCGCCGCTAATTAAAATTGTACATATCGCGTCGATTAGCGTCACTCTCCTTATACTTATAGTTCTCTTTTATTTATTCCGAAGGCACTTCGCGCAGACGGCGCAAGAGAAATACGGATAGTTATCGAGAATTTGAATAGTCGTGGTATAAAGTGTATCATATTGTATTCGATACACGAAACATGTACTCGGGTTTCAATGTCTCGATTAAACTGATCCATAATCTTTACACCGGACCGTATCGATTCCGTTCTGTTAACATCTAGTCGACTATAAATGTTTATAAATATATATATATAAAGCTATTTCTTTATATGTATACACTTTATTCGTTTACTTAAGCTTAATAGAAAGCTTCGTTTATTTTTTGTACATCCTTAAAATGTTACTTCTACATGTAATATATTATTGCGGGCAGTTAAAAATGATGGCAGAGATTCTATAGGCATCCTGGGCTCCTGTATACTTTTCATTTATAATTGTTTCACTCGATGAATCTCAAATACCAAAATGGTATGCATTAAACAGAAAAAAGAATGCAACAAAGCAGTGGCAGCGTTAGAAAATGCTTGTACGTAGAAACGTAAAAGATTACTTGGCAGTGAGGGGATTCGAGTGGAAATAGAAATGAACACAATTGTCGCAAGCATTCTGGATCGGTGTCAGTAGGAATCGTGCCTGTATAATACTCAGCCCGGCGGCAATCGCTCGCTCCTATTCGAGTCGCTTCAATTAACAAGAAGGATCGAAACGTCGGACAGCCATTTCCTAAAAATTACTCCGTCACTATCAGGCGTACTCTGAAGCTCAGCGGCCTTTCCCAGACTTCGTTTTCTTCGTTGGCATCGTTTCTCGAACGGCCATGAATTACCAGCCGGAATTGGCCGGGATCCTTCAATCGACTGCGGAAGTGAAGCGCCGAAACTCCGTGCTCGTGCACGATCTCGAACAGGTTCTCGTCGTTTCCTTTCGCTATCGTGTACTCCATCCCTTTGTCCTGCGAACGGGGCAAACATTCGGTTCGTTAGATTAAGAAATTCTTTTCTTTATGCAGGAACGCAGAAGAGGGAGAACCTTAACGGCGGGTTTCAATTTGATAATCCTCGCTCGGTGCCTGGTCTGTCGCAAACTGATCTTAAGAATATACTCTTCGCCGTGATGGTGTCTCCTCGCTGATCCGGTGGCTCGTTTCTTAACAATCTCGCTGCTTTGCGAATTTCTCCTGTGTCTTCCTTTGCCGTTTATCTGTCCGATAGTAGAATGCGGTTCAACACAATCCTCGAGCTTTGGATTATTTAATTAAGGAAGAAGATATTGCACGATACCTTGCAAGAGAAGCACCCCTCTGTCGATATAGTCTTATCATCAGCAGGCGGGATGTGATAAGGATCCGGATTGATGACGAAAGTTGGCGCGTTGCTGATGTCTTCACCGTAATGCCCTTGCGACAGTGGATTGATCGTCGATAGACAGTGGCCCTGTATTAAAGTATATATCACGACCGTCGTCATCATTGATCGCGTGAAATGAAATATCTTGTATCTCGATTGGACAAGAATTTTAATCACAGACCTGTCCGATCCGCTGGTAGCCAGTGGGACATCCGCAAATGAAACTGCCTCCGTTCGGAGTGCATCCGAACGCGCAAGGACTTCCTATGCAACCGGCGCTCACCTACACCCATTGACACCTTTCTCTTTAAACGTGTTCAATCATTCAAATAATTTCCGTACAAATGAAATGGTCACCTGAACGCATATCTGTAAATTATTATCGAACTGGTAGCCGTCCGGGCAGCCGCACTTGTAACTGCCAATGGTATTGATGCAAGTGTTATCCCCGCACGGCGAGGAGCTGCATTCGTTCTCGTCGATGCACTGATTGTAATAAAGGTGTTGAACGAAACCGTCGGGGCAGCCGCAACGATAGCTTCCCATAAAGTTCTACAATACCAGTCACGTCAGACGTCTACAAAATATTCGAAATCTATACGAGCAACAAGAATCGTGTCGATTCACCTGGCAACCGTGCTCGCAAGTGTTGTCGTCGGCGCACTCGTTCTGATCCGCGCAATATCTACCGGACTGATCGAGCTTGAATCCCCTCGGGCAGATGCACCGGAAACTGCCAAGGGTGTTGACGCAAGTGCCCGGTTTCGGGCAAGTCCCAGGTTGGTCGCACTCGTTTACGTCTGCAGCGATATAAAATCACGTGAGGCTTGATTGCTGATCGGGAATAATTGTATGGCTGTTTCGAGTGCAACGCGTACCGTGACAAGCATCCCCGTCTTGCGTGTAACCCTCCTGGCAGCCGCAAGTATAACTGCCTTGTGTATTGATGCAGCTCTGCTGACAGAGATGATTTCCGGTCGCGCACTCGTCCAAATCTCTACAGCTAACGCCGTCAGGATTCAGGATAAAGCCAGCCGGGCAAGAGCAGATGAAACTTCCCTCTGTGTTCTGGCAATTGTATTTGCAGGGCTTCGGTGTCAGCTCGCATTCGTTTATATCTGGAAACACAAGACATCGAAGCGGCAGCTATTCGAACGAATAAACGTTGCCGCGAAGATTTTTTCGTAGCGCTTACCAACGCATTGCGTGCCCGATTCATCGGCCTTGTACCCCTTATTGCAAACGCATCTGTAAGAGCCGAGCGTATTGATGCACAACCCGTTTCTGCATAAATCGGGGATCGTTCTACATTCGTCGATATCTGAAGACATTTCCAATATTCCATTACGTGTTATTTCAATGACTATGATCTTTAACAAAAAGTATGTATATATTAAAATACCTTGGCCATCTACGGAGAATCCCTTGTCCAAACAGAGCTCGTTGTAATTGTCAGAGTCCTTCGAGGGACAGATCTCGCAGTGTGCACCCCAAGCCGCGCCCATAGTGCAACAGCAATCCGCCTTCGTCACCGTCTTCAAATCGGAAGTCCTCGCGGTGCATCTACCGCCGATCGTTTGCAGGAAACAGTAACCCACCCTTCGATCTAGAAGGAAAATAATCCCGTATAATAATGCGATTATTTTTATTCGATGGTCTACCAATTCTTCCCCCCTCTATCGATACCTATGCAAGACTTCCCGTCGGGGCTCACTTCGAAGCCATCGTAACACAGACATTGATAACTGCCCTCCAAATTGAGACACCGTCCATTCCGACAAAGACCAGAATTGATCGCGCATTCGTCGATATCCTTGCACTCGTCCGTCATACCGATTTGCTGGTATCCGGGGGGACAGATGCACATGAAAGAGCCTATGAGGTTCTTGCACTGGTACTTGCAGTTGTTCGCAGGCGTCGCGCATTCATCCACGTCTGCGAGAATAAATTCGTCACGAACAATCGTATGTATTTTATATTTAATCGGTGCGCTTGTATCATTGAATTCGTTAGAATGGAAAATGGAAAAGGTACCTATGCAATGCCTTCCATCCGGCGCCAAAGTATAGCCGTAAGGGCAAATGCATCTGAATGAACCAGGTGCATTGTGACACCTGAACGCGCACTGATTGCCGAGCTCCAGGCATTCGTTCACATCTTCGCAGACCTGATTCACGCCCGGAGTGTAGCCCTCGTTGCAGGAGCATTCGAAACCGCCGTCGATATTCGTGCACGTTCCGTTGCCGCATATGTTTTGTTGAATCGCACACTCGTTGTTGTCCACGCAGCGTCTGCCGCTTGCATCCAGCACGTACCCGGACGGGCACTCGCACCGGAAGGAACCGTCGGTGTTTATACATTCGCCGCCGGCACAAGCGTCGGGCATGAAGAGGCATTCGTTCAGGTCGATGCCCGTGTCGTCCCTTCCTGGTCCCTCGGGGCACAGTCTTTTGAATTCCTCTGACAGATTCGAAGAAATCATTTAGATATAGCATTACCTTGATCTTGATTACCCCTTTGTATTTCTTCCCCTCGTTTATAGATACACTTACCGCTATCTTCCGGAGGACACTGTTCGCAATACTTGCCCCAGGCCTTCCCCATCGTGCAGCAGCAATGCTTCTTCGTCATGCCGCCCGTTCTCGGGACGGAGCATCGTCCGCCTAAATGTCTCACGTACCGATCGTAGCACAGTTCCTCCCGTACGTCGACGCATCGCATAGAATTCGGCTTGTCGCTTAACCGGTATCCAACCGGGCATTCGCAGATCACCCCGCCGTCCGTGTTGATGCAGCGACCGTTCTCGCAGATTCCTTCCGTCTGAACGCACTCGTCCACGTCGACGCATCTCTTCCTCGCGTGGTCCAACTCGTATCCCGGCGGGCAGGTGCATATGTACGATCCCATCAGGTTCTGGCAACGTCCCGGCGATGGACAGAGGCCGGGAATCTCGTGGCATTCGTCGATGTCCCTACAGTGCTGTCCGTCCTGGGCCAAAACGTAGCCGTCGGCGCACTCGCAATTGAACGCGCCGATAGTGTTCCGGCATCTCCCGTTGCGGCAGAGGAACGGCATGATTCGGCACTCGTCGATATCGGCGCAATCGTTATTGGGGCTGAGTTTGAACCCTTGGTAGCAGATGCACTTGTACGATCCGAGCGTGTTCACGCAGGTCCCGTTGTTGCAGATGCTCGGGTTCCGTTGACACTCGTCGACGTCCACGCAGTTGTCCCGGTCCCTGGTCAGAGCGAAGCCGGGATGGCAAACGCACTGGAAGCTGCCCTGCAAATTGTTGCAGGCACCGTTGTTGCAAATCCCGGCTCTCTCGTAGCATTCGTCGATGTCCACGCAGTCCCGTTGGCTGAGCCCCAACTTGTAACCGGCCGGGCACACGCACTCGAAGTAGCCCTGCTTGTTTATGCACTGCGCGTTCCCGCTGCAAGGATTCGGCGCCTGCAGGCACTCGTTCTCGTCGATGCACTGATGCGAGTCCTGATCGTAGACGTATCCCCGATCGCATTGGCACTCGAAGCTGCCGGGTGTGTTCACGCAACGGCCGTGTGTGCACATCGTTGGCATTAGCGCGCACTCGTCGATCTCCTCGGTGTGATTAGTTATGGGATTCATGATTTGCCCGGGCACCATGCCGCACAGTATCTCGTGCTCCCGAGTTCTCTCGGCGGGACACTTCTCGCATGGGCTTCCCCAGGCAACGCCCATAGAGCAGCAGCACAACATTTTCGTCTGCGGATGCATCATCGGATTGAAGCACTGGCCCTCTTCGTAGCTGAGGTAGCACGACTCCTTTCTCATGTCGACGCATTCCTTTCCGCCCGGCATCGCCATGTATCCCTCCGGACACTCGCAGTGATACTTGCCCTGATCGTTGATACAGTATCCGACGCCGCATATTCGCGGGTGCAACGCGCATTCGTTTACGTCCACGCAGCTGGTCTTGGTGTCGTCCAAAACGAATCCCTCGTTGCAGGAGCACATGAAGCTACCGAACGTGTTGGTGCAGTGGCCGTTTTGGCAAATGTTCTCGTGCTCCTCGCACTCTTTGATGTCCTCCAAGATCGCGGTCACTTGGTTGGGCCTGTAACCGAGACCGCCGGGGCACAGTTCCTCGAACTCTTTGGTGCCGATCTGAGGACACTCCTCGCATCGGTTCCCCCACGCGTTCCCGATGCTGCAGCAGCACGTCGCTTTCGTTACCGACGAGGACATGTCGAAGATGCACTGCGGCTTTCCGGTCCCGCGTTCGAAGCCGGTGAAGCAGAACGATTCTCGTCTGTCCACACATGCGTTTCCAGCCTCGACCAGCTCGTAGTGAGGCGGACACTTGCACACGTACTTGCCCTGGGTATTGATGCAGGTACCGTATTGGCAGGATTGTGGATTCTCGCATTCGTCGATGTCCGTGCAATTTCCACCGGAACCGTCCAATTTGTATCCCTCGTTGCACTCGCAACGGAACATGCCGAATATGTTCTCGCATCGGCCGAACACGCACAAGTTGCTGAACATTTCGCACTCGTTTATATCGACGCAGGTCTGCTCGTTGTTCTCGTCGGGATGCATGAAGCCCATCTCGCACTCGCAGCGGAACGAGCCAGGATAATTCAGGCAGTGCCCGTTCTCGCAGAGGGTGTTATCGTTGGCGCACTCGTCGATATCCTTGCAGGTGTAACCGTCACCCCTGAACCCGGCGTCGCAGACGCACTTGAACGATCCCTCGGTGTTGATGCACTGCGCGTTCGAATCGCAACCACCGTTATTCGTCAGGCACTCGTTGATGTCCCTGCACTCGACCCCGTTGCCCACGAAGCCCTCGTGGCAGGTGCACTCGTAGGAGCCCTGCGTGTTCTGGCATTCGGCGAACTCGCTGCAGGAGTACGCGTCGAGCAGGCACTCGTCGTCGTCGGTGCAACCGGGCCCCTGTTCCGGCTTCACGGAATACCCCTCCTCGCAGCGGCAGTTGTAGGAGCCGATGGTGTTGTAACACTCGCCGTAGCCGCAGATGTGTGGCTGCGTCGTGCACTCGTCGACGTCTATACACGACGCGCCGTCCTTCCCGGGCACCAATCCGTCTGTGCAAGTGCAGATGTAGCCACCCGCTATATTCGTGCATTTACCCCCGTGGCAGATCCGTGGATTCTCTTTACATTCGTCCACGTCCGCGCAGGTACGACCGTCGAGGTTCAACGCGAACCCGGTGCCGCAGGAGCAGGAGAAGCTGCCAGGCGTGTTCAAGCAGACATCCTCGCAGCCCCCGTTGTTCATCCCGCACTCGTTTATATCCTCGCAATGGGATTTCAATCCGGTTTGCTGATAACCATCGTCGCAGATGCACTGATACGTGCCCATCATATTCTCGCAGACACCGTTCGAGCAGATCCCGCTGGTTCTCGAACACTCGTCGATGTCCTTGCAGGACTGCTTGTCGGGGCTGAGCTCGTGTCCAGGCGGGCATTGACATTTGAAGCTCCCCTCGGTATTGATGCAGGTTCCGCCCCGACACAGCCCTGGCGTTTCCTCGCACTCGTTTATGTCTACAATGAAATTTGCGAGAGAACTTTAGTGATCGGTCGGCGCTTTCGGCATTAGGAACACCGAATCGCAATATTTAGGGCTTTTGCTGCGTTTTCTTTAACAGGTGCGTACCCATACAAATTTTCATTATATCGCTGCTGCGGTAGCCCGGATTGCAGTCACACTGGAAGTTGCCCGGCGTGTTTCTGCAGGTACCATTTCCGCACACACCGTGCATGATCTCGCATTCGTCGATGTCTGAGCGATTAAACATAACGATATATATTGCCAGTCGCGCACGTGAAACAGTTTCCCTTAACGATTCTAACACGCGTGACTTACCGTTGCACTTAATTCCATGTTCGTCCAACGCAAAGCCCTGATTGCACTTGCAACTGAAGCTTCCCACTGTGTTCTTGCATCTACCGTTCAGGCACATCCCAGGGAACTCTATACACTCGTTCACGTCCTGTCTATCCGTGAAACCGTCCCCCCTGGGGCACAATTCCTGATGCGCGTGTGTCCCCGGCTTCGGGCAGGGCTCGCATCGTTCGCTGCCCCACGCACGGCCCACCGAGCAACAGCACAGACTCTTCGAGAATTGCCCTTCTATCGCGTTCGTGCATTGCCCGTGACGGTGATCCAAGTAGCAGGACTCTTGCCTCGTGTCTATACAAGTCGTGTCTGAAGAAAGTTCGAGAGAATGATTGGTAAACATTTTTCTTGTATAAATAGATAGAAGAAACAAGACTGGCGCGATTCTGCGCGCAAGTTCTAAGACTCACGCGTCGCGTCCAAAGTTAAGCCAGGAGGACACTCGCAACGATAGGAGCCGTCTGTGTTGACGCAAGTTCCGCCACCCTTGCAGATGCCGCTGTTAAGCTCGCATTCATTCACGTCCACGCATTCTTTCCCGCCGAACTTCGCGTATCCCTTGGAGCATTCGCAGATAGAATGATCGCAGAGCTCGCATGGGCTACCCCAAGCAACGCCGACCGAGCAGCAGCATTCCGATTTAAGTGCCAGCCTAGGCAAATTGTACTCGCATCGGCCGTCGATCATTTTCGTCCAGCAGGATCCTCTCCTGTTGTCTGAGAGAAATCCCGGTTATGCGTGAAGACTTCTACTACATTTTACTATTTGTTTATTATATGTACCCATGCATATGTGGCCAGTGTGGTCCAGAACGTATCCAGGGGAGCACTCGCACTCGTACGATCCGGGGCTGTTCGCGCAGATTCCGTTCAGGCAAACGTCCGGCCCGAGTTCCTCGCACTCGTCGATGTCCTCGCACATGTGATTTTGCGTGTTGAATCGCGTGCCGCTCGGACAAACGCACTGCTCGGACATCACGCGGTTTAAATATCTCGCTTGGTCGGAGCGAATCGCTCGACGAGCGCTTAGAACGGATCTAATCGAATCACCGCTCGACGCAACGAGCATTCTACTTGCCTGGAAGCTTCCGGGAGTGTTTCGGCATTGGCCCCCGCTGCACAACGACTCCTCCAATTCGCACTCGTTTATGTCGCTGCAAATCTTTCCAGTCGCGTCCACTTCGTAACCGCTGTCGCAGATGCAGCGATAGGTCCCCATGATGTTCTCGCATCCGCCGTTCACGCAGATATTGGGATTCTGCGCGCACTCGTTTATGTCTGTTCCAACGAATGATTACATGGTTAATTTTATTGTAATTTTACTCGTCTCCGTTCGATTTACCATCTCCGTTGTAAGTCATCCCGGCGCCGTGCGGGCACAGGGCGTCGAATTCGCTGGTGCCCGGAAGCGGGCAGGGTTGACAGGCGCTTCCCCATCCCATGGGCTGTCCGAATATCACGGTGCAGCAACAGCAACTCGATTTCGTCACCGCCGTTGATGTAGGATTCGAGCATTGCCCATCTCTGTATTGCGAGTAACAGAGGTCCCTTCTTGTGTCTGGGGATCAAAATAACTTGTTCGCCGCCTTTCTTCGTTAAGGAAAAGATATGACATTAAGAGATTATCGGTATGAACCTAAGCACGATCTCCCATCTGGACCAAGATTGAATCCGGGATGGCATTCGCATCGGAAGCTGCCAGGGGTGTTGATGCAACGACCGTTTTGGCACGGGCTGCTCTGGCACTCGTCGATATCTGATCGTATAAGACAATGTTACCGTTTCAATATCGCAGCTCGCAATTTGAAACAACGTACCGATGCAGTGGCTCTGGTCCGGCCCGATCCGGAAGCCGGAATCGCAGACACATTTGAAGGAACCCTCCATGTTCACGCACTTTCCGTTCTCGCACATCCCGCTCGTCGAACATTCGTCCATGTCCACGCAGAACGTGTTGTCACGCGATGCCGTGAATCCGGATTGACAGACGCAGTGATAAGATCCCGGCGTGTTCTCGCATCGACCGTTCAGGCAGATCCTCGGATTATCAGCGCATTCATTGATATCTGTAAATCGATCATCTAGTAGACAACTCTCCCTTAAGGAAAGAAATGAATTTACTTGCACTTACCGATGCAAGTGTTCTTCGTCGGAGACAAAGTGTAACCGTCGTTGCACTTGCACTTGAAGGATCCGTTCATGTTGATACAGTGGCCGTTGTTGCACATACCTGTATCCTGGCATTCGTCATGGTCTGCGGGAAATAAAAGAATTCTTAAGGCTTCAAATCTTCCGCACGAGTTAATTAAATTGAGAACAGTATCCAATGTAATTTTCTTCGAGAACTCGAAACAATGATACTATTAAAAGTGATCATTTTCTTTTCATGATTGTATATCATTTCTCGTGGAAAGTGCTCACCCGTGCAGTATCTGCCTTCGCCGGAAACGACGAATCCCGGCGGGCATTGACACGTGAAGCTTCCTGCGTAATTTTGACAGGTCCCACCCTGACAGTAGCCCAACTGGCACTCGTCGATGTCCTCGCACCTGCCGGCCTTCTTCGTGAATCCGGGATAACAGTCGCATTCGTATCCGTCCTTCGTGTCGACGCACTTCCCGTTCCCGCAAATGTCCGGCCGCAGCGCGCACTCGTTTATCGCTGTGATCGGTTGCAGTTGTTGCAAGCAGAGCCTGTTGTAATCGTCTATAATTGAGTAATAACACGGATACCGTTACTTCTCCATTACCGTCTGCGAGCAATAGCTCGCTGCCTTCTCCCCCGGCTGATTTTTTGCTCTCATTCGTTCTACTTTTAACGTTGTTCGCGCGAGGCTAATAATTTCGCGTTTTATTATTCATGCTCGTCTACATACCGCTTCCGGGATTGGGACAAATGAAACACTCATCGCCCCAGCCCCTCCCCATGTTCTTGCCGCAACAGCAATCCTTTTTGCTCAGCCTCATCGCTAATCGGTTCTTACACTGGCCATTTCTGTTCACCGACGTGTAGCACAGACCCTGTCTCCCATCTGTGAGTTTCGTTAATAGTTGCGTTATCTGGAGAAACTCGGAGTCCGATCTTTCTTTGCGCATTGTCATTACCGATACAGAATCTTCGATCTTGGCTCTGAATGAATCCAGGATTGCACAGGCAGTAGTAACCACCGTTCGTATTTACGCATCGTCCGTCCTCGCAGATCCCCTCCTCCTGGCATTCATCCCTGTCTTTGCAAGCGTTCGTCTCCGGATCCCTGGCTTGCCCGTCGGGACATTCGCAGGTGAACGAGCCGGGCGTGTTGACGCACTTTCCACCCTCGCATAGTCCTGGTATGGCCTCGCACTCGTTAATGTCTAACCGGTTGAACAGTAAGAAAGGATTATCCTTTGAAAACTCTCTCAGTTACCTTGTGGCGTTATCTTTTATTCTTTTCTTTTCACCGTAGTTAATTATTACTATTACTGACCGACACACTGGCCTTGATTGGTCTTCAAGTGTCCCAGCTCGCAGTCGAGCCTGGCGGGGCACCTCTCGCACGGATGTCCCCAGCCCTTGCCCACGGTGGCGCAGCACAGCTGTCGCGTGCAGACAACACCCTGAAGGTTCGCCAAACACTGTCCGTTTTTCACTTTCGTATAGCACGGGCCAGTTCTGTGAAAATAATCGTCGTCCGACAAACCCGTCCGCAGATGCGCCAATTCGACTGTGCCGATCAATCGCGAATAGCATACCTGTAATCCGTTTCGCATCGTCTGCCGGTGTATCCGTAGATGCAAGCGCAACGATCCGGCCCGATGCATCTCCCCTGATTCAAGCACGGCTCTCGGCAAATTGCTGTTTTTTTTTGTTTTTTTTTTTTTGTAAGCAGACGATGAAATCATGAGTCGTGTTTAGCTGAAAGCATTCCTGAAAAGCTCGGCGAAGATAGTGTTCGTCTGAAACTCACGTTCGTTACAAAATTCTCCCTGGTATCCGCTGCGGCATTGGCATCTGCCATCCACGCAGTTCCCGTTTATGCAATGCACCCTACATCTACCGGAGTCACCCCGGTCTGACGCGTTTCCAGTTTCGTGCGTGGAAGCTGCGAGGGCATTAAAATGTCCGCTTGTAAAAATGCAGATCGTGCTTTGTACATTTAGATTTCTGAAGAGTAACGGGCACTCGGTCACCTTTGGTCTGGCTGCTACTGCAGGACGAAGCCACGCTGCCGCCTTCGCACAAGCAAATATTGGGCCTGATGCACCTACCCAGGGGGCCGCATCGTCTCGTACATATTGCTAAAGGAATATCCAAACGCTTTCATTGCTTTCGTTACTCCCGCAATCGTACAGTCCTAAATACGTTCTGAATCCCATATCGGATCGAGCTCAGCACTGTATCGCAACGCAACCGTATTCCGACCACCGTGCAGAGACAATACGATCAACAGGAAGCGCGTAAAGGGCCGTGTCAAAGCAATTTCGTTGGAGAAGTCGATCGGTCGTGTACACCCATTCGTCGGTTACGCAACGGTGCAATTATCTATCGCTAACGTTCGCGCTCGATCAGCCCGATGCTCCCCTTTGCCGGCCCGTGCACCGATAATGAACACCGAAACTGCCTGCGCACTCGAGTTTATGAGATCACGTTCAATTACGGCCTGGGAGGAGCCTCGATTTACGATCGAGCCTTGGATTGACTAGTCTTGCCATGTACTTACGGATCACACAGAGGCCGGTCTCGGGCTTCTTCGACCAGCCGGGGCAACAGTAATTCTTGTATCTCGACCTGCACACGTTCGGCCTGAAAGAATCACGGGGACGTGATCGGTATGTTAGTGATGCTGACTACTTCCTATGAGGCTTCAAATGTACCACCCTTTCCTGTTCACGTTTCAACACTCGCATCTCGATGATCGTCCAAACGGTAGGATAATTAACGAATCAGTATAGCCTCATCAAGCCGACAAACGGAGTTCGAACCACTTCAAACCCCACCCCCGCCCCATTCTATTTCTTCGCCGTTTACATTCGGGACGAATCTCGCGGATCGAGCAGAACCGCGAAACGGCTAACTCTAGTAGCGGCAGAGAAAAAGGGGGTCGGCGTTTATAGGCGTGTAAATTCGCCGACGCGAAAGTGAGTCGCGGCGCCGAGGCGCCTAAGTGGAGGTACTCGTACGCTGACTACGGCAGCTGACGTTAATTACGAAGCGGCTTGATGTGAATGGCCGCCTTGTTCCGAGGTGGCACACCGCGTTTTCCTCCCATTCTTCCTTTCATCCTCGTGTATATCGCGTCGCTCGCGCGTTCAGCCCGCGCCGCGACACCGCGTTACCGGCCGCCCCCGCGAGCATCGCGTTTCCGCCTTCCGATAGCGCCGCGCGACCCCGTTTCTCGACGCCTTATCGCCGGAATCATGGATTTCCAGGCGGAACGCTCGCTTTTCGCCTCGCCTCGCGGGGCCTTGACTAAGCTTGGCGTGGAATTATTCTCATTTGCCGGCTCGGATTGATCGATCGGATCGATCCGTCGCACGCGTCGCGATGACAAGCTCTCTCTCTCTCTCTCTCTCTCGTTGGCCGTGACATCGCTTTGACTCGCGAAATGGCACGCGGGTAACTCGCGTACGCGCAGCAATAATCCAATAAACGAACTGCACGAACGCCGATGCGTGTCTAAACAGCTGTGGCGCAGCGGCGAGCGCGTGGGTTCAAAAGTTCAATTGGAAAGTGCGCTTAATAGATCTGAATCGGCCACTGGAATTACACTCGGGACGGCGGATTATAGTCCATTTGAAATTGAGGCGAACAAAAGGCGGCTCCGTTGCGTTTAAGATCGAGCAAACACAGCTCGGTCGTGGTTCGCACAAGTCGAGCGGAGTTGCGAGAACCGGGGCGAAGAACGGAGACGGGGAAAAACTTGTGAACGAAGCACTTCTGGAGCCAGTTATCCAGCATTATCTTTACGATCTCTCAAAACGCCATCGGCCGCTATTACGAAACGAATTGGATAATATCAACGGGTTCCGGTATAGGAATTTATTGCGCCCGTTAATTACCCTCGGCCAGCGATAATAATTAATAGGTCGATTATGGGGCTCCTTCGGAATCGGCGGTCGCCGCTTGCGAGGACCCAATTGCCACAATTGGCGTTCCTCTTAGGCAAACATCCGTGGCAATTCAGCGTGAAATCGTTGAAATCGAGCTTCGTCACACCGAGAATACGATACGACGTTACGCAATCAGATGTAGGGGGAGTGGATAAAGTACTGGGAAGGTCGGAGATTCGTCAGAGGGATCTTCCACACCTAGGGGGAAACGAAATTAGGTTTCCCCGCGCAAGATCTGTGGCGATTCAGCGTGAAATCCCGGGAATGCAACGAACGGGGGCTGTTCATTCTGAAGCTCTGTTTTTGTACAGTTGAAAATGGGACTGGTCCTATTTCACGGGTAATCGTCGCTTGGGTAATTGTTCACGGTTAGTCGACGATTCGGATTAGTTGAAGTAAGTGGTCCTTTGCGCAACGTGGACGCCAGGAATTGAAGAAGGAACTGCGCGGTGGGAGGCGATGGTAATCCTTTGATAGACATCTCGATTGCGTACTGACACGTTTTAGTTAAAGCCGTCGACAAGGCGAATTGTTCGTCAATTAAAAACGATTCGGGGAATCGGGCCGGACGTATAGCTCGGACTCAACGAAATCGCGATACGACCAGATACAGCCGCGAGCCCGATAAAAGCGGTGTCAGTCGAAAGTGGTTTAACTCTGAATGAAGGCAAGTAACAGTGAGTCAGCCGAATTAATTTGGAAAGAAATTCCATTAATAAATCGGGGCGATATGAATGAATTTATAGAGCGGTGAATTGTGAATGAAAGTACATTGGACTAAATGTTCTCTGCACTGAAATCCGAAAGGGGGTACCTTTGGTGCTCCAATCGCAAATGTTTTTCATTGTACCATGAATCACTTGCTTAAAAATTACAAATCGGGAACGATTACAAGTTTTCTCACGGTTAAACATACCCTAGCAACGGACCGCAAAGAAATAATGCGTTCATCTGTTTTCCATTCTTCCAACATTCGACCGTTTTAATTAATTACCGTGATAACAAAAACTCCGGGCCGTATCGACGACGTCGGGCGTACAGCTACAAGAAGAAAAACCACGAAGCGGTATCGGACTTCCGAGCGTTTTCTAAAGACGTACAAATATTTTCGTATTACTTCCTCGGGACCGAGCAACGATTATCTCCAATAACGAGCTCCTACTTTTTACATCGCTTCTATGTTAGCTCTTTCTTTCTTCTCGCCCGATCGTACCGAAATGCATAACGCGACCTTTGGTTCCACGCGTATTGCGGCATCCGTTAAGAATTTCACGCTCCCACGCGAATACAACCCATTAACGCTCGGACCGATCTGCTTGGATTCATTGAACGCCGATTAAACGAGCCGGCTGACACGACCGGGCAACCTTTAAATAGTTTGTCGAAGTGTCACGCGTATCTCGGCCGGCTTTTATTAATTCGCTCCGGAGCAGCGCTATCGTCGTGCCTGAAGAAGTACCACCGATAAATGACAAAGTTCATCGATTGTAGGGCAGCAGTTATCTAGCGGACCGATTACAAGCCTCGATCTAGTTCACAGCCTCCTCTCGGTCCGCGCCGTCGTATTTCTACGATTTTCGAATCGTCGGGCTGCAAAGGAATTTATTCGAAAAATTGTGAAGCCTATTTTTAGATATTCCAGAAGGTCTAAGAGAAAAAAGAAAACAAGTTTCGTCGATCCACTAACTCTTCGAGCAAAACACTTTCGACAGTCGTACGAACGGATCTTTGTTTTTTTTTTTCTTCTACACTTCAATTGAGCGCTCGTGATGCGATTTCGCACGAGGAACGATAATTGATTCGACGGTATTAATGGCGCAGTTCTGCGCCAGCACGCGCATACATGCGTACGTGAAGCGTGTTTCTAATTGACTGTGACAAGGTACCAGGCTAATGCGTCTTTATTAATGAAAGATTTGCCCGTGCTGCGGGATTCTCGCGATAGATCATTTGCACGGTGATTCTTCGTTGGATCGGTGGTTCGAGCGTGCGATAAGAATGGTCGAAGGTAATTTAGAAACGAACGAAATGAATAATGATGGAAATTGGCTTCTTCTTGGCGACAATAGGGACAAGCTGGAGTCGTGTAGTCTGCGCAGCGGCTTGCAATCACGTTATCGCCCCGGCTAATGTCCCGTGTTAAGTGAAATCACGAGATCTTCGTTATGCCGATTTTTCTTATTCCCAGCATCGAGATCCACCGGCCGCCTAGCCGGCGGAGATCCCACGCGGGTGCCACTATCGCGTGCAAACGAGCTGCCAAGAGTCTTTTTACCGTAACAAACTAGTTCCTCCACTCGCCAGCTATACGATACCCTAGCTAATGTCCAACACTTTTCTGCGTGGCTCGTTCGATACCGCCAGGTGGTGGCTTTTGTAAAATCATCGCGTCACTTAACTACCGGTCGTCGATCGATCGGTGTCAAAGATGTTTGAGGCGAAGCGGCGAAAGTATTTCGACGAGTGACATCGCGAAAACAATTTCAATCTCGAAGAAGGCGCCCCGTTAGAACTCCGCTCGGCTTATCGTATTTTGTGAAATCGCAAATTCCGTCAGATCGCCGCCCGAGGCAACGTCGCGACGAGACGACGCCGATAACTCCTTGTAATTGGGTTATCTGCGCGTCACGTTACACGTTCACGGTTCGATCCAAATTTTTCCCCTTGCCATAAAATAGAAGCAAGGTCTCGGGCGTTCTCCCCGGTCTCGCGTTAATGCCGAGCGAGTCCGAACGAACGAACGGACCATTATTAGCCATCCATTAGACGCAACTGGCCATGGAGCTTCTAAGCGGAAACGTTTTTCACGGACCCGCCTAGGAATGCGGCAGCTCGAAACGCGTCTCGTCACGCTGCTATTTGATCGCATCGACCTTCGTGAAATCAAGCTCGATCCACAATCGTAATTAGCCACGATCTTCCTCGATTGATCCGGATGGGAAAACGTCAAGTGACAAATCTATTTTGGGATCGGCGCCGATTGCGATCTTTGCGCTTCCCTTTATATCTCGAGGCGAAGTTTCGATCGAGAAATACGTGTTTCTCTACCATATCGCCTTAACGTTCCAAGGATCGCGCGACGAATCTCTAAGTGATCACACCCGACGAGAATCACTCTCCCCCGCGTTGTTCGCGATATCTGGACGATCGAGGGACCCGCGTAGATTGGCCGGTTCCCGTTTCACGCTGGAAGGGATGTTCGGTAACGGCTCGATACTCACCCAAGCGGCGGCACCGATTGCAGAGTGTTCTCCAGATCCTGGGCAGGGCTGGCGGTGTAACGTTGTCCCGTGCTCGACGCGCCTCGGGGCACGATCAGCAGGGACCAGGTGGCGAACAGCAGCAGCTCGTTCAACATCTTCTCGGGCAGCGTCACCGGTTCCGCGTTCACGTCGAAACGGCACAAAGTGTTCAACGGCGAATCCGTCCTGTTATTCGCTCGCTCGTCTCATGATCAATGCTCGATCACGCGCGAATGCCGTCGTGGGCCTCGGTGGTCAACGCCGGCGAACGATCGACACCACGATCGGCTCCGCGATCATGGTTCTCGGTGTACCGGACGCTGGACTATCCGACGCGCGACGAACACACGTTCCCGTTGGAAATTTATCTTCGACGATGCTAGGGAGATCGACACCCGATCCCTTTAATCGATGAATTCAAAGGAGCCACCGTTGGAGCCTCGTCGTTTCGTCTGAAAACTGGTCGAAAAAATAATTACCCGGTCGCGGAATCGTTCGTTTCACGGGAACGACGAAAATGTCGCGAAGCGAATGGGCGAACAGAGAGACAGCTCGCGATAATTCGTCGCGATTCCGCGCCGACTATGACGCCTTTCCGGAAGCACCAAATTAGTACGATGAGATAGATGGGACTATCTTCTGATAGAAATATTCACAATAGCTGCTCCTCCGTCGAAACGGACTCCAGAATGGAACAACGAAGTTCAAAGTTGTTCAGTATTCTGGCAGCATATTTAGAATTGATAATGATCTTAAATAATCAATCAGCTGGTTTCGTCGAGTCCCGAGATCGAATTCTTCGAGACTGTACTAAGTAAAATATATACTAGCTTTCTTGTACCTGCGGATAAAAAAAAATCTACGTGTCATCCGATAGACATTCTAATTTGTGGGCGCGCATCTAGATACCCTTTTCCCCCGTGGAAAAGGGGAATAAGCGAATTCGAATCGACGACGGAAATTTGCCAAGCGGCAAGATACACACTCCCGCTTTCGCTCGTTATCATAACATAAAAGCGGACCGAGCAGAGGCTATCATTAAAGTTCCATAAAAGCTGGTATGCTCGTGCAAAACTCGCGCAAAAAGAGATCAGCCCGTTTCGCACGTTCAGCCGCGGCAAAAGCGTAGCGGCGGGATTGATAAGCGGTGCCTCTAAAGCGCCAGTTATTAATTCGTTTATTTGCCCTCGGAATACGGGATAATAGTCGGCGTCGCCCAACTCTTTCTTCGTACAATTATCTGGCAAATTAGTCGGCGCGCTCTAGAAACGAACGACGGAGAATTTTTCGCGAGGATAAAACGATAGGGGCGCCGAGTAGGCCGAGGGAACGATTTGCGGATCGATCGAAATTGCTCCAACAGTAACACCGTCGGCAGCGTCTCCTTTACAAACTTTCTAATTAATCTCTGCCCCGTCGTCATACCTGTCAACGAAACGATCAACATTCCTCCACCAGGAGCAACCGTGACACCACCGAAATCCACTTGGCGATATAAATCCAACTTTCATCCGTACGCCCTTTCAACGATATCCAATTGTCGATTCACCACTGTTTTCCACCCCCTCATTCGGCTCTCCCCTCAATGAAGTTCGCCCAGCCCGAGGATTTCCTCGGCAATGAAATCTCCCAAGCTTGCGCGAGGCGGAATCGCTGTTCTCTACGAGTGCCTAGCAATGGGACGAAATCGTCGCGAGTGGAAAACTTCGACGATCGAGTTATCCGTTCGATCAGCACTGCGCGCGGACGTTGCACGCCGTTTCCGCGAAAGTGTTAGACCCGCAGGGTATCGGAGCCCCCGAAAAGATGCGGCGACGGGACTCCTCGGCGCGAGACTGGAGCAGCGGCGGAGATCGTGGACGCGCCGCTCCGAGAGAGAGGGCTCATCTGGAGAGAAGAGCCTCTCTTCCCTCGTCTTCTCATCCCTCCTTCCCTCCGCGTTCTGGTTCGCGGCCACGCACGACCAGCTGACGGCCGAGAGAGAACTCGAAGAGGAGAGAGCAGCGATGGTCCCACCCCGTTTGTCCCTTTCTTTTTTTCTTTTTCTTCGTCGCTGTCAACACGCTGCGAGCGTGCGAGCGGGACCCGTGCACGGGCACGCGTGAGCCGCGAGAGGATACATTTGGGAAACGGGATAGCGGGGTCTGATCGACTATCGGGGGACAGGGATGGAGCGATTTTTATTTTTGGAACGAGACGGAATGATGTGTTGGATAAGCTTTCCGTGTGTACATTGGATTTCTTCTTTTTTTTTTTTTTTTTTTAGAGAAGAAGGACGGGGAGGTTCGAAGAGAAAACTTTGGAACGTGACGGAACGATCTGGAAGAGGTGTTAAATTAGGTGTTTCTTTTTCTTTCGAGGGCGGCCCGTGAAAATTTATTATATTTTTCTCTCTTGTTTGGGTAGCTGTGAGTGGAAGTTGAGAAAGAACGGGAATTAAGAAATATTGCAGAATTCCTTTTTGTTAAGTTAAACGCATCAGTTATCTAGCGTCGATGGCACGTTGCAGAGATGTTAACGGGCGTACACGAACGTCATAAACATTGGGAATTGGAAGCATTCTAATTAAAGAAACTTTCGCAATGATGTATGGTCGGTCGTTATCAAACGAGGATGAGGCACCGATTGAGAAATACCAACGACATTGGCCTCTGCGTTCTGGACCAATAATCGTGTTAAGATGCCAGCGCGCTTCCGGTCGATTCGATTAAAAACACCCATTGTCAGTTTACGCGAAGCCATTCGTCAAATTCATCTGCTCGCTTTTGCGGCGAGGAAAAATCGAATCATTGAGCAAATCCGTTCACCGCAGTATGCGTACTACATCGCAGCCCCCCCCAAAAAATCCCATTTCATTGCAATTAAACAACATCCGTTCGTAGACACGGATAATTTCATCGGTACTTTTAATTGGCGTTACGCGATCCCATTACAAGTCGTACGCGGGTGGCAGCAATAACGACGAGACGCAGAACCGTCGCCCTCCCTCGACCCGAAGACCATTACGTGGAAGCACGATTATCCTTCGTTTCCTTTTTTCTACGCAACGAACTTCTTCCACGAATACTTGCGTCGGATTTGCAATTTATCGCAGGCGTGCAGAAGGGTTACGACGCGAGCGAACGAGCGGAAGATGACACGGAGCGCTAACGGGGACGCGTAAATCACGTGGCGGGCCTTTGCGGCGTCGGCCAGCGAGAAATTCCTGATAGACGCGCCTCGCGAGGCGCGATTTTCCGATTCCGCGGGCAACGATTTCGAGCGACGGCGGCGAGAATTGTCGGCCGTCCCTAATACGCGCGGCCGCGGGTCGAGATCGACGACGATTAACGGCGGCCACGTTCGCCCTTCCTTCCGTTTTCCCTGGGTCAGACGGTCCCCGTTTAGCGGCCGTAAAACGAGAAACGGGCGTGTCGAACGAGCGCGCCGGAAGCGTTACCGATTGCGTGGCGGCTTCGTTTGCCTTTGGAAGCTCTGCACATTGTCGATCTGTAAAACGGGGAACTGATTTTTCAATCGTTTCTAATCATAAGCGAAATGAAAACTGGGAACGGTATTGAGATTTCCTAACGAAATCTGAAGCAAAGAGAATCAAGCTTCCGGAGAGAACGTGCAGACATTCAACTCCCGAGGGATAACAACTCCGCGCGTCGCTCCCTGACGCCGCGTACCTGTTCTCGCGCTGAACCTAGACCTCTCTCCTCCCCGCGCGGTTTTGTAATAATCTTGCTAGACGACGAGGACTGGTCCCGGATGAAAAATGAACGGAACGGATCGGCGTACTTTTCTTCTCCCTACGCGAGCGGGGAACGCGTCGTTAAAAGGTGCCCCGTTGACGGTCCTCGGCGATGCACCGCAGGCTAGCGGACCGCGGCGTATGCAAACGTCGACTTTTAACGCGTTTCCCTCGTATTCCGCGCGCGATTTCGAAACGCATCGGGGAAGCTCCGATCCAGGATGATCTCTGCGAAGAATCGCGTCCGCTTAAAAGCGCCTCTCGTTGAGTCGCGGATCGTTTCGTCTCTGGGTGGGATCGGTCGTCGGGGGAAAGCTGACGTGGAATCCCGAGCGAGGAATGTCGCTGCACCGGAATATTCATGACGCTGGCGATTCGAGCGATTAGTAAGGACAAGGTTCAAAACGGTAATTAGAGACAGTTCCTTTGCCTCCTCCGGTCCGATGCGCGATCGCGAATACCGTGAACGGCGATGCATCACCGCGATGGGAAATGCTTTCAGGAATTCTTTGCGTATAGGAATCGCGGTTCGGTCGGATCAGTGTACGAGATCGAAAACGAGATTGGCCAGTTGGAAACGTTTATTAAATATTTGCTTGCACGTTGTGCTGTACATTCGCTTAATCTAGTGTCACTACGTATAAAGCGGATATAATTAGAGCGCGATTGGATAACTATGTGCATGGATCTTACGGACTAAGCCTATTTGGACGCTTTACTCTTCTTCTTGGCAGGCGGAGACTTAACGCTGGAGGCGGCTTTCGTGCTGACAGTTTTCATACTGTTAATGTACGCATTTCGAGCTTCGTACGCGTCCTCCACGTCAGCTCGCCTCTCCCAAAACGCGTCCTCGTACGCCCCGTAGAACGTTCGATACCTTTCCTCTTGATGTTCCATCAACTCATTCAGTTCCTTCAAAAACGTCGCGTAGCTTTCATCAGCTTGAAACATGCGCGTCGAACGAGTATCCTTCAGCATCTCCTCGTCCGATCCCGTTCTCGCAAACGGTTCGGCGCGTTCGTCTCCCTTCTCTTCGTAGACGGACAAATCCAAAGGTGGAAGTCCGCGAAGAGACGGGGGCGCTTTCAAGGTTCTCTCCTCCGCAGAAACGATCGACGTCTCTGATCGTGAAATGGTCGTGGCGGACGATTTCCGACCGGCTCTCTTCGACGACGACCTCTCCGACAGATTCGACGACTTCCGCTCGATGGAGCATGCCGACGATTTCGACTCGATCCTGTGCTTTTTTATAAAGGCTTCCCTGAGCTCTCTACCGCGTGGCAAGCTGTCAGGGTTCTCTCGAGCCCAGACATCCTTCATCCGCGCTATTTCCTTCTCCTTTGTCCTGTCTTGAAATATCTGGGATATTAAGGGGAAAAATTGACAGTTAATAAGTGCAGAAGAGATCCGCGTTTCGCGACCTGTTGCACGTACCTCTATTCCGCTTCCGGTATCGGTGACCACTTGTAGAACCCAGTAAGGCGGCTCCATGGTCGGTCCACTGTCCAACGAGTGTTTCGACCCTTTCCGCGACTTCGACGATTCCGTTCTCGATTTCACCGAGTCGGTTTTCGACTGTTTTTCCGTGGGCCAAGTAGAAGGCAGCCTCGTTTTCAGAAGGGAACCAGTGGGCTTCACTATGTACTCCGACACGAGGCTCCATTCCGCCCTCGTCAGTGGCCAGCTATCGTCGAGTATCAAAGCTTCCGCGTAATAGATCACATCCCGCGCCGAATCCTCGTTACTTTTATCCTCGTCCGCTTCAACCCCTTCACCGCCGGAGCTCTCCTCGCCGTTATCGTTACCATTACCTCCGCCCATCTGCGCGGACCGTACGTGCTTTCTTCGAAAATCTAAGTACACCGCAGGCAGCATGACTACCGAGGTACCGTTCGCTTCGGCCAACACGCGATTCTCCCCGTCGGTCACGCTGAATCGAATCCTCACGCTTTCCAGGGACGCTCTTAATCGAAGGGACACGACGGACGGTTTCGCGACACGGACTATCCATCTGGAGATCAAGTTGGCCGAGTTCGGTATGTAACTGTTGGACAATTCCTCGACGACCAAAATGGGGGGCATCGCGATCTCCGGCAGCGTCGCTTCGTTCTCGAGGAAACGGAACGTGGGCTGGCCTTTCATGGTGATTACGTGCAACGAGTAGGGTAGCTCTTTGCACGGCCGATCCTCGCTCCAGCCGTAGCAGAAAATCGTGTAGCCGGAACTCGCGTGCCGATAGCGAGTCGGCACCACGTTGTTCGCCACTCGCAACATCTCCCGGCGGGTCTCGTTGTTGAACACGCGCACGCTGTACCTTGGCAAGCCGACGAATAAATCTACACCGGCTAGAACAGTCTCAGTGGCCTGAGGATTCGCCACGAGCCTCACGACCGGCAACCATTGACTCCGTTTCACGTTCGACAGCGTCCCTTTCAGTTCTTGCGTCTGCAACGTGTGCTCGAAGTCTCTGGCGTAGGGATAAATATCGTACAACTTGTCGTGGTGCTTCAGAATGTTTCTCAGCAATTGATTAGCGACGGACTCCCGTTTGGTGTAATCGAACAGTTCCACGATCTTCAGCAGATTCTCCAAAACCGTTCTATGTTGCTCGTGTCTAGGATCGTGTATTTGCTTGTACCTTTTTATAGTGATCATCTTGAAGAATGACTGGATTTTCGCCGCGGCCCGATCTCTATTGAGCATCTTACTCTCACTAGCCTGTTGGCTATCGTTATACCCGTTAATCTTATCATCGCTCGTGTTCAGCTCCCGCAAGCTTTCCAATAGAACCGTCGTCGCGTTGAAGCATTCTAAGCCGATAGTAGGATCGAGGAAAAGTATCCTCAGGGATCGTAACACAGCCGGAACATCGTTCTCGGGTATGTTCCTTCTTATCAATTGCACCTGCTCGTCGACGAAGTAATCGTGAATCTGATTGTACAACTGTTTGCTGCCTCTCGTCAGATCTTTCTCCGGTGGCATGTAACTCTCGTAATAATCGTTCAAGGCTTCCGGGAGCTTGCCGGTGCCGAACGATTGATAAGCGGCGCTGATAGAATTGCTAATCAGCTTCGCCGTGTGATCGACGGTCTCGGACTCCGTGGTCATCAACCGATACATTCGTCTTCTGTCCCCGACGTGGAAAACCGTGTCCGAGGAGATCGACACGAACGAGTCGGACTCCGAGCGACAGAACAATCGTAACAGGTGCCTCCCGCTGTCCAACTCCAGCACGGTCGATTTCGTTCCAGCGGTGATAATAGAGACTAAACCGTTCGATTTCTCCGACCGCCGAAACCAATTGTGCTTCTCCACGATCAAGCAGTCCGTGTCGCCTTTCAGTACGGTCTCGCCGCTCGTTGCCTGACCCTCGGCTTCATCCCCGTCGCCGCTGTCCGCGCGAGCTTGCAGCGTGGAGAAATTGATTAGAAAGAACTTTGTCTCCAGGGAGTCGGTGAGAACGTACAGCGGTTCGTTTCTCGTTTCAAGCATTCTCCGCGGCCAGCGATAAGCGTCGACGAACTCCGGATCCTCGAACGTCGCTCCGGACGGAGAACTTCTGCTGCCCGCTTTGCTTTCCTTCTTCGCGTCCGACCTTTGCCCGTCTTGTTGCTTCGCGCTGAAACGACTCGACAGCCTCGCAGTGTATCGAAAATAATCCAGCTTGTAGAAGAATTGAACGCTCCTTACGAACGGCTCCAGCTTATTGAAGTCCGCCCATAAACTAACGTCCCGCCGCGTTTCCTCCGCGGCGGTCGGCGATCGGTGACCTTTCGCTTTCCCGCGAAGCTCAGCCGTCGCGTTCCGGTCGTCCGCTTCGATCTCACTGCCAGCGCGATCGTTCCGAATACCTCGCTCCGTACTTGAGCCACCGTACCCAGCGATCACGCTTCTCTCGCATTGCTTCAAGGGGCTGACAACCTTCAGCGACCGAATTGGTAAGAAGTATTCCAGAGGATCGATCGTACCCTCGTCGATCGCCCATTTCAACCAGCGGTGGAACTTCCACCTTGCCAACGGAGGTTTCATCTGCGATCCGTTTGAAGAGTTCTCTTAATCTACCTATGACTCTCTACATCTCGACCCCGCGCCCTTAAACACGTACATCTTTGGGATCCAACGGGATGTCGCGAGACTGGGATACGTAAACGGAATGACTCCAACAGGGAGCCAAGTCAGGCACATCTTCCGCAGCGACCTCCCTCATATCTTCCAAACCGAGGAACAAAGTCACCGGCCGCGGCTTAGCCAACACCCTCGGCCCTGAAGTGCCCGCCTTCGACTTCCTCGACGTTTCGGTGCGAGCGGTGTCCTTAGACTTTGCCGTTCGCACAGTTCCCTTGGACGCTTTCCCCTCGTTGCTTCTCGCGGATCTCGTAGCGCCTGTTCGCCAAAGGGTCGATAGTACCGACGAAGGGATCGCTGGAAATCGTGAATGCTATAGAGGTACGCGGCGAACCTTGGCTCTCCGGTTCCTCGTCCTTTTGCCATTCGAAATGGTCCGCGTATCTCTTCAGGAAGTCCCACTTGTCTTGGGGTGACATGTATCCTATGTCTAATTGCAGGCAAACCCATCCTGCGCTCGATTAAACGCGGAAGAATTAATTTGCGGCGATAGGGGATGGGACTCCGGTTCATAGTCCGTTGCTCAATCTCTCGCTGCGAGGATAGGCGGTTCGCGTTTAGGGTAAGCACTTTACCGGTTAAACTAGCGACAGGGGAGAAGTCTACGATTTCGTGGCGCTCCGTCCACGTCAGGGAGGAGAATTTCAGAAGGGCCTTTGCGAGAAGCATGGGCCATAGCTCGTAATCGTACGACGTCCGTGGTAAAAGGGGCAACTTCTCCGCGGTCACCGGTATCCTGTCGTCCACGAGGACTCGACGCCACGCGCCCAGGAAGTGCAGCCTGATGATATATTTGCCTTCAACGTAACAGCAGGACTATATTTTTATCGAGGAACACGTATTATCCGAGGAAGGAGAGGAGAACGAACGAGACGCGTAAAGCGGTGTACCGTTCGGATTTACGACAGGCTGATGCTGCACCCCCTTGCCGGCTTTGTTCATGGAATACACGTTCATCCACCCCCTCCAGGGTTGGTCCCGTCCGTTCCAAACGAAATCGCCGTTCTCGCCGCTTATCTCCAATCCATCCCGGCCGCAGTACTGGAGATTTATTAGCGCGGAAATGAGGCATCGCGCGAACTGAAAGTCGTCCCTTAATTGAACCGCGTTCAATCGCGAACGGGCCACGCTTCGTGTCGCGACTCTTTCTGGACGAGCGGTCCCCCATCCCCCTTGTCTTATCTTACGTTTCTTTGAATACGCTACTATCGAATAGGTACGCGAGCGCGTAGGCATTCGTTAGATTGAGAACAGAACAGTGGTCGTCCATGGAAGAATTAATTAGTATACTCTAGGAAGGTCCGTGTGTTATACTTCGCTGTGCAATAGATGTTTGTTGTTGGCGAGAAGGTCCGGGTACTCCGGTGCGGCGAGGAACAGACACGGCGGTCCCTGAATGCAAAGAACATATTTCGTAAATTTCATTGAACTCATTGAAATCATGTTGAATGTATGACGGTACAGTTAAATCGGGCAAATCTTTCGCCCTGATCCACTCGTGCGTTTCCAAGGTTGGGGGTAACTGAACGAGCTGCGCGTCAAGGAACAGACCATCCGGTCCATCTAGAATCATCAATTCGAATAGAACCACGATGGAGCAATTTCTTTTTTTTTTTCTAGCTTTCGTTACTTTTAGGAGTCGCCCAATTTTCTTTGTTCAACGCTGCATCCGACCATTCAGGCCAGATCGAATCGTCCGCCGATGCCTCGAGCACAGATTCCGTAGCTTTCTTCGACGCAGACATTTCTTCGAGCACTTCATCCCTCGATAAAACACGATCGCCACGACGTTATGAATAATATATGTTCATGGTGGTAGATGCAACGAACTATCAGATATTTGTGGAAAAAGTATATATATATATATTTTTTTTTTTATTGAATCTCCGTATTATACACGTAACTGTATGAAGATGAGACGATGCGAAGCTACGTCGGTCGAAAACAGGCTCCGTGAAAAATATTACAATTGAAAGAAACCCTTATTATCTCGTTAGTACCTAGTCCGCTAATGACGACGCGGCGAACCTTACAAAACTAAACGTATTACATATATTAAAGATGTAGAATGTGGTACAAATATAACGTCTACAAAAAATAGTGTTATCCATCTCTCTCTATCTCTTAATATTCTATGCGAACTGAATAACGAATCAATAATCACTTCGATCCTTTCTCCCCCCTCTGCAATGATGAACAACGATGAACGATTAGTTGTACGTTTATAACATTAGAACGAAGTTTTTATTTAACTCGCTTTCCCGGTCTGGACAACAATGAAGATAATACTACAATTCGTACGCGACAGGAATGAACAATTAGTCCTCGTTTTTTTTTTTTTCGTTTTGCACGACACTAATCGTCTCTTCCTCTATCGGATATATTTGGACACGCAAACATTATAATCGCTCGATCAGGCTCGGTTTAGCTTTATAGTCGGTCTCGTAGTTACATTTTTTGGGTCTCGGTATGTTGTTACGATTTATAGTAATTACGCGTGAAATGCTTTAGCACGCGCATCGTAATATATATATGTATAGATCGATAGAGTTGCATAAACTTATTAAGGCATTCTTTGTTCCTAAAGATTGTTTTACCGAAGCGCTCGCTTCCTGACGATCTTAACGTACGTACTCGGGGATAAATAATTTGGAGAATTTACATTAGTTAAATTACACTTATCAGTAAGGTACTACGTTCGAGGGATATAAATACAGTGTACTGTTTAATGGAATGTTGTTGCATACGCTCCTCCTTTCTTAACGAATGCACGCCATGCATTTGCTTGACTTCTTCCAATGCTTCGGGAACACAAGGAGATCAGGCAATACAGCGAGGCGAGCTGTATCGAATTAGAAGCGTGTGGATCCGGTAAGAGTCGGATTCTCTTATGCGTAGTTAAGTTTGTCCGTAAGTTGCATCGCTTTGGAATATCCGATATTATCATAGAATTGGCGGATGACGTTGTCGACATTGAGATTCCAACGTGTCAATTTCGTTTGGCACCAATTACATCGCCTACTACCTCGCGATCGCAAAGGAAAGCAATTTTAAGTAAACGAATCGTACGATACCGGATTATGCACGAGACGATGCCAGATTTAGAAAATTCCTATCGCTCCATGTTCGTGATGTGTCATCTCTTCGGAAAGATGTGTGATCTTCGCACTTTCAGCCTGGCAGTGTGTTTGTCAAATACACTAAACATCTTCTTTTAATCATGAATCATATCGAATAACTTTAATTCGAAAGAAATCATTCCCCGTTCAATATCGCGCAACACTTCCCGAACGTCTGTTTACGAAAAACTAGGCTTCGTACGTACAGAATTTGGCACCATATGGCGACTACTCGAGTGATTAAGAAAAAATTAAGTAGAGATGCGGTCAACGTACTACAGTCACAAACGAAGCATGCAACATTGTCGCGTGATTGTAAGTGTAGAGTGGAAAAAATCAATATGAATGGACGGTATAATATATAGTACCTTGCAGTTTCCGAGAACTTGAATCATACTCGTGCAATGATATCATAGGCTGTGCGTGGAACGCTACGATTAAGCCTTGGGCGATCCGTAAATCATAAAGAAAAGAAAAAGGGAACGAAAATTCGCGTCGAGCGAGTTGTAGATTTTCAAGCAGGTTCAAATACCATGAAACTTTTCGCAGTTGTACGTATTAATAGGTTTTCCCAGGTCCGGAGGCCCTTTGATCTTCCATACGCCCCGCCTGCAGTCTTTGTATCAAAGCGAAAAGATCCTCTTCAGGGACGGTCGATCCTGCCTGAGTAGTCCCGTTAGATCTTTGGCTATGCTCCTCTTCGGCATCGTGCACCGTCGATGCCGCTGGCAGAGGACTTCGCTGATCTTCCAAACGCGAGCCCTAGTTACGTATCATTTGATGTTTAATTTAAGGGATCGATGAGAGATGAAGAGAATGAATGAAAAGAAAATACACGATACGATACGTACCTGGCATCTGACCAGCATCTCGATAAAGGAATCGTCGGAGTCTTGATTACTGTTTAGGCCAGGTAAGTAAGGCAGAGTTACTCGTTGCTCGTCCATCCTTTTACTTTGCATTCCGGCGATCAATTCTAACAAATCTTCACCATCTCTGCAAATTAACGTATTTTATATTAACATATGTTATCCCAGATCACCGTGATTCTTTCCATAAAAATATTTAAATACGTACTTATCCTCCGGTTCGCAGACTTCGGGTGTGATTGCCCTGAACTTCTGTTTGCGGTTTGTATTTAATGCGCAGCGTTGGTCGTCCATTCTACCGGATTGAAAACGGGACAGGAGATCGAAGAAATTGTCTTCCTCTTTTTGAGAAAGCTGCGGCGTCGCGTTGTTACTTTTGTCCATTTGAGATTCGGCTTGCTCCTTTAGCTTCGCGTCCGGCGTAAGCTAAATAAAATTAGCGCAACAGTGAAATTATAATTCGTGACTTCGCATCGCGTTATATACATCGCAGAATTATATTTAATTACCTTGATCAGATCCAAGTTGTCCATACTTTGCCGCCTAAGTCTATATCTACACGGAGAGGATATATTAATATTCGAGCAGGCGTTGGTCGAATGCTTTTGCGCAATATTTTCTTTGTTATTCTCCTGCTGTCCCTTTTCTATACCCAGGATTTTCTGCAGGTCATCGACGTTCATTTGCGCGGTAGCTTGGCCCATTGGATCCTCAAGTTCTTTCGAGATGTTCAAGTGCAAATTGGCATAGTACAATGCTTTCTCGTGGTTGCCCATCGCAGCGTACGCGTTTCCCAGAGACCAACAGGCTCGGCCTTCGCCTACTCTGTCCTTAAGCTGCTGGGCTATTTCAAGATGCCACAAATGGTATTCTATCGCAGTCGTATAGTCCCGGAGCAGAGTGTAAGTGTTTCCTAGAGAATAGCACGCCTGTGCCTCTACCTCTCTGTCTCCTAATTCTTGTGCAAGGATTAGAGTTCTCCTAAAGCGGAACGAAGGTAAATGCTTACACATATATTCAATCATTTACTTACAGATAGAATGTAATTAATATACAGACTTGTAGTGCTGTGCAGCTTTCTCGAATTCACCAAGGAATATATGAGAATTTCCTAAATTACTGTTCGCCCTTCTTTCAGCCGCCTTGTCCCCAAATTCCCTGGCAATCTTTAATCTTTCATTGTGGTAATAAATTGCTTGCTGGAAATCGCCTAGCAAGTAAAACGTGTTTCCCAAATTTCCGCACGCTCTACCCTGAGCCGCAGAATCTTCCAATTCCTTCATCAATTCTAAGTTCTCTCTAAAATGAAAATTTATGTAATTAACAGCTGCATTTTCAATACAGTTCCAGCAAGACAATTTGATGCCTCAATTTTCTTACTCATAGTAGCGTACAGCTTGCTGCAAACATTGTTTCACATCCTCAGAGAATTCTCCAGGATCTTGATGACCTACTCTACCAGCTTGCTTCCCTTTAGCATGATAAACATTCCCCAAATTGTACAGAGCTCTCCCCTCGCTGAGCTATAATAAATAGTACTTTAAAACACCTGAAGAACAGAATAATTACGAGGAGTACCAAATATTCTTGGAATATACCTTGTCTCCGATTTCTCTCGAGATCTCCAAATGCCTTTTGCAACAAATCATAGCTTCGTCGAACTTTCCCATAACTTTTAGCGTATTTCCCAAGTTTCCGCTGGACTTAGCTTCCCCTAACTTGTCTCCCATATTACGAGCGAGCGTCAAATCCAATTTGTGGTATTGCATTGCTTTTACATAGTCGCCAAGGTAGAAGTATGCGTTTCCTAACTGACTGTAAATTGCACTTAAGATTCGTAAGTCATCTGTGCCGGCTTGAATCGCTGCTTGAAAGAACGCCACTCCAGACTTGCAATCTCCTGCTTTACACAGGCGCTCACCCTCGAGCGCCAATTCAAGGCACATATTCCACCTTTCACTATTCTGTTGATTAGAAAATGTTTCCCCTATCGTACACTTGCCTCTCGTATACATTCAATTTTAATTAGATTCGAATAGCATAATATTATATAGCGATTCAGTGGGAGGAACAATTGCAGAATATCTAATACATGATTACAATATGGTTTGTCTCGAAAAAAAATGTGGAAAAGGTATTGGAATGGTCATGGGAGTGGCTGGATATGCAGCTGCAATAAATAGCTTGCAGAATAAGGAAACTTATCAATATTTTGCATTCCCCATTAATGATCATTTAAATCGTTTTAAATACTCGTACATATTGGACGTGATTAACGATTTAATTGCATTTAGATGTATCAGAAATGAAATATACAACGCCCAGTACGACTTTATTTCTACATCGATATCATTTTTATTCGTTACACAGGGGACTATCAGAACTCTTGTATAGGGATAATAAAACAATAAAAAGCGAAGCGAGTAAAGACAAATTAATCGTACACGGTACGGTGATGGTACAATACCATGAGTCATGCATGGAAAAGCATAGTAATTACTGTAGTTCACTTACTTGTCCCTCGGAAGATAAATTTTCCGCACTCGCGCTCAGAGACATTGCGCTTCCTTTTGTTTTCCCTCTTCGCGTAAAATAACAATCGATCCCTACCGTCGCACGACCGTAAATAGCGCGATATTTACAAGTAAGGTAAGCTATTATTCGTATCACGATAATAACTTAGCGTACAGAATTTTCTGCGCATCGTGATCCCACAGCTTTCCGTATTGCAATTTCTTTTTTTTTCACATAATTGCATCCGCGTGCTGCTTACGAGTAAGATTTTCCCTCTAACCGCACACAAACGACCCGCCGCACTTCCCGAATGCAACTGACCGAAAATTAAGCGTCCAAACAAATGGCGCTTGATGCATTTCATTCATGCAACGTCCGACAGAGCGGCTATTTCCGTTTGGGGTCAAATTGAAATTCCCTAAACGACGTTGCTGAAGAAATATCGATAGTTGAAAGGTCATCGATAGTTATCGATAGCGATGAGAATGCGTATTCAAATTCAAAATAGGATACACTCTGTGGATTTATTGCACGCTATTATTGTATGTTATATGTAGATTTCTTGGTCAAGGAGTGGACACTGGATGCTGCATCTCAACATAAATAAGAAGATTTACGTACACTAAATTAATAGATATTAAATTGAATTGTGCATAATTTTAAACTATAAAATATATTTTACTTACATATATTTAACTTATTATATATATTATTATATTTATGATATTAACTTATTGTGTTACGTTTAACTTACATGCAGGCATTAGATCATAAAACATTTTTGGAATTTATGTATTTAAATCTAAGTTATTACTTCAACATTATAATTCTAATTATTATTCAATTGATAGAAATAGTTTATAAATAACAATTAAGTACTTTATAATAACGATTAAGTTTAATTAGTTCATTATTAAACGTCTTCAATAAATTTTCAGTAAAGAAAGTTTAATTGATTTAATTTTTAACTGTACTTAACACTGTACATAATACACAAATACGGCAATTTCTTTTTATTTTTTTTTTAAATATTTCTTTCATTATCGTTAGGAATGAGAATACATTTTTGGAAGTGTAAAACATACATATTTTGTGCTTTTATGTACCGATAGAGCGGTGGTATAACACCTTGTAGATTACATACTTAACAGCTATTGTGGCGGGTGACGCAGACCCATGCGTCATTAAACATTTGCCGAAATCGTGTACGTGGCGCCATCTCTTATTTGGTTTCGGCCGAAACGTGGAAAATCAACATTTTGGGGACGTCGTTAGCAAAGTGCCAAAATCGTGTACGTGGCGCCACCTATCGGCAAATCTTTAACTTTTGATCGATAAAACAAACTATCGATAGTTTTCGATAGTTGTGTCCATCGATAATCATCGATAAGTTCTCCATTACTCGTGCAATACGCAGTGCCCGATCGGTGAAGCTTTGACAGGACGCGAAGATCAATTTCTCTGATATGTAAATGAAACTTGGCAGGGTAAACGAAAAGTAAATTGGCAAGAGTGAGTCCGAGTCGTGGTGAACGAAAAGAATATACGCATATATTAATGGTGAAGTGAAGAAAAGGAATCTCTCAGCTTCAAAGGAAGATAATTTCTCGATCGTTTCGAATGGATATACAACCTCTCTACTGAATGTTTTTCATCCGGTTCAGCTTGCTGTATCGTAAGATAGATATTTAAAGATTATCCTTTGCTTTCCCATTACTTGCTTTCGCGTGGCGTCTTCTATTTTGTATAGAGGGTGCATTCGATTAACGATGAACGATGGTAAAAAGGTAGGTGAAAATTCCAGTAGTGAGGTTGTTAACCAATTTCGAAGCTGTAGGGATCTTAGCGATATCGTGCCTCTGTACACACCACGCGCGCTTTATTTGAAACCAGTAGCAAAGATAAATGTTTCTGTTAATCTTCCTCAACTGAAAGTCCCAGGTAAAATAATCCCGAACTCATGTCATTTAACTTTTCTATTTACTGAGAAAGATTGCATTTACATTTATATTTAAACTCGCCCCGTTGCTCATCTATCTATCGTTTTACATTTCCTATTCAATTGCATAACTCTTCGTCTTTCTCATAATTCATCTCTTTTAGATGCATAATTACCTAGCTACGCACAATGCATCTAACAAATGGCATTCGTTAACCGTATCAAGTTTTACAAACAGGAAACGACATTGTGAATCTGAATTCTGTGCAAATCTATAATTATCCGCGATATATTTCTAGCACGATAGGGTTTTACAGAAAATTAACTGCGTGATGAACAGGCAAAACAATATCAACATGGGAAGTAATGGAGAAGATACGCACCCTTATATTACCGGACGAGTTCGCGTCTCTGAAGGTAGCCAAAAGCACATTGGAATTTATAAGATTGGAAGGAGACCTGCAAGACAGATGCAGGCTGCAGCGAGTTCTCGCGAGACTCGACTCCCAACGCTTGAACCTCTCCGGATTTCCAAACGTGTTGAAGGTTCGCGCAGCGGAGACCAAGGATGATTTCCCCACGAGGCACAGCTGGGATTCTTACTTCAGAGATGCCAAGCACATGAACGAATTGAAGCCAGGAGAAAGGCCAGACACCATACACATAATAGGCTTGCCCGTTAAGTGGTTCATAGAAGATGGAGCAACTGTGCCCAGCGAATCGTTGGTCAGTAAAATCTTTAAGAAGTGGGGAGCGCTCAGAAGGATAGACGTGCCCGCTGCCGACCCTTATAGATCCAGGATGCGTCTGAAAACAAATATAAATAAGTTTAGCTACGAAGATGGAATATTTTTCGATGCGTATATCCAGTACGTGGAGTATATGGACTTTGTTAGAGCTATGGATGCATTGCGTGGCATGAAGATTCTCAAAAAGGAAGGAGAAAAAGCGTTCACCGCAGCCATTAAGGTGTGTTCGCCATATAAATTCCTCCTGCATGTATCACAATGATCGAATAAAAATGTACCATTTTGATTACTGTTTAATGTAGATCGATTTCGATAAAACGAAACACATGAGTGATAGCTCTATCGCGCATAGGGAGTTCGAGAGGAAGCGTCTTATAGCACAGGACACGCTAGCGGCGGAACGTCTTCGAAGAAAGGAAGAAGCTGAAGAGAAACGCCGTGAAGAGCTGAAGTAATTAGCCATTAGCGGCGTAGCTGTAGGCGTAACATGAAACGTGTATGTACAACATTTCGTATGTTTTCTCCTTTAGGAAGAAAGAAGAAGCAGAAACGATAGCTAAAGAAGGCAGACGGAAGAAGCGGGAAGAGAAACGCAAACGCAAAGCTTTGACTATATTTCGCAAGAAGGAGGAGGATAAAGTCTCTCTGAAGATAGCTAGAGAGGGACAGAAATTGATAAAAGCACAGAGGCAGCTTGAAAGCATTCGCCTCTTGGACGAACTATTCGACAGAATAAAGGTAGCGTTCGGTGAGGCGTTCTACACCATTTTCAAGTGATAAAATCGACTGATGTGTATTTTCTGTTTCAAGATTAAAGTGGAGAGCAATGAGATTAGAATAGACGATGCGGCGAGCGCCGATACGAAAAGGGATGAAAAGAAGAATAATAAAGTTGACGGAACGGTTGATATATTAAGCTCGGAGGAAGATTCGAAGGACGGCAAGAAAGATAAAAAGGGGAAAAAGTTGAAGAAGAAGAAATCGAGAAAGGAGAAGAAGAAAAAGGTAGTAAAAAGGCTTTATGTTTCCACACACCCTTGATTATAATTGGTACTCGTATCTTTACAGAAGAAAAGAAAAAAGGATCCCGAAAATTCTGCAAGTGTGAGCGAGGAGTCTGGCGCGGAAGGGCAAACGAAGAAATTAAAAAGTGTTCTCAAACAAAACGTCACATATCCATCATCATCTGGTGGTAAGTATCGATGACAACAAAAATACGAATAGGTTAGTATTAAATGTACTTTAGTAAAATGAATAATTACCTTACAGCACCCTCATCTTTGGACTCTCTTCCTTATCCGCCTCTGTATCCACGATTCCCGCAGCCGTGGTACTACGAAGCAGCTCTGCCCATGATTTACCCCAGTTTACCAAGAGGCATGCCCAGAGGCGGTCGTTTTTCACGTGGAAGAGGCAGAGGACTTTCATGGCGCAACGCTGGCAATCCTCGCGCACTGCACACGTTCAATCCCCATTTGTATAACGAGCAGTACTACAAGTACTTCGCGCATCTAGTAGGCCAGGATTATCATTCGTTGGACGACAGAAGCTCACGGTCACGTAGTCGCAAGGGGTCATTCAGCAGATCTAGGTCGAGATCCGGATCAAGATCGCGGTCCAAGTCCAGATCCAGGTCGAGGTCGAGGTCGCGATCGCGGTCAAGATCAAGGTCCAGGTCAGGTTCAAAGTCCAGGACGAGATCGCGCGGTAAATCGAGATCGCGATCGAGAACGAGGACCGGCTCCAGATCGCGGAGCAGAAGACGAAGTAGATCGAGATCAAGGAGGCGACGAGGAAAATCGATATCCAGGTCCAAGTCTCCAGCGAGGATCAGGTCTCGATCCCGTGGATCAAGATCCAAGAGGAAATCGCGTTCAAGAAGCCGATCCAGATCGAGGAATAACAGTAAGCATCGATACAGACGAAGGCGCGAGAGATCAGCATCGAGGGTGAAGATCACCAGAGCTAAATCTCGCAGCACATCGCCTAAAAGAAGATCTCGCAGCAGTAGCTGGTCGATGCCCAAGTCTCCGGGCAGAAGAAGTTGTTCCTGGTCGAAAGGCGTGGACTCTGCCAGCAATCAAACGAACGCCAATAAATCAGCGCACACGCAAGAAGGAGCCGCGAATAAAGAAACGTCACAAACCTCTCAATTGGAGAACATAACTTCCGACTGATAGGGCTCGCCGCATAATTTCCCACTGCGTGTCTTCGATCGTGTCTCGTGGAAGGAGAACATCAATACTGTACAAAGTCTGTATGAAATCCTTGTAATCCTATTTGTCTCTGGTATATCTTTGATAAAGATATTTTAATAAAGATTCCCGTTTACGCGATAGCTCTAATGCTAGACGATTCCGTATGGTAATCTTATACGGACAGAAACGTGTGAACGCAGTCGTACGTGTACGCGCAAAGTATCGAAGAAGGATCACACTTTTATCTGCACGTTAAAAATAAATGTGTGAAGCTAATGCAGGAACAGTTCTGTTAAACAATCCCGCGAGCGTACGAGCTGTTCGTGCATTTTGCCAGACTGTTCATCGATCCAAATATATGTATGTATGTACATATTAGAATGCCGTAATCTTTTTTCATTGCTACCCTTTATCCAGTCTTCCAGAATATCTTTAATCGTCCGGGGGAAAGGTGTAGGAGCGCATGGAAGTAAAAGACGTTCGGATCCGACTTGCAAATTTTATTTGTTTTCTCGGCATGAAAATGCATTTGGTTCATAATCATCGTTAGTCATTACACCCGTCTATCACTTCGTAAAGGATCGAAGATCGTTTTAGCAGCGTTCCTCGGAGGTACACGCTACTATTTATTAAGATTAATCGACTGGTGCTTCGCTTGATATACCAATTTAATTCGCCTATGGTTAACAAGGATGATCGAAACTCATCGGTTTATTCTTGTTCTCTCCGTTCAACTTAATTAGTGCCGTAATTAGCACCGCGCGCGCGCGCGCGTGTCCGCTCGACGTTTCGCTTCTCGACGCGGCCTCTCCATTTTTTTTTTTTTGGTTTGTTCTCTCTTTAAAAATATGCGCTACATTTGTTTCTCTTCTCATCGCTATGTTTAATCGTTTAATAGTAATAATAACGCCTCGCATCGTTCACATCGCCGCTCGTATGTTTCGAAATGACATCCAGTTTTGTTCGTATCTCTCTTGGTTGGTTTCACAGTCGATACTATTACCAATGATATTCAATCTAATCGGAAGATTCCTCGTCATTCGCTTGAACATCGTTCACTTTACAAGCGTTTGACCGTTTGTTCCTACTTGTTTCATTGTTCAACGATATCGGCATCGTTCTAGCATTCTCTCCCCCTTTCAATATTTTTTCGCTTTTTCTTTTTTTTTTCTTGTTAAATCGTCTACCGCTACGGTATATTCGGAATTGATTAGATATTGACTACTTTCAAGATTCGTTGCGTGGGAATTGTTTCTCCTTTTTGTTTTTTTGTTTTTTAGATTTTCTATCACCATCGGACGATCTCGTTCGCGTGTTTGCAAAATTCGCGCTCGCATCGCGCAACATTGCAAACCCTTGTCCGCGATTCCGTTGTTTAAACAACGACGGAACGTTTGCTTCACGGCGAACGCTACCGTCCACGCGCTCATTGAATCCGTGATTAGAGGAACGACGTCGTTTCTTTTTCTTCTCCTTCCAAATAGTACAGGCAACGTAGCGAATATACAACAAACAAATTACATTTAACAGATCACAATAGTTTAATCAAGATTCCGACTGTTTCGAGTAATAACAGACACGAACGAGAAATCACCACTAACGTAACTATCGACGATAAAAATGTATAAATATATTTACAACAACTTCAGTGGCTAACGAAACTTTCAAACAACTTTCGTTTCCTCTAAAACAAAACAAAAAAAAAAAAGAATTCTGCAGGATCTCGGTTGCCCCTCGAATCACCGATGCAATTTCCCTCGGAAATCGCTGCATCACTTGTGGAATCCACTGTTTACCTTTCGTCCCGTTCGATCGATCGCGTATCATTCGCCGCGGTGTACATGCTAAAAAGTGAATCGTCCATATTCCAATGGTAAAGCCACTAAAACGTTTACTCAGTCATCGTACTAGGTACAAAGAGTCCCATGAAACGCAATGGGAAGTCGAACGTGAGAAACGAACGAAATAGAAACGAAAGTCTAGAGATTCTTCATCACGGTAGAGACGGTGCGACCTGGTTACTCATTAATTCTTCATCGACTCTCGTCCACGCGCTATAAACGATATTCTAATTACATTATTATGTATTTGGCTACAAACTCGCTGGCCCGTCCCAGTATCGTTGCTATTTTATTCTCCACTAAAATGTTTCTATCTAGCTTCCGCTCTGGCCGCGTTTTCTACGGCGTACGGTACTTGTGCGCGCCCGCGCCGAAATCGGTTACCACAGTTTCGAATGCAGCAATTTATGCACAATGTTGGCTTCTTGAAAAAGGTCGCCTTCAAGAGGCTCATTCGTACCCCTATTTCTTTAGAGTGGTTACGCTCGACACGCTGATCTGTATCGTTCCGTTACTTTTTCTTTAATCTTTATGAAATTCATTTGAATGAAATCCCGAGACTTTTGCAATTAAAACGACGCCGAACGCGACGGAAATCGCGTAGCTTCTTGTTATAATAGTACGGAATCGTAGGCAGAGCGCGCCTGAGCCTTGACCTTTATGCAACCAGTTTTGTTTCGCTGTGCGCGCTAGATGAAAAGAATCGCTGCGTACATCGCACCAATTAGTACTGGCAATTATAATTTAAGCAGAGAAAAGCTTGATCGTTGAGTATTACAATCGCGCGGACTTTTGAACCGCTGTAACTCCGAAGATATTAATTATTTTTGATCCGGCCCAATCTCGTTAGAAGCGCGCTTTCTTCCCCTTTAAAATGGTTTTTGGTTGAACTCGATACGACTTCCGGTTCCTGAGATATCACCGTGCAAAGAAACGGGTAATTTCTAATGTTTTTGTATCTCTGTCCTTCTCCGTGTCACTGACCTACTAACCGAGTTTCCCACGCAGGTGTTGGCAGACGCTGAGTCAGCGGATTCCTTCCGATTCCAGGAAAAGGACGTAAACACTGCCAGACGGCGATTCCGCGAATTCTTTCCGATTCCGGGAAGAAATGTACGTCACGTGGCGGCATTTAAATGCCCTAACTTTAAACGCTCGTATCTCGGGAACTAATTGAGATATCGGAACGAGGCAAACGGCAAATTGAAGGGTACACTCCTCGCTATCTCCCGACATATGAGTAAACTTCACATTCCGTTTTCCCGTATTGTTCTTCAAAGTTAATAATAAAAAAGAAAGGGAATTATTTCTTCCAAGCGGCGTCCCGAGAAAATTGCCGACGCAAATGAACCGCCGGCGACGCGAGCCCTTTTTCTCTGACTTCGCCTGCGATTCCTCGGGAGGCGCACACTGGCCACGATTCTGTACCGTTAGGACGTAACTAACAGCTGTACGATTTGTGTCGTGTTCGGTGTCATCTTAATTGCAAATATCTCGGGAATTAAACAAAAACTCTGAAGATTGTATTCCTCGTGCGCTTCGCATATACAAATCAGCGTGACAACCGTAAGCATTTGAAACAATAGGGATGCGCAAAGGGGTGCAAACAGATCTCCTGAGGGGGCGACCTTTTCAAAAAGTTCTCCGTGCCCCGTCCGGGCCCCGGCTAAATATCGGCGGCTAGAAACTGCGGCCGTGGCACGTCCGGGCCCCGCACACGCCACGGTTGTGTACGAAGTGCTCCATTTGAAAGTACGGTAACCGATTTCGGTCCGGGCCACGGACGGATATCGTAGGCCAAAAACCGTGGCCAGAGCGGGGCCCGAGCCCGCGCACGGCCCGGCTATGTATAAATGGACCTTTGTTCTCTCGTACTTCTTACAATAGTTAGTTCAAGTTACAACGGTATCGCGAACAGTTGGTTCGATAGAAAAATTAGCAAGAAATACAAACGTCCCTCGGCGTCATTGAATTCGGGTGGACGCGCCGAGCAGTCGGGAAACGAACGACCCAAGATTTTACAGTTTTCCGCAGTTGAGCAAGCATCACATGCTTCTTCGTCGCTAACCGTCGGCCGCTAATGTGCAAGTCCTAACAAGACACCCTGTGGGTTACTCTCTTGCAATCATAGACCACTTCCGACGGGCTGTGTCACGCTGAAAGAGTACACAGAAGAATGCAGCCGGCTTCGATGAAGCATCTTTCGAAAACCCGACACCGTGGATGCAGCGGTTATCGCGCGGTGGAAGAGATCCAGGAAACGAGAAAGATGACTCCGCGAGGGGTCGAATGGGGAGCTTTAAATTTTGATTCGTGGCGTGAGAGATATGAAGAGCGATAATGCGTTTTTTTACTGTGATTTCGTTAAGAACATTGCGTGTTTCAATAGCTTTTCCAAGGTAAAAGAATAGTGGAAGAAAAATTAACTTAGCGATATTTATAATTCGTTTTAATCAATTAGCACGGTTGAATGCAAATATCTTTGATGTCTTTACATTTGGCACTTGTCGTGAAATTTGTGCGCATGGTAATCGCGTTATTCGAATCGCAAATAAAAATGCTGTACCTTCCTGGCTGTTAATTAAAATGTTGGCACGGGTGTGGCTATCGTGAAATCAAACTGTGCTGAACATTTCAGAGAACAGCAGCAACAAGGTAAGTGCCTTTTTACTAAAAACGAGGATACGTAAGGGAACGATGGAGTACGATTAGGAATAATTACGATGAAATCGATTGATTGTAAGCAAATTGGGCGACAGTACAGATCTCTTCCAACACGTCATCCATCGACGAATTCCAATTGCAATAACCCAAAGGTAATCAACAACGTTTGCTCGTACCGGGTAAAACTATCCCTGCACGTTTCATTCGTGCGTCAACCACGAAATAAGTATGGAACTATAGTTTTCAGTAGTATAAGTCAGCCGTATGTCAGGCGCGTAGGAAACTCGCTGAAAGCGCCGCTAGAAAGGCTAAACAACCGAAAGGCAATTACGCGGAATGGAAAATGAGACTAACGGCACGTAATGTCTTTAACAATGCTGCGTCTAGTGTGTCTTCTTTCAATGGTGACCACTAGGAGAGATAGAGAGATTACGGTGACAAAGATAGACAGGCAGGTAGCTCAATAAAAAACGACTGTTTCCCCTTATTAACTCGTGGTCGCTAGATCGCCCTCTATAGATTAATAGGTATTTACGTTACTTTAGTAATTCTTTGGTCATTTTACGTAACAGTTAGACGGCGACAGCCTGCTAATGTAATATTGGTAAAGATCTTAATAAAGTGTCCGAGAGTTAAAACCGTTCTTTAAACGCCTACGGTTATTCATTGTGATAATCATAATAATTCGCTTGATAATCATAATAATCGTCCGTGATAATAACAACGATAGTAAACGATTTACGCGTGTGGCAATAATGTAGCGACGCTTTTGTGTAAACAGCTCGGAGGAGCCCGTCTTCCTCGGATATTATCCTCGCTTCTCGCGTCATTCGTTCTCCTTCTTTTTTTTCTTCTACCTCCTTCACTCGCTTTCCGCTTTTGTCCACTTAAGTTAACGTCGGCTAATCGCGTTCGGGAACGACCCAGTCGGGCGATTCGCGGCTTCCGAGTGGCCGCTCGTGTCGTTTCATCCCCTTTCGTCGGTGAAGCGCTTTTTACATCTCGCAAACCACTTGCATCTATCCCTCGCTAAGAACTCGTCCGCCCCGTTAGTCTTGCTCCTCCTCCCTACGAGAGTCGCTGGTCTATAATCGATCTATCGGCCCGCCTAGGCGGAAGGTTCGTCAGCTAGAACCGTGACAGGAAGGAAGAAAGTATACGAGGGACAACTTGGAAACAACGTTGCACTCCGGTTCGCTACAGTTTATGTATGTACAAATATCGTTCCGATTTAGTCTTACGCTCCAATTACACCTTACCGCTCGTGATCGACGTTGTTTCCCCTTCGTTCGCAGCGCGACATCGAGCTGTTTTCCGTACGGGACACTTGGTGTTTCGTGTGCGCGTTTATCCTCCTCGTGCTCCCGCTCGTTTCCCTTCGATCATTCTAATCTATACTCTTCGTCGGACTCGAGCCACGACGCATTCCCATCGCTCACATCGCCGACAATTGGGCGGCATTCGCGTTCAAGGATTTAGACGTCGAACGAGTTATCATTAACCTCGCGCGGCACGCGTTACGCAACAGGCAAAGAGCACACCCGTTCTCGATTGCAGGGCGTTTATTAGACCACGCTCGTTCCTCGGCATTCTCGTGCCCGTCGAACGCACGGAATACATATATGTACACGTATAAAGTACAACATTTAAACATTTACGCGACACTCGGCGAGCGCGAGAATACCGCGATCGGTGGTGCGTTTCAATTGGTCGCGTTCACGCCCCTGAACACAAAATCGCCTTGCTCGTCCTTTTAGAGACACGATTATATAAATTCTGCTTGAAACAAAGGCCATAATACATGTTTCGATATATATATACACTATATACTATAATATCGTGTATATTACATAATATAGTATACACATATGTACAGGTATAAATATACAAATCAAGTTCGGCATACTTGTGATGCGGGTTAGAGCTTTGTCTCTCGAAAATATTTCATATTATTCTAAACAATGTGTAGGATCGATTGTTACGCTTGAATTTAATTTTCTGACACCTGTTGAAATTGCTATTTCTCTTTCGCATTGTTCGTAATAACACAAATATTTCGGACAGCTAAAACGCTTCCTCCCGTATGCACGATTCGGTGTGATTATTTATGCGCACGAACATATGAAGAAGAGTCGCAAATGAAGCAATTTCATTCGGGTAAGACGCGCATCGTGGTTTAAAGTCCTTTCCATGGGGTATCATAATGATACGGATCCTGAATCCTTTCTACGAAGATATGTCTATCTGCACCAGCACCAAAATTAACTTCCCCCTCGGCCTTTCCGTATCGTTTCGTTCGCTCATCAGCAAAAGAATTTTTCTTCCATCGATTGGATCGTGTGATGTTTTGCGCGGGTAATTTTCTTTTGTCGAAAATAAATCTACGGAACGGTTCTCGATCGATTTGTAACAGCAATGAAACAGCAAACGTTTTACTACCCTCTTGTGTGCCTCCCTCTCGTTGATAAAGTCCCCGAAATGATTAACGTTATCGAACATGCGCAACAACATTCAACAACGCAGTTGAGAAAAACGTGGTGCTTCCTCGATTGATCTCAGCCGTAAATTCTCATATCGACGTCCTCTGTCCACATTGGCGAGGAATCTCTCGCGGTATCCACGTCTCCGTCGTCCGAACCGAAAACGACGAATTCTCTACATCCTAGCTTCTCGACGTCTACGTAGGTGGCTAGCTTACGACACGAAAGCAACAGCGGTACGCGTCAGTCTAATCTCATTCGCTCGATTATCAAAATCTCCGATTGCGTCCAGAATCGTCACTCGAATCGATTACGATCAAGCAACGAGATGTTCTTCGTCACATTTTCTTTAATCGTCCTTTCAACTTTCATCGGACAGCCGTCCGCAAACGTGTCCCCCATGATCAATGCGCCGCTTCATCGACGATCTCGACGATCGTTCAGCTACGAGAGCCCGTATTTATACGTTACTTAATACTTATAGAATCGGTCTCCTATCATCTAATGCTTCGATATCGAGACTGCGCGTAGTACGTGCGTGTTTTAATGTTATTTTTCCCTTAGCTTGGCGTGGTCTTCCTGGCACTATAATGCACTTTTAAGAAGTCTATATAAAAATATCGTGTGGAGTCGTCGTGTTCAGCAGGTTGAGCCGCGACAGACGGGAGAGGGAGAGAGAGGGAGAAAGAGAGAAGAGAAAGAGGGAGAGAGCAAGACGGAGAAGAGAAAGAGGCAGGAGAAATTGAGAGGAAGGCGTATAGAATCGTAGAAAATGTGAAAAGAAGAAGAAACAGTAGGAAACTATAAAGGAGCTGGGCGTTTTCGATAAGGTAACACAGAAACGAAAAGAGGGTAGAAAGAAAGCGTATGGAGACGGAGAACGAGAGTGTCTCGATGGGGGCAGTCAGAGAAGAGAATAGAAGACAGAAGGGGGATGAGAACGTTTTGTGACAATTATGTCTTTTCTTTTTTTTCTTTGGTCCCGTTTCGCGTTTCGAAGTGGTCGCGAAACATACGCTTGTCGAAATGAAACAATGACGGATAAGACAAACCAGGTCCCAATAGATTCTCACGGAAACGAGCGCTCGATCATTTCCGAGGGCAGAGAATCAACCTCTTTTTCTGTGTGTGCATTTTTCGTTCAACTCCAACTCCACCTATATAATCCTTTTCCATTTCATCGTTTCCTTCATCCTTCTCGTTTTCGTCCTCGAGACCTCCGTTCCGATACCCCCAAAGAATCGTGACTTTAAGGATCCCTCGATATTGTCCTTTCTTTTCTCACTGCGCATCGATCGACCGTTTTATGCTTTCCATCCTTCTATCTTTATCTTCGCCGGACCTCGGAGGTTCTGAACATCCTCGGGATCGATCGTGTATCGGATAGAACGAACCTTCGCGCGTAATGACATGCCGCTATCGTGTACGAAATTAATAATATATTACAGAACAATGCTTCGTATCGTAATATATTATCAATGGTACGTGTCGTTTCGCGTGTGTGTCTCCGCGTTATGTACCTCTTTCTCGAGTGTGTTTTCACGTGTATAATATATGTAGTATATACATGTATGCGTGTAACGTGTCCAGCTAATCGTGTAGAAGAAATTAATCGTCGGCCCTTCGTTTAGCGTCGATCAACGTGTGTATGTAATTAGGTGATATCGGCGGTGTCGCGCTCGCGCTCCTGCCGGATTCGATACGGCCGGAAGAAGCTCAGCTAGCCCTCAAAAGGATTTATCACGAACGGCTCGACTTGTAGCTGCGCGAACTTCCGGCGAACACCCGCGCAGTTTCCACGGTCGCGCTCGATACGTAACACGCGGAATTCCACCTCTCGGGACTGGGTGAAGCGGCGGTTCAAACAGGAAATAGTAAATTTATCATGGCGATGTTGACTGGGATGCTGTTGTATGGATTAATACCATAGTTCACCGATGGGATCGAGTTCGATGAATCATTTTTCGGCGAATGCAGAGGTATATGATTCAGGGAGAGCAGGAGTTCGTGTTGCAATGAAATTGGACACTAATCCCGCGTTGCTTATTGTTGCTGACGATATCCTGTTTAAAGTGGCATTTCACTCAGCCCTGCTTTTGTCATCGTCGACGAATTCATTGCACTCCACTCGTTTACTCGTGTCCATGTAAATATTCAATCGATTAATTACGACGTCGAGCGTGTGCAGAGCTTGGCCCAGCACGATGCACGGTCTTGTAAATATTAATTTTCTAAAATATTGCCGCGACAATGCCGGCGGGGGAAGAACGTAGGCGACATTGAAAGAAATTGGATTACATATGAAGACGCGTCCCTGTGCATTAACCAGGCTTCCATCGATATCTAAAATATTTGCATCGATCGCGATGGCCCAAATGCGTATCTCTACTTCAATGGAAATGGAAAACTTCTTGACAGAAAAAGAGGATCGTCTGCACAAAGAAACGTATTCCTTTTTCTGTAATCGATGCAACCACCCCTTCGGAGGCGAAGCAAGATTACTTTGAGACGCAGCATTTTCGTCGGCGACAATTTTCGATAAAATCAACATTCACGGTGGGCCATAGTCGTACATACGCGCGTACACCATCCTGCGTAGACCGTTTATGAAAAAAAGAAAGTCTCATCCTCTGGTGGGAAACGTAGCCTCCGTACCTGTGCGCCATGCACATACGCTTTGTATACATTAACAATACAATATTCTATGTAACCTACGGACGTTAAAGCGGATTAAGATCACTTTGCGTTCTCCCTTAATCAAACCTGGACGATTAGCTTCCCTCATGGCCCTTCCAGCGCATCCAGCGTGAATTCGACTCGACGATGAATTGGCAACGAATAATTTAACTTCTGCACGCTTAATCGACTTCGGGTATTCTTCGTTTCGTTCGGACTCGGTTGTTGCTTCAATGTCTGCATCACGAGGTACAGCCACGAGGTAACGCGATTAATTTATCGAGGGGCAGGGAAAGTAACGTCGATTACTGGTAATTGATCGATAACGAGAAAAAGAAATGAAAAATTGTTCACTCCGTTGGAGAAACCAGCTTGGTTTACATGATTGTACCTCGTTGCACAGAGATATTGTTCAGCATGAATTCTTAGCTTCCGACGTCGCGATGATCACAGCTTGGAAGAACAGTGTAGAATATCTGTTCGAAAGTAACGTTAATTCCCTGTCCGCACGTCCAGCTTAAGAGCCGCCCTTCTTCTCGTCGGGGGGGGGGGGGGCGGACGACGCGACGTTCTTCCTTGCACTGACTTAAAAACGTTCAACGCACCTTGTCCCCGTCCGCGTCTCTTCCCCGTCACCTTTATTCATTCACGAGGTATTACAGAGGATAAGATGGAGTTCGTGTGTGTTTGTGTCCTTGTGTGTATGTGTGTGTCCCGGATATATATTTAAATATTAAGAAAAAAGTTTTCAGGCACGCAAGTTGGGCAGGGGAGCAGCTCGCAGCGATTGGAAGAGGACGCTCGCGTCCAACAGTCCCTCCCTATTTCGTTTACGCACGCCTCTGTGAATCTCTCCATCGCGAAACGTTGGATCGATCTCTTTCTCTTTTAGAATACGTGTGTGTATGTTGTCTGTGTGTAATATATATATATTATATATACGTTTACGTGTGCAGCTATCATTTTGATGCGTTTCCCTTTGTTAACTTTAAGAAGACACAGTCAATCGGGAAGAGGATTGGACCCGTTGTTGATGCTACTGTAAGATCCTCGTGTCGTCTGTGGCTATAAAATTGGCCGGTCTGTTTCGGTCGCCCTGGTCGCGAGGGATTGAAGGAAATGAATATAAGGTCCATTCTGTGCGTCTTCCGACGATTAGGCAGTCCGCGCAAGAATGCAGCACCTGTTCAGACTTCACAATAGAACGTTCGCGCTCACCCTCGCACTACTCTCCTCGAGCTTATCGCGTGATAGTTGCAAAGTGGGGAAAACACTGGAGGCAGGCCACTTGTCATCGCGCACCAACGAACGCGAAATCTATCAATTAACGAAAAGAACACGCGGGACGACCGATCACAATTTCCTCGCGGCCAAGGCCGTGCGTGGTTTTCGAACCATCCAACCGTACCGATCGCGACTCTACACTAGTCGGATAGGCCCGCGAGCACTATGCAGTCAGACGAACTCACAGTACACCCGAAGATGGGCCTGAAGAAACTTCCCATCCCCGAAAGAAGGAGGAACGGTTTAGAGAAAGATTGCACAGAGACGGAGGGTTTCTAGGACCGATCGTCGCTCGGCGGGGGAGGGGAGGGCTCGAAGGCACGCGAGCGTCGTGCCCGGAACGTAACGAAACGTTTCATTGTCCTGTTTCGCGTCCCGATTAAATTAATACGAGTGCTGCGGCTGCAAAGACGAGACTCAGCTGTGCGGAGACGTGTCCGACCCCTGACTGTTGCCCAATCCGCCCATGCCGGACTGCGAGGCGAGCCTGGTCGCCGACTGCGAGGTGGTCGTCGTGGCCACCGTGGAATGTGCCAGGCTCTGGTGCTTGCCGGTTTCCGGTACCAGATGGGGTGTCCGGCTCGACACCGGCGGCAGAATCGAGCTCGCCTGCCAAGGGTGGAGGGACGTGGTGCTCGGCGCGCTCAGTACGCTCTTCGAGTGCGGCAGCGAGTTCGACAGATTGGCCAGGGTATGATGGGCGGACACGGAGATGCCCATCGACAGGCTATTTCCGGTCGGGACACCGCAGCCACCGCCGCCGCCGCCGCTACCCATGGACGCCATCGCGACCGCGGTGTCCGGATGAAGGAAGTTCCGCCTTTGCTCCATGCGCTCGGCGTGTTGGGCCAAGCATCTGGTCAACTCTTCCGGCAGAAGTTCCATCTGGGCCTGCAGGCTGGACAGTTTCTCTTCTAGGCCGAGCAGCCGGTCGTCCAGGCCCACCAGACGTTCCTCGAGGGCGTCCTGTCGCGTGCTCATGTCTGACACGATCTCGTACACTGTGTTCTGCGTCTGTCGATCAACCGTTTGGATTAGCTTCTATCGGACGAGAACGAGTTGTCTGAAGGAAAGTAATAAGTCATCGCGAGACATTGGTCGACGCTAGAACGGGACGTTCGGTGAACGCTGAGCAGGAGAATCGAATCAAATTCTAAGCTGCCTTGCAAAATACCTTGGCCATATCGGTGATGGTGTTGGCATTGTCCATTAATTTCCGCTGATCCATTTTCACCTTCCTGAGCCTGCGAAAGTTCGTTCGTGCGGAGTGAGAATGTTAATCGCTTCCCGTTTTGTATAGGCATTTCATAGGCGGCAATGGACTACTTACGCGTATATGGCCAGCAGAAATTTCCTTTGATGCGTCCGAACGCGTCCCGGATTGACATGCTTCACTTTGCGCGTGTGTTTGTAAATTAGCCACGTCTCTCGCAACACGTTCGCCGCGGCGTTTTTCAACTGAAACAGAATATCATTTTATTATTCTCTTTCGCCATTCTTTTTGTTGCCCCCCCCCTCCCTCATTTCGTCGCTCCGGTTTTCGGGTTTCGCGGATATCGCAATGATAAAGCGGATGAATGTCGGCACGTACGGATTTGCTGAAACTGCTTTCCCGTCGATGCAATAATCCTCGTTTTTAAATAATCGTTACTCTCGGATATTTCCAAAGTTTATGCATATCGCAAGCTATTAATTAATTCATCGACCTCAGGCCTAAAGTCTTCGATCGAGAATGTAGACTGTCGTTCTTATACCGTTTGTCAACTGCAACGAGGCTGAATATTTCACGCGCGCCTCGTTTAAAACAATCTCGCGTATCAATTCGCCTTTAAAGGTTCCGAGCTTCCTTTAATCGGATTCGCCTTACCCTCTTCGTTAATTGCGTGTCCATCATAAAATTATGCACGTGCTTCTCCGCCCTGGTCAGCTCTAGCTTCCTGGAGACAACCGCCACCAGCAAGGCCGTGCATCCGGCGCCCTTAATAGAAGAAACAGTGGTCGGTATCGTGAAACGTTTAAAACCGCTCCGCATTCCCGTGTTCGTAACCCACGAGAGAATTTCCATATTAAACGTCGGGACTCCGGGCTTACCATTATTCCTGTGGAAACAGCGATACCACGACCGCAGTACGTGTTGGGCACGATGTCGCCGAAACCGACGCTCAGAAATGTGATAGCAATGAGCCACATAGCGTTAAGGAGATTCGCGTGCTCCTCGTCGTGAAACCTGTCGCCGCGAAACAGAAAGCAGGACGAAATATTAGGGGTTGCTCGAGGGACGCGGATAATCGTATCCCGAGCGATTAAATGTTTCACCTCGCCGCCAAGCAGTTTCGTTCGCCGCCTAACCGTGATTGGAATTGATTATAAAGGGTAGCTTATCGAACGACTGTATCGTTTGAAAAGTTCCCTATCAAGTGAATTAATTTTCCAATTACCGGACCTACTGTCCTCGAATCAGCCTCGCGCAATCTACCCGGATCGTCTTTTTCCGATCCCGAGCACCGTTATAAATTCTAGAAAGATTTCATCGGGATTTTACTCGTGGCATTGGAAACGTCTCCTCTCTTAGCGTCCCATCGGAGAGGGAAAAGAAAAAGAGGAAAGAAGCATCTCAACAGTATACACATCGGCGAAAATTCTGGCCACCTTTTCTTTATGTTCTGCACAGACACAGAAGCGCAGAGGAATAAAGAGGAAGGAAGAGAATGGTGAATCGTTGGACGTCTCATTTGAGGGCAGAAGACCGGAAGGGAACTATTCATTGGAGAGGGAACGAGGAAGAGCTGAACGAAGGTTTTATCGAGAGCATCGTTGGAAAGAAAAAGAAATTCGAAGATCTGCGGCTAGTCGTGCGCGAAGACGGCGAAGCGTCTTATACATCGGTCGGCGAGATTGATCGTTTGCAGGTCTCTCGCGATTCTCCGCGCTCTCCTGAGAAGCTTCTAGTACGGGTAAGAAGATATCGATCCGTTTAAATAAAAAGGATGGTGATCGTTTTTATCGGATACTTTTGGTTTACCTCTCGCACTGACGTAACGTCCAGGAAGCGATGATCCATAGGGAGACCATGAAGACTAGCAACACGGTGCCCGGGCAGATGGTCATCAGGGTCTTCAAGACGAATCTGGTGTTGAAGTTAATACGATTCAAGGCCCCTATGCTGCGGGACGAGGCGTCGGTGAACAGCTTCGAGTGCAGCAGCATAACGCGACAGATGAGGTAGAGCCTGAAGAACATCGGCAGGGACAGGGTGACGTCGTACGGCACCCATTTCGACCCGAAATCGCCGCCCTTGTTCGCCAGCTTGGTGGTCCACAGGAAGTAGTACTCCCCCGGGATCGGGTGAATCGCACAGATCAACAATTCGATCGAGATCTGCGCGATCCTCTGCCAGGTCATCGCGATCCGCCAATCGTCCGCGCAGTTATCGATCATGAACAACTGTCGATGAAAATGACGGTTTATTAATTATGACAGTAATACACTTTTATCGCCAATCAAATTGTTCATTCCTTTTTATTCTGTTTCCCATTGTGCTCGTAATATTTTTACTGTTGTTTGACAGGAAATTCATTAACAGTTACAATCGAGATACAGCTGACATTAGTCGCTGTACCCTTTTCTTCCGCATCGCAGAAAATTTCGCTGAAAGGTACGCGTCGAGCGCAGATGAGTTTTATTATTCATGCACCGGCGTTTCGCCGTCATTCCTTTTGCATTTCGTCCTCTCCCCTGTCAATTCGACGTTATACCCCGTTTCGTGGCCCCCGTGCCGTGTAATGTCACCAACTTACCGCTCGATAGACTGAATAATTTAACGGCGTAGGTATTTTTCAACTCTGTTCGACAGCGGAGCTTGCTGCCAAGAAAATACCGCTGAATCCCGATATTTCTATCGCTGTCCCGAATGCATTGCGAGCATCCAAGATAATCCGTCGGGATCAAGTGGGGAAGAATAAACGATTACGCGTGTCTGATGTGTATCCAATGTTTTGCGGGAGAATCTCATCGAGAGCAATTACGTTAAAGAACAGAATTCCGCCTGTACGTAAAGCCAAGCGTATAAACTGGGATCGCAACGACGCGACCACCGTCGTAAAATTCGCGAAATATTGGCTGGCAACGCTTGCGGCGCATCGACTCTTATGTTTTACGACGGCTGATTCGGTTCGAGGGATAACGGAGGATCTCGGGACACTCCAACCCTTCCGGTTCGTATCGATAAAAGGAATTACGATTCGTTTTGGGCGAGATCGTGACGAACAGCCGGCGGATTTGTATCTCAGGGGCGTTTCGCGACTCGATTCCACCTTTGGCACACGGAGCGCGTTCTGCATTTTACGGCCAATTTGTAGCAGGGCGCTTGGTTAACATATCATCGCCGAGCACGCTTCGGGCTTTCCCCGTTGCGCGTTTTATAGCGCCGACAGTTGCAGCTTATCGCGGCGATTCTCTTGGAAATACATGAAATACACGAACCAAAAGACAAGTGGAACTGTTTCGAGTTTGTACTATTAACATAGGCGAATTCGAAGTGCATTTGACGTTCGTATCGTCGAGAGACTAGCTGTTGGTAGAAATATCTTCGTCGGTCTTGAAGAAGAAAATTTCTCTTCCCTCGACGACCTGTCTCTTTCATGTCGAGCCTTGTGATTATTCTAATTACGTGCTCGAAGTATTCAAGGAGACATCCTTACTATTCCAACGTTCTCAATAATCAATACCGAACGCTCGATGAACTTCAGCTGGAATTTGAACAACGTAAACAACTTTGCGCGACGCCCCGAACTTTTAGGAAAAGGAACAGGGAGATGGAAGGTCTGGATAAAATCACCTGGAACGATTCTCCTGAACAGAGAAGAAGCCTAATCCTCCGATCGCAAACGGACGAAGACTTTTCAGCCTCTAAAGAATCGCCAAACAATTTAATCACGAAGCAATGGATGAACTTAAGCTCATTTCGTTCGTGATATTTCATTCGACGGACGACTGCCATTGACGATCCGGCGAGAATTCCCTGAACTTTCCCCGTCGATCGGAGCACACTTCAATTTGCTAATAACGAGGGAAACTCGGCCAGAGTAAAGCCTTGTTCACGAATCGAAAATCAATATTATATCCGTCCTGGTCTACACCGCGGGACAGACGGGATGCGTCGCGAATTCTAGGGGCGATCGCTGCGTCGATCAGCACGCGCCACCACCCGCGAGGGCAATCTTTCCGTTTCGCCGGAGCAGTCAGGTAAGCACGGCGAATCCGCGCATGCAAATCGTTGATAAACGACAATCAACAGGTGCCGAAGGGTCAACGGGCCATTAGGCTCTAATCCAAGCGTTTCAAACGCGGACCTCGTTCTCATTCGTTTGCGAGGGACTTGTGCGCGCCCGACGCCGCTTAAAATTAGACCTCCCGGCTCTCCCTTTCTCTCACTCTGTCCGTCTACCTCTCGTCCCTCTTTGTGACCGGGAACGTTCATTGAGAGCTGGTAATTCAACGGGAACGTGTACCCGCGAATTACGCGCCCCGTCTTTCTGTTGACAGCTTAGCGCCGATGCTGCCGGAGTGGCCGGCGTCGATTGCTGTTTCCTCGTTCATTCCATTATCGCGATAGAATCGACGGAAGAAACGCGATTTGTAACGCAGCGGGGAAATGAAATGATTGCGTAAATAGAATACATCGTTGGTGAAAGTTATCGCTCGAACATAATATATTTTGATATGTAGGCGACAATAATTCGAGCGCTGCAAAATTCTCGTCGCCGTCTGCTGAACAGGCACACCCTCTGTCAGAGAACCACTCTTGCAACGAAGTTATTGCGCTGCCTTGTCATCCGGGGAAACGTTCTCGATGCGAGCACGTCGCGACATACGGAATCGAGAGATACTCCTCGGTGACACCCGCAGCGCGACTTCGCCTGAAATTTCCAGCGGAAATATCACGGACGTGTCGGGCGTCGAACGAAATCGATGGCTCGACGGGCCCCCGTTTATTTGATTTATTTTTTAATCGGATGGAACAAGAAGATCGTTTTTCAGCTTCAAAGCACGCGGACCTTTCGACAGTAACGATTTGCTCTTGCACTTTCGGAGAACGACCATAATCTCCATACTGTTATGCGAGATAACCGGAAGCTTGGGAAACATTGTGGCCTCTCTTATTTGCTTTCGCGCCTTTGTCCCGCGAGAAAAGGCCTGCTAGTGTACACAACGTTGCCCCAGCTGGGACGAATCTTCCGTACAGGGAGCGGCGAATTTGTCGCTTAACTGTGTTTGAAGAATGTCGTTTAGTAAGCTGGAAAATTCGACGTAACGAAGATTATCGTACGAATCGCGTACTTGGAGGATTTCCCTTATGAATGTGTACAGGTATCTCCCGGGCAACATAGGTCCGCTTGTACGGCAACCGCAAGCAAATCGGCTTTCGCGGACGCGTCCCGCCGGCATCCCGGCGTCTTTCCGTCTGGGATTACTGCCGTATATCTGTCCGCGCAAACGGAGTATTACGCTTAATTAAACCGCGGACATTTAACCATGATATCCTGGGGACCAACTGGGGGCGACTTAACGTCGCGGTTTCTGTTTCTGGATTAGTTTGGCGTACTTCCGGGGTGTTGCAGCTTAAAGACGCCTGGCTACATATTGATTCACGCTACTCGGATACATCTAAGTAGCGCGGGTCAATACGCGGACCGAAACGTTTCGTTTAACGTTAATTGGAATCATTCTAAGTCATTTTGTCAGTGGTTCCTTTCAGACAGTATAACGCCTAGGCACTCTGGAATGAAACCGAAACTTCGGTCTCCCGGTTAAGTCGTCCCACGGGTTTATCGTGCCCGCGGAGACTCGCGTGCGGCGCGCACATTAAAATTGGTAATATCAGGGATCGTTTACAGTTTACGGCGTTCACTTCCGCTAGATTAGCCCCGTTCATGGGCGAGGCTCGCGAGCGAGTTACGTATGCGGGTAGTTAGTCCCGAATCGGTTTACGACCGACGATTATGTAAACTCGGCGGAGGGAACGCGTCGCTTCGGGACGTGTACAACGGAAACGTAGTCGAATCGTCAAACGACACGACAATTCGCCCGAATATGGGTTCGGTTTATCGATATCGATAGCTCTTACGATGTCATTAAGGGCATGTTGCGCGCGGAATCGCGCGTACGATTGCCCCCTCGCGTAAACACGGTGACGCGTAAAACATCCCGAGGGAACGAATTACATCGTCGTGCCGATAAATGGCTGCCTTGTAGCGAATAATACGCGCCGCGACGCACGGACAAAATATGGACATGCCAATCGCCGATAAAAACACGGTTATAAATTAAATAATTCCGAGCTTCACAACGAGGAGATGGTTGGAAAATTCACTTCGACATCAATAAATCTCTCTTGTTTCTGGAATGAAAATAACAAACCGTAGTTATCCCTCCTCACTTCTCGATCACTTTAAACTTAACTCTCGCCTAGGAAATTCCCCGAAATTACACCGATCTGGAATCCTTAACCATGGCCCGTGGGACCGTGAATTTTCTCGGCATGGATTTAAGGAAGGGAATTCTTGTCTTTTAAGGGGAACTACTTAGTCAAGGAGGAAGTATTCTTGCGAAGAATAGCCTAGAGCGTCCCGCGAGACGGAGAGCTTGAAGGACTTGCTGGCTGCGCGTGGTGAAAAAGGATTGGCCTAACATCGGACTTGGCTATTTTTAACACTAAACCTACCGACACTTCACGTATACCTATTCCTACCGTTCCCGGTCAAATGACCGGTCTTTAGTACAACTTATATCTTTTAATATAGAATGAAGATAATAACCAATTTGACATTATAAAAATATAGTTTCTTTTATTTAGAAGTATATAATGTACATTTTATTCAGTATCACCGCATTTTTTACAAATAGGCTTTTCGATTGTACATTTTCCACATACGTACTTTTTACATTTCAGACAGGTTTTGTTGGTCTTATTGTCCTTGCAATATCTTATCTGGCATGTTTTCTGTTCACGTGAACCTGTACTTATATTTGTGACTGGTGTTGCTTGATCTTCTTTGCCTAGCTGTAGCTCTTTTTTATAATCGGTGGCAAATTCTTCTGCTAATTGAAATAAAAATTCTTGCCTCGAAATTTCTTCTCCCGTGGTTTCTTTATATAAAATCCATGCATTTATCCCGGTTAAGTCTAGGATATTGAAAAATACTTGTAAAGGCCATCTCCGAAATTTAGATTTGACCGTGTAATTTCTGGCCATTTGGTCGGTCACGTCTACACCAAATTTGGTGCTATTATAGAATCTAATTGTCTCCGGTATACGGGTATCATTTTCTTCAACTTCCACGGAGTTATGCATTGAACTAAGAATCAGTACTTTTTTATTTGGTTTAGCTTTGTAAATTGTTAGAGTACAATTATTTGAACGATATAATTTTGTTGAGAAACGTGTCATATTGTCCTTTTTCTGTTTCGCCAATTTTGGTAGCTCCCTTCTATTTGCTCGAATTGTTCCAACAACCGTAGTTTTCTTGACTAAAAGTTTTGTCGCTAGAGACACACTTGTAAAATAATTGTCCATGGTTATATTTCTTCCACATCCTGTATACGGTTCTACTAATTTCAAAGTTACAAACTCTCCCAGCGGAACTGAAGGTTCTCTCCTTTCATCTTTTCCCAAATATGGAAAGCCGTTTATTATATACTTACTACTTACATCGAACGCTAACCAGAATTTGATACCAAATTTGTCCGGTTTATTGGGCATGTACTGAGTGAATCTACACCTTGCCTTTGTCGGAAACAATTGTTCATCGATAGTGATATGTGGTCCTGGTTTATAGTAATTTTGACTGTTCTCAATGAATTTGCACCAAACTTCAGAAATCAAAGCGAATTTATCGGTTTGTAAGCGCTGGCTTCGTTGATTTCTGTTGTCAAATCGAATAAAACTCATAATCTCCGTAAAATTATTTCTGCTCATAGTGTTTGAGAAAAATGCCGGACCCCGCTTTCTGTTCCATAGAAGCGATATATCTATATTTTTAGCTTCATATGCGCCGCGTGCATACAGGAGTGCAATAAATGCATTTAACTTTGCTGTAGATAGATCCCATGTAGAACCCATCACTCGAAATGCCTCTGTTTTCGTGCACTTTCTTATATGTTCGATTATATTCTTATCAATAATCAGAGAAAATGCCGTCCTAACTTTACCTTTCATAATATTTCGTTTACTATACCCTGTCGGGCCTGATGATTCCCTAAAAATGTTATGAATCGGTGCTCTTCCAGGATTGGACCCTTCTTTTACTTCTTGCCAAACAGTTCCGTCTATAGCTGTTTCGATTACCTCTTCCTCATTTTCACTATCGGAATCTAAAAATCTCCTTCTCTTTCGTCCTGTACGTACGTTCGAAACATTCTCTTCGTTCTCGTCGGTGTTCGAGTCGTTCTCAAATAGATCATAATCATTTTCCGCATTGTCATTTTCAATATCAAAAATTTCCTGATCATCCTCCGAACACCTTTCATCAATATTATTTATTTTTTCTAATCATAAATTCACACTCTTCGAACGTCTTGACAGTTTGGGTATGAATATTCAAAGGATAAAATAAAAAGTAAAATATAAAAATGTAAATCAAAATAGAGGAAAAAATGAATAAAAGATAAAATGTGAAACTTACTACGAAGTATTGCTGGTTTTGTTCACTTTTTTGAAAATGACACTCACACGAAATACAGTATAAAATACGAGTAGAATAATAATAGAATAAAAATACAAAATAATAAAAGACTCCTGAATATGCTCCTTGAAACTTTCACGTTTTGATGCTCTCTGTTCAAGTCACAAGACTTTACTGATTTGAATTCATAAGAAAACGCCTAGGCATCCCCTTCGGCTATGACTTTATTTACTTTACAGTCATAATAGATAAGACAATGTAACAAAATCTGAGGTTTTGAACCTTTTCGGATACCAATCTGGTAAATGAACACCACGAGGCCGATAGGAGATCGAGAACTGTAAACACTTGAAGGTGCCGTAAAACAGTCAGTGGTAGGCACTTTTTGGCTAAACTCATGCCACAACTGCATTGCCTTATACTTGTAACGACATTATAGTTTCGGAATTGAGTCTTCGAGATAATACTATTACAAAAAGATATAAATCGTGCAACCGGTCAAATGACCGGTCGTGGTAGGCAAGACAGACTACAAACTTTTCTCAGAAAACAAACAATAAAAAAAGAAGTGAATATTGAAAAATGTATTACACGTATATTTTAGGAAAAGTCGTGAAATTTAAAAGCGATGCAATTACGTTGTGTATAGGAAATTCGAATCGAAATTTTAAGAACGGTCATTTGACCGGTCGTGGTAGGAATAGTGTTAACTTGCAATCTTGCAGCGATTCTTCGTCTCGCACTTTATTTCGAGGCTCTTGGAAATCGGAAAAATAATTCACCATGACCTTTCGTTTAAAGCTGCAGCAGATGGGAGCTGCGTATTATTCATATGCACCCTTTCTGTCGATTTCAACGCGACGCACAGACAGGCGTGAAGATGATCGGTTGGCCCGGGGTGCTGTCATGCGCGTCATTACATCCGTCGTGTTTCGAGAGGCCGATGGCGGTGGAATACATATATATATATAAAAAAAGTTGATCGATTCTTTAAAGCTTGAATACAAAATTTGCCCTGGGTTATTCGAACTATCAATAATCAATGTTGTTGTTTCCAACGATGCGTCATGACAATGGAAGTAATAACAAGAAGCATTGTTTCTTCTTTTTACGGATTAAATAGCCAGCAGCGTTTTGTTAGCCGGTTCGTTTTATCGTTCGCGGTAGAAAATAACGTTGGCCCGTTGATTACTGTTAGTTCGTGACGGTGCTAAACCATTTATCCTGTAACGCAATTCCCGCGCGCTTATTATTTCCGAGCGGAGCGGTGTTTCCAATAAAGGGGAAACAACCGTGAGCCTTGGTTCATCGGAACAACCCGACTATCCATCCGCCAGACTGTCATGATAATTGTTTTACGCCGCAGCTTTAACTCTCAGCCTACAGAAATAACGCGGCGAACGTTCGTCCGTACAGATTCCCGTCAGACAACCAGCTAACGGAATTACAACTGGATTTTAAAAAGATTCAGACTAAAAAAGGAAAATCTAATACTAAATTTCGCACATGATAATGTTCTCGAATCGTACTTCCAGATCGAGTCTCTAGCAAAGTAATCGCGTTAAAGGATCTGAAAGGGAACAGAAGGAAATTACGATCTCATATTTAATGGTAATCCAATAAGTGCCTCATTTATCCGGTTTCACGAACTCCGGGGCATCGTTCATCCAAGATTCCTCCGGCAAACAAAAACAGTCTAACGCTTATTTTAATAACCCCGGCTCAGACGAAGCTGCCGCTCTCTCTCTCTCTCTCTCTCTCTCTCTCTCTTCCTCGTCCCGTTTAAAGTCCCTCTTAATAAGTCGGTAATGGACAGGGAAGAGGGAGATTCCGACGCGCGTTACGTCACTCGGCCAGTTTCAGCCAGAACATTTAAGAGCCAAGTTAAATATTGACGTTGAGGAGAGATGTTCGGTAGTCGGAGCGATTCGCAACCCCTTCGGCGGCCGAAACGTCGAAACCGTGTTTGCAAGAGTTAACGGGCTATTCTTAACTTGAAACTTTGCTTTGCCATCGAGCATGCTTGTGCATCATGCTGCGCGCAAATATATGCTCGCGATCCACGAATTCGTTCACCGCACTGCAACTTTTCAGTCGAATTCTTCATCCGAGCTTGGCTGATACCGCATCAATTTCCCATGTATCTCTTTTTCGTTTGTACAAACGATCAAGCGCGCGTACCCGTCGAATTTCACTCTGAAAAGATCCCTGTGTATCACGGATACACATTCCTCTGCGCGCCGCAGTTCGCCAGCCGGTCAACTGGATCGCGGATCTCGACCAGAGTCCGTGTCGCGGGTAGTATCGTTTGACCGGTGAATTGCCGACCGTGACACTCGAGCCGTTCTCTGTTGAACGGCCCACCCGCGATAATGCTGTTCATTCAGCCTGATATACGGTCCGGAGATTAGCCCGATCGGAATTGGAAGAAACTCTGTCCGTTATCACGGCCGCGCGCCACCGAGAGAGCTTGGATTCCCCGCGTCTGACTTATGACCGTTCGCACTACTGCGGATGAATATTGAAATCCGTGGCTCGGCACCGGTCGCACCGTTCTATCATCGATTACCGCGGGGAATCTATCAGACTTACGATAAGAGGAGCAAGATGATTCAGCTGTCGACCGAATGAATTGGATACCTAAGAGGGGGGGTGGGAATCCGGTGGCATGGGATACAAGCGACTCGGTAATGAATCCCCTTAAGCCTAGCTTGTTACAGACAACCGCGTTGTTTCGTGAAGCACTCGTTTGCGCGTTCCCGTGACGGCTAGATCTGTGCTCCCCCTTGCATGGGGATTCGGCGCGAATGGAGCGGCATCACCGTCAGCGATTCGCAGGCCTCGATCTGCTTTGTCAGGCCACAAAGCGGACGCAGTTTCACAGGGACCGTGTCGTTTCACAGCATTATGCCACGGGAGGTGCGCAGCGCGGGCATGATAACGCAATTAGACCACCGACCGGGCGCGGTTCGTCGTCGAGGACAATTCACAATTTTCTCGCTGGTCGAGTGGCGATCCGGTTTAGTCGTGCGATTCTGTATAACACGATAGGAAGTCGGGGAAGCGAGCGTGCCCATTACCATGCTTCGTGTTATTCGTAATCGCTGCACGAACTCGCTTTCCGAGCTGATTACCGGTCATTGCGCAAAATTACCAGTCCCCGTGAATTCGTTCCGGTTACACGCCAGCGGTTCCTTTCCATCCGATCTCCGTCCATGGAACGGAAGTTGTGGCAAACTACAGGGTCCGCTAAATTATTCACGAATGAAGAAAAAATGAAATACATTCGTTTGCCAAATCATGTAGCCCGTCCAGAATCTCCAGTCTCATTTAATATTTAGTGGACGGTAAGAAAAAAGTTTTATATCTCTCCGTTACTACCCGCGGCAAGATTTAATAAAAGTATACCGCCAGAGCATACAGAGTCGAGGTACTTCATTCGACTATGGGAGACGGTCGAGCCGGGTCGTCTTTCTGAAATGAAACCTCGCAGGCGTAGCGATCGCCGCGGCTTTATATCGCGCACCGTTCTCCGCCACTCGTTTCCCAGACGCAACGTCCCACCGAAGGGATTTCGTTTACATGCACGCGTCCGTGTACCTTGCATCGAGCCTATTGGCAAGTTTTATACGCACCTGAACTTCTAAGGCATGGTAAGCAAATATGAGGCCAAGCAGTATCACAGTAGACACAGAGATCAGGGTTTTCAGTGCTGTCGAGTAAAACGAGGCCTGCAACATAAAACATCGTTCACGTAAATCCCCGGTTCTGCGGCGATCTCCATCGGATCCCCCTAAATCCTACCGTCGGAGAAGCACGGTGACAATTGTTTGCGGAAAAGTGTATGGAAAGAAAACGATGTAGCGCAACCATTGTCTTTCCAATGTAACCTGTGCTAAAGAAATGTTAAATAAACACACATTTGAACTTCGGTACGTGTTATTTTCTGTTGCTTGCACCGTGAACAGCAAATATTTGAAGCATTCGTTCTCTCTCGGTACTCTACAAAGTCCAACTCGGTCGGTTAAACAATTTGCCGAGAAAGTTTAAAGCGAGCGAGCCGAGAGAGAGAGAGAGAGAGAGAGAGAGAGAGAGAGAGAGAGTTATTCAAAAAGTTATATTTAACGCGATTTTTAGCGCGGTCGATACGTTCCACGAGGGTAATTGAAACTATTTCAGCGTTCTGTCTGTAATTCATCCAGATTCCGTGCAAGCACAAGCTTTTAATGTTTCAAAGAGAAACCAAACCCGCATTGTTTCATAAGAATTCGTGAAGGTTTTCTTTTTCTGGCCAGCAATTGCAATCCTTTTATTTGCGGCACAGATGAAAGAAAAAAAGTATACGTTCACAGACTCGAGATAATGAAATATTGAGATATCCGCGTGAAGTCACTTCTTACTGGCTCGTAAAACACGTTATACGGCCCGCGCTGTTAAAGGCGTCGTTAAATCGGCTGCATTTCTCGAGCCTTGTAAAATGCTGCTGACACACAACGTATCGCTGGTGAAAAAAATAAATTTTCAACCAATTTTTCTATGTGACAGGAAAATTGCGTATACTGCGATTTATAATGTCCCGTTTTAATAGCACGGATCGGCACAAGCTGTTATCGTAGCAGCTTTCGCGTGAAAAAAAAACATGATATAGAAAGCAACCGAAACCTATATTTTCCAATACGATTTATTCGCTAAAGGATTCAGCCAGAATAGGTAACGACACCTGTCTGCAATCATTTTTCCATCACGCTATTCTCGTTCTAGCGAACAGCATACTCTATTGCCTTAATAAATTTAATCCACCGTCGGTGGAAATGTTGGCATGCAAATAATCCTATCGTAATTGAATCTTTCTTCTAGCGCAAAATGATCATTGACAGCTCGTGGTTGCCAGCGAAAGTTTAGGGGCAGACATAAAAAGGAAGAAACGCCGAGGATTGTTAACACTTGAGAATGAAGAACACTCGAACCACATCGAGCCGAGAATTCTCTGTGTAATTAAAGCTGAAGCGTTAAAAGTTGGGCTGCCATTGATCTCTCGTGAAAGTGGCCGGAAAGGGAAGTGGCGTAAAGTGGCTCTACCTTCGTTATTTGTAGACTCGGATGAAACTTATTAAAGCACAGAAATTCGCGCAAAATAATATTAAATCGGCTCTGCGAATCTCTGGTGTTCGGTGGCCAGATTCGGGTTTGCTGGCAGCGAGTCCGTGGCTTTCGTGACGGTGGGCAGTCAGTTAATTAGTTAGTTACACGTAAGAGGAATATAAATTAGCCGCAGAGGGGTGCGAAGCACGCGGCTCTGCCACACATTTGCACAGGCCACGTTCGGTGACAGGGACGACGCTCGTTGATGACGTATTGATATTGAAATCGACGAAAAGCGAGGCGAGCTGAATGAAGCTTCATTAGGATGAATAATTGAATCAATTTAGATCTTCGTAGGAAATAAACGCTTATCCTTTTCTCGACAGTTTTAATCCTTTTCGTCCTTAATATCATTTGCATACCGATATTAACATTTCTTTTTTTTTGTAGAAAGTTACGTGACAGGTAAGGAATCCAATGTTACTTTATGTTTGATTACAAAGCAGGCGCATAATCGAATACCGCCGGAGAACGAGAAAACTTGGTCGTATCAATAAATTGTGGTTGAAACGCGACCGATGCCATTATCGCGATCGTTCACGCCGTCGATCGAGAACGTTCTCGACGAAAGGTCAGTCGTCTTTAAGAGGTGATAACCCTCGATTGGGTCGTCGAGATCACACGTTCAGGGAGAATCGTTTTGGCCTCGCTCAGCACCGCGAATAAATTGTACGGAAAGTGAAATCACTGTAACAGGATTGCTCTGTGGGACGACCGTCCTATGAATTTTCCTCTGACAATCAGTTGCTCGTTCGTCACACGCGACAAGACTAGAACGAAACTAGTTCCAGGTGTTGCTGAAATTTATTTATATTTTTCTTTCTTTTTACCCCTCGGAACTATTGAGTTTCTCTTTCAGTTTCAACTTACACTGATCGGACGTATTTTTAAGTAGTATGGCGTACGATAGATCAGGCAAACTCTTGTTTAATTAATAACTGCACATATTGTGTGGACAGGAGAGGACAGGTCAGCTTAGAAATGTTTAATGATCGAATCCATCATTTAATTCTGGGCAAAAGTGAGAACATGTACCTTTAAGTAGAACAACCCTATCATTAGTCAGGCTAACTGAAAGAAACGTAAGCCTGTAGCACGTAGCTCGAATAGACGAGCAAACTAGAGTCATTTTAACATGATGACCGCCCGCAGCATGACGTTTATGTTGCACACACTCAGCAGCCCGCACTTTACCGCTGCTTGCGCGAGTACATAACGAGAACACGCGCTGCGGGCTGCTTGCTTCCCTTACTGTTCATCCATCCTAGTCTGGTCCGATTCTTTTCCTGCCTGCGACTATTACGCCTCCATCGTGCGAGGATTATTACGGGATCGTTAACCGATGGCGAGGACTTTCATTAAAAAACGATAAGTTCGATTTATAATCTCGAGGAGATCAAAAAAAGAAATGATGGAATTTGTCATATATCGCATGAACTCTAACGTCGTGCGCCCAGTAAAATATTTTGCAAGAGCTTTTATTCGATCGCAGGCGAAATGATACGCAAACATTTGATTCGTTCGGCCTCGGGATATTCGAATTTCATCTTTCGATATTTACGCGCCGGATATTCCGGAGGATTTAATTGGAAACCCGCTTGTGCTATGATGATATATTACACCGCGGTCGGGATTTAGCAAAAATTAAGGAAGCCGGAGTTGGAAGCTCTCTTCGTCGGGGTTTTAGTCGTCGGGTCGGGGCGAAGTTGAACCGTTTCCAGGTAATTACCTGCTCGTTAACATGGCCTGTGGCATATTCTTAATGAACTGCCGAGCAGTCGCGCCGCGTCATTGTAATTCACTCTCGGGACGATGTTTCCAAAGGAAACTCGATTCGGGGACAATAAAAAATGAATCATGGCTCTCAGGATCGAAATTGAATGTTAACAATTTGGAGGTATCTTTAACTTGCTTGCTCTTGAATAATGACTTATTTCAATTGTATGATTTTACGTCCAGTCATATAGTTTATACTGCCCGTGGCTGCTAGTAGACCCTTGCCTAGGATTTATGCGTGAACTTAGAGAGGGGGGGCGAGAAAGTACTAGAATAATCGTAAATGAAACTTTCTTTAAGAAGGAGTTTTTACGAGACTGGGTCAATTATGTTAAGGGGCTATACTTGGGTCCAGTATTTTAACCACAAGTGAGAGCAATTTTGTGGTACGCAATAGAATCCTTTAGGGCTGATGTAATTTCTATTGAAGAAGAAACGACACCTCAAATTTTCTATGCGCTAATTGTAATTTTGTGTTCGTAATTATGAAACAGCAACTTTTCATGCGTCCAAATGTGATAAAAAAAAATTGTCCTCTCTTCGCTTCAAACGGACAATCGATCTTCCGCGTTTACCTTTCACAGGGGCTACTGAATTTTCAGATCACGGGCGGATCCTCGACCTTGATCTCAAAGCATCGACGGATAGCGAATGTACGTCGCAGCAATTTGCGATCCCGCGGCAGAGAGATTGGCGAGGCCCGATAACGTAGCACACGTGTCGCGGACGTGTCGCCGTTTATAAATAAAGGCATTTGACAGGTTCCGAGCTGCATGTCTAAAGACTCGCAACGTTTCTATGGCGACGGCATGATCTGTAGCTGCGCATGTCGCGTTCGACCGGGACCAAAAGAGGAGACCCGGTGGGCTTTGGTTACGCCCTTAGGAATTGAAATACGCGTCCGTCTGCCTAAATTTGTAATTTCAATTTAACGAACGGGGTAAAATTCGTTCCGTTTGTTTGCTCATACAGCATCCGCAGGACACACCAATCATTCGTTAACGAATTTCATAATTCTATTCAGTAGCCGGAATACTCTGTCACAGAAGTTTACACTCCATAAGAAATCCCTGACATAAAACTGTACGTAAAAGAAAAGGCCGTACTCTTCGTACTTTTACACATTTTCGCGTTTACTGTAAATAGAAAAGACCAGTGGACCGATTCCAAGAATGGAGATTTACGACCTGTCAAGACTGTACTCCGCATATTTTGAGAATCCATTTTCTTAACTATAGAGGTGCCGTCGAACAAGAATCCGTTTCCACGCGTACATCAATTCTGGCGCAACAAAACTGTAACCCAGTTAAAGCGCCGTCCATCCATGCACTCGATTTCTTTCTACGATTCCTCTCAATCATCTTTAACGCCCAACGATACACTACGCCGGTCGAAGGAATTTTTCATTAACCGTGGACGAAGTAACGATCGCGAATTCGAGGAAATGCTCGGGGAGTCTCGATTTTCTTCCCGCCGGAAGGCCTTCCGGGAGAGATCCGTGGTAACGAGGCAGGGGATGTACGATAGAAACGTAATTGACGCTGATACGTCCGAGACCGACGCAACGGTGAAACTAATTATCGAAGACGCACGAATATTCACTGGGAGAGAAATGAAACAGTTCCGGTGCTGCTTACTGCGCAAGAAGATACGTGTTTCGATGGACGATATTGATGAAACACGAGGGAGAGAGAGAGAGAGTATACTTTCGACGTGCCAAGTCCTGTTATATTTAAATAATTTCCCTGGGGACAGCGTTTCGAGTCTAAGGGATCGCGTTTAATCTCACCCTGTCGGGCCGAGTTTATTCTAGCACGTTATTGTCGCTCGACTTGGAAAAGGGGGGTAGTTAAAGTACAATCCTTCCCGTGTGACTTTGAGCAAACAAAACTTTGCAGAGGTGTTTGACATATCTTTCTTTTAAACGATAATTATATTATGACGTGGTGGGTGTATTGTATCGATACGCGAATATGCGATGTTGCAGTGAAGACGAGCAATTCCAGAAGCGTTAAAAGAGCAAAAGAAAAGGGGTTGCATCAAAGAATGTCTATGCAAATGAAAGCATGCATGGCTCCTTGAGCCTCCGCTATGGAAGGGGGAAAGAAAGGGGGACCGCTTCACTTCGCTTATTTTCTTTGACGTCGTGTTGCGGGGAGGGCGAACGCGTACTGCGAGCTTGTCGTACGAAATGCATAAAGACTCTTCATGTGAAAATTTCGTTACCCGGTGTAAGGGAGGTAGATAAGAACGGAACAATAGCCGCGCACCTCCAAAAGGGGAAGATACGAAGAAGAAAAGAAATGGGGAAGGAAAGAAGGTTCTACGTGCACACCCTTTGCAGGATCCGTATGCTCAGAATTTAATACGGCAAAGATTCTAAATTTCATCCCTTTCATTCGAACATACAATTTTGCTGGCCGGCACTAGAAAAGGAACAGGCGAATCGGTCGCTCTAGAAAACTGGAGTAAATTCCACATGGGTGGGCCCAGCAGCGATCCAATATCAATACGAGAGGAAGTCAGCGTAGAAAGTCTCTGGTCGAACAAACCGGAATTGGACGCTGAAATTTATTACTGTAAAAAGCTTCATCGTCCGCGAGACTTAATTCCGCCCTATGAGCGGCTCGCCGGAAAATACTGATGCCTCGCGCGGGGGATAAGAAAAAGTTTCCGGCTGATTCTCGCGGGTATCGTTTCGCTGTTTCTTTACAGAACCACGAGAGAAGTAAGAAATCGGAAGAGAAGATAAAAGAGAAACAAAGCGCAACATACGTTTAGATGTTAGATTGCCAAAGGGAACAATTCGCAAATGAAAGCAATAACTTCTGGAATAATGGAACTCTAGTTTCCACAATAATTACGACGCCGAGCATATTGCACAGATGCAATTGCGCTAAGAACCGTCGTTACGCTGATTCCCCCAACTTGTTTCGCTTGAAACTGAACGCAACAGTGGCAAAGAAAATCTGTGATCGGGAGGAAGAGTTGAAAGCGAATTAATCTTCCGGCAGTAACATCGAGCTTGCCAAAGTTTCTTGTTCTCCCATCGTCAAATGAACTGGGGAGGCAGTTCCATCGGAATTTCTTTATCCCTTCGCAGTATTACGAAACTCTGTTTCTGCATCGCGGATCTCAGAAATGGCCCCGCCCCTCCGTTTATTCATTACTTTCATTAGCAAGCATTTGTATCGCGAGAAGCGAACTCCAATTACAACTCTGCTATCGGATTTTCTTCCTCGCGAAGAAGAAAGGTAATGCGGATAAGGAGCGACCAAACAATGGCTGGCTTGATTTTGTGACCCCTTCTTTTGGAGGTAGCTTTCGCACTGAACGACTCGTTATAAATTTTTATGTATATTGCTAAGCTTGGAAATGAGACTGCCTCCAATGTAGACTCCACCGATTTCATTGGCTTATCTGCGACGGCGCCGAATCGAATCCCCGAATTCAGCAGCTTTAGATTAAGCTCGAAGCATTTAAATAACTCATTGCTCTTTCGTTACGCGGGGAAGACTGATCTTTCAACGAATTCATAATCAAAGCTTTAGGCGTTACGCCGAGAAGATAAACATTTTGGAAGCAAGCGTTCGGTGCGACAAGGGATGAAAATGGTGTGAAAACAACGAATCGCTAGTCAAATATTGCCCCGGATGGCGCGGCATTTGTCATCAAGGAGAACCTTCGTTTTATTTGCTCCTTGGCTCGCTGGATCCGAATCGCATTTCGCCCCAAGGCCCCTGGCCCGAACCTTCTGCTAAACACGTATCCGACCGTTTAACGAAGAACAGAACGCGGAGAGGAACATCAAGGGAGATCGAGTTTACGGACTCTTCGTCGCCCCAACTTTTGGTGTTCCCACGAAAAAGAGTCGAGCGCTTGTGGATAAAGTCTGTCACCTCGACGACAGAATTCAGAAGAAACGAGTCCGGTTAAAAAAAATGTATCGTTGCAGAGTTCATTAATCAATTTTTGTTATACTTTATCAAGAACATTCGAATGCAAATTATTTCATCCGAAGATCGCTGGTATAACATTTTTTTTTTGTATTTTTACTTTCAGATCACAGGAAAAAAAGGGGAATGTTTCTTATTCCGTTTCCACATCGGATCTTGCAGTTTCCCGCGGTGGAATACAAGCTTTTCTCGTGACACCACGACGACTCTATCGAGTCTTTGATATCCTCCTGTATAGACTCCGCGCGTTATGCAAGGATTAGGATCACCCGATACCGATGTATTCGTACGGGTGGTGTGATAAAAATGGGTCAGAGTGCTTTTACCCAGCCTTCGGATAGGGATTAAAGAATGCAACCTCTTATACTCGCCCTTCTGTCACTCTGCGGAGTGAGAATTCTCTTGTGTGTGTGTGTGTGCATCGAATAAAGAAAACTTGTAATATTTATTGGAAGGAAAGTGTGAAGCAGAATTTCTTTGTGATTCAATTCCGACGAATATTGGTGGAAACGAAAAGCTGAGTACTAAGGAATGAATAAAATTTTCATCGGTTAACTATTATTATGCATTGCTTTTACCTTTCCCATTTTTTTTTTTTGTAGGACTTCCTAATTAATACGAAGCGTAGGTTTACGATCGAAAATCGCTGGCGATAAAGAAGCAGACAATCACCAGGGGAATGGTTCGGATGTAATGGCGAGGATCAGCCATAAAATACTTGACCTAAAAACTTTCATCTTGATGGATTTGTCCTCCTTGCAGAGAGCTTCACTCGCGGTTCGCCAGCTTATTCAACAAGCAAAAGAAGAAAATGCTTAATTCTACGAGTCTCGGTTAGTAGAACAAATTCACGATGACGCGTGTCTAGTTCTCATTTCGTCGCTGAAATACAGCTGAAGTATATCTCGTTCCCAACGATTGCAGCCCAGGGAGATCAATGCATTCGATCACAGATATCAACGCGCAGTGAGTCACGAAGAACGATGTAATCGCTGCAATTATGGGCGTCGTTCATCTTTTCCTAGTAACGATTATTACCGCCTTGGAGGCGTAATCCCCTGGTGGAATTTTAATATCGGCATCTTGCAGCCGGTCTCCACGCGTCTAACGTCGAGGCAGATTCCGTGGACACGTCCTGAATTTTCGATCAAAGCTAATGCATTCCGTTACTTCGCGGAGGCCATGCTTTGCGGTTTTGATTGAATTTTACAGACACGTGACGACAGCGGGGACGGCTCTTTGAAACTGTCACGGACACCGTCCCTTCAAATGCTGCCTCGGCCTAACTGCTTTAATCGACTATATTGTTTCCATGAAAATGGATAAATGGAAATGGAAATTTCACACAGACGCTTTCGTTTGAGGCGAAGTATTACATAAAAGATGTCTGCGGTAATCATACTTTTTCTATTTCCAATGAGGGAAAGCGACTGGCACGTGTGTCAAGTTGTTATTGAAGAAAAAAAATTAAGTAACATTACGATTATGAATAATGGAAATTTAGGGAGAAAGGCTGCAGCAATGTTTTCCAATCTCTTGCACCGTGGCCGAGATGAAAAATGTACGGATCCTATATAAAGTTACGCGTATGGAGAAGAATTACGATCGCCGTACCGAACGAGGTACCGACGGAACGCGTTTTGTCGTATGTGCGAAATGACACCGAGTACGATTCTCTTCGTTGCGCGGCTGCCTCCGCCGTTGAAAAATTGGCGGAACCTAGTGGAAATTAATAGAGAAATGGTGTAGCGAGCCAGCGCGCGTGTTCCTGGCGCCAGAGGGGTATATCGAGGGGGTTGCGCGCCAACGAACATGAACTAGTTACTTAAATCTACCTCCACCCTGTTCGTCATTGGCAACCGTCCAATGATACGTGCTGCATGTGGCTGCCACCAATCTGCCACGGTTATCTTCAGAATCTCGCATAATAATACGTGTTACGGGAACTTTCCGCACCGAAACCGAACGCCTTAGACTCTGGTCGACGTAAAGCTGTCGGCGAGGATGAAGATCAGTTTTGCGAACCAATTAATATTCCAATTAATTCTACGAAATTATTCGTTTCCATAATTCCGTATTTATTCAAGTAGCTCGCGGGTCATGTAACAAAAGTGTGCTTGCGTCTTAAACAATTTCACACGTCTCTAAATCCCCCGACTGCGATTTCCTCCGCGCACAGATTGCCTCACCTCCGTTTCGCGTAGACATCAATTTCCCGACAACGCTTTCTACCCTTTTCAAGCAGCGGAAACGCGACCCTATGCGCCGCGATTCATAACACTCGCTACAAAATGCACCCCATACAGTTCGAGCTTCGTATAAACAGGCATGGTGGATTTATCGCGGCGACTATTGACTCTCTGCCTCAGTTTTGTCGCAGCCGGTTGCCAAGAAACTGTACGTCGCCCTAAGCCTGCTCGTGCTAGAACAAACATACCGTCCGACGCGTTCCCGTATCTCGAATGTTTGCACAGGCATTCCGATAACTAAATACGCGCTTGAATCGAGGGAGCCAGCTTATTAGATTCGAATCGCTCGCACAATCTTTTCTCGCGAACAACGCGCGATGGACAACAGAGCGTGGAACATCGTTCCTCGTTTCGCGAGACGTCCTAACTGTTTGACTTTGTTGATTGGCGAGCCTTGCTTGGTCGTTTCTTTAGCAGAGGTGGACGTTTATCGCGCGTGAAACGTTCGCCAAAAGCGCGGGAAATGGGCACACTTCAGTTGCATCACGCTGCAGCAATTAGCCGACTCTTTTTCTGAAGACCGCTCTTTGTCTTCGTTTCCTTGTTTCCTCCCCTTGGTATCGCGTTAATGTTCGCAAAGTCCACGACAAGGACTGAGTTTCGTGGTAATGGCAGGGGCTGTCGCTGATCCTCAGGCCGATGGAATTTCTTTACGCGCGTGGGACGGTTTTCAATTAGCGGGGAAACTGCGATTGTCTGTCCGAGTAAAATTCTTTTTAAGCAAATATTTTTCTGTCGTTTTAGTCGAATAGTATGTTATTTTTCGAGCAGATAGGCGCGAGGTTATCACATTCTACTCTATTTTACGTCGTGAGGCTTCCTTTATGGCGCGTTAGCTGACAGGCTCTGCTTCGTAATAATATTAGTCGGCTGCCATAATTATGACGGTGGTGTTAAGCGAATTAAGTTCAAGTTTCAGAAACGAGAAGATTTCTATTGAATCGGACATCCTCCGAGTAATTCAAGGATTCTGATTGTTATATCTGCATAAAGTATCACGACTAGTACATCCATTCATGGTCCCATCCCTTTTCAGGAAGAATGTGAAATATGTGATCCTCTGCTTTTCATAAAAGTCTCGTGCTCACAAAGGACTGTGACCACGGGCTTCTCCATTATTAACTACACGAAATATTCCTTTTAATAACAGCAAGAATATTATTAACAGCGTACCCATTGCTCTATCTTCTATGCAACCCTGAGACATTTCCGCTCTTTGAAGTAATCGTCTCGCATATTCTTCTAATTGAAATTAATCTGTACATGAATATACTTCCGTTAAACAGTTTATTACTAAAAAAACATATCTTACTTCTTATGATACCACACCATGCAAGGGATTTTACACGTCGACCGTGCAGCTCCTGAAATGTATATGATTTGGCCCAGAATTCTAGCAAAACGTTCGACGGAAAGCAATCGAATGCATCCTCTGGCCTTCGTTTTCCATCCACCAGGAACACCGGAATATTTCGCTTTTCTCTGAACTCAGAACCACCCCCCCCCCCACCCCCTCCCCTACGCCGATAGCAATATTGTTAATCCATTCGTTGGATCGTTGGCAACGGCTCAGACGAAATATTGCCACGATGAGCAGCGTGATTCAGTTGTCGACTGTTTACATCCCCTTTTGCTCGCGCTAGATTTAACCAACACGACGGCGTTCACGGGGTGATTAGAAAGGGGGAGCGCCGTGCAAGTTCGTCGAGCCACGTTCGAGCATCGCGAATAGCTTTAACGAATCGAGGGAATAATTTCTTTGTTTTTCGTTCGAATAAAAGAAATACGGATTCGCGGGCCGTTTCGTTCGGGCACGGTGGTACCGCGTGACACTTAATATCGTTTCAGCTCGCTGCTCAATTGCGACAAGCAGTGACTTCATTCAATATCGCGAGACGCAAAGCGTCGCTTTCAAGGGACACATTCAACCGATTGATTCGCGCCCGTTGGCAGGCGAAGTGCGGGTTAATTGAACGCGGGCGCGAGCACCTTTGAATTAACGCCGGAACAGCGGGCTTCGAGACGAGTCTTTCACAGAGAACCCGTGAGAGAGGGGAAGCTTCATTATTTATCGGGAGAAAAAGATTCTTCTTCCATTCATTGCCAGAAACTCGACTAATCCCTAGTATCGTTGAATAACAATGGCAAAAGCTCGAAGAAAGGAATTTTCTTCTTCAGCGAATGAAATTAATTCTTTGTCGCAGCTTAATTGAAATTCGCTATTATTGGTACACTTCTAGGACCAGTGCACGACACTCTTCGGACAGAGTTGGCTGGGATAGCAACGACTTTAGTGGTCGTCGTTTAATAGCACACACGATACAGCGTTTATGTTACGACAAGGTGTAAAACGTGATATCTCCAGTCTTTATCACTCGACGTGTCTTCTTTATAGCGCAACGGCGGCGCTCTTCGATTCGGAGCTATAGACTCTGCCAAAGCTTACCGCAAAAGTGGAACAACAAAAGACAGATAACAGAGGTTATTCATGTTTTATCTATAATTAGTTTGGAAATCGATAACCAGGTTATTACGTACATGCCTATTAAGCTACCCCCTTCGTTCCGTCGTTGGGAACGTTTTCATTGAATATCTTGAAAGCAAAATCGAATCCATGCCCCGCTACTTACGCGCCTCCCTGTGTGTTATTTTTCCAGCACACGCCGAACCAAGCTGGCTGAACAGAATCCCACCCCTAATGTCCCTCTCCCGAATATGCGCTCTAATATTCCGCCTGGGAGCGGGGAATTATCATAGAAAGCACATCGACTAGCCTCATCACCATACAACTTGCACCGCGACGATCCAGCTAGCTGAATTCTCCCCCGATTACGAAACGGAACGAAACTGCTCGCGCGATTCTCTGGTGCATGAAATTTACTTTGCGGCACGATCCGCCCGATCGCATCGATAATGCCGCGCGGAAGGGGTAGGCGTGCGACGTTCGCGTAATCTCCAAATCGAAGCGGCCGAATCGCGGGAGGGATCTATTTCCGTGAAGAAACTACGAACCTGTTGTATATAAATTTTATTGTCCACTGTGGTGTCACGCGTTTACGATTCTATTTGCAAATAGAGATTCGCAAAGCTATCGCTAATGCAATCTGTAACACGTATCACAGGGTGCTTAGCTAAATAATCTATCGTGAAAGCTGGACTTTGTAAAGTTGCAGGCCTATTTGCATAAGAAACGCGTCAGCTTTCACCGCTGTAAGCGAACGAGGCAAACTAATGGCGAATCTGCTCGACGAAATTGACTCGAAAGATGCCGAGAAGTTTCGCAAGGCTTGTCGCGCTCGTGAAATCTCGGAATATGAGCCTGGAAATATCCTGCTAATGGCGCGCGCTGTTTTCAGCCGTGGGCTTTCGTCGAGCGTTAGAGGGAAATTGAATGCTTTTCGTGTTTTCGAGATGTCCGTAAGATCCTATCCGCCGCAGTTAGAATTACTCAGGGTATTTTAATTAAGCAATGAGAAAGCGATCGCTATTTACCCTTAACATCGTAAAGTTTATGCTTGGCTGCGACTTACCTTGGTGTAGACACCGGCGCTGGACAGTTCGTTCTCGATGACCATCACGATGATGCCGAACATGCCCATGACGAGCGCGTAGTCGCTGATGCGCTTCCGCTTCTCGAACAGAGCCTTCCGCCTGCCGAGCCGGTAGCCGACGTTCGGTTTGTGCTTCGAGCCCGGCCCTATGCTGCCCGACGGGCCCTTCAACGGGCCACCGCCGGCTTGCACACGGTCGTCCGCGTACCGCGGGTACTCCGAGTGGACACCGACCAAGGCGATACCGGCGTCATCGCCGGTCCCGGTAGCGGCACCGCTACCGCAACCAGCACCGACGCCCCCGACGCCGCCCCCACCGGCCACGCCGCCGCTGTTCTTCATCGCCCCCGGAATCGAGAGTGTCGACACTGGCTTCCGTAGCTGGAACAATCGACGGCCAAACGTGATAACGCCGGGGCTAATCCGTTTGGGGAACCGGTGGTGGGTTGGATAAAGGTGACAGTAACGGTGATCGTCTTGGAATGGGTTTTTCTTTCGGGAGGGGGCGATACGGGAATCGGGGATTAACAGGCACGCCGAGCAAGGGGTAGCTCGGGAGAATCGCCGGGTGAATTAAAGCAAACTTGTATGCAAGATTCTTATTTGTAAAGTGTTCCGTTCGCTTGGAGGCGTGCAGTGTCGAAAATTAAATACAGTGCTGAGAAATGAAGTATGAAAATTAAGCTTCTGGAAAATTAAATCTGAAGGGTATAATTATCTTTACATCACTAGATGTTTTTTTAGAGATGCAATCTCGTTTGATTGGAAAACGATAATGCCATTAAGAAACGATGGATTGTTCGATTCGACTGTGTACATATTGAGTTCCAAAGGAAATAAGAGCTTTCTGAATGCAGCAGCCGAGACACGAAACTCGCAGATTCTGTTGACAAATGGAGCGGAATCGTTTCGAGAAAGGGATTCGGCACGTCAACCCGATGTCGGGAATAATGTCCTGTGAAAACGAGGATCGAGCTGGAGGCGGCCACGCCGTCAAACGGAACGGGGCTTTTCTAGGGTAATGCCACTACGGTCTCTCTGAATGGAGGAATAAAATAGCGATGGGCCGAAAGGAACGCGCGGCGGCAGAGTGTTCGGCGTCGAGTATCTTCCGTTACGAAACTTCGAAGAAAAAATAAACGGGGAGGCATGTTAGCTTTAAAGGCGATATGGAGGCGCATAAAATGTCTTATTACATCAGAGCATCGAGTTCCCCCCGATAATTTTATTCAAGCTTTCAGCTTTATTCAGATCTTGACACCGCAAAAAGCGCTGCCGCTGCTTTCTCATCTAGCGTCTCGAATTATTGGCCAATAAAAACGATCGTTCGGCTCGAATAAGGACGTCCACCGAATTTGCACCGTCAGGCATCCGGGTGAAATGACAAGTGGTCGTAAAGAACTCGTCCGTAATCGCTGTACTTTATTCTCGTCAAATAAAACGTCTCTGTCGTGCTCCGTTTTACGAATTCGTCGGACAGGGAAACACGGGAAACCAAACGCGAGCGCGAAGAAGGAACGAGTTCGTTTCACGCGCGAACCGCTCGCGCGACAACGCTCGTCCTTACTTGAGAAAGAGAAACGACATTTACGAGATAGACCTTCGCCGCATGCACCGTCGAAACGACCACAGCGAGGGGAACGATAAACAGACGGAAACGCCAAAAAGCGATGGAGAACTCGGACGAGAAGCTTGACGAGCGGTTCTCGATAACGAATCGCGTAGAAATCCGGTCAAGGAGATACGGCGATGATCGACATCGTCCCGCATGTGTCACGTGGAACCTCGATTGGCCGGAGGTCGGTCGTGTTTATTGCGCGCTGATAAATCGTAAGCGATACGGAGGAATTTATTCCCGAAAGTGTTGCTGCGCATCAGATCAGGGGAACACCGCGCCCCGTCTTAACAAGATAAAACTGATTTCGGTGAGACGTAAGTTTCATAAGTAGAAATGATATCGGATCGAGGTTCTCCCTGTTTCTTATTATTCATTATTCAACTGCCGTTGCTAACACAAGATTACATGGAAATCACGCGCGCGCGCGCCCGGGTCGGGTTCTCGCCACCAGCGCGTACAGACGGGCAAATGAAATTCATATTGCATCTCGCTGGAGGGCGGAAAAATTCGCGGAAGGCACGCCCGGCCGCGTGCGAAGGCGAGAACGCGAGTCGGAAATAGAAATAACAATGTAAAAGTGTAGGCCGATTGTATAGGAACGCGGCGGGAAAATGTGCGACGAGTAGAGAACGCGGACGCGTATTGTGTGAAAATAAATGGAGGACGGGGAATAGAGGGATTTAGAGGTATGAATTGTGCATGTACCGTGAGTAGGAGATGTAACGGTCTACTGCAACGGGCGAGAGCATAAGGGGATTCAGGAAAATGTATCTATAAAGTATACCGCAGGAAGAGAAAGAAAGATACTTTAGCCGTTTCCCGGGTATAATGTGCTTGGTTCTTCCCTTTCGCGGTTGCCTCGACTTCTTTTCCCCCGGCGAATTTTTAGATCCCGAAAAGTTAAGGTTGCTTGCAAGAATGGGACATGTTCGAGAAGTGGTGTCCCTGGCACGTTCAAATCCTCGGAATCCTCGAACTATTTTGGGGGCATTGTCCAGAGATTTAATAGTGGCGCATTAAAGGGCAGGTGGAACGAACACAGAACGCGGATGTAAGCGTTGAAGCAGACCGGGAAATTTAACAACTTCGAATTCGCGTGCAGACAATGCGACCGGCGGCCCGACGAGTAATCCAAGTTGAACGTGCACAGCTACCGCGAAGCTAAAAACTTAATTCCCGCTGATGAATTTTCATTCCGATGGTAGCGCGGCGGAAGCACTTAAACGCTTCAACCCCTCGCCTCGGCGTCCACCCGCCCTTGTCTTCCTATCGTTAGTGAGCGGAAGATGCAGCAGCGGTGAGCCGGGCGAGGGAAAACGCGATTTCGTGCAGTTCCGAACACGAAAAGAGTCAGCGCTCGGCACTTTTAATAAACATTGGATCAAGTTGCGGTTTATAGTCGTACCGTTTTATTATGCGCGAGCGTAACCGATATAAAAATGCCGGGGGCTGAGACCGAATAAAAGAAGCCGGCATAAACGTAAACAGGGACGAAGGGCATAAACCACAAGGGATGAAAAGAAATACTAAAAAGCCAGTTAACATAACTCGGCGCCGAGTTTCTTGATTCAATGGAGGTAAGTACCCAGGAAATAAATGTCACCGACTTTCGATTGTCCAATGGTGGATGTCGGTATCGAAGGAAGTCCCGAGCCGAACAGGAAATTGACAGCAAAGCGACGGACGATCAGCCATCCGTACGAGATAATTGCGCCCTCCAGAATACAGAATGCTAGGCGCGAGCGAACTCGCGACAGCCGACGTTCCGACCTTTCGCCAACGACTCGAGCGAAGACGCTAGGATAGGGGGTGTTATTGCGGCGGGACAGAAAAAGGATACAGATATCGGGGGTGGTTGTCATGGCAACCGCCCCAAGGGGCTACATCTTTCTTAATCTAACTCTTGATTGGTTAAGGTAATCTTGAAACTTGTATTCTCGATCAAGTTCACGCCTTAAAGTCGGCCGTGACGATTTTCGACTTGCTGCCATGGGAAATCGTCGACGAAGCTTTAGGGCTGGGGTGGCCTAATCCTGATCGATCGGGAGATTAAAGTTGTACGTAAGCCGTAAGGGATTGAAGTTTCTTACGGAATTAAATATTTCGACATTCGCCAGGAGTATCGCGAACATTCCATACGAAATCTTTCGGAATTTTCATCACGTTCCCGGGAAATCGCAATCTCGTTGCTCTCTCTGCCAAGTTTCATTACACTCGTCCCGCTCGCTGTGAGAGTGAATACAGAGTTTTATCGGCTCGGTCTGGAAAATTGAAACCTCCGCTTTGAAGATGCATCCCTAATTTCGTGTTTCGCACGGGTAATGAGTTTAAGTTTTAAGAACAACGGTGGATGCAGCATTTGGAAAGTGAAACTGGGACGTCCTATGAATGATAAAAGTTAATTCCAAGTTAAATGTATAACCGAAACGATGTCTCTATTATTCGACATTCTCCTTCTACGGAGAAATATTATCCGTGATAATATTTTTCACAAAAACGTGACCACTGTTTTACGAAACACTTTACATAGCTCGAAAGTGAATGACCTGTGTGTCCGATCTGTTATTGAAGTACTTCCGCATGACTGAAACGATTTCAACTTGCAAAACCTGTTACAGGCTTCAGTGAAATGACTCCGAAATGCCCAATTTGCCTATTGACTATCCGCGCCCCGCTGTTCTATATTTACAAGACACTCGATGCAAAATATGTATTGAAATAGACCGCTTCTATAGTTCTGTAATGCATAGACACGCGGATAGTTGCGGCAATAAAACAAGGAGGCTTCAATTGATTGGCTTCACGTAATCCGAAATAACTGCTTGTCAATAGCGATCGTCAAGCCGTAGAAAGGGGAAGCGATCTCACGGCTGGTCGGATCGATCCGCGATTATTCGCCGCGAGCGCTTAATTAAATTCCAGTCGGGATGCGGGGAAGAGCGGTCACGCGCAACCAGCTGATTTTACGCCCAGTCCGGTAATTAGTATTTCGTTCTGTGCCTTACCGAGCGTTTCTCAATCGTACCCCCCCCCCCCCTCGCCCACCCTTTTATTGTCCATAGTCAATTTTCGGTCATGCCCTGGATCTCGAGCGGGGATAAAGGAAGCTGCTACCGCGTTCAGGTGTACACACCGAAGGGGGGAATCGATCCCATCGTTCGCGTTTTCGAGTCCAGCGCACCGGACCGCGGGCGGCCGTCTTTGTTGTGTATCGATGCGAAACGCTCGTACGGCGATTCGCATTCAGAAAATTCAGCGTTGCTGCGCTACGAATCGGTAAGGATCGTAGGAATGCGGACGAGTTTGATGGAACGACTGTTTCGCAATTTCCCCTTTCTCTCTCTCTGTCTCGGTGCACTTTAAAGAGTTTCATGTTAAATTGCTCACTATGGTATTCGATTACCGAGTGTTCAAAGTTTGCAACGATTAAATGGTAGCCTATAATTCACTTCTCTGTTAAGTGTGAAGAAAAAACAGGATAGCGTGTAACTCTGAAAGTTCTGATCGATAACGGGGCACGTAAAGTCTTTGGTGTAACTGAAGAGTACAACGATCGGGAGCTGCGGAAAATGACAGTGCAAAAGGAAAGTACGATTCATCAGTTTATAGTGTGAATCGTTCGAAACTTTAATTGAAGCAATCACGAGATTGATTGCTATTCACACATTTGACTGTCCATCATTCTGTATGTTAATTTGTGTATTCGAAGCTTGAATAATGTTTACAATAAAATAGAACGTCCGCGAACAATCTTCTAGTCGTTCTCTTCTTATCTCCACCTACCTCTTTCCTTTCTTCTCAGAGATAAACTTTCGCGCTTCCTCGGAGGAAAGCTTATGCAAAATTACGTCGACGAGTAAAAGTCACGAGTGGTCGTCTAAGAGCTCCCTTCTATTTTATCACTGGCCCTCGGCCTTTTAAGTTTCACGCCTTACGACCCTCCATGGGACCAGTTTCCTTTCTTAAACAAGCAAACCCTCTTTCGTGCCACATCGAAGACAATGACGACACCGGGATGTACGTGCTCTCCCATTGCGTAAATTTCATCTCGCCCTTCCCTGCCGAATTCTTGTACCATTCGCCCTCATAGTTTCTCGCGTAACGCGAAATCGAAGCTGTTCACCTGCTTGCTGTGTTACCTTGCGATCGATTTAACGCCGTCCTTTCCGGCATAATTGATGCGCTTCTATTCACCGGGCGTTCCAACGTTGGCTACAAACGTTTGGCCGAATTTCCGCCGTAAGCTACTTCAAAATGCTGCTCGCAGCTTGGCGCGTTTGCAAAATTAAAGTGGCCGACTAATTAGTAATTAGTTCACTTGTAAGGTAGTAAGTTGGTTTTTCCGCCTTGCTCTTTTCTTTTTTTAACTCGGCCCTTCTACCTCGTAGTATCAAATCGTTTTCATTCTAACATTCTCCAAGGGTCACCAAACGTATTATAGAAGCTCGAACAAAGAGAGGTCCCGTAAATTTTCTGGGAACAATATTATGTCAATCGCGATTACAAATGTGCCGGCCATTTATCGGCCATCCGAGAGTTTCGCAACTTCTCCCCTGACCGAAATTCTCGTTCCACTTTCGGCGTATAGGCAATAAAAGACGAAGTCCAGATAAACGCTGTAAATTCGGCACCAACGACGAAACGTCGTCGACGAACAGGCGGCGATATTAAATTTAATCCCTCCACTTTGATCCCGCGATCTATGTCGCCTCTGCGATCATCGGACTAAACTTTGCTTTTAATTAGCTATTAAACTCATAGTTTGTTCGTAATGTAATATCCACTTCTGCTGAGAAACTACACACGTACGTTGTAAAGAAATATCCAAAAATCTTCATTTCCGGAATTCTATTCAGAATTTATATCAAGAACTGTCTTTCTGTACACGCTCCATAACGCAAAACGAGAGGTGGCAGAGTCAACGGGTTAATCGTTTCGCGGTTCGTCGAGTTTCGTTAATTACGCATTTGGAGTGAACCGGATGCAGTTTCGTGGTCGAACCAAAACACGCAAAGATGCAAGAGAAATTCACCTTCAGCTGTTTCCCAGAAATCTTTAACCCACTTCGTTATTTCGGCGAATCAATCGCGTTAATTATAATTTGCATCGTATTACTTGTGCGAATTCCGGGAAGATTGTTTTAATTCGTAAAAAGAAGAATCTGGAAATAATTCCGTGGCAAATTAAATGAAACCCTTTTATGGAAAGAGTGAAGAGCAATCTACTAAGATACGTTTTCGTTCGTTTACTTGCTTAGTGCAAGCATAAATTTTTTCAGGAGCTTCACGCTTACTAAGCAGGTGGTATTTCATTGAGAACCCTGTTAACTTAATTAGTGTGCGGCACGGTCACGGTAAATTTAATTGCAACATTTAATACATGGGGTAATTTGATTTAGTCGCTCGTTATCATTCTCTGTTCCCAGAAACTTTGCGCGAATTAGTGATAAACATTGCGAAGTCCTAACACTGCTCACAATGTTTATTGTTCCTATTTCTAACATTTACCCTACCTAATTAGTAAGAGCACAGCTGCGGCATAGGATTTATTGTTCGTTTAAAATAAAATGATATCCGTAGGTTTGTATTGTTGTTTCTGAGTAATATAATCAAATTTTGCGGATTTCGATTACGGAGGCACGCGGAACAGTAGATTTCAATCGTAAACTCGATCAATTCTTAATCAACGCACGATGCAATTACAGACACGGGAATTCGCTGCTTTTTTTTGCTAATATAATCGTTCTATCGCTTCCAATTAGCCACGCGGCGTGGAAATTACCTTCAATTAGCCGAAATATTTTCCTACCTAATATTCGCCAAATCCGTCGCGGTTAATTGGAGTAAATAAGCTTCCTTATTTCCATCAAACTTAATATTGATCAAATGGAGGCATGATTTGTTTGAGAAAATTTGTTCAGTACGGAAACGTCGGCACGAGGTTTATTTAATTAATGCGCAATTAATAACTGCGAGGTGAAAAATCATGGGTTTCGATAATTCGAGCTCTCGCGCCCACGCAATTAATTGAATTATTCCATTGAGGTAAATATAATATTCCCGTCGAATGTGCAAATTCTACTGCAGGGCAACGTTATGGTTTACATCGTTTCGATATCAATTTTACACGAACCACGAAGTATCGTATCAGAAATGATTTAATTAACATTGTAATGTGAATTGTTGCAGAAGAAGCTTCGTGCAAACCATTTTTACATTCGCCATGCTCTACGGCGTTGCGCGCGTAAGTAGTACAAATTGTCGATGGTCAGCCAACTTCTGTCTAACTAATATGAAACTGAGACTACTCGAAACATTTTCTCTCCTACGGAATTCTATCCTACACACAAATAAAAATTCTTCAACTCATTGTTATTCAGATAACCAGAATTATCTATTCATGGAAAGCAAATCCTATCCTCGCCCTCTGATACCGTTTCCCCTTGCCTTTTCCTGTTTCATACCATCGGATTTAGGTCGGCGGCAAGAAGCACGAGTTATTGCCTACGAAACCGGGAACAGGGCAATGCAATCGCCCAGCCAGCCTTTCCCGGCCATCGTATTCTTATGAGTCGCATTTCGTTTTGTTTCCACCGTGGTCTGGACTGCGGTGTTCGTGGAAAACCGCGCCACCACCGCGTCTCACTTTTACGTGCTTCCCCCGATTGTGGCTGCGACCCTTTCTCTTGGATTTCACGGGATCACCTTTTTTTTCTCTTATTTTCAGAAGAACATTACGCTTGCACTGGATACGAATTAATTTATGTAATCATGAAACTGTGTGTTCGATGAACAGTCGAATTAGTAAATGTTGTAATTGTCTCGATGTTCATTTGCTTTCCAGTAACGAAATCTTCAACCACAACACGCCCGTCTGTTCCTACGTAAAACGCTACTGGTACGACGCCTAATACGCTCTCGCTCCAAAAGTTGTGGCGTATAATCGAAACGCTTTCGAAGTTTAAGCTGGCCAAGTTGACGCGCGCAATTAGAACTACTGGGATTGCTTGATACGATTAATAATCCAATGATCGACTTGGCGAGCTGCTTTCTCGTTAGCCGTAACGCGGCTACTAGTTAGCATGCGATAACAGTATTTTTCTTTTACCAGCGTTCGACACGCGAACGAAACAGAAAGAACTTCCTAGTTACTTCGACTCTATCGTTCAAATTACACAATTCTTTTTTCGCATAAAGCTTACAGTTTTACTTGCAATTTACTTTCCTTTTCGAACCTGTGTTCATCTTTGTATCTACCTACGAAATTTCATCAACATTTTCGTGGAATAGAAGATAAAGTCGTTCGTCGTTCGAACAGAAGATGAAGGGCCAGGAAACACAAAGGAGGCCTTTGCTGAAGGGTTATTGCTTTTGTTGAAGAAATCTCGTAGCAGGTTTTCGAGTGTCTTTTGTTTTCTGCGGTTTTGAAATAAAAAAAAGGCCTCGTGCCTCCGTGACACATCCACTTAACGTGGCCATTGAAATGTTACCATAATTAGAGAAGCGTCCGAGCTAAGAAAAACCTGCGTCTCAAAGCAGAACGATTGAGACGAGGAAATTTAAGGACCCGTACGATTCCAACCTCGTTTCGAAAGTGCAACCATGCAGCATTGAAAAAGTTTGACTCGAACTTCTGCAAGTCGTTTCAGGCAAAAGTTAAAGCGCACCCATTTTGGCCGAACTTGCGTACAGAGGGTAAGTTTCAGTAATAGTAATCTCGGATTTAGTTATAGTAATCCCGCGGCTGCTGCTTCAATTGTTTTATAGCTGCGATCTCGTTAAGGCGAGCGGCCGCGTGTCTTCCCTCGAACGAAAATAAACTTTATCAAACGCACTCGAAGCTCGCCTCGGTTTCCTTTTTCGAGACAACACATTTCAAAGGGCGCCCGGCCGCTTCTGTACATTAATTAAATTCCATTCATTTACCGTAAGTGGTGTAACGAGGGAAAAGGAAGAAACTTGGGAGCTTTAATGGCACGGTCTGCACGGGGAACAGTTTCCGGGGGAAAGGAACAACTTTTCTAAAGATCGGCGAAAGTTTGAACGCCTCGAAAATTCCGCGTCGTTCACGATAATTTCTTTGATCGCTCAATTTTCCTGTATCCGTCAAGGACTAAGGTTTGTTCAATTTAGAAGGCATCTCTTCTCCGAGTAACAATCACTCTCGAGGCATTACCGCAAGAAACCATCCGCAGGGTCCGAGGTTCGCGTTGTTTCAGCGCGAGATAATACGCGCGGACCGCTTTCACGCATTCGGAGCCCTTTTCCTCGCGCGTGCACACACACACACACCGCGTCCAAATAGCGGAATTACTATTCCACGCCAGTATTTTCCCAGCGTCGACCTTTTTTCTCCAAGCGAGCTGGATGTCGCACGATCGAGCAAAGGCCAGTCCCAGCGTGGCCATTGTGCACGAACATACACCGTACGGTCCCAGGCGCGCGGCCTCCAATCTGCATGCGAATGAAATCCAGCCAGCCTCGAAAGCAGCCCGCGGAAAAAAGTAAACAAGAAGGAGAGAACCGTGTCTGCGAAATGTCCTTTTCCTCTCCCTCTCTCTTTCTGCGTCCCGGTAACGCCGGTTGCAGCCACGGCTGCCGCACCGACAAGTGGCTCTCGTCGCGCGCCCGCCGGCGAATTATGCTCGATGGATGTCCTCGATTCGTCACAGACTCTTGCACCAGCTGAGGGATGACGCTCTTAATAGCGCCTCCGCCGGCCTCTCCGTTTCATCCCTAAGGACATTTCGCGCGGTCCGCTTTCTCGAAAAGGACGAATTCAGAGGGGGTGAAATTGCACTTCGTACAGAGGAACCAGGTATTTTGCTAATAACTCCTTGGCGCGGAGCTTCTTTGACACTTGCGTACGCGACTCTATTCCACGGGCAGCCATTCCCAAAATCGAAGGTAATACGTAGACACCGCGAGGGAGATCCGCTCGACTGGTCCGCGCGAAACTTTCGCCCCGGCGCGGCGTCGAGGGGGCGCGAAGGGAAAGAAGGAAGCTGGCGAACTTCTCTCCAACTATCGTCAACGAGATGCCCGTCGATAAGCGTAGACATTGTTTCCGCGACCCCGTTCCGAGCAGCGGTGTCGCAGCGAAACGATAGGACGTCCCAATTGCCGTGCACAGCTGGGTTGGCCGATGCATGAAACTTCCTTCGTTTCGCGAGCCTAGGCTAGCTACGTGTCTGGCCTCGGCGATTTTAGGCCCGCCTGTGCGGAACACATCGGGACGAATTATCCCGAGGCTTGGCACCGCTGACGGTGGAGGCTCGTCCTTTAACGTGGACGAAATCTGGACGATCCGCACCCCGATTGTTGCTGGACCGCGCGATACAGGGGGAAGGGGACGCAGACGTGGCAAATTAGTCGATCGAGCTGAGCGATCGAAAAGATTTCTCTAATGGCCAGGTGACGGTCGGTTTTTGTCCCGTTTATTCTCGGACAGGGATTCCGCAGATAGGGTGGATGGGCTGTAATTTATGGAATAGATAATGCTGGCGCGCGTAATGTTTCTGGATTAGGGGGGGGGGGGGGGGGTTGGCCGAGATTTTTTGTTTCGTATACGTAGCAGCATTTCAGGATCGTCCGGTAATGAAACTGTTTAGAACGCACCCTAGTATCGGGGGGGGGGGGGGGGGATTGAGACGCTTATAGGGGCATACGGAGAAGAGACCGTGGGGTCGATTCGAGAGGGTGCACAGTTGGCACAATAGAAAATTTGTCTACTATCGTAAATGCTGCCGCAGACCTTTGTAAATGTCTTAATGGAACCTATTTCGAGGCAAACCCGAGAAGTTCGTGAAATTTGACTCATAACTAAGTTTGGAAAATTGCGCGCGACCGAAAACGAGGGGGGACTCCCGAGTTTTGAAATGGCATGAGAACTCGAAGGGGAAAGCCGGTAATGAAAAGAGGAAAGGTAGGGTAAATACAGCGAAAACGGAGGGACTTTCCACCACGGTCGCGCGATTCTTTTTAATGAAACTTTTTCCCTCTTGTAAACAGACAAAGTCTCAAACGAGCGGCAGTTCCTGCGACTTTTTCCTGCCGAAACGAAATACCGTCCATCTTTCGATCGCATCTCATTCCGTTCGATTTGCAACTCGGCTGAACGAAAGTTAATGTCAATCCTGGACATTAACCAATTTATGAATTATTATTATTCAGCGAAGCTACGAATACCATGAATGTAAGGGCGCTTTTGATCATTGCATTCCCGCATCGATACCAACCTTGTCAGTGACATTTACGCCTGTTCCCCTTCCTCAAGTTAGGTCCGTCGAGGCCGGAGTATCGCTGGCACTGTTACGAAGTAACTCTGTTTCTTCATCGCCAGGACGCACTTCACTAAACGTACCGCGTTCCATCGGCTGCAACGCGGCTTGTAATCGTCCGTCATTATTACTCACTGACGCACTCATGTTTAAGGCTGTCTCCCCAGCGTCCATCGCTCAATCGAACAGGCACAGCCGCGATATATGAGCGGGTTACTCCACGGAACTAACCGATCCTTCCTCTCGAATCGCTCCTCGAGGATCACAGTTCTCGTCCGAAAGGGAAACTCCACATCTTCGTCCACTCCCGTTACATCCTTCCATCCACCAGGATCGTCTCGTTGTTGTTGTTCCCCTTCACCGCGGTGATCGTGAATCGAGAACAGAGAGTCCGGTCAACAAACGATCCCTCCCCCCTCGGGTGATCGTGAATCACTTTGGACCGTCGCGTATAATTTTCATCGAGCAACGTGAACTCTGGCGATATCGATTCGCGTTTCCTCCGCGCGTTCTCCTTCGTTCTTCTCCGTTGCAGGGCTGCTTTTCAATGCCGGCTCTGTGCTTGCCCGTTCTTCGATTCGTTTCGGATCGCGGGCCGCGCCGCGATTCTCGTTAATGTTTCAGAATTCTATCGATCCAGACCACCGCAAGACAAAGCGTGCAGCACGCCGCTCGGTTTCACGCCAAGATCTTCCCTCGCCTTCTCGTCCGTCGTCCTTTTCGATGCTCCTCGACTGTTCGCTGTCTGAAATCGCAACGACGTTTCTCCGTGAGCAGACGGCTCGAGGCTGCACGGCGATCGCGTTGTTTCCTTTCGACGAAGCACCGGGGGTAAAGTCGCCAAGCGGACTCGAGGATAGAAATGGTAGCTCGTGAACAGACAACTGTGATATCGAGGGGTCGTTTATTTGGTCGGGCGGAAAGTTGCGTGATCCGAACATAAATTACTTTTCAGCGCGTCCTTCCTCGTTTTTCTACCCAACTCTGCGCTCTCCATAGCACTCGCGCCACGGGAATATCGGTGGGAATATCCCGCGGATTATCAGCGGTCGTTTTTAAAACGTACAGTCACGCGGTCGACCGACGATGAAAAATGTACGCCGATAGGAGAACCGTTATTTCTGCGCTCGGAAAATCATCTCCTCGTAGCAATGAATCATGTCAACGCATTTCGAAATGTTTTCTTTTTTTTTTTTTAAAGAACATCATTTATCTGTTCAACTGTTGTATATTGAAGTCGTAGAACGTGGCGGTTGGATAGAAAAGACACAAGTATATACGGAGTCCTTAAGGATAGTAATGTTTTTGCGGTCGAAAATGCTTCTGTTTCCCAAGCGCAGCTTTATTTCCCTCGCGAGTGTTCGTCTCGTTAAACCGAGTAGAGAAATTCATGGACGAACGCTAGCCAAAAGTTGCAGCCAAGGGCGGCGCGCGATAAAGGGAAAGAAAGTAAATAGGGTTAAACGGCGAGCTGGGCGCACGGTCTTAGAAAACTATAGCCGCGACGTAAAAGATTTAAGAGTGCCAGGGTTAAGTGCTCCGGTCTTCTTCTTTCCGTCCAAACTCTATTGAAACTGGCGAAATTTTTATTATGCACTACAATGAAAGAGTTGTAACGTTTATTACATTTCCGCATGCTACGTCCGTTCGACGTTAATTGCCTACCGTTCCGTCGTATTTTATCAGTCAATTAAATGCAATTACCTGCTTGAACGGGTTACGAGAATTCAATTGGACAAATAGGAATACAGAACAAAGTTCTGCTCGATTCTCCAGGTTGTATATTACATCATTAAATGATTACACAGTCTATTTGGCAACGTAAATAAAAGGATCCTATCGCGCGAAAATGGTAATAATAATCGATTGAATGCAGTCATCGCGTCTAGAGCAGTACAGTACGTCACTGCAGAAACGTAAAATGAGAAGAAGATTAAAAAAGGCGGGGCGATAAATCTTTCCACTCGATCCCATACCAATCGACGAGATCACGGGATACGACACCCTTTCGTTGTTTTCTCTCCGCGAAGATAGTGGGTCCAGTTAAATCGTCCGAGCGTTCTTTTTTTTCTCTGTCAACGCACGTACTATTTCACCGCAACGGTGACGAAATCTCAGCGTTGGAACAATGGATGACAGTCGGCACGATAAATTTTCTTTCATTGGCCGTTTCGAAGGCTGCCGATATCGGTATACTGTCTCGGATCGATCGTGAAACAGGCGTCCTTTTAAATTTTTGATCAGTCGTACGAATTTTATAGGATAAACTTTGGTATCCATGGCGATCGCACCGTTTCAGTCGAGGCGCTCGTAAATTCGTCCCGCGTCGCTGATACGATTTCTATAATCCTTCCGGCTGCTTCCTCTTCTTCTTTACTACCCTCCTCTTTTAGGTGTTCAAGCTTTCCCGCCTGCCGCGAGTCCCGCCTTTGGCAATGCAGTGATAATAACGAGTTTATCGATTCCGGGTGACGGGGTGCGCGAGGACCGTTAAAGAAGCTTTTAAACCTGAATTGGAAGCGACAGAGAATTACTGACACGTATTACGGTTACTTCCGATCTTCCTACCCGGATTATTCGTGGTATTTAAGAAGCAGGGAACTACCTACTTGTTATCGCCGGGGGAAACAAACAGGAGCAACCCGTGGAAAAAGTCAGAGTTCAACGACGGTGTGAATAAGCGTCGCGGTGCAATTTTTGTGTGTAGCTCGTAGCTTGCCTACTTCGGCCGAGCGAATTAAATTGACCGACGTGCAAGGATTTGTTCGCTTTTGAAAGTATCATATGTGTACAATTCTTGATTAAGTAAATGGATATACTCGAGTGAAGGTAGATGTTTACAGTTGACACGTGAATTAGCCAATATTTGATATTTACGATCCCTTTGCCCATATTGTTCTTAAGAATTGATGGGTGACTCGGTATGGGTCGGAAATCGAATATTTTATTGGGTGAAGGGTGAATGTCTGTGGGAAGAAGATGCCGACGGGATTTCCCGGGACGCGATCGCTCGTTTTTGTCCCAATGGAGCCGGGGAGGAGAGAAGTCGGCCCTTTTGGCTTTCTCGAAGAACCCCGGGATACATTGTTGTGCCAGCTTCTTGTATTATCTTCAGAATGTATCGACGTGTCTTTTGTTTTGGCCTGCTACCACGGATTATTACCTCGTAAGCGTATTGTATTCTTTTCTCATAGATGCGTGGGCAAACTTGGTGTACTCTAAGAAAATTAATAATTGGCAATTGGTAGAACTAAGATCAGCAGCTACGAGTCATTTGGTGGTAAAAGTGGAAGACGCTCGCTCATTAAGGTAATGAAGGTTTACTTTTGGGCCTTGAGCTTTATTGCTAAGTGGAATGGGAAAAGTATCCCCCTCGATACCCTTTCTGTGTAATTGGTGTTTAATATCGTCTAAGAGTTGCATCTTCCGGCGAAGGGAAAACCCTACGAGCGATATTTCTCGGTAATCCGGTTAAGTAATGAAAGAAAAACCGGTCCGATAGAAGCATCGCGACTAACGAAGAAAACCAGACACCCCCAGGTCTGTCTTTACAAAATTAGCTCACTGATTAGAACGTACACTTTCATTCTTATTTCGCGAATTCTTTCGCTTCAATCTGAACGCAGCACGGAATCCACTCGATTTGTCCTTTGCGGCAGAATCATGCCAATGAAAGGGAACTGTTTGAAAGTTGCAAGACGCGATTCGTCACGCGATGAAAAGTACAAGGAGATTAAATCGTTACTGATTGCTCGATTCATTAAAGTTAATGCATCCCCGATGCATCGAGCAAAGAGGAATCAATGTTGTCTCGCGAGCCATTAGCAATGCCGATAATTTGACTGGAATCGGCGCGGCCCGTCGTGTAGTAACTTGAAGTTATTGACTAAAAACGAAATAAGAAAAGCATTACGTAAACTCGTTCGGGGAAATGCAAAAATGAACGGCACGGGGACATCGTTATTCTCGTTGGTAGTACTAAAGGGATACCGCGCAACAGTGAAATGCCAACTAATCGAGGACTGTTACTCATTTAACGGTTTCATCTCGGGGGAATCGTATCAATTATTCAATGAAGGCCAAGCGATCTTGACTCTTCTCGCCGCTTCCAAGAATAACGCTCCTTTTCGCCGGCTGCATTAATATTCGTCAGCCGGACACCGTGCCGTTTCAAGGTTTCAATCGAATCTAATCGAAGACTCGTGTCCTCGCGAATAATTGATCGCATTCCTGACCACCGATTTCTCCCGCTGAACTTTTAATCATCGCGCGGTTCCTCGTCCCGCTTCGTACACCGCGACACACCACCAATCGAATTATCGCTTTCCACACTTATTCCCCTGTTCGTTCTACGAATTACTTCGGAATCGCGAAGCTTCATTAGCCGGCGCGGTCCTTCGCGAAGCGAGAAGAAAGTTTCAGCAAACGTGGGAGTTACGTTGAGAATCGCAGAAGACCATCAATTATCCTCTTACAATTCCGTTAATAATCTTGCGATGAAAAGAGAAAGAACTAATTCCTCTGATTAATGAATTTCCCGTAACCCTGATGAGATGAAAAATAGTCATCGCTTTCCCACCCTCGAAACGGTTCCCACGATTATCTCCGTCATTCTTCTCTCGACGATCGCAAAAACAATTACAAACGAGCGTGAAATCATCGCTTCGGACTCGTCCCGTCCGAGACAACTCTATCACGTGAGATCGAGTCACACAGGACGCCGAGGAACGTCGACGGGTCGAATCAAACGTCGTAGCGCTGTCTCCCGACTCGATCACAGTTGTCACGTTCCGGAGGGGTGAGTTCCGCGTGCCTCGAGCCGTTACACCCCAGGGAATCGCGATACTTCTCCTTCGCTTCCCTCGATCCTGCCTATCGAAGCTGTATCGCTGTATACCTTGCGCTCCGAGGCAGTGATCGACGATCCGGATCTCTCGGTTCCTCTAAGTGAACGAAGTTTCACCGTGGTACACGGCCGCGTGTCGAAATTGCATCAACAGTTTTAGCGTAGTTAGGGAGGGAACTGCACCATGGCAGCACAGATTCCTCCTCCCCGTTTCGTTCGCCGGTTAATCGCCAGCGCTTTAAGATCCACCGCGATGCTTCATTCATCGGGGCGAACTTGCACTCTGTTGGTTCTCGGGTATCACAAGTTCACTGATAAACTCCGGCGAGTGCCGCGCGGCGACCGGAAGCGGTTTCGAGCGCGCATTTCGCCCGCTTCTCTTGGAATCACTTCAGATTAGACACAGGAAGCAGTATTAAACGAAAAGTAAAGAAGAGCCAAACGATAGACAACCGAATGCAGAAAAGAAAAGGGCGAAACGGAAGTATTATGGCGCACGAGGCAACGAGGGCCCCGACAATAGGGAGGGTATGCGCTTTTTATAATCCAACGGGGCGCACAAATATCCGAACGACCGACAGGGTGAGGCTGATGGTCCGTCCCGCGACTCGGTTGTTGCCGGATGGAGATGCCGGGATGGCGGCTAAGAGGACGAGGGGGAGCAGAAGGAGGGAGAGAGAATGAGCGAGAGTCGAGGCGAGCGAGAGAAGCGTCGGTGGTGAGCGTCCGCCCGCTGTGACGCTCCCGACAGGACTGCGTCGGTCCCCATTTATTCCTCCTTTCCCTTCCACCCCTATCTTCACCACCACCAACGAGCGGACCACCCTCGCATATACCCACACCCGTGAACCGTTTTGCCCCTTACACGGCCTCGTCGACGTTGCCCCTCTTTTGTGTTCCTACCCTCTGTGTACCACGCACACGCTTCCACTCCCACCCTGATCCAACCCCTCTATCTTTCTTCCCCTCTTTCTCCTTCTATACGTCTCTCTTTGTCATTGCAAGCCTGTCCGTCAGCGTTCCACGTTTCGCCGAGTTTTTTCCGACTCCTTCCGCTCCTTTCCCTCCCTTTCTGGCTCTGCCACCCTTCGGACGGTGGTCCGCGTGTAAACACATCTGCGTGCCGGCTAATTTCGGTTATCGCCCTAAGTGGCTAGTGAGAGCTTGAACGCAGCCGCTTTAATGGGTCTAATGAATGCCCATGGAATTACCCACGTTTTCCTTTTTCCCCGTCGCCTGTTAACTGTCGCACGTTTCGCGTATTTTTCCAGCCTCCGGCCAAGGGAGAGGGTGCGGTGTAACAAGACGACGCTGCGTTCGGGAATGGAAATTTCCTTCGATCTCCTGGATCACTGAAATTATAATCGGGGGAAAGCCTGCCTCCGTTAACGAGACGATCCCCCTTTTTCGACGGCGCTGCTCTTGATATCTACGTTTTCTCCAAAAAAAAACTTCATGGCTAAAAAACCATGTCACCAACCAGCCCTTGAAATATTCAATTAATTATCCTTATGTTACTTCGATGCAATATCCTTTATCGCGTGTGTACGAAACAAAGCGAATCTTCTTAAAAGACATTTCTTCATCCTCACGCTCTCGGAACCTTCGTCGTTCGTTCTCCTTACTTTCTAACTCATCTCCTATTCGGTCCGACGCCGGAGCTATAAATTAGCGCGCAAAAACTGGCGCTCACCCCAGCCACAGGCTGGCCAAAAGCATTCGCCGCGGTCCCGTAGTCGGGACACGATAGAATTTCCCGAGGAAAGCAGAACATCGATCCGGCCGCGGAATCAACATTCTAACCGGAATCCAGCCACCATTTAATCCCGCGGCTGGTGGGCAACTTTTACAATGGTCGTTTGTCAGATCACGTCGGCACACGTGAGGCAAACGAAGAATAAAACGGACGAATTAAAACTTTCGCAATTATATATGAAGTCGTCGATAATGGATTGGACCAAAGAACGTCACAACTTTTCTTTCTTCGAACTGATAGCTGCCATTTATTTTCCTAATCCTGTTCCCAAAACTTTCCTCATTCTTATCGTACCTTTCGTCCCCCCCCCCCCCAACGGTTGCACTTGCTCCGAGGGTTCCCCGGTAATGAAAATGCACCCCTCCTAGAACGCGAGCACCGAGCAGCTCGTGAGCGAACGCGATGTCGCGCTGCACTTCAGGTGATTCGCTTGACCGTTTGTTGTCCCTTTACATGCCTCCGCTTCGTAGTTTGCCTATCGGGCTCGCTGTAGCGTTGACCGTAACTACTTACCAGACCCGCTTCGTATTATCGCGTGCGTGCTCTCCAAGTGCTGATCGATATTAGTGGAGATTGCGGGTAGTCGCGGCCCATGGGAATTCGTTAAGGTAACGCGTTGTCGATATCGCATCGATTTTGACCCGGACAGCCTCTATCGGTTCTATGTAAGCGACCAATCATCCTTTCAGATAGAACCACGACAGGATATACATATGTATAGTCTCGAAAGAAGGGGAACGAGAGAATTTCTAGATAGATTCTGCAAAAGTGTCGTCCAGCGAGATTTCCTCACTCTACCGGCTAGAGGAGATTAACAATGGAATCGCGAGAAAGGTATAAAACGGGAACCTGCATCCTGCGGGACGAATCGACCCCACGTGAAACGTCGTCAAGTATAAATTCGTTTCTCGGTAAATCCGACGGAAGTCGATGGCATCGGTGGTTGCCGTAGCATCCTAGGTAGGAGGACGGCGGCGGCGGGATTACCGAAGGATAAAAGGGAGAACGCCATAAAGAGGGGGATAAAGGAAGAAGGGTAAAGTAAATGGTGTAACGCGTGCGTTAAACTGCCCAACCGGTGTCCCCGTGTTGCTTTATCAATGGTCGAACTGCCGTTACCTTCGATGCGACGCGGGACTTTATTTCTGCAAGCGAACAAAAGAGTCCCGGCTACGACAGAAGAGTTCCGGCCAACTATCAGGCGGCGATGTTTTACGTCGGCTCGAAGACGGATTCACGCTACTTCGTCAATGGCTGTGATGGCCAGATACGATTCGCGAATTTTTGTAACAGAGACTCGCTGTTCCCTCTGTTGATATTTCCGCGCGGCCGATCCTTTTCCTGTTGCATTTAGCTATCGAGGTAATCAACGGGACGTTTCTCCGCAGCTCGTTATTTACTCTTTCGAATTTAATATTAAAAAAATGCAGTGCGTTCTTTTACTGTCAATCGCTATCGCTGAAATGTCAACAAGAATATTTCTCTTTTTGTACCGTTTCCATATCAATAAAGTTCCATAGGTATTTCATTGGATTCATACGTACTTGCGACCGATTCAGCGCAGAAAATTGCAAGAATATTGCGGTCCAAGTGAAATCAGAAAGAGGACGACTATAAAGGCCAAGATGAATAGGCTTGGCTCCGTTATCTCGATGACTAAAGCGAGTTTACTGCATCGGAATGAAAGGGGATTAGTAAGTCGAGCATGGTTCAATTTAGATTTACTTTGCAGGGGATGCTGTTCGGACTTAATCAGGTCTGCTTGTTCGAAGTGTTCCCGTCATTTCATTAAACGTGTGTAAGAAATTGTCTGGCGAATAAAAAAATCAATGCGACTCAAGGTACTAAAGAAATCAACTCGAAAATACTAACGAAATCAAGAGTACTAAAAGAATGCCAGGATAATACAAAGGAACGCCAAACGTAGAAATACTTTTGGACCTCCTTAAGCGTACTGAATCGAGATAAGATGTGTGAAACAGTGGCAATTTATGGGTGCCGCTATAAAGTCACGCGACGAAACGTTAGAGATTTCACGTGCTCCTCGAGCTTTCGCGTTTACCGCCGTCTAACCATTGATCTTTCAATCTTCCCCCTCATGGCTCGCGCGTGAAATGGTAATTCACGCTTGAAGCAACGGTCACGCGACCGCAAGCGGAAAAAAGATTTCGCTATCGCCGGTTCGGATCGCCGCTTTCACCGTTGGATCGCTCTTTTTCAGTTCCTGGACCGATAAGTGTGAATTCACGCTGCTATCGCGAAAGTAAACGGCATATTTGTTAGCGCTCGATATTTCCAGTTTTAGCCTCTCCCAAGAAATACTATACGTATGGTAATTCCGAAAACGCGCTGCATCACCGAGAAGACAAATAGATGTCGGAACGCAATTGCCATTTTTTTTTTTCGTTGCATCGCGTTAACCCCTTTATGCTCTGCCCTTTGCGACTTCGGCGAAAATACATTAACCCCGTTCTCCTACGCAATTATTGACCCTTTAATACGACGAGACTCGATTTCGCACTCTTCGCGTAAAAATTGAACGCCAGTAATTAGGTGAGCCCGATTCGTTTGTGCGAGAATCGATCACGACGGCGAGAATTGCAAAATGTTCTAATCAACGTATCGCGATAGTTTAACATTTTACAATAGCATTCTGACTTTAATCTCGCGGTTTTCAGTCGGACCGCCGCGCACGATACACGCGCAACTTCCATCCACGAAGCAAGCTTATGCAAGCGCATAGCGGCAGTCGTCCCGCGGCTGTCGTACGGGGTTGTGGTCATTCTCCGGTGGACACCGAACACTGACCAATGATCCTCCTTTGATCGTATTCTAAGACAGAAATCTAGCCAGACCTACGTTTCACCTTCGCAGATAAAGCACCACTTGTACCGCACTGGGGGAGACTCATCCCCGACTTAATTAGACGCACCGAGGAATCCTTGGCCAATTAGTGTCGCGCTTAATTAAATGAAAACAATAGGAGAATCTTAAAGAATCCAGCTTGGCAAAAATATCCTCCGCAATGTCAGGCAGAGGATACGAAGCCGAAGCTTTGTTCTCCGAATGTTTAATTACGTCTGCCTAATTGCAGGAGTGGTACGCGCGGCGGTAAGATGCCACGGATGCTGAACAATCGCAGGAGTATCGCATTGAAAATGTCACAGCCACTAACGGCGCTCCAAAGAAACTTTATCTCACGTTCACGGAGTACGTAACGAGCTATATTACAAATAGCTTGCCCACCTGTCAAGCACAAGGGTAATTCAGGGTCGGCGGACGCATTGTGAATCGGACGTGTTCCCTAACAGGATCCTAGAGAATTTTCGAAAGCGTCAACCCTCTTGGGAAGGGCGGCCCTTGGCGATTCTTCATCGTAATACGGGTATCCCTATAAATCTTGAGCCGGGTTTCATGTGATATACCTTTAAAAAATGCAGAAACTACTGAGCAGAGAAAAGCTATACTTTTCGCTCAATCATAAAACTCGAAAATTCAGCCCTAGGCGGTAGATCGCCAGAAAGAAGGAAGACGGGTTTCAAACACCGTACACCGCGACCCTCTATCTCCATAAAACAGCATCTTCTGCTCCGTGCAGCTTAATACATTTATTTCCCCCCCGAAGCGCCTCCCTCGGAAGACCCTTAACGCACGGCCATCTTTACAAACCGCCCCTTGCCGTCCGTCGACCATCGTAAATACCAATCTCCAGGACAGTTACGTTTCCCTTATTTCCCCGAGCGATCGAATCTCACCCGCGTTTCTCGCGTGAACAACCGAAACCCACGCAGCCGTCCAGTTTTACGGAAAAAAAAAAAGGGCGAACGATAAATTCGATAAATCTCGTCACCGACGAGGTTGCGGCGAGCATTGGCAAACCCCAAAGGAAACAATACCCCGTATATCGTTTCCATGGTGTACCATAAAGGGGCCCGTCACGTGCCACGGCGGACATTTCGGTCGTCAATTGCACTCGCGTGAATACGGAAATTATTGAGACACGTTTGCCATAACGCTGCACCTATTATCGAAACAAATTATCGCCAAAAACTAGACACGATTAACGGAAGCTCGATCGCTCAGCAAAAAAAAAAAAAAACGAACAGAAGGGATGTACCGGTAGGAAATACAATGGGAGATGGGTTTCGCAAGAAGCACAGGAAAGAGAAATGCCTGCAGAGCGGAAACTCAGAACTCCACTCCATAAACTTTCCCGTTTTTCTTGCGGATCGCGTGCAAAAAGGCGATAGGTTCGGTGGCTGAAGAGCAGGGCCGATCGTTGAAAAATCAAGAGCACCGGATACTCGGAGGTAGACCTGTTCACCCTCTCGTTATTCCTTCCGTGGAAACTGAAGGGAGAGAGAAGAAAAAAAGAGGACCACCGTGGAATCGGTCTTCGAGGTGCTATAAAACTTTCTTACCTTTCCGACGTGGCAAACCCCTCGTGCGACGTCGAAATATAATTGCCTCGCATCGACATACATAGGCTGCTATTCGTCTTCTTTTATTTCCATGGAAATATCTGATCGAAACGCGTAAAAGCAAATATATGATCGATTCAGAGAATAGTTTGACATTATTATCATCGCTATTTTCTTTTTCACTTCGGGTAGCTCACTGGCTAACGGTCGATCGAGCTGGAAGTCGATAGATGCACACAGCGGAAAAGCGACGCGGTGATGCATCCTAGCAATATATCATCGGCTGTTGCGTGACAGTGCTCATCAGTGTAACGATTCCACGACGTTACGTCCACCTTGCAGAGAATATCGTATCGCAGTTGAACGTGGTAAAAAAAAAATGAATGATCGTCACGCTGCTTTTCGTTCAACTATTTTTCGAAACTTGCACGCGCGAAATATGATGGATATTTCTCTGTTTTAAACGTTGCTTCAAACGTTTCCTTTGTCCATTGTCGAAAATAATTTTCAACGGTCCACTTGGACATGATTTCCTGCGCTCTGCAATTCCACGCGGCTGCACGAGGCTGCCTCGAATCGAACAAAAATCGCAGCCCGAGCGCAAATATTAATTATGGGAAGACGAAGGCTTTTATCGCGGGAGCGCGGTGAGCAACGATAAGTTGCCACGTCCGGGAACTTCGATGTAGCGTTTCAATAAGACCACTTAGTCAACGAAAAGAAATTGGTTTCCTCGCGAAGCCGCGGGCCATCGAAGGAGCCCGCCCGCCTTCGTCGGACACACAATGGAAAAACTTTTTTAATGGAGCAACTTCGGCGAGCTCGGTCCGGCGCGGAGCCGCTGAATCGAGTAAATTCGTCCAGGATTATAACAGCACGTGAAGACGTTTCGAGAGTTTCGATTTAATACGTACCGCGGGAATCGAACTCGTACACAGGCGAAACTCTTCATTCTGGCCCGTGTTCGAACGTCACGGTGTATAGGTATGAAAAACGTTGCCAGAGACACCGACTTAACGTTCTTCCTGCTTCTTACGCGTTTTATGTTTCTTCATTTTTCATCAGTCAAAGGTGAGCGTGTTTTCAATTGCTTAAGGAACATTGAAACTTACACAGGCGTTCGAACAAGATTTTCGCGGAGGGACCCGATCGAAATCAATCGTCCTGAATAATTTCCAGGACGAGCGGTCACGTTTCGATTATACTCCGCGTCCGGGCTGGTGAACCGACGGAGCCGCGATCACTTCCATCGACTTGATCGCTGAATATTTCACGCGGCAGGTATATGCCGACCACTTTGTTGAATTCCCATCGATCAAGCCGCGGAGCCCGATATTTAAAGAAACGCGGAGCGTCGCTTTAAGAAACATTCGCTTAATAATTCATCGCTCGGGTCTGTCCCTCGGCAACGCGACGGACGGGTTTCCACGCTTTAACCTCGGCTGCTATAGGATCCGAGCCAATTGTGCATTGCAATATTTTGCCAGGTGATTCGAAATACGTGTCCAATCGTGCTACGTATCCCGCCCTCGTAAAGTAAGAATGTTAACTTCACCCTTAAAAGCGAGCAGCTGGGACGTTTCGTCGGGACGAACACCGGCAATCTATTCGATTTATGCGCGATGTGTCGTATCTTAACTACAAATGTCACGTACAACCTCGGAATGCAGCGCGCAGCCGAGGCCGTATTTCTCAGCGTGCAAGTAACGGAACGCGATGCATTCGACGGTGTATACTGTGTTGTTCCTTCGCGACCGTAAAATTTGCCAACCACGCGGGGACGTATCGCATCGTCCTTAAAAGATCGTACCTCGCGTGGGGCTTTAGTTTTCGTTCGAAAATTATTGTTGCGACTAGTCATTTTACGTACTCGATTGTACGAGCGCTGGACACTCGATCTGATTAACGTAGAATCTGACACGCGATGCAACGTGAATTCATTTCAAACGCTATTGGGCAATCGTGTAATTAACTATGGTCATGGGGCGAATGTATGTAGTTGATCGTGCTATTCATACGACCGTATTTAGCATACACCGATGAACCGTATTCGACGCAACTGTGCACACTTCTATCGCTAAATTGGGACGCCGAATTTTCCACGGAAGTATCGTGAAATGTCGCATCGCGATTATCGAGAATTCCCAGCGCGCGCTTGCGACACGCGCGAATCGCGACCGGTGCAGTCGGATTGCAGCGCAGTGGAAACTACGCCTTCTCGGTCAGCCAGTAGTACAGCAGTTGACGCGTCAGACACCGGCTACTACCATGCTGTCGGTGAAACAAGGATACGAGCAGCTGAACGATAATAACGCGCCGGAACATGTGGCATGCACAGCTTCCTATTACTCACGCGAGGTGAGCAACGTTTTCGTGAACATTGTCGCGCGTACTATCGACATGGATTATTCAAGTTCAGAGACATGGTGCGCCTTAAATTATTCGATTTGCGTCCTTTATTCACGTATCGATAAATCGAGAAATTCCAGGAAATATTGAAGACGCCTTTGGACAGTGAAACGCAAAAAGGACAAGACGGAAATAAAATTTCTCCGACGCACGCGAGAGAGAGGCGCGCAAGGAACCCGTGAGAGCCGAGACTTGTTGCCAGTCAAATGTCGACGTTCCTCATGCATTCGCAAAATCGATTCCCCGTCGAACGCAATTTCCTTGTCCGCGGGGAAACATTGTTCCCGCTCTCTGCAAAGGGTATAAGAACGGTTTTGTCATCTCCGAAAGGTGTAATTAAAAGTCTGTTAAAGGAGCATTTAGCTTTCACGGAGAAGGCCCGTAAGCTCCGAATAGTTTGCGGGCACGCGAGTGCGGCGGCGTTAGTTTGCACGAAATTATAATGAGCCGCGGTACATTACCCCGGCTGCTCCGAAGCATCATCGGAGCGCGTTTATTATGCGCCGCGATGCTCGTGGCAATTTCAGTAATAGACCGGCCGCACAGATTGTATCGAGAAGTAATTTAGTCGGGCCGAGCGATCGCGTCGGGATACTATGCACACCCTCCCGGTACAGGCCGCAGCGATTCTAGTGGGACGCGGTTGTCGAAGGGACGAGTGGGTTTTACGAAGATCATGTGCGAACCTCGAGGGCCGCAGTTTGCGGAGCGCGGTCGGATTTATGCCCGCGATGGTACTTTACGCGAGCCGACGGGAAATTTATAAACATGTAAGCGCGTAAGTGGATCGAATCGATTTCTGCCGGTATATACGACTTATGCAGAGATTCGGCGTAGATTCATTTTCTGTCACGAAGTTTGCTCTCGAATATCTCAATAAATTCCAACTAGACTGTTTCAAGTGTCCTCTCTTCCGTTGATTGAACTTGTTAAGATACAAGATCTATCGATTTTAGCTGCGTAAAAAAAAACCTGCAGAAAACTTCTAATCAAATTACAAAGGCCGTATGTATAAGAATGCAAAATTGCATGCTCTCCCCCGGTTCGAAAAATCGATTCTGATCGCCGTTTTATCTCGCACCGCGGCGCGGAACGGCAGTTGGAAAACCGTTGCGGAAAGTTGCCGCAAAGTTGACGGTACAGCTTAGCCACGAGTCGCGTGATTAACAAGCGGAGTTGTGCCATCTGTAAGCTTCAACGTTCGTCGCGATTCTCGTTTCGCTTCTGCAACAGCGTCGGCCGGGGCAGCGAACGCGTTGTACGCGAGCTCGTAATTTTGGAAACCGTGTAAGTTGAACGTCGAACGCGATAACGATAAAATAGAGGGGTCGATGTGCAGCCGATACACTTGTTTCGGGAAGCACCGATAACGATCGATTCGATTGCAGTAATGTCAAATAGAGGTCGGACGAATGGAAAATACGGACTACGGATGCTTCGCAGTTTTCGTTACGATCAAAATTCATATTTCAGACCTGCCGTGTTTCTCATACGCGTTTCCATAATCGCGCGTTTGTTCCGAAGTCCGTGCGTTCGTCCGCGACGACGATTACTGACCGATGCGATTCGTTACGTCCGTTTAGCCAAACATGGATTAGCATTGATTAATCGCAATCGGATCCGCGCTCGAAATTTAGTTTATGCACAGTTTCCGCGAGCACGTATCGATAACTTTCGGCGCGTGCATACGGACGGTGGGCAAATTGACGACTAGGATGCTAAACACGAGTCATTTATGGATTACTAGCATTCCCAGGTGCAATTTACCGTAGGCGAACGTCACGTTGACGCGCGAACGAGTGTTACAAATTTCTGTCCTTCCGTTTTTGGCGTTCCTCATCTTCCTTCACAATGGAGCGGCTCGACATCTGTCCCTCCCAATAAGACTCGACTGAAAGCATCGCCCAAAAAGCAGCCCCTGCACAACCATTCGCGACAACCCCGACGTTCCACCTGAGGGATGGAAGACGCCGACTCGTAAAATTCCAGTTTCGCCATCGTCAATCAAAATTAACTGCGCCATTAAATGCTGTTACGTCGTCCATTAGGATCGTGCCCCCGTGGCACGGTAGATGGGCCCAGGTGTTAATTGCTGGATAACGGTATTTTTAGAACGGCACTTCGCCCGCGGACAATCGTAATTCCTTTATCTCGTCCGCGGACCTGTACTCCACGCCATTCGTCCTTTTACAACCGAGATCTACCGGCTATCTCGTCGTTGAAGGGCGAAATCGTAACGACCGCGCGAAAGGGCGAGGAGGATAAATGGAAATGCTGAGAGGAAGAAGGGCAAGATGAAAAGGGGTAGACGTGCGAGCGCACAAATTAATTTAGCCAAGATTCGGCTTGAGAGGTATACCGCGGATTGTAACATGGATGCGCAGCTGGATGGAGACATCTGCTGCCAGTCATTTCGTTTCGCATCGTATGATAATACATTTAAGTCGGTCTCGGCATACTTGGAACATTTCTGCGGGCGTGTAAACACTTGTCTATGAAAATTAATGCCTATTCGTTCCAGAATTCTTCGATCGACACCGAGGATCGATTACTAACTAATCAGAAAAATTCCTCGGACATATCTAGATCTTCTAGACTTCACCTTTACCCTCGGTCAATCTTTGACGAGCCAAATTATATGCGGAGCCGACTGTCAGTCCAACCGGCTGTCATCCGGAGAGCTTCGAATATCCGGGGGCCCGAATAGACGCAACGGTACACGCTGTCTACTCATTTCTATTCTAAGACCCAGTGTTCTACATGAATTGTTTAAACCGCCAGGCAAAGGGAAACTCTATTTCGGGCAAAGATATTCGAGGAAACAGGAATTGAACAATACGGTTTCGCCCCAAAAAGATACTAATCGGCGATCCTCCGTTACGCCTCGAGGCTTTACGACGTCCCTTAGCTGCACGCGGAATAAAAGTTCCAAACCGTAAATCCGGTATGGACGATGGGCGTAGTAAGTTCGGCGAGACGTGGGTGGAAAAAGGGTAGATCGCAAAAGGGAGAAGGCGCGGCATTGAATCCCATCGGACGTGCCATCGAGCTTAAAATACGTGATCTATAATTTTCCTGCAAAACAAGGGGAGAGGGATAAGCATGCTACGCGGCTAATCAGAATTCTAATCATTCGGGCGATTAAGAAGCTGGGGGTGAATCGACAAGCGGGTGGTAAGATAATTTAAATGCAAGTTTCAGGATTGTCTGATCGTTCTATAAATTTTTAAAGAAGTACAATGAGAAAAATGTAATTAAACAATTTCAGAATTTTTTAGCAGCACAAGCTTTGCGTGGAAAATAAATTGCACGGATTAGTATTCATGAAACTCGTGTAATATAATATTGAGTTCGAACAGACGATTGTACGAAGATTGGAATCACGATTAATAAAAGTGCTGCGATCTTTTTGTTTCAGCGAAATATTTCAATAAGCGTCACTGATTGTTAGCTATAAAAGGTCCGTTTTGTATTATTAAACCGTCTTATTTCTCGCTCGTTTCCGGTAAACGTTTAATAAAGAACGAAATGACTGGGGAACTGTTCGTCGGCACTTCCTTCAACGTATTGGGTTATCGGTTCCAAGATGCGGGTCATGGTTCGTGAGAGAAAGGGCTAACGTTCGTGGATTTGCGGCAATACTTTGTAATAGCGTGACGTTGAATGGTAGTGAGTGGCGTGTTCTATAGGTCGGTGACTCTAACTACGTGCTCGGACACATAATTGCACGCACGCACAATGGAATACGTTCATCATTAAATAATCAACACCTTATTGACACTAGGTTTACGGGACCTGGCGATTTGCCGGGTTCATTAAAGTTGCAGCAGTCATAAACATTATTTTTCACGCAGCTTATATTAGCTTTAATCGATGTAATAATATCTACACGCATCCCTCTTCATTTCTCCTCAGGACTTTATAATTTCAAACACTTGCAAATGATATATACCTGCTTCTTTTAAATATTGCCATGAATAGATATACAGAAATGAGTTTCTAATTTCAAACACTTGCAAATGATATACAAAATGATATACAAAATGATATACAAAAAGGTCCGTAAACTTTTCACTGATTTCAAATTTAACCAACAACAGACTTAGTCAATTGTTAATTTTGTGCGTCCGTGCGTGCGTGTACGATGCAAACTGCAAGAAAATTATCGTGTGGATGTGTGTGTGTGTGTGTGTGTGTGTATGGCAGGGTGATTAAGATACATCAGGCATTTACGGCATTAATCGGAAATTATCGTGCCCACCGTCTTGACGTAGTTGACGGTCTCGGCGGTCGCCTCGGTGAGGGCCCTCCGTAGCCGTGATCGTCGGACCTGCGACAGCGTACGTGGACAGAGCACGACACCCTGGGCGCCCTGTGAACCGGAACCAGAGGCAGATCCGGAACCGAGTACCATGGCCATGGGCGGCGGAGGCGTCGTCGGCATTGTCGTCGACGACGATTTGCACCACCAGGGGAACTGGGCGTGTTTTTAACACGTTGTTATTCCACACTGACAGTACTTTAATAACATACTTAGGCACAGAAGGCAGAGAGCGAGAGAGAAATAGATTGGTGATACATGTGCAGTGGTTTGACGAGCGACAAAAGACAAGGCTAGTTTGGAAGGGACAATGCGAACGGACAGGTGACGAATTCAAAGGGAGAAGATCGATACTTCTGCACCGATCAAGAATGTTTTCGATCTCTCAACAATTATGCAGATAGAAGGTACATCAGATGTTTCATCTATCTTCATAATCGTTCAGAGTTGAGAAACATGTACATCAAAGTATCGACTTTCCCTTTCTCAACATTAATAGACAGGATGATCGATCGAATCGATGATGGACCCATGCTAGACTGCTTGTTTCTCTGCTAACTAATTTCCCTTCACCGTACTCTCTTTACTTTCGCAACAAGCAGCCTTGCCAGCGAAAGTCCAAACATCGACTCTCTTAAAATCCACCCCGTGCATCGTGCGAAGGGCAGATCCGGTGACGACACGCAGAGACAGCGGAAGGGACGTTCACAGAGACGAAAGCGGCCGCGCGTCTCGGAACGTGTTACCGTTCATCTCTCGTCCTGTCCCTCGTCAATCCTTCCCTAGGCCTGTCTTTCTTTACTCTTTGGTCAAGTAATGGTCGAGGTAGGTGAGAGTGGCGAATGAACGAAACGCTCGACAAAGCAACGGAGGGGCTCGATGATCCTCTAGCTTGACGACTACACGTTCAAAGGCTCGATCACTACTATCGCTAAACGACTAAACGGGGAGACTTCGGCCTCGCGCTACCGAATCTATACATGTTGAAAGGGTGGTGTACATTCTATGGGGCGTGTCTGAGGGGGTTGGCGGCGGGGGATGCTGGCGAACAATCGAATCAGAAGCACTTCGTCGGAATAATCTTTCCGGGAGTGCAACGCGCCGCCCGGGTCACCGGTGACCTGGTCCGAGCCGCGGAGCTTAACGATGCGAAGGAACGCTAATGGATGATGCGAGCAGACGGTGCGTCGGCGGGACGGTGGTATCATTCTTACCGCGTTCTACTTAAGGGTCTACCGACTACTTTCTTAAAGGCGGTTGTTTCTCGACGGCGTACGGTTAGGAAGGGAACGACAGTTTCGAGGTACGAGCTGCTGACGGCTGACTACTGTGTCGATCGTAGACATTTGTATCGTTGCTGAATTCCCTCAAATATCATCCGCTCGTTGTTCGTCTACCAGCTAGGTAACCGAGTTCGAAAGCTAAGCCGATCGGGAGCTGAGCCCCGCGATACCGTAATAATCGAGCCGCAGTTGAAGCCGCGACTATCTGCCAGCAGAATTCACCGGGCGCGTTCGACGGATGGATCGCTGCGTTTACGCCCTATGGGGAGTGCGCTAGTCACTAAGAATCTACCAAGGAACAACTTCTGACTCGGGCAACTTTTGAACTTCTTCGGGAGCAATTAGGCGAGCCTGCAGTTTAAGCTACGAGCAAGCGAGTTCCACTGATAACGGCCAGGCTATTAGAGAACTGGCGGACGACGTGAACCGGCGTGAAATATTCAGCTCGACGAGATGATCCGGAGATTATGCTGATGTTGGCGAGAGTCGGGACTCCAATAATAGTAGGACCACTCAGCTGAAGTCGACAAAACTGCAGATCCCGTTGGGAGTGGCTGGTGCCGGGTCGACTTCTCGGTAGAAACGCGTCGAACCCGTTCCACGGTGGACGCTATTCAAATTCGGTGCCTCCACGTTCGACCACGGTCTAACGTTACCCAACTGACCACATCGGATGACGATTCGCCAGGGAATTCGGAAACGCTAAATATAAATCGCGACCGTCGATTACAGGGTGAGAGGGAAACCCGTGTATCGTTTTCTTTTCCTTCACATTTCTACGCAAATCACTTTTACACCAAATCAGATGTAAGCTTGACTAAATTTGAAAGGAAAGAACGAAAACGCCTCGTGGTCGATCTTCCCGGATACCAGGGCTTCATAGATTAACGCGTTTCGAACTGTCGAGCATACGCAGCGATGCACGACAAACTTTTCGTCGCTGAATGTTCTATCGGTGCGTTGGTTGCCGGGTGCGGCGACAGCACCGCGGATCCTAAATATTCGAAACCGATGCTCGCGTGTTTCCGAAAGCGGAATACATCGGCGGAGAATCGGAAGTTTCGCAACAGTTGCGACATTCGTCGCTGATTTCCGCGAGGCGAGACTCATCGCCTGTGTTCGCGGCCAGGCTTACCGTCTCGACGCGCTAATTACTTCGCATCCCCAAAAATGATCTCATCCACAATCTCCTCTTTCTTTTCTTAAATAACCGTGCACAATTCACGTTCACTTAAACACAACAGAGAGAACAAGATTTATTTTATCGTACACGTACTAAACTGACGAGGACTAGCGATCTAGTAAATGCTTGCCAAGCATCTAACGTCTGGAAATTTCTCTCAAAATATGCGCAGCATAGAATCGATAGCTCTGAACGGTTTAATCTTTAAGCTTGCGTTCAACAGAAATGATTACACACACACACACATCATTCGTCTACCGCGCGATCTAATGAAAGAGAAAATGTCTAAAGAATCGTAAGCTCATCCAGTTAGTCTTTGCAATAACAACCAGTGAAAGCGATTCCTCCGTTCAATTGTTTCCTATCGACGATTAAACGTCGAGAGCGACCGTTCCACTCCTTTCACCACCCACGACGCGAAATGAAAAACAAAAAAACAAAGAGGAACGCGCACGACGGATTTGCGAACAGCCTTTGTCCGACCCCTTTTAATGAGTGGCATTGAATGAGAGAAAGGGAAATTGATATCGACCTTCTGGCGAGGAGACTCGTCTGCAAATTGCCAATCCTCGTTCATTATTTCCGTGGTTGCCTACGTAAGCGAACTGCTGGAGGATGGAAAGCATTATCGGTACTGTCTACACGATGCGTTGTACTTCGATTTTGCTTCGCTCAATGAGTATCCACGCGGAATCGGTGGGTGAACAGCGTGTCGAGCGTGAGTTACGTGAATTCTGAAAGTGTTTTATCCTACTTGCCGCCTTCACAGATGCTAACATACCGACGAGAAATGGATTTCATAAAAATGGGCGTTCTATCGCAGCCGAAATCCGCAATAAGGCGGACCGGATGCGGCAAATCTTCGTGCTCAAGCTCGTTTCAATTCGATTTGTATCCTTCATCCCCTCCCGAACCGTGGAAAACTTTACTGTCCGCGTGGCTTTCAAAACGCGTGACAAGAGCTACCCTCTTGTTAGGAGCCACCGCGCGGGAAATAGGACGGCACTTGTTATACATATTGGAAATTTCGTTTATTCGCACGTGGATACGTTCGAATCACGTAGCTGGACGAACAATGGCTAATTTCGAAGTGTAGTGTGTAGTACAGTTTTCGATCGAACGAGAACGAACGCTGGATGGAAAACCAGTGGCACCTGTTTGTATTTAAGAGTTTCGGACTGCTCTTGGCGCTAAAATGTGTACTGTGGACATAAATTCATAGAGCGTTGTATAAAAGGTGTGAGTATAATGTTGACAAAAATCTTGGGGGAACATTTAGAACGATGTATTCCATCACACGTATCCGTATCGTACAGAAATAAATATATCGAACATATAGAAAAACACCGAGAAGATGCTACATCGATTCAAAAGGAAGGAGGAATGCAAAGGTGTTTTTACAGAAATTCTCCAGCGCCCAAGTTTCGAGGAAACTCAGGAACAGCCAGCGGAAAAGTGTTGCAAAGGTGTAACTTTTGGTCCTCGGTAAAGGCGTGTCCTGCGAATCGAACTGGCAACCTTCGAAGAGTGGAAAATTGGAACTGGTCGCGTAACTTTATGAAAAGGACCGGCTATCTCGATGCGTCTTCCGCCTCGGCTCGGCAGGGTGGAAACTTCATTAATGTTTGAGAACTTTGTATCGATACATTTAATGAAAGAAAGAATAGAAATAAATAATTGCGAGCAAGGTACATAGTTTTGATTAAACTACCCAGGGAACGTTTTTATCATTTTTACCGGGACGTTCGTCTGGCATTGATTCGTAGTCCCGGAAACGGACGGGTCTTCTCGTATCAGTGACGCGGGAATCATTTTCCGTTCGTCCCGATAAATCTCGCGCGAACACGAAAAAGCAACCGCCGATGCGAAGCGTGCTTAAGATCGTCTGCACGCGATAAGAACGTAAAAACCGCTGTCCTTGCTTTTAAAGTTCCGGATACCATCCGCTTCATTTCCCAGGATGCGGCTGCACCGAGGAGGAGCCACGCGTACCGTTTCAGATTTATAACATACCTCGTCCCATTATGGCCGCGCGACACGAAACCGGTAATTTTTCTGCTTCGAGCGTCGAAACTTCGACGATTTCGTGCTGCCTCACGATTCAACTTTAGCGCCCTGCGGATACAAGCTCCGCCGAAGAGCGTCTTGTGATAAATCTGACGCGCTACGAAAATTCCGTCCGACCGCGATGCACAGTTCACGAGCTCGAAACCGCATAGGAAGATAAATTAACGAAAATCTCGCGCCGCAGTGATTAAAATAATAAGTGATACCATAATAATCGCAACACCACCGATTAGTAGAAATGTCGAGCTTGTAATAATACATAATTACCAAATAAAATAAATTACATTTACATCGGAACAATGGAACTCCTCATTTTAATCTACCACGGCTCATGCCAATTTCATCCCCCGCGAATGAAAATTGGAGAAATCTGTAACGAAAATAATGGGCTAATGATGGAATGGAAAAACGGTCACGATTGCCCCACGTTGCACATCGCGAGCCCTGATTCTATGCGCGGCATGCCCCAGCATGATTATAATCCGCTGGCTTCCGGCCAAAATCGCAGCACAAAGCCCGCCCTTCAGTCCTCTTACCTCTCCAGCCCCTTACGCCTACGAGTATTCGTATGATACGAGGCGTTTCGCCACGCCAAGGGAAGATAATTAAACTAACAATGTCGAGATCTCGCTCCCCCGCCGCTTTCTGCCCCTTCGCGCTTCCTCCTCTTCATTCCCTATTTTTTTGTTCGAATGCGAATCGCATTAAACGACGTGACTCGAGGCACGCACGTGAAGGATCGCGTCTTATTAACGTAATTACGGTACAAATTATAACAGTACGCTTTCCATATTCGACCTCCGTAATTTCATTAGCTCGTGCAAGTTAATTTTGCGTCCAGATTGTTTTGTAATAATGAAAATATTAATGCAATATATGGTACCGGAGCTCTGATGGACGTTATGTAGAAAAGAAGTAACGATACTAGGTTTAAATAAATGAATTCTTATTATGAAACTGGATCAACCAAGAAGATTCTCTCGTTTAATTAATTCAATGAATCCGTCAGAGGCATGCAGAGTGCTTGTCGCCATTGAAATATTCACGACTGCATAATTAATTTCCCGAATGTTTATGCACACTATCGCGTCGCGTAAACTATTCTGCTCGTGTATATCGACATTATTAATCCCCGGTTTGCTCTATCGACGGTACAGCGAGGCTCTACGTGTTCCCAAGCGATCGATCACACGTGCGGGTTCTCTGACGAAACTCGCGTAGCTTCTTGTGCGGAATCCAAAATATTCGTTCGCGTGATATTCATCCCTTCCGAAGCGAGGCATTCTCTGCACACGGTGCCATCTACAGACGGGGATGGTAGCGGACAATTTGTCACCTACCCCTGTGAGCTTCTTATCGCGAGTCGGGTCTCGCTCGTTCCGACGCGTCCGTCGGTACCGCGCTACCGTTGCTTAGGGGTTACTTTTGCCTCGATGCTTCAACCCCCTGTTAGATGGCAGCACGGGCATCGCATCGGTAAAGCGGCGTGTGGGAACGAAGTTTAACAACCCCCGGCGCTTCGCACTTCGCGGAGATCACGAATAATAATTTTCGATGTACCCACCCCCACTGTAAATCTTAACCGAACGGGTTTTGCCCGATTTTAACAATCTCTGTATAGCAGCGTCGAGAATTATTATCAGGGGAGAGCTAAGAGTAAAGAAAGGAAGAACAAGACAGACGCGAGCGGCAAGTAACGCGTGCGAAACAACAGCTTCGTCGGTGGGGGAGAGGACACACCGAGAGGAATCGAAACACGAGAAGAAGAAGAAGAAGAAGAAAGTGGGAAATGCAACAACCATGTGCACGCAGAAACGATTGACGCGCACAGACGCGACACGTTGAAACACCGATCGATATACATCATCAACGATACAAGCAGCAGAGACAACGACACAGCGGTGCCTAACAACAGAACGTTTCTCGGCTTCTTCTGACGCAACCTCGTCGCGTGTGCGGAACATGTCTTGACGGATGCTTCAGCGGAAAGAAATCCGGACGCCTCGATCGAAATTGCAAATTAACCAAAAGCTTCAAGTACTGTTACCAAACGAAAAGGGAAAGCAAAAAATTCGTCGATGGGCGGTCGTCCAGATTTCTCCTGCCGCACAATGAAAGCATGATAAACGCGCACAAAAGGTGGCAGGGGGTGTGTGCGGGTGTCGAACAATCCAAGGGGATAGGTCAGGGAGCGAGCAACTTGTGTGTGCTGAAGGGTGGATTGGGGCTGGTGCACAAGCAAACCCTTTGTCTGAATCGGTCCCCACCGATCGGCCGGACTTACCTGTCGAAATTGTCGAATGCCACCATTGATCCGCAGCGAGTCCGCAGCGATGCCGGCGATTCCGTCGCCTGGCTCGCGCAACTGTCGCAGAGACGCGGCGCTCGGCGCCGTTACGGTGTGCAGGGTACAGCAACATCCGGCGCAGCAGCACGCGGACGCTTCCGGTTGCGAGCTTTGCCGTATTATACGCGCGCTTGGCGACGTCGTGACCAGCACCGGGGGCGGGGGCGCCTGGCAGGGGCAACAGTGGTGGCCGCTCTTCACGCTTTCTCTGGAACACAGGCGAATTTCGCGGTTATTGACGGGGCTGGGCCGAGGAATCGATCGCGTTTGATTCCGACAGCCTTAAGGGATGTTTCTCCAACGGCGCCAATACTAACGCGGGAATACGTTGCTGAGGCAATAATTAGATTTCGCCTAATGAACGGGAGGGGCTTCATTGTCAATTTCGCCATTGGGAGTTAATTATCTTATGTAACTGGTAAACAGGCGAACGTCTATGGAACTATCGCCAACAATGCGCAGCGTGTACGGATGTGCACATATGTATGTATGCGCAAACTTGGGCGATAGCCGGTGACGTGCGGAATGGCCAGTGGCCTCGTATCGATGGAGAGCATCGCGATGCAATGAAACACCTACGTGCACGTGTACGCGTACCGAGAAGAATTCGACGATGAAAAGTGATGGTGGGTGATGCATTCATCCCGAACAATCGTCCATCAGTCGGAGATCAAAGTTTAACGAGTCCCTTTAAACGTAAACGTTGCATCGTTTGCTCGCCGCGTGCAAACGGTCTCGGATGTTTCACGGGAAATATAGAGGGGTATATTTGCTGGTCGCTTCGCCGTATATCGTCTCCTACGTGTGGTAAATATTAGCTTACACGTAAGGAAATTAGCAGAGTGGTATGTGGGTTAATTAGAAGCGTAGCAACCAGTTTCGCGTAATTGGAATTAATTCTTGTTGGTCTTGCGACTTAATAGTGAACGCCGTTCCGAAATCTCTTCCAGACGTAGTCTAATAACGTTGCTTGCCTAAACTGCGGTAGCAAAGAAACATTTGAATGTCGTTCAATAAATTCGCAACATTAAAACGTGACGGAACAACCGTCGGCTAACAATAAAAGCTACACGGAGATTTCCGAGCATAAAGGTCACGAATGAAAGTCTCGGGAATGAACGGGAGGAGGTGAAGGGGCCGAGGCAACCTTTGACGGAGGTAACTAATTCGATTTCGTCCGCAGAATATGCACAGGTGTATTGTGTGACGTCGGGGGCCCCCTTTGTCCAGGGTCCTTGCGAGCCGAATGCGCTCGGTTCCGGACATCGCTTATGCAAAAAGGATCGTCGTCTCGATGTATCCTTCGATAGTAGCGCTTTCGCAACCGGATAAAGCGGAGCGGGTACTTCTACACACGATTCCTCGGACGTGTAACGTGATTACGCCGCTTACCATTTTCCTCTTGTGATCATCCGGTGATTAACAGGAAACGGCGGACCGTTCCACTTTCATTTGTTATCGTTCGATCGAGACGCGACCACAATTTCATTCCGGCTAGTCTATCGTTTCGGCTGCAGCCGAAATTGCCCCTGGACTATTTGTATTCGCGTCGCGTGGCCGTACAGCCGGTATTTGAAACAGTTTTGTATAAAAAAAGCGTGGGTGGCTTTTTGGTTCCCGTCTCTTGCACGGAATCTAATCTCTTTAGGGGTGAGTTTGTTACTGGATCTTCTTGTTAGTTTCTACGCTCATCCCGTTTTATATATGGAGATCATACTTTGGAGACCACTGAGAACGCAACACGCGTCGGACCTTTAATTCGAATCTCCCCTCTATCCCCGAGACAGACTTATGAAAGAATAGCTGGCGGGGAATTTCACGAGATCCACTAAAAGCCGGCTTTATCCCTCACCAGACCCGCCGCTACTCCAAAGGCTTCGCCAGGCCTCTCTCGGATATATTATATTCGAGCCCATACATTATCCCAATGAAAATTCTACGCCCTCCTTCTTGCTAACGTTTCTGCTAGTTCCTTTGCGGACGATTTATTTATAAATCCTTTAGCGAGTCAGTTTGTGTCGAGCAACTTTGCGCACCGCTGAGTACGGCGCTGAATGTATCAGGTAAGTCTCTGTTATATCAGACCGACTTACTCCGATTCGAAGTGTCAAATCCTTTATCCCGATGCAATCCATTCTGAGAACGAAATTATTTTCCTCTGCATTAAACTCTAATGTTCTGCTCCGCTTTTCAATTGTCAAATCAAAGGAGACGGAAAGCTCACGGTCCTCCCTCTCGAAAACGAACCCGTTTTCCCCAGCAATTGATTTCGTTCACACGCGTCTCTGGTCGTATCGACATTAAGGCAGGATAACGCGGTAAGAATAGCAATATCGCGTTCAGAATAGAATACTTTCCTTTAGAAACGAAGATTACCTTGCTCATACCTCCGAATGCACGCGGCAGCAGCACTAAACCGCGGTTTTACAGAAAGTACGTACACCTGCAAACATCGTCGTCGAACCTACACGCCCCTATCTAGATTGTCTTCATTCTTAAAGTCGAGGAAACTCGTTCCTTCGGATCAAAGAATCGGTAGAGAGAGGGGGACAGATGCCTGTGCTCTCCTCGATTCGATCTTCGACCCGATGAAAGCGTCCCAAAGGCGGGCATTCGTGCGAGATCGCTTGGCTCGCGAGAAATTCGAGGAACAAATAGCGCAGCGTCTTCCACATGGACGATAATCGTGGCGGAGAAGAAAACGCTGCCGGCACATTTTTCTAAGAATAAGCTGCTTTCATCGTAGCCTGCGGTACAGGGCGGAATTACCGGTGGCGCTTCGGGAAAAGGTCAATTTTCGCCCCACTTTTCCGTCAACCCATGAAACGCAAGATTCCTCGAGCGAACGAACGCAAGCGACGCGTCAGTTCTCGAGGAGAAAAGTTTTCTTTCCGTTTTCTTTCTTCTTAATTCTTACACCTGTGTGAACAACTGTTGGAGAACGGGAAATTCTGCAAAGCATTCTACGTAAAATAATGGAATCATTTTAGAAACGTCAATTTGTACCTCAGCTTCGCAAGCACAAATGAGATTGTTATATTAAAATACTATACGCGCAAGCGTTTACCAAATCCCGACTTCCATACATCGCAGGTGTATTTTATTATGGTGTATTAGATGAATAAATTCCCGCGAATATCGGTTACGGCCAGCATATGACACGTACGGTTCCACGCACAATATCGTGAAATATAGTACTTCCTTGTATTATGGCACGCGAGCTAGGCTGCCCCGGGACGTGTAAGGAAATAGGGGTTGCCGCGAATTTGGAAATAGGAAATGACAGTCCGTGCCGGCAATAGGGGTTAATAAATCGTGGCGGCTTTCGAAACGAGGTCGAAGCTTAACACTCTCCGCCGGAAATCTTCGCGGAGCGAAGCCCTTTTCCGGAGTGCGGCACCCAATCGCGCCATTAAACAGAAACGGGATAAACTGAATCCCTCGAGTGCGTTGTGATCGAATGAAATATGTGTTCGATTAATTTGTGACTAACAGCCCCGATTCCCTAAAACATATATTGCCGCCTCAATTATCGATTTTCATGAAAATGGACTTGGAATGACATCGTAATGAATATCGCGTAACGATATGGAAAATATGAAGCGCGTGGTGGGGAACTTTAAACCCAGTAGCGCGTCCGGGGTATCTACTATTCCACAGTGTAATCTGCGTCGCATGAAACGTAGCCAAACATCCAAAGTCCACCAGTTAATATCGAAATTGAAACTTTCCCTACGGTTTCCGCAATATTCCCGCATTCAATATCGTGCAGAGTTCCATTTCGTGACTACTGGATCGCTGAACGACGCGCGAGGTAACGGGGAGGGGTTAAAGATTCTGATTTCAATTAAAACAAAAAGCAGCTAATTGGAAACATGGATCTGTATCCATGTATCGCAACTTTCGCGAGTGATTGACAAACGGAGACAACTGCACCATCTTACCTCGACACGCTCCTCGCCAGATGCAGGGCCGAACAGGGCGCCAACGAGTCCCTCCGATCGCAACGGCACTTGTGCTGGTGGGAAGACTGCCTGGACCGGTAACCGGCAGGCGCTACCGGTTGCTGCTGCGGCTGCGATTGCGGCTGCAATTCGCCGTCGAGCCGGCAATGCAGCTCGATATCCGGTACCGATCTCGTGGCCGGATCCTCGGTGGTGCCGCTCTCCTCGGAGCCGCCGAGCCCCGAGACGGACAACTGTGGCGAGGCAACCAGAAAGGTTGCCCGATCCTGTCGCGTGAGCACCGGCTTGCCCTGAGACGCCGCGGCAACCACGACCGGCGGGGGTGGCGCCCTGCTTAACAGGGCGGCCGTCTCCTCGCTGGAGCCGTAATCGGTACCGTTCCCACCCTCCTGAGAGCCGACATTGCCGTTCGTGTTCATCTTGCGGCCGGGGTTCTTTTCCGTCGCGTCACGTAGCCATTTCCTGCAACGCAAACGAGACAACCACGATTTTAATATTCCGTGAACTCAAATCGGAATTCCGTCAACATTGGTATCTTTGCACTGTACATTCTTTTTTTTTGTTTGTTTAATAACGATATTCCTGGGGGGAAGGGTCACGTAAAATATTAGCGGTGCAAGAGTGGCAGGCCGGCAGAGAAAGGGGGAAATGTTCCTGCATATGCCGAGGGAATTATGGAAATGAAATACGCGGTTCGCCTTCAATTAGGGGAACGTAAATGAGGAATGATGGATAAACAGAAGGTACGCCGGTATTTTTCGTTTAACAGCCCGAAAAGAGCCGCGGCGAGCTGTTTCGAAATTTCTACAGTCGGGTTTCTGCAATTTGCGTGAAGTCCAATTGCTGGCCGGTGCGCAAATTCCAACGCGATAAAAGTGCTGAAAAATGGAACGCGATCGATCTTCATCCTCTCTTTGCTTAACAACCGTGGTGAATATCGATGAAACTCGAGTTTTTCTTCGGTGCTGAAAATTCAAGGAAATTTGTAGCAATGTATGTAACATTTGCTAATATCTGTATTCGTCCACAGACTGCACTGTATCATCGTAGAATTGATTTTAACAGCAGATTGGACGACCAGACTTGAATTTACTGCATCTAAGCTGAGCTGGGTCTGTTTTATATGTGCTCCCTCGGGAGAACTGGTTCCTGTTTATCGCAGAGCAAAGATATTATTTCTGCAGGTTTAACCAGGTTAAACACAATTACGAGAGATTCTTTAGCGAAACGTGAATAAATGCTGAAAACATGCAGTTACATCGTACTTCAGCAAACACGCGGTAAGTTTCCAAGCGTTCCCGTCATTGAATTTTCACTTCAGTGGAAAACGAAGTTATTTTCGCTCGACTGGAAAAGACGCTACGTGAACCGATGGATAAACATTATAGTCTTTCATATAGCCAGCCTCAAAGTATCAGTTCGTTTCTACCAAACAATAAATTAGAGCGCGTAGAATTTAATCCCATCGAAAAATATAAAAATGCACTCGACGGAGAAGATTCGACCATTCTCCATTCCTCTATGGAAACGTTTAGCTTGTCAGGCAGCTAGTTTGCACTCAGCGAACTTCCAGCCGAAAGCGAACTCGCAATCCATCTCTTACGAACGCGCACATACGCCCCACGGAAAATGCAAGAGCACGTTTCACTGTAGAAGTACGGGGAGCCCTTTAAATCCCGGGATGCAGACGATTCGAACGACAGGTCAGTTGCTGGAACTTCTTTCTTCCTAAACCTGCGGCAATCGCAGAACGAACACGAGTCCGGATCTCGCGGAAAGCGCAAAACGTTGTCCCAACGAGGTGAGGTCCAGGTAAAACTGTGGAACAAGCGGCAGCTGGCTTTTCGATACTTCAGAACGTGCTTCTACCATGGAACAAAGCATTTCGTTTGTTCCATTGGTATGCAGAGTTTCGAGCGAAACAGGGTAAGATTGTTTTCCGGGAAGTTTGGACTCGAGTTTCGTGTTGATTTCCGCGGCAGATATTGAATATTGAACGGAGGAAATTCTGGCGCTTTAATGGAGGCGTTTCACTGAATCTTTCGCCGAGGCATTTGAACTTTCTTAGGCGAACCAACTTCCTTAAGCTCCCGCTATCCTGAAGAATTTTGCATAGCACGCAACGGCGAACCGTGTTTGCTGAATATATTAACGAGTCTACCGGAAAGCAGGTCTTCGACTCGAAGATAGCTTTTCGATAAACATTTGCCATTTTGTGATCAATTATAAGCGCTTGCGTAACACTCTTAACTAGATTACCATTTAACAACATTTACAACTGGCAGGACTACAGCACCCGTATAATTTAGTTAGTTAATCAACTTTTACCCCTTCGTTCAAGTGGGAATTTAAACGAAGGATTGACCCAGTTGCAAGCTGAAGAAATGCAAGTGGACTTTACGTAAACGCTGCGTACGTGAATGAAGCGGAATCCAGTATTCCATAAAATAAATCTTCAACAATCAACTACAGCATAGTAAAATATTTCTGCAACATTTCCAGGAGGAAAATTTTTCCACATGACAGTGACGGAGGAGAATAAAAAGGAAAAGGAAAAGGAGGGAAATTCCACCGGTGAAACTATTATGTCTTGTCTATGCTTCCTTTATCGCTACGGCTATGGAGAACACGAGAAGCCCCGCATTCAGCAGCGAGAATTTCTTCCCTTTTTATAGGCGACCGGGCGTCGAGATGGAGCTCGAGGAAAACTTTTACGCGTGACAACGCTCGTCTGTTTCGAATATTGTCACCACGAAGCCGTACACGCATTAGGAGCAGAAACAGTGCACGAGGCGTCGAAAGCGTGTCGCCCGATCGTTCTTCTTTTTCTTATTCACCACTCGACGGGCGGACATCCCCGCGAGAATATATGTAGGTTCCAGTGTATTTGCGCGAGCGTTCAAGCTCGAGCTTTGCCGCCGAATAATCGAGCGGAATTTCAATAAATGGCTCGCGGGAATCCCGATACCACCATTCACCCAGCACCCTTGACGAAGCTCTCGTGCTCGTTATTCGTTCGCCGGTTGATTCCGGCCTCTCATTTCGAATAGAACGAATCGCTGGTTGGTTAATTATATTAGAAAGAAGAAAACGGCTCGAGTTGTTTGGCGCAGTTGCAAAGCAATTAAAGCGTCCCCCGGAGTTCTATTACGCAAAACGACCCCGCTGGTACTCGTTAATTTCTTCCAGCGAACTTTCCCCGGCAAGGGCAACAAATCGTAATATAAATACGGACTAATTCGTAACGAAGCCGGAACGGGCAAAGCCCTGGTCGTGACAAATCTCGGCTCGCGAGAGCGCAAACCAATGGCAGAACGTTCGTTTCGGTCGTTCCGCCCGGTTGTTCGTTGTCTCTGGCTCGTTCGTTCCACGGACGGCGCACAAATTGTCCCTCCGGTCACGATGAGAATTTAAACGCGACGACGCCGTGCCACCCGTTGGCCGTCTCCGCTGCTCGTTTCTCGGCCGACGAGCCGGAGGGGTGACAAATTAATCGTTGAAACAGGCCGCTTTAATTCGCCTCGAGGCCTACGTATTCTCGGATAGTCCTCCGCCGAGGCATTATGGAATTGGGACATGTAAACGCGAAGGACGAGCACGACGGCGCACTCGAAATCCGTGTTCGAGTCTGTCATTCGTTCTGTCCATTAATTAGAGACGCGAGGCGATCTCGAAGGGGCGGCCTTCGTTTCGAGGATCTTTCGAGAGACGTTGATCAACCGCTTTCTTCACCGTCGCCGATTTATCGATGACGCTCGCCTCGCTTTTTCACCGAGATCTGTTTTTATATAATAATGTTGTTTCTGGTTAAATTTCTAACGAGAATTGTACGCGACGAGTCACGTTAAGGAGAAACAGGTATTTCCAGGTTCAAGAACAAATTACATTGTGCAAACTGAAGCGGACCCTTTTGGACGTCGGAAATCTGAAAATTCCTTGACCCCGATTCGCCGGCCCTGTCACCGAAATGCGTGTACAAGCCTCCTGGTTCGCCATGAAACGAACCGCGCGAGCAACGCGGCTAATGAGCACTTTTCAGCGAGTTCCAGGTCGCCGGGACTCTCCTAATTGGGTATCACCGGCTTCCCACAGACTCATTACTCGGGCTAATAAAAGCTCGATAACCGGACGAACGCACCCCGCCGCGGATAATCCATCAAGTTAAAGGCGTGGCCGGAGTTTGATGTTGCACTCGCGTCACGTTAAACCGACTCGATTTAAGCCGTGCTCATCGGCCTCGCGAAAGCTTTCCGCGAACTTTGTGTAAACTGTTGCTGGGGATCGTGTGCGAGATCTGTAGTTGGTTCACTTATCGCGTTCAAAGTGGCTGCGCGCGAGGATTATAGCAGTTGATTGTCCACGGTAATTAGCAGTAACGAGCCTTTTTCATTCGAAGAAAGTAATGAAATTCAAGGTTCGAAATAGTCACTTGGGAATCATCGAAGCATCTTCGAGAAACGACACGAAAGTCAGACTTCGAGAAATATTTTGATCCCCGTCATTTAGCCGGCTGATGTTATCCTCGGGAACTTAATTCCATCGACTTGGCTGTGTCGCTCTCGGTCGCTGAGGACCACGCACACTAATGTCTCCGCGTATCGCGCGGCCTGTGAAAAGGCGAAAATCCGTGCAGGAGAAAATCCTCCGGTCTCGAAAGTAAATCCTTTCATGGTCGTCAATAAAGGGAGAGAGCTAACGGGTAAGGGGATACCGATGACGGTGAACGCAAGCAGAGGGGGAGCGGATAACGACGGACGCCGACCGTAAAGTAGCCTTAGATGAAGAACCGGATGGAAGGGTGGCGGAGAATTCCAGCTGATAGCAAGACACGCGCGACCGTCGCGTCACGTCGCCGTAAGTGTCGTCTCCGCCCCGTTTCCGGCCTCCGCTGTTCACTGACAACAGCGTTTTTACTTGAAATCGTACAATGAAATAACCAATCTTATTTGAACGCGATACGCGACGTCGGTTCTCGTGGAAAGAATTGTATCGCACGGCTGTCCGTGAGTCGATATCCCTCAATACAATAATCGTCGGTCGACAGCCATGCAATCGGGAAAGAAAAAAAAACACAGTGAGCGCATACTTTATTCATGCTCGATTCGAGTACGTGCAAGGACGTGTATGTACGCCCAGGCAACCGTTGGAATCTATAGCAGCACGATTCTATCGTACGACCTTCCTATTCGATAACGAAATCGTATCAGCCGTCCACGAAAATGTTACCCCGCGCTCTCCGCGAGACAGCTGACGAATATATTCGTTGGGGGGGGGGGGCGCCACGAATTCGGGAGACCGTGGGGAAACGTTAGCTAAACGATTTCCCTTGTAGATTTATCCTTCGACCGATCTTCCGCCGGTCGCAAGTTCTCGCGAGACCACGCCGCTCGCTGTGAATGTAAATTAGCCCGAGATTAAATTGCAAATCCCCTTGTGTATCGGTGCGCGATAAGTTTGAACGAAGCCGCGCGGGTATTAATATCGCGATACGCGTCTCCGCTGTTTTCGTCATCGCCGCTTCCGGTTCGGGGATCCAGGAATAATTACGTCGCGTAGGCGGTAAGGAAGAAGCCGTCGGATCAGTTGTCCCGTTCATCACTCCCGTGAACGACGGAGTGGATTAATAAATTGTTCTCTCTTGCACGTCCAGCACGAAAAGCTCTGGGCTTGTCTCATTCGGGTAAAATAATAAATCTGAAATCCCTTATTCTCCGCTGCAAACCGTACGTACAATGAAAACGTATCGTCGGTTACGAAGTTAATATTAACTCGCGTCACTCCACCGAATGGAAGCAGCCTCTCGAAATAGTAGTTTCAGATATGTAAATACAAAAGTTTCGGTCGAACGTCGAAGTGTCGGTACGCCAACGACAAACGTTATTTCCGCGTTCTCGACGGAGGAAGACAGGCTAAGTTTAATTTCCTAATCGCTCCAGCATCTGCCGGAACTCTATTCGCTCATTTGCTTAAGCAAATAAAGCGCGATCTATTTTCAGCGAAATAATTGGGGCAGAGTGTCAATATTTTTCAATTCACCTGGTTTCAGCGCCCCTTGCTATCCGTTCCCACCCTGTGCGCAGCAAACTATCCGACAACACAGGGTAACGAGCAAATACTTTCAGCAGGCGAGTTCAGCGTGTTTGACGATCCGGGCAATCGGCGCGATAAAACGAACGCGTTCGTCCAGGTCGTGTTTTCAAACAATGCATATACATGCTTCTAATCGTTTCTATTCCACGTTTAACAGCCTTCGACCAAGCCCTTCGGCCCGACGATCATTTATACACACGTACGATGATTTGTACAACGCGGTTAGCATTGCTGGCCCGTCTAACCCGTTCCCCCGATCATCCCCTTCTATTCTGGGAATGATTAAACGCGTGTTCCTCGCGAGACGCCGACGTCCAGAGTCGCCGATGAAACGCGCGAAATGTTTACACAAGCCTATCCGATGGTTGCGGGCCACGATCGATATGCCGGCATTGCCAGCTTGCGTAATATTGCACATGCATTTACCTGCGATCCTGTGCACATGAGACTTGTTCTGCACGCACGCGTGCAGACACGCGGTTGCATCGTGTCAAGTGGAACTCGAGTCTCTGTTCGTAGCCACTCGAGTCCGAATGACGGAACAGAGGAGCTTGATGGGCAGTGTCGACGATAGTCGAATGTCAATTTTTCGTTTTTTTTTTTCGTTGGATATTTCCCTGGAAATTTCGCGCTCGACCAATGCCAGCATCGATAAAAATCCGTAAAGCCCGTTTTGCAGGAATTATGGAATCTCAACAGCAAACTCCTTCGGTGTCGCGTTGTTTAGTTTGTTAATAAAAATTGAACGCTGCGTTGTGAAAAGACTAAAACAAGCCGCGGGGTGTGGACGAGAGTTTGGAAACTCGGATATGTAGCTCAAACTGGCCATTTGCAGGTAGCTACACACTTCGCATGCGTATCACTGCTTCTGACAGCAAGAAGCAACCGCGTCAACATTTTGAGGATGCTTCGCATGCAGCGTGGGACCGCGGATTGGAGAATAGAGCGCGTGGGCAATTAACACGGGCCCGCGATCCTAGCTGGTGGAAAAGCAGACGCGCGACTCGTGGTGGCAAGCGTAGCACCGTGTCGCCACGTTTAAACAACCCTCTTAATTAACCCGCTTAATTAACGGTTAAAGTTACAAATGCAATCGTGCAGGCGCGAGGCTGCTCGTGAATCAAACTGTACCCGCTAGAAAAGTTCTTTCACGGTCGCGGAAGCTCTAAATCAAGCGGAAGCTCGAAAGCGCAGGTCGATCGATCAGTCTATCGAGACGAGGGGCATCCGCGTTTGGCCTCAACCTGGTCTGCGCGTAATGAGCGTCCATTAACTTAATTAACCGATATGCCAAGGAGGACGGAGTCCCTTCTCACCTGCGTTCTTTTTGTTCTTTATTGAGGCATTAAGTCGTAAGATTTATTCCCCTTACTTGTGTGTGAACAGTTATTACAAACAAAGTACGCTTATAGAATTAGTGGATGTACAACATGCATGAAAGTTATAACTAAATTTTTAATCGTTACATTCTTTTGAAAACTAAAGGATACTTTTACAGGCCGCGATATCCGGTTTTTTAATAAGTAATTCTTAACTTAAAGGTAATTGATATTTAAGATCTAAAAGTTTTGAAATTAAATCTACTTTTTGTGCGTCAAATAGTGAGCACTGCCAGACAACGTGATCAATAATCTGGTACGGATAAGAACACGAACATTTAGGGTCAGAGATGATGTTGACTTTCATCAGTGATGCAGGAAGATTGTAGTGGTCTGCCCTGCAACGATTAATTATAACTATCAGTTCGCGAGGGAGATCCTTATTGTGAAACGAGGGCTTGGGGCTAGAACTATAAAGATTAACAAAAAAATATTTTCCCTTTACATTTCCTCATTCAACTAAAGCATAATAGAACATTTCCTTCCTAGATATTTTACGAACTACAGATATATTATTAATTGATTGATTACTTAGAATTCTGTTGAGACTGCATAGCTTTGAATAGGGAAAAAGGGGAGGATTTCACAATATCATTAATGCACGATTCAAAAAGTCTCCTTCCTTTTCGTTTACCATTCCTTCTACTACTGATACGTCTACAATATTCGTTAACAGATGAACAAATAGCCAGATAAGAGTTAGATAAAACTTTGATTAAGTATAAATTACAAAGAACTCTACTTCTTTCAAAGATATAGGCAACTTAGATCCTGCCAATAGTATAGTAGTAGGAGTAGATGATCGATATCCCAAAGAAAGTCTAACAGCTGCATATTGTATACTTTCTAACTTATTTTATAAATATTTCCGAAATGGATAATATACAAAACTGCAGTAATCAATGATTGTTCGTACATAGTTTTTATAAATCGAAATCAGGGTGCTGGGTCGGGCTCCCCACCATATACCTCGAAGAAATTTGATGATATTCAAAGATCTTTGGCATGTTTTAATTACGAGACTAATATGCGGAAGGAAGGATCATTTATAATGCAAGATTACTCCCAAGAAGCGGGTGAATTCGCTAGGATTGATGTTAACAGAAGAACTCCCAGGTGAAATGTTTTTGTTATTAAAGCTCACCTGCGTTCGCTTTATGAGAATAGTAGAACCCAGCCTTTAAATTGTTCACTTCTAAAGGGGATGGCACTACAATTCAGCGCCGGTCCTATGGGTTCATCGATCTTTCGTTGCCCGGAGGCTCAGTAAAAAAAAAAAATCGCGAGGAGTCTGACAGAAAGAATTTTAAAAGTTGCTTCTATAGGGAGACAGGTATATTAATTTTCCAGCGCGGTGTCTCGTCATAATTAGATGCTGGAAGTGAATTATTAAACAGATTTTTATTCTGCCGACGCGCAGCTCAGATAAGAATTGTCTCATTTAAACTTCAGCTTAATGGTTCAGTCGACGGTAGATACGTCTGTCACGGATGTCGCCGAAAATACTAACATCCGGCGAACGATCTTAATCGAATTAACGTCCGTCAGACGTAACGGAGGATCGTCTGGCGAAGAACGGACGTGCATAATGCAACGTTCAACAGGACGATACACGGCTCCCGATCGATCGTTTTCGACGATTCGTTTCCAGTTAATTGGAAACCCACCGACGAACACCGGATGTCATTGCCCCCCATTCGGAGCACACGGCCAATTTTGCCGAACGATATTAGAAGAAGAAATTATTGTTCACGGCTGATGAGAAAAACCTTCTGCATTTTCTTTTCTTCTGTTAAAGAATATTCTGCTTGTAATTGCTGTGCAAGCCTCCATTACATTCCCCTCGTGGAAAGATAATATTCAAGAATATCCAAAGACACGGTCGTGATAGTAATCTTCCATTTAAAACGAATACCTATAATTGCCTGATAATCTAATAAATTGAGATATCGTAATTTTTGAAGCGACGAATCCCAACGTATCCAAGCTTCCTTCGACCAGCATTTGTCTCCGGTTTCCAAACTCTTTTGTCCCGCGTGTACACAAAAGGAAGTCGAAAGGATTGAGGGCAGACTCCTTTGTCTTTCGACGCTTTCCACCGAGAAAAGAAATCCTATCGAGTCTAGGATCCTTGAGTCAATCATCCGCGATACGCTGCACCCCGGAAACACGTCGTCTGTAACGAGACCGAAATTTCCGTCGGTGGCCGACCGTGTTCCTTCGTTGTTCTATTTCGCGTTCGGTAGGAGAACCCTTTTAAGAACAGAAACACGTCGTAGCGGCTCGCGATGAATGGATGCACCGGGGGAAGACAATTTTCGAATGTCGTGCATTTTTCAATTCGTGTAATGCTTCCTTGCGAGCATCGTATCGGAGGTAACGGGAAGTCTTCCCTGGCCATGCTCGGCGAGATGTGTACGCAATTTAGAAAATTGCACCGATGCGGATACGTGTGTCGTGTTATATTTTATTTAGAAACATTGTGTACTTTGTCCGGGAATTAGGACGACGGCCTATTGATTGCCAAACAGTGATTCCAGATTACAAGATGCGTAAAATGTGTACCGCTGAAATTCATTAATTAAAGTAATCAAAGGGAAAACATTCTCCTTTTTCCTTCGGACTATCATTCTTTACAGACACGCGGTTTCTGCCGTCTTTCAAGCTTTCCATAGATCGAGCCAGACGGTAGCCACTCGTCTCGCGAGCGCTTACAATGTGCACGCGCACTTCCCGTGAAAAACTGCTGCCAGCTACCCTGTCGCGGATGGAAAAGAAAAAGTAGAAGCGTAAAAAGGCAGGGAAACGGACGAGAAGAGTGGAAGCGGAATAAAACCGCGAAGAAAGAAACCCTGAACCATCGCGAGTGCCACTCCCGCCAACCAGCCAGCGGGGCTACAATCTCGACGTAGCCGACACAACAAGTATCAGCACTACGATCGTATTGTTTAATATAAAACGCTGCAGAAAAAGAAAAATCCATGCCATTGTTCTTATTCGTGATCGTTCTGAAAATAATAGTTAATCCGTTCCGGGTTTCAAGAGGGTCCCCGTTCTCCACGACCCGATTCCCAAGAAAGCTGAACTTGATAGAAATAACAGCTCCGGTGGGATTCGGGTGGGATCGGTGACAGAATTTCAGGAAAGCTATCGACTGATCGAATTGCTTATCCGAGATGAAGAAACCGAGACTTTTTATTATATCAGCTTCCCGGTGCTTGCAAGAATTATTCGGGAGAGCTGGGGATTCGTTTCTCGTTTCGGTATCGCGGACAATCGCAGACTTCTCGAATGATTAATGTGCTATTATTAAGTTATCGAAGACGGTGCACGAGAGACTGTATCGTCCAGCACTTGCGTCGCCCACAGGTGGCCGCGTATCGAGAACAATGAAAACTCTTTGCCAACTAAAAGCTATCAGCGGGGGTAACTTTCCTATTCCCCAGCGAATATCCAATCGTGATCGAAATGGGACGCCGTGATTGATTCCCCCGGTATGTTTGCCCACTTTGGAAATCCTTTTCCCGGCAACGCCTTGCTCTATTTCATTTGCTTCCCACGGCGGGAACGAGTGAACGGGGACTATCTATCTACCGGCGGCGAGGGTTCAGCGTCCGATAAACTGTTTGCAGCACGTTGCGTTTGCTAGCGGTCGATTGAGCCGGCCACACGTCGTTGTACAACTTTCATGTCTCACTTCAAATTCCGACTCCCATTTTTCTTTAGCTCCGACTTTAAATTGCCCGCGACGCTTCTACCCATCGCTTTCTAACGAGCTATGTACTAAGAGAGCATTCCAAAGTTTCGAGACGGATCGAGTTTTCCACGAAGTAAACTCTCGGTCGCAAGCTGCTTCTGTGTTCTGAGAATCTTATCGCAGCTCCGCCGGCACGCTCAATTACACCGGTTTACTCGTCGAAGGGCGTCGAGAAAAGGTTTGTTAAGCCAACTACGCGATTAAAAGAAATGATCGTGTAGCCTCTTATCATCGGCACAGAAGAAGCTCAACCGTCGACAATCGACCTCGCGAAAAGTAATCTCAACCCCTATGCACACACATCAACCGTTCGATGTCCTTCCATCAACATTTCCTTCGTAAACCTCCTCGTAGCTTTCAGAGATGCTGTTCAACGCCGAAAGAGTATTATTCTGTCGCAAATAAAACAGCTCGGATGGCCGGGGCTATTTTCTCTCGGCTCGGTTCGTCTTTGTGCAATTAAACGTGAGGAATAGTCGAGGACTCTGAAGCCTGTACAATGTATAATTGATTTTCGTGCAATAAAGAACCGTTAATAATTATTACCCTCGCCAAGCTATTCGTTATTAAAAACGCTGTGAATAATACATCTATATATACCACTCGTTCCGAAGTGGAAATACAATTCCATTGAGAAGGAGCATTGAGAATCTTTAGGACATTTATCGAAGACCGTACGTGTTCCATAAAAAAAGAATGGCTGTCGAAAGCGATACGCTCTTTGATGAACGCAGAAATTCCGTTTTTTCCAGATTCCTTTGCCACTCTCGCGGTATGCTTGCAAGATATTCAAGCGGCTTTAATCTAGAAATGGATATCGAACTTCCGACGATAGGGGTTACTGGATTGAAAAAAGAAAATCGAGCGCGAGGGGGTGAAAGCGGGTCGAGCGTGTCATTACGATTTCACGGGGGAATATTGACGAGTGGAGGCGACGAGGGCAGCTCGACGCCGAGTGTCTCCGTGTATCTACTTTGTGTGATACGTTTCTCCTAAACAAACGTGAAGCAGGTAGATGCGAATCTTTGGGGATCCGCTGTCCCGAGTGTCAACTGATTCTCCGTATCCCCGGCGAAACTATTATATTTCAAAGTGCCGTCCGTCTCGCTTCGCTGCCGGAATTTCGAAATGCACGCTTAATGTCCGTACTAACAAGCTCGGGGTCTTCCCTTAACGCAACGCTGTGAAAGCAATCTGCGGCTACGTGTTCCGGAAATTCGGATGGCCACATTACGACACCTTCGGCGAGTAATTTGCCAAAGAATTTCGCCTCCGTATTTGCGTTTCATGAACACTCAAATCTTCCCCGCATAAATCTACAGCGCAAAACGAATGACGCGCGGTGAGACTCTATTTCGAAAATCGCCAAATTGGATTTTCTTAAGCTGCAATCAAACCCAGTCGCAGAACGAGTCCAGCTTTCATCTGCACCGGCTATCCATCGTGGCTGCCGATGATGGAAAATGCTCTGCCCGAGAATCACGGGGATCTCTGGCCTCTTTACGCGGCGTCACTCATAGCCCGTTATTTTGGGAGCGCGCCGAAGGTGAAGTCTTTAAATAACAATCGAAGAGGAGCGACGCAAGTCAACTGACATCGCGTAATGACACGTACGACGTTCATGGATTAACGTTTTACACGAATATTCGCGTCGCGACGGCTTTCAATGTCCGTCGACCAGTTGCTTCGCTTCCAATCGGATTGCCGCCTAAAGTGATCGATGGAGAATGGAAAGGAAGAGCGGATCAGAAGTTTATGGCAAGCTCCTAATTTATCACAGTCGTTCGTCCGTACTAAACGGCAAGTACGAGTCACCATAAAGTCAACAGTGAGCGAAACGTTTATTCCGAAAAATAGCAAACGCACCTTAGCTCGTCGGAACGGAACGCCACTTCGAATCGCTCGGATCAATTGTACAATCCCTGTATCCTCTGTTCCCTAAACTCTATTCCCGATGCTTATAAAATGTGAGCAAACGTGGTACATCTCTTTTAACGAGGATACACGTCGAGCAGCACGGTCATTCCCGCGTTTCTCTCAACATTGTTTCGACAAGTGTCCAAGTCGTTCATTTTGGCTCGCGTTCAACTGCCGTTGGTCTTGGCATTTTTGTTTTTTTTTTTTTTTTACAGTCATTACTGCGTCGAGAATTCAACTGGTTTCTGTTGATTTGAACTGCAACGATCGGGGCTATTAAACTTCGCCAACGGTCATTTAGCCCTGATTGTAAGTTTGAAGCGTCGAACGCGTTCGGAGGATCGGGACGATTGGACGAACAGTGCTAAAGCGTCGGCGGAGGGAACAAGCAAACGAGTCACACGTCCCGTAGAGAAATCGATTGCAGAACTCGTGACGTTGTATACACACGACGTGCACGTCAAGTTTATTGACTAATTAATGTATAGAGTTGCCGCGTACACGGTTATGATGTAGAGCGTTCCGAGGGTAAACGATCACGAGCGTGTACGCTTTCCCAGCAGAATTTTCGCATTGCCTCGATTCTTACGTGGAAATTAATTTCAGCGAGGTCGCGCGACGAAACGGTTTCCTTTTCCTTGAAGTGTACATGAATTTTTATTCTGCGAGGGATATCGTTAATCCCTAGAGATGTAATTTCACGATCCTGAGCAATTTCTCCCAGGTTCCATAAATAGGAACGGGGATGAAATTTCTGAGAATGCTTTATTATCTATATCCCGGGGCCTGTGTATTAAAATAGACGATCATCACTCAGCTTGGGAGCTTTTATGTGCTGTACTAACGTTTTCATCGTTTGGTTCGCTACTGAGTATCGTGTCGGGAAAGTATTCGCCGCGCGTGGAACGCCGAGTGAACGCGATACGTGCTCCATTGGCATCGCTTTTCCACGCACCGGGAATCCGCTCACGCGACGGGAAAAAAGCCTCTCGATAAACGCAAGCTATATCCTCTCCTGTTTCCCTTTTATCTTTTCCATCTCTTGTTGGCGTCCTTTTATTACAATAATCATGCACGTTGAGAACGTCATTACTGTCACGCCTGCTCTTACATCCCCTAACTGCGATGAGAATCGGTCTACTCGCCGTTGCATTTCTAATGTTCTTCCGGTACATTTTTGTTTTCCTTAAACCTGAGTTTCTCGTGAAATATTGGAGAATCGGAGCCGTCGCTTCGCGTTTGACTTTAAGCGACGACGGTTTCAATTATCGGTGCGACTTCGTTGAAATTTGTCGTCACCCGGTATATCACGTTCCTTTGCGTTTCATCCTCCGAGGGATTTCTCCCCGAGTTCGCGGAATCTTTTCTCCCGCTTTCCTTGGACTCGGTGAACTGCAAATCTTTTTCTACAAGTTCGGACATCCTGTTTTCATTGTAGACTTGAACGCCGCAGGATTAATGCAGCGACGCGCGGTCAGCTCGATCGCCAAGAACTAAATCCGATCGTGCCTCTCTCGCTCTAACTCTGTTGGTCTGTTGGAAAACAGCTGGGCGATCGGGAACAGGTAATCGTGCATAGACGATCGACTCGAATCGTGGAACGAATGCGACCGAGAAGAGTCTGATAGTACGAGCGGTGAAGATCCGCGCGTGATTAATTAAGTTAGCGGGACAATCCTCTCGTTGAGATTTTACGAATTGGAGAGCCGAAGGTGGACAAAGCTGCCCGTTCGTAGCAGCTCGTCCGCCAGTGCTTCCATGTCCATTGCGCGTTGTTTTCAAAGCCGCTAAACCTTTTCAACGCGCTTCGATTCAAAACCGTTCACGCGGAGGCTTCTGAAAGTACCTTTTCCAATAGATTCGTCGGAGCAGCGGAGAGAATAGAACGCGATGCCGCCAGGAACAGTTCGCAAGCCTTGCCCCTGTGCGCGCGATACCACGCGGGGGTTGAAAGAAAAACGTGCGATTCGACGCTTCTCATTGCCCCCGTGTCGCTTGTTCTCGGCTGGCGAAAAATCCCGATGCGCGGCTATCGCGAAATGAATCGCGCGGAAAGGATAACACCAAGTAATTAACAAAGTGCGCCACAGAAGCAACGATTTAATCGCTGTCCAACGATCGACTGATTAAAACCCGCGCCGCCCATGGAGAACTTTACCGCGAAGCTTTAGAAACGTGACGAGAATGGCGAGCGCCTCTTCCGCGTCCGCCCTTTCGTTACGCTCCAAGAAAAAGCGGAGGACTTGGCTTTCCGCGAGCGAAACAGTAGCGGTTGCCTAACGAGTTGCGAGAAACTTTTATTCCCAATTGCAGAGGATTCCTTCGCGGAGACACGAGCACGGACAATGGCGATCTGCGCTTGCCGCGGGGACGAGAAGGAACGGGCCACCCCTTCGTTCACGATTCCCCGGCGCCCCTTTTTGCCGCCACGCGGTTCACCCTCCGCGACTTTTGTGCCTTTGAGGCGTTGCGACCGCCGTTAAACGCGTCTCGGTCGCTGCTCGACCGCCGGCCAGAGGAAAGTTCGCGCCAAGCAGTAGCCGGCAGCGCAATTTTCAGGTCGGCCGAAGAAGGGACCCTGTAACCGTGCAAATTTCACGGATCGAGTTAAATATTTATACTCTCTCTCTCTCCTCTTCTGGGCTGGTGCAGCCGAGCGGAATTCTTTATACCGCCGGCAAGGTAAGACGAAGAAAGAGACGACACAGCATTTCGCTTCGTGCTGGTACGAGGGGGCTCTGAATCTTTTAAACACAACGAAACAGAAATGCACCGAGGCAATTCTTGATGCACTGTTCTTTATAATTTCGAGAAAAATGTGGATTATAAATTATATGGATTTTTCCTCATATTTTGAGCGAGGAACACTATTCATATTTTAGTCGACAGTGTCAGTCGGTGGTTTTTAAATATCCCATGGAATAATTTCTTTTTTAAACGCAGTAAAATATGAGTCTGCAGATATTGGAAAATTCAGTACAAAGGTATCATCAATCATCCCTATTCCTGGAAATATATTGCATATACGCAGTCCATCGAACATCGATCAATTATTCACGGCTGGACAAATACATATTATAAATCATACTTTAAAAGTACCAGGATAATGTGAAATTTATCGCCGGAGGCCGACCAGGATAAGAAATTCGAAGACTATAAATTCCATAACAACCCGTGAAACTTCGATACCGCTACTCGAACGCATTTAAACGACATATTTCTGTCTGAACGCGAACAGCAACGAAATTCGGTAGCCGAACCGACCCGAGGAACTTTTGACGCGAGCTAAATGCTATTGGCGGAAAGTAATCTCTAAGAGTGCACTTTTTCGGTGCTATAAATATATTAGAGGCCTTAATGGACGGAGGGCAACTTTACTCATCGCTTGGCCACGATGTGAACGAGTTCAAAGTTCACAGCGGAGAGTGAAACACGTGGAAATGATCGACGAACGAAAATGTTGAATTTACCGGGCGCATTAAGCGTTTCGTGACTAAGCGACCGCCAATAATATTTATTCGATCCGCGATCGTTTAACCAGCAGAAAACGTTAAATAGAATTTTTCACCGGTCCAATCCAAAAATAAATAAACGGGGCTGGATCGAACTGCGTTCTCCGCGCACGCGACACCAATAATCCGGAAAATACGTATCGATCGCGCGCGTACGCTTTCGAATTCCATCTGTTGCGGGATTCTTTCGATCGTCTTCGAGGACAGATGTTCGTGAACGAGGGAGGAAACTTCCAACGATTTACATAATTCTGCTTTGCTCGAAGCGTTACGTTAAAATACTACTGCCTATATAAACGACTGTTTCCCGGTCGAACAGACAAATATTGTAATTGCTTAAAGGGGGAGCGCGAGGAGAAAAATTATCCTGCCCCGCTTAAAGAGCGGTCATTACGAGGGGAGACCGTTAAAATCATCCGCCGGTGCTTTCACAGAATTCTCCTTCCACTATATTGCTTCGCTTTAATACGTATGGGGCGAGAGGACCGCCCTTTCTCCCTTCTAATCTCCCGACGTGTTAATAAACGGCGTTTCCACGGTTGTAGCGGCGAAAGTGATTTCTTACTTTAATCAGACACGAAGCTTCATGTAGGTCAACGTAGGCGGTTGCTCTCCGACGAGTGCAGAACGCGGATCAGAGTTTTCTTTAATTGGTTCCGATTAACCGCGTTCGCGATACGCCCGCAGGTGGCACGATATGGATTCTAAACGGTTCAGTCGTTTTCTCGTCAAGGAATTCTTGGAGTATTTCCAGCAGGAGGTCGTCCAGGCACGATTTCCCTTTCGTGGATCGTGCGGATAGGGAAGAAATATTACTGGGAGGAAGAATTATTAATAAATATGCATGGAAACGTTTCGATGAAGATGCTAGTTAACGGTGAAGCATTTTCCAGTTTTCATTTCCTCTTCTTTGCAACGTAAGAGCCAATGGTATTGTACATACATACGTCGATATGTATACAATCCTTTTAGAATTTCATTCAATTCGAACGAGCGAACAATTGTTACCGAGCGATGATTGAACATTTTTATCCAACGCGTACGTATAAACAATTTGTCCATCCCAGATCTTTCCAATGTGAATCAGCTTTTTCCTCATTTTTGTCGAATGCATCCGTTGCAGGGAGATAAAGGATTGTACGTCTAGCTGGGCGTTTTTGTTTTAGTGTATCTTGAGCGGCAGCTCACTCGCGATATCGATTTATGGCCGCTTGATAATCAAATCCGGTCGCAATATGAGCGTTTGGATTTCACACAAAAACAGGCAATACCGCCTCGCTTTCTTCTCCAGTCGGCTTTATTTGGAACTGCCGTAACGAGGGGATATAAAATGGGGTAAAATACGGTTCCGCTTTCAAATCATTTTGCTGTACAGTCAATCAAACAGTAGTATTTAATTTAAAAAACTAGTACAACAATGTCAATAAAAAAAATTAGTAAGATCGATCAATTTTAGAAAAAAAAACGACAAGGATTTTCAAGCATTCAAACGATATTCGTTAAATCTATTTTTAGAACCGATTTGAAATAATTAAGCAGCATTCTGCTACAAATAATTATGCTCGTCGTCCGTGAACTATTCTATCGATTATCGAAGACGCACGATGCCATATACACTCCATGAATATCTCAGCGATCATGAGTCGAATTCCTTTAAAACAAGCGGTCGTCAAGACGACTAGACAAAGAAATGTATGATAGGCTTTTCGGTTTTCACGATTCGCGATTTCGATCGATCCAAAACACGATAACTTTTCGAGCATTTAATGCTATCTGGACGACTTGCTAATATAAATAATTCAGATTCGTTGACCATGACGGCCTAATTACGTGTAGCCCAACTCCGATCGAATACTTCTCTTCAAGAAGCAATAGTCTTTACATGGCCACAGAAATTCTCATTTATCGAATAAGTGGCGATGGCCTCGTTCACCACAGTTTGTCTTACAATTACTTAACGATCAAGATGAACGGTTAGTCCACTGAATATACAGGAGATCTTAAACTTTGTAGAGTTTCATAGACACAAGGGAACATCCAGAATTTCTGACTTCCGTTTTCGACATTGATATTCAATACCGTTCTCCCAGCTGTTCCCTGCACGGTGGATCCAAGTTTATTTGCTCTCTATTTCCTACGGCGAAACTGAATTTCCCTCAGCCTCCGAGCCCCAGATGGTTTCTAATGAAATCAATCACCCCCCTCTGTTTAACCCTTTTTACGCAAAAGGCGTGGACACAAGAATTAAGCAATCAACGCATAGTTCCAGTAGATCAATAACAATTGAGACCGCTTCGAAGTGTATTTCTTCACGAATATCGTAATCTCGCCGAGTAAAGACATTCGTGCGTGATAAAAGGAAATCTAGTGAATCGAAATGGAACGACGAAACGTCACGATTCGAATCGAAAGTAATGTTGCGTTGAAATCGCAGCTCGTCCAGCGTTCACGCCCACGCGCCCCGCGTCAGAAATCCCCAAGACGAGAATTGAAACACTGCATATTCGCGACGCGGTCGTTAGCTAAGCAAATTACGAGGATCGTTCAATGGCGAGTTAACTAGCAACGGGAGCAGCGAACAATGCCGGATATCCGACTACCGAATTCACTGAATTTAAAACCAGCGGACGTTGGCCAATAATCCCGATTGTGCGTAAAATTACCTTAAGCTGAATATTATGACGAACCAGGGGAATATACTAAAACGCGCAACAGAATATTGATACATTGTTATGTAAAGATTTAACGTAAATGATAGATAATTAGGTGAAATTATTTGCGCTTCGAATTCGCTGCATTTAGCACGGATAATTTACAATCTATCTCTTTACGACTGATTGAACCTGCGTTATAATATAAATAAGAAATTGACGTTGCATGGGAGTAGAGGTCGAAGAAAATGCTATTATTGGGCGCAGAAAGAATTTCGTTTTAGAAGCATCCAGCGAAGAGTAAGGGGCGGCTGCAAGCTGCACCCTACACAATGGGGGGGGGGGGGCCCTTGGCACGGTCAATAATTTTATTGATCCGCATAGTCGGACTCGGAAGGGTCGTTACGGCAGTTCAGGAAAATCGACCGCTTTAATTATATCTCGGAAGTTCTCGCCAGAGTTCCGCACCTCCAAAGTGTATACTCCGAGCATCCCGCCGAGGGATGGCACTTGTCGAAATACCCTACGCCACATGCCCTTGGCTCTAGAGCTCCTCCATAATTCGACAACTATTCCGTTCCAAAAAAAAAAGAAGACCCTGCTCGCTTCGATCCACGTGCTACCCATTACTAAACCATCAGAGACGATACTCGATGTATCATCAACGCAATCTCGGAACGCGACGTCGAACCTGGAATCCTCATTCGTCTCAATTCATCAACGTCGCAATAGCGGAACCCGGATCTCATTATCTCGCTCACAAGTAATTTGCCGGATAAGCGCAGGATATCGAGAAGAAACTGAACGACAAAAGCTAGCCGTGCGCTTGTCTCTGGCGATTAAATGAAGGTGTAATTATTTCGTCGCCCGTCTAGTCGTTCCTTCCTCAGTTTGTCTCCTCCAGTTATTTTCAACAACGAAAACACACGCAGACGTGAAATGAATAACAGGAAAGGGATAGAAGGAAGGGATTGAACGGGTTGCACGCTGGAATGTTTGCGGCACGAGGGGAACACGCGACTGGGGAATCTCGACGACGAACAAACTCGAATTCAGAGGACTTTCCTCTTCACTTCTCCTTTTCATTGGTTTTCCTCATCGAACGCTTTGGGCCCGTGAATTTACTTTAAAGAGAACTCATTTGCATCTCGTGCAAACTCTTCGTTTAAGAAGTGACCGTCGCAATTTCTACGACGATCCCATTAAAAAATAGTTCATACAGCAGAAGAGTAGCGGACTACAAGAGAGGGGAATGCGGAGATAATGAAGAGGCGGGTCACGAAGGGAAGGCTGACACGCGACAGCGGCAAAATTGACTTTCATAATTAACACTGGTCATCCGTACTTTGTGTCACGGGGGGACTAACCATTGGAAACAGGGTCGCGCAAGTCCTGGAATTGTCCGTCTAAAAGTAACTACTTTAGTAATTGTAATTTACACCGAGCGACACGGTTATTCGCGGCTTCGAGGGTTGGAGCGAAAAACGAGTCTACGTAGTTGTCTCGGACTCTACTCTTTCCGCGACACTATACTTAACGCTGATTTGCATAATTAAATCCCCCGAATCGATACTACCGGAATACAATCTGTCCGCTAAAATATTCACCGTGTCCAGCAACGAAACGGTCACTCCGAAATGACGGAAAGACACAAACGTTATGAAGATCCGCCAAAGAATTCATGGTTCCCTCGTATCGTTGCGCGTACCAGCTTCGTACGCAAATCTTCTATCCGTTGGGCCAAACGATTGAACGCGGTGCACGGTAGCTCCTTGTTTCGCGCATTGATTAAACTCCATCGATCGCGAATTATCAAAGCGGTAGGAACTATAGGCAGGCTAAACGGATAAATGAATTTAAGTTCGACAGCTTCCACGCGATTCGCCCCCCTGATGTAGGTCAGCGGCCGAAACGAAATGAATTCATCGCGCTGCATTTTATCGTCGAATTATATTCTGTATTTTCCGAAAATCTGTCGTGCAACGGTATACACATGCTGCCGCTTTCGAATTTCTGACCAAACGCAATTTACTGGCGCGTTATCTCGAGGACGGCCTCTGGACGCGAGATGAACAGATACGAGGAAGATTTCGAAACGTGCCCTGCAATGCGAGCATTCAGGGAGAAGGTGTCCGAAGAAAAAAGTGCCTCCTCCGGTCAACAAGGGGGGGGGCTTAATAAAAGACGGTCGACGAGTCTCGCACGATTCTCGCGCAATTGACGACGCGATAAATCTATCGACTTTCCCGAGTTACACGTTACTGGATTGACGTTGTGGAGGGGAATTGAGATTAACGAGAACTGATAACAAATGGGGTTAGTGGCGGTGTACTTCAGCTGGGTCTGGAGACACAGAAACTGGGGGGATGAGTTCGTGGGACGGACAGCGAGCCGGCGGGGAGGCAGGAAGACGTACAAACTCGAGACGGAGACGGAACTGTGGGGAAAAAAAAGCTGAACGGAGAATTTCCAAGTTTTAAGGGGTCGAAGAGAAAAGGTGGACAAGTCGGAATGCGGCATATCCGGAGAGGAAAAAAAAAGAGGCGGTGGTAGCGTGAACGTGAAGCCTGAGGGAAAAGGGTGGAAGCGAAAGAATGAAAAGTGCTGGCGTGTAAATGGTGTTACGGTATACGCGATAAAGGAGGCTAATAGGAGGTGGCGAGAGTAATTTAATCGAAATATTCCGACGGGAAGTAAACAATGAAGAAAGAAACGTTCTCTCGCCTTCAGGAGTGTATTGAAACTTACAATTACAACAGCACGGAACGCCAAGAATTTGTAATACTTCCCAGTTAATTTATCCGGCATGTTTTGCGACTGCCTTCGGTATTCCACCGTCGGAAGGAAACTACTCGAACACGAATGTCTAAACTTCCTTCCTGTGCATACCGTGTTTCAGAAAAATGAACCGGGCAGCATTTGTTCGGGGGTAAAAGTTACCGCGGCAAAGTTCACGTTCGACAGCCCTCCGGCTGTTCCGGGTCGCTCGCGAAACCACCCCCCGAGGCACCGCTTCGCGCATGAAATTTCATTGCACCATCGCAGACGACGCATTCCCGTGACTTTCGATGCACATTCTTCGCGCGGCGCGAACGAAATGCGACAAGTGCTTGATAAATAACGAGCGAGCCGATACACGTCGAATTTATTAGTCGAACTTGGACGTGGAACAAATAGCCGTAAGAGCAACAGCTTCTCCCGTGTGTAATGACGAATCGTTCCGCGATTTGGCGAGCAAAGGGACAGCCAAAGGAGTAACTCTGCCTCGGGCGGGTATCGATTTGAAGATGTTTCTACCATATTTCTCACGTGAATAGAAATAAATAGAATTTCTGTCGTATGCGATTTTAATATATTACTCTCTTTCTCCAACAAGACAAAATACGGAAAAAGATTCTCGGTTAACGCATGGATTTTTTAACTCTGAAGAGCATTTCTTCGTGAATCAAAATCGGAAGCGTTTTCACCCTTCCCTAAAATAACTTCACACGTACTCGAAGCGTACGCGCCGTGGGGTTGACGGACGAGCCACGGGTGACGAAAAGACCAGAGGATACAAAATCTATCGATTTTTCCCACCACACGGGAGCAGATCAGAAGCGTGGCCGTTTCGCCGTTATCGGTGCCGTCAAGCCCGGTCGTTAGCACGATCCTTCGGCTTATCTATCGCTGGCTTAGGCATTTAACTATCATGAAACGAATCTGCTCGTTAACGGGAACCACGCTGTTCTACGTGTAACCGCCATCGCTGTTGCTTGGCTTATAAACCATTCGATGGTGCGCCTGGTTCGTTTTGAGAATTTATAGGCTTTCGCGAAGACGGAACGCGGAACGCTTTTCGCACAAAAGACGGCAGTCGAGGAGATTCCAGGGAATTTGAATACGAATAGCTTCGACTGACTGAATAATTTACCGCCCCCTAATACTCGACGCGTTTGTCATTTGAATATCTTTGGGGCGAACGTCTCTGTACGCGTGCACATTTCGCCAGGGACATCTTTGGAATCAAGTGCTGCTAGGAGTTCATGAAATATTAATCAGACGTCCAGCTGTCGTCGAGGCGGTGGTTATTTTGTATATTAAACGGCATCGGATCGTAGGTCGTTACCGGGGGGTTCGAATCATGCGAGACAAAATGTTAGAAAAAGAGCGTTCACTTCGCTAGACCGGAATAGATATCCGTTCGCGGAGCAGTGGATGCATCGACTTCGACGTTGCATAACTACCAGCCACCGTGCTGCGTATCGCTTTCACGAAAGTTTCGCGGCTCCGACTTTAACGCTGGCGTGCATCGCTCGCTTTATTTACCGCTGCAAGCATTCGGCAAGCTGTTGCGCCTCTGTCAAAGTGCATTCGGCATTCGTTCAGACGGGGTTCGAGCTTACGTCCGGAAATAAATCGAGCACTCTAGATTCCCCCGCGGGGGAGAACGAAATGTGACCTTTTCAACGCGCGATTCGGTGCAATCGTGCGTCGCATAGTTCTCTCGAACGATTGCCTCGAAGGATGCTCCCGGATAAATCTTATCCGACGCTGATTGAATTCCCGATATCGAGTCGCGGAGTCCAATTTAATCGCTCGCATAATCCCGTTACTCTCCTCCTCTCTGAAGGTTTTCACTTAAACAATCCCGGTGCCCGAACTATCCGTCGGTTTGCTTGGAAGCTGCTGACGAGATGCGTTTCGCCGAAGTTAAATGCATCACATGGAAGGACGAACGACCGATGGCTTTATAGATTTATCCGCAAGAGCCCCGTGACAAGCAGGATTAAGTTGCTTCGAAATTTAATTGCTCGTGTTATAAATATTCGCGGATCAAATTATAACCCTTTACGTCACTGATACACCGTTAAATCTTAAGTTACCCGTGGCTTTCTAAACTTTCGTCACAGTGGCGGCAGCAACGCGGAAGAAAATAATTGCACGGTTCTTGCGAATCCTACGGTAAAACGCTTTTGTCGCCGGTCCCTACTTTTTAATTGACGAATCGATTCCCTTCTCGTTCTCCTATCGTAATTTCGCGCCGCGAACTCGAAGAATTCGTAAGAAAAATAGGCCACGGTGCTTCACCGTGGCCATGAATGTAAGCGCAGGAGCTTGCACGACGTACTGGTAAATTCTCATTACGTCGCATAATTGGGGAAAAGGCGGTGAAAGGGTGTTTGCAAAAGAACTCGACTCGGCAGGGCGCGGGAAAGAGGCAGAAAGGCTGCGGCTTTCGCGCGCTCCGTTTCGCCGGTGAACTCTGAAAGACGTTTGACATTTTTGACGTCCCGAGTGCCTCGACTCCCCGGGGAAATGAATAAAACATCGGCGAAAGCGTTGCACTGCGACGCCTCGCGATCGCGGTCGATTCGCGATCTCGTTCTTTCATGCGTGTTCATCAGTGTCGTACGGTGAATCGAACTTAAACCGTAATCCGTGCATTTCGCTCTTCCGAAAGCTGTCAACGCCAGCTGGGCGATAACTCATCATCATCTGACCCCACCCCCGTGGTCTCCTCATAAATTGCAAGGCTCTCGTCTCGGACCGCCCCGTGCACGTGACCTCGCTAAGAAGAGCTTATTAGGGTCCGGTAATAAAGTCATTCGTCACAGCAGAACGAGAAGAAGTGTGTTCGAGACGCTTCTCTTGGAGAGCTTTTCACCTTCGCAACGCCCACGACGATCCTTTTCCCGTGAAGCAGAACGTCGATAGTCGCCGCGAAGTATCATGAAAAAGTATTCCCACCGGGATCGGAGTGCACTCTCACCTTACCCCGGTGATTCTGATTGATAGGAGGTGGCCGTAATCCGCGAGTAAAATGCCAAAAAAAAATGTTGCTGGGAAAACGGAAACAAGATCGGCGTCTTCCAGTATTACTTGAAAGCATTCCCTTCAGTTAACATGGCGACTCTGATTCTCGATACTTTATACTCTCGTGGTGAAAGTAAAGAAGAGGGAGGAGAACTCGTGAAACGCGGCCGAGGATACCGTTCCCTCCGAGACACGAATCTCTTCAGCCTGGACGAGAAGACAGCGTCGAGGTTGCTCATGGAACCGAGTGGAAAAGTCTGTGCACGGTAATTCCTCCAGCGGAGAGCCAGCTAAATTGCAAGCGCGAAAGCTGACGCGCTATCAAAACGCGTTTAAGCGTTGACAGTGTGGAATTATAATTTTGTTTGTTTTAATGTTGTACCGCTTACAAAATGCTGTTGCACCTTTTCACCGTTGAGCCCCGTTTGAAAGACAGACTCGAATGGAATACTCTCGAATTTCAAGCTTTACAGAAGAATCGTGATCAATAAAATGATACCCCGTGTGAGCTGCGATATTATAACTCATACGATCCGCACGCGAGCCACGTTTTCTCAAATAAAGTCGCGACGAAAGGGGCAAACTTTACGGGGTCGTTCGCAAGCCATCGCGCGCGCGGCTACGTTCCAGCGTGTCGATCGTAAAGACGACGGAAACGATCACGGTGTCGTGCCGCCCTCGTGAATTCTAATTGCCCGATGATCTTGGACTCGCGCAATCTAGTTGGCCGCAGCTTTTCGAACGGCCGCAGAAATTTTTACCCATCGATTTATCCGTTTTTCTTTCAAGGCCTCCCCCGGTGGGGACCGCACAAGCGTTCGTTTTATTTATAATTTCCTGGACTCTCGATGCAACACTCCTCGGCTGTGACGGCTCGCAAATATTTTCGCTGCTTCGATCCCCCGCGATCCCGACGCGGCAGGCGTTCTCTAATCCGCCGTTATAACGGGCTATTTCCATCTGTCGGCATCCTATGCGCCGGACCAGGGAACGTCTACGCGTTTTATTCGCCGTTTCAGCGTCGTCAAACTTTACGTCCGTGCTGCTGCTGCGAGATCTTGCAAATTAACTTCAGGATAAAACATGCGCGCGTAAAGCGTACTCGTCTCTGCTTCGGAACCAATGAATCTTGCAGTCCAAACACGTATATAGCCCGACGTGCCTGGGCTTCTGTAGGCGGCACGCGAGCAGCCGGGAAGACGTTTTAGAGAAACAAACAGTAACATGTGAAATAAGGCGTTGGAAAAGTGGTTAATCCACTGTTTGTTGCCTGCCTCGCTGTGCTGTACAATGCACGCCAAGTTTAACTAAACGAAAATGTCCATTCAAACATAATTCGAGCCCAGTGAACATTGCGCACTGATTAACCGTGTTACATCGATGAATAATTAAATGAACATCGATTTAGCTGACACAATATTGTGCTTAGCATAGAACCACTATGTCGCCCTATGTTCCTAAGTGGAATTAACTAAGAGCTTCCGACCAGAATATTATCGACGAACTCGTAGAGATAATATAAGGAAATAGTTGATCTAAGGGAAACCTATTGTGAAGAGAAGGAGGGTTCGGTTTAAACAACAACGAGATCCATGAAAATTGAATGGACAGGGGCAAAAGTAGCGTGACGGGGAAAAATTATAGAGCCCATTATCCTTTTGTATTGTTCCCGGCCTGTTTTACATCGCCCGTTATGTTCTAGTACGCTTTAAAGCGTTTTATGAATTTTGAAGCGGATATATCGAAAGCCCCCGCTTCTCAGAATAAATTCTGCCGGCGAACGAAAGCTCGCGGCAGCAGAGCGCATTAATAATTGATGCCTGAATGACGTTGATATTGATACGTGCTTCGCACTCATTATGGATTCATGTGCTTCGATTAGTACATAGCAATCACAATACAAATAGACATTAAATGTGGGTAAAGCGAATGAGCTAGTAAAATATCAATTCTATGCACTTTGCTGTAAAGGAACAGCGAACAAAGCTGCTTTCGCCCAATGAAAACCGTAAACGAACGTAGCAGCGCGTGAATTTTCATTCAGCCGCGACTGGCAATTATTTTCCGATTTTCTTCCACAGATACGTATTACAAAGCGTTCTTCTTATACTGTATTACGGAACAACAGAGGGAAATAATGGAAAATCGAGCGATGAGAAAAGTCGACAATCGCTTATAATTATTGTGAGATCGATTAAAGCTAATTATCCTACTGACTCCAATTTGGCGAAGCATCGAGGCGTCCCCTTTGGCATCGAGCACCACGCTCGTGCGCGGAAATAAAAGCGGAAGCGAAGCAATGATGCATAATGCGAGTAACCTGTTATTCCTGTACGAGTCATTTGCGCGTTTATTTCGCGACCCTAGGAGAAGCTATTAAATTAAATTCGTTGCGGCAAACGGTACTCCCTCCGCGCAAAGCACCGCTCGATTTACATGTTCCGTTCCAAACTAGGAATCCCATTTACGTTTCTTCCACGCCGCCTGTTTACGTCGTGTTCGCCTATTCCTGCGGAAATGAACACCAGGACGATCTACGTCAAAAATAATCGTCGCAAAGACCATGCGAAGCCACTTGAGGGGTAATTTCAATTTTGGAAGTTAGTGAGGGAATTAATCAAGGAGGTCTTTTGCATATTTCAAAGTTAGAGCACGGACGTAAATGAATTCTGACTTTCTACGAGGGTTTCGTTCGCATACGACATTTCAATGGATTATAGATAACTCGTCACCCTCTATGCAAAGACTTGGTGGAAGAAATATGCTCCGGACGCGGTGAGAGCTTGAATTCTTTTCGCTTTCCATGATTTAAAGTTGGAAGCAAGGGAAAACTATAGTATTTCATATTTATTGTTTTCTACGTAATTTCAGAGTCCAAGATTACCGGTGCACAATGAAAGATAACTAAGAGCCATCGCTAACTAAATAATTAAATTACACTTTAAAAACCTCGCCCCCGGCGAAGAGCTCCACAGGTATCGCAAACGAATCCGTGAAACTAACAAGTTCGTAGGTCCACGAGCACTGATCACTTGATATCTCGTTAGAACTCTCAAAAGATCTGCATTCGCAGATATTCGCCGAATGCCATCCCACATTCGTCAAAATAAAACCAATCTATTTGGGATCGAAGGTAACGGTATCACCCTAATTACCAATAGAGAATCTCAATCCTTTTCATTTCAGTATTAGAAAGGCAGATGGATAAACCAGGATACCTTTCCCATTGGTCTTTCATTAATTAAAAAGTAATATCGATCTCCAAATGTTTCATAAATGAGGAATTATTGATATTTCTTTATTGCGAAATGTAGAACGACATTATCGTGCCGATAGCAATGCAGCCAGTAGCTTTAATAGTTTGCAACAAGGTTCACGCGTCAGAAAGCTGGCACCAGGGACGAATCCTTCGTGTTCGATGGCACGCAATTTTTTTTCTGTCTCAAAAGGGACAACAGAAACGCTGAGAAAAGCACGGAAACGAGGCACAGCGTTTCTCGAGAATAAGACGAGAGTCTCTTCTCTGGTTTCTTCATCCGTCTCTTCCCATTCCCCAACTCTTCTCCTGCCGTCCCTTCTCCACTTCGGAAACCCTCAACGATATCCGAGACCTTCTGCATCGAATAAAAAACCGTAGCTTCCTGTGCCGCGTTCGGGTAAAAATAAATCGTGCCTCGTTCACTCTTGCACGTTTCCTCTAAGCCGTTCTCCGTGCCGTCCCTTGCTCCACAGCCACCGAAAAAATTCAATTTACTCCCGAAGAGAGGGCAAGAGCCTCCTCCGCAAAGGCGTTGCTCTCCTTTCCCTTTTTCTTCCGCTTTCTTCCTTCATTTTTTCTTTGTTCGTGAGATAAGAAAAGAGGATTGGAAATCGATTGGTTGAATCGATGGCACGGCTCGATGTCGGGCCGGGTATTTTTCAATTTTCCAGCTCACGCCAGAAACCGTCGGTGAAATCGAGCTAACGCGACATCGAGTTTTCTAAACACGCTGTTTCGTCTGCTCGATATCGATGATCCTTTCGCTCCCCATCCAAATGAGATAGGAATTCCGCCCAATTCTTCTTTCGACGAAAGCGCAATGTAAATAGTTTCCCTACGATACAGGGAATTTTCTCATGGTAATTGCAATCGATTCACTGCGAAGCGTTGCGCGTCTTCTATTAATGCATTTATTACATTTCACCCTCTCCATGTTACTGTGCTGCGACAGTCTCCCCAGAAATAAAATACCGTAACCGCTGCCTTGTGAAAATTCTTTCGCACGCTCCTAACAGTTTAATCTAGGTTCAATATGTACATTGCCCGACTATTGAAATGGAATTTCACCGTGACAATTGGACTTGATGGAATGCAATTTTACGTTGTACCTCGTTGCGAAATATCTTGAGCTGCGCACGGTTCGGTGAACTATCGAATGGTAGAGGTCCAATTTCGTTGCAGGGACAAACGATACGTGACAATACGGGGCTTTAAGAAATTGCAACGATTGGGTTACGAGATTCTTCCTGTATCCACTTTGCTCGCCACACCGCGGTGTGGTCGGTGCACCGTCCTCCGGCAAACTGTTATCCTGGTTCAAAGACTAAAGAAGTCTCGAAATGAAAAAAGTTAAAAAGCTGGCTGGCAAAGTGTTGACGATTCTTTGAGCCAGGAGGATCGAACAATTAATTGCTCGACGTCAAACGATGAAGTATGGACGGTAATGAAACGCACCTTGCCGAGCAAGCAATTTCTTAAATGTTCTAAATAGTAGAATGCACTGTAAGAGAGAGAGAAGAAACTGTATAATCGTCAGAACGATGAAACAACGAGGGCACGAGCAAGAGCATGCCGGGCACAGCTCTAATTGAGACCAGCTACATTCTTGAAACAAATATGGGTAAGCAATCGATGTTCAATTCTCGTTATGCAAAACGCTGCGCGTCGCAGGGATAGTGTTTTCCGCCCACTTTGGTTAAATTTAAATACTGTTCCCTGTCACGTTCGCGCACGCTTTCACGCCACAATCTTTCCACTCCCGTGTCGCGGAAAAATATCACTACTCGCTAACTCTATCCGACGCGTGAACCTTGTTTCTTTCTTCCCTAGTTTACGGTCTTCGTCGAAATATCTGTCACCTATCACCTCGCATCATTTATCGGGATTACATACTTGATTATAAGAAAGAAAAGAGAAAACGGTGTGACCCTGTCGCCAACGATTTCTTTGCACAAATTATCGTCAGGATAGAAATTTCCTTAATCGAGATTTACACGGAGAATCTCTGCTCTTTAATGTCGTATACGATAAAGAAATGTTTATCGATTCATGCCGAACCCAATTATTAGAGCACAGGTCTGGCTGGTAGAGAAGATTCGGTTCGGAATCTCGGTCAGGCAAACCGGTTGACCTATTCCTTTTTCCCCAATGATTTCCAGGGGATCAATCCATTCTTTCCGCCTTTATATACCCCCGTGTAATTTCCAATTTCACGTCAAAAGCAGTTACTCGGCCGATGGAAGAGCCCGGTGCCGCACGTTAATGAGAATAATTGCTTTGTTTACTGCCACGCCCCGCCTCCTCATTTTGCCTTTAACGAAGTAATAATCGATGAACCGATGCGTAATACCCAGAGGCGCGTCCCGATAATTAAAAGTTACTCTCGTTCCCTCTTCACGTAGCTTTGGACAATCGTAACGTGTCTGTACCCTCCGCGAGTTTCGCTAAGTTTATACACGTCTCCCACGGGATGCGACTGAAACGATGGTCCCTCAAAGTGTGCCTCGATGAATTCGTCTCATCCCGGGTTTAAATGTACACGACCGCTCGCGTGTACTACTTCTCATCATTAGCTTCTTGCTCCGCCGCGAGTTCTTCAATCGGAGCGTTTATCAGACTCTAAATGTCTTCTAACAATTTTTGATAATAGTAACTCGAACGATTTCACCGGGGTTTACTATAAAAGGATAATTGAAAATTATAAATTGTAGATTAGGTGAGATAAGCGACTGTTCCTTTCGTCACAGGCACCTTTTATCTTTGTTAATTTTCCACCGTACATTGTCGCACGAGCTACAAGGTAGGGCCGTTGGCCCCGGCACGCGAATTTCTCATCAGTCATCGGACTCGAAACCCATAAATTCTCGTCCGCGCTACTGCGTACAGAAAGGAAAGGAAGCTGCTGGTTTCGAATTCTGGCATCATTTCCCAAATACGTAACACGTACGACGGTGAATCTTTCACACGACTTTCCTTCGGAAGTATACATATACTACTCACATTTGCAACGACTTGCATTACCTACATTTCAGATAACTACTGCATTGTACTGTATCGTATATTTACTAGCCCATTGCATGGAACAGCAGTTGGCTCTTTGTCCGATCATAGAATATACACTGGTTTTTTGAAAGCACTTTAAATTTCCCGACACAGCCGATGATAAATTCTGCGGCTTTCGCGGCTCGAGTGAATTTATAAAGTGCACGTAGTTTCAGCGTACAAGCGGTGGGCGATTCGCTATTAAAGTATCACGCGACTTCGCCCGTATTCAGCAACAAGAGACACACAACGTATTCACGGGCTAATATTAACTCTACCATTTATTCATATTTGGCCGTCCGTCTGCATCGATCGAATGCAAAACAATTGCGGCGAAACATTTTTCAATATCAAGTCACGATACCTCCGGTCGTATCGAGAATAAGCGATGCACGTCGAGGTATGAGACATTTGTAGCCATTCGCGATTGTCTCGCCGATTTCGCCACTTTCGCGAAGGTAAACACACAGCTTTCAACAATGAAGAAGCAGATGTTAACGTTGTCGTTCCGTGGCTGTTCGCGTTCGACACATTGAAAACAGCAAAGCGTTGTTTATCCGGCGCTCGATTTCGAGATCCCTCGTTACGCCCGCGGTCAAAAAGAGAAAAAAAAGGAACACACGAGAGCGAGCACGACCCAGACTGCGAACGGATAACCAAGATATTTCGCTGCAAAAATAGAAGCGGTCGAAGAAGTGGACAGAGGAAGCGTAAATCGAACTCGAGTGCCAAGAAGATTCTTCGTAAGGAGTTCTACTTTCCACTCAATGGAATATTTAAATTCCCCCGCGGAGCGGTGGAAAGCTCGTCATATCGGTCGTTCGTGCACTTATTATTTCAGCAACGGCATGATTCTCCAAAGGCGTATTAACTCCCTCCGGTGGACACTTCTTCGACGACCTCAATAGCTCGAGAAAACGGATGAATCGGACTCCTCGAAGCTTGATCAATGCTTGGGCGGCCCTTTTGTAAAGCGAGAGGAGAATCAAGTCGCGGGCTAAGAACAATGAACGAGATGAGCAACAAACGATCGAAGGTTCCTTCCTAGAATAAACGCGATTTTCGCATTCCCGCGATACGGAACGAGCTTCGTTACCGCCTACATTGTCACTCGCCGCCGATACGTTCGTTCGTTAAGTTCAAAATGTATCGCTGCGGATCGGAACCTCTAACCCGGAATTAACCTTTGCAACTCTATCAGATGGCGAATCATGATACGCGCGAGTGTTTCACAATTTTCTCCTCGTTCCGGTCGTTCGATAACTCGCCCCCTCTCTTTGTAGTTGAGCATCTCGTATCTGTGGAGCACATTTTTCCCCCCCAGAAAGCACTGCCCCGGAAAAATGTATCTCGTTATCGGTATCGTGACCCCCCTCGATAGGGGCCGGTAATCCCACGAATAAAAAGTTCACTCGTTTCACTTATCAATATATCTTCACCATCCTATTACGTACCCCCCCCCCCCCCCGCCGAAGAACTTACTTCTCGTCGAATTACTTCTCCGCCTTGCATTCCACGATTCGTCCTCCACCGCGTGCTACTGTCACCTCTCTAAACTTCTTACCGCAACTGTTTAATCTATCTCTTCTACCCCGGCTCATCAAAATTCACCCCGCGCCCCGTTCGCGTCCCTCTATTGGTCGGAATAGAATAAAGATAACTCCGTGGTCTTCCGGCAGTTTAGTAAGGAAGCGAAAAGACTGGCGCCGATTCGGATCGGCTCTAGGAAAGCGGAAAATCTTGCGGACTGATTCTAAAAAAAATTCCGACGCGGAATATACTATTTTAAGCTGCCCGAGGGAAGCCCAACTAATTCCTTGCTTTCGTCGCGCTTTCTTCATCGCGATCGTCTAGCTGGTAAACGAGTTACGTATTCCCAGCGCTATTTGCGCTCTTTTCGGTGCTGGTGCACGAAGAAACTACACGCGGCGTTTCACCAACGTGCGCATAAGCAGCGTCTTTATTCGTAGCTGCGGTTAATAAATCTCGACCACGCTCGAAACACGTAAATCCGAGACTAGATACGACAAATTGTCCCCGACTCGATGATTCAGAAGTATTTGGGAGAAACACCATGCTCCTGCCCGCGCATACGTTCACCTCGGCTATTTAAAAATAGATCGAAGCTTTTCGTACACGCTATTCACTCGCACGATTGTATTTTGTAACAGTAATTGTGTCTCTAAATTATTAGCGCTTTCTCGTTTCACTCGCTCACCCTCTCTACAACCGTACATCGGAGCGTATTGATTAACCTAGCGATTTTATCTCGCGCGTAACTTCCACCGGTAGATTATCGTACCAGATACCGTGCGTTGTTTTTATTTCCTATTGCTCCGTGGAATAATTAACAGTTTACCGTCGCAATTAGGAAGCGAGTACCTGTGTCTAAAAAGGATCGTTTGTACAACGATCGTATCGCGCACCGAACAAACACTTGATCATGGAGTGTCCCGATCATTTAAGTTTCGGTGAGTTCGCGTTACGTATTGCGGCCGCGTTCGAACGGCGATCGATGATTATTGTGCAATTAAAAACTACATACCTATACACCTTTCGTTTGAAACGAAACAGTGGAGTGTGCGTTCGGGGCTGCAACTTCCCGTACGGATCGCGTGTGTGCGTTTGCCCCGACGAGTCGAGTCAATTAAAACGACACGATTAGCCCGGGGCAGCGTTTTCGAACGCGTAGCTGCTAACCCGGGAACGGGCGAATTAATTTCGCGCAAAAGTATCGCACACCGGCTCGTCGCGATCCCGTGAAAACGGTGGACGGATCGGCGGTCGCGTTGTCGCGCCGGACAGATCGTAAGGGGGTCGCGGTGCATGGTGTAAGGCATGTCGCCGGGGCGCTTGGTTTATTTTTCCGGACATATCCGTGGCTCGCGTGGCAACGGCGTGTGTCGTTAACGAACATTGAACTCCTTACCTTAGCGTCTCTCTGCGTCCAGCCGCTGCCAGCCAGAACGTTCATCGAACCGCGTAACGGCGTCTCCCCCGGTGCATGCCCGCTCCGTTTTTCTTTTTCCGCGACGATCGAATTCAGCCCGGTGTGGTGGCCGACCGCCTCGATGATGCACCCGCGATGTCGCGCGGTCCTTGATCGCGCTCGCGGCTAGAACCGATACCGCGGACGCCGCGTCGTACTCGCATTGAACGAAAAATAGGGAAAACGATCACAACACACTGTTGTTCGCCGATTCTCCGCTGAGCCGCGGATCATCCCATCGAGAAATCTCGCCCAACCCCTCGCCGCGGCGTTGGCACACAAGGATCGACAACTTGGCGCGCTGGGCAGAATTTACCCGCGCAGCGTGAATCACGGACAAGATAGCGAACCGAACGAGAGGAGGGAGAGAGACGAGGGAAGGGGGCGCTTGCTCCACCGCACCGGCCGAACGACGGAACACACCACGACAGACTGAAGAGGAGGGTAGAAAACGTGGTTGCCGTCGCGACACCCTCGCGCGTAGTCGGCCGGCGTCGGGACTCTTCGCGTATCCCAGCGTCTCGTTTGACGTTCAGGGCCGTCGACACGACGCCGACGCCATTCGGGTCACGTGGCCTAAGCGAGGGGTGAACGACGCGACGCTCCCGCTTCGACGTTCAACGCCACCGCATGCTTGTGACTGTTCGCTCGAGACTGATAGCTTAGGCGAAGCGGCCACCAGAGTTGGCCGATGTTCAGTCTGAACGACGAGCAAAGGGTGACACGATCGAAAACGCCGCAGTTTATTCGTAAGTAACGAACAACGATTTTTATTCGGCGAGAACTTATTCGTCGGTCACGAATAAGTGTCGACTGTTACTCGAATACGATTTTATTCGATCTTTCGTTCGATCGAAACGACGAATAAACGTGACGCCCGCCACGTACCGGCGGCTGCAAGAACTAATCACAACCCTTTCTCTTTACCACGGACCCCTACATGTACGTACATTGTAGAAGCCACGTGATACTTTTATTCTCTATTTAATCGGCTACTTCTTTGCTCGAATAAAAGGAATTATTCGAGTGAAAGCTCGTTCGAGTACAAAATTATTCGTTCTTGTCCGACTGATTTCCTTTTACTGGGACTTTTTATTCGCAGATTACTCGAATAAGAATTTATTCGTCGAGATTCATTCGGAAACTTGTGCGAATGAAGATTCATTCGATTAATGCCCAACTGTGACGGCCACTCTCTCCTTTCCCCCGCATTGTCCTTATGCTCGTGATGTTATTATTCTTTCCCTCGGTCTAGCGATAGTAGTAGGAATCAGGAGAGCGACAGCAATAAATAAACGGTACGCCCTTTCCGCCGCGAGCGGGAAAAAAAGAACAGCGACGAATGAAAGAGGCGAACAATCGCGCGACGCGCTGACAACTTGATTAGAGTCGCGCGAATAGATGCACAGATACGCTGCACTGTACTGCTGCAACTTAAAATACATGCACCGCGTATATGCAACGAGGCACTTCGGCCTCGCGCTTTTTTCGGAGCGAAGGCGGTGAAACTGTAGATAAGCCACCCCGATTCAGCTCGGTCTAAACGAACCATCAGGGTGCCTCGCCTGCGCAACGAGGAGCAGCTAGGTGTTGCAAAGTAAATGCAAAGAGCGGCGCACGGGACCGGCCGCGCGGGTCCTCGTTCGCAGCGAAGTAGCACGGAAGAAGGAACGATTTATGGTCGTTAAACAATGTAGCGGAATTTATTCCGCCGCGGTGTTCCGGGAAGCCGGGGCGTTAAATTTTCGCGGCACGAACGTGTGTCCACGATCGCGATATTAATGGTCGCGGCGGTTGTAATAGGGATCCGATAACTGGCCGCCGGCCAACAATCGACTCGCCCCGGGTTCATCGCGAAATCTCGCGGGCGAAAGAAGTTGCACGGAATTTCCGCTAAACTCCCTTGCGCTTGTTCCGAACAGTTACGAACTGACGGTGAACCGGCGAACCGTTACATCGTTTCCGCATCACGCCACTTTCGCCCCGTTAACGCGAACCATTCTTCTTTAGCGTTCCGAAGAATTCAGGCTGAACCGCGTGCTGAGAATAAATTTCTCCTTGCGCGTTAGACAGCCTGCGAAGTACAGGCGAGCTTTTAGCATTTTGCCTGTGAATCTCGGGGATTCTGGTGAACGTAATTTACCGGAGATACAATCAAAGTTGTTATTACTGTTAGTGAATAGAAAGAAAAAGAAAAGGAGTAATATTTCCGGAAAATGAACTTGCTCTTTAAAGTACAGCAAAAGCCAAGATCCGCGGAAACAAGCATTAACCAAATGTCTGTTCTCGTTGCAACGATTTCATCACGTTTCTGCGTCGACTTCCACGCTGGGGGGGCGGGTGTGAAATCGCAGCGGGGTTGCCGCTGAAATCACGACGTTATCGCGAAACCGAGGAAACTTTTCATACGGCCAGGTCGTTGGCCCGCGATCGAGAGATACTCGGCCGGCCAGCGCACGCGATGCATTTAAGACTGAATTTAGTCGACGCGGCGGCACGGTTTCGCTGCATGCATTCACCCCGTATTCGTTCGCGTGACTCCGCTGGCCTGCAATAAGTGAATCCGCGTTGGCCCAGGCCGAAAACTCGGCTGACAACCTCCCGGAGCCGTTCGGCCTGCGAGGCTCGCCTGTTTTCGGACTGTTCGACGGTTTCCCGGAGACCCGCTTTTTCGCTGGGCCACATGCAACGCCAATGGGGTCGTAAGCTATGGATTCGTCGGTGGAACTGTGCATGCAAGCTCCAGCCATCGTGGAACTAAAATAGTGCAAAGTAGAATAGGCATAAGAATACGTGGATCAGTAGCGCGTTACAAAATACATTCTTGAATCGTACGTACAAAACTTCGAATCCCATGCTTTCTTTTGCCGCGAGGACAAAGATACGCGTTTCGTACTGATGTCGCAATCACTGGTATCGCTTTAGACCGAAAGCCAGCGCGGCAAGCACTCGGGACTAAATCTAAGACGAGAGCGTTCGGATTCACCTCTTCGCGCGGCGCGGCGTTACGTTTCGTCGGGTAAGTCGCGAATTATGGCTCGCGTGTAGCGTCGCTTCGCCGAAGCGAAGATTAGATTACTTCTAGCAAACGTTTCCCCTCGCAAGCCCGGCCGTAAAGTGGTTTGTCACGCCTAAGGGGGAGGAAAGAGGAAGATACGAGGCGCGCCGATTCGTCGCTTACGGATGTCGTAGAAGTGACACGAGCGTTTAAGAAACGTCGAGTTCAATAAACTTTCCGGCAAAACGGTTGAGTTATTGATCCCCTCGTTACGTCACGTTACCTCTTTTCCACCTGGCTGGCCGTCTATCGAACCGCGCGGACTGCCCCTGCATTTTCATCGTGCATACGATTCTTTGAAAACTGCCTCGAATCACGAAGGGATCAACGCTCGTCCGACCCGTCCCCGCGACTCGTACAATTTTATTCGTTTCATGTTTCGCAGTATCGATTCGCTCTGGTATTCCAGCTTCGCGGACGACTCTCAGTAGGAGCATCACGATCCAAGGGAACAAGCGGAGACACGCGGGTTGACAAGTGTACATAGGCGAATCAGCGTTGTTATAATTTGATTAACACACGAGCAACTGCATGCGACGTTTTCCTTGTACGACGGGTGTGTTAATAGATCGACTTTTATGCAGCATCTTTTCTTTTTATCGTGCAAGGAAAATTTGGAAAAAGAGGAATACTATTGTTTTATAGATGTTATTAGCTATACCAATACAACGAAATCTTACGATAAATAAATTCATCTCGTTTCGAACATCGTCGTCCCGAAATTTCGGAAAACACGCTAATTGATAATACGGAGCGGCGATGTATGGCGATCGTTAATTAGTAAAACTGTCGTTAACCAGGTGAACCCGTTGTGTTATCTCACAATTGACGGTGCCGAAATAGCGCCAGTGTGTCGTGCAATTGTCAGAATCGATAATTCATCCGTCCCGCGACCCAATTCTTGATTTACGATCGGTTAGCGGTGCTTTCGGGTTCTATCGACTCCACGCGCACCTTCGGTGCAGATCCTTTTTCCCTTCGCGCGGCCCGATTCAGGCGCCGAGGAGACGTTTCACCAGGTATCCGGGGAAAGCGTAGATCGCACAGGCGGCCAGCAACGCCAACAGTACGATCGCGAAGCAGCACAGTATCCGCCACTTGTAATAACGACAGACCACGAAACGGAAGGCTTTCCATGGATTCCGGAACCAGGAGAACGAGGTATCCGGTCGGCTGCGAATGAAAAGAAAACAATGTGAAATGTTACCGTAATATTTCTATTTCAATATTCGGAGAAGCAGACACGGTCGCGTTTCGAGTGATCGGCTTGATCATGTAAAGATTGATCGAGGATATGTACGTTGCCGAAGCTGGCCCGAGCCTGAATGAATTCCGTTACTGAGCCACTCGCAGTTATATACCGATTGGCGATCAAGATCGAAGATTAATTCGTTTAAGCTAGATAGGAAAGCGATATATCAGTTTAATTTGTGGCAGAGCGTGGAATCAGCTTCGATGCGTTCATCCTGCATCGCTTTTATTTCACCTATCCGCGCTTCGTCGTTTCATGTTGTCGATAAATAAATGACGCTCGACCTCTTTAAATAGCTACGGGTATCCCGCGGGCAATCAAGTATCTCGTTAATTATCCGGAGTGCTCTAATCGTTCCACGCATTGCTCTTCTATAAAGCTGGAGAGAAGTTCTCCGATCGATATCAATTTGAAGCTAAAACGAGCTGAACCGGGAGTTTCGTGCTTTTATTTGTTAAACTGAATTTAATCATACTTGGGAGGGGGCAGACTTTGGGGTGGATCTCTTCCTTTGCCAGCCGGTTCCTGATCCGCCTCTTCCGCCCGCAATATTGACATTTCCAATTCGACTTTGCCCTGAATCGATACACTGCATCGCGTGAGGCTCATTCAATATTTTACGAATACTGCTTACACAATTAGAAGAAAAGAAAAAGCAACAGGACCTTGAAGTACATGAATACCCTCGCGGTACTCCTTGTTAAATAAGAATGTACGACGGCTAATTTTTGAAATATAAATCAAAAACGGATGGAGTGAAATATTTGCTTAACCGAGACTGACGCACCGCTTGAACGTACTGCGCCGTGTTCACGCTTCGCTGAAACGGCCACCAAGCTTTGATCCTCGTCATTTTGAAGATGTCGATCGTCGGTGTACTCGGATCGAGAAGCTTCAGGGTGCAGTTTTTGGAACTCGGACTGCCCCTCGGCATTTTCGACAGATCCAATGTCAGCGCCCCTGGGAATTGATCGACCGATAGATTTATCATTGATTCGCGAATAATCGAACGTTCGTTCTTACCGAGGAAATCGTCCGGCGAAAAATGATCGCTGTCCCAGACCTGCAGATGCAACCGACAGGGCAGTTTCTCCTCGGTCTCGCTTCTGGTTAAGACGGATATCTTTTTCCGCACGACCATCACGCGCTCGCCCTTTGAATACGTGACGCGAAAAACGAACCGCCAGTTGAAGTTACCCTCACCGTTCAGGGAATTGTAGTGGACGTCCGTTTTTTGGTAATCGTCGTAATGGATCCATCTGCAATCGTCCCCTCGATGGTAAGATCGGGGTGAAAAGAAACGCGCGTACCTCGTTGCGCGCTCCCTGCGGCGACACTTTCGATAGATCTCTCCTTTCGGCATTCTTTTTCGTTCACGCACCCTTTCACGTAAATATCGGAACACTTCTCCCCGGTGAGAAACTGGCTGTCGACGAGCGGCACATCTTCGGTGTTCCAAACGATCACGCGAATTTCGTATACCTCGGGGACAGGCGGAATGATGTTCACAGCTGGCTTCGGGGGGAACTCGCCGAATTGAAACATGTCGATCCAAAGTTCTAATTTACCCTGGGTACATCGGTAAGGACAGGGATCATTTATCGGAACCGGCGATGAAAAGATATCTTGGCGCTGGAGAATTTGTCTACAATGGTTCTAACGTTGCAAGCGCAATTAAATCATTGTTCGCAGTCGATTTGGAATTGAACAATCAACGATACCGAAGATTTCTCGAGTCAACGTTTCTTTCGTTAAACGTCTCAATCATTGTCACACGACTCTATCCCCGCTAAGCGAATAAACTCGTCTTTCTGCGAACCTGCTCCAAGCCCGGTCTCGCGGCGTTAAAAAGCGGTCGTCTTTCGACGTGTTCGGGAACCAGGGCGCAACCGCAGATGGGAAAATCTTGCCACCGATGAAGCACGCTCAACGCCATACATTCCGTCTTGTCTGTGAACAAGAGCCATCGATCACTGATGAGATGGAATTCGTTTAGTGACTCGCGATTCCCTTCCCGGTTCAAAGAGGGACGGATTCTTTAAACTGACCGTCCTCCGCTTGTTCCTCGAAGGGAAATCTCTTTCGCCCGATTTTCACGTAATCCCCGCCGTATTCGGGCAGCGGGAGATTGTTCCTTTTGCAAAGCTGTTCGAGGATCTGTGTGGGTGGCTCGCGATCTCTCCACATGTTGTAACCGTCCTCTTGGTATCTTCTCGCTATGCCGCAGGTGGCACGGTGTTTGCTGTAGAACCGATTCTCCAGGTCGATCTTCGTCTCTCCGATTAGATCGTCGCTGGAGGTGGCATCGTAATCCCATACTTGTACGATCATCAAATAATCTTGAGGGAGACTGGCTTCTGTCTCGAACATGCTGTCAAAACATTTGCCAAAGTTCTGAACGCTGACCTTATCGTGCAGAAAAGGAAGAGCTTTAAATCCTCGTCAATATGATAACTTTAATCCCTTCTTCTAAGAGCTAAGAGGAGAATCTTGATCGTGGAAAGTTGAATAATCCCTCGCTGTTTGACGTCCATGAAAATGAATGGCTTTTAAAGTAGCGCCGCGAAAAGGGGACAATTTCAAAGTGTGGGAACGGATGAGAGAATTATAGCGCGGCGAGGAAGGTCTGGTGTTAAAACCCGCTGGCTAATAACCCACCGTCCGAAAGTTGGATTCAGCTGGTTCGGTATGTAATTCTTCTTGTCGTTGATAAACGTTTTTCCAAGCTGGACGCAGAGGTAAGGGTCCGATCTTCCGGTTAGGGGATCGTTGGGTTGCAAGTTGATGCCTTGCGGATGGAATCGGATCTATGTCGATTAGCGTTGCCACGCGTATGAGCGTAGTAAAGAAATGTTGCGGCGTTTACCTTTCACCACGTAGAGTCTGACTAGAAGTTTCACGGGTCCCGAGGGTGGGTAATCGTTGCAGAAGCCGTTCGCCGCGTTCCTGCCGTTCATCGTTTTGCAGGGCGTACTGCTCGGATGCGGCCAACGGTACACGCAAACGCGACCCTTGCAACGGAGTTGATTGTATTACTAATCAAATTAAACGTTGTTTAATACCGCTTAACGCCGCCGGTCATAAAGCTCGACCGAAGGAATGAAATTCGAAGCGAACCTTAAACTTTCCGACCCGATTCTCGGTATCGTAGTCGGGATCCTTGCTTCTCCGCCCCCGCCACAGCTCGAACGTTCTCAAACGATCCTGAAAGGCGGCGAACTGCGGTTGCATCTCCAACTCCCCGTCGTATACCTGTTTCCCCCCCGCCCCCGTCCAATGAGACAGCTGAGCCGGGTGAAAATGCGCTAAATCGTAGGTACCTTGAACGTCGCCGCGGTCTTCGGTGCGTCGGGGGAAAAGCTGCCTAGCCGCCTGCTTCTGTCCTCCTGGAAATATCTCCTTTGCACTTACGGCAAGATCCGTGCCGATCCACCCGCGTCTTATACGTCGGATCACACGCGAGTAACCGACTCCCCTTCGTCGTACACGACCCACCTCTAGAGACGCGAAATATTTGCTCCACCAATCGAGCGACTCGTCCTTGTCATCCGGCTGATACCTGTTCGCCTTATTTCTTCTTCGAGTGCACAGACGCGCAAAGAGATTCTTTAAGGAACGAAGGATCCTTTTTATCAGCGGAGTTTTTCGCCGCATTTTCTTGTAAGGAATCAGCTCCTTATGCTCGTCTTCTTTCGATGGATCGTAATCCATCGGGAGGGGTACTTTAGAATAAGATTGATTTTAGAAGGAAGAAGATCGGATGTTCCTGGAGAGGTTCTTATAAACTGAGTAAAATTAACGATTATCCGGGATACGCGTGTGAAATAATATCGATGCAGTAATCGAATATGCAAATGCACGCCGTCATGGGAAAATTATAAATATTCCGTCAGGAGGGTTAATAAACTCTCGCCGGATTCACGGAGAATTAATAGGAGGCACGGTTTATAGTTGGAGCACCGGCTAGAACGTCGATGGAGAGACAAATCCATTAATAACTTGGCGCGAGCTAATCTTGGTCTCGATTTCCGGCCGCACGATTGACGCTCGCCGACGTTCATCCAGCGGCGAAAAATGTCTTTATTCTCGCGAACGTTTAAACGTTCCGTGGAACTTTAATTAACAAAGTTGCGTATCAAGTGGACGGAGTATTTTCTGTGTCGTTATTAACTTCGCAGTGGAAAAAGTTTTGAATGCGGTGGCCGGGCGCTAGTCAGTGGCGACCGCGTTGCAACTGTTTAATAACTGATGAAACACGTACGAACGCAGGCAGGTATATGCAACTAAGCGTACCGAAAATACGTTCAACGCGGGAGCAGTTTATTAGCGCTCGGATGTTTACGTTGAATGAGAAAGAACTCACGAGCGGCGGTGGGTTGCTTTTTCGTCCAAGGGGCTTTCAAGATGGACTTGCTTCCGTATATCTGCTCCTTGTAATCCTCCTCGGTTATTAATTGCTCCATGAAGACGTGAATGCTCGGTATGATGCAGACCCCGGCGTACTTGAAGCAGCCGAATCCGCGCGCATCGTACGCTTCTATTGTCACGCAGGGATAATAGATGTCAAGCTCTGGCATGTCCTTCGAAAAGCTTTCGTTGTAGTACGCTTTAAATGCATCTCGTTTTCTTTCTTTTTTTTTTTTTTAAGATAATGACGGCAAGACGGTGATAACGAGGGGTGCAACAATGTCTCACCAAGTCGATCATAGCGTGTAGTTGTTTAAAGTTGCCGAATTTCCTAGCGTTCTCCATCACCTCGGACTTGACGCGCATCCCGGCGCACTCTATAACGATCTGGGGGTTCAGCACCGGCACGTAATTTATCTTCTTCATGTTTCGCACGCCCCAAAATATAACCTCGAGCCTATAGCTCGTCATTTTCGGTCGGATGTCTTCCGGTATGTTGTAAGTGGTATCTTGGGTAGATGGATCCATCACCGTGTCCGCGGTTTCGTCGTCATCCTTTGTCTGTATTAATAGAAACGTAACCCGTAATTAACGCATTTGAATAAAACCGAAGGTAAATCAATGGAAATGTCCCTTCGACTCGCACGACATTCGATCGCGAGTTGTAGACTACTTATAAAAACACTTCTCTATAAAAAAAAGATTCACGGCAGATTATTTATAACACTTGTAGAACAAAAAGTTTCCAGCAACAGTCAATCTCGTTGATCTATTTATACCTTCACGCGTTTTATTTTTATGCGTTAATCTGTTACGTTCACGTTCGACTTTCGAATAGTCTTGAAAGGCTTCAATGAAACGAATATGGTATTCATTTGATAAGCTCAAATTTTATTAATGAGGGGGAGACAGCCCCGTCGCGGGGCGAATATCGATTAGCCGGTCTCTCTCTCTCTCACCTCTATGAGCTCGAAAGCAGCGAGTATGGAGCCGCTGCAGTCCCTTTGCGATTTAAATTTGTACCATTCAAGTTTCGGTGGGAAATCGGGCGGCGAGTAAGTTTCCTCCGCAAGTTTAACTAATGGAACGGCCGTGCATCTGCCGCAGAACTCCTTGATGCCCTGCGATTTTCGATTCGTTCGACGTGGATCAAACGTGATACAGTCGCGCGCGTTGGGCGTTTTAATGAAATGATCGTTTACATCAACCCCGGTCGTCGTATAATCGCCACTGTATGATCATATCCGCAGGAAGAATTTTAAAAGAGAACTCACGCATATGTCCTGATCGTAGATCTGCAAAATCACTCGAGGCGGATTCAGTTTGATGTACTCTTTCGTCCCGTGCACGGTTCTCGGCGGCAGTATCAATGTTTGATCCCAGAACGCGTCGAGAGTTTGCTTAATAACCTGGAAACAATGAAATACTTCCAATTTCCCGCGGCTTCGATTCTCGGCAGATCGGGCCGTTCTTTTTTGTTTAACAGTTCGATGGATGAACGCGCGATATGAGAATTAACGAGGACGAAGGGGTCTGAAGTCCGAGATCGGACCCCTTACAGCTCTCGCGATATCGTAACGACCCGCTTCGAGCGTGTTTCCGTAATAATAATGGGACGAGTTACCCGGGACACGCGGGAAGCGCAGGTGAATTATCGAAACGTGCAACTTACTCTGGTGTCGGCGGTGTAACCGTGGAACGCGACACGCACGATCGGATCCAGTAAGCCGGACGCGTCCATGCCTGGATCAAAGCGGCCTTGGAATATGTGAGCACGTAATTGGAATACCTGCAGCGGGAAACGAGACAAACTAACACCTTCCCCTCGACTGAAATATTTCTTAGCCGCGTCATATGCCGCCGATGGGCCTCCGGAAGCTGTGAAACTTGAACGCGGCACAGAGTGAAGCCTGATTCTGGATCGTTGGTGAGGAATGTTAAATTGCTAAAGGTATGATACAGTTTGATGGAAAAGCTTCTCTTCTGACGAGCTTTAATATTAGCTTCACCGTGCATATGTAATTGTAACGAGAATCGTTGGAGCGTATACTTATGTTCCACGAATAGGGTGCGTTTGGTCTTCAGGGAGCTGTCGGAACAGTCCCAGTTTCCTTTTTCATTAATTAATTGAACAGTTTAAAGGTTGCCCCGCGAACGGCCCTGCGCGAAAGCATTCGAACCCCAAAGGCATTGTCGTTACCGTGGAACGGGTGTACTCCAAATATTTCGGGAACGAGTCGACGCTCCTTCCGTGGTCCACCGTGTAACCCGGCGGAATGGAGGACCAACAGTCGCCGATGTATTCGGCGTTTCCTAGCCAGAGAAACATTTCCAGCTTGCATGCGACGTAATCCGCCTCCTCTTCGTCCTTCGGATCCCGCAGCAGCACGTCCACCTTACGGCCGCACATCGGCCCTTTTTCGGTGACCTCCTCCGAATAAACGATCCGCTCGGCCGGGAATCGCGCGTACGCCGCTCGCCTCGTGCCGGCCAGCATCCAAACGAAAACGTCCGGCAGGCTATGCTGGGGCTGGTAAATTCGTAAAGGGTGTTGCGTCGCTCTCGGTGAGATAAATCTTCCATGAACGCGCGCGGACGGGGGGCAACGAGTCTGACCTTAAATATTTCACCGGGAATTCGAGGTGAAAGGTCAGCGCACCGTTTTGACGAAAAAAAAAAAACAAGAAAAGAATAGCAAGTCGCGCGTCTTTCGATTCCCCGTCTGTATTGCGTTTTCGACGAACATTGAAAGGCGTTCGCGTGAAATCCGTTCGAAAGAAAGTCTGAATCTATCTTTGCGGTTCGCCCGCCGTGGCGCGATAAAATTCGACTCACATCCTCGCGTAGCTGCCTGACTTTGGTCAGATACTGATAGGCGTGTGACATCGCTATCCTGGTGTAGTCGTTGCTCGGAAGTTCACCGTTGATCTTGATCCTCTTCAGGATGTTCTCGATCTCTTTGCGGCAGAGATTCACGCGGTGCCGGTCGAGCTTCGTGGTGCCACCCTCGTCGTCGTATCGCCCCGTGTCTAACGCATTCAGATAGCGGATGCAGTGGCTCTTCATGGTACGAATCGTTTCGTTGTAGAATTTGTAAGCGGCCGGATTCTCGAGCGCCAGCATACCTTCCAGCTTCTCCAACCTCTTCGCCTAGCCGTGACGGATGCGACGTTACTCCGAAATCATCCCCCCACTCGCCGAGCGTCGAAACGAATTTACTCGCGCGCCGTGGGAACTCGACCGTGGGACGCATGAAATATTTCTTCGAGATCGGGCAAAGTTTAAAGTTTTCGGTCTCGTCTTAATCGCGATGTTTCGCGAATATTGCATTCGTTTGATGTGTAATTGACGCGATCGAGTTGCCAGCTGGCTAAGTTTAACGAAACAGTCCGTACGCGATGGCACTGTTTCGTGAAAGTTAATTCGATAAGGGAGATAATAACCGAGACCCCATTAGTTGTTTTACCATCCTCACAGAAGTGTTCCCCTTGATTCGACAAGGGAAATAAGGAGAACACTTCTGTGAAGACGGTGAAACAATTGATAGGATCTCGGTTATTTAATATTTATCCCCAGTATTCGGTTAATTGAAAGCGGGCGAGTCTTACGAGGAAATCAGCGATGAAACCCAGACTGTTGCTGTTGTGCATCCTCCACTCGAGATTCGGCCACCAAGATTTAACGTAAAGGCACGGCTTTCTGGAGCCGAGCGGCACGTAGTTGTATTTGCCGTCCAGCGATCCGGTCAATCGCGAATCGGTATCGCTGTCGAAGTCCGGTCTACGTTCCGGCATCCGGTTCCCGGCTGAAAATTAATCGCATTCTGCAAGCTTGTTGAGAGCGTTACTAACAATTATGCGATAGGGAAATTAGTAAACGGGATAGTAGGACGAAAGTGGGTCGAGTAGCAAGCACCGAGATTCACCGTGTGTCGCGACTATTCGGGAAGTGGTTGTTAACGAGTGTATTATATACAGGAGAGGATCCGAATACCGTCGTTGTTGTCCTCGAAGCACTGGCTACGAGCGAATTGTCTGTTGCCCGCGTTTCCTATGCTAACTTCGAAGCTTATCGATTTCGTCGAAAATCTTCGTCGATCGATCATGCTCGCGTCGTATACCACGGCGACCAGGTAATACTCCTCCGTCCTCCACAAGCTTTTCTTTTGGGAAAAGAAAGGGGATGAATTTTCAAAGGGTTTCCATACGTGGATGAAATCTGGTTTATTAATCCGCGACGGGGCTCGGTAAGTTTGATGAACCCGGGACGTCCGACAGTTATTAAACTACTGTGGGATCCGAATATTATGACGTTACGTTTATGAGCGGTTAGATTTAAGTAATTTAAGACAGGGCCACTTGGGACACGGCCTTAGAAGATAGCGATAAGTTTATTGTTTAGGTATGGGTCTTGAGTGAGAAAGAATGAAAGGAATGACTGGTGACCAGGGTGGTTGTTGGAGCATAAGTAGTCAGAGTTGGTTGGAAAGTCGAGGAGAAAAGAACAGAGCGGAAGCGTGCAGTGTAGAGCGTAGTTTAGCGTGGTATTGTGTGGACTATCATTTAGAATACTAGATTTAGCTTATTCGAGTAAGACTTACACGTCTTCTTCTGTTAAATATATTGTATATTCGTTAAAGTTACCTCACACCTAAACTCGATCTCACAAACCAAAACTTCCAATCCTACACTACCTACCCCGCACCCCCTTCCGACCGATTTGTCCGTGGAACAAGCGAGCAGTCGTAAAGTACAAGCCTTACAAGAAAATTCTCATAAAGTCCGGAGCTGCGACGGCTCGGCGTTAAATCTGCTGTAAGAAAAGGGGACGCGTCCGCGGTTCGTGACGCGTTGCAGGATCATGAAAGGTAGCCGTTAAATCGATGGAACCGAGTGGTACCGGGCTACTATCACGCGGCCGGTCTTTTCGCGCGCGTAAACGACGTTCGACGACAAACATTCATTTTCGCCGTCGGCGAACGGATCGCCGCTCCACCGCGCGTTTAACGCGACGACATGGAAATCCGTTTCATCGTCGCGAACACCGCTTGGACAAATCGATCACCATGGCGAACGGATCGTTGCATAATCGCCGCTGCGCTAATATGCGTATCCGTGAAGGTTTCGAGGCGCGTCTGACCGTACGCGGCTCGTTCCACCGTTTCTTTGAGAATCGAAACTTCGCATTAATTCCTTTTCGGCGATCCGAAGATTGTCTCGTCTTTTCTCGAACGGTACGAAACAGACGGGACGAATATTGATCGGAACTCGATCAGTACCTCGATGATTGGTGCCGCGGATTCTGTCTCGGAACCGATGCCGGACGAGGTTTCCGTGTCGTCTATCTCGGTTTTAAGGGACAGGAGTACTCGGCCTCGGTAGAACGGTAGGGCTGCCGAGCACTTGCCGAGGCAGCTGTTCTTTTCCGTGGATCCGCTGCCGTAGAAGTGAAGGAACGACGGGCCGAACGTCGGGAGGAAACCTGATCGAAATACTAAGTGATAACGTGTGAAACTATTTTGTGGAAGGAAACGTACGTCGATTAGAATATCACTCTTTCGATCATTATCCCAGCTGTTATAACGAACAATCGATCCCTGGGTACATCACTCTACCTTCCGTTTCGCGAGCTCGCTATAAAATCTGGGAGAACTGAATCGGCCCGCGGCGATCGAACGGGGAGAGCAATAGAGGACAAAAAGAAGAAATAAAGCGAATTCGATCAGTTGGTCGCGGTTAAATACGAACGATTTGCTCGTCGAAGAGGGAAGAATTTCAAATACAAATAGAACGGAACGAGCGGCCCCGATTAATCAACGTTTCCCTCGCAACGGGTTGTTCGACTTTTGCTTATGCACCGCTCGTCCGGCCTTTTGATTCGTTCATTGCCACCTCGATCCTCCGTTCGTTCGCGCCCCATCCGGATCCCCTGTAAATCCTTTCTACCATTCCCCGCCGATACCCCGATGCCCGACCGTGGACGCGATTAGAAATTGGCCGGCACGGAGCTTCTCCAGCTTACCGCTCTCCTCGGAATTCGATATTTTGCTCATATTCAATATGCATGTGGCCACGACACAAGTTCGACAGCTGCTGATACGATGCTTGATGGTGATTCGCATTCTTTGGCAGAGGGACGGGAACATTTCTCTGAACGTGATTCTCTCGTTGAACGCGGGTCCGTACGTTTGCCAGGCTTGGCTCGTGGACTCCTGAAAATAATCTCGCCATCGAATAATCTTCTTACGGTAATACAAAAAGAAACTGTATTACTGTCCACGGGTTTGAGTTCGCGATCGGCGTACCTTCATTCCAGCGAACGATATCTGTACGAAGGGGTTGATGTTCTCCGAATCGTTTCTCGCGCAGACGCTGCTCATGTCCGGCAAGCCGTCCGCGCGATAAATCGCGATAACGTAGCACGCTCGTTGTCTGAAGGGCAGGAATCCGCCGACGGGCAACAAGAGGTTCCTGCGATCATGAATGGTTTCCATCAATCGACCGGGGCGCGGAACCGGTGCGTTTCGAATTCGGGCACGCGGCAAACCGACTCCGCGACACGTGTAACGTTAAATCTAACACCGGGATACGTCGCTGTTCACTGGCTGCTGCCTGAGCGGAAACACAAAACAAGTATGCACGTGGACCGTTACGCTTAGAAATTATGCGGGAACGAGAAAAGAAAGCGACGGAACAGGTGCTGAAGGTTGCCAGATAAATATGCGAATGATTACGGATTGTATATCAATAACTTGCGTTTCTATACAATTTTGGAGATCGATATACAATCGATAGGATGCGAAATTTGCAGATAAATACGCGAATGATTACCATGTATTAATTATTTACATTTCTAGAAAACTTTGGGGATTGTTACGAAACTGATGGAACGTGAAACTTGTAGAGTCCTATCCGAGAATCTCGATTACGCTTGAACCGCAAGTTGAATTATAGATATTGAACAGAAAGTCGATGGAATAAATATTAGCTCAGCTATCGATAGAATTAGATTAGTAAATTATTAAACGAGCATCGATTCGATGAACAAGCAGTAGTCCTTGGGCTTAGAAATTCTGTACATCTTACGGTTATGGCGTTTTTTAAAGAAATACTTCAATTGGAGATTACCCCTCGATATCGTCCTCGCCCTCCGTTTCTGGATGCACCTTCAGTTTCTCCCCTTTCACGTTAATCGCGATATTGCATTTCACGTAACCCTTGGGTCCCGCCGAAAGATCCTTCGGGTTCGTCAGCATCGCCCATTTGTGATAATACTGACGGTCTGTCCGGTGGGAGATGCAAACGGGATTAATAAAGGATCGAAGGAGATGAAATTCCTTCTCGATTATTACCGGGTTGATCCCATACGAGCGCGACTTCGAAGCTCGTGCTTCCGTGGTATTTAAATCGTAGGTAACTCTTCAAATAGACGGCTATCATGATCCGAGTGCTCAATAGTTCGTCTGGGTGACAGAAAAGGTCGAACACGAAATACTGCAAGGCAACGCGTCGCACTATCACGAATGCGGTCCGCCTAATTTCTTAGAGGATGATATGACACTTTGACATAGCGTTACTTCGTTATAGATTGGCGCGTCGGTTCGCTCGCGAACCGCCGTCTTCTTTCTCCGGCTTCCGACTTTAACCACGACCATCGGATTCGCATTCTGAGGCAGATGCTTCGCCTTCAATATGTTAACGCAAACTTGATACGCGTTCGGCCGATATTTCTTTGGGCTCATCCCGTTTCGATAGCTTCGATCATTTGCACGCGTTGCAATTCGCGCTTGTTTGACGTATCGTCTGTTTCTTTGGCCAATTTCGCTTGGGTCCGTTAACGTGACATTAATTAATTATCAATCTAACCGTCTGTACATCTCTATTCTATAAAGAGAACCTTCGGCGCGATTTAGACGTTCCACGGAAGGTTTATGAAACGAATTTATTTTAGCTGACTAAATGAGAAATAAAAGTACGGAAAATAGCGCAGTAGACATAAGGGGATAGAAATGTTAAGTGCGAAGTGAAGCAATAAATACGATTATCTATAATAATTAAATACGGCATAATCCTCTTATTATTTTTACAAATATTTGTCTCATCATTGATAGTGATGGGGATACATTTATGGAAGTGTACACCATAAATATTTTATGCATTTATGTGTCCGCAGAGCGGTGGTAAAACACCTTCTGTGTTACACACTTAGCAGCTATCATGTGCGGCTGACGCAGACCCATGCGTCACAAAACGTTTGCCGAAATCGTGTACGTGGCGCCATCTCTTATCCGGTTCCGACCGAAACGTCGAAAATCAACATTCTGAGGACGTCGTTCGGGAGGCGCCGAAATCGTATACGTGGCGCCATCGCTCGGTCGCCGTCGGTACTAATCAACGACGTTCCCCAGAAAATTGATTTTCGACGTTTCGGCCGAAACCGGATAAGAGATGGCGCCACGTACACGACTTCGGCGCTTCGCGAACGACGTCCCCAAGATGTTGATTTTCGACGTTTCGGCCGAAGCCAGATAAGAGATGGCGCCACGTACACGATTTCGGCAAACGTGTTTAATGACGCATGGGTCTGCGTCAGCCGCAGATTGGCGTTCAGCTTAGAGGGTTGTTTCGTTACCAGATGCGGCCGCTCGAATACCACTGTCGTATAATAAATAAACAATTGAGACAAAATATTTTCAATATCTTCTAAATAACAACGCGATTGTAACGCCAGTAAACATCATAATTGTCTAACATAAATAAGATAAATAATTCTCAAATATAAATGAATTGCAACAAATGCAAAAATGCAATTCTCATTTTTATCTGTGCATCGTTTGAGATATTAGACGACGGCTTGTTTCGCCCCTACTGTGCGTCGCCGTCACTTTAAGCTCGACTGTCGAACGCACATGTGCGCTTCGCACGTCGATTCACGCAGCGTCGTGTAAATAAAAAGACTGGCCATTGGCGTGTTTCACCTTATTCCTTGATTGACACGGGCAACGTTTATCAAACAACGGCTAACAAGTTTCGGGATTCGGCCTCGCGCCCCATATACATATTTACGAGGCTCGTCAAATCCCAATTGTCGCGCGGCAAGTTTTCCCTTAACGATGTCAGAAATCACGGTATCGGTGACACGCGTCACGGGTATCGCTCGATAGGATGAAAACGTCACGTAGCCTCGGCCTTCCCCCTTCGGCCAGGATCTCTTTGAGGCGTGCACGAAACACACGGGGACAGAATAGAGGAGGGGCGTGCTCGCGCAATTCAGACGCAGTTACAGGCACGCGGGTTTAGTTTCCGGCACGTGTCCTTACGAGATTTTACTGCTCGGCGTCCTAAGCATGTACTTCCGACGTGTCGCCGCAAATCGCGCCGAAAAGTTTCCCTAATTATCCCGGCGACGATCGGCAACTGTCGCCCAGGAAGTTCTCTCATGTCTCTACGCACCCCGTGCAGCCACGAATGTAATTGCACGACTCAAGGCTCGCGGAAACAATGATACCGAGTATAACGGTGTTCTTAATTCTACTTTTAGCTCGTCATTGAAGTCGGGCAACGGACAAGCAAGCGCGTTGATCACGCATCCCTTAGCGACCGAAGCTTTCAAAGATAGTGCATGTATCGTTTGAAAGGAGCAAGGCTAATTAACGCACGTTGAATACAGTGCTTAGGATCGTTTCAATGTTTCCTGGTTAAGATTCTTACTCGGCTACACTTTAATTTCCCGTCGTTCGTCGTATTCAGTACTCTGAACGGTATATTGGGTTAAGGCTGTTGCGTCCAGTGTAGGCATGCGAGTGGAAGGCATTCTCGGTAGCGTTCCCGGCGCTTTGCACGAGATAAATGAATAAAATCGAAGCCTCAAGGTAATCCGACCGCAAGATACAAACGTCTCAACGTCTCCAATAACAGTTAATCCATTATCAACACTTTACTAATTGAAAGTAAAGGATAAAAGTACGTTCAGTTTCGTCGCTTCTCCTCCTAGATCGCTCGCAAAAGCAAACCTCCTCTTTCTCACGAAAAGATCACGACCCCTCAATCGCGGGAACGTGTGAACCCGAGCAAAACCTATACATTACAGCACCAGTACGAAATTATTACCTAAACACATCGTCGTAACAGTAACAACCCGCCAACGCTCGAATAAAAAAAAAAAAAGAAAGAGGAGATCTCGCAGACCAGGGACGAAGGAGGCGGTGAAAGCAACAAAAAAAAAAATTGTATTCCAGCACGCATTAGCGGTGGGCTTGTAAGTTAACCCCGGTAACAGTTTGAGGGTGCACGGGGTTCGGAGCGTGCCCCCTGCGGGGGGGTTCGCCGTCGGGGGTGGTTCGTTATATTCCGAGCCCTTTTGAAAGGGTCGCGTGGCCGCGCCAGCGCGTCCTCCCTCTCCCCCTCGACCCGATATCGTATTTGTACAACACGCATCCATTATTGCAATCCGGCTGTTTGTGTGTTTTGCGCGCTCTTTGTGAGACGATCCAGCGCGAACGGCCGCGCACACGCCTTCGTTTTTCTTTCGCCGCGTTGGAGCCGCGCGCGCTCTCCGCTCTTTCGCGCACACTTGTCCCCGGGTCGGGCCGGGCGAGCGAGACGCAGCGCGGGCCCATTATTGTGCCGTGAAACAATGAGCACTCGCGATCGCCGGACCACTCTGTGCAGAGAGAAGAGAGAGAGAGAGAGAGAGAACCGGCTCTTTCGCTTCGTCGGATCACGTGGGAAAACGACGGCCTCCCTTTATTTCCTTCCTTCTTTTCTCTTTTTGTTGTTTTACTTTTTGTCTTTTGCGACGGAAAAGGGGGGCGTATCGATAGGAGTGCTCGAGCGGGCGTGGGAGAAGTCAGCTTTTCGAGATCTTCGAACGCGTCGCGCCGCTTTGAAGCCTCGCACGCCTACGAGACATGGGCAGATCCTTTCGTAGCCGAGCTGTTCGAGCGCACTTTGTCAAAAAACGTTCTTCAAATACACAACCGATCCTGGATTAAAGAACGTATTCGCATAGCGTAAGAGTAATCGGAGCGTTCCAGGCGCGGATCGTCCGCGAGCCGTTCTCCGGCCAGGGGGTATATTCGCCAGGCTCTCTTCATGGGTGGCTGGCAGGCATTTCGAAGTCCGTCGGTCTAAATAGCGGTGCATTTATCCTATCTACCGCCGGCGGAGGACTCGCGGCGGCGGCGGCGGCTCGTACGTGTACCTGCTCCCTCGGTGCCGGGCGGCGGGCACGATGCTGGCCAGCTCGTGCACAACGACGCGGCGTCGTGCCAAGGTTCGAGCGTCGGATGATGGGATGACGGACCGCGGGCGTGTCCGAGTTGGCCGATACCGGGCGCGTGATCGGGAGACCTCCCGGGGGCCGACCACCCTCGAGGGGCCACGAGGGTCGACTTGTTAGGCAGACGGAACGGCCTCTCGGGCTAACGGACCGCTCCTCCAGCGTACGACAGCTTCGAGCCGACAATGTTTCTGCGTGGTCCCCGGCTCCCTTGCCGGGTGAACGCTTCGCATCGCTCCGGCTCCATGAATACACATCCCTCTCTCTCTCTCTCTCTCTCTCTCTCTCTCTCTCTCTCTCTCTCTCTCTCTCTCTCTCTCTTTCTCTTTGTATGGGCTTCGTGACTCTGCCGGAAGATCGGCGATTCGGTCAAATCGTATTGGAGCAGCGGCCCCCGACGAAGACGTTTTGCTCTCTGCTTCCGCGGATCTCGCCTGCCGATCGGAAGACATCCGACTGTGGTACTGGTTTGGACCGGGGCGGAGGACCAGTCGCTGCGCTGGGAAAGATTGGACGGATTCCATGTCTGCGCTAGGTATCGATGAGGATCGAAGATATTACTGGTCGTGGTTACTTGGAATTTGTTGCCCCGTTCGGTGATGCTCCGGGGCTGGACTTTGGATGGTAGATACAGTATTCGTGATTAAGCCGTTACGCGTCCTTAGGAAATCTTGCGGCCTAGATTGTCCGCTGTACAGTGGAATATCTGTTTAGGTGTGACAGCTTTGAGCATTGGCGGAGTTGTTACAAAACGGTTTGACGGTCCTCTCTATGACCGATAAATGAATATCGTAGTATTTCATGTTTGCCACTTGCCAAATTATCTTCTCAAAGGTGTTCTCCATCTACCGAGATCTCCATCATCCGCCCCCGTCTACAGTATCTTCACTGTCCCTCGGCCGAGCCGCGTTGAACCGCTTAAGGTCGCCTGACGAACAAACCTCCGGGGAATAATTTATCCGCACCCGTTACCTGAGTTGTATCAGTTTCTCGAACACGACGCGAGGCGGGAAGTTCCAGGAGCGGCGGTGAAATCTGAAGGAGCCGCTCGGCCGGAATGTTTAACAGAGGTTCACCGGTCGATCGGCCCAGCGCTATTCCAAACGGTTCGGCGTCGTTAAACAAATTTCTCGACGGTGTATCCCCGGCAGGGCAGCGGGCCCGGCCCTTCCTAGGCCCGCTACGGGAAAAAAATCTTATTATTGGACACGTTTCGGAGCGAAAGCGAAACCGTGTTCGTCGAACCCCGCCTTAATGAAGGTACATTCTTCGCTCGCCCTCCTCCGATCAAGATATCTCCCGTATAAATTGAATGCTTTTCACCGAAGCTCAATCAAGCCGTTGCGCGGTAGTCGAAAAAAAAAAAAAATGCCGAACGGTGGTGGAGTACGATCTCGATTAGAGGGAACGGCGCGGCGGTCGACGCGGCGCGCCGCGCGCCTTCGACTTCGTCTTTTCCAGCGGTTATCTTGAAAAAGAACGGGACGACGTCGATACAGTCGGCCGGCGAGGGTGTATCGAAGCGAATCCGTTCCGGGAACCCGTGTCCGATCGTATTCGAGAAACGCGAACATGAGGATCAGATGATAGGGTTGCGTGGATCGCGATGCTGCTGGTTGGTGGCTTTTATCGTAGCTCGCGTAAAACATAATCTACAGGAGTAAGAATATTGCAAGAAGAAGAGAATGGATCTCGTTAACGATTAAAGAATTAACTGAGAAGCTACGAATGGCCTGACACGCGTGGTGGCTTCATTTTCTCGATGCGAGGGTGATAACTCTTTCGACGAATTGAATAACCCTTGGGGGAGAGAAGGTGGGGAAAGCGGGGAATCGGTTTGGTCCCCGAATACCGCGGCAACGGTATATCTTAGGAAACCCGCCCACGGGTATGCTAACGAAGCTCTAAGGTCGTTATGCTACTTTTAATTAATGGCCACTCTCGTCTTCTTCCGCCCGTCCTTGCTCTCGCTCTCTCAATCGCGTCGCGATGTCAATCGCCAGCGTCGCTCTTGTTCTTTAAATAAAGAAATTGCTTCCCTTCGGAAGTTGCGTTGACGCATTGAAATAGAAACTCTTGTACAGGCCGGAAGCAAGTTGCGAGCGCGATAATCGAAACTGGCAGAGCGTTCGGCAAACACCTGATCCGGAGACAGTACGAAGCGTACCATGCTCTTCGACGGGGGCAGCATATCAAACGGACCGCCCCGGCCCAAGCGTGCAATCAGCCCGAGCACGCGAATTAAAGTCCCACTTGTCAGTCTCGGCCTGCCGCGACGCGACGCGACGCGTCCCACTGACCTGATTTCGTTTCCCCGCGAAGCAAAAAAAAAAAGAAAGAAGGAAAGGAAGCCCGCAAGGGCTGGCGCGAGTTCGTGTGGCCCTGGAGCGCGATCAATCCGTCCCCGCCTAAGGGAGAAAAAGCAACGGCCGGCGAACGAGGACGGACGAACGTGATGGTAAAAGGCGGCGAGTGGAACGAAGGGGTTACAGGGAGAAATGAAGGATGAAAGGGGGAGAATGATCGGAGGAGAGAAGGAAGGGCGAAAGGAAAAGGGAGACGAGAGGAAAGGAGCGCATTCGCGAGAAGGGATAGGGAGATGAAGAAGGAAGGAGTTTAAGGGGAAAAGACGTGGCGAAGATCGGCGGAGAGTGGGAAGGAGAGAAAAAAGGGTCAAACTCGTTTTCGTTTTCGTCGCTAATTAGACTCGTTAACCGCCTCTTCTGGCGTAGCCATAACCGGGTGACTTCTCTTCGGCTCTCTGTCGAGAGGCCGCCGAGAAGCGAACGGAACAGCCACCAATGCTCGGAGGCTAGTTTGTTCTCGTCGCCCAGTCCTCCAGGGTGCGTTTCCGTTGATCGCCCCTCTCGGCTATCCCGACATGCGTGCAGCACGCGAAATTGCAAGCTTCACCCGGGGCCCGCACACGCTCCCCCCCCTTTGCCCCTGGTTCCTCTTCCATCTTTCCTCCTGGTGACACCGACTCCCCTCTGTGTCTATGCACGCGTGTCAAGGGAAAAAGCGTCTCCGTTACCGAACGGACGTGGACGCTGCTGCTCTAGTGGTCGCGGTGGTGGTAGTAGTGGTGTTTGGTCACGGTGGATGTTCGCGCGGGGAACGATGACCGGTTGCCGCGCAACCCGATGGAACAACGACGACACCCTGGTGTACCTGTTACACCGAAATTACGCTGCCAATACGTCGTGCGCGATACAGGTGGGTCGAGATAACGCGTGCGTGCACGGACGGAACACGCTCGGGCCTCGTTACGGCCGATCGAACCGGCTCGACGTCCCGATGACGCGGACGCTCGCGATGTTTCTATCGGCGCGTGTACACGCGGTTTCCCCGAACGACGGATTCGCGACGTTGTTGGTAAACGGTGGACGATACAGAATGGATGGAACAGCGGCGGGAAATGTTTCGAGGAGATCGCATTAACGGCTAAGGGACGGACCGCGAGGCCTCGTCGATGAATCAAATGCTGATGGTCATCGAGAAAGGGGAATATCGGTTGGCGATCGCCGGATGGACGCGGGACACCTTTGACGGCTCGTCGGGATGGGTTAAACGGCCGGTCGCGTCGGGCCGTACCTATGCGTGCGCGTCCGTTCAGGGAGGATACCGCGATAACAATCGCGTCGCATGGCGCACGAGCTCGTTATCCTGGACATCGGGCGACGCGATGACACGCGTAACGACAGTACAGGCCCCGTGTCCCGGAGCACCCGGCGAATTAACTTCTCAACGGGCGCTCGGTCGAGTTCGATTCGCTCTCGGTCGCCGCGTAATTGTCACTTCGGTCTTACGCGAGTCCGCGGTCGTCGCCGAGCCCCCCCTCGTCGCGGATAGGGTGTTACGCTCGTCGGACCGCGTAACGCGAATTCCGCGGAAATCGTTGAGCCTCGTTCGACCGACATACCGGGCGGGTTGTACACGCGCGACGAAGATTCCTCGAGGGACGGTGTCGCGGCCGGGTGAACGGTTCTCGCTACGCGGATCCAACGAAATCGGCGATCGTCGACGAGGATCGTCTCCGAAACGGTCCGCGGTGGAAATCGTAAAGCCGCGGCGGCGTGAGGACGTGCCCGCGGATGATCGAGCGAGGGCACGGAGTGCAACGTCCGCAAGTAGCATCGGTCCCGCCGTGAAAATAATTAATCACGTCACCGATAAGGAACGTCGATCGCTCGACAGACGCGGATTGCTTTCACGAGGGTACCCCGACTGTATCGTCCCCCCCCCCGAGGGAAACGGTTATGCTAGAGATCGACGTGCCATCGAGAATATGCGAGACTAATGGTCGTTGGCCGACCCGAACGAAGAAACGGACGGCCACGGGAGTGGAAACTTTGTCTGCCGGCCGGGAATCGGCGTTACCGATCTGGAAAAGTGACGGGTCACGCGTGTACGCCGTGTGCTTGCGTGGAGAATCTCTCTGTGCCGTCTCCGCGAGAGAAAGATCTCCTGTGTGACAGAAAGAGAGAGAGGCGGGATTGAGACACTCGCGGGGCTACCTGATCGTCGATAGAATGGTAAAATGAACTGCAGCGTTGCAAGAGAGAGAGAGAAACAGTCGGCCTGAACAGATAAAGATCATTTTTCAACCCGTTCGATGGAAGGGTGGCCGTGTTTGATAAATGAACGCGAGCTTGCCACCGATTTTCCAACCAACGCAGACGTCCTTGAGCGAATTGGTGAACATGAAAAATGAACGCGTAGAATATCGTGGACGTCGCATTTTTGCCCGAAAACCGAGAGAGAGAGAGAGAGAGAGAGAGAGAGAGAGAGAGAGAGTGAGGTAAGGATCGAGTGTTTTCGTTTATCTCGAATGCGATCTTCTCTTGGCGTAGATTTACATTGTATCGTGGGTAGCCCGGAATGATGTACTGCAAATGGAATTGCATTCCCATCGAGCCGCCCGGCTTTTTTTCGCACTTCCGAGATTACTCCGACCGGAAGAGAGCGTCGATAAATTAACGATACGCGTTTCAGCCGAGTGATTTGCGCGTCGACGATAAATTTCAGGTGGGACAAGTTCTTTCGGATCGTTCCGTATGCATGCTCCTAGGCGATTACTTGCATTGATTTCCCAAGCAAATCAGATCGAAGACGGTTTCTCGGCCGCTCTCCGTGCACGGTTGTACCGGTTTTAAGGCCGAGACAGCTGAGAGGACTGTAATTTCCTATGTCCATCGCGCAAACAGCCGATGCACGATACACCGTATTTCATACATGAAGCGGACATTCACGGTTCACCATAGGGACTAATACCCGCGGTGGGCGGCCATATTGAATCGTGATATGGGCCCGCAATTAAGGCCGAGTAGGCCACCCGGACGGGAGGGAGCGCGATAAGGTGAGGCTCGGCGTCCCAGGGCTAAGCTTGACCTTCCTGGCCCCCGCCGCTCGATGCGCTTCCCAAAGCGGGGCCCCGCGCTCGGGGGTTAGGTCACGATTAAGCACTGATTGGGTGGGCCTAATAACCGGGGACCGTGTGCTGTATGCAGAACTTTCACCGAGGGAACGCCGCGCGTCTCCGACGGATTGAAGGCATGCTTTCGCCGGTGCTTCGGTAATCGACACACGCGTTCAGATCATCATGAAAATTCTGATTAGCTTAACATCGATGAATTCTCATTCAAACGTCGCGAAAGTTCGTCAGCTGTGCTACGCAATTCCAACTGGACACCCCCAATGTTTCGGTGCCACCTTCGCTGATGAGAAAAAAATCTACCCGACGAAAGCTCGTATCAAAGAATTCGGGTTCGCAACAATCGAGGATCACCGTTCTACGTCTCGTGTGACGCGGGGAGCCTCGAAGGGCGCCTCGCCCAGAGTTGGAACGCACGACACAGGGCAAGGGCAACGTGGAAGCTCACGCGGGTCCTTCAACTGTTGTCGCTGCCTACGATCAGATAAACGAGCGAGCCCCTGGTATGCAAATTCTAAACGAACTAATGAAGATTAAGAATGCCCCTGGCGGAGGAGTTCGCCTCATTTCGAAAACATTCTACGCCCCCCCCCCTCGTGTCTCTCGTTGCGTCGTCCCGGGCTTGGCCAGGATCGCGGGAATTCCTTGCAGAGACGGCCATTGTCCGTGGTATCATTTTAATAGCGTCAACCCGATGGGACCTCCTACGGTGAGATTTCAACGACTACGGGGTAAAATCTATCGACCACGGGGGGGAGACGGGGGGGACCCCGTCGACATAGGGTCCGGGTTACAGTAGCCAGCCGAGAGATTATCATCTTCCACGGTAGCGGTGCTATGAGGGATTCCCTCTTAATAGCTCCTTGAATTTTTGTTCAACCGTACGCCCCGCACGCATGCTTCCACGTGTCCCTTTTCGTGGAAAGAGGCCGTGTTCGTCGATCGGATCGTTTTGTAATATTTCAACCACCGGGTCCCATCGGTTTCGGGCCGGGGACCCTAATTTGGTGGCGCGAATAAGGACGTTCCTCTGCCACGGGTAACCGGCGACGCGCCGCGTATCTCGTTTAACGAGAGAACTGCCAAAGATTTACGGGCGGATCTTCCGCTCGGAAATATGGGAAGCTACTTGCGAAGGTGGTCGGTCTATTAATGATGTCGGTCGAAAAAGGCCCACCGCCTTTCGGCTACGGCGTTCCATGAATGAGCACTGAGGATGGGATTGGATTTCGCGAAAACTGGGGCGCAGGATGTCGATTGATAAAAAAGAAAACGATATTAGTCGGATATAGAAGCATCAGACGGGTGGGCGAATAAATCGGGCACTTATTGCCAACGCTCGGCCGATCGTTCGTGATGATTGTACGCGTGGAACCGCGAGCGTGCGCGCGGGGAAAAGCGAAAGGGCCGGCGAAGTGCGACGACAGGACGGCCGGTCAGTTTCTCTCTACCGCCCACGCAACGGACCCAATTAAAAAACGTCGATAATTCAAGCTCGAGCGCAGGCCTTCGTAACCCGAACGAGAGGCTCTATCTCGAAGGAACGGTTCCGGACGCTGACGAGACGTTACTTGCATCCTGCACGAGCTACGGATCAAGGGGGGCACGGGCGGGGGAGGGTACGCGGGCTAATCCCGGCGCAATAATTACACCCAACCGTTGGAATTTATTCGTGGTTATCGCGAAATAAATGCTCCATCAGGAACGGGGGACCGGCCTCGTCCTTCTAAGCGGCGCTAAAATCTCGTGCATCGGCCGTGCCCTAAGGGGGCACGGCCGGCGTCGTGGCCTCGCTCCCCCGTGTACGCCGGATGAGAACCATAGCTGAACTTATTTCCATCGGACCCCACATCCCATTACCCTTCTTTCCCACCTCCTGTCCCTCTCTCTTTCCTTCTGCCCTTCGTTTCCACACCGCGTCCGGGGCCCGGCCGTTTCGCTAGCGGGGCCTGGCGGAGGCGCGCGAGGCGATAAATCACCGCGCCATAAACAACCAATATTTCTCGGCGAATGTTTACCGAGTACGCTTTAAATGCCTTGTTAAAACAAACCTACGCCCGCGCGAGCCCGGACTGCACGCCCTTTTTCGTGCCCCTCTTTGGCCCCGACGACGTTGCACCCCGAGCCCGTGGTCGAGCGACGCGACGGGTATATATCACGGACCCGGCGTAAACTCCGTGACCTCGCGGCGAAACCCCTCGACGCCGATGGAAAAAGTCGACAGAGTCTCCGGTGCAACGACGACGACGACGACGACGACGACCTCGTCTCCGCAGCTCCGTCCGGAGCAACAGACCGCCTCTCGGTCTCGCTTCCCACGGCCGATTAGACCAGCGGATCTTTTTACTCGCGCGTCGTCCTCCGCTCGCTCTTTTACCTTCTTCGTTCCCGTCGCTGGCTCTCGCTTGTCCCGTGTGCATGATGGAATCGATGAACTCCCTTGGCGAACTTTAACGGCTGGAGGTTACTTTTTTGTTGTTCCTATCGAATAGATGCTTGACGGGGAAGATTGGAAAAGTTGACGAAGCTTATTAATTTATAGCGCGTGATTCCGAATAACCAGAACGGCGACAATTTATTATAACGTTCTCCGGTAGGAGCTTCATTTCCCGAGCAGGGCAATCCTCTTTTCTGAATGAACTTAATTCTCCAGCATTCATCCGTACCCGCTCATACATATATTATTCCTTTATCGCCGGAGGTAGGGCGGCCTAATCGAAACGATTAAGCCTAAACACGCCACTTTGTTCCAAACCGCGGGCGAACGCAAGCAATTTGAATGTTAATCGACATCCTCCCCCGCTGTCCAGTCTCATTTACGAGCTGTTAGGGGCCGGCGAACACGTTCCCGATGGAAAGCCCGAAAGTCGTAGGAAAAGGGAAGCCGAATTGTGGGCGTAGCCCGTAGCTTATCGGCTGATTGAGTTACAGCGCGTTAAAACGGTCCTAGCTAGTGCTTGCGGGCTCGGGCTCGGAATGAGTTTTAGTCAAGGCGAGATGAAATTAGCGATGAACAACTCCGGCGTTGCTGTTGCCTACCGCTGAACGTCGCCGAGCGTTTCGGTCGATGGGAACGGGTTAAAGTTCTCGCGAGATTCATTCAGTTACGATATACTTCTCGCCGCTATTTTGATTGCACAATTAAAGAGGAGCGAAACGGAACTTCGCGGAGTTGGATCAGACCTAGGAACAATTGTTCACGTTTTCATTGCGCGATTTCTTTCAGCGGTCCCAAGCAGTCTGCCCCGACCACGAAACGAGAAAGAAAGAAAGAGGGAGAGAGAGAGAGAGAGAGAGAGAGAGAGAGAGAAACAGATCCGAGCAGGAATCGTATCATTCGGTATCTGATTTTCCAGCAAGAAGTCCGCTGTGGTTGTGCGATTCGACGACACCCCCTTGATTTATCTCGCGTTTCTCACGGCAATAAACGAGCGATTAAAAAATGAGAAGGATTTATCAAGCCGGCCCCGAGAGCAACACGGACGACAGAGAGAGAGAGAGAGAGAGAGAGAGAGAGAGAGAGAGAGAGAGAGGGATGAGGCGCAGAAGTCGCCTAGAGGCACACTCGTGGCCCCTCGACGAGCTTCGAGCCCAGATACGAGTTTGCTTGAAAAACACACTGTAGACACAGCGGACATGGCCACTGGCCGGTTATCAACCGATCAGAGGTAAATCTCTCGGCCACTGTCAAGGGAACGTTCGACAGGGCGCGCGATAGTGAATTAACTGCCGGAATAAATGGTGCCTCCTAGGACGAGATTCCATTCACGAAATTTCTCGCCGCGCCCGGTGCGACGCGGCGGCGATAAGAAAAAAATGCCACTGCTTCTCGGAAAAATCTTTTGCACGCTTTTTTTTCAACACCCGCGCGCGCCCGCGCAAGAAGAAAGCCGCGCTTCGCTGCTTGTGCGGGATCAATGATCTTGATAACCGTCGACCAACGGAGGCGGGACATTGCTCGCTGACCGTTCTACTCCCCTTTGTTGTTTCGGCTGCTTCCTCTCGCTATCCTGGCGGAGGTGATTAATTTTTCTAGGTGTACGTTTGACGAGTTGGCAATCGCGGGACGGTTGGTTGAAATGGATGATCGTGTACGCGTCTGGTCGCGCAAGTCTTTTTGGCTCTCTCGTAGGGGCGAACGAAAACGCGTTCACGGATTCCACGGGGTTACTGTCAACGTTGCATGGACGCATTCAAATGTTGAAGGATGCTTAGTTTAACAATGGCGAAATAACGAGGGTGGACTAAATATTAAACCGGAGAGTCTCGCAACAGAATTTCATCGCCGCTCGTAATCTAATCCTGTCAGCCGGCTTTATCTATTATCCGTGGAAAGTCCGTGCTCGTGGTAGCCACGTACGAGAGAAAAAGCTTCAATTTGCATCGGCCGCCATTCTTCAGCTCCTTTGGATTCCGTCGCTATAGCGACCTTTGTCCGGATCGTGCCACAATGGCCACTATCTTCTCCCTCGGCACTCCGCTTCTTCCTGGAGAAACCGTCGCAAACAAAGAATCCTCCCTGCACAACCCCCCTCCCCCTCCGCCCTGGAGAAAAAGGGCAAAAAGGCGAAAAAGGTCGATACACGAATAAGCGATGCGCAGCTCGGATAATCCGAGAAAAAAGACCGCGAAACGTGAACTCGCACTGTGCCGCGAACCGACCAACCCCTTTCCACCGGCTCCTTCTCTCCTCCGCCCTTCGATCGTCCCGATACCGAGTTACGTGTGCACGTACAGGGTGGGACGAGCTGCGCCACGATTTTTTGGAAACCGACCGCCCATCTTGTCGCGGATGCAATAGACATTTCCTTTTAGCAAACGTATGAAAAATTATTTAACTCTTCAGAGACGACGGAATTTTAGGTGTATCCTTTCGCCCACCCTTTGTACGCCTATCGGAGATTAAACGGAAGGTGCAATCATTCTTCGATCTCCTTCTCGGGTCACCACCCTGTATAAATCCTCACTCTGACCAACTCGAGGAAGGGTAGTCCCTCGTCGATGCGCGGGGGGCGGGGGGTGCGTTTGAAAAGCTTAAAAGCCCCGTGCCCGCTTGACGAGCGCAGCAGATCGAAACGACAGGGTGGTACACGAGTGACTCGTTACCTCCGGGGAGAAGAGAGTCGGAAGAGTGAGTCCACCACCCCCTCGGGTGCAACCGTGTCGCGGCGGCCGCAATTTACGCGCCCGATAAACCGTCGTCGGCCGCGTAACTTTCGCGAAATATTCGGCGATGCGGCCTGCGGTCCGGGGGGAGAGAGAGAGAGAGAGAGAGAGGGTGGTCCAAAAAACGTGGCGGGTAGGGGGACAGGATCGGGGACAGGGACGACAAAGGAAACAAAGCGAACGGCGTGACTGCGGTGGCCAATGGGAGTCCCGCGCGAGGGGACATCGGGACCGAATCAGTTTATGCGCGACAGGTTCTGGAAAGAGAGAAAAAGAAGCCGAAAGCGGGCGCGAGGGGGAGGAACGAGCCGGGGGGAGAGAAGGAAGATAAAGGAAGAGAGCCAGGGGCCAACCGGCGTGTATAGTTTGCCAACTCTCCAACCTTCTGGTCCGCCGCCATGGAGAAACATTATTTACAACGGAGTCTTTGGTAGACAATGCTGGGGTAGCCGCGGCCATCTTTCGTTCCTTTTCTGTTCTCCATATGCAACAGCATCTGCTGCTTCTGCGGCTCTGGCCGTCGCGGCGACTCCGCGACGGAGAAAAGGGAACGAGCGACCTATCGTTCCTCTCCGCCCGTGTATCGTCCCGGTAGCCCTCGTCTGTCCGGCAAGCTTCTGGCTGGAAGCAGCGTCAGCGGACGGAGGCAAACTCGCGGCGCGCTACTATTATCATAAACTCGCGACCGGACGTCGACAGGCGACCCGTGAGGATATATGGGATGCGCCGTGACAGTTTCCCAGAGAATCCCGTGGACCGTGGCAGTCCCTGCCAATTTTGGTGAAACCTCGAGGAGACTTGCAAAGTCTCCTTGACTCGCTGGATCTATGGCAGCCCTCGATTCTATGGGACCTTCTGTCCTTCTTGTCCCGGATTTTTTGTGACTTCGAAAGAAACGTAGAAGCTTTCCTCCCTCGGCTTTGAAAGCCCTGGAACAGATGGACAGGTTTCGCCGGCTCGTTCCGATGCAACGGATGCGCTATGATTATCCAGGACACGGATGACGCTTCCTGTCCTGTATTACGTATCTTCTTCCTCGATCTATCCCTCAAGTCGACCGTCTCAACGTCCCGTCAGCAGGTGTTCCGCATCCCCCGGGCCCAGGGGAGTTTTTGCCCCTGGTGAAAGCTCGTCGGCGACCGCGTTTTATGCGATTCGCCGTAATCACCTGGTCGACAACAGACGTTCCTCCCGTCTTCGTAATTCGTTCCCTCTAATTAGAACGAAATTTCTCGTACGGACGCGTCGCCGGACGATATTTGAAGAAGGTCCCTCCGCGATGGTATTAAGAGGAGCCCGAGTAATTCCTGCGCCGTCGATCCAAGTGTACGCACCGTCGCGAGCTTCCCCGTTGCGGGTAGGTCGAAATCTCTACGTCAGCGAAGGCAGAGAACCGTCTCGAATACTGGTTTTCTTGCGGGACCAGGGTAACGCGTGCCTCTGTCACCCCTGTCGGCAGCCATCTGCCGCGTCCAGCTTCCGGCGGGACGAGGCGAGGCAATCGGATCGTTCGCGGTGCTTATCGTGACCGCGAAAGCGAAGGGAAGAAACGGAGAGATAAACGGGACGAGGTGGACGGGTCTGTCCTCGGCTATCGGCGGAAGCGTAGCGTCCAACGCAATGGCGGTGAGATGCTGGCCGGTAGCAGCAGCTGGCTTTTGCCCTTCTTGCAGCCAGAAAACGAGTCGCGGTCTCTCCTCTCTTGCGCCCGCGGCGGCCGGTGTGTAAACCCATCCTTGTATATATGCTCGTGGCGGATGCGCCTACAGCTACCAATACACAGGCGAAACAAGCCTCTCTACTTCGCCGGGGAGACAGTCGCGTATATATCGAGTCGGCGAGAGACGATTGCCGGACCCTCGCTGCAAGAGCAGCCGCCCCAATAAAAACTCCGCTCCTCGAGGCCCTCCCGTTGTCCCTGTTCGCCTCGTCCTTCGTTGAAGTAGCGCGTTACGGCGAACGGGGAAGGGAAACGAAGGGAAGTGTAGCCTCTTCCTTGTCCCGGACCGCCTCGTTTCGGTCTCTCCCTTCGCGGAGGAACCAGGCGCGGTTCGCGTTCCAACGTTTGACAGAACAAAAGACTATCGACCGGACCGGTGAACACCGTCGAAGGTATCCTCTTCCCTCGAAAATAGCCTTCTGCTTGGAAGCCACCCTTCTCCTTCTTCCACGTCCTTCTCCGCCCGTCTATTCCCTGCTATTGTTATCCCTGGTGCCGTTTACGCTTACTCTACGCGGTCGCGCACGTACACGCGTGTGTACAGCACTGTTTTCTCGCTCGATCGCACGATGCTCGCCAAACGAGTCCCTCCGCGGAGGAGAGATCGCGCTGCCAGAACGAACGGATACGTGCACGTTCGCCGCACCAGCGCGTACAAATTACTGAAAATTGGTCCACTTTTTAAGGGGCGGCCGCTTCGACACCGACCGGCTACCAAGAGCCCCCGAGATGTCCGCGGCTCGATCTTTTCCAGAGATCCCTGTATCGTTCCCCGACAGGCGTCCTCTCGTGTTCTTGCTGCGGCCTGGGTCCCCGGCTAATCCGGGAATGCGACGGAACCGCTCGCTCCGAACGTAAAGACTCGTACGAACGCTTTTTACCTTTTCTCGAATCATTTCGATGATCGCCGGTCAATTGAAATGTAGGGCTCACGAACTGCGCGCGGGCTAATTGGAAGACGGTAGTTCTAGGCCGCAGCCGATGCCTCGGTTTAGCCAGTTCCTCGTACGGGGTGTGGAGAAAAAATTCGTGCTTCTTGGAACGCGCGGGAAGGGGGATGATTGGGCCTCTTGGACTTGATCATAGGTTCGGCGCGAAAATGATTAGCCGAAGCAGTTCCTATTGGCGGACGGTATTCGGCGGAGGAAAATTTGCCGGACCATGGTGGAATCTCGGCGAGGTTCTTTCCAGCCGAAGCTTTCTAAATGAGTCCCTCGCTGTCCAGGAAATCCTCGTTGCACGCGCACACTCGCGTAACTCCCATTACCTTGGCTCCGGCATTACTCCTGACGCGCGGACGCCTTCGCGTGCGACTTAACGACGCTTAACTAATTAACGTGAAATTCGTTCGGTCATGGAACACGGGAACCCTCCACCCTGCTTTCTCCTCGTCAGCGTTCCAACGTGTACGCGGACAACCTGTTACATCAAACGGGGCCCCTCTCTCCCCCTTTCTTTAACCGGTCGATGAGAAGCAGATATCGCGGCGTTATCTCTCGTCCACGGTAGAGCCCGGTGTTAAAGGTCGGCCGATTTCCACGGACAAATGAAGTTGGCTCGACCGTGTAAACACCTGTACAAGAGATTGCGCGCAAGCTGCCGCAAATTAACCGCGCGCCCGGACCTCTGGCATATTTTCGCGATTCATCGGGGACGCGTCGGCCACCGACCGCCGTTCGATCACCTTGCGAACAAGTGCACGCGTGCGGAAACATAAATCCCGCCGCTGTGCAGAGAGCACTCTCAGAAGCTGCCGAACGGCCGCGTCCCCGAAAGATCGAGATAAAAAGCGAAAGGTGTTTGTCGCGCGAGATTTGACAAATATACGATGATAGCGGGGCGACCGATGTTTCATTATTAAACACGAGCCGTGTAATCGAACCGCTCCGAGTAGTTTGCGTCCTTTTTGTGATCCGTAACCGCGCGATAAGGTAAAAGTTATGCAAGGATAAGGCGAGAGTAACAAGGGGAGGCTGACCTAATTAACTTACAACCGTTTTCATCTTCGCGCGACGTTTAACGAATGGCGGTGCAAGGACCCGCTGCTTCGAGAGATAACGTGGAGCAAGGGATACGGTGTAACGTGAACAGGGTATAGAGAGTAACGAAACGATAAAAAGAATGATTTAGTCTATATTTTTAATATACACTCGAAAAGTTCCATTAGCGTTTTACTTTTTAACGAAAAAAAAAAAACATTTACAGAGAGAAATCAATTGCGTGCTCGATGTCGAATTCGAAGCAGCGGTCGATTTCGAATAATCGCAAGACGTTTCTCCCGGCTTTGCAATTCGACGTGCAGGCACTTTGTCGCGGCTCCCGCGGTCGGTGAGTCGGGTTAATCAGTGAAAAAGCGTCACCGATCGAAGCGAATCGTTCGGCAGTTCCTGCGGATCGAGCCGCGAAAGATAAAGCGCGCAAAGCGAACGTCCGCGATTCCGCGATCGACCAATAAAAGGGGAGGAACCAGATTCTGGATGCAGCTGTCGCCGCTGTAAAAGGCAGTCAGCGACCGCGACTGCTTTTCGACAAGCCAGGAAATACGCGGAATTCATGGACGCGCGCGTCTCTCGAAATCTTCTTGCATCGACGCTGCCCCCCCCCCCCTCTCGTTAAGGACGTTTACACGTGTGCCTCTCTGTCGACGGACCGGATCGTAAATTAGCTGCGAATAGGCCAGCCGACAATAGCGTCACAAATTGGCTCCATTGAGACGGCGACGGTCGTCTGACGATTTTGTAAATCGATCGCGTGATTCATACTTTTCCACATCGTCCCTTTATTATCGATGCGCTATTTAAAAGGAAAGATCGTATGATGCTTGGGTCTTGTCTCATTGTACTACCTTAACTTTGCAAATTCCAAACTTTGCCAAATTCCATGTTTACATTTGAACGACGTGTTTCACGCGCGCGCAACAGTTCTGTAAACGATTCGTAAAGGGCCGCCGGTGATTCGTCCCGAAACGCCCATAAATACACAGTGGTATCGCATTCGGCGAGCGCACGTCCCCGCGCGCGGAGAGGTGATATTTCGAAGGCTCCGCGGACGGACGGGCCCGTCGTCCATTGTATCCTCCTCGCGCTCATTAAATATTAACGAGAGTCTCAATTTCTTCATTTCGCTGATGAGTCGCCGTGCGCCATCCGAGAACCCGCATATAGATTGAAAATTAACTTATATGAGCGGCGGCAAAATATATGTATACGTCGCACAGCTCGCTCGCACTTCTACGACTCCGGGGCCTGCACAATTTACACGAGAGGCCCCTTATGTTGGTATAACCCCTAAGTAGGAGCGCCCTTTTTCTTCTTTTCCATCTGCCCCCCCGGCCTTCCTTCGCTTCTTCTTCCTCTTTGCACGCTGAATCTCCGTTCTCCTCCCGTGCCAGGCATCTCCCTCGCGTTGCACCCTCTCGCTCTTCCTCTGCGATTCGTTCACGCTCGAACGTGAAATCCTTAAATACCTAATTTGATGCTAATTAGAACTCGCACTTGTTCCTCGTGGTCAGTTCTCGCCGCCTTGCGTGCGCCGGAGACGCGGACGGACGACTTCATGACCGCGGGAATCGTGAGTAATCGGGACGCGGTTAACTAATATCTTGTGAAACTATGATCGTTGGGGGACTTGGAAGGTTCCAATAGGATTATGGGGAATGGAGTTAAGCTACGTAGTAGCAGGCGTCAAGATTTTTTTTTGTATTTTCAATTAAAAATGAAGAGAACCCGCGGAGTTCAGTAGCAGTTCGATCGCGCATCGATTCTGCATTGATGCGGAATACTTCTAGACTTCCCAAGAAGGAGAATGATCAATCGTTGAAAGCACGTGCGTGAAAGAGTAAATGATGGAGAGTCCTTTTCAAAGTCCAGATGTACGTAACTGTTTATTATACGATAATAGTCGCACTCGAATGCAGCACATTAATTTTACCTATACAGTTTTACATAATTGGTTCGCCCTTTCTCTCCGTGAATCGCGTTCAAAGACGCTGGCGTGCATTAAATCGTCGCTACGCTACGCATGCCTAACATGCGACTGTCTCCGCTTCGCCCGACTTCGCAGACTATTTCCGACTGGACGCTAACCCGCGTCGAGCCCGTGTCTCTATGACTCGGAGCGGTTGTCTCGCGAAATATGGGAATAAGTATGAAAGGCCGTTTGCACGGCGGTGGTTCGCGACAATTCGACGAGATGCCGTCCGCGGGGGAGACAGAGGGGCGAACTTCGAGACGTCTCGTCGTCCGCAGTCGACAGATATCGTTTTCTAATTACCACGTATATATATAAAAATTATAAGTTCTCGATCGTTACAAATACGCTCCCTTCTTCTCATCGTTCATAGGAATCCTCGTTTCTATTTTCGCTTCTGCTTGCCCGCGACGATTACTCATTTTCTGCACGATTCTCTTCGTTCCACTTATCTAATCGTTCGATGTCCATCGCTTTGCTACACGATGGCCACGATGCAATCATCCTAAGCACTATGCATCGCTCGGATCTACCTAACGTTCTTTCGTTTGTTTGTTTTTTTTTTTACTAATACACGCGACGCGTAATCTGCGGTCGAGTAAATGCGTTTTCCAATGTCGATCGAATCCAGAGATCGTAACAGAATCACTGCAACGCAATTATAACGTGCACTGTATCCGTAGAGCAATGATATCGGAACGAAACGATATCGAACGAAATCTATCAGTGGCAACTTTGGATTCGAACGGCACCGGTAGAAACGAAAACTTGTATCTTAGCTACATGCTAATGTACGTACGTTTCTTTTTTTTTTGGCACGAGGAGAGGAACGCCGTTTTACCACACACCTGTCTCTCGTTCATTCGCGATTCTCTAGCCTGTATAATCGCCGTTATCAAAAATGTGTCCCCGTGACACGGTAGTCGGCTAAAAAGGAGGAGTGATGTAGCGCGCGAAGCCGGGCCCGCGTGCCCCGCCAAGGGGATGATACAGAACATGCGACTCTATCCCGTTAATGACAAGCGGCAATAAGTACGATAAACCGAATCGTCCCGGTAAAGCAACGCGAAATCCGGTGTTGCGCGCCCAGGCCCGCCTTCGTGCGTCCCGCTAGCGAGACCAGCTATCGCCTAAGTACCTTTGATAATTCGGACAGTGCATGGAACTATGATTATTATCACTGATTGCTTAAACATAATCCGTCGCAGCCGGACACGCTGCCACGTTTCGGCACAGGGGCCGCGAACGCCGCTGGCTGATTCCTGGCGAGCGTATCCACCATTTCCGACGCCTCTGAATTAGTACGTCGCGAATCGGCGAAGTCAGAAGTGGGGTATACGTGTACTTGGTCCGGTTCGTTTTATCTAGATTTCACGGGCTCTTGATGGATCGACCGGGCCGCTTCTAGCCCGTGGCCGCCCGTGTAAATTGAGGCTCGTGATCAACGATCGGTCGTTTATTCTTGTTACGCGTAATTGACGTTTACAGATTGTTAGAGCATAATCGTTGAGAAGCGTTTAATAGTCGGCCTATCTACTCGCAACGGATGCGATAATTACGGGCATTTGACAAGCACGTAGGAAGAGACTGTAAGCGATTAGAGCTTGTAAAACGTCTTCATTCGCCGCGTGCTATTAATTCCGTAACGCTGTTCCAACGAGCGAAATTAATTGCTACGGTCAGACAGGCAAATTCCACTTTCCCCGACGAACGCGTAATTCTTTCTGAAAAGTCGAGCCCCCCCCCCCCCTCGATCCCTCGACCCGAAAAACTCTTTACTCGCCAGGAAGGTGAAATTCGAAGGTTCGACGAGTCCCGCGGCTTGGAGAACAATCTCTCGACAGGCCGAGAACGCCGTTCGGGGGAGGAATCGCGGGGGGGAGAAAAACGCGTCAACCACCCGCGGGACGAAAATCTCGGGGTGGACCGAGCGATCGAATCGATAAGGGACGAGCGCGTTTCCTCTCCCCTGGGGACAAGGGAAAAGAAGGACGCGGCGGTATCCTTCATCCAAGATGGCTGGAAAGGCTGCTGTAGCTGTCTTCCTCCATCTCAAGCCGTCGTCAGTAAAGATCGGAGAACGAGACCTGAGAGGAAACGCCGGAATGTAGGTGATGCAGGGCGTGCAGCTCCTCCATCGAGGTCGACGGCATGCTGTTGCTGTCCCCCAGGATACTGGCCGCTGGCCCCACGTTCGGCGAACCGCCCGTGCTAGACGGAACCGGGGTTCCCGGACACCCCACGTTGCTGCTCGTCGTGTTCCCCTCCTGTCTCATCATGTTCCGTCGCCATTTCGCGCGCGCGTTTTGGAACCAGACCTGCGCGAACCGAGAACTCATCCTTAGAGCACGTGTCTCCGTCGTTTAGAGGCAATTATTTTAGGGGGGAGGGGGGGATATACCGCCTTGTTGGCGAATTTTACGAGACGGTATAGAAGTTCCATAAATCGGGTTGCGGATTAAGGTTTGTAAATTGACGATTTCCGATTCTGTGTAGCTACGAGAATGCATATTTGGATTATTATCGCACGAGAGATTGCTTGGCTAATATTTCTTTGCTTCTCCTGGGGTGGTGTATATCAATTTAATATCTGATACATCCAATCTTCCTCGAACGAAGTTCGATAATCGAGCTGAAATTGATTTCCTACCTGTAGCACCCTCTTCGACAGCCCCGTTTTCTGCGCCAGTTGCTTGAGGTCCTTCGCGTCGGGGTTCTGATTTATAGCAAAATAATTCTTCATCGTTCGCAACTGATGGTGCTTGAAGCTCGTTCTCATGCGCTTCGTTCGCTGGCTCTGGTGCACGGGCCCCGGGGAGCCGACAGACGCTTCGTACGCCGCCAAAGATTCCATGGACGAGGACAGTTCGCTGGGGTGAAGCAGCTCTGCAAACGAGATCACCCTCCTTCATTCGACGGCTTCTATTCGCCTCTCGATAGCTCGGAGGTTTGTATACTTTAATTGGACGACTTGTAATTCGGGAAGCAAAACTTTCACGGACTGTATGATTAATCGAAATCTGACTTCACTTGGTTTTCAGTAAAGGGAATTTCATCGAAAAATGTTTTAGAAAAGTGTCTCAGCTTGATAGGTTCGCGTGACAGGGAAAAGCAGCTGTCCATCGCGAAAAGACGAGACAGCGGACGGAAAAGAAACGTTCGTCGATCGAACGATACGCTGATCCGGTGAATGAGAAAGTTCCTCTTCGATCGTTTCTGAACGCTCGTGATCCATCAATCCGCGCTACGTAATTATCTAGCCTGCCTATCTAACGATTTGTCCCTCTGCTTGGGGACAAACTTGTACCCCTTCCGCGGCTGAAGAAGATTTTCGTTCTATCGATGATTATCGAGTGACGAACAGCAATCAGGTGAAAAAGAAAACGACTGCCACCTTTCTGAAACCAACTTTCACAACCCGTTGTCTAGATCTACTGTAAGCCTCTCGGCACTCTCGTCGCTAGATCTTCACCGATCTAACGTCGACTCCAAAGATCATCGATCGTCGTTCCCTCCCAATCTTCTTCCCCGTCCGCGGAAAGCAACCCGTTCAGTCGTGTGCACGCGAAACGAATTTCCGCGCACGTAAAAGCGTCGTGGAATAAAGGCAGCCCGGGGGGGAGGAGATCGGAGGGGACGAGCATCGGTGTGCGACCGTTCAGTGCCGTTGCGGTTGTTGCGCGTCGCCGCGCCGCTGCTGGAGCGAAGGAACGCATCCAATAAATAAGACGACGAGGGTAACCATTGAATTCAATCGGAGAGAAAGAACGGGTTCCAGGCGACGCGACGTTCGCGGACAGCCGCCGGTGCCCGCGGACAGGGGGCGGGAGGAAGGAAGAGGAGGCAGAGGAGACCAGGCCAGAAGTAAATCCCCGAGCACGTATCCGCCATTACTGTTTATTGTCCCGAACTTCCATTCCCTACGGACGCGACGAGCTGTTCTCCACGCCGTTGCCTCGCGATCCAGAAAAGAGAAGAACAGCTCTCGCGGACGGCCACACCGGCGAAGGAATTCGTTTTGTTCGTCGGGGTGAACGACACCGATTTCTGTTTCGACTCGGTCCGATTGGAATCGCGACGATAAGGCGCCGACTCGATCAATACTAGAAGTGGATTAAGGGGTGGTTCGTCATATACTCCCCCAGCAGATCGTCTAACAGTATAAAAAGAAAAAAAACAGAACTCACTTTCCCTTCGACGATTTCCACTCCGCGCGAGAGCGATCCGAGGGAAAGACGGAAACACCGTTTCCACTCGTTTCCCGCGCGGATCGCTTTCCCTGGAATCGGCACTATGAATAAACACGATCGGACGAACGCCCCCTGCAAAAGGAATTGGCCAGTTTTTTCTACGGGCTGGCCTGGTTCCCAAGCCGAGGTCTCCGCGCGCGACGACCAGAGGAAACGGACGGACGTCGAAGGGGCAGGAACGGAGGGAGGCCTCGGGGTACCGAGGGGTTCCGTTTTCGTCGTTCAAGAATGAGATTACAATTTGTCAGGTCCGGGTTAGAGGCTGAAATGACGCGGCTGCCGCGACCGACCGGACGATGGCGAGGGCCGTCTTCGGGACGGCAAGAAACTCACGCAGGCGGCATTATAGTGGTCCGCCGGCCATTCTGCTGGCTGCGGCCACGTATTGGCCACGGCAGCATTCTTTTCCGGCCAGATCGGCCAATCGATGCATCTCGCCACCGATACCCATCTGTCACTGTCCACGGGGCCTAGCCTTTTCTCTTCTCGCGGTGGCCGCGCCGTGCGATCGGCCTCGAACCTTGGGGCGTTCGGCGAAATCTTTCGGAGTCGGCTTCGATATTATTTCGAACGGTCCTCTCTAGACCCCCTCCAGCAGGGGGTTGAAAAAAAAGATGCTGCATTTCGGGGCATCGCAGTTGATCTAAACTTGACGACTCGCGGCTGCTAAGGGAGGAATTTCAATAATGTTGAAACTGAATTTCCTGAAAATGTCCAAATATATCCACCCCTTCCAAACGATGGTAATATCTTCTTTTACGACTCTTCCCGCAGACGCTATCCGCAAGGGGGAACCCCGGAGGCGAAGGGGAAGCGCATTAGAAAAAGTTGCAGCTATTCAAACGTGGTCTCCGAAGGGGCTAATTTTTCAGGATCGTAAGAAGCGCAATCGCGACGGCGAAGGTATTTTCAACGGCGAAGAAACGTCGGGCTTATCGCAGCGGCGATTCCAGCGATTCATCGAACGCGCCGGCCGACGTCCAGACGGAATAGTTCGAGGGATCCGGCGGGCGGCGTTGCAAAAAGTGTCCCAATTATATATAAAGGCAATAAAACCGCAAACCAGTCCGCCGATTCCCACCCTGTCCAAGGTTGCCGAACGCTTCATAGGCGATTTTATGGTCGTAAATCCCGACCGGTAGTCCGAGAGTGAATCCTCTTGATCGCGCAACGATTATATATATAAAAAAAAAAAATAACAGCGACGTTGAAGTGGTCTCGATGTACACCGTAAATATGGCGAAACGAACGAAACGGACAGATATCGAAGAAAGAAACGGATGGGGGAATTAATCTGTTTCGCAAGCGTTGCGATATATGATTTATCCGTTGCCCGGGGGTGGATTATATTCGGAGGAATCGAGGACGGCGATTTTGCTTCTGATTTGACCAAAGTCCAATTTAATGCCGTCGGAAGGGCCGAGCACGAAGAACATTCGCGAGCGAAGGGTTTCCCCCCGTTGACCCTCGGCAAAGAGAACCGTTTGACCGGCTGACGTGTGCTCGACACGCGGAACAAAGAGTCCCGGAAGGCCGTGTTCCACGGCGAACACTTCGGCCAAGGATCAATTAGACATCAATTAGACATTCGGAGAATTTCGCGTGCGCGCCGACGAGGGAAGGTCTAACGAGACGCGCGCGAACAATCCCGGAACGATTCGCGGCGCAGGATCCTCGAAAGCTCGGGCAAATGTTTGCACTCCGAAAGAACCAGCCATTATATTCATTGCTAAGCAAATAATGCAAACTCCCCCCTCGGCTAACCTGCTCGATCTAAGGGTTGAGAAAAGGAGAGAGAGATATTAACCGATCGAGGGAGAAAGAGCTTCACGCGTGCATACGTTATTATATTCGAAGAGAGACGGAGAAGGAATGGAATGAAAGAGGTCGCGCACCGCCACGTGTTCCCATGGTTTTAAGATCCGCGATTTGAAAGCACCACCCCCGTTTACCATCCGGCCCAATTATCCTGGCAACCCCTTCCGACCCTTTCTCTCTCTCTCTCTCTCTCTCTCTCTCTCTCTCTCTTACGTTCCCGCTTACGTTGTGTTTCACCGCTGCCAATTACACGTATTTGCGTCCTCGGGCCGAGCCGTGTCGAGACTGGATTCTTGTGAATTCTTTATTGTTTCGACTGCGCGACGGGGGAGACAAAGGGTTCCGAGGCCGCGTTTTTCGTCGCCCCTATCCCTCCAGTCTCTCCGTCGTCCACGGTATTAATCGATCCGCGGCGCTGCGGCGGCGACGCGACGTTTCGATCTAGCATCGATGCTTTTCCTCGAATTCTTTTAATCCACGGTAAAACCGGCGATTAAAGAAATACACTCTTATAAAGTTATTATATCCCTTCTGAATGCATAGCCACCCTTGCGATTACCCATTCGGGTTGCAACGCCGCCCCATAAAAGAATAAATTATACCGCAAAACCACGAGCTGTTAAACAAATCTATTAACGCGTGTCGGAACAATTACTTACCGAGAGCCCCAGCGGCGAGCCTCATCGTGACAGGTAACTCGGAGCCGGTAACTTCCGACAGCTTCCTCTTCCTGGGCCGTCCCTTCTGCACGGTGCCGGAAGCGGTGATCGGGCTCTGCTCCGCGATGCTGTAATAAGCCGGAAGCGGCGACACCCCTGGCGAGCCTATGTCCTCGATGTTGCTGGCTGCGCCCCCGTAATCCCCCGCGCAGCACAGCAACTCGTAGTGAGGTCTTGGGACCGACCAGCTCGTCATTCGTGAACCTTGCTGTCGAGTATTTCAGTGGCGACCCTGTGTTATCCTTCGAGTTCGATGAACGCGGGAACGCGATCACGCCCGCGAGAGGAGATAGACGTACGGCCAGGCCACTTTCCGCTCAACCGGATCGATGGATCAGGCTATCCGGCGTTCTATCCTTGATACATCTGGACCCGCTTTTGTCCGAACAAACGGCGTGGAGACGAGAGCTCGACTTTGTTATACAGTTTTTCTTGTACGATTCAAGGTAAAATTGAAAGGAAACGATTGCTATGCACTTTGCGGTCAATTCTGATTTTCCAAACGACACAACTCTTGTTACTTCTTACGCGCCGTTTCAATTTTGTATCCCGAACCAGCTTTACGAAATAGTACAACATCCAACCCCCTGGATCAATTGTCCCTCCCCCGGATCCGAGCACGCGAGGATCCAGCTCGATGGATCATGCTATCCGCGTATCCTAGAGATTACAATCAACCCGGGTGCATCATTCCTGCGATTCCCTGTCGCGGATTGATCCCGTAGCCGGATCGATACGCGTGCACGCACGCGTTCCCAGCGTCGGTGTATGCCTGACAAGGTGGGATCGAATCGATCCTCGCGTAGCGTCAAGCGGCACCGCGACGTCTTTCCCTTTTACGAGAGCGCGCGTCGAGCTCGACCCTCCTCTCTCTCTCTCTCTCTATCCCGATCCCGTTCTTCTCGCGAGAATTGAAAAGGCCGGATTCACCCGCGCCCGAGGGCTGTCATTAGGCGAGCAACGAACGATAATAAGTGTCCTACGTCGACGCGCCTCGTGTTTCTGTCACTCTCGTCATCAAACTCGTTGATAACAAAGAGACGGCCTTTGGAGCAATGGTAATGTCGGGCTCGTGTTTCTCACCTACAGTAGACCAGCCCGTCCCTCTGGCCGAAATGATCGCCCTTGTTCAGCGGGGTGCCGCAGGATGCACATGTGAAACAGGCCACGTGGTACACCAGGTCCCTCGCGCGCATCACCAGCTCCGACGCGGAGATTCCGGCTCGGCATCGGGAGCATCTCGAGACGGCGAATAATCTGCGATACACATTGTTCCGGGAATTATTTGAGAAAACGATCGGTCGCGGTTTATACACCATCGTCGTTCCCGCGCTTGTTATTTCAATTTTATCGAATGCACGGTCAGGAAGCGGGGCTGCACCGGCGCGGACCATTGGAATATTTCATTACGGACGAAAGATCTCATAGGTGTATCTCATACCTAGCCACGGGTTACAATGACTCAACTATATCCTGCCGGTATCTGTCCACCAATCGGCCCTCTTAATACCAGCGCGGAACCGTTTCGATTCACCAGCAGCAGCTACCGAGCATCGTCGTTCCGGGTTCCTACGAGGAGCCTCTCGAGTTCCCGATCACGCGTTCCCTCTAGAATCCCCTAATTAGAAAATCAACGATCCCGATCGTCGCTCGAATTCATCGATCCTTACCTCTCCGTTCCCCGTTGTTTCGCGCGAGCGCGCGCGCTCGCGCACGTGACCCCCGTTGTTCGTGACTATCGGCTCGAACCAAAATCGGAGAACAATGCCGTTCCCCCTGCTTGCGTTTTTCTTCCAACTAATACACCGTATAACGTCCATAGTGGGTTCGAGACAGCACGGAGGGGAACGAGAGGTTGGTGTACGGAGGTAAGAGGGGGCCTCCGCGGAGTCTCTCGTATCGGTCGTCGACGATCGGGTCGGCGTTACACTTTTCGAAGCGCGAAAACCAAATAGAGACAAAGGGTTTGGCCTGGATATGGATCGTTGCATATTGCATGGAAGCCCTGGTTTTATTCTTCCCTAACGAACCGACGGTGCTGTGCGTTGCCTGCCCCCGCCTGCAGGAACATCGGCCTCCTGTGTCGTGTCTCCCCGCCCTTTGCCTGGAATCTCTAAACGCTCGAGGATCGGTCTGATAGCGTACGGATAACGATTGGAAGTGTACAGATGCCTCGTCGTGCCTAGAAAAGTGATCTTAACGGGCCAGTTTTATGGAAATAAAAGCCGGGGACTATGGGTGAATGGAAAAAGAAAAAGAAACATCATCGATGGCAGCAAATGTTGGGGAGCGCGCGAAGAGGGAACGAACTGTCATACCGATGGGCGAGAAGGCGCAACCTGTTGGAAATCGTGACCGCGCGTTTCCATCGCGGCGAGCGTGTCGCAGCGTGGAATTTCAGGTCCCGGTCAGGCCTGCCTAGTACAGGCGCGCTGGCTTAGAAGCTGGCCATTAGCAGACATTTTGTGTGGTCCGGGCGAAGTTTCGAGCAGGGCGGACGCTGCTATGCAAATTCGCGGATACCCCAATAAATATTGAAACGGGAAGCCGTGTCCCGGTCGTGGGGAACCGGTACCATTCGGGGATCTTGCATTAATTTCTCGCGTCATCCAGGTAATACGACGTAAAATGGCACGAAGGGTGGCTGAGTCCGCTTTGTTACGCTCGTTGGAACATCGACGAGGACGGGATGCAAAGAGTTCGCAATAAATACGGGAAATTAGAGAAATGTAAAATGAAAGAATAAAAATATGATTGAAAGGCTGATAGCACAATGAATGCGATTCAGAAATTAATCTCGCATGAAGAGCTACGTTGCGGAAAGTAAATTTCCTGGGTCAGCTTGCGCGCGAAGGCTACCCCCTCGTCGCTGCCGGCGGATCTAATCCTCTTACGACTACCAACACTGACCTATAATAATCCTCTTTGCAGTAGATGTTGCCGTCCCTGGCGAAACACGTCAATTCGGCGGCCAGCGGCACCCGGCAGTGGCAGCAACGCAGGCAGCCGCAGTGCCACGCGCGATCCGCGGCCCTCAGGTACCATCGCTCGGCTATCTCTCTGCCGCAGCCACCGCAGCCAAGACTTCCATCGACGTTGTTGTTCTCGCTGCCACCGACCTGCCTACTGCCGATGGCACCATCCCCTGGCGGGGGTGTGCTGCTACCGCAGCCAACTTCCTTCAGCATCTCGACGGAAACCGCCGCGACCACCGACGCATCCTAAGGACGTGCAACTTGATAAGTGGTGATCCGGAGAACGTCCAAGCTGGTATCTTGTTCCTTACGAAATTGTATGTTATCATTTGAAATATCAATGAACGTCCCATCGCTAATTAGCTCTGGCGTCCCAACGATTTGGACAGCCACCGATGACTGTTTACAAATTCTTCCACCCCTACATCCCAGTCAACGTTTCAACGAAAATTCCGTCCATCTCAGCCAAAGTAGGACCCTCCCCTCGCAATCGCCGCTTCCTTCTCGCTCTCGATACCGACGCGTCCGCTTCCTCATCGACTCCCTTTTTGCGCCCGCAATTGTGTTTAGCGCATCACCGGCCTCGGACCGCTCGTCCCCGATGTCACGGTGAAAATTCAGGCGGCGCGCCGCGTTCGGAACTTTTTCCCATCGTCACGGTCGATGACGAGGCCCCGAAACTGAGGGAGGCGACAGAGGCCGGAGGCAGCGAGAGAGAGGCGGTTCTGCATTCATTCAGGACACTTCCCGACGGCGGCGCGCACAAGAACCGATGAATGAAAACAATTCGTGACTGCTGTCCCGTTAATGAATGACTCTCGGGGCAGTGGCTCTCCCGGTTTCGAATCGGCCGCGAGCTAATTAGTAGAAGCCCGCGGATCGACACAATAACTCAACGTCCTTTACGAGCGCGGGCCGCACGTGATTTCCGTAAGTTAAATGGAAGGTGACGTCGCCTGGAATCACCCGTACACCTCCTTTTACCAAGGTGACGCCGTTTTGTTGCTGCTTGTCACGGACGTATTAGGCCGAACGCGCGCACGCTGATTTACAACTATTCTACCCTCGCTCTCCTCTTTCTTCCTGGGTTTTTTAGTTTTTTTTTCTTCCAGGAAGAACAATTTCAGCGTGTAAAAGATTGTACCGAGAACGTCTCCACTGGGTGCATTCAATTTTTACATTTTAATCACGGTGAAGTTCAGGTCAAATAATTTGTTTGCCACCTCGGGTAACATTACAATATATGTCCATTATTTAACAAGGAAACATGGAAACTTCAAGTAACCCGTGTTTAACCCTTGCTTCACGCATTAAACTCTGTTTCACTTCAGGTTCATTGTTCACCTACCTGAGTGTTAGCTTAACCAGCTGGAAACGCGCAGCGAATTCCACTAGCGACGCCTTCGAGACGTTCCTTCTGCTCGCTCTCCGTCGGTCGTCGCTTCCCGTCGCAGCGATTCCACAGGGCGGACTGCCTACTCGTCCCTCGCTATTTCCATCCGGATGGCAACCTTGAATTTAAACAGCAAGTTCTTTCCAGGCCCGGAACAGGCGATGGAAACGTGAAAGAGTCGACATTTCGAGGACCGTCGGAAGCTGTCGTTAGAGGCACGACGGTGGAAGGTTGAAACGGAGCGTTGGCCGATGGAAATTGATACACTTTGTGCTTTACGGTTACTTGGCAGAATATTTCGAACGAAGAATTTCGGGCAACGTGTAACTTCTGTTCGACTGCAGGGATATGTATGGGAGGTCCGCAAATAGTACTTGGAAGATTACACCCCTCCGGAGGAATTTCAATATGTAACAAGGGGAAGGCAAAGGGAAGCAACCCCGGAAACACGTATCTGCCTCATACTAGCTCCACACCTTCTGAATCTCCAGCAGAACATCCACTTCAATCACAATTACTCCATCCATCCTCCTCCAATGAATCGAATTCCTCTTCCCTGACCCAGCGACTCTTCTCTACCTGCCATCCGGTAAATCCGAGCGTCTTTCCCAATCTTCCGCCAAATCCTCAGCGACACTTCGAGCTTTTTCTATCACCTGTTCCTCGCGTGGATCATCGCCAATCACCGGCGGCACATCACAATCACGCCACGGACGCGGTTCTCCCCGGGACAATGGTATTCGCAAGCCGCGCGCCGACGGAACAGTGCACCGGAAGACACCGCTCTTCCCGTCGACCGAGACGCGGTTCCCTCTTTTCGCCAGTCGAGGGAAAATCGTGCGTGCCGCGGGTAAGGTCGGCAGGCGAGTTGGCCGCGAGGGAAGCTGCTCCCTGTCGACGCGTAGTAGTACGATCCTGGGCTGGCCAGCCAGGGCCAGGGGCGGACGTCGGCATGGCAGAATAAGAGGGGTTGGCCCCTCGCGTGCACCGACGTCGTAGCAACGGGGTGGGGTTTTCCCTCGACGGGGTGAGAGGCGTCGGGACGCCCGGCGTTTGCGCGCCACCGTATCATCCCACTATCCTTGTCCCGCGCACGGCAGAGCTCCATCCTCCTCAGCCGACGACGCGTCGCGACGCCACCGCGATGCTGCGCCGACCTCTAAGTCCGGCTTGAGACTGGATGACGGGAATCGCTTTATACGATTCGTTTTCTGGATATTAATCACGTAAACGGAGCCGGCGAGACTTTGGAAGGATTCGGAGTTCGGTCTGTGAGCGTTGGGTGCTGCCGAGTACATTTTGGCCGCCCAACTTTGGACCACGTTCTAGGCGCGAGACCGAAGATTGTTTCAAGACTGTTTGATCCCTGAGAATGTTTGTCGCAGAGTCGTTTGTACGACTACCTAATCGTGATTCGCAACATCTGGCTGTATTAAATAATTGATGCCGACTGAACCAATCGTCCCATGTAATGAACTAAAATCCCGACTAAATAAATGTCAGGTGGCAAGAAGCGTCGAGCAAACAAGAGCGGCGGAGTACTCGAACGTGCGCAAGCAGCGGCTGCACGAGGCCGCCGGCTCGAGTATCTCAACGCGACCGCGTGACAAACGGTCAGCAATATTAAAATCGTCGCGGGAACACACTTTTTGTCCAGCCACGGCTGGCTGGAACACGGTCCCGTTCGTAGCAAACGCAATTTGCAGCCGTACGCGTGAACGACGAGTGACTAACCACTCGCGTGTCACGTCATTTCTCTTTGGTGGCGCGAGTCGCGCTCTTCCATTGATTACCACCTCCGCTTCTCATCGTGGTGCGATTACATATTAATTGGGACGTCATTTGGTTTGCTTAAATATTCGAGATATTCCTCTTAATAGACTGAACCGAAGGAATACGAACACTAGGCAGTGGTTACGCTCGTCATATGAACCCTTGCACCTGTTCCCCCCAGCTACTTTCCCATTAAATTAATTTATGAGCTTATAAATATGATTTATATTTATGTTATTATTATACTTAAGATACTATTATATTTCAGTTATACCGAAGCATTTAAGTTTTATCACTACTTCTGTAATTTGTACACATCGCACTTGCTAATAAATCTTCAATAAAAAGAATTTAAGTGGCTATGTTATTACATCTGCCCCCTCCTCGGAAAGCCTACTCCAATTCCTTGAGCAAGCGATAACGTGGAGGAACTTAAATTGCAAAATTCCGAAGCGCAAACCATGTAAAAGAGCATCCTACTCCCATACAACTTTAAGTCTAAGAAATTCTTGGAAATGACGTCACAGTTCCAAGAATTGGTGAAATGAAAGACCTCCTCGCATATCATGTTCTCCTGATACAATTTGTCGATTTCGAGCAAGAGGGATTCCCTAAAAGCATGTTCTGGGAAATTTTTGGAAGTGGCGTCACATTCCAGGAATTGGTGAAATGAAAGACCTCCTCGCATATCATATTCTCCTGATACAAATTGACAATTTCGAGCAAGAGGGATTCCGTAAAAGCATGTTCCAGGAAATTCTTGGAAATGACGTCACATTCCAGGAATTGGTGAAATGAAAGACCTCCTCGCTTATCATATTCTCCTGATACAAATTGACAATTTCGAGCAAGAGGGATTCCGTAAAAGCATGTTCCAGGAAATTCTTCGAAATGACGTCACATTCCAGGAATTGGTGAAATGAAAGACCTCCTCGCATATCATGTTCTCCTGATACAAATTGACAATTTCGAGCAAGAGGGATTCCGTAAAAGCATGTTCCGGGAAATTCTTCGAAATGACGTCACATTCCAGGAATTGGTGAAATGAAAGACCTCCTCGCTTATCATATTCTCCTGATACAATTTGTCGATTCCGAGCAAGTGGATTTCCCAAAAATCATGATTTTGTATCAGGAGAATATAATATGCAAGGAGGTCTCCCGATTTCACGAATTCCTGGAATTTGATGTCATTTTCCAGGAAATTCCAGGAACTTAAATCCTATCGCAAATTCCTTTAGAAATTTAAATTACTCGTGAACTGCTTTTACAAATTTCTCATTTCAGATCTATGTATTTCAAGTTCCTCCATGATACTTCTTGTGCTTTACACAACTTACCCCTCCTTTGAGGGGTGGCGGTCTTTTTAGGAGTAGACAGGCATAAAAGAAATTAAATCAATTGAATTTTCTTCACTGAAGATTTATTGAAACATTTTAATAATGTACAAGTTACAACAGTGATTTAAGCTTAATTTTCTATTATTTGTAGACTATTCGTATATTTACTCCCAATACATATCACGATAATTAAATAATAATTAAAATCACAGTGTCGCTATAATAACTTACATTAAAGTATGTAAGTTCAAAAAATGATTTATAAGCTAATGCTTATGTAAGTCACTAGTATAAATCAGCTTACAATATATTTCATAGTTTACAATCATGAAAACTTAATTTAACAATTGCCAATATAGTGTACGTAGATCTTCCGCTTATTCAGGGTGAGATGCAGGATCTAGCGTCCGTGTCTTGGCCACGAAACCTGGACACGCAAAAAGGTACATTTAAATAGCCATTTATTACACATTACCAATCATATTTGCGGCTTAAATAATAACTAGACTCGACTAGAGAGTCGAATCCGCTCGACCAGGAAGACGCGACGCGAATCGCAACCCCATTGCCCACCAACGACAACCGAATGAAAGAAAAAGAAACGATCCAAAGTGCACTCAATCAACTGCGGCCTCTCCGCCTCGCAATCTTGTAGATGCACGAGTGGAACGTAAGACGGCTGGAAGCAACCCCGCGCGTCGCGCGGAACAGGGGTGCACGAGGAACGGTCCCGACCCCCAGGGACGCGATATCATATCGATCAGAGGCCTTTGAAACGACCTAGCTAGATGGACGGCTGAGAGCAATGTTAAGGAAGAAGAAGACGAGCAGGCACACTAGGTCTATCTCTTCCACCTTCTTGTCCTTCTCCGTCGTTCTCCATTTCTCGTCCGTCGCACGTCCTTGTCCGACCCGTTGGAGGGGCGAACGGCGGTACAGTAACCCCAGGCAGTTCCGAAGCGGCTCTCTCTCTCTCTCTCTCTCCCTGCTAGGCGCGGCCTTCTGACGCCCGCTCGATAGAATCCCAACCGGTTTCAGCCAATGGGAGGAACGGACGAAGATAAAACCGTGGTCGGATTGGTCGACGGTGCTGTTCAGACTGACACCGCGCTGATGGGAAACCGGCGAGCCACCTCCGCTCGGAGATGGAACTGGTCCCACCAGCATCCGCCGGAATCCGGGGATTCACTGGTGCCGAGAACGGGAGTCATCTGGTGGACGACGCTGCAGGCGGTTTTCGACGACTGCCTCCGAAGTCCCCGATGGGATTCGAGGGAAATTGCTCGGGTGGCGGGGACGATGGACCTGTGGCGTCGAACAGGGTAGCGATAAGAGAGGGCTGAGAATGGAAGCCGTGGGATCGTCGGGGGCGCGAGGCCAGCGTTACGAAACCGTGGCTTTCGAAAGCGCGGATTCAAGACTTTCGGACGAATCCGTGCTGGCGGCAAGGGGTTGCTTTATGGTAGACTTTATATTACCGAGGGGATTACTTTCAGCCGCAACTTCCGCCCGACCTCCCGGCGCAACTTGATCAGAAATTAATAGGAGAGTTTGGGAGCGTCGTCGTAGAGAAACTGTCTCTTGTTCCTTTAATTAGCTCCGCTCCGAAAACTCAAATAACCTCAGGGACACGTGAGACCTTGATCAACTTCCTGATACTGCAGCCGTGACGCATCCTAAATCTCGTAAGCTGGCACAGCCTCAAGCTAAATTTGTTTCGCTCCAAAAGTCGTCTCCTAACTGGTCCCATCTTGGGCCGTCGAGCGTTATCCGCGAAGAGAGGGCATTAATTAGTGTAATTAAACCGCCAGCTAATCCGCGAACTTTGGAAACACCTTGGTCTTGCTAATCCATGGATCCACGTATCTTAACGTCTTGTAAGGTTCGTGAATCTTTATCAAAATTTAATCACCTTGCTTCACTGTATGCGAGGCGTTACTACCTGTACCATTCAGCTAAAAATCGAACGATTCTTATCGAATAAAAGCAGTCAACGAGTTGGATACAATTCTCTTCGTTCAATGTTACAAGAGTTTTAATCTTGTCAGCGCATCGTCTCTCAATCGAACGCCATTTATTAACCGCGGGATCCTTATTAAAAAAGCGACCGAAGAATCGGAAAACGGAATCCCGGTAACGGATCCGGAAAGGCTCGAGAGCTCGGGCCAGTGCGTGGTCGCAGCGCGGGGGCCGATCGCATTATGTAAAATACGGTGGCTGGCTGGCTAGGTTATCTGCCGGTGTAAGAGTAAATAAGTGCAAAGATATAACGGTTAATTTCCGTGTTAACCGCGTTTTATCGCGACGTCTATCCGCGGCGAGCCGCCCAAGCAGCAGGATACCGGGCTCCGCCAGTGTGAATCTACCGCGGCCGCCTGTTCCACGTGCGTCTACCTTGTGCTCGCACACAGCCCCGCACGCATAATACTCGGCTGCCATCCTCTCTAGACCGCCGACCAGGGTATATAGGCGATGTGCACACACGCGCACCGGTCCACCGGATCCCTGTCGGATCGGGGAACGTGTGTTCCACGCGGTCTCGCGTGTACCGCGCGTTTCCACGTTGAACGAGGACACCAAAGAGAATACGGATGAACAGAGGGAGGAAGAGGGCGGCGGCGAGAGGGGAGGAGGGAAAACGCTGGGTGCGTGTGCGCGCGTGCATCAAGTATATTTATGTTGCGCGCCACCGTCACGTGTGGGGAAGGATCGTAGATTGTGGGCCGGGACACAACGGTGTTGGTGAATGAGGCTGACGTGGATAAATGGTGCGTTTCCCCGCGGGAGACGTATACCCGGTGATCTTCCGGGCTCCGGGCTCACCGCGCGACGGGCGAACCGAGGAAGCGAGCAGCCTCTCCCGGTTGCTCGTCGCCACGGAACCGATCGCTACTGTTCCCGGCTACTACCTGGTCCCCGATTCAACATCAATCTATCAGCGCGTCAATAGGCGCAGCCATCGGATCGCAATCGGGGACTCGCAAATAAGGTCGCGGATTTCGATGCGTGGCCGCGACGCGCTTGCCGTTGAGCCTGGCGAGAAGCGACAAGCAGCAGCAGCTGCGGATTCATTCAACCCGACGCGAGAAGCTTTCACCGTGGCGGCGCGGCGTCGAAATCTAATTAATCCGTCCGCCTGATTCATAAACGCACGATCGACCCGTCGCAAGCTCGGCCGTGGGCGGCGAATCGGTTCCCGGCAGATAGCCGATCGTCCTGACTCCGCGTTCGGCTACACCGCCGCTTTTACGGATCCTGTTGAAGCTCGTCTCATTGTTCCGACGATGCGCCGGCGGCCTGTCAGCGCGAAACGGGGGCCGACGGGAGGCGCTTGCACACCGGCGAGAAACGGCGGAGGACGAAGGAGGACGACGCGACGGGTAGGAGGAATAAGAAAGCGAGGCAGGTCAGGCGGAGGCAGTGCTACCGGGCTATCTGATCGCGAGGCGCGCGAATATCTTCTCGGCTTCCGGCGCCCAACCCGTGATTACCGCGTCGATTGTCTGCAAATGGAAGCTGAAAAAAAATGCATCTCACACTCTGTAAGAAAAGCGTAGTTCCCTTGGCACAGCGGCGAGAACGGGCCGCGCGGTCGCGCCAGCGATATCTCGACCAGCATCGTCTCGCCTGCCCCGAGCTCTTCTTTTTTAAACCGATAATCGTGAGTTCTCGCGAAGCACTCAGCCTCGACCGCGAAATTTCAATTACCTTTCTTTCCCGTTTTTGAACAGAACAGCGGGGCGAATGATACACTCGTTTTCAACGCGAAAGAAATCTCGCGGAGGAAAGAAAAGTGCTACGCGTTTTCATGGAAATGTTGGAAGAGACAACGAAGAAGAAGAATGAAGAAACACGAGTGAAGTGGCATGTAACGCGTTCCGCTTGGCCATAAATACGCGTCCTTCCCTTCTTTTTTTTCCCCTCTTCCCAGCAGCTTTCCGCCGTATTTATGACGGTGAGACGACGCGATCCTAGGCGGGGTAACTCCGAAGGAATGAAATCCTCGTTACTCTTCGCGGACGGTACGTTCGGTGTCGAGCATCCGGCGGCGGCACGATTTATTCGAGCTTCCGTCTTTATCGTCGGCCAAGATCGCCAGGTGAAAGAGGATATAGACCAGAACCGCTTCGAGCTCGCTGTCTTCCTCGTATCCTATTATATCGTACGCGAAAACTGTTCGCGAAGTGGGATAATAAAGGCGCGGGACGGGTCGGGGTGGGCGAAGAAGGAAGGCGAGGTGGAAAAAAGAGTATACACACGAGAGGACTCATTAAAAGGGCCGATGATAAAGTGAGTTATACTACTGGCAGGGAATCGAGCCGTTGCGCGAAGTGTGATTGCAACAGTGTTTCTGGCTTGTTGCGCTTCGCGCCTTCGCTATTTATGCAAGATTATCCCGCGAATTGCTTGGCTACTTGCTTTTGCAAAATTCATGTTTATACTGCACCGACGTCACTTCCTTCCAGATGAAATTACCTTGGAACTAGAAGGCTTACGACTGCATTTGCCGGAGCGAAATTTTACCTGCGTAGAACTTTTCTGAGTAAACTTTCAGCATCGGTAATTACCTTGGAATACGACATGTAGTTAGCCGATCAAGGTTTTGTTAATAGCGAGTGAAATCAGTATGCTTAGAATCCACTACCATCGGTACCGAGCCCGTTTCAACCCCGATACGAAACCCACGGCTATACAAATAACAGTGGCGTGAATCGAAACGAATCCATCCCGAACGATTCCACCCTACATTCTTCGCCCTGTCTTCGGGCGATTCCGACGTTCGCATGAATTATTCCATCGCCGTCAGACGCAACGAGGGAGCGTCCCTTATCGTTCTTTTAACCAGTCATTTTCTTCACCTGGCCGGTTCCACGGAAAGTCCAAGGGACGTGACGGCTGTCGTCAGCCACGCGATACGGACGGATCGAGCGTTTCCCGACGACAGGAATCGACGAGGATGGCTTGGATAAACAAGTCGACGGCCAGCCCCCGTTCGGCGGACCGTCGAAGAGGACGATACGAGTGGATGCGTCGCGCGGAGGGAAGTTGACGCGAGACAGCGCGGAGATGGCGGCGTTTCCCTTCTGATGTCCTTAGCCAAACAACACCGCCGCTTGTATTTTCGGTTGTTCCGCCGAACGCGTGACGTATGCCTCGTGTCACTTTGAGAAGAGGGGAAGAACGCTCTTATGAGCGGGCTACTATTTGGCCTACCATCGAATTCTTATTAGCGCACACCCCCCGTCTACCCTCGTCGATGTTCCTCCCGCGGCAGCAAATCAACGATTTTACCTGCGTCACGAGGGCAGCGTCGCCGTAACATAATCGTCCCCCGGGGAACGGTTCCGGAGCGTCGTATCCCCTGGACACGATTAAAGGACCGACGATCTTTAATCCCGGACGAACGTCCGCGGGAACCGCGGGGATACGATTCCAGCATAAAGCGACGACTTTATGGTTATTCGACGTACGACTCGCTGACGGGTTCACTTTGTGGAAGACAACGGCCGGGCGGTGGAAGGAACAAGGGTGGAGGGGCGGACGGAGGAAGACGACGATGATGAGGAGGAGAACGAGGACGAGTTCACGAAGGACGACAAAACGCAGCAGCCACGCCGGTTTTGCTACCTGAACGCTCGCTTCCAGCGCGAGCTTTCACGTACCGGGTGACTTACTACGAATTGGACTATTGGCTACTCGAGCTACAATAAATTCGAGTCTACAATGTCTTAGTATATTCTTAAGTCTATCCGCCGTTAGGCAATTTAGTAGTTCCTCGAACTTTTGTTATAACTCAATTTGATGTCTCGTGATTCCACTTGGAATGTTCATATACAATTTAAATCGTAGTTTCATATTTTATTATCCCGTGAAACGGAGGAGGGTTCCCTTTAGAATGGTTTCGATGGAATTTATTATTGCTGGAACGCCCCATGAATCGTCCCTGTCACTTGCGTGAACTGTCCGTAAACGTGCGAGTAACGTGTACAGCGGGGAAACATTTCAGAAGTAAACCGCGAACTTCACCGTCAGGTGTAACCGTGAATCAAGTCGCGCTTTGCCGTTTCTCGCGCCACGAACGAGACTCCCCGCCTGTCCAGGGATCGGATCATTTCTTTCAGGCTGACCTTACAGCACCTTAAACAAACCGTTATTATTTCACAGCTTAGTTTCACGGTGTACCTGCAAGCCTTTAAGCGTAACTTTAATAATCCAATACGGTGAGAAATTTAAACGGCACCCGATCTCCTCCTCGCCTAGAAAAAATGCCCGCCTTAAATCCGCAAGAACGGCCAAGCTCAATTCATCGAACTCTTCGAACCTCGTCAATATGAAGATCGCTGGCCTTCGTCGAATTACCGATCCTCGCCGCGATTCGATCCGTTCATCGGGAAGTGGCGAGGGAAAGACGACGGTACACCCTGTAGAGGGACAACGGGAGGGGTGCAGCGCGCGAGAGGCGTAGGCCACAGAGAGAACCCGGCGTGCTGGGAGTTGATGTGTGGCCATTGTGACGGAATTTTGATAACGACAGAGGAACACCACGGGATATCCCGCGGCGCTACCCGCGATTCGGACGTCGGACATAATTCTCGTAAAATTCCCGGCTTTATGGTAATGTCCCTGTCTTCGTATTGCCGTGTCAGTTTCGAATTTTCTCCCTACCCTGAGCACAGGCTCGATCGTTTCTTTTCTTTTCTTTTCTTTTTTTATCACGATCGACCGGGTCGCCGTGTGATCCCCCGTCTGTGCTCGGAATCGTTGCGTCGGGCTTCAAGTATCACGTTCTCGATACGCTCCAATCGAGAGCGACGAATCTATACCGTCCGACGTGAAGAAGCGACAGCCGAGAAACGGAGAAGCGTTACTAAATTCCCCGCTACCAGGCGCGTCTTCGCACGGCGGCCAGACGGAGTTTACCGAATTTCTCACAAGGTCCCGACTACGGTCGGGGGCCGTCAGAGATCAAAATCTCGCCGGGCTTACACGTAACGCCGGAAAGTCCGCGTTCCTAGCGTTCGCCGTGCTTCATTCCCGCTCTAACCGCGAGTATCAACTTCATCTTTATCATCGTCGTTATGCCGTCGCCGCGGGATGTCGACCCTGTCCAGTTCTAGCCACGGGGCCCGTTTTGCCGGAGGGGGGAAACTGGGGAAGATAAGCGCAAGCGAGATTAAACACCGCCGGTGCCCGATGATGCTCGGCCGCATTTCCATTTTCCCGGACGAGAACGGTGGAATCGGGTGCTGTCTTCGCTGTTTCACTCGAACGCGATTCCTCTACCCTCTGCCCGGTGTTAACCGCGCGACTGTAACGCGCTGCGAGAACTGTGAGACTATCATTGCGGACTGAGTTGAAATTCTTCGAGGGGATATTTATGATAGTGCTTATCTTTTACTTGGGAAGCTCGAGCTTGAGAAAGTTTCTCCGAACTCGGAAGCCGGCACAGATGAAGTTGTTCTTTGATTTAATATTCCACGGCTTCGTGGAACAGAGTACCTCGACAATATGATCAAAGCTTTGGAATGTCATTCGAGGGTATCTTGAAATCACGGCTGCCGAAACGCCGGCTATAATTTTCAAATTCAGTTACGACGGCGAAGAGTTCGAGAGACCGTAGATGGAATGTAAACGAGAGACACATATATCTCTGTGAAGCACCGAGACGTCTTACTTTCGTATTTCAAAATGCGTTCCGGAACTATTTCGTGGGAAAGATGAGTCCCTAAAACGTTAACACTTCTATTGCCGCAGCGAAACGAAATCCGGATCCATGAAAAATTGTCGTTGTTGCATTCCATTTGAACAATTCATCCGGTACCGCTAAAGTAATTTCAACGATCCCTATTTCAATTAAGACGTTTAAACGATAATTCGAGAGTTTCTTGCGGTTCCGACCCAGTGATCGGCGACGTTTCCAGGGTTGCTTTTCCTTTTCCTTCCTTCCGCGTGGAGAGGGAAAATCGCGGGGCTGCTTAAAAGGCCGCTTAGTATTCCCGAGACAGGGCCACTGATAAATAGTTCCGCTTCTTTCGCGTTCGCAAAAAGCTCGCTAGCGCCACAACCCATTCATGCCGCATACGAAACCATATGTGGCGTTACACTTCCACGGGATTCCAGACCCGCAGGAGTCCGTGGGACGGGTAGAATTTACATTCCCAGCGAGATCCTCCATGGACGAAGTTAAATCCCGAGTTTATTTCGCTGGAGGATAGCTATCCTTTTACAGGCTCTTGAAGAATCGTTCCAATAAGGCGAGCGTATTGCTTGGCATTTATTTTCGAGCATTGTCCAACGATGTTGATAAATGCTCTTGACGTTATCTTTTCTACCATAAGTAAACGTTTTCGTTTCACGATTGTGAAATCCGCGAGAGAAACACATGAACAAAAGTATCACCGTTGCAATACTCAATCCGCAGCCTTATCAAACCAGTCTCGCTCTGAAGCGACTCTTTCCCTATTCGCGATTTCAATCATTTCAACGCGTCGGTTCTCCCCGATCGACATAGGCGAAAAAAGCGGACTCGTCTCGCTTCTCTTCGAGCCGCTCCTTGCTTTACACGGACACGGAGGGGAAACAAAACGGAACGAGCACGGAAATAGTGCAGCTCCCGTCTATCCGGGGTTGAAAGCAGCACCGTTTCCCTGGCGTTTGATTGCGCGGCCGGTTTTCAAAGCAGCGCGGAAAGAGGCTGGTGAAAAGTTGGAACGACTGAAAAATTCGCACGATTCACCGCGGCGGGAGCCGAGGGGGGGGGGGGGGGATGCGGTGGACGGAGGAAAAAGGAAACTAGCGACTTCCTTTTCCGCTCGTTTCAGCCGCGAAATTGAAACGACCATGCACAGCGGTGTGTTTTTCTTTTTTAGCCAAGCAGGACTTGACCGTCTCCACTCGACGCGCATTGACGACCAGAGAGAAGCGTCAGCCGGCAAAGAGGGGGGCGAGGATCTCGCTCGTTGACGAGGGCTGGAGGGGTGTGATCGTTTCGGGAGCAAAGCCGAGGCTCGACTACTGACGCGTCTGAAAGCACGGTCTGACAAGCGCAGTAAAGCTTGCGGAGGAACACCGTCCCGTTGAGGCCAATAATTAAAATGCATTCAGCCGAGTTATAAAGGCTTAACGACGTGCGTGCGCGACCGATTTTTTTTTTCTTTGCTACGTATCCGAGACTTTACGATACAATTTACTGCTCATTTAATTTCCCCCTGCCGGCCCATTGATTCAGCCTCGTCCGCCGGCGAACGAATCGGGCCTCGATGCCGTCCTTTCCGGTAGAGGAATCAGATGGAATTATTGGAATGATTGGACCGGAACGAATTTTACAGAATCTCTCGAAAAAGACTCGCAGCGGAATTGATACAGAAAATGCGTAGAATTCTAGTGGACGATAGACTTATTCAAAAAGCTTCTGTATTTATTAGCTGGTCTTAGGGAGCAGTAATTAACGGAAGTCAGCGGAAATGCCAGTGACTCTAAAAAGAACCCGACAACTATTGAGTCAGCGCTGAATGCCACATGTAACAAAACGTTACAGCATCGAGGACAATGTAACAGAAAAATTCCGAAGTTCGCGGAACCGGATAAACCGCAACGTAACAGATGCGGCTCGTATTTCCCATCTAATTGGAAAGCGTAGCGTAAAAAAAAAGGGTTGCGTGGCGTAACAATGCTTATCCTCCTATATCTCCGCACCGTTCTCTGCTAGCTGCTGCTGCTGCTGCGGTCAATAGCGTAGAATACGATTATACATTTATCAAAAACTAAGAAAAACAGAAAAAAGACGAGTATACTTCGCTCCGACCACGCTTCGCCGGATATTTGAAGTTTCTTAACGAGGCGGGTGTCTCGACGTTCGTCCGTCCGGCGGGCGATTTCTAGTTTAAACGCCGTGGATAATTCGATCCGCGTAAGAGATAAGAGTTTAGCGAAATTCTCGACTAGCCTGGACAGATTTCCAATAGCGCCGAGCGAGTGACCATCGGTAATCACGTTCGGTCGGTCGTCTTTTTCTCTCCACCCCTCCCCGGTACAGTCTTGGCCGCTCGTCGACTTCTTTGCGGATGCGTATCGACGATACGATAAATCATCAGCGTTTCTCGTGCGTACACGCGGTACGAGCGAGCATTTTTATTTGACAGCGGCAGCCACGCAGCGACTTTCCAAAGGCTACGTGCACAGCGAATTAAGTACTACCACCAGTGCCCGCCCTCGGGAGAGCTTGTCAGGTGTTCCCGATAGAACGACAGCTTACTAAAAAGCTGTTCTGCGCAGGGAGCGAGAGAGAGAGAGAGAGAGAGAGAGAGAGAGAGAGAGAGAGAGAGCAGAGAGAGCAGAGGGAGAAAGAGAAACGTTCTTGAGAAATTTTCGTGAAGATCATCCGCTTCCACCTTCGAAGTCTTCTTTACTTTTCTCGATTACCCTTCTCAACGCTGATTCAGCCTCCAAGAGTTTCTCGGCACTAAACTAGATCGTAGGACTTTCCCGATTAAAACGCGACCGGAGCGGATCAGCCGAATCGGAGATCGATCCGCGGCCGTGCGTCAAGCAACTTGCAATCCCCCCGTTCCACCGGGGTTTACTCGATCGATCGCGGAAAATCCGGTTCGCGGTGTCATCGAGAACGAGTCTCTCCCCCGCGCCTTCGAGCATCGAGAGCGAACCCGTCGTTCGATGCAGACGCGTTTCCCTGAGCCAAAGTTCTCGCCCTTTAATTAAACGAACCGTGCTCCGCGAGGCGCGGCGGAGGCGGGCGCTAGAGGTGGAAATAAAAGGAAGAAAAAAAAATGGTGGAAAAAAAAGAACGAAGAATGAGAAGCGGAAAGACAGAGGAGCGTGTGGGTGCGGATGGGGTTGGCGAGGAATGGAAAAGGAGCGGAAGGAAGAGGAGGGGCAGAGCAATAATTACTACTGGGCTCACAGTTTCCAGGCCCGATGCCGGCGAGCAGCCGTGTAAAAAATCTCAACGCCACCCACACCGCGAACCGAGGGGCCAGTTATTCATGCGTCAAGGCGCCACCGCACAAGTTATTCGAACCAGACCGTGCCGTCTCTCTAATGCGCGGCCACGAAACTCTAAGCGGCCTTGCACGCGCGCTCGCTTCTCGTCGCAACGGGCACCGATAAAACTCCGCCGACGAACCGGAACGAGACCGACGGAATCACTTTATTTCATCATCGGGATGGCTTTTTCTAGGCCGCGCAATATACCGAAAAGGTATACAAACCAAGGTGACACGGAATATTAGAATCGGGAAATCCAAGAAACTCGTTCCACGTGCTCGACAAACCAACCCTTAGACGCTAGCTAAAATTCTCCAACGAACGCGACCGCGGGGACGTTCGGCGTCGCTTTAAACGAAGACCAAGGAGACTCGTGGCGACCGGCTGTGAAAGACGGTCCGCGATACGAGGCATCGAAAGGCGGACGATAAAGTATTCAGCACGATGTAACGCGTGGATCTGGCGGTAATAGACGCGTCTTCATAAATCACCGCGCGTCTCTCGCTTTCGACGGGTCCGAAAAGGAGCGGCTCTCGAGGGTCGCGAAAAAGGAGGAAAAAGGCGGGGGTCCGGCGCGGCGGGGACCGCGAGGCTGCCGGGACAAACGGGGTAGGATAGTAAATTGAAATAATTCCCGGTCGAAGAGAGAAAGGCCGTCGGCCATGGCGAGCGTCGTAAGGGCGACTCCAGACAGAGAGAATGAGAGAGAGAGAGAGAGAGAGAGAGAGCTGGAGAGAAAAGCGATCCCGCGGCTTCGAATAGACATCGTGACGATGTAGCCGTAAATCGAGGCGAGCTGATGGTGCATTGATTGCCTCGCATTTCATCACGCTCGAAACTCATCCACGTTATCCGGACGATCCCTATTCGTTCGTCCCCGTGCTAGTTTTACGATTCCGGCCACGAGCTGGCCGCTTTGATCTTTCAGGGAAATCGATGTCGTCGATAGGGTTGGAGCATTTCTGGGCGACTGAAAGAGGAATTCTCATAGAGTGGAGGTATACGAACGCTCCACCCCTTTTTCTATGTCCCCGTAATCGTACGTAAATTGAACGTTACAAACATCCTGTTCCGTAAAGAAGATGTTTACGAGCTGAAAACCGATTGTCGATGCGTCGTACAATCAGAAAATTGACCGCGGAACATCAAGGGAACGTCAGGCTTCATCGAAGAAACCTACAATGAAATTAGCGCGGCAGCCGCTACAAACGCTGTTCCGAAACCCTTTCCATTTAAACGTAGACCGTAACGGGTCGTGCGTCTCATCGAAGCCGGACCGCGACAGCGGTGTTAGAGCCACCGACGAACGGACTAAGCAATCGAAGGGACGCCTGTGTACCATCTGATCGGTCTGCTCGTCAAGTCTCCTCTCGATTCCGCGCGCGAGCGACTCGCCGCGACGCTTAACTGGGTCGGTGCGGTTCTGTACTCGTGGCCATTAGCCCCGGCCTCCCCCTGTAATTTACGTATTTGTTCTTCGGCTTGTAAATCTTCTGCCCCGGCCGCGTTCTTGTCTTCCTCTCCGCAGACGGCAGAGCCGCTTCGGGGTTCGCCGGCCAGGGTTGCGGAGGCGCCAACGAGAGCGGGGAAGGCCGATCCAGCCAATATGGATAGGAATGCGTGACGTTACCCATAATATTAATAGTTTATTTACCGAGGCCCATACGTCACTGCGTCCCGCAGCCGGCTTCGTGTATTAGTTAACGTCCGTTGCTCTTGCTCCGGGCGACTATCACTAAATATTCCCGGCTCGCGAGGACGCTGACAGGGGGTGAGCGAGTGCGAGCCGTACGTGTTCCCCTCGCCTGGGCCTGGGCGCGCAAACGATGCACGCGCGCGTGTTGCCGTATGCGTGTAACCCTTTTGCCTCGCCGGGGAATAGTCGTGCGGAAAGCCGTATAGGATCTAGCTTCGAGTGTTCGACAGTGATTATTGATGGCGGGACGCGGGAATGGGCGCTGTTAAACGATCCGAGGGAGAATCGGCATGGGGAATAACCTGGTCGGACCTCGTAGGCGATTATTTATGCCCGCGCCGGTAATTCTGATCGGCTTCCCGTGCGGCTGTCCGGACGACGCTGGGCCGGAAAGTAGCTACCAGAGAGTGGCCTTCGTATGAACCTGAACCGGTAACGCGTGTCGATCCAGATTCGACCACGCGATTTTCGGAAATTGACCAGATCCGAGAACTGCGCAAAGCGTAGTTTCGAGTATCGAGGAGAAAATAAACCGTGACCCAGATCGGTGAGCGTAGCCGGATAGACCGCGGTTGTTTCTCTCTCGTAGCTTCAACAACGCCCCGGAGCCAACGGGCGGTCACTTTCGGGAACGGTTGTTGCGTGTCTGCGAAACAGAACCGCGGCGAGCAGTTTCCCGAAAGTGCTCCGACGGCTGTAGGTCCTCTCCGGGCTGGTCGCCTTGCAGTTTCGCAGAATACGCGATCGGCAATTATCCTTGCGAGGGAGAGAACAGTCGTCGGGTAATGATACACGCCGATACCGGTACGATTACAGTGCGGTGCATCGCGTGTGCGCGTCTAATGTGTCGCCGCTTGTACGGCGGCTTCTACGCTTTCGCTTACATTTGCTTTTCGCTCTTGGCCCACCTCCTAGTGACGTTGCAATTACCTTTCTTCGTCCTTCCTTTTATCGTTCCCTTGAGCATCGTCGAATTCCTCGGGCGCGCGCATGAATTACGTCGCGACAGTGGCAGGACGGTAGGGCATACCGATGACTTGTGACCGATTGCCAGCCGTGGCCCAGGAACCGACGCCGGTGGAAGGAATTTGCCGAGTAATAGCTTCGAGCCTCCGACTATTAAACTCCGCCCGGTTACCGTCGACTTTTCTCCGTTCGTCCGTTCCCTTTTCTTCCACACACACACACACGCACAGCAAGGTAGGAACTGTCGTTGGCGCGGAGCGCTAACCGAGCAGGTAGTCCCGGCCACAATCGCCGTGTGTGCCCTCTCACCTTTCTTCGTGTCACCACGGATTCGAGTGGATACATTAAAAGGCAGTTTAAGGATGACTGGACGATGACTCATGACGCTGCTTCTGCCATCATCCTGTTCTCGCTGCTGAAGAAAGAGAGCGAGATAGGGAGAGAGAGAGAGAGAGAGAGAGAGAGAGAGAGAGAGAGAGAGAGAGGGACATCCAACGAAGGATATGCAAGGAGATGGAAAGAACCTCTCCGAGGCCAGTTGACATCTTCGCTGGATTCTGCCAGTCACCCGTGCCCGTAGCGGAGACCTGCACGACGATGACTACGGGCGATTCCGAGCGAGAGAGAACGGCGTCGTGAGAGAAGAATCCTCCGCGTACGGAAGCTCCGATCGACGATTTCGGCCGGTCGGAGACTCCGAGAGGGTACCTTATCGAAGGTCGAGCCTTTTCGTCTCGCCTCGTTTCTTCCTTTTCGTTCCACCTCTCGCCCCCGCTCCCCGGCGAAACGAGGGGTAGGGGGAGGGAGAGAAGGTAATAATTTATGTTTGCCGAGTGATGGGATAAATGCTTTTCTGGATGCCCTCCCCCGTTTCCCTGCTTCTTTTTCAGACGTCGCTCGCTGCCATTCGTGACAGCGTATCTTTCGTTCGAGATTTCGGTGGGACGCCGTACGAACATCTCCGTATTAGAGTGGCGGGGTGCTCGGGTGAACCAGTTAAACAGAGATAATCGTGTCTTAGAGTTTTCGTCCCTCTTCAGCTACCGCCAGCTGGGATCAGTGTCGGTACCTGCGAGTATTTAAAAGTACCCATGCACCGGTAAACGAGTGAATCGAAAGAGCTGATTCGTAGCTCCGTTGGGCTCGTCTACCTCGGCCTCTCTATACCCGACGATCCACATCGGGGCTCCCCTTTCTCCCGTGGTGAAATCAAAGGGAGCCGACCGCTGCGTTATCTCGCCACGGGGTCGAAACGCCCTGGGTGGACCCTGGAACGAGCCCCTCCGCCACGGAACAATGACGGACTATCCAGCGCCGGCCACCGTACACGTCATTGTTCTTTGTTGCGAGAGTCCGCCCTCGACTCGCGATCCCAATCTTCGTATCTGTCTAGAATCGAGCTGGACGCTGCCCCTCCCGCCCCGATTACGTGCTCCTATTTGTCGCGCAGGTGCTACAGTCGCGCGAGGACGCGTATGTCGAAATGGGTCCGCAGGATTTTTTTCTCGCGGAGCAGCAACTTTTCTAGACGGATCGGACCGCCACGCGCCGGGTCTAGCCTCCGATACCGGCATCCCATTCCTCCTGCGGCTCGACAGCTCGCTGTTCCACCGTTTCCAAATAGGAGAACCGCGTGGCCCATATGCGGCGGATAATCAACGCGCGCGACGGCAGCAGGATGACATGCGACCGTCGCGCGACACAATCCTCGTTAAAGTCGAGCGGTTTCGCGAAACGGCGAATCGGGTCGCGTTCCTCTCTCACCGTCCGACGATACGGCCAGCTTTCGTCGACAAACTCGGGGCGCACTCTCGATTCAGCTTGTCGCGTTGTTCCTGTCGTCGTCCGACCAACGGAATCCTCCCTCGCTCTGGCTCGCCGCGAGCGCGCTCTCTCCCCGTCATCTCGCTCCGCTTTCCTTTGGTTCGCGCTGATTCATTCGAAATCGCGCGTCAGGGGAGGCTACGGCGATATCCCGTTCTCTCCACGCGCGGAATTGCCCGGAATTCGGAGCGGTCAGTTAGAAGAGCGCGCGCTCCGTACGTGACGCTGTCACGCCGACGGCTGGAATTGTGCCTCCGAACACTCGCTAAGGAGCGAACGCCGGGTTTAGCTGCGGTCGCCGCGATTAACGAGGATGCTCGCGCTTGCTTGCACGTCCGGACGTTAGAGCGGGACGATTGCTTGATGGATTTCGAACGTGGAGAAATTTGTGGGGCACGGTCGCGGTCGGTGTTCTTAATCGAGCGAACCAACCGTTCGCCGAACGAGACGATCGAATCCGGAGTTTATCGAAAGAGAAAAGAAACCGAGGCAAATGGTCTTTGAACCGAAAAAAATGCTACCACCTCGGACTCGGGGCACGGCTGTAAATGCTTTTCGATCGACAAGAGGAGTCTAACGAACGACACGCCGTCGCGACGACGGTGAACGTACAATCCGTCTGCAACCGTCTGTCCCCTTTGGCCGCCCGCGCTCGTCGCGCGGTATCGTTAAGGTCATTATATGTCGCGGAATTAAGACGTGAACGGACCCGCCGCGGCAACATTAATCATCTCTCGGCACGGACGATTCTTTCCGGCGCGGAGGCGACCGGCATTGTGCGATCGCGCACCCCTGAATGCCGTGTGATTACCTGGTGGAAGCGAAAGGGGCTAGCCGAGCGGTGAACCCACGCTGCCACCGACCATTATTCTAGCGACGAGTCGGTCCTCCAAAGTTCGCCGCGCACGATTGCGCAACGCGGAATCAGCAGGTGGTGCGTGCAACAGATCGTAAAGGTAGCGCGCGAGCCGTTTCCAACCGCGGTCATATCGGACGAGAAGAGGAAGGAGTACAAAGAAGGCGATGGGACGAACGTGACTCGATCAGAGAAAACATTTGCAGCGATTTTTGTTCCCCGTTGGCTCGAAGAACGGGGTGAATCGCGAGAGTAGAGCAAAGTATGTAAAACCATTAATAAAATCCGGTGAAATGAAAGCGAATGCGTCGCGTTTAATTCGTACAGTTAATAACCCAACGATCTATTATCGCTCCCCCCCTTATTACTTCACCATTAACATCGGTACGCCACACTCCAACTACATCGATCGTTTCAAAATCAACGCCGGCCCGCGTCGAAACGACGATGAATCGGGAAATTGGTCAATCGACGCGTAACGAGCGGCCAGCGACCTCCGGCACCGGCCGCGAAATCGTTAATTAGCCGTTCGTCAGCGGGCAACAACAATATCGCTATTTAATCGCGCGGCCCCTGACGAGTAAGACGTGTGACGCAACTTCGAAAAGGCTCGACGCGCGTGTTAGGAAAAAGCCCGTCGGACGGAGCCGGAGGTACGCGGCGGAGAAAAGAAATCGTATCTCCTCTCTAGCCGGGATCCGCTTAGACTGATTTATAGCGAAGGAATGATGAGGCATCGCGCGATGTTAAACGCCGCCTTTATGACCCCGCTGCCGATTCCTCCGACGGTGGCTCTGATTGCTCATCATTAATCAGCGGGGTCGCTCGCGTCTTTCACCTGCGCTCTGGCCCCGCTGCCGCCGACGACTATGTGCCCCTTCGTTCCAGTCGGATCGCTGGAGCTCAGTTCGAATTACGCCTCAATCGTAATTCGGGTAACCGCGAGCGGACAATTGACTCGCTAAGAAGCGGCGTATACGATCGCGCCTCGGGCGAGCAGCCACCGTTGAGCACACCCGATCGCAGCCCGCGCGTTAAGCATCGGCGGTGTTCTAACTCGACACCTTGCAGGCATTAAGGCCGGGCTGCGCCCGTTCCGACCGATCATCTCGATTACTCGCGTCCGCGTCCTTAAACAAGCCACCCTTCGCCGCGCGGCTTGTTTGCCGGCCGGATTGAAATGTGTTTGGCCAAATACTTAGTCGCGCCCGAGTTGCGAACGGGGCGTTTGTTTGCCGTGCTCGTAGGCCGCGTATCTGCTGTCGATCTTGCTCTCGCCGGCGGTTCGATTTATCAACGAGGAATCACGAATCACGCCACTTGCTCCGCTTTGGAGGCTGCCCGTTGAACGGCACGATTGTATGACGAGAACGGATCAAGGGGGTGAATCGATAAAATCCTTTAGCGGACGAGCCGAATGATGGGGGGGGGGGGGGGTACAATGATTGTAAATATCAGTGTGCAATCGATCTTGGCAAAGATACCTCTGACTCCAAGGGAAACACTTCTTTTTTTTCGACAGATCAACACGTCAGCGGTGTTCCCCGTTATTAATAACGGCGCGACGTGACAGCTCGCAGCGGGTGTTCTCGTTTTCTCCCGAGCACGCAACGGAAAAAGGAAGGCTTCTCGCGAATGGTATTTGGAAGAAAAACATCGAACGGGAGAAGGAGAGCTTCGCGTTCCCCGTAGAAATCTCTCGCGGCACTCGGCGATGATAATAGCGCGGAGGCGAGTCGAAGGGAGCGGATGCTATAGTCAGAGGGGTGGAGGAGCAAGCGATTCGTCACAGATATTATTCGAAGGGGCTGTCTCTCTTTTTTTCTCTGCCTACCCGCTTCGAAGCACCGGCACAATACAAGTCAACACGGCTGTCTACGTAATGAAGTACTTTACCCAGAGGGTCGATCCCACCTAACAGGGACGAGGTGGAGGCTAGTGGGGCGGCCGGTAATTGGGGGGTAGGCCACTCTATCCGCAAGCCCCAGGAGGGGCCGCGAAGAAAACCCCTAACATATGCTACCCTCGATCGAGACGTATAGCCCCCTGTTCACGTTACGCCATGTATGTATGTACGTACGTTCCGTGCTAATCCCGCTCCTGATCTCGACGTCGAGCCCTGTGTAATAGATAAATAAAGGCTTCGAGGCCCCGTGCGTGAACCGACGAAATCTGTTCCGCGTCGAGTGGGGAGAGATCAAATGAGCAGCATCGAACGGTGTCAAGGGTTTTCGAGATTTCCCCGCCGGTTTTCGATGGGCCTCCAAAGAGAGGACTCGAAAGAAAAAACTTCCTCTTGCGCAACTCCTTTTCCGTTCATTTCGAATGCCGAAACTGATAACACTGAAATACCGCGCTTTACTGGCAAAGGCGTTAAAGGAGTCTCTATGGATTTCTGATATTTCTGAAACGTACGAGGCGAACGTTATCCACTGAACCAATAGCAATTAAAATCTTGCCAGCCCTATCCCAGGAATCATTATTGTTCGTTAAATCCAATCCGGCTTCGACTAATCGGAAACACCTACCTAACTCCATCGTTTCCGATAATCGAGCCCCCGCCGTGATTTTCAGAGAAACCTTAATGAATTCCGAAAATCGACAGATTCTATCTGCGCGTCGAAAACGCAACTGAACGAATCCGTTCGCGCGTGTAATCGTTAAAAAGAACCATACGGGTGTTCGTTGTATTTTGTACATTCTCAACAACTTATGCCGTTGCGCGCCCCAACCCTTCCTGATCGCCGCCATATGAAGACATCAAGGGAATTTATGTGCAACCGCAATCAATTATCACCCAGTCACCCTGTGCGCCTATGTTTTTTTCTTTATTCTCTCCTGCTCTTAACACGCCTTCTGTCGCTGCACGCGATCCTCGATTTCGTCAATTACGGTCTATTGTGCGGTTAGGCGGTTTAATTGTGCGAGAGGATTCGTCCCGGTGACGGGGACAGCATCCAAAGCTTACAATCTAAAAGCATGTGATTTTGTTCTTTCTTCTTGTGACGCGCATTTGTGCCGCTGCATATAGTTTCTCTTTTCAAGCGGGGTGCAAGGAAATATTACGGTATATTATTTTTCATCAGAGTTCTCTTGGATCATTCGTAAAGTCCGCTTGATCTAAAGTAGCTAATTGCCCAAGTTACAGGACCTATGATTAGCTTTACTAATTAAATCGAAACTCGATAAGTCCGTAGGGAAACGTCGAAACGATTAGCACCCACGGAAGACGCCTTATTACAGGTAGCCATCGGGTGGAACTCGCGTTGCTCACCTGTCAGATCCACGTGACAGCCGCGACTTTTCCGCAACGTCGACGCGCGCCCTCCTCCCTTCGCCTCGTTTTCCCTGCCGGCCACGTACACGTCGTATTTCCACGTGACTTCCATGTGCTCGTTAGCGTCGGCTTTAGGTGAAATCGAGAGCGCCGACGTCACGGTCGCTCGAAACGGAAAGAGAGAGAGAGGGGGGGGGAGAGAGAGGAACGTTTCCAGCGACGAGGAACGAAGAGAACACCGAAGCGGTGTGGGTGCGCGCGTGGGACGAGAGGGACGCGGAAAGCAGGGTGGAATAAGGGCGAGAAAGGGAGAGAAGGGAAATGTCGGCGAAGTTCCTCCCTAATTGGGGTGGAACGACCACGTCGGCGACGACGACGACGACGACGACGACGACTGCCGGTGCCCCCGGGGATAAAATCTGAGCTGGCGTCCTCTTCAAGCGTAGACCCTCTTTCTTCGTGACCGATTGCGTGGCTCTCGGTGAACGGGATTTTCAATTTCAGCATTCGCGGCTCCTGGCCACGGAAGAGGCACTTCGATCTGCGCCAGGACGGAACGTTTGTTTCGAAGATGTGCTCAAGGATCGGACGCGACTCTCCGGCTGACGTTCGCTTTTCAATTGGGGACCGAGTATCCGGGACGAGGAGACGTTTCGCGAAACAAAGGAAATCGGGGAGCGGGGAATATCTGTGGCGATGAATGCGAGCAACGAGGGTTTCTTTTTTCTCTTCTTTTAGACTCGCCTGGCACCGGTCGACTCTAGTGTGCATCGAGAGTCAAGAAAGATGTCGGGAGAAAGATTTTTCCTTCGAAAGGGATCCTCTGTCGTGCTTTATTTGGATTTGCCCTGCGAGGCAAGAAGAGTTTGCTTGCGCAGAAAATTGCACCGCGCACGGGGAACCGGGTTCGTTATCGGTTGTCCGAGAACGAATCGTTCTCTGTCTGCTATCATATTTACACGTTTCGTCTGTCGGCGAAAAATGAAGGAAAGAAATGAGACAAAAGTCAATCCGAAAACGCTGTTTCCCGGTCGCGCCGAAAGCCGCAAAGCGGCCGTATAAAGTGGCTACTGATATTCGCTTTGGAGAGAGGGAGAGAGAGAAATGTTTGCATGGTCAGCCTAACCAGCCGCCATGAAAATGAGCATAATATTTGGCCGCGTAATCAATCAATTAGCGCCAGCAACGAGCATCGCCGGTGCGCTTTAGTTTACCGCTGACTGGCCACCCCACACGGTTGCGATCAATGGAATAAACAACCCCTCGTACGATTCGCCTCGCCACTGACTCGAGGATCGTGCACACAATTTAGAGGCTGTTTCCCCTGGATACCGCGCGCTATTCCTCCCATCAAACTGTTGCGAAATTGTTTCTAGACATCAGCGAGAAAGTCCCGCCCCTCGACCGCTTCGAAATCGTTTACTATCAGATCGGTCATTTCAAATCTGCACGTACTCGAATGGTTCGATAATTTCGGTAAACTCAAAACACACCCCTCGAGACAACCATTTCTCTGGGATAAACCACCCTTGAGGAGGAATCGATAGAGCCGTCCATCATCGTTCTTCAGCGGCGGGAGTTCATCGTTTTCGTCGAACGTCAACGTGTTTATACTTAGCTGTCGGCTCGATGACCGAGCAATAATTGCGAGCGATTCGGGGGTTGCGGATCGTCACGGATGACGGAATACGCTCCGGCCAACCCCTCCGGCGAATTCGACCGCCTGTTTATAAACACACGTCGGGCCGCGTTAACCGACTGCGCACCTATTGTGGAAGGTACGCGAGACCGGCGCGATACCTGAATATATCTCCTGGGCCCCGTCTTTTCGGCTGGTCCCGGGTAGTGTGGATTTGCGGCGGTTAAACACGCGGACCTAATGCGATCACTTCCGCCGTTTATGTTAAATAAGGCTCGCGAGTAACGGTGGCCGATTGCATTGTCGGCGACGACTGAATGCAATAGGGTCCGTTCTCTCGCTTCTGTTTCTCCCTTTTTCCTTTCTGTATCGCTCGGTTTTGGCGGATGAATGAGTAACGTATTGAGGTTTAATGACACTCGCGCGGGAAACGCTGTGCGAAGGTTCGATCTCGCGAGATATTAAGATGAGAGTCTTGGCAAGTAGTACGAGTCGATCGTGTGCAGTGATTGACTCGTACTACTAGTTGCATACTAGATATCAGATCGACATCGAATTCAAACACCGCCGAAGCTTCTCCAAGAACGAATTCCACGTCCGTTTATACCGCTCTCTCTTCTTTCACCGCCGTCCATCCTCCAAAATGTTAATTCACGTGCGCGATTGTTTCTCACGCGCTCGCAGCATGGCGCACGGGGCGAATCCCTTTGAAATCCTCCGGTTAGATGTCCCGCTGGGACATAATAAGGCGTATATCTACTCCCTCCACGGCCGATAACCCAGCCAGCCACCCGCGAAACCTTCGCGAAACGTCGGCCTCGAAGTCGTTCGCCACCCCTCGAACCCTCACGGAGAGCAAGGGCTTTCCCTTCCATTTTCCTCGCAGTTTGTTATTCTGAAAGTCTCTTTTTAGCCGTAGAAAACTCGACACAGCCGACACCCCTCGCGTCGCCGCCCCTTCGAGTAACCTCTTTTCTCCTCCTCCCCCTCTGGAGCCGCCGCTGTCATTCAACTACCCCTTGTCACTCCACCTGTCCTTCTCCCTCCTTCGCCCGGCTCTCTCGCCTTGTCGCTTTCTCGTTTCACCCTTCGCCCCGCTCCCTCTTCAAATCCACTCACCCCTTTTTCCTGTGTAGATTTCTGCCCCGTTTCTACCCTCGCCCGGCTACCACCAGTTCTCACCCTTCCCTTCGTAGAGGCTAACCTTCCTTACGAAGAATGAAATTACCTTCGTTACGCGAAACTCCGTTCGCCCCAACCCCCCGAACCCGATTCCACCCTCTCTCTCTCTCTCTCTCTCTCTCTCTCTCTCTCACTCACTCTCTCTCTCCCTCTCTCTGTAGACCCCTCCCCGGCGACTCGCCGCCCTACCGGTCATGGTAGCTCCTTTTAGAGCCGGGAGAACCGCTCTGTACATACGCCTCGCTGGTACATACTACACCCACACGTAGCAGGACACGCGGTATTATGTGCACATGGCCGCGTACACGACAGAGGGACGATTTTATTGCACCATTTTTCCCATCCCGCCCCTCGTGCCGCCGCGAGAGACCGTGCTCCTTGGGGATGCTACGAAAGTAATGGCTCCTTCAGAGACCCGCAACTCAACGCCACGTGACACTCGGGATTTATGGTCAGTGGCGCGGTGTCTCCGCCGCGTTTCCTTCTCTCTCTCTCTCTCTCTCTCTCTCTCTCCTTCCTTTTTTTTTCTCCTCTGGCGTTTGATTTTTAAAGTCCGTCCTTTTATTCCTCCTCCTAAGGGAAATTTTTGTCCCTCTCATTGCGGATCCGCGAGGAAGAATTACGATTGCGAATATCACGGTCGAGAATTGTGGGAATTAATTAACAATCGCAACACTTCAAATAATACATTTCAATACACGACAATTTGAGACCATTCATTGTCGAATTGTCGTGCTTCCTTTATCGGCAAAACGCTACGAATTATTAGGATGGAAACATCCACTGACACGCACCCCCGTGTACCAACGCACCTGGGCTGCTGGGTATCGTGTACCAGGACGAGAGTTATTATCTGCTCGTCGACAAGATGAATGGAGTTCATTGATAGACGATCAATTGTTGCGCCAAGGGGGATCACGGTGGTATTGTCCGAGCGAAAGTACCTTGTCAAATCTCCGGCACAGAGATTTGCTACGCGATGCTTCACCGGCGCGCGATGGGGTGAAGTAACGAAGCCAAGGGGTGATAATCGTTTCCTATCCGCCGGTGTGTACCGCCTCACCGGTTACTCCTTCTTTACTGTCCAATCGTGATAGCCATTACCTCCGATATGCGTCAGATCACCCACAGATCTCTACCGGAAAAAAAAAATTCCCAAGCGCCAATTAAATCACCCCCAAAGAAAGGAAGGAATTCCCAGAAAAATCTCTCCCTGCACCGCGTAATCGTTCCACGAAACGCGCGACACGGGGTGGTTCCGTTTGCAAGGTCGGCGTCGATCGTCCGGTGCTGCAGTCATTTATGAAAGTATCTCGAATTCCGCGACACCGCCCGCTCTTCCTTCCTCCGCGCGTCATTAGCCTCGCTACGGTAGCGTTCGGGGCCAGCAAGAGCGGTGTAGGAACAAGAAGAAGGAAAGGAGGGAAAAAAAAAGGGCCGACAGGGGAGAACACTCGTGCTCGAGCTTACGCGGTTCACACCCCCGCAGACGGATCACGTGTCGGCCACGCAACGGCGTGGCGCCAGGGCTCATCTCGTCTCCTGCTCCCTTTTTCTCGGGGACCTTTGAAGCCGACCGCGAAAATCATCGACTCTGTGAAACCCTACGCAGCGGGCCGAACGATCCGCGTGCGCACACGTGCTCGCCTCGTTTCCCCGATCGTCGGGCAACGAGACCGGCGTCGACTTTCATTGTTACCGCGGCAAGACGCGGGCGTGTCGGCGGACGAGACGTTACGGGAAAAGAAGTGGCAGGGAACACGGGTTTCGGTGTCGCCGACCGCTGTGTGAAACGGGATCTCGCAACGGGTGTCTCTACTCGCGTTTGACGAATGGGATATCTCCGTCGATGACCCCGCGGTTTCGTTACGTTCTCGCTTTGCCCCTCGCGATGATGGATCTCGTAAGCACTTTTCGGTGGGTTATTGATGATCGCCCCCGTCGGTCGGCGGACTCGAGGCTTCGCCCCATCCGGTTAGCTTCTTTGGGAACAAGCTCTCCGAATTATTACTCTTCCTCGAATTTCTACGCGCTCCTTTCCTTCTTATTAATTTGGCGAAGAATCGTAAAGCTTGCCCCATTAAGAGGACGATACTAACGGCGAGGTAGCTGATGAGAGGGTGTATCGCGCTAATGAAAGGGTGCGACGGACGCTTCATCGGTATTAGAATAAACATTTCATCGCAGGAAATCATTAGAACCCGGACGCGAATCGGTGTCGTGTCGGTTCACTTGATGCCCGCCGGACGTACGGTGCCCGACGAACGCTCGGCCAACGCCGAACGGATCGTAAAAATGAAACGTAAAAACACGAGGAAACGCCCACCGTACTCGGCTTGCGCCGAGAAACGTTTCTTGCGACCATTATTCATAAAACGCTGGATGCCTCCGCGCCGTTTACTGCGTTCTCTTCCTACCCGGTCTCAGCGACCGACGTTCGACCCCGTCTCGTCATCCCGTCCGGCTCCCTTGGCCGCTGTTGCTTCGGCCAGCACCTCGAGAAATTTCCTAGTCATTTCTTTTCTTATTGATATATTACTTCTTTTAGGGGGATGATGCATGAAAATGATAGCTTTCCGATTTCTAATACGTCGACCCTGTTTCGATTGTTCGATGAATCCTCGTACAAACTTATCCGCACCTGTGATCCGTATTTACGACCACGATGACATTAATGCGCTCGCGTCCTAGGCGCCACGAATGAATACCTTGCTCCGCTCCGTGGTCACGAAATCGTCAGCTGAACAAGAAAGAAGAAACGACCTCCCGACAGAAGGAGCAGTAACGGAGCGCGCACGAATCAGGGAACACGAATAACACGGATGAAACGGCTCGGCCAGTTAACAATCCCATCGAGCGGCGCGAGGAAACCGCAGCGGATCGAAACGAGACACCGGAGTCACGGGACCCCGTAGGAACGCCTCTCGTAATTCATTCAAGCTCGAACTCGGTATCGTCGGCTCGCCGAGAGGCCGAGAACTATCATGAAAATCAGCGAAACGGACAGGGGGCATATTCCGAGGGGTCACACCGATCGAGGAGGGCGCGCAGCAGGTGTTCCCGCCTGATTTTACGACAGCCCTTGACCCCGGCTAAGCCGATCGGAATAAGTTTTCCGGTCGAACGATATATGCATTCCTCGGGCCGCGGCGCGCGCGAGCCTCTTCTCTTCGCCCCGTTTCGGGGGCCCCGGATTTATGTGTGGCCCCGATCGGACGAATAACGATCTGTAAAGAGGTTTGTAAAGTTGGCGGGTAGCGAGAACCCCGTGGCGTAGGCCGGCGAGGGCCCTCCCTGTGTGAGATCGGCCGGTCATCGAAACTTTGTTGGGCTTGCGCTTGTCGCCGATTGTATATCGCGTATTAGAAACACACTCCAGATTGCTTGGGGTATACGAATTCACGAATCACGTGGCGGTTTACCGAAGTGGATGGCGTGACGTTTTGTATGGGACGTCTGACCTTTTTGTCGAACCTGCAAACCTTTGAACTAAAAGAATGTTACAAATTATTCTGTGTCCATTCGTTGATACAACACTTCGAGCTCCGAAATTCTCCTGAATCGCAATGTGTCCTATTCGAAATGATATATTTGCACAAACGATGGTACGCTCTCCGGTTTCCCTCGAACCCGGAACCACAGCGTGTCCGGTCGAATCTGAGAATACTCAAGTTGCGTGTGGTCCCTGGCGACAGCGGTCTCGTCTCTTTCTCGCGAATTTCTCCGCAGGAGAGGAGCGTCGGCGACGAGTCGAGTAGGACGCGGCGACGACCATTCATATTCGCTGGACCGTGATCGATGATCTTCCGTTGCTTCCCGACGGCACAAAGCTTCTCGCGGCGCTATCGTACCCGATCCGCGCTCCTTATCATCCCCCGGCGCTGCCTACGAGCACCTCGTTCGCCGTGTCCGAGCCTCGAGTGGGACGGCGAAAGCAAAAGAATTCGCCCGCGCTTGTAATTGGACGGACGGGGACTCTAGCTGCGGCTGGCGCCCTTTTGACACGGGACCCGGTGGCCCTGCGTGTTTTACTTAGCGTCCCATTTTTTTCGAGGATACTTTGCACGAGAAGAGAGGGGGCTAATACGCGACGGTGCGAAAAGATTGGAGAATAATTAGTCCCCGGGCGATGCGAGAAATATTTTTGAACCAAGCATTTATTACCGCAAGCGTTACTCCAATATTCCTCTAGAAGCGTGCGCGACATCATAAATGTTTGCTACACACCCCAAAGCGCGCGCAAAGGTGGCATTTCTGCGCGCCCACGCGAGGTCGAGCGTGGGCCCCGAGACAATCACCAACCTACGAGGGCCGTTCCTCCGCGGCGGGCCCGCGTCCGCGAGATCAGAGATTTACCGTTTTCCTTGAGTTATGGCCAATTAATTAAACGGAGACGAAGAGGAGTCGACGATAATGATCCCCGAGGACGGTTTCCAGGGCTTTCGATGACGGAGAGCACAGACCCCTCCTATCAAACCCTTTCGCAATGTTGGAAATATTCGGGTCGAAATCTCGATTCAATCCCGTACAGAGTTACCTGCGCACCTCTAAATAAACGATTCGCGCTCTCCAATGAGAATCGTAGATACCGCACCGGCTAAAATAAGAACGCGTCCCGCGGCCGTCGAGGCGTTCCTAAAAAATCGTTCGCAATAAATCCAGCTGCGCGTCTAGCCCAGAGAGGAGCACGAGGTCTAATTACTGCTACTAATCAAGGAATCCGAACGCATCCCCCTGACATTCCCGCTGTCGAGAAAGCACGAAGGGGGACCGAGGGACCCGTTCGTGGGGACTAAATCACGGGCGACGAGTTATTTCGCCCGCCCCCCGTTCCTCCCTCGCATGGTTATCGAGCTACCGAGAGGCGATCAACCGTGGGGCGACCTACGCTTATTAGCCCCGACTGGGTGGTCCCCCGAAACGCGCGGGTATTCCCGTCACTTCCTGAACGGCGCGACTTCTTGCGTCGTGTTTTCGACGATCGTTGGGGATCTCGGATGTAGGCGAGACCGCGTCCTAAGCGATGTGCGAAGGTCCGGTGACGATCTAACGAGCAACAAACCCCGCTGCCATCTGGTCACCAGCTTCGCCGCCGTTGTCTGACGTTGCTCGTGCTTACGGGAAATTAATGTACCTCGAGAATTAATGATCCGGCCCCGCTTCCCGGAACGGGAGCACCGGGACGGATTCGGTCGCCACCGCGTCGGTCGTGAGGTCGAACCGATTCGGGACCACTGGCTGCTCGAGCTGCCTGGCTTCCGATGGCTCTAAGGGTTTCGACGGTTCGTGGGAAGTGGGAAGGGTTGGGTTCGGTTAGGGAAGCAGGTAGGAATGGTAGAATGCTGTGATTCTTTTCTCTTTTCTCAGCGCGAGGTCGCGTGTAATCCTGTCCGGGGTGAATGGAGGGCTTAGTTTCATTATTTAATATACGCTTCTCGTATTTAGCTAATAAGTTACAGTTGTCGCTTCAACAAACGCTAAAAACAAACCAGAAACGTTTTTCGTCTAAAACGTTAAGAGGCTACGAAGAGGCTATATTACATACAAAGCAAACGATCATCGCCTATATACATATGTAGAAGGAAAGGGGGCAGACGGCAGAGGGCCACTAAAAGGGTAATAAAAAGGACAGAGGCTGTCGCTCGGAACGAAACAATAAACGCGAGCCGAAAAGGTAATAATTCCATTGGTTTTGTTCGATTTTCATAGATCTACCGTGCGGCTAACCGTATGCATATGTATGTAACGAGTTTCGCGATGATTTACGTCCCCCATCGGCCCGTGGAGCTAATCTGTACGTTGTTTATTTAGTCAAACACTCTGGCCACGAGGACCGCGAGGCACCGGCGTCGGTTCCCCCGTTCTCCGTTCCACTAGACCCCACCGTCGCTCCTCTCCGTCCTTCTTTTTATTTCGCTGATCTACTCCGTGATTTAGGGTTTCGGGTTTCGATGCACTCGCCGCGGCCCGATGTGTTTACCATTCCGCTGGATTTATTGCTGGAACACGAAGAAGATAGCGGGAGAACGAGCGTAGAGGCCGGCCGGATCTCGCACTCCGATTCCGCGATGGTTCGGCCTGCACACCCTCGACACGCTCCGTCCCTTAAATTAAACATTTTCGATACGCCCGAGCCCGAAGGGATCGGGTTAAAGTTTACTGCAAGCGGTGCGCTCTCACTGGAAAATCGTTCCATCACTTGTTCAGGGAAACGATTCGCAGGTCGCACTTCTTTGGACCGACGATGGACACCGAGGAGTTCGAGCCGAAGGTAGCTTTGTCAACGATTACCCCCCGACGGTATTCACAGCTCGATGATCGTCGAGCGTTATCCGGACGAACCCCTAACACCCTTGGACGTAATTACCCCCGGCGATCAAAGCACAGGTAGTTCTCACCTTGGCGAGGTAACGAATTCCGATCGTAACTGAATAAAAAGTAATCGCAAATAACATTGTAGCCTTTATCGATGTCGAATCAAACAAATTCTCTGCTTAAAAGCTATCCCCCTTCATTCCCGCCCCTCGTGGTTCATATTATCCTACGAAAAGGGAAACACCTGACGGATGATCTCCGCACGACCACCATCCCCCGAAGCCCGATTCCAAAAGCTCGCGATAGCCGAGAGCACGGAACGGGGGCCATGAAGCGAGGGGGGGTGGGATTATGTCATTAAAGCGGCCACGGTTCACCGAACTGTCATCCAGGATCGAGCGACTCGTGTGCGCGACGCGTGACAGCCGCTGGTTGTTGCACCTGTGCCGCGCACCGTTGTTATCCTCGCTTTGTTGCGCCGTGTAGCCGGTCCCCGCTCGGCTGAAATAACACATCCGAAAACACCGCGCGCACGCATGCACGTACGCGCGCACGTTACGTCGGCCCGCGTTCGCGTTACACGCCCGCGCCGCTAACGAGCCTCGTCCGCCTATAAGCTCCCAATTAACGGGCTATGAGTCGCGGACGAGATTGGCCATCAATTAATTTAAATTCTGCTCCCCCGCCGATTCGTCCGCCCCGTCGGGGACATCGTTGTCCGGCGCGGTGTGTACGCTCGTTGCAGCCGAAAGGACGGTCGCAGGTGGGCCGTGTATCTGGGAAGAGCGTACGCGACCGCTCGTCGAACGAATATCGTTTGCCGCTTAGATCGGTCGATACGCTGGTACCGGAGGGTGTTCGTGAAACCGACGGCAAGGGGTTCCGATGATTTTTCTCGCTGGGGATGTTGTTCGGCTATGCTAATGCCCGCTGGGGAGTTCGATTATGGATAAGCAGCCGAACCGCGCAACGACGTTCCGCGATATATCCTTTCGTTGTACGTCGCTCTAATGAAGGACACGCCAACGGCTAAACTGTTTCCGAGAAAGAAACGAAATCGTTGATTAGCCGCGAGTCGTTCGGCTCGCCCATCGATTCCTTCCGCTGCCGCGCGTAATCGAAACGGGCATATCTTCGCGGTTACGTGGCTCCGGAATTATCGGGGTGGGGTCAACGTGGCGAGCCGAGGGAAAGAATGGTCTCGCCTCGACGGCGAGACGGGTCGCCCGGATCCTCGCGAATGCCGCGTTTCAATTAATTGGCTAATAAGCCGCCTCGTTAGAGATAAATGGCAAGCAGCGTTGGTGGCACTCGATCGCGTCCCCGTGCATCAATCTTCTCTGGTCCCCGACTCGTGGAGACAAACGCGTTCGCGTCTCGTTTACGCGCGACCCTCGATACAGTCGTTCCACACCCTGTAGAACATAATCGGGAATACCTGAAACGAACGTTTCCATTCATCCCGAACGTTTACTCGCCTTTCAATATATATTACCATCACGAATACGCAACGTTCGCTGCGCAAATTTTATTTACACGCGTCCAAGTGTCCGCGTGTTATCTCGTAACAAACAGAGGATATTCAATTTTCCTCGGTACAATACGTATGCAAACAATCTGGAAGCGGTTGAGCCGCGCGTCGCCGGGCCACTTCATTCTCTCCCTTTTGCCCGCAATTAACACGTTAATTTGACTGGCAGAGGCGTGCTGAACCCGGCGCGCGATAAAGGAGAAGCGACCGCCCCGGCTCGAGTTCCTGTTATAATCCCTGTTAACGGTATCTCGGGATCCCCGCGACCGGTCTCCGGACGAATCCATTTCGATTTTCATACGTTTCTATTGCCATCCCCTCCTGCTTATCGGGGACCGCGTTCGCTGGTAAAAGCCTGTATCTACGTAACGTCTGGCGAATATTATTAATCGTTAATTAAACTGGTACAAAGCGGCCCGATAAGATATCGTTCGAACAGTGGTGCACTCAGAAGGGGGCTCGCCTTCGTCGCGGCGTCACGGATTTATCGAAGTAATAAAAACACGACGATTGCTGTTAATGCGGTCCTCGATATGCGATTTTCACTGTCAACGATTCTCGCGGGATTCCAATTGTTACCACCGTATCGAAAATGCTGCAACATGTATGATTAAGACAGGAAAATGTTTCAGCAATGCTTGTAACACTAGGTTTACGGAACGCGTCCGTTTGACGCGTTTTGGCTATCACGTTTAAAGTTGTAGAGGTCGTAAACATTATTTTTCAGCAGCTTATATTAAGTTTGATTGGTGTAATAATATCTACACACGTCCCAGTTCATTTCTCCCAGAGTCTGATCATTACAGACACTTGTATATCATAGACTTGCTTTTCAAAAAGTCCCCACGAATAGGTACAGAGAAAGGTCCGTAAACCTAGCGTTAACAAAGCGTCCCAAGCGCTGGCACTTTACCGCGCGTATGTTTCTTACCGCGGAATTAGAGCGTCAGCACTCTCGGTGCTCCCTTTTCCCCTGTCCGTGACAATAAATGTCGCTCGCCGCTTAATTGAAGCAGGCCGGGTCGGGTCGCGGGAGCGATTACACAGGACTCTTGTATCCGCGAAAATATCTCGATAGCCACGTGGGTGATCGCGTTTGACAAATACGCGGGGAGCGAAACAACCGTGTACATTCACCGGGAACTCCGCCCACCGGCTTCACGCGGCAATGACGCGTACGCTCTGGCACACGGAGAACATCCATCCGAACTCCGCCAAGAAGACTTATGCGGTCGATTAACATCTGTCCCCGGATATTAAAGCCGATCACAGGTGTAGATCGAATAGGATTGGACCCGCTGTTTCACCCTCACGCTCGGTGACGTCTTCTAAAATTGCACGCGAACGGCAATGCGCGGCTGAAGAAGACGTTCTTACGCGTGTCCCAGCCACCCCCATCGGTTGGGCGCGGCGCAACTCATCCAACTAATCGTCCGTCCGCCGCCGCGCGGCTCCCCTGGCGTCGCTTCCCGTGCAAAAAGGAATAAAGCTCGTCTCCAAGGAGCAGCCACGAATTTTGCTCGCGCGCGTACCGCGGCGTGACATCTCGCAGCTATTACGCTGACTCGGCGGGACAGGTGCAACATCGCTCACTGTCCCCCGGGCCGATATACATTCAAACGGCCCCCGCTCCGCTCTTGGCCATCGCGAGATCGCTTCTCCCTTTTTCCTCCGGTCGTACTCGCGCCTGCTCCTCCTCTTCGTCGATTTTTACCTCCTATTCCTTTCGGATGCTCCTCTCCGCCCCACCCACCGTGAGCGACGACGGTCCACGTTCGTAGCGCGTCGCCTCTTTTTTCGGCACGCTCGTGAACCGCTAATTAGCGCGGGCTTTGCGCGCCGCCGCGGATCCGTGGAATCCGCGCGGTTGTTTGTCACACCCGCGTACCGCAGGAAACTACCACCCTTTTCTCTCGCCTCCCGTAGCCGCGTCTCTCGCTCCGTCGTCCTCTTTCCGACGGTCCGAGCTTCCTTTGCTCGTGTTTCCACGGGGCCTCGCAGCGTTGTCCGCGCGACGGAAACGTTCGGTGCGTATCTCAGTCACCGAGAAGGCAGCTTTCGAAACATTCTTAACAGTGATTAACTTCTACGCAGTAGCAATCGAGTTCTGTGCGAGAAAGCGTTCTTCCAGTTCCCCCGGGTGACGGGGTTCAGGGAAAAGCTGCTTGGCCGCCGAGCTCCCTTCGGAGGACGAAGAATGACCCCTTTGAACGCGGAGGGGCAGAAGGACGAAAGGGGAACAGGAAACGCGCGCTGCTTTTGATATTCCGTCGGGACGCTCTTCACGCCCGCGCCTTCGAGTCTGAATTATAGGCCACGAAGAGCGGCACCCCTTGTCGAATGGTATCCGAGCGTGATGCGGTCGTCGGGAGTGCCTCCTCGGTGGTAAAGAGAACCTGGCTAGGATTTAACACGGAGTCTACGGATCGTTTCGCGTCCTCGGAATAGTCGCGAGTCTCGGAAATTCGTCCGGCTGCAACGTTCGGTTATTTGCGATTAACGTCTCAGCGATTACCGTTATTTTAAGTAGTCCGGCAAAGACGAATAAATTATTACTCGTTTTGCAAGAAAAATCTCAGTACAATGAATACAGGAGCGAGAATTCTATCACCAAAACTAATACCGACTCCCTTCAGCCGAAAGATCAAACGAACCGCCTTCTTAATCAGTGCTCGTTCCCCGAATCTCATGCGGCGACTCCTCCGCATCTTCGCGACTCGTCGCTCACGGGAGCGACGCGATAGAAAGACGCGCCACGTGGAAAAGGATGGAGCAGGGAAGAAAGGTGGACGAACGCGAATAAGAAACGAGGGAGAGAGAGAGAGAGAGAAAAAAAAAAGAAAAACTTCGTCGCCTCGCGAATCCTCTTGTCGAACGGTATTCGAGCGTATCGCGGGGCGTCAAAAGTTCTCCGGTGGCAAAGGGTTGCGGTGCTCGCCACGTTCAGAGGAAGCGTTCCTCGAAGAGGAGCTCGTGAAACGGGTAGACGAGAGAGTCCCGAGCAGCATCGCGTCGCGGTGAAGTCGAGATTCATTCTGGAACAAGTGAGACGAGCGGGGAGTCGGAGAGAGAGTGAGAGAGAGAGAGAGGAGCGTGCATCGGGGCGTGGACGAGGAGCCTCCGGAGAGACCCGCGTAGGCACTGAAAAAATCAAGGAGAGGAGTTTAATGAGCGGGTAGCGACGAGAAATAATAACGTGACGAGGTTTATATACAAAAAGAGAAAAGAAAATGTAAAAAACGAGGGAGAACGCACGGGAAAACTGTCGCGTCGCGCTCTCGCGTTGTCGCGCCTCGTATTCTCGTTTTCCGGCGAGATGCAGCCTCGATAAATTGGAAGCGTGGAACGCTCCACCGACTCGCAGACTTCGCGCGTTTCGTTACGTTTCGCACCGGCGCAACTGGAAATAGAGTGCACCGCGGAATTACCGGCGTCGAGTGGCTTCTTCTCGATCTTCAACCCGGGAGCGGGAAGAATCGTCGATAGTTCCGCGGCCGGATCTTCTGAAAGCCTTGTGAAACCACAGTTGCGAGCAGGGCTGGGCGGCTTGGATTTTCGGTGGAGATGTGCTTCTGTCGAGGGCACTTCGAAATTCACGGATCTCCCATTGGCTCGCGGCGATAAACATGTGATACTGTTTCCCCATATTCGCCGCCGTATCCTTAAATCGGAAAATACAGTAGCTGCCCTATCATCTCGACAGCTTGTCTTGCTCCTCGCGGCATCGATTCCTTCTCCATAGATCATAAACAGGCGTCGTTCCGAGGTGCGTCGAGGAACGAGCGTAACATCGGCCAGCAATGAACAATCTTCGAAACTTCTGATGCCAAAAGAAAGAGTGTCGCGACGCGGAACTTAATAAGGCAAAGCAAAAAAGAAAACGGTTCGGCGTTTAATTTCTCTCCCATTACCATCGCGCCTCGATGCAACTCGTTCCTCATTAATGCCGCTCATAAATACCTCGGCGGGCCTATACGTATTTTTAGAAACCGTAGAAAACGATTTCAGCGTTCCTCGCGAACCCATCGACGAGCCGATGCTGATCGGCGTTATCGTTAGTTTCCAATAGCGGTGACCACCGATAATTATCGATCGGGCCATCGGTAGTTCTCCATCGCTAGCTGTTCCGTTCGCATTCGAGGACCGTTCGTTCTCCCGTTCGATCAGGCGTGATCGGGCGACGCACGAGAGAGAGAGAGAGAGAGAGAGAGAGAGAGAGAGAGAGATTCCTAGATCCTCCGTCGCGATGTCGGGCCGGCCCGTTGCGTCCCCTGACCGGTTCGGCGGATCGGGTCGTCGATAACGCGAATGATCGATGCCGAGCAACGAGCGACACCGAGGAAACGGCTCTTCGTCGTTGACAGTGCGCTGCACCGTGTCGATCCTTGGCTACGTCTCATTTACTTCGCTATACCCGTTTGTACGACGGGGTAGAGAACGGCCCGACGGGTCCTCGGATCCGTGGATCGTTTGTTGAACGATATTTTTGGATATTCTCGAAACGTTCGCCCGAGAAAAGTATTTTCGTTGAGCGAAGAATCTTTTTACTTCTGTAAGCAGACGCGCCGCGTTAATCCTCCTCGAGCTTTTTTACTTTCCCCAGTCCTTCGATCCCATTTATCTTCAGCTTGGCGATTTTAATCGAATCAGAAGTGCAACGAACAATCTCGTTTCGAAATCGCATTGGTCAGTCGCTTACTCAGCGACTGGCACAATGCAGCTGGATGGATACCGTATACGCCTTCCTATTTTGCATTCCAGTTCTTTTTTGCTTCACCTCCGTTATCCTTCTCCGCGTTGCACCTACCTGCCAGTAATAATTAATATTCTCTCGGCGTCAAAGAGCTAAAGCATGAACGTATTACGCGTTTACTCCAACTTGTACGGCTACTAAGACTGCTCGTATGTTCGGAAAGTAGCTGCCGAAACGAGTATCAGCGTATACTTTTTAAAATACTCTAATGTTGCTATTAGAGGGAACCGTACTGGGCCAAAGTATAGATATCCCAGTGATAACAGCGTAGGCGGCGGCTATTTCAAACATCAGCCTCTTATCGCGTCGGCAGGCATCTTCTCACGACCTGGACGACCGCATTAACATAACTCGATCCCTATCCACCTGTCCGACGGTCTGATATTTCGTAACGAATGTCCGAACTTTAAAAATAGAACGGACACGTCCAAACCGATACGAACAATTCCGATTCTACAATGACGAAAGGCTTCGAGCCCAATGCAACCGCGCTCAATCTTAATTACCTCGGGGCAACCCTTGTCGGTCTTTATCGATTCCTGAAAACGTACAAAGATCAATAAAAATGTACTATCGGCGAGCAATCCCATGCGTCCGATCGTCGAATCGGAAAGCATCCGTATAGACGACTCGCGTAATCGAAGCCTGCGTCCTGTCAGCGCTGCGTCGTCAAGCTCCGTTAGAAAATCGGTTGAAATAGATGAAAAGCCGTCGCCCACGGTTCGGGCGAACGCTAACGAGAAATTTCTTTTTCCGCGCGCGCCACCAAGATCGTTCGCGCGGAACGACGATCCTGCCTTGCGTAATTCGGATCAGCGTGCAACGTGTAATTTGAATTTTAATACCCGCCACTCATTGCACGCGCGATTCTCCTGTGGCGCACGCGTGACGGGGTCGTTAAATCGGTTGCGAATCTTGTAAAATCTCGTTACCCGCCCCCATCCGCCCCGGTTGCGGCTAGAACCGCGGATAATCGTCGTTGCTTCGTCAGCGAATGTTCTGAACCTTTTTTCCCCAATTGCACACGTTTCGCCCGAACGCTCGGCGAAATCGCGCTTACCCTTTAGCGCGCTGCGTCCACCGTTTCGTAAGCGGATATTATGGAAGGGAAATATTATTTCTCGCGGGCGTGATTTTCTTTTCTTTTTTTTCGGATTTGTGACGAAGGGGTTGGGGGCTGTTGAAAAGAAAAATCGACAGAGGCAGTGTGTATATTGTCAAAATATATTCAATGAAAGAATCATCTTGTAAAATTAGACAATCGTTCCATTCGTTACAAGGATATTAATAATAGGAGCGATGATGATGATGATGATGATGATGATGATAATAATAATAATCGTCGTGATCATTATATCACCTTGCCTAACAGAACCGCTACCGAATGCAATTAGAATCCCTACAACCTATAGCGGTGCCTTAAGAAACTCGAGGAACGTCCCTTTATTTACAACAATTTTTACGTGAAATTTACGATCCATGATTTCGCGATCGAGCGCGATGCGAGCCGTTGTTGTTCGTTCGAACTTTTTCTCTTCCCACGCCTCTCCGACTCGCCTTCTCTTTTTGAGCAATAATTACAATCACACACTCACGTTAAGTCGAGCCCGACGCGCCCGAATTCATTTATAAATAATATATATATATATTTATTTATTTATATATTTATACTCGTATTTACTCGACGTTAAAACCCAACGTCTCGCGCGGCGTGAAACACCACCGAGGTATTCTCTTCTTTAATTAACAATTTCGACAGCCCTCGACTGATGTATCCGCTCGAATCCCACCAATCGATTCCGGTCGCCTAATTCATCTAACGACAACGAATCACGGTTCAATACACATTTTACCCCCGCCCTCCCGTTGCTGGCCCCGTGGAAACGTTGGATTTTCACACAGCACTGGTAAAATTCGTAACCCTTAGCCAGGTTTACCTCAGAACGCTTATAACCAATAAATAGACATCGACAACTAATTACAAACGCTTTCGAATCGGCGGTGGCATCGTTGCGCCTCATCGAACTTCGTACTTCGCGCACGAGTTTCCTTATACGATGTTCGTTCGCCGTACAGACACCTCTACACGTATCGCGAAGTTGATGGAAAAAATCGGCGATTTAAGGACAAGCTTCCTCTTGCCAAGCTGTGTCACCGTATCTCGCTTAAACAATAAATACAAGGGCTCCTTCCAAGCGTTTCGACTAACCGAGCTCTCGCTACGACACAGCTGTCTTCGTTTTTCGTCTCCGGCTCGACCGTGTCGATCCGAACGGGGTACGCGTGCCCGCAGCTAGGAAATCTTCGCACTCGTCCTCGCTCGTCTATCGATGCGGCCCACCCGACGCACACCCGGTGACGAGCTTCCCCGCGACGAGCAGTCTCCTCTCCGCCGTTCTCCGCGGGGCACACGGGGATCGGCGGCGGATCGAGCGGACGTGAAAAATCGCGAGCAGCTAGCAGTCTCGCTCCACCGCGACGCGTGAGACGCCGCTTCCCGTTACGACGAATAAATTATTCGCAGCGTCGCGACGCGTCGTCGGGGACGACGGAGGAGTGCGTCGCGTAATCGCCGCGCGACCGAAACGGTCCCCCGTGCCGTCGCGCGGCGTCGGGATCGCGTGTTCTCGACCACGGCGACGTGGCGGCCGGCCGTCTCCCGAGTCGTTCGATCGACTCGGACCGGAAGTAGGATGTCAGGGATCACGCGCAGTCCAAGGACGCCAGGGACGCCGGGCTGTGGGGCCCGCCTAGCATGAACGGAGGGCTCATCGGCGGGCCGCCGCTTCCGGTGCTGTTCCCGTAAAGCTCGAGCTCGCCGAGGGAACCGCCGTCCACGCTGCCGTCGCACTTGTCGGACTTCCCCTCCTGCTTCAGCACCATGCGTCGCCATTTTGCGCGGGCGTTCTGGAACCAGACCTGCGAACACACCGGGGCAACACGTTTCAATGCATATCGCAGTTCGTCTGAACGATCGAGGGGGTGGGGTCTGAATCTTAAGAAAAGAAATAAACAAATAAAAGCTCCAACGCCACCGCATCGCAATCGATCTTAAGCGGTGCATCATTGCACGACCTCCGAGAGAGGAGAGGGGAGACCAAAGAAGGAGGGCAAGACGGGGGAAATATCTCGCACCTCCGATACACATGTATACCATCATCGAGAGGAGCACGGGGGTTGCGGAAAGAGGGTAATTTAAATGCGACCGCACGTCGGCGGACCGATGCCGCTGGGGTAGCTACATCGTCCATACACAATGCAGCGATATATAAACGCGACGACACGGAGCCTGGGGGCCTCTGGCTGTCCCTTCGGGTGTCCTGCCCCCTCCCCTCCCACCCACCCCCCGCCCCTATCGCCCGATAGATAATAAGACGGCTCCGATACATGGATTTCGCGTCGCCATTTTCAAGATAGTCTCCACCCCCGCGGACGGGAGCACCGAGACAGCGCGAGCCTCCCCTTCACGGTCGATGCTCGTAGGAGTGATTCTCTCCCTCTGTCGTGCGAGAGCCGCGGCACGGGTCGGGCGCGCGTGTCCGTGCGTCCGTGTGCACGAGGGGCGAGAGACATAGAGAGACGAGAGGAGAGCGGCGACGAACGCAGCCGCGGCGATACGAGCGAGTATTCGTGCGTTTCGCGATCAATATCAAGGAAAATGGCGACCAAGAGCCCTACACCGCACCGAATACAATAGGTCGGCCCGATCTCTCCCTTTCCCCCATCTGTCTCTCTCGCGCTCTACTCGATCCCCGGCCCTTGGCGGCCCTCTCCCTTTGGATCCTCTGCCGGCGCCATCGAGTCACCGGGCTTCACTGTCCGCCCGGATCCACGGGAGGAGGCTGTGCGACTCACGGCCGCGCCGAACATTACGTGGCTTTTATTCTGTTGATAGAACGAGGCCTCTCCCGGGGACGAGTCGGCTTTATTGGGAGAAAAGACGCGCGAAGTGGCAGCAATACGCTTGCCCATGGGAAAGCTTCCGAGCCGAGATGATCCCTGTCAGAAACCCGATAAGGTTCTAGGAATCTCCGCACGATTCATAAACGATCCGAAATGATCTCCAAACGGGCTCGATTAGTCCGTCGTAAAACTCTCCGCGGCAGCCGCGTAGCAACCGGAAGCGAGCCCGCCGATAATCACACGGCAGTCGCGGCCGAGAAGCTGCACGCTCTAATCATCCGGTGGCCAACGATTTAGTTATCGAGACGATGGTTCCGCGCGATCGGCCGTCGAGGGACTAGCGGTTTCGAATTAACGCGGCGTGGCGCATTTGCACGCTCTCTCTCCCCCTCTCTCTCTCTCTCTCGCCACACGAAATAGATTCCTGGGGCCCCGTGTAATTTAACGGTAGTGGTAGGTTAACGAGGGCAACGCGGCGCTCGTTACGACAAAACTTGCCCGGCCGAGGATTTTGAGTAGCGGCAGATTGACGGAGGGCCATAATTACGGGGAAAGGCCACAGAGGCTCGTCGACGGAAATATCACCGCGACCCGTGCGGTTCTTTTACCTCAACGCGCGCCGCCGGCAGCACGCACTAATTGGGAGAAGCGAGCGGTACGTCTCCGCGCGCGCGTTTTCGACCGCACGTGAATATTTTTATAGGAGGCTGGCGCGCAACGAGCCAGTTCATGGGGGACGGGAGCAAAGGAGCGGGGTGCGGCGCGGAGAGAAAGAGGAAAAACGCGATCGAACCACCGGCTATCCATCTTCCGACCGCGATTTTTCTCTTTTTCTCTGCACCTTTCTCACCCCCGCTCTGTGGAAAGCTCCGAAACCCTCTTCGAAAGGGGAGGGCCCGGATTCGTTCCCGATGGATATCCGTACGAGGAGACAACATCTTTTCACCCCATTTTCAACGGGACGAGTTCTTTGGGAAATTCTGCCGACCGTCTAAAAAAGAAATACATTAAACTGTCCTCGATTCTCCGCGCGTAGAATTCCGTTGACTAACGAGAAATCGTCGACGAATCCCGCCCCGACAGAGAAAACCAAGAACCATCCACCGGAGACGCGGCGTCGAGAAGACAATCGGCCTTGCTCATCGTCCGCGCGATGCGCGCAGAAGTGAATCTCGTCGTTCTGTCGCGATCGAAGCGGAGAATCACCGCAGAGTGGACGACGAATTTTCCCAGGGGCTCTCTTTCGCGCGCGCTAACAATCTCTTCTATCTTTAACCTACCGCCGCGTGTTCCGTGGATTCGAGAGTGCCGCCGAAATAAACGTAACGCGGTCGCATAAATTCCGAAGATACCGGGGTGGGGGGGGGGGGGGGGGGCTCGGCGCGGCGGCCGGATCGAACATACGCGAGAATGAGCGCAACGATACAATCTGTCCGAAACGACGTACCCGAACGGTCCCGAGGGGACACTTTTAGCTGGCCTATGAAGGGCGTCATGCGTCATTGACGTGGCGCACTAATTGGAGGAGGCTGGCTCGCAAGCCCGACGCGAGCACTACTTTCTTTCCCCCGCGAGGCGACCCTGTAAATTTCCTTTTAATTGCGCGTCGCGACGATTCCGCGCCTACCGACCGCTCGTCCGCCGAGGGAATTCCACGGATCGTCGAACGCGGATCGTACGCGACACGGAAGATCGAGCTTGATCGACAACGACGCGTTTCGGGAACGAACGTCGCACCGGGGCTCTTTGGGAAGCAGAGAACTTGCGACGGATATAGTGGAGGCGTCAGGCTGTCAAATCGAAGATCCGGAGGGAGGATAGAATAACGAAGGGAACACGGTGCGCCATCGTCGATTCGCTCTCAAAGAAAATATCGCGTAGCGAAGGAAAACGGTCGCGCTACTCGCAAGATCGGGAACAGCGACGTCTTCCGTTAACTGATTCTCTCGGAATAAGAACGGAAGGAGGCGATACCTGTTAGAACGACGAGCGAAACCATGCGAGATCGAAGTTTCGAGCACGAGAGCGAGGAGGGAGCGATGTTACGCGGATCGTGGTTGAAAAGCTTACCTGCAGCACCCTCTTCGGCAAGCCAGTTTTCTGGGAAAGCTGCTTGAGATCCTTCGCGTCCGGATTGTGATTGATCGCGAAGTAACTCTTCATCGTCCTTAACTGGTGATGCTTGAAACTCGTTCTCATTCGTTTTGTTCTGCTGTTGGAGCCGGGCATGCCGGGAGTCCCCGGCCCGCCTCTACCGAACGGCATATCTATGTAGTCCGCGTTCAAATCTGCAACATAAATCCCAAACATCCGGATTATGCGTCTTAATTAAAGCACACCGGTGTCGCGTGGGTATTTTTAAAGTCGCCCGTATCGCTCGGGGTATCGGCCGGCGGGATCTTTTCCTACGACCGGCGTCCCTTTCGCGCTAAGGGTTGGACCGGCACCGGATTTATGTCCCACCTTCGGACGCCGTTCGTCTCGCCGCCGAACGTCAACACGCCGGTGCGATTGTTTTTCGAATGGAAAATGGAATTTGTTGATTGGGGATCGCGGGGGTGCGTCTTCTGTCGGGGATAAAGTTATCGCAGCGACAATTGCAGACTCTGTCTCTCTCTCTCTCTCTCTCTCTCTATCTCTCTCTGTCCATGCGATACGAAGAACCGTCGGAAAGCGGCTATGCGGGGCTGGTCGCGACTCTAGCTGTGTTTGATGTGTATCACAGCTCATTAGCTCCTCGAGTGCAAACAAGAAGGGTGATAGCGTATGCGAAAGACCAGTGGATACACGGCCAATTACAACTCTATGCGGCAAATAGTTTACAGGCACGATACCTCGTTCCGGTGTGTACACCTATCCCGTCCCGGAGGCTCCGTCTCCGCGGGATAATGCGACAGTCGTCCACGGCCAGCCGCTGGACCGATAAGATCGAGATCGATTTCGTTATCACGTGGAATCTGCGAAAACGGTCTCTCGGTCGAGGAAGAACGAACCAGCGTTTCTTCTTTTTTTTTTTTCTCCGAAGAGATTTCTCCGCCACTGTTTTACTATCTACTGATCTGGATTCTGTGAAGAGCGCGCCGATGAACCTTTGCTTTCGCGATGGTTTTTTTCGTGAGAATTTTCAATCGCTCGGGAATCGTGAGAGAATCACTTAGCTTCTGCTCCACACTTGGGCCTCCCGAAAAATTGAGACGCCTTCGCGAGGAAGGAAAGAATTAACCACGAACACGACTGTTCACGAGTCAGCTCGCGTCAGGGGGGGGGAAAGGAACACGTAGGTAGAAACGCATCGGAGAGGCCAGGCGACCTTGCCAACGAAAGAGCCGATCGACGAGGGTCCCCTATCAAATTATTTTATTTCCAACGATAAATTCTCTCACCTCCCTCGACCGGGCTCTATCCAGCCCGCAAACAGAACAAATAATTCCCGCAGTCATCCGTGGGCCCGGCGTTGAGACATCATCGTCCGCGGGGACACGACCGGGCCGGGACCGCGATCTCTTTCACCGAAAAAACCGAGAGGCAGAGAAGGAAGAGGCGCTCGGAAACTGGTCCCAGGTTAGCGCGACGGCACACGGCCGGGGCGGTTCGTCGGGAACGGACTCTCCAGCGAGAGCGGCTTGGCCGGCGTGTTCGTTGTTCCCACGGTCGGTCAACAATCGAAATTAAGTCCTCCGGGGCGGAGAAGGAAGCTGCCGGTGTCTCGGCGCGGCGCGCCGCCCACGCGCGACACGTACAACGCTCTCGCCTGGGATCGGATCCGTGAATTTATGTCGCGGCGACAAATTTTATCAGGGTTCGGTGGCAAACGCCGCGCGCCCACGCGCGTCCGTAAATCACCGTGGTGCACCGCGCCTCGGGGACACGCGGGCGCGTTTGCGCTACGTGCGCGTACACGCGTGATCTCTGACCGGCTCGGTGCTACGCTCATGTAGGAATTTTCGTGCGCGCGATCTCGATCGTGCCACGGCGGCGGCGGCGGCGGCTACGCCGGCGAGAATGAAAATCCTTCCGCCAGCTCGCTCGTGCAGGGATAAAGAGGGGTGGAGGTGAGAACGGTTAGATAAATCGAAGGGACTTTCCCGTGGACGGGGAGGATGGTTAAACGGAACGTGTAGAGGTTGTTACGTGGACAGCCGAGAGAGAGAGAGAGAGAGAGGGAGAGAGAGCCTGATATAATTGAGAGGAATGTTGCTGGTATCCGAACACAGGCGTCGAGAGAATTCCTTCGCTTGTCACTCGCCGCGGACGGGGGAATCTGATCTGCTTGACGAATCAACAGCTGTCCAGTTTTGGATTTAGAACCGCGGAAGCAGCAGATTCGCGGCCGGGACGATATCGCGCGCCGCAGGGAAATCGAATTGTTCGAACCGAATAACTACTTTGCCGCGATAGCTCACCTATATTAGCGGTCATCGCTTCGAGATCCTTAGGCTTCCTCTTCCTAGGCCTGCCCTTCTGTCTCGGTGGCGGCACCACCGCGGCGCCGTTGAAGTACGGCACCTTCGGGGGCGAGCCAGCGTCAGGCACGGACGGCGTCGACGGTTGGAGCGGCACGGGGCTGACGTGACTGTGCGGATGCTGCGGATGCATCGAGTGGTGCGGGTGCGACGGATGGGAGGGATGATGATGATGGTGGTGATGATGGTGAAGGAATTCGGGGGAAGGGAACGGCTGGCCGGGGTAGTGCGGACCCGGCGGATAGACCGGAACCGGGGGGCTCTGCGACGGATGCATCTCCGCGCCCATCTCGTAGTGCAACCGGCACAGCACCGCGCCGTCCCTCATACCGAAGTGATCGCCCTTCGTCAGCGGCACCGCGCAGGCGGCGCACGAGAAGCATCGTACGTGAAACACCAGGTCCCTGGCTCGCATCACCAGCTCGGAGGCGAGTATCGCCGCTTGGCATCTGGCGCACCGTTTCATACTCCCGAACATTCTGAAAGGAAAATCGTGACGACAGGTTAAATGGTTGAACGATCGCATAGCGATCTATTAAATGAACTTCATCCCCGTTAACTCCCACCGTCCCTGCGACGCGTCGCCGTTGGACACGGAGGCGTATTTTTTTCGCGCCGACCGGGGCCAATTAACGGGGCGAGAGAAATCGAGCAAGGCCCCCCCCCCCCCCCCCGTGCAACGTTCGCCGACACCGGGGAAACACCGCGGGCCAAGCGGCTCGGACGATGCAGCGGCCGTAACAAAAATGACCAAGAGATTATCGTAACCGCGGGACACAGGCGGTGCCCACTTTTTCCATTCACTTTAAACGATACAAACGCGTCCGGCGCGGAGAATGTTTCCCATCGTCCGAGATATCCGAGCGTGTCCCCCCCGAGATAGGGGTTCCGTTAAATCGAGAAAAAGAGAATCAGGCGACCGGTCGCAGATAAACAGCCACCGACGGAGGAAAGTGGCACGAAACGACACGGGGCGAAGGAGGGAGGGCGATGCGTCGCGGACGCGTAGCAGAGGAACTCGATGATACCGCGAAGGTAAAGGAGAAGGACGCGTATAGTATGTAAAACCGCGGGAGCGGCGTGAGCGAAAGGGCGGGAAAGGGAAGGAATATACCGATGCAACCGGCGACCGTGACATCGCTACTGCATTAGCGGCACCCTGCAGTCTCCATTACCGAAGCCGGTCGACTATCTACTCCGACATCCACCGCGGCTACCTACCTAACCACCTATCTCGCTCTCCGACTTCTCCCAAAATATATTACGTCCCCACGCAGCCGTACTAAAGAACCTAGATAGAGACGTGGCCGATCTTTATAATCCCGATGCCGCGGCGGATTCAGAAACCGGGCGCGACGTTACGCCGCCGCGCGTATAAATACATTGGCGGACGTGCGAGCGTCGTGCTCCTTCGAGCCGACAACTGGCCGATGCAGGGCGTAAACTCCTATGGGCTATGTACGTCCGACGGAGGTATTCGTCGGAGCGCTTGATAACGTTCGAAAGTTCTGATCCTTTTGCTTAGAACGCGGCTCGATTCGCGAACGAGAATGATCGTCCTTTGTCCACGGGACGCGAAGAAAAATGGTGTATTGTTAACGCCGAGCTTCGAGGTGGAAACGATTTACACCGCGGTGTCCCGCTAAATCACGTCAAAGCGGGACAATGATTATTCGGAGATCGACCGATATTGATTGGAGAGTGAACGGGGGAAATGCGGGAAAACAAAAGGAGGATGTGGCAACGCGAGATATCGTGCACGCACCGGGGAACAACGATCTCAGCAATTGGAAAACGAGAAAATGCGGGATAACGATCGGTTACCGGGTAACGGGAAAGCAGACTGCAGGTAACGAGATTCGTTGTTTCTGGATGAAACAACGACGCGGCCACCGTTCGTTATTCCACAGCCTCGGGAGGGGAGCGTGCGATATAGAACGAAAGTGGAACGAGTCAATTGCAATTCCGACAGTCGTGCGTGTTTACGGTATCGAAGCGACTCGAAATCAAGTCGCTCCACTCGAATTAATCCTCTTTTCCCTAATTTCACGACCGACTAAACAGCCACCGCCGGCCCTGTGTCAGAAAAACATTCCGCCTCCCCCCCGAAAAGAAAAAAAGCAGACTCGTTTTCCTATTCAAGTGTCGACGATAGTTACCGCGCCAAGCCGTGTTAACGCCTCTCCTGAGTTGACACTGTCGAAACAACCTAAACGAGTCGACAAAAGCGGGCTGTCGCCGCGCAAAGATCCCGAGAGCAAACACCGGCTCGCCGCTTTGCTCGCCAAGCGAAAGAGTCTTTCGAGCCGAAAGGACCGAACCGGGTCTCCGTAAAACCTAAACCTAATCTAATGGATTAGCCGCGGCAAGCGCACGGTCCGTCGAGGGTCTCTTGACTCGAGACACATTGTTACCGCCGCTGATCCTATTGGCAACCCCAGCCCAGCACACGCATCCCGGGGGTACAATGGCTGCGGTGGTCTGGTTTCCGCCCAGCGGGGCGACGACGACTATTTCCGTCTAATCGGATTCGTTCGAGCGTGTTGAGTAATCGACGGTGGGCTTTCGAATGCATGTACCGCGGCGTACACTCGTTCTTCGTCATAGCCGTATTCTCCGAAGGTGTTTGTAGGGGATGCGTGTCTTTTGTCAATGCTCGCCGGTTTGTCGCCGAGTTCTGAGAGTGTAATGGAGTTTGTATTGGTGCACGAAACAGGTAGCAGGATCTTAGCATAATAAATTAAAAATATTGAATGTACCGCGTCCCTTGTTTCTTTGTGCGCGCGATAGACACGTACGAAAACCAGGTCCGGGCATCCTGGCAGAGGGAAGTCTGTCGAGGAGGTAAGTACGTTTCGGCAATTCCTTGCCGTCGGTGGAGCCCGTCTTCGAAGCTCGCCTCCCCATGAGGGCTGGTCCCGCCGATGGATGAATGAACGGGGCTACGCGACCGGGAACAACCTCATTCACAGCTACCTTCCTCGTTCGTCCCGGTTCCACGGGCACGGCGGGGGAACGCCCGCAGAGTTTTACAAGATGCGCCATATGCGATACATTATTATACAACGCGCGGCATTCTAAGCGGAGCTTCGCTTTTTTTCGCTCGCACCTAAAAACGGACCGTACCCACCAGTCCGCCACAAAGAGAGTCGGAAATCTTTTATAACGCGCGGTCTGAGACCACTTGCCGCGCGTTCGCACACTCCCGTGGACCACGTGGACTCTCCTGTTTCAATCTGTCCTCTCCTCCCTTCTTTCGTCGTGCCTCCTCTCGCCCGTACCTTTCTTTCGGACCGTTTTCTTTTCTTCCCCGTTCTCCAACGTGTACCCTCCCCCCCCCCCCCCCCCCCCCCCCCCCGCCCCTCTTATCCCTCGAGATTTGCCCGCGAGGACACGAGCCCCGCAGAGGCCGCGATTTCTCACGTGCCGCGCCGGCCGGACGACTCGCGTCTTCATCGTACGACCGTTGCAACCCCGTGTTATATTTTAATAACCGGCCGGGACAGACACCCGGTGGCCTTGCGATTGCGCGAAGCGCTCGGCAAATCGCGGACGAAGGTTGACTATTAACGAAAGCACGCAAGGGACGGGGCAACGTCGAGATTCCACGAATTCCGATCCGAGTTTACGCGCAAAATTTGCTTGGTCGATTACGCGGTTCCGTTTAATGATTTCACCGTGACGCGAGACGGACCTCGACCGATGCATCCATTTCCCAGGTTTCCTCATCGATCTGCCGTGTCGTTTCGGACTTTCGCGCACGGCGCACGCGAGTCATGAAATTAATTGACACGCCGCGACGGGAGAGCGTGAACGTTTTCTGCAACACTCTCGATATTGCTCGTGTCGTGTCCCGGTGACATTAGTCGGGCCTGGCTCGCGCGGACGTCCGAAAGGTCCGTTTTCCATTTGTTCGGGCAGCGTCGTGCATTAAGCGGCTGGCCTCGCCGCAACGCTGACGGGCCGCGGCGGGATTAACCGCAGCCGGGGACCCCGCGATGCTGTCGATTATTATTTCCATGATAAAGCCTTGACCGGAGTCCTCCGAGTAATTAACGCGTCCGCCGATAAACGATCATCCTCACCTCCGTCCCCCCCATGCGACCGTGAATCTAATCTCGAGGGCACAGCGATCGCGGATACCGCCGTCCCTCCAGCGTTCGCCACGATTTTCGCCGTTCGACGCGACGGTAACGCGGGTGGCGGAAGTCTCAGTCGGATCCGCCTGTCGTCCGGTGAACGCCAAGGGGAGGACGAACGATAATGCAACCGCCCGTGATCTAAATTAATGCGCGATCGCCGGCGCGGCGGCGTCCCACGCGCGTCGTTGTCCTCCGTGGCCGGGGAGAACGCTGGCGTATCCGCTTGTCGCTACATTATTCATAAAATGAAACGTCGGCGGCGGGCAGACGGCGAAAAGAAAATGAACGAGAAAATGCAGCGAGCCGAAGCGAGCGAGCGCGAACCGCTGTTACGAGCAGATTATTCAGCTGATCGTTTCAGCGGACCTGGCCCGACGCTTCCGCTTTGCTCGATCCTTCCGTAATAAAGTGATACACGCCGCCAGATTTCCGCTAACGAGATATTACACGAAAACGGAACTCTGCTTCTTTTTTTTTTTCATATCGGTGACCGGAAGGATATCGAGAGGCGGAACTTTATGGTAGAATTTTAACGTTGAAGGCAAGCATGATTCTTAACAATTCCTACATCTTCCATTGCGCGAGCTTGCATCGTGCAATGAAATCACGCAATAGAATATTTGGTTCGCGCGATCATACGAGCGCGTTGCGTTTCGAGATAGCTGCATAATTATCTGCGAACGACAGAGACAGCAATAAATAGATAACTCCCTCGATGGGAAATTTGTATCCGGATCGTGTCGTTTCGCAGCCTTTCGCGGCTGGCGTCTCGTTCCCCCCCCTCGCTATAACGAAGCGAACGCGAGTATCGGGACCGATACACGACCGTCACATCCTAAGGGCGCAAGTGGAACAAGAGCGAATTACGAATTGATTCCGGCCGAAAATGGTTAGGGGTATCCATTTATGAGCAGGCATCGCCCGATGGGGAAAATTTATGTCGCCCAGTTTGCTCTCGCTTTAGGAAATATTAACCACTCTCGCGATCACCGTCATCCTCGAACTGGACAGGCAGTCCGGTGGAGCGGCTTCGATTAACGTCCAGGCATCCGTCATCGACTCGTTGCGCTGGATCCATCGTGAAAGGGATCCAGCGAAATTGTTCATGGAATTGTCGGAGTTGCTCGGGTCGATTTGTCCAGCTCGAAGTGGTGCTTTGTTGTGGTCAACAATTAGTTCTTCCTTTTTTAACAAATGCCTTCTTGCCAATAGAAACTCTCACGAGAAGAGCTTCGAATTTTTTCTTCCTTCTTCTCTCAAGCAGCGTCCTGAATAGTCCCTGACCAACCACCGTAAGATTCTTCCCAAGGATATAATAATCGGGGAATCACTACACGAGCCGCTGCCTATCTCGCGAACACTCTAATCTAAATATTGATCTACGAAGGACGTAGGAAAACGGGAAAGGGGTAGGGGGCGGGCACACGAGGAAATATAAACTCCCGCGGAAGACACGCTGCGTCTCGTGATATGCGGGGCATCTAGCCGGAGGGTACGTAGCTCATCTCCATCAGCGCAATAAATACCGACGGGTTACAATGTTGCGCGGGCTGTAATTCAACGGCACAACCTTCGACCAGTCCTCTACCCCCGACGATTTACGACCAGGCGAACCGGAATCTGTTTCCCGTCGTCCGAATTCGCCTGAGAAATTAACACATTCGAAACGTTCGAGAAGTCTGACGTCTGAATGAATTCGCGATCATGCGACTTCTATTCCGAGGACCACATTAATCAATCGATCGCGACGCTGCGATCCAACAGAGTTCTCGACCATCGTTCTACCCTTGTCGAGCAACCCCCAAACATACCCAAACTTCCGGTGCTCCGAAGAGAATCTTTTTACAAGAATACCGGCAGCCGATCGGTGTAACGGCAACGATCCGGCTATTCATCGACTCGTCCGAGAGGCATCGCGCCGCGCGCGGGAACGAGGGAGGATAAAGAGGGTAGCCGAGGGACCGGGATCGCGGTAACCCGATACTTTTACGGGGATGGTTTATGTGGTGACACCAGCAATTCCGTGGTAGACACACGACTCGCCGTGGCGTTGCGGGGCCCTGCAAGACCGGGCCCCCCCGCCGGGCTACGCCGAATCCTCTTACGGTGTAACGATGAGCGACGACCGAGCCACTCGTAAAAAGTCCGTGCGAATACGAGGCGTGTACGCGGAATCAGGTTTGCACGCGTGAACATACGTATCGTCGGCATGCGCGCGAATCGAAGATCGTTGAGACTCGACTCGCGATCAGCCGCATGGGGCAATCGGAAGGGAAACTCTTCTGGACGATACGAAATTTGTCGGAAATTCTATAAGGCTTTGACGCAGTTGCGTAGTACGAGTAAATTGTGATACGCGCGTGAAAAAATGTCGCTTCTCTAACGTAACCGGTTGTCACTAAAAAAACGTTTAACAGGTTTATAGATCGCCGTTCCTTTTAGTGCATTGGAAAATATTCGACAAATTATTGCGGCCGTCCAGCGGGGATTATCAAAAATTAATACCGGGACTGCGACGGCGGGCGAAAAAGATCGACGTGACGGTGGTTGTAACACGAACGGCCGGGCAACTCCTAGCGGGGCGCCGAAGCGAGCTAATCTGATAATAGCGGGAAGGTATATATCGTCCCTTGGAGGGGCTATCATTCGTGTTCTCGCTGCGTTCGCTCGCATCCTGCGGCTGATACATGAAGTGTCCCGCGCGCAGGTGTCGCGGGACAAATACGGCCGGGCCGAGTTATCTCATGCGAGATCTACGGCATCGAGATATCATGGTGGTCCCTTTTTCTTCGATCTCACCGCCGAATGATCCGTTTTGTAACCACGCGCGGTGCTCGCGTCGTGCCCTCGCAACTCCGAATCGTTGTCCAAACCTTTTATTCGTCGTGCTAATTAATCGTTACAAGTTTCCTTCGGGCAGCTATTTCGTTGTTCTCGATCTTCTAGAATCGTCCCTTTCAATCAGCGGATGGGGTCGTTGCTCCCATCGTGACTCAACGTACAACCGTCGGCGTGACTTTCTTTTCATTCCTACCCGCGAACGCTTCCTACATGCGCTCCCCTCTGCCGCAATGGCGAATAATACCTCTAATGAGCATCGTTCGATCTGTCACTCGGCCACCTTCGCCGACAAGTACCCGACGTACCCCGTGGGCTTCGATAAAACAGAGCGCAAAGACCTCCGCGCGCAAACGATTCTCGTATCGCGATCCTTCCGCTTTGCCTCCGTAGGCCGAGTAGCCTTAAAGAAACCACCGCGCGACAATTCGTTCCCCTGCTACCAAAAAAAAAAAAAAAAAAGAAGAAGAAGCATCGTTTGATGAGCCGACCAGGGTGACAAGCCCAGCAAAAGGGGTCGGCCAGCTGCTATTACGTGTCTCTCTGGAATCCCATGTCCCGAGGGTATCTTCGAAATCGGCCCTTAACGTCGTCCGTTTTTCCTTTACCCTACCTCCGATCGGTCGGCCTTCTGTGCCCTTCGAAGGCGCAGGCCCGATTAGACGCTTCGACGGAGATAACCCAGAGATCCATCGAAGAGCCCACGAGCTTATCTGGTATGGCTGATCTAACGCTGCGCTCCGTGGAATTTCGATGTTCCCTCGCCCTCGAGGAAACGGCCGGCCAGGGACATAAATATGATAGAGTCACGACCTGGAGCGCACGCACGGTAGACGACGGAGCGGTGGTGCGTTGCACCGGGTAACATAATACGCGTGCACAGCATCTCGCAGCCACTTCTGGGACATGCATCATCGGTAGCCGTCCCGGTGTCGCAGTATTTCTCGGCCCCCTTTCTCAGATCGTAACACGGTGGACGCACCGAGTTATGCCTCCTCCGTGCCTCGTTATCGTCGCGTTCGGCTCTACCCCTTCACCGTGCAGCAACCCCCGAGACTGTGTTACCATCTTCGGGGCGTCGTTTCACTTGTTACCATTATAATAGAGGCTGGTGGTTCGTTGTTTCCGAAATCAGTCTAATTATCGATACACAATGAGAAAGTATATCTTCATACCATTTTCTCATAATAAGAAAATGAACAGGGTGTGAGATCGGTTTCTAAAAATCCCACGGAAGGGCTACTACCCGCCGGACAGGTTCTATTTTCGCGTGAATCTTTCGACAGACCCGGCCGCGGTCCCGTGCGCTCGTCCTTTTTCGAGCAAGGATTCTCGCGCGTACGACGCGAGCAGGGGGATGGGGGGGGGGGTTCCAACGGGGGTCCGAGGTCCGCGGCGCGCATCTTAATTATGAGGGCTAAATTATGAGCTGGCTCCCGGCGCTGAAATATTTGTGTGTTCGCTGGTGGAGGGTTACGGCTCAATTACCACTCGCTATTTCCTTTGCGAGGCGTTGATTTAAGGCGACCACTTCCTTGAGCCCCGAATGAACGTCCTTCGCGGCTTCGTTCCGACCAGGAGAAATCGCGAGAAATCCGCTTTTAACGACGGACCGTGGCCGTTTGATCTTTCTCGGTCCGCGAAACCCGGCCGCCCCGATTCCTTTCAACGCGCTCTCGGGGAACTTTTAAATCGTTCATTGCGGGGACCGGTCGTCTTGAAGCGCTGAAAGTTGCTCGCGATCGTCTACAACGTTCTCGAACGTTCCGCCAACTTCGCGGAGCGATGTTTGACGAAATTAGGCCGACGAGGGGAGAGTTAAAGGGGGACAGAATAATTTGCAGCCTGCGGACTGATCGCCGTGATTCCGAATGCGACGCTCGACCCGCGACTGGAGGGCTTACGCGCGTGCACGTCATCGAAGAATTGAGACGTTCAGCGCGAGATCGTAATCGAAATTTAATGCGATCAGATAATGGCTAATTGCGGGCCGGACCGCTTCGGTAGTTGTATCGAGAGGAAATCGTAAAGCATACAGTCGCCTGGGCGTCGAGCAGCACGCACTGTTCCCTAGTATCGTAATCCAAGCCCTGCGATCTTGTCTCCGGTCATCCTCGCGGATGGGAAACTTTATGAACGGGCGGCTCGTTTTACGACCGACGAGCCGCGCTGCGAGTAACGGAGCGTCTTCCAAAATCAGAAAAATATTCCTCCGGACGATCTTCGAGAAGCGGAGAACGTCCGGTAATCGCTAGCGCGTACCCCGTGTATTCCATCCCCCGAGCGAAGAATCCGGATCGACCGCCGCCCACGCGACCAATCCGCGCGGTTCGCGCGTGCGAATCCGCCGGCTCGGCGCGGGCAAGAAATCCCGAACGGTCCCCGAAGCGAGACGGGCCCCGAATTAATTATCGGCCGACATTGAACTTGCCTACGCGCAAATAAGAGCGCGCTTTGAATGTTGCGAGCCGGATAGTTCGTTAGTCGCATTACAGCAATTTATCAGCGATCAGGGTGCCGGACACGGTTCGATTACCGACGCGGCCCGTATTAACGGCGATCCTCGCCGGCCCGAACGGCCGCGTTAGACAAGGACGAAGAACACCGGGGACGAACGGCGAGCGCGCCGCGAAGTAATTTCAGCCGGGACGCGAACGGCGACGCCGCGCCGCAGAGGAAAGGCGAAAGAAACGGAATAATCCAGGAAGCTCTTAGAGCAACGATCTCTTTACGCGCAAGCAATTTTTACGACGAAGCCACCGGGCCGGGCCGAGCTAGCACGCGAGGTGACCAGCCACTTTCGACGTTCTACCGTCTGCCGGCAGCTACACAACGTTCGTATACCGGTGGAAAGTGGCTCGTTAAGACCGCTCGACACACTCGTGCGGAAAGTAGAAACGGATAAGCCGGATAACGCGGGACACCTGTGCTGGCGTTCGGTTAAACCGCTGCGCTCCCGATGGCTCTCCACCCCCCCTTCTTCTTTCTTGCTAATTACATCCTGCTCGATGTCCACACATCAAGATCTGGACTCGAAGAAGGGTGAGTTCTGGTTCCTTTTCTTCGCGAAGCGAGGGGATGTGTCGATCGTTCGCTAAACCCTGCTGGAAAGTAATTCCCTGGGACGCGGGAGCGCGCCGCGGGTGTTGCGAAAGGGTATCGCGAGCGTAAATGCCGAGTTCACTGGACGGACACGCGAACGCGAGCAGCTTAATAACACCGGTCGCGACGACACCAGCAGCGACGACGACAGATCGCACATGCGAGCCGACGAGATAAGGGTTTCGGGCCCGGAGCCGTGTCGTGACGGGATGTCTGCGTTACTCCGTCTTGTCCGTCGCTCTTGTACGACGCGTCCGCGAATGCCTGGATTCGCATCAGTCCGGTTGCCCACGTTCGAGGGTTGTCCGACGCGGGGGCGCGGTTTGGCGTGCGCTCCTCGGCTTTAGGAGATTCGGAGTTCCGTTTGTTTAATTAACTTTCGAGGAACATTGAATCTGTCCATCCTCCCCGCTGATTCATAGAGACCCGCGAGCGGTCGCATAATCGGCGAGCGCGGCGTTTGCATCTCGGGCACGGAACAACGAAATCAACGTGATCCGACGCGTGCAAAAAGCCGGGGGGGAAGGGCTCGTCTTACACAATCGCATCAACGGGAAATCTACAGTCTCAAATTTCAAGGCTTAATTTACGAGTACCGAGCGGGTAAGTCAGCGCGCGGAATCGCGACGCGCATCGCGGCGGCGATAAATTTATTCCCTTTCCTAGCAGATATCGCGTAACCCCGACACACTATCCGTCGAGGAATAAAGTTCCTACCGCCCCGCGATGGACAGAAGTTCCGCTTCACCGGTGTAGTACATTTTGATCAATTCGTACATCACGAATTGAGCAAAGTGCCAGCTACAAACGTGCGCTACTTCTGAGGAGGGACGATTACTTTAGGTAGCTACTCGCTCGCGACTCTTTCCAATTACCACATTCTATTTCCCGCCGCGAGACGATGCGCTGACTCGCCTGGGCGGACTCTGGTCTGCTCGCCGTCGCAGGGTGTCTTCGCCGGCGCGTTCTGGTTCGCGCGATAAAACCAGACCCTTATCCCGGGGGATCTCGAGCGTGGACTCGGAGATCGGCCGGCGTGATTTTCGAGGCATACCACCGCGTCCCACTGGGCGACCAGAAAGCGTGCAGAGAAAACGGAGGGACGAGCGACAAGAGGAGCCCGTTGGTCGTCCGGCTACCGAAATTGCAGTCTCGGCCGCTGCGCTCCGCTTAATGATTTATGTAATAATGAATCACGCTTATCCAGCATCTTCGGGGCCACGCGTTCGGCCACAAATAACTGTAAAATCGTTGCGTCCGCGGCCGGTTCAACCGTTTCGAAGTAATCTAGAGCTCGACCAAGCAAGAACGCTGGGAGAAGTTCACCCACGAGTTAGTATGACTAACGATAAGCCTCGGAAATGTTTCTATTAAACGCCTCTTCTAAACGAGTTCCGATTGCGAATCCCCTTGGTGCCATTCTCGACAGTAGCGCTAAAATAATTGGTGGAGGATATTAATTCCGCTGTGTCAAGGGGACTTCTGCCAGTGTCCAATGAACTGTCCGCGGTGACATCCACCCCGATGCACGCGGCTGTATATCGTCCGTCGCTCGTGAAATGTAGATCGCCGGTGATTTACTTATCAAGAATCGACGCTTCGCCGGAGGTAAATGGTCGAGTCGTGACCATTAGTCCACGGACTGGCCAGCCCTTACGTAGGCCAGCAGCCGTGTGCGCGCGAGTCGAGCGGAGCGAGGGAGTACGCTAATATCCGCGCCGTGTGAGGCCCCCGTCATGGCCCGACACGATGTTCCCTGTCTCTCTACCGACGTTCACCCCCGCCCCATACACATTCCCGCGTGAACCCTTAAATTATTTCGTACGGACGATCGATCGGTGTTTTGATATTTTCATTTTCGAGAGGCGGCGAGACCGGAGAAGATTCACGCGGCTGCCGATTACGTTTGAGATTCTACGAGGTACGAATTCCTCCATCTGTCAAAGCGTTTCACGATGCACGGAGCGGCTGATTCGGATTAAACGGTTTTCCACGGATCCCTATCTGCCCGAACAGCGAACCCGACACGGAAGCGTCGCTCGGATTCGATCGAAATGGCTCGCGAGCAGTTTTCATCCTAAAAGACCGGCCGCCAACTCGCCCCGGCTGGACGAGGATTGACGTCTGAAACGGAGGCGAGATTATATGGCAAGACAGGTGGTTTCCGCGTGCTCGAGCACGCGTCGAGGGCACGATTGTTTTCTCGGAATGGAAATCATCGACGCGCCGGCGAAACGTGAGAGTATTTTCACGCGGCCGTGCCGGCTATAGAAATTTTAATAACAGTGCACATTGCATTCCGCCCGCGAAAGCGACGCGAAAGTTCACCACCGGACAGCGTTCGTGAAGCTCATCTTTCGCTTCGCCACGGTTCGAATCAGCGTTCTCGAAATAGCGTGATCTCGCTGCGAGCAAAAGTCAACGGGGTTTACATAAACGGGCCCCGGTATCTCATTGTTTTCCGCGCTGTCGCACGATAATTTTTTTCCTCTCTGCTGCTCCACGGCCGATTCGCCTGCCCGGTGCAGCGGTGATTTATTGTCGATCGCGTGCACTTTGATAAAGCGAGCCCTTATCGTCACGACCAAGGAGACTCGAGGCCTTCGTCGCGTCGAGCGTTGCGCAAACGCTTCGTACCGCTCGGATAATCGCGGAGTCCCTCTCGAATGAACCCCGCACCCCACCCCCGCCCACCCGGAATTACAGAAATTGCTGCTTCGCGGTTGACTTGCCGACATGACGAGCAACAGCCCCGGCCTCTTATTCTTGGCCGCGCGTAACGAGCGTACAGCGCCTCGCCTGCTCGCATCGTTATCGGGATATTGTACGGCGCATCGCGGAAATTCAGGACTAATCCGATTCCGTCGATGGAAATAGAATCGACGATTGAGGGAAACACGAAATAGAGGAAACGCGCAATTTGACGGGGGGGGGGGGGGAACGGATAAACCTTGGTCGATATTGAAGAGACAGCATGCAAACGATACTACAATGACGCGAACGGACGACCTCGCTCATGCTATATCGTAAAAAAAAGAATCCCAATTCTTCTGAAAAATATATCAGCGTCAACCCTCGACCGACAGCACCGATTAAAAGTCCCCATTATATCCATCACCGTTTCGATGATAATTCCGCTATCGCTGTAAAACTCGACTGCCATCTCTCATGGGAGTTAAATAGACCGCGACCCGCTTATGTAACAGACCCCATCGCGCCAGTCGAGGGTTAATCAGCGTGATGAACGTCGGACACGGGACTCACCGATAGTAATCCTTCTTGCAGTAAATGTTTCCGTCCCTGCTGAAGCAGGTGACTTCGCCGTCCAAACCCTGACGACAGTGGGAGCACTGGAGGCAGGCCGCGTGCCACCGCCTGTCCACCGCTTGCAGGTAAAACCTGTCGGATATCCGGAGACCGCAACCGGCGCATACCACCCCCGGCACGTCCTCGGACTGCGCCGGCGGCGTGGGTGGCGGTTCCAGCTTCGGGATCGCGTGCATGTGATCATTGGTTTGCTGCTCCTGCGAATGAGTCTGCGGGTGCAGATGCGAGTGATGGTGATGATGATGATGATGATGGTGGTGAGTCGTTTGCGGGGGCATCGTCAGGTCGCTGGGGTTCTCGAAGTTGCTGCTGCTGTTCCTGTACTCTTGACCGCCTGATCGAAACGGAATGGATAATTTGTTAAATACCGATGATTGATAAAAAAAAAAAAATAAAAAAGAGAGAGATTGAAGAGTGTCTTGTAACCGACCTCCGGGGGAATCGTAGTCCCTGGAGTCGTAGGGGGTGGTAGGTCCGTCGTAGCAGTTGTTGTTGGTGCCACAGTGGGTCTGATGGAGAGGCGTGTGATGGGGCCCGTGATGGTGAGCGGCAGGAGGACTGCACGGCAAGGTGGTAGGTCGTGCAGCGTCGCCCATAGACGCAGGGAGGCAGGGGCTTAGGTCCCTTGCCTGGTCCACTGCTCCTGGCCCCCCCGCACTGCCGGGCCCCCCTTGACGCCCCACAGCCAAGCCGCTGCCACGCTCCTGCGAGCTGGCCGGCTGCTGGAACAAACAATCGACGCAACGATTTAGCAAAATTCTGAATAGACATGACCGGAAATGAAAATAATTAAACAAATAAAGCATCATTCTCCAGAGAAATGATTAGAAACTCTGATCGACCCGTGATTTAATGAATCGAGCAAGATGATACGCATAGCGACGATAATCAAAGGAGCATCCAATTAGAGTTTCCCTTTCAACCTCGACGAAGACAAAGGACGACGAAAAACCTCGCGTCAATCACAACGCTGCAGACTGGTCCGAACCGTTGGAAACCTATAATTTCCATCGACAAAGGGGGGGCGAGGGGTGGGGAAAAAAGCTCGTCGATAAAAGATCAGCGCGCCGAACAAGGAAACGGCACTTTCCACCGCGAGTCCGCGTAAGGGAACCGTAAAGGACATCGCCGGAAGACGTCGCGGCGCGGCGACAACCGGAATAGGCGAAATAGGACAACAACCGAACGGCGGACGGTAGGCAAGACCGCGCGACGGTGGACAGTATCCAAAGTGACAGCGGATTACGGCTCGGTTGACATCGGCAAAATGGCAAGGGCGGTGGAGGGGGGGGGGAGGTTTAGAGAAAAGGAGAGAAGGATAAAGAGTGGCATGCTGACGGCAGTAGCCGTTCGCCTGTGATGGATGTCGCAAGGCGGTGTGCGCCATGCGGCAAACCCTATATAAGGATCCCGGAGCCGACCAATCCGAGTTGCCGCCGTGTTTCAACTGTCAACGCGGTCGCGGCGAACCGCGCGGTCCCGCTCTGGACATAAATTACGCGCGGCGAGCTACCCCGGGGTCCTCTCCCTCTTCCCCCTCCCTCTGTCCGCCACCCTTTCTTCCCTGTACGACCTCTTTCTCCGCCGTTCGGCAGAGTCTTTTTCCACGGACGCACGCTATTTCCTTTTCTCTCGCACGGGAGCCAACCGTTTCCACCGCGGTCGGGTTCGCGAGGCGCTCCCCTGGCGCAGCCGTCCCGTGGAAAACCGATGCCGGACTTTACGACACCGCATACCGGTATTCACTATCGCTCCCTCGGAGCGGTGCGCTCGCGATCGAAACTTAAGCTCGGTTAATTTCTGTCCGCGGAGCGTCGTAAACATCCCCCGATCGACTACGACGGCCTAGCTAACGAATCTAAGGTAGGCCGCCTAACGTGCAAGCTTTCCAAGATTCTGCGAATTCTGTAGGCAAACAGATGCACCCCTCTTCTACCGATATACATTTACAGAGCAAAGAAATTATCGTCAAGACTGTCTCTTTATTAAACTCGCGTTTCATCCTCCGACACACCGGCGAGTTCTTCGCTCTTTTCAACCGACTCCAGTCGGCCGACAATGATTCGCAGACCGATCCGCAACGTTTGACCGCCGCAGACCTGTTCGCTCCAGGATGCGGGTAAACCGATAGAACTTACCCGGTGTTCGTTTTTTGTCGCAGCGGATTTTCACCGCGCGGCGTAACGATTACGCGGACCGTCGTTGTCGCTTACGTAATAAACCGGGTCGCGGCAAGAATCCGCGGAACGCGCGTTTCGATGTGCCGATGCTTCTGGCGTTGAAACCTATCAGGAGTCGCCTTCGCTCGAAGATCATTGATTAAGCGTCGACTGGAACTTTGATTGGGCGACTTTCTTGCCGCCGCTTCTAGCCGCGACACCCCCCCGGGGTACTCGGACCCCATTCTCTGGGCGAGCATGCGATTTTCGAGCTAACTCATTGAATTCGTTTGCGCGCGTAGCATGTGGTGTGCCGAGGGGATGACTCGGTGTATCAATAATCAACTGCATCACGGTAATCTGATCTTCTCTACATTCTAATAGAATGTTTAATGAGCTCCTCGCTTAAGAATTCTTCGATATTCGAGGGCTAAAGAGCTTTTGATAGTGAACAGTAAAATTAGCAAAATTTATTCCTACTTTGATCCTCGTTTAGTACTCAAATCGTTCCGAAGCGATGATCGAACAATGCGAGCACAGCAACGGGCCATCGAGATCACGCCGCGACGCATCGCGCGAGAAGTCAACCAGCTTTTCGTATATTGCTACGGACTTAATGTCATTATTAACCAGCGCAGGAACAATGCACACTTTTTTCCATAAGCGGGACGCGCATTTCTTAACACTCCATTGTGTCTTCGCCCGTGCAGCCTCGAGCAAGGATGTTCCTCGGGACTAACGTAGTTTTCCTTCGACGCGGTTCAAAGGGATTTCCCAACCTCCCCCTCGGCGGCGGCCAACAACGAATGCAAATAGAGATGTTCCGTGGGGAATGCAAGTGGAAAATAGTGGGCAACTCGGTTTCTCCATCCGTGGTCGTTCTTCCCATGAAATCTGTTATATCGTTCCATTCTCTGGACGGCGATCGAATCGAAGGTGTCGAGAGCAATGAAATTTCTACTAATGGTTTTTACAAGTACGCTTCACTTTGGATTCAATGCTTCTCACAGTTTCGTGAAACTAGGTATTAGGAATTGTAAGCACGGTAGACGAACATGGGGGGGATCGCGTTCTCATTCTTGAGACCTAGGTACAATTGCAAGATTTATGGATTACGTTAATAATCGTGCGAATTCGAAGGACTGTGCCATGGAAAATCCCGGCGAACGAGGTCGTTTCGTTTCTTCGATGTAAAATTGCATTTGCTCCAGGAACGAGTACAATGCGTCCGAGGTCCAGGAAATCTGCGTACATTTAACCCCTTCACCCTCTGTTTCTGCAATCAGAGACACAAGGCGCGACCTGTTCTATTTCCCTCGAGCAATAGGAGTCTCGGGTCGAAGCGTAAAATTTCCGCGAACCGACGCGATCCCAGGCGAAGGCAGGACGAGTACCGTTCTCAGAATTTTCACCCTGTCGTCGCGATTTCGTAAGAGCCGGGGCGGCGAGCGCGAATGGACGCGATCGGCACGGGCGATCCGATAAATTTCCCACGAAACAGCCTCGGCGACGCGACGACCGGACCGGATCGATCTTCACTCGCCTCGCGAGATCCTTATCCATCCCGAGAGCGGACCGGCCGCGAGGGGCCGGTGGCCGGACCGCGCAAACAGACTTTCACCGCGGCTCCGACTTGCACAAGACTCCGCCTTTTTCATTTTCACGAGGCCTGGCGTAAATAACGAGCGCGGAATCCGTCGGGATGCCGGCACGAGAAGCCGGTAGAATGCCGCGCGGAATTGTCGCTCGACGGAACGGACTCGATTGTGCGACAAGCGAAGCTGCTCGAAACCGCATGCGTGATATACCGTTCATAGATCGCGTTCCTTCATATGGACGAACACATTCCTCGCTATGTACCTTTCCCGTTCGGGTTTGATCTAATTTCCGCGGAACGAGACGGGTAATCGAAGATCCATCCTTCGCGTTCGATGCTATCAATAATTGGGTGTCTTTCGCAGCGAAGTAAAACCCTTTCCACGCGAATAGCAAAACGATCTCGCGCAATCATTCTGATTTCACGTACAATTGGAATAGTCGGCATTCCTTGCGATATCTCTGGGAACCGTGTCCAATGCGTAATTTATTTCACGCTTAACGGGCGCGCGTGCAGCGAACGCATCCAGCGACAGAGACTAAGTACCCCCGGTGAGACGCGCGACTGTTTTTTCCCCAACAGCCTTTTCCCCTCGTTTTTCGCCGGCCAAGGAATCGGGGTAATTGGAGCGCGATTCTTTTTGTCGCTCGGCGAGTATCTGGTATGATTTACGCGCAAGCCACCGCGGCGTTGGATTAGGAGCGAGCGCGCGTCGAGAATTTTTCTACGATCGTTACCCCTCGTTTGGAAAGCACCGAGCGGCGTGTTAATCGCGGATTTGAACCATGGGAAAATCGCCGCGAGAATCGAGCCGAGCACGCTGTCCTAGAAGGATGAGAAGGCAGATCTTGTCCGGGGAGCGGAAAACTTTCAAGGACCGTGTGGTAGATGATTAATCGGGAACGATTCGAAAGTTTTCAGCGTCGATCCCTTCTCGGGGACACCAAGCTTGATCCTTCGAACATAGATTTCTAACGTGCAATGAGAATTTCAGATCGTGGAAAATATGAAATAATGATACTGCTACGATCGAGAGAGTTACCGATTACCAACAAAAATCAGCGACGGGAATAAACGACCAGGAAATTCACGCGAGATTGATCCACTGTATCCCCTCTGTCCTTCTCGTTTCCCTTCCCGTCCCGGTCGTTTCGTGAAACACGCGCGTCCCGTGTTGCCCCGTATCAGCTTCCCTTGGCCGGTCATGATAGTGATAACAATAAACAGCCTCGTCCACTCGGCTGCAGCGCTGTGGTTTCTCGCTTAAACGCGTGGGCGACGCTTAACACCGCGGCGAACCGATAAACTGGCCGCTATCTGCAACTTCTCTGCGGCGACCGGCTACCAACCGATTGGACCCGAGCCACTCGCCACCGGATAAAAATATCGGGGTCCATGGCTACTCGCGTGCTACTGTGCCACTACGGTTATTGGGCTGTCGATCGCGGTGCGCGAGTGAAAACGGCGGAACGGGGAATAAGAAAGACGCGGACGGAAGGGTCGTGTCCGAAGAGGAAAGTTGTCTTCGATATGGTTGTAAATATAGATCCAACCCCTTCGACAGGGACGCTGCTCTGGTTGTGAATCTATATGATGATGGGTTTTTAAGAGGAGAATCGGTTCAAGGGTGCTTCTGAGCGTGGAGACGATGGATGAAGAATACACAGTTCGTCCCAATTTATCCATTCAATTCGATCAATCGTTCTGCAACTTCGGCGAATCAGCAGAGATCCGAGTTTGCCATCTCGAGCTTAACTGATAAATTTATCTAACCGTTGAAACGATAAAGGAGCGAGTTGGAAGAGGAATCAAATATTCTTGTCCTTGCAGTTCGTCCGGTATTTTATTGCACAACGGCTCGGTGTATCGAGATGCAACGATGGGAAGCGATTTGATTGTCGTGTAAATAAAGACTATGTAAGTACAGCGATTGAGAGATTACGGATTTCCACGAGTCTTCCAGGAAGTCAATAATTTGATGTACCCATCCCGTCGCGTCGCGGTATAGAACAAATTCGATAAAGGCGGAAAAGCGCTCGACAAAATGCGAACCTTTGACTCGCGCGTCGAGTCGAAGCAGGAGACGCGCGAGTCGGAACTTTGCGCCAAGGCACGAGAGAACGATTATTTAAACGCTAAAAGGGGACGAAACGCGGGCACACGGAGCGGCGGCACGCCGAGCAGGCCAAGAATCGCGACCCGACCCCGAGATATTGCTTTCCCTCCTTCGGCGATCACTTTGGATTCCGCGCAACTGTGGATCGATCATTCGCTGCCGACGCGGACGATTCGAGCACGATTAGCCGCGTCAGAAACCGTGAACGACCCGTTGAAAGCGCTAGTGAACGTTTCGGCAACCCCCTAACGAGATCCGTTAGCAAATTCTGTTCAACTGCTAACCGCTGTACGATGTATCCGTAGCGACACAAATAACTAATATTCTTATTCCTTACACTTGACACGAATGTGGGGGGGGGGGGGGGGAGAGGAGCAGACGGAAAGGAAATATGTACTCCAGTTCCTAAAATCGAAGAAACGCGGAAGACCAGGCGACTTCCGTCGAAGAACGCGTTTTTCTCTCAGCTACGAGTATGCGATAAATATAAACGAAGACAAGAGATCGATGCGCGGCTTGGCGTGCACTTATTAAACGTTCGGCCCGCGATGACCGCCGCGGATATATGTATCTCGGCGGGGCCGGCTAATAAATTACTCTCGGCATAAACGGACCACTATCGCGGACAGACACGTTCGTGCCACGACACCCTTATCTCATCGAAGTTTACAATAATCGCACTCTCTTCGACCGGCTCCACGCTGACGCACGCCGTCCCTGCCGCGTGCACGCCGGGAGATTGAGAGCGTTCCGAGACTAAACGACGCCAAATCAGGACGCCGCGACGCTGATTAGAGGCGTTGCTGCAATCGAGAGATAGAGATAGAGAGAGAGAGAGAGAGACTCCAGTGACAGATTTAGTTATTCGAATCTTTGGGAAACGCAAGGTGGAAGAGGAGATATTTAATCGGAAGATCAAGAAATCCGCGAGATTTTCAAGAGCGATCTAAACACAGGGATATCCTGTTTCATTACCGCCACCGCGACGATCGTAAGTTTAAACTGGCAGCTTGCAAATAACAAGCACCGCCGCTCTCTAACGACTGCCGAATTTCTAGCTCCGTTCCGACCGCGCCACGATATTCGACTCAATCTCAAAGCGGGCTCCATTTAATAAACGCACGACGCGCTTAGTAGTGACGAGAGCGTGCAGCCAGTGCCGCGGAATAACTCTCGTCGAGCTCACCGAGACGTCAGAAAAATCCCCCTCAGCTTCGGTCTCGTAATTCACGCCGCGGCGTCGTGGAGATTGTTATTTTCGTGCCCCGTGTCGCGGGATGAATTATTCGACCGTTGGATCGTTGCGGGCGCAAAGGCGCGCGGGAAACTCTGTGGTTGCGCAATGTCGCCGGGAAAATCGGCTCGCCTCCGAGGACGCCGATGACACTGTCTCGAAAACGCCGAGAGAGAGAGAGAGAGCTACGTATTCCGCTATTCGTCGCTCGCGCTTGATAAAATAATCGCGCCGCTCCAAGGCGATTAGAACGGTTAACGCACGGCGCTTCTGAACTTTACACGATAGGCCTTAATCGGCCACCGATGCCGTGGTAAACAAAATATTTACGACCAAGACGCCTGCGTATTTCGTTTTTCGTTAGCAGAGAGAGAGAGGGCTTCGAAGATCTGCCAAGCGGGACGGATAAAAAAATGCTACATGCTGGCGCGAGTCTCGTCGGAGGGTAAGGGGGTGAGTTTAGAAGCCGCGGATTCCTGTGATAATTTTTCCGAGCAATGTAAGCGTCATGTTGTTTGTGAATCATCAAGATTGATGGTAATAGAGAGGGGGGATATGGTTTATTTGAAGAATGGTCCATGTTACGGAGAAACGCGTGGGACGTTCCATGTGTTCTGCATTTTCGAGCTGTTGATGAAGTCGGCTATGAAGTTCGGGGACAGAGGAAATCGTAACGATGTTGAGTTATCGCTCGCGACGGGCGGCTGACGACAAAGTGTCGTTCGAGATCAAGGGAACGAAGTAATAAAACAGAGAAATAAAGAAAACAAAAGAAAAAGGAGAATGTTGGAATTTGTTTAAGGTCGCGATTGAAACGGTCATTTCACATCGACTGGAGTTCGATCCCGGTGTAATCGTCGAAACAAGCGATTGCAATGCGGCGGCGCGCGTTCTGCGTCCACCTTCGCGGACGTAGCCACGGGTTAATGCATCGCTTCAATTAGCGGACGACACGGTGACACGGAACGATCAATTACGTTTGTTTACAAGGTGTACACGTTAACGGCGCGGCCATTCAGCAGTCGTTTAAAACGGAATTAACATTCCTCGAAGATGAACGCCGGCTTCGCTGATCGTACATTGCGCGACGATTCACCGCGAAACGCTTGTGCGATGGGAAACGAACGTCGACATTCGGGATCACGACACCGTCCACGTTCCGTCGATTAATCCGACACGATTTTCATCGGCGAGAGCGTAGCAAGCTTATGAACCCTCTTCTTCACGTTCGGCTGAAGCTCCTTCGACGCTTACCGATACACTGTTCCCCTTGAGGATTCTCCGAACGATAACTTGGCGAACAGTTGAACCACCGATGTTAAAAAAAAACAAGTCTCGCGTAATTCGAAATGACGTTTCTCAAAAACTTGCCCGTTTAAAAAGAGGAACCTGAGCATACTGCATTTAAATGATTCCAACCCCTCCTAAACGAAAGCAAGACTAGAAGGGAAATGTGCGCCTCTTAACCGATGGAAATCGCCAACCCTTTCGCAGGGGGAATCAATTAACAAACCGGGGGCGCGACTCGGCCTCGCGTGTCACGATCCATTACACCGGTGACACCCGAAAAATTCACGAGCTTCGGGGCGATCCGTCAAACCGGGCTAGCGTGTACGCACGCAGCCCTGTCGTCGCTGGGCTTTTTTCTCTCTCTCTCTCTCTTTCTCGACGACGATCTACAACGTCGTGGAACCACGGAACCCGTTTCACGCTCAAGCGGCGAAATATATCAGGCGGCCGCGTTGCGACGCCGATAAACGCCCGAGACTCGTCCGCGACTCGCTCGACCAGAGATATTCCAATTACGGAATCGCCGGCAATAAGATCGTTGGAGCGAATTATCCGGCTAGGATTGGTCTCCATTAACGGCAACAGAGCCTCTCCCGAGTCGCCTTAGCCCTCGCGGCGAGAGAATTCGATCGGAGATGGACGAGGTGGTTACTGAAAGGACCGGAAAAGGCTGGTACCCTACAGCTCGGGAAATGTAGTACGATCGAAAGTGGTCAAAGGGCGCGATCTGCCGTTACCTTGAGACATTCTAAAAAGAGAACACACGGCTGGAAGTGGAAGTGTGAAATCGCAGGAAGGGGCAGACACGGAGGAGATCAAAGGGTCTGGGATCATCATCCACGGATCATCGCGAGAGGGGGGGGAGGGGCCACCAGTAGCAAAGGGCAGTAGAACCCTTCTGGTCGGGTTCCGTGGTGCGTGCACGACCAATAAGCAAAGAACAGAGGGTACAGAGGGATGACACTCACCCAGTGCATGCCGGTGGTAGGAGGGGCGCGCTCCTCATACACTCCCATCAGGGTGGCTGCTGTCGCGGGGTAGTTCCCGCTGAGGGTGCGCAACGCCGAAGCTGCTTGGGGGGGAGTCCCGGGGGATCCGCTTGCCGATAACGCGGAGATGGCGTCCGCTGCGCAGGTTCCCTTCAGCTGCCTTCTCTTCTTCCTCCGCCACTGTCAGCGAGATTCACCCTCTCTCACGTTTCTTCTTTTCCTCCGGTCACTGCCAACTTCGCGACTCTTCTCCCTTTTCTATTAGGTTACTAGAGATAAGTAGGCCTGAGAACGAAAGATCCCGGACGGAACTGATGGTGACGTCCGTCAGAGCGATAACGCGTGCCCTCGATGGCACATTTCGCTGAAACAGAGACACTCCGGGATCCAGCGGGTTTCAGATCGATACGAGAAAAACTTGGAGCAACAGAACGAAGCCGCCGCGAGTGAAAAGCAGTCACCTCGGGCCAAGGTATGAAGTACACCCCTCACTGATACACAATCACTGGGAACGAAACGAACAGGTTCATTTGCGCGGCGGGTCGGAGCGATTAGACACAGTCCGGACCAGGGGTACCTGTCGCGGAATTCCCGATTCCATCGTCGGATCCAGCCGAACTGTTCACAATGCACTTTGGAGGACTGTCGCAAGGTTGACGAAGCAACACCCGGCTCTGTCCGCGCACCTGCACTGCGAATACTACCACCGTCCCGGTGTCCTTGGGGCAATCGACAGCGCCGGGGATCGATCTCTCAGTTCGTGCTCGCTCCAAACGGACGAACGAACTCGCGTCGTCAGGCGACCCGTTCCATGGCGCATGTGCCCTCGTGTGACGGTACGGACGACGGGATCCAACGGACGGCGACACACGGCGGACAAGAGCGACGCCTGAATGCGAGGTACGCGCGAGCACGCTGCGCCACGGTAAATACAAGCCCGGTTTGCCGAGCCGAAGTCGCGATGCGGAGTGAGGGAACCCGGCACAGCTGCAACTGGTTCCAGCCAGATGCAGCGCCGCGTCGCGGTGGAACCGTGAAAACTATCCCGACATTAGGTGGGGCGGACACGGTTCCACGAAGAACCGCCCATCGGCACCCCCTCCTCTTCGGACAGCGGAACAACAAGTCCCGCCCCGACACGAAACCCGATACCCGCCGTCCTTTTCTGTCCCACAGTTCCGTCCCGAGGCTCCTCGTCCCGTTCCTGCGGCGACCCTTTTCTCCACGCGCGCTTGCAACTCCTCGGAACCGTCTGCGCGAGAGGACAGCGGCTCGCAGTACAGTGGCGTAGGTTGTTATGTACACGATTTCGCAGAACAAACGCCTTCGACTTACCGCCTCGAACTCCGCGCGTCCTGGCCGCTGTGTTATGTCACCGTGGAACTGAACGTGTCGGGGATGATTGTTTCTTCTCTTTTTTCCTTTTATCAAACAGTAATGGAGGAATAAATACAACTTCTCCTTCAAACCCGTAGGGGATGAAACGTCTTGCAACTCAAGGAGGACAAAATGTTAATAATATCGTTACCGCATTTAATAACAGACCAGTTTCCCCGCATCCTCAGCAACGTCCCCTATTCAGTGGATCGATTCCCGGTCGCCACAAAAAGATTCGGCTTTCGTCCTTTTTCTCCCGTGACACTTCCTTGTCTTGGTAGCGTCTCTTCCCGAAAATAAAAAACGACAGGTTTGAGCCAAGAAGCAGGCCAAGGCAGAGGGCAGGCGGTAAGGAAAGAGAGACAACGCGGAGACGGGAGAAGCGACCAGCTGAAACCGAACGACGATCGTCCCGTCCGATATTCCGTCATAAAAAGGAACCGGTTTCGTTTGCAACGTAGAACGGAAACCGCTGCCGTTGCCGCCGATAGCGTAGTCGAACGATGGAATTCGCGAAAACGTTCGTCGATGAACCCCGGTGTGTGCCTCGGGTTTTCAACACTCATTTATACGTCACGGTAAGATTAGAATCGAACGTTTGCCGAGGAGCACGTTGATGGAGTGTGGCTGGTGGGTCCAGGACTTGGTCGTCTAGCTTCTTTCTTTTTTCAATTATTTGCTTCGGCGTCGTCGCGTTTGGATCTTAGGAGATGATGAATCGGTGCTGGACAATGATAGCCGAGCGGGAGATGGAGAGGAAGATAGTGGATCCTGTTCTATGGGGCCAGCATTTTTTATTTGTGGGTTCATTCGTTTCGGTGCATCCTTAAGATGTCTCAATATTATAGAGATCGATGTTATAAGGATTTTACGGCTGCTCGTATAAAACGGGGGTAACAAAAGGATGCCAGCGTTGTAGCTGCAGCTACGTGTGCCTCTTCTACTCCACTAGATCGACGTTTCTGAAATATTAATAGAACTGGCTAACGAGACGCTCTTTTTTCCTCGAAACGGAGAAGCAAGCTTCGGTAGTCGTTTCTTGAACAGCTCATTAAACCTGGCAATTTACCTAGCGACGAAAGTGCGCGCTTCTATTCCTGGCCCTCCTTTGTACAGAGCACACTCGGTGAGAAACCTTGGCGTAAAAATATCGAACAATATTAATTTTATGCAGAAGCAACCCCATTAAAACTACCCTCGCCGCTCGGTGGAATGTTTCAAACGGATGGAAGAGAAACACGCGAACGTAAATACTGTATTTAACAATATAAAGAAACGGTTGGCGACCGTGTAACATTCTACTCTGAGGAACGTCGTCGCTGCGATTAGACGGACGAGGAGGTACGCGAAACGCGGGGGAAAGAGATCGTCGATGAAGAGAGAGAAAAAATGTATATAGAGAGAGAGGCGAGGGAATGGATAAAAAAAAAACGAAGGTGAGAAAGGGAGGGATGCTGTTAACTTGACGCGTGAGTACTAAACACGCAGCGACGGTACAATGAACACCGGCGCCCCGTGGAGAATGGGGCCCCGCCCGTTGAGATCCCCCCATGAGTGGGACTCGACGAGACCCACGAAAGCCCCCATAGAAGCGCGCACGGAAACCTCGCGTCTCGGGGGTCGTGCCGCGCCGTGAAACCGCTTATACCTTCGGGATCAACGTAACCGGATGAACTGTTGAAATTTGTGTTCGTTCATTGATAGGTTCACAATACGTTCTCTAGGAGCGTTAGAACGCGGCAACGAAATCCCCCGCCGGTCTATTTGTTACGTTTGCGAGCAAATTGACCGATCACCGTGGCAACTCCGCGCCGGGACGTAATGATGTTATTGATATTTCGCGTTCCGATAACGAACGTGACCCGCCGGTAAAACGAATGGATAATGAAGGTTCGCGATTAATGGTGAACCGTTATTTTCGCTCTGGTTACCTTCCGCTCTCGATCCCCGTTATTGTTAAACAGATGCTTGGAACTATTGTATTTAGTGCCGGCGATATTTTAATAATTCGATCCAATCGAAATTCGCAAAACCGGGCTTTGCTCATTAATTGTCGAGGGAGTATAACGTTTCATTGATTGTCATTTGATGGAATTCAAATATTTACAACGTTCGGTTTCGGAGTTCTTGAAAGACGAAGCTGGAGCGAAGACACCAGCGTCGAACCTTGACCAAAGTTCTCTCTCCGCGGCGACGGCGTACACCCCTTTCCGGTCCTCGTAATCGACGTGGCTCGCCACGATTCACGGCGAAATATTCCGTAAGCACGAAAGCCCGCGAGTAACATTAATCGTTGCCGCGTCTCGCCGTTCACTCGCGGCGAAAATCCGCCCGCGACTTCTGTCTCCGCGTGCAGAAGCGTGCTCGACGTGGCCGACGAAGAAAGAAAGCAGCCGGCGGAGAAGTACAAAAAGCTGGAACTCAGTCAGCGCGGAGAGGAGGGAGGGAGGCATTTTGAAACGGTGCTCGAAAGGAACAGCCGAGCGTTTTCTTTCCGCTCTCACCGGAGGAAAAAGTGCGTTCCCGGTGAAAACAACGTGCAACGTCCGCGCTCGCGAGCGAAATAGAAAAGCTTTCCGACCCTTTGACCCGGAATCCGCGTTTCCAGTTCGCGGCCGCCACGCCGACGCGCGCGCTCTTCCGCCTCCTCTGCGCCGCGTCGTCATTTTCTTGGTGGAGAGCGAGCCAAAGACCGGCACGAAGCTCGCGAGTGAAACGGAACCCTTCAGCTTTTTCTCGTTCAATTCCAAGCGGAATGCGAGAGAACAATAGCATTGTGGCGATAACGAGCTTCTGAAGTTCTCATTTAGAATGCTCAGGGAAAGTCGGGGATTTGATAACTTTGAATTCAAAAGTATTAACGCGTTAAATATCTGATTGATACAACAAACGGCGGGGAGAATCGGCGACAAACCGAGGGACGATCGGTTCCGCTTAAGGAGCGATGGCAAACAGAGGCGGATGCGAACGAGTGTTAAATCACGCTTAACGAGACCGACGGAGCCCAGCACGAGTCTCGGTCGTAGAAATGGAAACGTTCAGGAGGGGGTGGCCGAGGGTGCACCGGGCATGAGAGATCGGAAAGGAGAGCAGGCATCGAGAAATGCGGCAATTTCAATCGGGGCCGGCCGTTTTCCGCAAAGCCCTAAACGGTCCACCCCGTGTTCATTGTGCTCATTGTCGCAGTATTCGTGTCTCGTCCGCAAGCACGCGTCCAGGCCCGGTCGCCGAGTCAGAGGAGGCGATGAATGACCGAAAACCGGGCCGGTTACACGCGCACGCTCGACGACCACAATGAACGTGGGGGCCCTCTCGTTCTTACCCGCTGGGCCCGCTGGAAAAATGTTTCTGCCGCATTGTGCACTCGGTGGCGGAAATCCGTGTCGCTCTATGCAGAGGCGGAATAGGAAACGTGCGCCGATCAATGGACACGTCGGGGATTACAGGATTTCTCGATTCTCCAAAGTGGTCAGTCGACCGAATGGACTGTGAAAAGTGGCTTTTGTAACGCTGGACGTTTTCCAGTTGCCGGACCAATGCCGGATGCTCGATGCTTCGACGATCGTAGGCGGACACGTTTCGTTCGATTCGCAGACTGCCCTTAATCCTCGTGAATAAACAAACAGCGATTGTCGATTTTTGTTTAAAGATCCCCGTTCTATGGTACAACGATAGATAATTTATTATTTTCTCAGCTATTTCGCCTTGTCAATGCAAATCATCTCGACATCGTCGCCCAAGCCCTATTTCGCAACAATCGTCCCCGAAAGATCGAATTCGACGAAGGATCAACGATCTCGCGAACACGCACCGAGTGCGGCGAAGCGGCAGCAACACGAGTGGCCAAGCTCTTTTATTTTCGGCCCTTTCGCCCCCCCGGTCCGGGATTACACGGTGCGCGCACGCTGAAGAGGAGAACGCCGCGATGGCAGGGGAGGTAGAGCGAAGAAGAAACGAGGAAGGAGGCAACCGGCACCTGAGACCAGAGGCGAACCCAGCCAGTGCCCCCTCGTTCCGTCTTTCTCCCTTGAAGGCGGTCGCTTAGGGTAGCGCGGACGGATATCCTCTTACCGACACGTGGCCTGCACGTGCCCCCTTTGCCGACCAGTCCTGCGAGCAACGAGGAGAGAGGGTCCTTCGGGCGACGGCGCCCTTCCCTGGCCCTATAAGGCTATTAATTAAGCGAGATTCGGGACACGTCAGATTTTTCGACTCTCTACCCGCGCTACGTCTCAAATACGTCGGGCCGGAGTGGACGGCTTTGAAATTTGGCACGGAGGGGGGATTACACTGGCTCCAGCGAGTTCTTATCGAATCGAACCGATCGAGCATTTATTTATTCGTAAGGGTGAAAATTTGCTGGAAAGAGGCACGGAGATATTTATTTTATTATCAATTATTCATTCATTTGTTGTTCTCAGTTGTTTGCCACTGAAGAAAATAATCAACGACGAGCGTCTCTATTAACCCGTACGTATAGCAGAATTTTACACACGATAATCCTGAAATCTATTTGCCAGATGAGAAAGGGGGGTAGGAGCATTGAAAAATCTGACAAGACACGTCTGCTCGAAGTCGTGCGCCGGAAAGCTTGACGGTTTAATCCTCCGTATAAGGGTCTGTTTATACACAACAGGGCCGTGTTCGGTCCGTGTCCGGGATTTTTAGTGCGACGTACTATTATAACTTTAGAACAAACTGTGCAATTTCTGTCGTGTTTGGTGTCATTTTAATTGCAAAAACCTCAGGAGTTCATTAAAATTAATTTCATAAAGATTAAACAAAAACTTAAAAAATTATATTCTTTGTGTACAGAAAAGTCTCCTTGTAACCTCTTGAAGCGACCTTTTCAAGAGGGTCTCCGTGCGCCATCCGGGGCACAGCCACAGTCTCTAGCCTCCGATATTTGGTCGTACCCTGGATGGCGCACGGAGACCCTCTTGAAAAGGTCGCCTCCAAAGGCCCACCTTGTACCCCTTGGCGTATCCCTATTCCTTCGAGTGGTTACAGTCGTCACGCTGATTTGTATACACAAAGTGCATTCTCTGCGCACAAAGAATAAAATTCGTTTAGTTTTTGTTTAATCTTTGTAAAATTAATTTTATTGAATTCCTGACATTTTTTCAATTAAAATGACATCAAACACGACAGAAATTGCACAGTTTGTTCTTTGGTGGTTCAAGGAGGTGTGTTTTAGACTTTGGCGGTAGAAGGCGTGATGTTTGGTATACGAAAGTATGGGTTGAAGGAAGTAGGACTACGTTTGACATGGAAGGGACTGCCATGCACGGTCATCGTTTTATGACCGTGCGTCCCTTGGGTAGAGGGCTTGCCACACGTGGTGGCCAGGTGTCGAGATACGAAAGTCTAAAACACACCTCCTTGAACCACCAAAGAATGGTTTAGCCAATTACAACTAATTCCACCCCACTCACCCTCTCAGGAAACGCGTTTTCGAAACTTTTCCAAATGGATTTCTGTAACCCTTTGACATCATCTATGGTCGAAAGAAACAGCAAATGTAGACTTTGCGCTTTTCAACTTCGTTGTGCATAATAAAAAAATACGGTATAAGGCAAAAGTATAGACCGGCCGTAGTATTATAACTTAAGAACAGACTGTGCAATTTCTGTCGTGTTTGATGTCATTTTAATTGAAAAAATGTCAGGAATTCAATAAAATTAATTTTACAAAGATTAAACAAAAACTAAACGAATTTTATTCCTTGAGCGCAGAGAATGCACTTTGTGTATACAAATTCAGCGTGACGACTGTAACCACTCGAAGGAATAGGGATACGCCAAGGGGTACAAGGTGGGCCTTTCGGAGGCGACCTTTTCAAGAGGGTCTCCGTGCGCCATCCAGGGTACGACCAAATATCGGAGGCTAGAGACTGTGGCTGTGCCCCGGATGGCGCACGGAGACCCTCTTGAAAAGGTCGCTTCAAGAGGTTACAAGGAGACTTTTCTGTACACAAAGAATATAATTTTTTTATTTTTTGTTCAATCTTTATGAAATTAATTTTAATGAACTCCTGAGGTTTTTGCAATTAAAATGACACCAAACACGACAGAAATTGCACAGTCTGTTCTTAAGTTATAATAGTACGTTGCACTAAAAATCCCGGACACGGACCGAACACGGCCCTGTTGTGTATAAACAGACCCTAAAGCAACACGAGACGTTGACGAGAGTCGATCCGACGTGTAAGGGATACCCCGTAAAAAAGAAAAAAAAAAGCTACGCGTTACACCCTGCGACGAGCGGGCTCACGTGTGCCCTTTATTGTGGGAAACGCTTCGAAGGCTACTGGCCACCCGTTACGCTGTTTTTCCCCCCCTTTTCCATTCTAGACAAAAAAAAAAGAAATGGACGTTCAATTTGCCACGATCGGAGAAAAGCCGGGGATCGTTAACGGTTCCGGGGAAAAAGACACTTTTTGTGTGGGAATAATGATGTCGCAGTCATATTAGCGTAACATATTTTCAGAATCGTGTTTTCCTAGAACGATCGTTTCATGCGTTGCACCGGGGAATGAATGTAATTCATTGGATTCTTCGATGACACCGCGGACCGTTATTTATCTAGTATAACATTTAAATTAGTCAGCCTGTCAACATTTATAACAGATGTCGTATATCTTCTAGAACCGTAAGAATCCGTTCCACCAGTATTTTCCAGTATCAGTTTATCGCTTTATTAACTGTTCCCCGCATTCAAGTTAATTGACCACGGTTATCGCGTAACGAGAACGATAACTGCTTTAGTCATTTTTCTAAAACGCGCGCAAACGAAACGGATTCAACAGGTTTCGCGGAGGCCAAAGTGATTTGTAAACGGTGATTTTTCTCAGGGTTGGGGGGGGGGAGGAGGATTCACGACTCTCTAATTATGAACCCTCTCTCGAGAGCAACGGACGAGGGAGAGAAAACCGGGGCCCGATGATTGCTCGACATTTTATTATCCGGCTTATCGCGGGAGGGTGCGCGTTTTCCCAGCCGTTTCGCCTCCATAAAAATCTCATAAACAATGCGATCAAACCCTCCCCGCGTGCACGCGAAATGACGCGCGCCTCCACCCAACCCCGGACCGGGCGGTCTCGTGTTACAGACTTCCAGAATTCATCCATCAAGCCAGAAAAAGCCGCGCGCAGCCCACTGCCTAATGAAGGCGACAGCGCTGGCAGTTCGTGATTGATAAAACGTCAGAGCGCTCGGGAAAAATCCGATGATGATTTGTTGTTACTGTTTCTTTTCTTTTTTTTTAAGGAAAGACTTTTGCCGAGATAGGCGACGTACGACGTACCATAGTTTATCGCGGTTGATTAAACTCAAGCGTGCACAGTGTTCCTTTAGTTATTCTTGGTTTCGTCGGGCGTTCGAGGACAATGCAGTTTCGCCGCAGTAAACGATACAAATCATGACTGACAAATTGCAAGCAAACGAGTGTACTCCGGCGCTCGTTCGTTTTCCGTAAATCCTATTTAACGGCGTCTATTAACCGCTAACGACGGTGCATTGTGGCAAGGGCGGAGGGATGCTCTTTCGACGACGAAACGACGGTGTTCGACGCGCCGACGAGTGCGCTTAAGGGCAGAGATTTAGCAAATTTCGTAGAGTTTAAGCCATGAACGACACCTGGATCCTAAATAGGTATCGCAGGTGTTCCCTCGGGATAGGACCTCCTAGGGTACCCCGATATTCAATGCCGCCGAGGGCACAAAAGGGCGTGAGGATACACTGACCGTGTCAAAGGTATTTCACACAAATTAACCAGAGCGCACCCACCGAATTGCTTCCTGACCTATCAGATAATGATAATGTAACGAGTCTATGATTCATTCTCAATGGTAGAAAACCTCTTTTCTGACTCACCCTCGAAAATATTCCTCTCGCTTCCGATTGAAAAGAGTTTATAAATGCCACTCTATACAATCTACCAACGTTCCACCGACCAAAGGCAAATGCGAGGACGTCCAGCCCTTGTTTCAATATCAAACCGCAGCGAGCAAGCGAAACGTTTTTGCGCTACTACCGAAGACCGGGGTTATCGACGTACCGTGGCTTGTCAGTCGCACCAAAAAGCCGACTTCTGGTCAACGTCTCACCTCCAGGCAACTCGCGATTCCCACCGTTCACCCCTTCAGCCTCCCGGCCGAGATCGGTCGCGGATTCGTGCCGCGTGCACGCTTCGAAGTGGCCGGTTATTTATGGCTGGATGTATTAGAGGTGGATATAAACGTCGGTTATTGCAAACACTTAACAGTCCGTATATCAATCAGACGCCAGGCCCGGCTACAGAGCGTCGAGAGTGAAGAGGGTTGGGTTCGCGACTCCTCACCGTGTATACCCTTCCGGTACAGCGTAGGTGGGACGACGACGCGTCCGCCCGTGCGCCGGACAATGTAAACGTACGGACGGTCGCATTAGCGGTGACGGGCGCGAAACGGCCGGAGGCCAGGGTGCATCGATGCGAAAGTGATAAATAATCTAGGCCCGCGGCGAATAAACCGCGCGCCGCCCAGACACCGATACGCACTCTCTCAGCTCGGTTGATTTATGGATCGTGTTCCTCGAGGAGGAACGAAACGGAGGTTCCTTTTTCGGGCTACGGGCAGCGCGAGCCCAGTGCCGCAGCTTGATGGCCCATGAACCGCGAAACGAGCGTGTAAAGGGGATCGGATTTCAATATAGTGGCCATTGTTTGTTAAATTGTCGGCTCTGCCCGTTCAGCCGTAGACGCATTGTACTCTTCTTGCATAGGGTTCGCAGAGGCGGTGTATTTGCTCGGTAGTTGCGATAACGCGTCGCTATTACATTTTTTTTCTCTCACTGATCGTACGTAGGGTACGCCAGCATTCAGATGCTCGTGTTAATCAGTGATCGTATATCGCAACAAATTGCTAGCTGAAAATGATGAATAATTCGGAGTGTTCTTAAAATACATTTAATTAACAAAAATAACGACCGTATAGATCAAGCTAGAACGTTAGAAAAGAAAAAGGAAAAGGAAAGCACGATGTGTCCGCTGGTCCAGACCCTCAGTTCCCTTCTTCGAAGCTCGTAAATAACACACGGTCGACGGAACGAGCCACGAGGCGAAAGGGGCAAGGAATATGCCTGGGAGCACGACGAGGAAAGGGGGTGGAATGGGGGGGGGGGGAGCATCGAGCTGGCCAGAGTCACATCACTACTGGCCGTTTGATAAGGCCGATAAGACGCATAAAGAATGCTTGTCCCTCGTGTCCCTCTCTTCGAAAGGCCGCGCCTTTCCCCCGTCATTGCTGCCAGCTAGTGTCGGTATCTTAATGTTCCTCCTTCCCTCCCCTTTCCTCCCTCGCCGTTCCCTTGTCCATTCTCTTTCTCGTCTCTCTGTTTTCTTCGTGTCCTCATCGGTACACGGAGACCGCATCCTTTCTCCCCCTTTTCTGTCTGCCCTGTATATTCACGCGCGCGTGTGCGTGTGTGTGAATGTGTGATACGCGTGTATTTCTCTGTGGCATCGCGACCCAACCCGATGCTATAAATTATGCGAGTGCATCGCTGGCACAGCTGCGACGACGGCTTGTTCTGATCATCTCTCCTTTCGGCGGCCCCTTGGAGATCTTCGCTAACAGTAGACCGGTCGGTGATAGCATGGAAATTCTTCGTTGTCGGCCGGCTCGATATGATCGATCCAGGGGAACCGGGAGTCGGATCTCCCTCGACGTGGGTTTTGTACCATTGATACGGGACGGCTGGAGGTTGTGTCTGAATCGCTTCTCCGTCCGAGGAGGGGTGGTCTCTCCTTCTTGAGGCCATCTTTCTACACCGGAGTCGACCACGGTTGTCCTTGGCTTTAATTCGATACAATGGAACATTCCATTTCGATATATTTCGAACTCCTCTATCGTGTCGTTAAATTCACAAGGCGGAGACGATCCCCGCCCTTATTCGGTCAATCGACCACCTCTCGAGCACCGAATTTAAATCCCCGTTCCACGTGGACAGGGCGCATCGACGAGGAAGCGCCGGCACGCGTGCCAGTTTCAATGGTTTCCAAGAGGAGCCGGAACAGTCAGAAGAGTGACGACGGTCGTTGAAACGGATTTCCCTACGTGTACATCTTCATTCACCGCGCGGTAAATAACTCACGTTACGCGCCTGTATATCCGCGGCGCATCCGAGAGAATTGTGTCAGCGTGATCGGCAGTGGGTTACTTTTCTCCCCTCGATGCTGTTCGCTCGAAAGAGTCCCCGAATCTTTCAAGTTCCTCGGGTACAACGCATCTCTTGACTTCACGACATTTATGATCCAGTAAATTAAGCTCGGATAGAGAGAGAGAGAGAGAGAGAGAGAGAGAGAGAGAGAGAGAGAGAGAGAGAAAGAGAGGCAAATGATTCTGCGTCGTGGATTCGATTCCTTGAAGAGCAGCAAAGTCCGAGGTTATCGCGGCGACATCGCGTTCGAGGATTACGCGCGCGTTGCTGACACTTGGGCCACGACACTTTTCTCTTTTTGCTTCTCCAGACGCTCTCGACGCTGGTCATTTTCGTGAACCAAAGTCCAGAAGAACAACATTACCGCTCTTAATCTACGCGCGAAAAGACCGTAACCGGCGAATGGAAATCGCAAACGAGTTTTTGAAGGGGTGGGGGGGGGGCAGAGATCATGGCTTATCGCGGTTCCTCGTCAAGATCTTAGAAAAACAGGTGGGAACTGGTGAACTTTTCGACGATCGGGGCTGGCTGCAACGTCATCCAGCATAGCGCCTTTCTTCCCGCCGGCAGAAATTAGTAGGCCGGTTCGAGCACACCGTCCAAATATTTTCTTAGGCGACGGTCGCCTAAATAAGTTCGACGAGGGTCCACTCGAGAGGTGAGTAACGGAGACAATGAACGAGTAAACATCGAATTATCCTTTGCCTTTCGGCTTTTCGCCGTTCAGCCGCGAAACACTACCGTCGATCGTTCCCGACAGGTAGGCGGCGGCGGCGACGGTTGTTCTGCGAGCCCTCCTTTTGGCGTGAAAGGCCGAATCGATGACATTTCCTCGGGAAACGTGTAATTATCGTCGGGCGACGGGGAATCTAATTAAACGAGCCCCTGATTTCGCTGCGATAGCGTGTCACGCTGATAGCATCTGTTGGTGGCGTCCTACAATTAATGTTCTATGATTTGTTGCGGTTCAAACTGCGTTTTACGAGTGGCAACGCGGAACGAGCTTCGCAGTTGAAAAGCTGTTCAACCACGAGCGAACCGGAACAGAACTGTCCACCAACTCCGGGATAACGAAAATACTATTTAATGACATTAGTCCTCTTGTTATATATATATATATTTTTTTACAAAATATTATTCGTGGATCCTGTAATGCACCGGTGCACATTACATTTTACACGTAACAATTAATTTAGAGTGTCATTGAAACTTGCGGCTGAAAACGAATATCCACCAATACAATTTTCCTGCCTAATTTTCGTCAGCCGGAAACTGCGATGCGAAATTGGGGAGATGCGTCGAAGCGCGAGATCATTCCGCATCGACTGACTGGAGATAAGGACAATGAAACTAAGGACAATGCGTGCGACGGCGGTGGAGCGATCGAGTCGCGAACGCATTACCTACTCCTCCGTGGAATCACGATTATTACTTATGGCTACACTCCTGGACAAATTCTCGACGGATTCGAGAAGATAGCAACAATAACTCCGCAAGCATCCGAGAGGGTTTAGAAGCGAGCTGTTATCGGGAAGGCGAATCGCTGTTAAGGCTTATCTAGCTCGTCTGTCGTTCACGGACCATCGACCGAGGACTCCCGAACATCTGGACCGTACAGATAGTCGTGCTTTGACTGAATTCTCTGACTCCTCTACTCCGTTTCCCGGAAGCATCTATCTTGCGCCGTGGCGCTTACAACCGGGGAGAAGAGTAAACGGTAGCAAGAATGGGAGCGCTAACATCGTGGTATTTCGAAATTGTTCTATTTAAATCGTCGGGGGACACTTGTGCCCCACGAGGCAAGAATGTAGGAATAGCTGCCTTGTTATTTTACAGATAACTTTGATTCTATTCAACTGTTGGCGGCAGCTGTTATTACTCGGAATCGACTGCAATTCATCCCGCGCGATTGAAATTGCTCTCGATCGAACGCTACGCGACCGAGTGGCAATTTACGAGAGGTCCAGGCGCGTGACCGCTCTTGAAGGACCGATTAAAGTCATTCTGTTGCCGGGGTGATGATAGGCGAGACGAGTGGCGGGTACTTTTCGCCGTTCTCGCGCCGGAAATGATTTGACGGGTTTTGGGCGAAAATGACGGACCGACTGCCACGGTTGCCATCTGCCTTTGTTCCTTCTCCACGAACGACTTCCATCTTAACAAATTTGTTTACCTTCGTCTCTGCACTATCTCCGTCATCGCTACTTAGTGTTCGAAAAAGGCAGACACCAGACAGTCTAGCACGAGTCGTTAAAATAAAAAAAAAAGAAAAGTGACGCGTCTGCCGTGAGAACCGCGCAATCGTGCCTAAGCGAGCCGAACAGAGAGGACGAGTGTAAAAGAGGATTCCGCAAAGTAGCCGGAGAGGAGAGACCGAAAAATTCGAGAAAGCTGGCCCCCGATATCAGTGGGTACCGCGGGGTAGCTGGAGGGAACAGGTAAAAGCGGGAGGCGAGGGGGAATCAAACTCGCTTGGTCCTCTTCACGGTCCCCCACAGGGGGTCCGGTCACGCTGACATGTTTATCACGCTCGTTCCCAAGACTCGTGCCATGCGTTATACGCGAAGAACTCTCCCGCGTTGTGCTCGAGAGCGTGCAAGCTTCATAAGGTCTCACGTTACCGGCGGACACAATGCCGTTCTACGCGCGTCCCCGAGCATTTTTCATTTCCCTCTACGCGGAACGCGCGATTTCGTGTCTCCCGGGGGATTTCCTCCTCCGGGGGGGAGGACGTTCAACGATTCGCCTCGTAAAGCCCGTTGACGTACGAATCGTCCCGATCGGAGACCGTTCCCCGATGGAGCGAGAAAAACCGTCCACGCGCGACAGTGGAAATGTCGCGGTTAAATCAGCCCGCCTATGAACGGTTGCGCGATCCTTGAACGCTTGTGCGAACCGAAACGATTGTTATGGGCGCGGGAAGCACGTCACGTGGGGGAGTGAAATTTTGTCGGGCGATTACGTTTCCCGTGATTACTATGTCAGCCGAGTGCTGTAATCGTAACAAAAATGACAGACCAACAGAAATTTCTCTGGAATAGCAAATATTTGTACAATAAATCATCACAGAAAGAGGAAGACACTTTTAGCTTTTGATGGACGCGCGTCCTGAAATCTTTTTAGCGGCAAGATCATGAAACTGTAGTCGACGATAATATTTCCTGTAAAATCTAATAATATAATGGAGCGTCGAACAACGTCTGCAAATAGCTAACAGGGGACAGATAATTTCCCACAAATCAAACGTCCCATGAAACGATTTCAGTTAACCGTCCGGCGTCTTTCAATACGTGTATCACAGGCGTCGACGTAAAATTCCGTTTCCGCGTGCGCGCGCGCGCTCGCACGCCGTAAGGCAATAATCCAACGCGACGGATCTCGCCGCATAAATTAACCGCCTCTACGCTTTACGTTCATTTGCGTCATTTTATGGGATCGTATATCTGTTCCTGACTGCATCGCCGCGAACGAGGCCCGCGCGGGCCCGTCGAATAAACGTTTCACCGAGTACCCCCACGGCGCGTCGCCGTCCCGACGCCTCACCTGGAAACACTTTTTCTCTTTCGCGTTGCGCAACGAGCGTAACGCTTCTCGATTACGATAATCAGCGAGCATAATTGTGGCTCGTCGTCCGAGTCCGTTTTCCCGCTTCTATCGTCGTCGTCCAATCTACGATGCCCCGGGAATCCGTTCCCTACCCGTTTCTCTTTCTAATATCTCCGTGAACGCACGCGCGCACCGGGGCCCGGCTTTTTTCAGGCGGCAGTCCTTCGGCCCGGTTCCACGGAATCATCGCGACGAGACTTACAACGGCGAAGCGGAGCGGACCGTTATAAAATTCTCGCGCGGCCCTTTGTGTCCGTCGCGGCGCGCCGTTTCGTCGCTAACCGCTTAGAAACTCCTGAACGTCCCCGGGGCGCATGGTCCGCGCCAGGATGCTCCCCGCGGATGCTTGATCGCGGCTTCATGGTAGCAGTTTATGACAGGGTTATGACAGATCTCGAAGTTTACGACGGTGCGATTCGAAGGTGTACAGTTATTACGATTCTCTGCTACAGCTACACACGGGAACCAGTGTCTCCCTTTATTGCCCCCTCGTTAATCGTCACTTAGCGCGAGGAAACTAAATTCGAATGTTACCTCCTTGCCTGGCGACGGAGAACGATTATATTCCCCGGTGTGGAATACCGAAATCCATGGTTCCCAGGCGTACGTCATCCGCGGGGAGGCGGAACGCCACGTTGATCTCTCCATCAAAATTCCTGGTTAAAATGTCTTTTTACGACACGATAGTTTTACGATCCGTAGCCAGCAACACCGTTCGTTTGTCTCTAAATGGATCTCCCCTCCTAGATCGCGCCTCGATACGGAACCGTCCTCCGCGCATCTCTGGTACCGCGGTGCCGCAGGACCTGACGTTCCGTGACACGCCGATCGACAGTTCGGACGATCAAAAGCAGCCAGCACAGAATCGGAGAAATAGGAGAAGGATAAGTTCAACGCTTTCTATATATTAACCACGAGCGTTGATCGCGTAACACCGTTCAGATAGAGGGAGAAAAGGTTAAACGTCCCAGGCTAATACTCCGATATATCTCCAGCAATATCGACGTGGATACCTCGTTCCCTGTGTATCTAACTTCACCGCCGGCCGATAAGGCCCCTTATTAAGCATCCTATAAAGCGCAGCCGTGCGTTTTCCCGTCGCCGCGGCGGCGCGAAACTTTCGCCGTCCTTTAAGGACCGACGCGACGGGGAGGGAATCGGGCCCTGGCCCGGCGCTCGAGCGATCGGTGATCGACGTGGAAGTCCCATAAACGCGCCACCGCGGAATGCTTGGACATCGTGCCGGCGCGGCGCAATGGGAATCGGGGAATCGGTGGCAATACAACAAATCAACGATTTTATTCGGCATAACTGCCGCCGGCCGGACCGACAGCTCTTCATACAGGTTATCTCTTTGCATTACGTGGCCGCTCCAAATGCAGTCTTCAAACGCTGCTGCGGTTTCCAGCCGGGAATGCGGTCCCGATCGTCCAGTGATACTCAAACGATCTTTTCGTTCGTCTTGTTGCCTGGAATCCTTTTAAATGGACCGGCAGCAGGTTCTTTAAACCGCGATACTGATACCGACCGGCACAAAAACAAAAAAAAAGGGAAGAAAAGAACACTCGGCGAGGAAATGGGGATGAAATCGGTGGAGTCTGGAGTTCGTGTAATGCTGCTGATAGCACCGTCCGATCGCGATGAAAGTCTTATCGAATTCAGTGCTCCTCTTGTCCTCTATTGAGAAATTTAACGCTGCATTTAAGGCGCTCACCGGTGGACGAAATTTTGATTTGGAGACTCTTAATGGTAACACCCCTCTTTATTAGGTGGTTGGCACGCTATACTTTCCATCATTGTTCCTTTCCTACTTGTGCTCCTTTCATATAACTGTTTCATTAATTTTTAACTTTTCTTAATTCTCTGCTATGAAAACGATTGAACCATGACAACGTATTCAGGTGGTATCATCCGTGGTAAAGATTTCAGCAAGGTTTGAGAAGCCCTGCATGAGTCTGCCGTATTTCGTGGCGGCTCGCTGACGTGCCTGCTAGCGCAGCGGGTACGGCGCGATGTCGCTTGTAACCGGCGAGCTCCGATCCCGGGCTATGCGACATACCACCGGCGATATATAACGCGGCGCGTACCGTGCACACAGGATTATTTTCAACAAATCGACCTGGATGCCAGATACGAGCCGCGCCGTTTCGAAGGCGATGCCCTTGGACGGCCGCCTTGCCTCCGGCGACCGAGCGTTCCGATAAGGGTTGATGTTCCGGCGTCATCGTTACAACGCTTTTTACTGCGCGAACACCGGAGGAATCTGTTTCGCGGCTACTGGAACCAACGTGCACCTCGTACCGTTTATGACCGACGCCGGTGATTACTCTTGTCATTCGAGAAGGACTGCGGGATAATAGGAAAAGGTGGTCGCGCACGGTGGATGCTGCTTAATTACGGAGTTGGTTGATTTTTGGTTATCCGGGGCGACGCAACGGTACCGTGATTCTCTTAAACTTCTCAATCGTCGTATGTACCATTTCGTAAGGATAGTTCGTACAGATTGCCTACTAAATGCTTTAGAACGGTTGCAGGAGCGACAATCCGTTAGAATTCACGAGCGCAGCCTAGCCTAATTAATATTTGCAGTTAAATCTGCGATCTAGATCTGAGGCTGAACCGCTAGCTATCCAGCCAGCCAGGGTGTACCGGCTCCCTGATTCCGTTGTCCGACGTCGAGCATCCTTCCCCGTCGGAGCATCCGACGAGATAGCGTTCGTGCGAGTGTTCACTGACCTGACGAGAACCGGGCTGCTCGCGATTACGAAACAATGTGCCACGTAAATCTTCCGGAAGAGCATGCCAGCCAGCCGGAAGCGGCTGGGAAAAGTCTGAAATAATCTGGATCTGATTCCGTCCGACTCCCTTGATCCCGGCGTCCTTTTTCACGGGCCGACGGACAATTCCGTCATGCGCCGATCCCTTTCTAGGCTATCTTCTAACCGCGATGCCACCGTGTCTTTGTCTTATCTGGTTGTTGAAACACTTCGCGCGTGGAGATTTCCTTTAATTTGTCATTAATATTAGTGTCCTTAAAATCTGTTCGAGGCCATTATTTCCTCCGCTACTGTGTGCGATCCTCTCTTCGACACACTTGAGGAAATCACTCTAGTTCGCACCTACAGAGCTTCCCATCGGCGTGTTCCCATCGTAACGTTCATTCACTGATACGTTCTCCAAACGGCAGGGGAGAGAAACTTCCCTTCCCAGTCAATTTCGTCAACCTTTCATTCATCGTACGCGCCTTACAATCTCCCCCGCGTCCACGTTGAAACCTCGTTTCTCATTCACCGCGCGAGGCAGGCTCGATGAAACATCTTTCGGATATCATGCGTTTAATGACCAATCAGAGACGCCAGGTTCGCGTGGTTAATTCCTACTTGAATCGTCCCTTAGACCGGAACCTGGTACGCGGTATTTATGCGTAATGCAAACCGGCCGAATGCTTCCTAACGCGTCGTGCATACGCTAAGGAATATTTGCTGCAGTCGGGCTGAGACGGTCTGCCGTCTTTTTTATTATACATTGTGTGTTGCGTGCGTGTACACACAGGTGAGCGCGCAAGCGTAATCAGCATCAGATAACAGATCTCGATCCGTCGATGACAGGAACACGGTGGTAATCGCCCCGTACCCGCTTCCCGTTCGTCTTCACGGACTGAAATTACCTTCTTCCACCTTTGTTTCTCGATGTTACCACGATGAAATTCTCGTTCGCAAATTGTACACGCATATTGTTCAGCGCGGTGCCGCTTTCAAATGGGAACGGTGATTCTTAGAGAACGGGCACAGGGTGAAATGTATAAGTAGAATTACTTTTTGATAGTGCTCAGACCTATTTGAAACTCGCTGCGTATTCTGTTTCAAAGAATTTGCAAGTGGTCCATTAACAATCGCAATTCCATTCAATTAACAGGGATGACCGCCGATCAATGTTTATAGAAATGTAGAGAGATACAGAGAGAGATAGAGAGAGCAGGAACGACCGTGATGAAACAATACGAATTGCCTTCTTATGCAACGTAATTGCTTTTCGGCCTCAGTTACATCGCGTATCTCTCTCTCTCTCTCTCTCTCTCTCCATGCTAAGTTAGCCGTAGCAGAACGCAACTGATTCTCCTTTTTGCTGAAACAGGCGGCTAACTTTCATCCCGCGAATAAAGCATCCATTCGAGATAAATGGTGGAACGTAATGGAAACGATTACGATCATCACTTATCGGGACGATCGAATCCCGTCAACCGAATCGAACGAACGCACGTTTCCCCTCCTTTAATAGCGCGCGATGTTTCTACCGGTTCTGCGAAATTGAAATTCACCGTCCCTGACGTTCGAGTTTTTCCTGAACGCCGGAACGAAGGTAGAAAAGTTCCACGAAAGCGCATTAGCAAACCTTTGTCGGCGGTGCTTGATTATTTTAATTCAGCCTGTCTCTTGGACTGGACGCGGTAATTTCAGGAATCGTTAAATTTCACGCGCGAGCTGTTCGGCATGTGCCGGTAGGAAGTATAACTGCACGGCGGGAAGAAATCATTTCACAAAGGGATATGCTACAGACACGTATGAACGTGAGGCTTCGATTTTATTTATCACATTGTGGACCACTCGATGCGATTGGATTTCCATGCAAACTATTGACAATATAACCGAACGAATCTTGTATTTATCATAGAAGTGATTTACGTCTTCCGTGTAAGCGGACGGAGTTGAGCGGAAGGCGCAGGTCGAATAATTCCGACCACGTTCCCGCCGGTGAAAGATTACGATGTCGTTCGCGGGCGTGGTGTAAACCCCCGTGACGGTGAACGGTGTCGAGCAAACGCGTTTCAGGAAGAGGCAAAAGCCCTCGTTAGGGTTTCTGCTCGTCCCGGAACACGCGAGGGAAAGCCATAAGGGACACGGTTTCGCGGTGCGGCTTTAATGGGAATGCACGGACTAGTTCTGGCTAACTGCGGCTCAGCCACCCGCGCGTATTTATTGCCCGATGCGGGCATGAGCGATGGCTCGCGCATAAAATTAGCGATACCTCGTAATTGTTATTGCTTATGTGCCGGACGTCGTCGCGATAGCGGCTAATATACGTTTTATTTGCCGGGGGGGAAATGAGCGCGTTTCATGCGCGCCTGCCCTCCTCGCGTTCCTCCCTATTCACAATTAGCCGTCGTCGACTCTTCACGCTCCCCTTTTCAGCACCGTCCTTCCCGCTACGAATTTCTCCAATACCGTCTATAAAGTCGACCACGTGACGATTTCACGGAGCGGCATTTCTCTTGGCGGGGAAGACATTTTCTACAACGAAAGAACGAAACGCTCCCCGCCGTATTAACAACTATCGCATCGCGGTACGCACGCTGATTTGTAACAACTGGTTCAACAAAGCCAGATACCTATCTCGCTCGATCTCCGATCCAGGACGGAACTTTATCGCTCGGAAGCGCATGCAACGCTTATTTCCATCTTCCGACAACAGTTTTCCCTCGAGCGGGCATTCCACGTTCACTGAACTATACGCGCAGCAACGGAACAGGGAGACGCGACGAGTTACCACCCCGGCAAAGCGTAGCGATCCACGATTCGGCACCGTGCGATGCGGCAAGGTTTTCCCACGCGAAACCGCGCGCATATCGCTCTGAATTATTATAAGCCATACAGATTCAGCCGATACAGAGCGCGGGTAAGCAGAACGCGAACACTCGAACACGTACCAGGCGCGGCGCAGCGTCGCTCCCAGAAAACTTCAACGAAACCGTGGGCAATATGCACGCTTGCGTTATTTCCTATCGAGGCGAGGCGAGGGAAGGCACGTCGGCAGGAGTGTGTCGGTGTGCATCGCAAGCCCTCGTGTACAACTATGCTCGCTTCCTTCCACATTAAGTCCTGAGCGATACGCGAATCTCGCCGGTGAATTGCCCTGAAACACGCACCAGTCCTCCCCGCTCGGCGGAGCGCTGAACGCAAGGACGATACTCCTTCACGGGGTGAGAACTACTACTGCTACGCGACTCTCCGACGACCGTACGATTTTAACCCTTCGCCAGGACGACTGTGCCCTTCCGTCGTGGGAATCCATTGCGTCCGGAATGGTTTTCGGCGATATTTCAGCGAAGCTGCTTTCGTTTAACGTCCCGCTTGATGTGGAATTATGGATAACAGGCTGTGATACGAATGACACGGGCGATTAAACGGAGTGGCTGTAAATCTATATGAGCGCGCGGTATTTTTCTACGTATCTGGGAGCATTTACACCGAACATACGAATCCGTTCGTTCGTGCCATCTCCCGAAAATGATATTACTAACATTACCACTGCATTTGACAGATCCCCTCGCAAAGAAGACTTCGAACGCGGGCTGGTCACACGGATGGATTTTAACTAGTACAAACATATTGTTACAGTAAACTGATTATACTGCTGCAAAATTCCGTAATAGACTAATTCTCCCTTAAAAGAATTGCCGATGCATTCGTTACATGTCGGATACGCGCAGCCGAACAGCTCGATTATTTGCTATATAATTATTAAACATATCATTCTCGCGCCATTAAATAGTGCAAAGAAACGAGTAATGATTAGAGCGAATAATTGATCGCCCACGTCTAACCCACGTCCCACCTTTCGTTTACAAAAGAGCTAACTCTATTATAATTTACAAAGAAAGCCCGCTATTGCGAGCATTCTGAATAGATTCACTGAATTATGCTCGCGATCTTCTGCATGACATGTTGAATAGGTGTTAGGATATTTGCTTCCCTGCTTGTTAGCACACTGTCCTGTGTAGTTTGTATATCATGTAACGAACAATAAAGATTCCACCGTAATTATTCTTCCTGATCGGGCGATGTTCAAGCCGCTTTATTAACAAGCGCGGTAGGATGCTTTTTGAAATGATACCGCGTGTTCGTTATCCGCGTACGTGCGCCAGCGTAGACGCGTATCTTTTGCATAAATCATAAGAGGAGTATATTAACGTTTCTTGATAAATTCAAACAGGCAGTAAAATTAACCAAAGATTGTGTTTCTCTCTTTCTGGCGAGAAGAGGGGCCGGGCGAAACAGGCTCGCGCGTTGCATTCGGGCGATGACAAAAATTACCGCACACTTCGTTGCCTCTCCTGTAATTTCTTTTTTTTCTTCCAGCCGAGCGAACGCGCGAGGACACGTGGGAATGCCGGAGCATAATGTAACAGTTTTATTCACGGCGGCCAATGTAAATACGCGAGATTACGAGCAAACCGAGCATCGGCCCGAGGCCTAGGCCCGCAGCGGCTCGTGCATCCGCGAATATGCGTTTTGCGCCTAATTCTGCCCGATCTCCGCTCCGATGATTCCATTAGCGGTACCGCTCTCTCTCTCTCTCTCTCTCTCTCTCTCTCTCTCTCTCTCTCTCTCTCTCTCTCTCTCTCTCTTTCTCTCCCTCTCTTGCCCTCAGCCAACGATTCCGCGATTCTTGCCGATAACAAACGGCTCGTGCGAGCTTTCATGAGACTCGCCTCGGTGAAATGGGTGCAGCGCGTTTAATGATGCAGCCTTCGACGTTTACGCGTTAGCATCTGGCCGCTGAAAGAGGAACCGCTGATGATTGGGGTTTATCGGAACCGTGCTCGTGGAATTAATCCTTTCGTTAGCCAGATGGGATCTGGACTGGTTATTGAACGTTCGCACGGAAAGAATTATCGTTTGCCGCGAAAGAATTATTTTACATTGGCATCTTTCGCCGATCCTAATTCCATAAAAGGAAGAGGGAAGGAGAGGGGGAGACGTTTCGGCAAGTGAATTCAGCTTCCACGCGGGGAAATGTTAGCTCCGTTTTACCTAACGGAGTAACATCGCACTCCACGGACAGTTAATTACAGGCTCCAGGAAATGGTTGATACACGTTTCGCGGTGGATAATCTCTCGAACATTGTGCACCCTGGCAACACGCTAACGGACTTCAGGCACATAAATCTTCCCGGCGACTCTAAAACAATTTCAGCCGCGATATCCGTTTGGAAAACCAGAAATTTCCGCCAACACGCCCTTATCGATCTCGCCCGTTTCGCCAGATCTACTTGCTTCACTTTTATTTGCTCCTCCCATCCTCTCCTTTCTCGCCTCGGTTTCTTTCTCTACGGTACGACGCTATTCCGTATTACGCGTAGAAGCACCTGCCGCATCGTTCAGGTACATTCGCCACCGCAATGTCTCATAACGTGGAATCGCGAGCATCATTATTTCCTGCATGAATTTAACGGCAATGATAATCCTCGAGCAACGGGGAGCAAAAAATGAGAGCACTCGGGGTAATCGTTGGCTTAGAGAGTAAAGATAGCGACGGGCATATCGAGCTTGAGCATAAAATGTATATCTGGGCGGTTAATCCGAAGGGAATCAATTGAAATGAACAATAATTTAATACTGCGAAGCGATACATGCTATCTTTCGCATTCGTTCAAAGAAGCGTAATGAAGATTTCAGACGAGCCTCGCGATACTGCTGGACAAATAAATTCTGCGCGCAGCCGGAAAAAAAAGACAGATGTGTAAAAATGGCCGTAAAACTAAATGGCATTAATTACCCTCGCATTTACACGTCACAGACGCGCGTTTAGAATCGCAATTCTTTTGCAACAACGCTGAATCAACGGGGGAGACAAAAAGGAGGAACAGAACGGTAGAAAAAGGCCGAGACCCGTCCGCGAACATCGTTCGGACTTGTTCCCCGTGCAATTACAATTCCTTTTCTGGCGCTTAGACGCGCCAGCACCAGGCAAGGGCAAGGACTGGCATAATCACGTCTTAATTAATACGTACACGCGCATCGACTCGCGTCCGGAGAACGGACGATTTCTACGGCTGACCATTCCCTCGCTGCGAGTCCTGGCCGAGCTGCAATTAATCTGATAAGCCTGCACGCGTAAGCACGATTCTTACGCGTTACTTTCACTACGGAGGGAACATTTACAGAGGTCAGAGCCGTGTGATCTATGCGAGATCCGAAAGATAGGCCGCATTGTCGTATGCGTGCGGACGCCCCGCGCTGCATGCGATCGCCCTTTCGATGCGCTGAAATCTTGCACCGACGTTACCGTCTTCTTCTTCTTCTATTCTTAGTATTACGGAAAACATTGCAATTCTGATGAACGGTGGCCAACGGTGCTGAGAGGTATTAAAAGTCCAGCTGAATCGGTCCCGAAGAGCGATCGCCGATCGCCAAGATGCGCTGCAGCTCCTAAATCGATCGGCCGACGATCCAAGGGACACACCGTCGTCTGCCACGGATACAGCTGCTCCCGTGGATTCCCGTGTCTTTAGGAAATCGTACGAACCTGCAATACTCGGTGTACGTAGCTCGCGGAAGGCAGGCGTGGCGCGTCACGGCGAAGCAGGTGCGTCGCGATGCGCTACGCTAAGCAGCATCGGTGCAACAGAGCTCGGTCAACGAGCCATCGACGAGCGTCTCCTTAATAGGAGGCTCCGGCTTTATGGGCCACTTTGTATGGGCAATTTCACTTTAATGGCTATGCTTCATTTGATCGAGAAGCATGTAAAAATACGGCTGCTTACAGCGGTTTCGCCCCTCGCTATTCCCTTGTACCCGCGCTTTTCTCTGTCCCTCCTCCTTTCGCTACGCTTATTCTCCTTGCTCTCTACGACCAAAGGTGTGCCTCGTTAGTCCCTTTTTAATAAGGATAGGAGTACACGTTAACGATAACGTTACAGTGTTTCGAATGTTACGATCCGCGCTTTGAGATGAAGCACACCATTCGTTTCGACTGTCAATTTTTACATTAGCGTCTACCTGATTCTTTACACTGTTTCGAGGGCGGAACGACAACGTCGTGACAAAACGGAAAACTGGAGGATCGAGCAGCCTGCGAAAGGTGACACGCTCGTTCTCGGCAAGAGGGATGGGCGGCCCGTGAAGATCGCATGCAGCCCGAGCATTTAGCATTAATTGCATATCGGTTTTGGCAGGTGGTTGCCAGTTATGCAGGATAAACATCTCCACACTCGGTGACCGGAACCTGTACCATAGATGAATAATGATGAACTTCAACGTACGAAGAAACAGCGTATCGAGCGCCAAACTCTATCGAGCGACACAAAATCAAGATCCGACGTTCCCCAAAGTCGTTTGCACAGCAAACCTGCCCTTCGAAACGTTTTAACTGGGGAACGGAGAGTGATCCTAATCTGTAAAAGGTACTAAGAAAAAAAAAAAACAGAAACTGTAACGTGCCATTTACGAATGTCTAATAACCATTCTCTGGAATCTTTGAGCATCTACAAATTTCCACAGTTGCTCGCTCCTATCCGTTTCGCAACGGTGTCGAATTAACCAGCCCCGTGTAATTATCTCGAGTGACCGAAGGTATTATTCAAAATTCCCGAGACAACGGCAAATTAATCGCCGCCGGGCAAAATCGTCGGCGGCTATAGGCGACAAAAAGGGGCCGCGCTTGCGTTATCATGGAATCCATCGAGGAATTCTTGGTGGAAAAGAACGGCTCCGTGCAACGATGCCGAAGCGAGTCGTGCAACAGGAAACAGAAGCGCACCGGCCGCGACAGCGAGAACGACCGGTCTTCGTCGGGCGCAACAATAGTTGCTGCTCCTGCGCTTCAATTACGCTTAGAATCCGGGAAACGCTGATTCGACACGCCTTCGCGGCGGATCGGTGCCACGGGAACTTAACGAGATCCCAGATTTTTTAATTAATGCGGTTGGCGCATCGGTGGCTGGGAACGGGGAACTCGTGCTAACGCTCGCAGGTCCTGAGAACCACGAAATAATGCGGCGATTATGCGCGGGACGGTATCTGCACGGTGAATCGATGATCGTCATCGTCAAGTTCAGCGGATCGTCGAGCGTTACGCGCGCGCCTCTAAATCGCGAAGCTTTTGCGCGTTATGGATTCATCAGGGTCAGATCAGCGAGCGAGCGAGCCGAGGACGATGGGATACCTGCCGGCGTGCGATGATTTACGCGCACACCTGCGATTAATACTTCCTCGATTCGCCATTGTGGCTTGCTGTTTTCTTTTTTTTTTTTTTTTATTAATTGGCATAACGAAGGACATGACGGGACGCAGTTCAGATTGGCTGCGATACAATTTTCTAGTTAATTGAAGGAGGGGCTTTTTTTAGAACAGCGAATCGTGGATGTATGGGAGAGCTAGTCCTAAATCGAGCAAATCGCGCCAGGGAGGTGCTAAAACGTGCTAATAGTTTATATGTGACGCCTCGCATTGCAAATGAAGTCGTAACTAGACTGGAAATCCTGACGAATAGTCCGATGAAAAGAACTCTTATCCAAAAGGAATTTCCTAGATATCCACTTCAAAGGGAAAGGTATCCTCGACTCCCACGATTAACCCCACCCTTCCGCAATCTCTGTGAATACTCTCGGGGCGGCTTTTATTTCGTAAGCGGAACCGCTCCGCGCGCAGTTTCGTGCGCTCACCGATATCGGGGCCGGAGGGATACCTTCCACGAATTTATTACTTAATAATGTCAAGCCGTCCGCTTAATTATTTCATGCCGGCCTGCGCCTATCTCCCGGCCGTTCTCTCTCGCTCCTTCCGTTTACATTTTAACGGTTCTCCACTTCCTCCCGGTCTCGATCGACCGGTCGCGGCGTCCCCGCGCTCTCCTCGGCGCTGCGCGAAGATCGCCGCGGATCTACAGCGCATGCGCCCTCGCTAGCGCGCACGGTGCAGATCGCGCGAGCACGTCGGCCAAGCGGCCCAAGCGCTTCACGTGTGATCTCGAGCAGAAAAAAAATGGTCTGCCGGTCCCGATAAGATCGTCTGGTTAAAGTCAAACAAACTATTCCATTAATTCGTAAAAGAAGAAATTTCTCGCTGTCCCGTTCCCTCGGGGAGCGAGGAAGGAACGCGCTCGCTATCAACCACTTTCTGCACGCGTTGCCGCGAACCCCGTAAGAACGTCCCCTTTTCTACGAGCGCTTGCAAACGTGTCCGATTCATCCGGACGAGCTGACTCGGCCGCTGATAATTACATTCGGCAACGGGAGCGCACCGGGGAATAATGTGCACCGGATACGCCGGAAAGAGCAGCGCTCGTCGCGCCAGGAAAGCGTAAAGATTTTTACAAGTACACGGCGGTTCGATCTCATCGTTCAAACTCGTACAGAAACGAATAAATAAAGAAGCGACTGTCAAAAAAAGCTTGAAGTTTCCTGACACGTCCTTCCTGGCTCCGTGAAAGGCTTTCCACTAGGATATCGCGTTCCGATCGCTGCATAAATTTCTCTATTTAGTTGCATCCAGTGTGCGATACGCACCTCGTTAATTGCCGACGGTATAATGACCTGTCCGGTCTATAATATTTGGAACAACGCCGGAGAAGTGGCTAACAATGGGTCGAGTACAAAAAGGGGAGACGCTTGAGTGATCCTCGATCTTTAGTATGCGATTCAAAAACACGGCAAATTTCTTGGAATACCCAGCAGCGGAATCCTTACGCTTCTTTTTTTCTTCTTGAAATTTCACAATTGCATTTTAATACCCCGCCACCAACAAAAGCAAACAAAGTCTAACAATTACGAGCGAGGCTACAACTACGCCTTTTCAATCTGAACAGCCCATCAGCGGCCACTTTGCGAGTGATCTTTTCTCGGATGAATTCAGAGGGTACGTCCGCTCGAATCTCTCGAAAATCGGCCGTCTCAAGCTGCTTAAAGGCGTCGAGAGCGACCGCCTTTGACGACTTTGCGTACCGTTCAAGCGACCCGGCCGCGAAGAAGTAGAAAACGGCACTCGTCCTGGATCCGGGTAATCCGGGTCATTTGCAGGTTCGGCCCGTGAAAATGTGTCCTTCTTAAATGTCACCACCGCCGCGCCGCGCCGGCGGCAAGCGAGCTTCGGCCTTTTTCGCTCGGCCACCATTATGGCCCGGATAATCTTCGATCGGTGAAACGGCCGAGCAGCGCAGCACGCGCTACCGGTTCTCTCTACCCTTTCGCGGAAACTCTCTTTGGCCTGGCCTGAGACTTATCAGGCTCGGCAAAAGCGATTATCGCCCAATAACCGCGCGACCAGGTGGCGGGGATCGAGCGCCGATTGTCCTGGCTCCAGTTTGTACACGCCGGTGTAAGGTTTGTCGGGTTGTTAGGAAGACGTTGAAAATCCCGGGGCGCAGCTCACTCGGCACCCGATTTTCTATCGATACTCGCCAATTAGGCGGTAACGTACAAATTGGAAGCAAACGCTTCGAAATGGAACGTTCGGGCAAAGGCGATTAGGATAGTGCGAGTGGTGGCGAAGTTTGGAAGAATTTTCAGTTTTGCCATTTGGATCCGGGCAAAATCATTTATCTTGTCGAATTGTTCAATATAAAATACAGTCAAGAAATTCCGTCGAGTTTAACACCGTAGTTGAAGTATCGTATACATATATAAGTGTAGATCTTGTTGAATTGTTCAATACAAAAGACGGTCAAGAAATTCCGTCGAGTTTGACAGAAATTCTATGCTGTACCTGGAAACGCGATTCCTCGAACAAAGTAATTCTTTCATTTTACAGAGAGTTGTAATTAGAAACGGTGTACGATGCCGACATCAGCCAAACCAGTACGATATCGTTCAACCAGTGAAACGCGTTCCATCGCCAGTTCTTAAACTGGAAAACAGCGTCCGGACTACAAACGAGTCTCGTCCGCTGGGCGACCTATTTCGTGGGTCCAGTTTCTCCTAGGCGAGCGGCGTTCCCGACGCTTCGTCTACCTGGCGAAAAGCACTTGCACGATGTGTACCTCGTCTTCACAATTGGCGCGAAGGCTTATTGGGGTGGACGGCGCATCAGATAGCGTTTGAACAACCGCGTGGCACTCGTCCGAGGATCCGAACGTAAGGGCGGGGGGCTCTCCTCTGTATGCGTGGTCATAGGTAAAACGCCACGCGACCACGGGGCCAAAGTCCCTGTCGACCTAAAAGCCCATAGTTCGCACTGGCCCGTAGATGTCCGTCGGATAAGACGACAACTTGAATTATATTCAACCGGTGCGGTCGGTTACCTATCCGGATGAGTTTCGGCCCCCCGAGATAAAGTTAATAGCTTTATTAACTGTGGGAAAAGCTAGCCGGGCGACGGGAGTCCAGCGGTTTTCCTTTTTTTCCCCACTCCGCGTCGCGGAGAGACCCTCGTTTCATGGTGTAAATGTAATCTGAACCGTTGTCGGGATCGATGAGCCCTAATCAAGGTGTTGAAAGTGGATTCGTAAAAATGATTCACTAAATGAATCTTTCACTTCGATAGAAATGTTTAAATATCGATCGTGCCTTCAGCTTTACTATCGTTTGCTCTCCCCCCCCCCCCCCCCGAATCAACGAGACACGTCTCACCCGCCGAACTCTAGACGTTCCCAGAAAAAGGGCAAACAGGCTGTCGAGCGTAGTCGTGGAGAGAGTCCTCCGGTGTACCTGGGGCACGGCAATAATCACGATCGTGGCTTTTCCAGAGATCCTCCGATCCGATTGGCCTCTCGTCCCACCGAAAATTCTCGTCCGCTAACGAACCAGCCAATCCTTTCACATGGCCAATATTCTCACCACCATCCCCCCCCCCCCCCCTGGTCGAATGAAAAGCAAGAGGAGCGTGCACGCGCTTCCCCGATGAATCGATACGGCATGAAATCGAAGGGTGATCGGGATGATAGGCACCGGATCGATCTTATCGGTTTCGCGCGTAATTACGCGTGTTGGGCACACAGAGGGCCCGCAAAGGGGCATTGTGCAATAACCGTGCACGGCGCGCACACACTGCGCGAGAGAGCGGCGTAGCCTTTAACGAAGATATCGGTGGATCACGCGGCGAAACAAGGGGACGAACCGTCGCTCTACTGCTGCTTACAAGCTGGAAAATCAAGGCGAGTATCAAACCGCGCTGCGAGGTCTGATTGAATTTCCTGTGGCAATAATTCTCCGCTTTTACACGGGCAACGGGCACGCAGCCCTCCGGCACGCCGTGCCCGTTGTTGTCGGGGATAAAAAGGCGGATGCTGTTAGCAGCGCAATTAATATCGCGCGAAATCGTATATCAGCGGACGGGGTTTAACGGTTAGGCTCGCGCAGGTAGAACCACTGTGCGCGTCGCGCCAAGTGCGCCGCACACCAGCCGCGGTTCGCCGTTCGGCGAGGCTTATTTATAACTATTTAAACGGAGTGGAACGGGCCCGAGGAAAATGTTCGTCTCGCGGAAAGACAAATTGATAATGGCCACGCCGCTAATGCGGCAATTAGTATACGGGCGGCACTCGAAGATCGGGATCGCCTGCTTTCCTTCACTCTCGTCTCCTTCATTCCGCTTTTTCGTTTACTCACGGAATCCTCGTGGACTCGTTCCCTTCGTCCCTACTGCCACGTTGCTGTCTAAATTTATTGTCGAAACCGTGGTGTCTATTTCGAAGCGAAACTGTCTGTCCGTCCCGTGGCGAAAGGAAAAATAATATATTGACCAATTGTGTTACATACAGAAATTCAAAGAATACCATGCGTAACGATGTTACGACCGTCTCGTAAATACTTTCCCACGTCGGGCATCGAGTTTTCTTCAAAAAATTGCCCCGCCGTATAATCCGATGTTACAACGAACGCATCGAACGGACCGCAGGTCCGTCTCTCCTGAAGCTACGAGATCGAGGCTGCTTGTAAATCGATCGGATCGCGCAATAAAGGTATAAAGCGGTAAAACTCTGCGCTTCGGGCACTCCGCTTCATGGACACCTTTACCAGTCCGGCCGCCCCCTTTTCGTACCGTGGAAATGATCGCTTAACAAAGTGACTCGGCCGCGCAAAACAAGGAAGCGGGATTTATGAGTTATTGCACGCTTAGCACATACCTCGGTGCGACTCGGCTCACGAAACGGAACAACCAGCGCTTGTTAGGTGCTACCCAAATTAATTTATGACCACCGCACGGTCCGACGTTCCTTCGACTGTTATGGCGTTCTTGTTAAAATAATAGCCACCCGAACGGGTTGCGTCCACGTCTGTGGAAGAGCACGTTGATGTCACAGTTCGTTACAAATGAAACGAGTAATAACAATTTCACGTGCGCTGATATCATCACGGGTGTCGCTTTGGTTCGCGACTGTTCCTTGACCAATGATAAATGTCCTTTGCATGCGGTCATTTTCGTCAAGAAAACCCCATCGACCCTTGTAACCAGTAGCATGCGGATTTTTCCGCAAATTCGTATGTTTGAGAATATAGTAAAAAGGGTAGAGCTGCGGTAGAAAATTATTTCACTTAACATCGTAAAGTATCATGTTTTGTATATTTTGTATATTGCGTGCGACCCGTGCAGGTTTACAGCTTGAAATTTCCTATAAATGCATAAAAACGCGCAGTCCAGTAATCGGTTAATTCGATTCACCCTTGGCGACGTTTCCACTTGTCCGCCGGTCCGTTCCACTCGTGCCCGTTTGCTCTGCGATCGGTTATGTGTACCGAAGATTACAAATTTCAACCTCACCGGTGCGTAACGCGGTGTTACATTCATGGACCCGACCCCCCGGAGGGGCGATCCTTCAACCCTCTCCGCCGCGTATTTCTCCCCCTCTGTGTAGTACGTACGCCGTTTATTTTAGGGACGAAGTTAGCGTTGCGCACACAAACGTTTGCGGTCGTGTTTGCTCGCTGCCTCTGGTAGGCAACGTAAGCCAGTTTGATGCTCGGTTGCTTCGATCCCGCTGGATACCAGCAGCGCGTCTGGTGCATGCAGGGGTGACTGAATAATACGCCATGATTATACGGCCGACCCTGCGGACGAGGGAGGCCCAGATAATTCCCCGGCCGAGCGGGGTAGCGATAATCTTCGCTAAAGGTGCTCGTTAGTTTTGCTTTTTGCGTTCGGCTCGGCCTGCTGCGGCCATCGCGCCACCGTTCAAATGCTACCGGAGTCGACGGAAGCTTGTCTTGTTTCTTTTTTTTTTTAAGATCACGGCTGGATTAGAGTAGAATCGATGCCGCGAATGTAGGAATGATTTAGAGCTCGTTCATTCCGTAGATTGTTCCTGCGATCGGTACAAAGATAGGGTTAATGCGATATTTGTACTCTCTTTACGTTTACCCAGAGCTGCCGTGACAGTGCGCAAAGTATGAAGCAAGGAACACGCGTGTAGTAACAAGGAATATTGTTGGAAGCGTTAATTACACTTTTTGCTGCCTTCTCGCGAGGATAATTTTATTGCTGATGCACACGGAAGATAGGTGTGGACAAGAAGTATTAAAGGCACAAGGAGGCGGGACGTCTATGCGACAGGACGGGTCATCGTTGCCGTCCGCCCGGCGCGGATCAATCTTCGTGTATCATCTGTTTCCTCGGCAACGGTAATGACGAGCTTCAGCGTAACGCTTCCATCCTTTCATTCGAAAATCGTTCGCCCTTACGTATCCCCCTAACAATCGAAGACCATTTCTTTGCCTAGTAAAATGAAGTTCAATTTACAAAGCGAATAATCAGCGACGCCGGATGATTAAAGAAAAAAAGAGAAGAAGGAGTGGGAAAAAGCAGGATCGTAGAGGGTCGGTAAGGCCGATACGATCGAAAGCAGCGGGAATCACGATACTTTCTCCTTCGTCGCCGTTAACACATGTCCCTCGTCTCCGTTCCTCGGTCCGGCGCGCGCTACTTGACAAATCCTCCCGGCTTCCCGTATTTATAAACACTCTCACGCTACATGAATTTAAGCCACCGCTAAAAGAACCAGGCTGACGAAGAGGCCGTCCGTCTCGCGTTGGGGACCGAGAGAGCTCTCTCCTTACCAGACGCGGCGTCGTCTCCCCTTCTCTCTTTCCATAAATCACCCAGATTTCTCTTCGGCTCCTCCGCGTCTTGGTTACAAGATCGGCTCGACTCGTCTCGGAGCCCTCTCGCCGCCACGATCCAGGAAGTTTCAGACGCCGTGAAACTTTTTATCCGTGGGAACAACGTATCCGCGGCTTAATCCACGGTTAATTAATTCTTTAGTTCTCTTCGCTGCTTGCCCCCTCTCCCTGTCTTTCTCTCTCTGTTTACCATTTTGGAAAGGATAGGATACAAAAAAGCGAACGTTGTTGAGCCGTCCCGTGTGCAACGTAAAATCGCGAGAGAAAAGCGACTCGAGTCACGTTCGCTTCTCGATCCGCCCGATCGGCTGACGCCGGGAACCCTTCTCGATAACCCATCCGAGGAATAATGAAATTGCGGTCCCCCTGAGAATCGAGGACGGGCGAAGCGCGGGTTAGCCTCGCCCGGCGTCAGACAGAAAGCTTCATCTCGGAATAGACGCCGCCGCTCCATAGGAATGGAGTAACGAGTTCGAGTGTGAAGCAGAAGCTCGCTCGCGCCACCCTCTCCGCTTTCTATCGGGGTGTAGGCTGGCTGGATGCGTTCGAGCGGCTCGATTTCGCGGCTGCCTATCTCCGTCTGCCCTCGGCCGACGGTTCGCCCCTTCTCCGTCGCTCTGTCTCGCTACATCTCAGCCGTTTTTACGACGCTTTGAGTCGCGGGCGTCGCAGCGGAATGCGCTAATGAGGACTTGGCTACCGTCACACTTCCCCCATCGTTCGTCGACGCACCCCGACCGCAACGCGACGCCGTCGGCTGCAGCCTCCGCGCGCGTTCGCCACCACGTTTTTCCTTTTCTCTTCGAAACACCGGCTGCCGTCTTTCTCGATGACGTTCCCGCGGCGATTCCGCGCTCGCTCGCTATTGATATGTGGCTAGTTAAATTTGCGCGCCGGGCTATTCTTGGATGGACCGACCGCGTTGGAACAGCGATTCTCTATGGAGAACTTTTTCGGAGATCTTGCGTTCATTTCTTTGTTTTTTCTTTTTTTGTATCTTGATCCAACGTTGCGATTGTACCTTGCGCCACCAAATCATTTGTGAAACGAATCTCTCTCGCTGCGGTAATAAATGATGCTCGCGAACGCGAGGAGAGACTGCGGCCGTTCCGTTAAAACATTTTCACCCCTTTCGTCGCCGAGGTAGCGAGCGGAGCACCCCAGCTCGCGGTTAAGGAACTTCCTTTCGAAGCGTGCAGCGTTCCGAGGAGGGTGGGGACTCGAAAGCGCACCGCGACTGCATCGAACGCAACACTTAACGCACCTTTCGTCGAGCAGCCGTGTCACGGCGTGAAATCATCTACACGGCCCTCCAGGATACGCTGAATAACGAGCACAATCTTTTCCCTCTTTCCTTTTTGCTCGTCGACTATCCGCTCGAACGCTTGTGCACACGCGTTTCGCCGTCTGGCCGTGCCGCGAGGGGTGACTCGCCAGACGGGAGAAGAAAGGAACGGGAATAGCTTCGATGTAATTATTTGATTAACAATTTTACTTCTCCTAAGACCTAATTCGTTGACAATTCCCCACGGTTCGGGTAATGGTCCGATTGTAATGAGGATAAGCAGTTTGATTAATAAAGTTGCGCGATAAAACGGAGCGAGGTTTTGCACGATGCCGAGTGTTGCTCGAAAGGAAAAGTATTTAATAAGGGACCGTTGCTTCAGCATCTCGTCTCTTCCACCTGTTTCGCAGGGGACTTCAATTTACTTTCCACTCGGCGTTAACGTACAATTTATGCGACGTGAAACGTTTTGATTCCACAGCGGGACAAATAAATTCGAGATACACGAACGGAGATAAAGGGGTAGAATGAAACCCTGTTTAATTTAATCTTCGCGGTAAAGCTCGTTATCTTTCCTATTAACTTCTGTCTGTCTTCTGCGATTCGGTAGCGTCAGTTCTCAATCATTCTCCGCGTCTTTCTTTAATAATTCGTTTGAAGTGCTAATAAATGCTCGTAAACAGTAAGGGATTCCCGCAATGGATGTTCAAACTATCAGCATCGCGTCACAGCAATCAGCCTATCGCTCGAAGTCGACGCGAATAGTCGAATGAATATTCATGAGGAACGCAGCGCCCATCGCTGGCGCGTAAAAGCTTTTTATAACGCTTTCAATACCTCGACGAGAAAATGCGATTTCTTAGACGAGTTCCGCCGCGGGAGTGTATTCTAATTTATGTAAAAGGCGCGCAACGGGATTGGCCTTTCGCGCGCGCAGCGTTTTCCATGCCCTTGTCCGAGAAGTGTAAACGGCGGTGCGAAATGATATATAGTAATAATGTATATATAATTACACGAAAGCGGCATCGCGGAAAAATGTGTAATCACCATTTCACCGGGAGCACTGCTTATATTTCAGAAGATTGCAACTCGGTGTCGGGGTTATTTGTCCCGGATGAAACCTGTAATCGTCGGTGAGTTCAATAACGTTGCCGCAGTGGAGCGAGCAAAACGCACCCGTGCGTCCTTCTCTAGATTCCACAGTGAACAATACACAAGAAAGAGAGCAACGGTGATCCTTAAAGCTTACGGTTTACTAAAAACTTCAGGCCACCCTTTACAAAATGAAAATCGAGATTTATACAGCGGACAATCGGGTAAAAAAAAAAAAATGTTCCCGCTTATTCCCATAGAGTGTAAGATCTTCCTTGCCTCTATACCTTACAGATTTCTCGTTCCCATTTACGCCCGTAATGGCGAGTGTCTTCCGCCACGTTGATTTTCTTGTCAGCGGAATGAAAGCCGACACAAGAACCCTCGGTAGTGTTAATTAAATCCGTCGGGTTCGCTTACGGTAACGGAGTTATTGTTAATTATAATTCGTGCCAAATGCGGAGCTGTGGCGCCTACGCCGCTTCCTCCGCGGCGCAAAGAAGACAATTAATCCCCGTCCCGTCCGTGAACCGGCTGCACAACCACCGGCCGATCGTCGCTCCTCCGCCGACGCGAAAAGCGACGTGAAACACGTTTCACACGAGCGGCAGCTTTTCGCGGCGATGGTATCCCGTCGGAACGGGAATGAATCCCATGGAAAAACGGTCGCACGCCGCTTTCATGGCAGCGGCGAGGGCTTCCTCGGTTCACCCGCGCGTTCGCTTCGATCTCGCCGTTCTTCCGCAAACGGTCGGGTGAAAAGGGGAAAAAACGCGGCCGACGCACGGGGCACGGGCGAAGCGCGAACCGCCGGGTTGGCGCCAACGCTTGCACACGGACGCGGTCGCGTGCGTCGCTCCCGGCCAGCGCGCCGCGGTTTCTATCCCGTACAAGGGAGAAATTCGCAACGCTTGGGATGCACGCGTTTCTTGCCGGGCTGTGCGCATCGTGTACTTGCTGACGGTTATTGCGACGGTCCAACAGAATGCCTTCCGCCCTGGCTGAATCGGCCACCGTACACCGTAATAACGGCGGCACCGTTCGCGCCATGGAAACGTTGCCACCGACGTGTCTCGCGTCTCTGTTAACGGCACGAAAGGCCGTCCGATCCTTTCAAGGCAATTATCAAGAATATTCGTGAATCGCCGGATGGTCAAGGGCGGTCAGGCATAGTCGAGCCATCGTCGCGAATTCACTGCGCCTAGACCGCGGCGACCGCGGTGGAGCTTCCTCCCGAAGGCGCCCATTACTCGGCTTAACGCACCGAGCTCGCTCATTTTTATGCGCACGATACATGTCCCCCTCGCAGCCAGAGTGCCAAGCATTACACGGCTTGCCGCATCCAGCGACAGGAATGGGCGCGCGAAATTTACGAGACGCTGCGCCCGTCCGGGCACACCTCTATCGTACCACTCGTGGATTGGACGAAAAGTATCAATTCTATCCTGCTTCGAGCTCGCATCCTCGGTGTTCGATCCTTGCACGACCATTTCTTTCTTCAGCTTGCCATCAGGATCATCGCGATCATTGGATGCATCGCAGAATTTAGAGCACATGCGTCGCTTTTACTTTTTATAGAGACGCGTAAGCAAGGTTGCCGATCCGATCGGACCTGGTTGTTGACTCCGATCCGCGAGCTCTTCTTCTGCTTCATCCATCTGCCGCCCATCCTCTTCTTCTTTCCTCTTCTTTTTCGTCGTTCAAGGGGTCGCGACCGCGGCGGACGCTGGTTGCGTGTTGCTTAGCCGTAGACCCGCGATTACCCAGCTACGATTAAGCTCGATCGCCTCCCCTGGCTTTGCGACTGGTCATCCCCCGTTTGTCGAATGTTTCCGTGAGTTACGATTATTCACGTTTAATTGACGAGAACTGTTGCTTTCTTGAGCCAATTACTTCGAGCGATGGATAATTCACGAGTTTCTAATAAACGGAGACGGAAAACAAGAGATTGCAGCAATGGAAAATAATTATCTCGACGCTCCCAGCGCGGATGAAGTATTTCATTGCTCCGCGCCGCGCTTCATTAGTGTTAATATTTAACGTTGACAAATTTACCGCTTCACGCTTCATTCGTCTGATTGTTAGTTGATGCAATTCAATCCGTTAATACGTTCCAGTTGTAAATTCGACGGGATTGCTCTCAAGTATACGATTAACCATTCGACAACGGTTAATTAATTCCTTTTTATTCCGCGGCATTCTATTGATTATATTGTAATACGTACCGCGATGCAGTGGCCGCCTGTGGCGGCGTACCCGCAAATTAATTAATAGCATAGATAACGTATGCGTGACACGGTGGATCGATCGACAGACGATGATAAAACGCCGTGCATAAGGATCGTCGGAAGCAAGGCCGGAGGCGGATCGTCATTAATTTACAGCTCGCGAGGGTTGATAAAATCGTCAGTTGGCGAAAATCAGCAGCCTTGAATTTAACTATCCCTTCGAGCCGACCGTTTAACACGTGTCTGTAACGCACACCCCTGGCCTAATTAATTATTCCGTTGCCCTGACTATTCGCGAATGAATATTAACAAGTTTTCTAAAACTTTCCTCGAACGATCACGCACAACAACGTTTGGAGAACGGTAAAAGAAGAAAGATTGCCCGGGCTAATTAAAGATCAACGTGGTTGCGAAAATCGTGCGCGTAATTTCGACCGGCATAGAGGAAACCAAAAAAAAAAAAAGGAAGAAAGAAAAAACCGGTGCGCAGAGATCAATCTAGATCTGTCCAACGGAAATGCATGCATTTCTATGATATATACACATCCGGCGCCACGCCTCCTCGCCTCACCTGCTGCATGATGCCTTACGCGATGATGATAGTAATAATAATAATGCTCGTCCGCATAGCCGCGGACGGAGCATTCATAATACACCTATCAAGGCACGTGAGCAGTAATATGCCCGTCGTTGTATGCCAGATTGGCCGTTGTAAAGTTCACCGAGGCGAAAGGCTCGGGCGATAGCGTTCCATCTAGAACGGATCAACGTTGCCCGAACAATTTGCCTCGGCGATTCTTCTTTCCTCCCGTTTCCGGAGAAGATCCTTCCTTTCTTGTTCTTGGAAAGCAGATTTCCCGCTTCTGTTGTTTCGCGTTAAACCCGCGTTAAACGCAACAGTTGAAGAAAAAGTTGTTTCTAATTTCGGAGGCTGGCTTCTCGGAAGAGCGGATGATAATTGCCTCTGAGGCTTGATCACTTCATTCCAACAGACGAGAGCCAATGTTGGATGGGCCAATTAGCAACTGGATCCAATTTATTGGCAGCTCGAAACGTAATTAACGATCAGCGACAAGGTGATTGGCTCCTGTTTTAAAAAATCTAGTCTCCTCGTAAAGATCCTAATTTTCCCACGAAATCCGGTAGCAGGCTTTCTATATATATATATATATATATAAAATTTAAAGTTCAAATGATGAATTTTAATGGGATACCGGTGGCACCGACGAAACTAATCCCGTGTAAAGAAAGCGCAGTTGGCCCGCTATATTCTTGACGAAACAGTGACAAACAAGTTTAATTCCTTGGTGATTAAGAGAGATGAAAAAGGAAGACAGTATTCGTCGACTAATTCCAAAAACCTGAGAGACTCGGTTCTTGCAAACGCGTTTAACGAGCAGCAAACAAGCCGCCGCAAAGGAAAAAGCAGAAAACAATGTCTCTAAATCTGATCAAAGAGCGGACCTCGTTTCAGCTGGAACACAAGGGTGGCTGACACCCCTTCGCGAGCTGCGTAATCCCACGACGTTTTCCAAAAGGGTAGCACACCTAACAAACCGTATTCCCAATTCTCGTTCGTCGATCCCGGCTCCGTTCCTATCATCCTCGTTATTTTCCCTTTCTCATTTCTCCTCCTCTCCTCGCCGGGTTCGAACAGGACACCGCCAATTTGTGGGAACGTTCACGACACGAGCGCGCATCCTCGCGAGAGGGAGGTCTTGCCGATCCCACGGACGGTACGTTTTCGCGGCGGTTACACGCGAACGCACCACCTCGCGACGCGCGTCGAGCAAGCGTCACGGACAAGTGGAGTGTTTCGCGAGCGGATCCGCGATACCTCGCTGTCCCACGCGTGCAAATTTTAGCCACCGGCGTCACGCGAACACCCCGTCTGTATATACATCCCCCCATCGACGTCTGGGAAATCGCAGCGACTCCTCTAAGGGAAGTCTCGCCACGAAACGCAAGAACCGGGGCGCCGTGCGTAAAATTCTAATCGGAATGATTTCGCCGAGCTCGACAGTGCCGATTCCACGACTTAACCGTTGGAAAGGCATTGTTTCGATCCAGCCGAGTCACCCGTGAATCGTATTTTTCATCTCGCGTCAGACGAAGAAGGTGAACTCGGGATTAAACATTGAAACGTTACATCAGCAGCGATCTTTTAAGGAGAAGGTTCTCTGGATACCCGTTCCCCAGATACATTCCCCCGTTCAACGAAAAATCGCAGCAGGGCGCGCCGTTCACCGCGGACGGATCGGTTCCACGAAAGAGTTCCCTTCATCCACGGAGGATGATGCTCGCGCAACGATAATCGGGCGCAGCAATCGTGCGACATTCGCGATGAAGAAACTTTAGTGAATGAAAGGAAACCGGTGGTGGTTCACACGCGGTCGGGCACGCACGTTGCTCTACCTCCCCGACTATTTACCTTAAAGCGAGGCGATTTCCTTCCGCGCATTATGATCCCATCACGGAGCTGCGGCCGAGGCCAGGTATCCGCTAGATTATCCCTCTGTACGTAGCCCATTACCCTCGACACGCGAGGCCCGTGAGGAGGAGAGAAACGAGAAAATAGTCGGTCGCAAACGATCGGAAAGAACCGCGCGTATAAAACATATAGCCAGCGAAACGAACCGATCGTTCCTATCGTTGAACAAAACGGAGAATTATTCCTTTCGTTTTTTTTTTTATATCTTCCTCCCTCTTTTCTTTTTGTACAATAGGACAGGGACTCACAGTGTCACGAAAGCTTTACGACACGAACCAGATGATTCGGTCTCGGTTAGAACGACTCGAGCCGAAACGGACGAGCCTTCCATAGTCGACAAAAAGAAGAAAGAAAAAAAAGAAGAAAAGACACGGTGGCCGGCTCTTTCACCCGCACACTTGCCGCACTTCCTGTGCCCGACCACGACCCCGTCCGAATGCGCGCCTGGCGCTAGCCACCTGAGATATCCCACAGATACTACGGGACCAGACACGAGAAAGAAGACCGTACCTGTTTCCACGGGCGTGTTAACAGCCGAAACTCATAAAGACGTTTAAAGTGGCCCGAGGGAGAGGAACGGAACTCTGTCCTCTTGTACACCAGCGGGTGCCTTCCTCGAATCTTCAACGTCGGCCAAACGCCCCGACCATTCAAAAGTCGAGGACGCTGAACGACCGTTCGTCGATGCTCGTTTGCCCGTGTACACGGGGGCGAGTCTCCCGTACCCCGGCCGGTTCTACAAAATCGAGCAACATATTTTCTCTGGCGCAGTCAATCTTTCTTTTTGTTTTGTTTTTTTAGCTGAACATGGTTACGGGGGGTATCCTCCTTACTCTGCTCGATCAATTTACAATTGGTGCCGCGACGGTGCACCCTTTGCAACCGTCCACAGCCGCCGTGGCGTAACGGGGAAGTAAAGTTAACACGAGCAGCGTTGCATCGATCGGACTGGATTAGTAATCATTATTGCTTCAATACGATGCCCGGCTGTATAACTTTAGATTGCCGCCTCGCTTGTGTGAGCAGTGTCCGGTCTAAAGATACGAGGCAGCATCGTCAGCTCGCGTTACCCGTCCGATTCCATTCGCGATACTAGTGTCACGCTTTTACAGCGTGCTCGATCGAACCGAAGTCGCAATTAAAAATTGATTTACAACGGGCGGCGGCTATTCGCGTAGTCATTAACGACGCGCGCGAACACGCGTACGGGAGGAAGAAACGGGACAGCAGCCGGCGGCGGCGGCGTGCAAATTTCGCGATAATTGGCGAACGCCCCCCGCTCGCGCGCGCCGCTAATATCACGATAGAGTATCGCGGCGAGCGGATCGATCGGGACGCAATTTGTCATGGGCGAGCAATCTCCTTCGCCATCGGCAGCCGAGACGCGCCAAGATGAAAGTGGGCGCGCGTCGCTGTTTTACGCGATTTTATGATCCTCACGAGAGCCGCCGATTCTAAGATATCGCCGCGTAGAATCCCGTCCGTAAGTCGCGGGACGCTCGCAAAGTTTCGAAGTTTCTTTTCGTCTTTGCCACTTGTTCGAGCTAAAGCCCGGGACAAATCGATGAAGCAAATTAACCCGCCGCATCGCACGTCCTAATTGGCCCAATGAGAAACGAATGAACCGGTCGCGGAACAACCTGTTAAGCAGAATGGGTTCGTTGTGCGATACAATCCGGAGAGACACGGCTATAGATCTCGTAAATTCCCAGGATCTCTTCTATTTAGCTTCTTAACGGTGACGCGTGAGCTTAACTTCCTTTCGTCGACGTCGTGCCCTAGGCGTTCGCCGCTATCAGATTACGACCCGGGGCCTATGAAAATCCTCTTCGGCTCGGGGTTTTATCGGCGCGATCAAAGGGATCGGCGTTACGACGTTGACACGAGACCGAACCCGGTGTGATCCCTTTCCCGTGACAGCTTCGCTGTCTTGTTCCACCGCGGATAGAGGCTGGAACCTATTGTCTCCCATTCTGACCTGCTACCTAGGCGTAAAGTGGGCAGTCCTGTCCAGGAAGCGATCCTCGATCCTCCGCGCGATCGAGCAGAGCCGTTCCTGCGAGGCTTCGAAGCAAGTTCTCAGGCCGAACCGTTGTTTTCTCCCGTGGCGGTTGACTTTCTTTGTACGAAGCACAGGACTCGGCGAGACGGGATTGGTTACGCCGAGTCCAAGAATGTCCAGTCATCCGATGTTCGTTCGATCTTAAAATACGCTCAGAGGGTTGCGAATGTGATCCGTAGAAGCTATTTCCACGTTCTTACCATAATTTATTCCCGTCAACGCGAACGACGTAACCAGTATATTAATTCTATGACACTTTTCCTTTTTGCGGACATTGTAAAGCGTGACCCGAGTTTCCAACTCGCTTGATTGTTCGACCAGTTTTGATTATTACGTATGTTGAACGTAAAGTCATTTCAAGCTGCTTCGGTACGGCGAGTTACGGTCGTGACCCTCGTCTTGTCGTTGCCCCGTCCAGAAGGCGAGTCGTTACCGAATCATTTCGTGAAGAAATTGACAGCCCTGCGCCGATGTGCAGTGGTCAGAGCCGTCGCTGACAATGTGAATCTGTAATTAGAAGCGCGCCGCCTTCTCCCGCCGCCGCCCGTCTCACAATTCCTTTCTCCCGTTCTGTTTTGTTCGCGCGAAGCATCCCGCAGCCGTGTATTATCGTCTCGAATCAACGGAAAGAGGGATCCTACGGTGGCTAACGGATTGAAAAGGAGCTACGCGGCCCGGAGACGGCGAAAGGGCAGAGCCGAAATCGGGGTGACGGCGCTAGGGGGGCGGGAGAGGGGGCTTAAATAGTAGGTCTGTCTTTAATAACCCCGGTCCCGAGGGCGTAAACTGAATGTCATTGCAATAGATTCGATCATCCGAGTCGGCACTGACAGCGTAATGCTAGCCGTTCGGATGTACGAAAGAAAGAGAAGACTTTTTTTCATGGCGAAGCGTCTCACGGTGGCCTGATTTCGCCGAATTTCATTATTATCACGCTCGCGCAACAGATTTGTTCATTGTTTGAGGTAGAAATAGGAAGCTCTAATGTGGAATTGTCTCGCTAAGTCGATATCGGTATCTAATATTTTCTCAACAATATTGATTAATGTTAAGTAGATACTGGTTAACCAGATTGATAGTGTTGACAGAGTTCCTGGTCGAGGAATGGACACTATTCCGCGTCTTGCGTCTCCTGCAGCTGCGTATCCCGCATTTAATAGTAAATAAAAGGAAAATAGAACTTATCATTGGCAAAGTATATTGAACATTATCTACGTACAATATATTAGCAGGTACTGAGTTCAATTCTGCATAATATTAAGCTATAAAATATAGTGTAATTCGATTGATCCTAATAACTTACATATAGGTATTACTTACTTAGATCTAAGTTATTAGTTAAACATTGCAATTTGAATTACTATTCAATTATCGTTAGATGTAGAACAAATTACAAGAACTGTAGAAATTCTGGTTTTGCATGCAACAGTTCTGTAGTTATTAATTTTTTAATTTGTACGAATTTAAGCTATGAAACGTATTGTAAGTCAATTTATAAAGATGGCCCCCAAATGTTAACCCTCGCCCAGTGGATACAAGTGTCCATTCGCACCAAGTTTTCGACTGTTTGGTAATGGTTTCTGTCCTTCGTTCAAAATTGTATACTTGCGAATAATATATTAGTAATTGTTTATTGCAGGTCTACACAGGGGGTTGCTCTTTTAAGAAGCGTTTCCGGCACCCCCGAATCGCGTTTCCGGTTTCCCACAGCTTTCCTGCCTACCTTGTTCAACGTTTCCAGCCTCCCCAACAGCGTTTCTGGTTCCTTCGAATACATGTCAATAGTATGGGCTGATATTGACTACTTCGGAACGACGGTTCTGACTCTCCTTATTCAATATCAAGAGAAGACGAGACAATACAATGTTATAGGCAAAATCTGGGCAGCGTGTGTTACATTGGTGAACCGTTTTAAAAGAGTGAAACGTTCGTGATCGTTTTTTTCCGTTTCCAATAAACAACCTTGACACACTCGCACCTCTTTACTTACTATCGATGGGTAAACCAAATTCATTCGTATCGTGACGTTAATAACATTCTAGCACGTACGCACGCACTCTCTCACACGCACACATACGCAGGCATAACTAAAGTATGTCTAAAGTATGTCTGATGTCCGACAATTTACCTGTAATACTTATGGTTGACTTACACTACTTGCGATTTCGGGCAAGAGTACACGTGGCGCCATCTCGTGTGTGGTTTCCGCTGAAATGATTAAATTTAACATTTCGGCGACACATTTGGATAGTACACGACATGTGTAGCTGCCAGAATTTCCCGAAACACCTTTTGGTGGAAATTGGCAAAATGTATCAGGAGAACATGATATGCGAAGAGGTATTTCTTAGATTTAATGTTGTATAGGTGTAGGACATCCTTTTACAAGTATCTCGCTCCGGAATTTTGCAATTAAAAATCCTCCACTGTACTTCTTGTATAACGAAGCGGAGAAGGTTTTTTCAGAGCGTACAGGTGTTAAAAACTTGATACTTACAAATTACAAAAGTAGTGATATAACTTAAATGCTTAAATATACTTTGAATATAAGTAATATTTGTAATCTGTCCTCATAGGTTAATTTACAATTAAAGTATATAGTTTTTATAGATTCCAGTACGAGATCTGCATAGTAAGATAATACATTTACATTATAAAATAGATTCGAATAAATTAGATGAATATTTTAATTTGCATACATTTATGGAAGTATGCAAATTTATTGAAGTGTAGAATAAACATATTGTGTGCATTTATGTGCAGCGGAGCAGTCGTGAACCACCTTCTGGATTACGTACTTAACAGCTATTCTGTGCGGGTGACGCAGACCCATGCGTCATTAAACATTTGCCGAAATCGTGTACGTGGCGCCATCTCTTATTTGGTTGCGGCCGAAACGTCGAAAATCAACATTTTGGGGAACATCGTTCGCGAAGTGTCGAAATCGTGTACGTGGCGCCATCCCTCGTTCAGTGTCGGTACTAATCAACAACGTCCTAATAATGTTGGTTTTCGACGTTGCAGCCGAAATCGAATAAGAGATGGCGTCACGTACACGATTTTCGGAACATGGTTAACGACTGACTGCGACACAACACAGGTATCGATAGTTTTTGGTAGCAGTTACTATCGATAATTATCGATAATGCCATGGATAGTTCTGTTACGACCAGAGAGGAAATTTCCTCTCTGTTATTAGGGTACTGGGTCAGAGTGGATGTTCATCCAAAACGAGAATATTCGCTATACGCTACATTTGTTCTGACAATATTAGAATAAAGCAGAAAGAATATGTTGCCTCGATTGTCTGTGCATATTGGCCGAAAGTTGTTAACTACAACTGGTGGTTTTCAGGTAAATCGAAATCTGTACTTCTCTTTCAGGTTATGTTACCCGAGTTATTTAAGACTTCATATCTGAATTTATATAGAAAGTAACAGAATGCACGTTTAGCCGTCTCGCGCATAATTCGATAAACGTTCCTTTGGAAAAGGGCCTCGTGTTCAGCGTTCAAAAACACTCGAAAGTTTATGGAGTTTACCTTGTGCGGTACGAGAGCACGGCCAGTGCGTCAGTAAAAGGTACTGTGTCGTATACGATACCAGGTACAACGAGTGCAATACAGTTGTATAAAAATGTGTCTTATTAGGCGGTCATTTATATGAAATGGAAATTTTTCTTCAGACTTACCTACACAAGAAACACAAGAGGTAACTAATGTACATAATGTTATACCAACGAATGATCTTATTAGCGAAATACCAGGTAATACAGTGCAATGTAGATATTCATTTCTAGATCATGGAATTATATGAAAAACCAAGGAATATATTCTTGTAGAACCACCTGTACCACCTATAGGATCATCTATTATACCCGGAGAAATCATGGAAGCTATTCAATATCACGCTAATGGCGAACCTACCTTTTCTAGTATAGGATTAGGCGGATACGGCCCCGTTGGACTCGTACAATATTACTTTGAGTGGCTGCACTTCAGCCTTCACATGCCTTGGTGGGCAGCAATTGTGATGACTGCTCTTATAATAAAAATTGCAACATTTCCGCTCGCAGCAGCTGCGCAAAGGAACTCTAGTAGGATGCAAAATGTCTTACCAGAAATGGTAAAGATACAGGACAAAATGACAGAAGCAAGATTATCTGGAAATAGAGAGGAAGGTATGAATGAAATATGATATCTTGATCGCGGGAGATAAATTGTATTTTCCTGTTTTTTTTAGCTTCTGTATATGCCTTTGAACTGCAGGATTTCTTCAAGAAAAATAAGATTTCGATCTTCCCAATGTCAACGTTTTTCAGAGTAGGTATCTTGCTATTAAGTGTAGGAGAGAATTATTTCACGATTAAATTAATGGTTGAAATTTCTTTTTTTCATTATGGAACAGTTTGGTGTGCATATACCAGTGTTCCTTGCTTTGAGAGGAATGGCTAACATCCCCGTGGAAAGCTTGAAAGATGGTGGATTCTACTGGTTCAAAGATTTAACTGCTGCGGATCCGTATTATTTGTTGCCACTCTGTACCACTCTAACAATGTTTTTGGTTATGGAAAACTCCTTGAGGTCTGCTGGTTCAGCTACTATGAGCCCGACGATGCGACATATTTTCAGAGCATTACCGGTGGTTTCGTTCCTATTCGCGATGCACTTTCCGGGAGTAAGAAGCATTAATCTTCTGATTTATAAATTATTATTATCATTACTGATAGAAATAAGTCGTGCGCTAAAAATACAAACTTCATTTCGTAGGTTATCTTGTGTCATTGGGCCACATCGAACATTGTAACCATACTAAAGACACAAGCGTTCAACAACAAGAAAGTGAAAGCTTATTTCAATATTCCGCTAGTTGAGAAACAGTCATCGACGTATAAGTCCAATTTGTCAAATAAGGGTTTCAAAGAGGCATTTTCTGATTGTAAATTTCAATTTTAATAGTATTGAACATAATTTAATATTACCCGTATCATTTTTATAATTCCTTTTTCAGCCTGGACTAACATAAAAATCTCGAATAAATTGGCGAATCATGCACGCGCGGATGTGTTGCAGTTTAACGCAGCAGGAAAAGGTCCACTGAAAAGGACAACAAAATACAATCCACTGGAAGTCTCGCAAAAAGCAATATCGGCGATGAAGAAATAAAATTCTATGTACAAAATTTTTTGTAGGTAAAATAAGCCTATTTAATTAATCGTAAATGTCTAAGTGTAACGATTTAGAATAATAAACGAAAAAGTTTAATATGAAACGCGTGTTTTTTTTTTACTTAAAAAATTAATACATTTCATCAATAGATTTTTCTTGTATACATTGTAAGACTATAAATTATAATTATCACTTAGACCCTACACACTGATTAATCACTTCGAGCAAATTATTGTTCTCGATAGCTGCTGCTACTCTTTCCTTGTCCGCCAATTGCTTATTTACGCTATCTTCCGATACATGTGTACCTGGCGTAATTTCTACGCTAACTTTGAACCTTGGTGGCACGACTCGCAATAATTGTACCCTTATTGATAAACCGATCAACGTTGCCATGCTGCAGTACGGTATCGTCGGTGTAAATTTGACGTTGAGCCTGTTCGTCTTATTGTCAATCTGGAATGAAGCACTTTAATATATTTTCTTTATAAAATTACGATTAACGCAGTAGCATTACCTCGATAAGACTTTGCTCGACTACGTTTAATTCCTCCAACGTTAAGGGATGCTCAGGATCATTAATATTTCTAATTAGATCTAAAAAGAATTACGTCGTCTCTAAATGAACATCGTATATGGCATAAAGGCTAAAGGGTTATTAAAATACGATAAATACCAAAAATTTCGCGTGCATCGATTTCATCCACCACATCCTCGTTTTCATCCTCTGCGGTAATTAATCTGTCGTCTACTTTTTTGTACACCTTTGGGTTAACATTCTGTACATCGTCGCCCATATTTCTCCGGATAGAACTTGAAAGATGATGAGATTCACCCGCTAAACGCACTTGTTTACTCGTCTGTTTACATCAGCTTCTAGCTCGAAGGAAGACGATGGCCTAACCTAGCCAGATAGCTGCAGGGACAGTTTAAATACGCAAAATGTAATGAATGGGGTGGGTGGTTATGAATTGAGAAAAAAGTTTGCACTCCGATTGGTTCTCTTTGATTCGTAGTACTATTTCTAGTATGGTAAAAAAGTACTATTGGCGCTGCTGATTGCTGACCTACTTGTCGTCCTGCGCGCATGCGTTTTAATGGCGGCGTACAGTGTTAGCACATGTGTATATTCACTTCATTAACCGATTTATCGTAGGGTGAATAATCGGAATATTTTTCAGTATTTCATTTACAAATTTGATTCGCTTTATTGAGCTGAATATATTTTATTTGTTTTATTCGTAAGCCGCGTAAAAAAAGCAAGGTAAGTTTATTTGATACTTAAGGTTATGCATCCATTCTATGCGTTCGCTTTCCTGTGTTTTAATTATTCTTTTAAACATTTGTACATGAAAGTGATTTATTTTTTTAGCTTAAATATGGCTACATCTTTGGCAGAGCAACTGAAAAAGTTGAGGACTCCACAAACCGGTATATTGTTGCAGGATAAAAAGCGTGCAAGCTTGTTATTCGATCCAAAAGAAGCTGCGAATTTAGACAGAGAAACAGTCCTCAGTATAGGTAATTCATTGATTATTTCACTCACGAAATATTCATATTTTTTGTTTCAACTAATAGCAAATTTCTATAATCGTTTCCTAGGTCAAAATGGCTTACAAGAGCTGACCAAGCTTTCCGACTTGTTCATAGAGTTCGAAAGGACCCTGTTTGCGCAGAGTTCGTTGAGCCTCGAGCGAGCCGTACAGGACGTGAAAGTGAACAAGAAGTTAGATGGAGAGATTGAGAAATTTCTGACACTTTTATCTCCTTATTTCTTGCTCAATGTCGCCCACAAGGCACTCGAATGGCTAGTACACAGATTTCGCGTACACGAATTCAATAGAGACCAGTTTTTGCTTTTAATATTACCTTATCATGAAACTCGAATGTTTGTCAGAGCGTTGCAACTAGTAGATCTGTCGGATTCGGCCGATAAATGGCACTGGTTGGAGCCTCTCCAGAAACCTGGCGTCCCATTAGCTTCTATAACGTTGATCAATCGTCTTAGTACAGATAACGCTCTTTTAAAATTAATTTGCACCCACATAACAAACGCTACGAAAGTACATTCGGATCGAGCCTCGTCTTTGAGCACTTTGTACGCGTTTTATACTACCTCCGTGCTAGGTACTATCGAACGATCGCCCACTATCTCCGAGGTACAAATGGGCTACCTATTGCCGACAGTGCTAAAGGGCTTAGAGTCCTCTGTTTCCGACTTTGCGGCCAGCAGTTACATGATCTTGGCGAAACTAATGACCAAGGTGACCGTGAAGAGCGAAACGACCGAGAAGCTGCTGCTGAAGGTGTTTAAGAAAACGTATCTGAAAGAGGAGGCTCTGATGTTACTCTTCTACCTGTACAACGCACCGGTTCATCCACTCGCGACAGTCTCGGAAAGCCTCGCCACTCGATTGTCAGAATTACCCTGGTTCATCGAAATGGCTGTAAAACTTCAGTCCTCGAATATGAATATATTGAAATTTATCGTGCCGTTGCTGCAAACTAGTTGCCACGTAATTTTAGAGGATCCGTCGAGAACGACTGGCGTGCAGGAAATGATAAGCGAGATATTAACGCGAATAACATTAGACAGTACAGGAGTGGACACGATCCTGTGGAACGTGTTGGAGAAGGAGTTCCTCTTGAGCAACGTGTCGAACGAAGCGAAGGACTTCCTCATGAGACTGTATCACGCTCTGGAGAGAGCCTATCCAGAGAGATTCGACAATTACTTGAAGAATCTCATGAAGCGGAGCGATACGGACAAGAATTCGAAGCTGGCGTTACAGTTTCTCACGTCGTGGCATTTCGGCGCCAGAGACACGCAGGACGTTGTTAAGATTCTCGATAGATTAATACACATCAGTCCGGAGCAGAGAATTATGGCGTTGCAGACGTTGGGGCGGAACGATGTGACTATCCACGAGAGCTTCCAGGAGATGATGACGAACACGATACAGTCCAGATTCAGCGACAGCGAGGTGGACGTGATCAAAGCTCTGCTTGCCCTTCCCACGAAACGTTTGACAAGCCTACTACCCGCGGGGGTGTTGATCGACGAACTGAAAAGATTGCTCTCGTCTTGTCACGGCGGCGGCAGAAAAGTGTTGGCGAAGCCGGCGTTGAAAATTTTGCTGGAGCTCTGCGACGTCGGAGACGACACCAGCGTTTTCATCACGTCCCTACCGTTTCTATTCCCCAGCGGCAACGCGGACGTAGATATCGCGATGGTAGTGCTGAAGTCGAGTTTCGCGACGAACAACCCCTACATGCAACGCGTACGGAGGGATCTGGGAAAGTCGCCGAACGCGGAAGCGGTTTCGTCCGCGGCTTTCCATAACATATTGAACTGGGAATTGTTGCCGCCGACGGACAGCATATTAAGCGCCATGAGGCAGCAATTTGCTCACGGGGATGCCGCCTCCATGTTCTTCAACTTGATCCTGCTGGGTTCCGTGTGCAGAGTTCCGGTCGGGTCGCTGCGACCGGAGGTGGCCAGAGAAGTGATCGAGATGGCTACGGAGATGATCAAGAAGTTCCCGCAGGTGAAGGTGTTGCAGAACTGCAACAATATCACCGGGGACAATATCCAAACCGCCATCGAGTTAACATCCCAAGGGGTTCTGCCGTTGCAAGTGGGAACCTACGTTCTGGAGATGGTTCATAGACGCTTGGACCTGAAATCCAATCCGAGGATCGACTTCGAGACGAACGAGCACCGTTGCAATTTGATCCTGCGGCTGCTCGAGATGTTCTTCGAGGGGATAGACAATAAATACTGGTGCAAGCATTACTCCCGTTGCCTGCAGATATTCTTCCAGAGGCACTTCGCCACGGTGCAGGATCTCGTCCGCTTTCTATCTCAATTGTACGTAAAACCGGTGAAAGTGCAAACGTCCTTTCACTGTCTCCGGATAACTCAGGTGTCGTTGAAGCAATGCAAGTCCACGCAATGGGTCTTCCAGGATAAAGTATTCGTCACGAATTTGCTGCTCTCGTTGGCCAGGGAGAACAACGAGTGTCGGACAGCGGCTCTGAACGTTCTGGAGAAATTGATGCAGGCCACCGAGGTGACGGCGGATCCTTTCTCAGCCTTCTTACGGGAATTAGCTAATAGAAGTCCCGAGATCTCCCTGGATCCCGACCAGTTATCCCTGTCTTTGTACGTTCTCTTATCACCGGACCCAGACGTGTGCGGCCAATTAAAATCCGATCTGCGGAGGAAGCTGCAACAAGCGCAGCAGCTGTTGTTCGCCGTAGTCATGGACCAGGAAACTCCGTTGCACGTTAAGTCGCAACTGCTCGATATATTAGCGTACGTGAACGGACCGACGATTCTCCAACAACTGGCCCCGCTCGGACTACGGCTGCTCGAGACACTGTCCACCGGTACCAAGAACGAGTCCGCGGGACGAGTTTTGAAAAACATATTGCAGAGATTCAACAGCGGAACCGCGAAGGCTCTCGCCGTGGAAGAAGTGTGGAAGCTGTTCGAAGCGAGCGTGGAGGAGCACAGGATCGAGATAGCGACGGAAACGGGAGCGTCGCATCCGCCGAGCGTGATTCTGCTCAAGCAGATCGAGGAGACCTTCTTCGAGAGCGCCGGAAAGGTGTCCGCCGATCTCCAGAGGAGGATCCTGGCTAAGCTGGTGGACGTAGTCACCGATTGCGAGATGGGAAACGTGATCTCTACGGCCAACAGGGCAACCAGGAGGATCCGAGTGCACGCTCGGCTCATAGTCAACGAGCTGCAGAACATGAAGAACCTTAAGGAGCCAGAGCCAGCCGAGATCAAAGGAAGAACGAGACGAAGATCGAGCCTCGTGCGATCCGTGCCCGACGCGATGATCATCAATAAAAGGGAATGGAAACGCGGGGTGACGCTGCTAGAGTTTATGCAAAGGGCGGACAACATCGAGCACGAGGAACTGCTTTACCCGATACTGTTCGATCTGTTGAAGATGTGCCTGAGCTTCGAGGAACAAAGCCCGATCGAGTACACCAATCAATTGTTACTGTCGACGATCCACCGATTGGCCGTTAAGAAGCTACCCATTCGCGATGCGGCGCTTCGTGTCGACCTGATCACGCAGTGCATCAGGACGTCGAGAAACCCTCAGACCCATCATCACGCACTGCTGGTGCTGGTGGAGTTGCTGAAAGTCGTCGACGTTCGTTGCGCTCTTTACACCATCATGCCGATATTCACGTTCATGGGTAGCTCCGTGGTAAGGCAGGACGACGCTTACTCCATTCAGATCATCTCGAAGACCATCGAGACGGTGGTGCCGATAATAAACGCGGCCGAGAACGAGATCCACGCCTGCGAGGTGTTAAGGACATTCATCGTTTCGCTGCCGGATATCCCGGAGCACAGGAGAACGCCGCTGTTCGTGAAACTGTTGCAGCTACTCGATAACCATTTGCATCTGTACTACTTGCTGAGTTTCGAGAGCCACGTTGTGTCGAGGACGATGCGTATCACGAACCAGAAGACACCCGGGCAGAGATTGGAATTCGCTTTGCAGGTCTCGCAGGAGTTCCCTCCCACGAGGCTTCTACAAGTCTGCGTGAAAGTCGCTCAGTTTATGAAGGAGCTGCCCACAGACGTGGAAGACGAGGAAGGAAGAAAGGCTGCTATGTCGTTCAAATATAAATACATCTTCGACGTGTCCACCAGTAGCCCGAAACACTTGCGGCATTACAAGTACACTCTGGTACAGTTTCTGAGCAACCTGCTGTCGTCGCCGGATTTTATTAACAAAGTCGCCGAGCTCGATCCTGCCGAGATGAGCAACGCGAGACCGTACTACGATCAGCTGATCGTCGAATTAATCCTACTGATCCAAAGCACGTCGAGGAACGCCGACAAGCACCAGGGGAAACCGATCGGGAAATATTGGAAGGTTCTGCTGCACCATTTGTACGATGTGCTGGACTTGGTGAACAATCTGTTGCCGAACGGGATATTCCTGGTCAGCGTGAAGCGACTGATTGAACACGAACTGCTGACGGTGAAGCGGAAGGCCTTGGAGCTTCTCAACACGCGTCTTCAGCAGAGAAAGTTCAGCGAGGAGGATCACGAGGATTTGCTGGGATTAATCGAATCCCTGCTTAGGACGGTGCAGATCAAAGCAAAGTCCGAGTCCCAAGAGCAGGAGATTCTTCAGCAAACTGTTCTGATCACGCTGAAGCTGCTGGCGAAGTTGTTGGCCACTGAACATCCTACGGTGTTTAAACCTGTAAGTTTATGATTATGGTACAGGAGAGCTTGTCGAAGGATACATTCAACAAAGTTTACCGTTTTCCTTTTTTTTTCTCTTCCGTTTAAAGATTCTCGAGATGACCACCGAACTATTGAGCACGAGGGAAGGACCGGTGTTGGGCAGCGCTGCGCTATGCGTCGCGGAATTATGCGGTTCCATGCGTATCCACGCGATACATTCGTTGAACAAATTCGTGCCGGCGATCTTGCGGTTATTGGAAGACCATTGCCATCAGGGTGTACCTGACGTGATAGTCGTCAGCATAGTCAGCGCGTTGCAAAAGATCGTCGAGTCCGTCGGGAACTTCTTGTCCCTTTACCTGGACCAATTGCTGTTCGAGCTGGCGCGGCTGAACTCCTTGTACACCGACACGGAACACCCGAAGGTTTGTTGGTAACAGAATTCCGTCACCGAATTCGCTCGCAACGAGAGCCATTCGATTCTTGCAGATCGGCATCGTGGTATCGAGACTGAAAGCGACAACGCAAAAACTGTCCAGCTGCATCTCCTTGCGGGTGCTGCTACCGGCTGTGAACCGAACGTACCTGACGTTGCTCGCGAGGAAAACGTATCAGAGCGTACCGGCATTGATGACCGTTCTCGCGGAGTCATTCAACAGCGTCCAACCGGCAGACTTGAACGCGGCCATCCCCGACTTGGGGACGTTCTTCTTGAAAGTGCTGCAGTTCCGCGAGGACATTTCCAGCCCTAACGAGGACATGGATGTGGACGAGTCCGAATTGACGACGAAGGACGTTGTTATCGTGGAAGAAAGCGCCAGCAAGGCATTGGTTTCGTTGGTATTGAAGCTAAGCGAGACTACCTTCCGACCGCTTTACTATAAACTTTACGACTGGGCTGCCAGGAATCCGCAGCACAAGCAACGAAACATCACTTTCTACAGGTTCGTCGAATTATTCGTTCTTCGAGAGAAAAACAAAAAAAAATTGAAATCCATCCGCATTGCTTATTATAACCGTTCCATTACAGACTTTCATCTACCATAGCCGAGTGTCTGAAATCGTTGTTCGTGCTCTTCGCCGGTCACTTCCTGAAACACGCAGCGATATTGCTAAGCAGCAATAATCCAGCGATTAACGAGGAGCCGCAAGAAATGACTCTGCCCGAGGAGAGCGGCAAGATCGAATTAGTGGAGGCCATTCTATTGACCCTCTGTCGAGTGTTCAGCTACGACGCGCATAATTTCGTGAACCAAGAGAGGTTCGAGATCTTGGCGCAGCCGATCGTGGACCAGCTGGAGAACACTATGGGCTCCAAGGAGGATTACGAGAGAAGGGCGAACGAATTGGTGGTTCCTTGCGTCGCAGCCTTCGCCAGCGCGATCCCCGACGACTCTTTGCACAAGCAATTGGTGTATCAAACGTTGCTGAAGACCAGACACACGAAACCGTACGTGAGGAGCGCCGCGCTGAACGCTTTGGTGAGTAGAATTGAATTTTTAATTCTTCTGTCCAACCTAATTTGTTGTGAATTAATTTAATGCATGTCTTGTAACAGAAGCGCCGTGCAGCCGAATCTAAAAAACTAGTCTTTTATTATTTACTTACGTTTAATGTAGGTCGAAATCGTGAGGAAGCTTGGCGAGGATTTCATGCCGCTGTTACCGGAAACTATACCGTTCCTGGCGGAATTGTTAGAGGACGAGGACGAAAGCACGGAGAAATGCGCGCAGAACGCGGTGCGCACTTTGGAGGAGATCTTAGGTGAACCCTTGCAGAAGTATTTCTAAATCGATAACGATTTCCGAATCGATAACCATTAAAAACAGTACAGTTCGTTGTATACTCAGTTTACACAAAATAAAGCGAATTACTTCTGCTGGAAATATCTCCGTCCTCCTTCGAGGAACACTATAATAGGGTTAACCGAAAAGTATTAAGAAAACATCCGTTTATTCTTAACTTAGTCGCGATTCGGACGAAATATAGAATATATTATTTCCCTTACAGTATAATACATTATCGTAAGTGTACGTGCACGTAGATCGCAGCAGCGCTGAAAATAGGCGCCTCGGTTGCTAAATATTGACAGCGATTCTTTATTAGGAGTGGCGACGGCGCTCGTTTATAGTTCCTTCCCTTCGAGATAGCGTCTCCGAGCCTTTCGCTTGCGTGGAAAGGGCAAATCGTTTTACCAACCACATTTTCCCATCGGAGAACGCGAGCATCGAAATCGAATGTTCTTTGGACACCGGTGTTGCTTCGAGGGATGGTCCGCTTCACTCGACGGCCGATTTCTTCGTTAAAATAGTTGAAAAGAGGAAAGAAACCACGGGAGCCCCCCTCCTTCTCAGAGATCCATTTTCAGCTTTCGAGATCATCCTCATAGAGAAAAAGAAATGCAACGTAGGCCTTCTCGCTGACGCTTGTCGGCTGACACCGTGAACTTATTATGCATCGATGATCGCGGGGATCACACCTGCGGCACGTCCGCCGCGTTTCGCAGTGACATCTCCTCCCCTTGCTCCATCGACGGCACTTTTCTGCAAACGAATGCCCAAATACGAATAACGTTTAATATAATCTAAGCATGACGCACTATTGTACCGTTCATGATTTCTTCAAGCACGAACTTTGCTCACCGTTTCCTGTACTGGAAGATGATGTACACGATGATGGCGTTGCCGACGAACAGCAGGGCAATCAGGACGGTCGGCAGGACAACGTCTGTAAGGACAAATAAGACGGCGATTAGAGTGCATAAGCGTGCATCGTGTTGCGCCGCGCGCGGCTTTTCGCCGATCGCTTCAGCGATTCGCCAGTCTCCCCCGTTCGCGCCTCCGGGAGCGCGTGGCACAGTGAACTTTGTACGCGAGCTGACTAAGCGCGCGCGCGCCAAAGTTTCCGTTCTCCGATTGCCCCCCTCTCTCGATCCATCGCGCTTCCCCGGTCTCCGGATTAACGAAGGAGAACCGTCTTTCCGATCGTTGCACGCGCATCGTTTCACGCTGCGTTCGATCGTTCTTCGTTTCATCGGCTGATAAGGCACTTCGCAATCCACTCGACGCGAAGAATCGCGCGATATCCGCACGGCTGCGTTAAGGATGCGGGAAGCTTTCGCGATCGGAACGGTCCGCGCTCGTTATCTCGAAGCTCGGGACGTTGATTTTAAACAAAGCAAGGCCAATGGACTGCAGTATCCCCCATTAATTATTTCACGTTGCTGCGTCTCGAATGAAGTACGATGATGAAACGGACGCGGTTAAAAAGAGAACCAAGTAGTTCGCTACTGAAACTCAGTTTACAAAGCTTGCAGATTAAGCAAAGTAAACGGAACGAAAGGAAAATGTGAGACGAACGATTAGAATCGCGTGCTTCGTCGGCGAACGATTACGGTTGCGTGATGCGCGTGCACGCACGATTATGTAACGATTATATTTATATTAATTATAATTGGCGAGAATTTTCCTTGGTAAGTCCGATACGGGCGACCAGCAACGGCCAGTTTATACACGGTGTATCTTATCGGAAAATGGCGAAGACGTGATCTCTTCTTTTTCCGCTTTCAAGAAAGAACGTATCGAGCCGTGTATAGTGGCACGGATCGTTCGAACTTGCTGAACCGCCCGACGAAAAATTGCACACTGATAAGAAAAAAAGGAAACAGCTTATCGGTCACTTGTGCGCGAGCTAAATATACATACGTATACGACACTACGGAAGACATTCAATAACGGATGGACTGAAACAGTGTTCTTTTAGTCGACGATGGCTCGCGGTACGTTGAACGGTTCGAATACATTTTTCATACGCGTGCCGGGCCAAAGGTAAGCGGAGTCGGGATTCAGAAGTTCCGTCGATTGATGAATTTTAACACGTTCAACAGAAATTGTGATCCGGGGATGGCTTCACTGACCTACGACGTAGTCCGTTTGCTTCATCATGGCAGATTGCGCCGAATCCATAATATTCCCGTTGCCGGCCGCGACTGCGTCCTCGCCCCTTCCGATTCTCACCCCCTCGCCAAGGATATTGTCCCCGGAAAGGCTGGATAACCGATGGTGATCGTGCTCCGTCTTCAGGATCACCGCCGACGTGGCTGTTGAGATATGCGATAAAAGATATCAATTATTTGGTCGATCATAAAAGTTCTTTGAACATTCAGCAACGAATATTTATTATTTATTAGCGGTTCAAATATGCCGTTGAAATACGCTATAGAAGATATCAATTGTTTGGTCGATCAGCAAGATCTTTGACAAAATTAAACAATGAATATTTATTATTTATTAGTGGTTCTGTGTGCTCTATGCTGATTATTCGATTTACTTTGCGCCGAAATTCCGAATCCGTTTCAGAATGTTATCCCCGCTTTACTTATTTCCAGGCCAGTGCCAATGTTAAGCAGATACTTGCTGAAACTGCTGTTTCTTATTCTTATCTAGATATTGGAAAGGTTAAGATCTCTTTCATTAAACATTATTATTCATGTTGATACGTTGCCAGATAACCTTTATACGATACAGTGCGAAATTATCGCTCGAACGTTGACGCAAGGGCGAAAAGGTGGTTGATAAGGTAACCGATAAGGTAATCTACAACTGCCTCGGTTTAAGAAACGGTAAAACACGATGAGAAATCCAGCGTTTAATCATTCTCAGCAATAAGCATGTTTCTCTCTCTCTCTCTCTCTACTTTGCGGGCAATAATAGGAGACGTTATTAATTCACTTCCGTATGTCCCGCAATAATATGAATAATCAGCCCCACTGTACATCCTCGTCGTTTTTACTATCTTTCCATCATTCGATATTTATTCGCGTGCACCATTCGTGAACGGGAAAAGTCTGAGCAATCGGAGATCATAAAGAAAATTTCAAGATTTCACAGGATCGCGAGCCAAAAATTGAATGATAAAAAAAATACCGTAAAATGGAAATATTTCAGATTTGTAAAGAAAACTCTTATCCTCGCGAAACGATTATTCTTGCACGCGCACGCTCAATCCTTCTGAACGATAGATACAGAATTAACGCTCACCGTAAATGCTAGAGTTTTTCTACAGACACACCGATCCTTATCGACCACGCCGGCGACGACGGAACCGCGAAATTACGAGTCCGCGGCGCGCAATGATTAAGCCGTTAAATGCGCTGCCCCGGCTAATCACCCATCCAAACGAGCCGACCAGTATTTCGCGAGCCTGATAACCGGGTACGAGCCAAGTGATCAATTAGAAGCGTCCAAAAGTCTACCGATATCTTTCCCTCTCCTCCGAGTTCTCGTGTTTGCTCGGGCATAGTTGATAATTTGGCAGTTTGCTGGGGGCTCAATTCGGCAACGCAACAGATAACGCAATAAAACGGATGCGTACACGAGACAGAACGTCGAACAGATTCAGGAATTCAGAGAGATTTAAAACTGCAGAAAAAAGTTACAAAGTCGAAAAAAGTTTAATGTTACGAAAAAAAAAGATCTGCACTGCGGAGAGATAAAATAACAGTCGTTTAATGTTCTAGAATATCGTATATTTTTGTTTTCGCTTTTCCCTTCGAGCATGTGCCGTTTCATTTATTTTTACGAGCACCAGCGAACATTCTATTTCCAGCCGACAATGAAAATAAATTTTGTTCGATCGAACGATTCGCTCGCGCTGGAAAATAACAAAACGTGTTTTACCGCGGTTCGAAGGAATTTCGTTTATTGAACTATTACGTGATCGGCAACTCCTTCGGGTTCCACGGCGTTTAATGACTTAATGACTCGAGGAAGTAATACCTACATTGTACACGGCCGTGGATCGAGCGCGCAAAGTCCATTCTGTACGTAGTAATATACAATCAAATTTGTAATTTAATAGGATCATTGCCCACATGGTCGTAATTGAACATTTTCAGCGGCGCCGTAATAATTCTTAATTAAACGATTAAGAAAAAGGTCCGCTCTTATCCCAGCCAATTTGTCGACGATCGAACATTCACACTCGGAAGTTCTGCTGACCCAATTGCAGCAACTTCTTTTTCGCCCCCGCCCGCATCGATCGCTCTGTTTGCGTCGTGTTTATCAGCGGCTAATTGAAATATCGCATCCTCCTACGCTAACTTAATGATCGCGCGATTAAGATTGACGATGCCGTTCGAAAATAGCAGCTGACCGTTATTGAAATGATCATCACACGATTCGTTATCTTCCCACGGAAACGAACTTTAAACGTCACACCAATTTTACTCGTTTCCCTGCTTCTATCCGTTCGTCTCGTTGCACTTAAAATAAAAAAAAAAATTACAAAATCGGGAATTTCTGCCGAGCGCATTCCGCGACCGCCCGAAAGCGAAGGAATTGTCAGTTCAGCCGCAAAACTCGATCCCTGACAGGAACACGGAAAAGAGGAAGTTGTCACGTGAAAATCGAACGATCCGTTATCAGCGTTTAATATGAGAAGATTTTACGCTGATCTATGTATCGCGGGTCACTGAATATCAAGCTCCTCGTTCCGCATTTATCATTTTATTTTCCCGATACACGACCGTGCCACGCGTCGTTCACGTTCTCGTATCCCAGGTCTAGGAAAGGCCAGAAATGCGTTCCGACACGTTGGAGCCGTGAAGAATCATCGAACGCGACCGCTGGTTGCAAACATTTCAAGTGAACGCCGCGCTGAAAACGCTCTTTTCCGTTTGGGCAACTTGAACCTTGGATCGCGTGGCGTTATCGGGGCGCCGAAAGGAAACGGATGCGACGAACGCTTTGGTATCTGGCGTTGCTTTTTCGGTGCCTGGGGCGGTGGCGACGGAAGCCGATTCCGAATGAGAATGATAAGAATGGTGTAACGAGGGTAGGGACCACATTCGACCCCGCTATTAATCCTGTATGGCAAAATAAAAATATACGGTACCTTCTAAAGTATCTAGTTCGGGGCCACCACGAGTTCTTCAATGCGCGAATTCGTTCTGAATTACCGCTACCACAATTCGATATCCCCGATTAAAACGATTGAAAGATATTTCGCTCTCGCGTTCCAAGGGCCTCCGCGCGACGGCCAGGTTCGCACACTCGAACGGACTGAAACGGGCGTGCTCGAAGTACTGTGGCGACGAAGGGTCTCTGTTCAGTGATCGTTCAATCAGCCACAATTGTCGCTAACCCTCAAAGAGGGACCCCCCTCCTTCCCCCTCGGACCACTCAAGATGGCATTTTGCAGGGAGGACGTTTCCTCGAGTGTGACGCAGAATAGTTTCAAGGAATAAAGCAATCGCCGGCGAATTCCTTTCGCTGGATTCAGGATCGGGTAACAGCAAGGTTGCATCGTAACCGAATTATAGAAATCACTTGGGAACGCCTGTATGCGTTGCACGAGGAATCATCGCGCGAGACTTTAATGTCGGTTATGAAAATTAATATATATACCGGACGGAGAAGTTATGGGAACGTTTTGTTAAAAGACGCTACCCAAGGAGACGCTTCACTTCCGTCGAAGCGAAGAACCCACGTGGACCCGCGCGTGTGGAACTAACGAACAGATGAACGATGTTCGAAAGGAAATGGATGAATGAAGGGTGCCATTCGCGAGAGAACAACCGATCCTTCCGCGCAATTATATAACACTGGCGTGGGCAAACTTTTTGCCGAGTCCATTGAATTATAATAGACGTTCGACGAGGTCCGTCGGAATCACACCGGCAGAAGTATTCCGTTGGATTCAATGTCGCGATACCTTCTCGTCCCGCCGTGGCAATTAATCTTTATCGTTGCGGGAAGAGAAAAAGTTTATTACACTGACCTAGAGGCGAATAGAGGCCGTGGATGTTATACTGCAGTTTTTCTAAACGCGCACCGAAATGCAGGCGGAATGGTGACGTAACGGACGTCATCATCATCTCGATTAAGATCGTGTTTTGGCCGGATACGAGCGCGAAACACGTCCCCGCGTGAGTCTGCATATTGATGGCACATATTGCACGCGGCATAAATAATTCGATTAATACGACCGCTGCACAGACGCTCGAACGTGGTGCAAGCGTTGTGGGACCGGGAGTTTCAGAGGTTTTTTTTTTTTGAAGGGATACGGAATCGTGCAAGGTTTTTGTTACTTTGGAATAGTGGTTGCTGAGAGGTATGGAATCGTTTGCCACAGTTAATCCTTTCCTACTCAATTTCTCTGCAGCCCACCTGGTTAAATTTACGATAGTAGTAATCAATAATTATTTTCTTCCGCGTTATCGAACCGGGCGCAGCACTATCTAACAGATAACGGAACGGATTCTCCGTTGGCACTTTGAATGCCGATATCGCAGCGAGCAATGTTTAAATACCCCACCGAAGAATATTTCATCGACCTGCATAAAATCCGAAGTAAAATATTTCAACGTACGACCACGTTCCACTATTTTGTTCCCCCTTCAATTTGTTGCATCAAAGCAACGAAATGATCACCAGAAAATAATAATGACGCAGCATTCGAAGCGCAAAGGGGTGTTGAATGAAGTTAAGCGGCGTATCTCCAGGACACTCACTTATCAAATTCCTGAAGGTGTCCGCGAATATTCGTATCATGGTGAAGAATCGGCAAAGATGCTCCCTCGTCGGTCTTCCTGTACACCGAATTCGTGTGTAGCCGCGACGCTGTCAGCTGCTACACGCCACCATAACGCGTTCCTGCACGACGACACACTTCGGTTAAACAGCTCCTGCTGACTCCACGTTCTATACTACCGCACTAAGAGCATCAGTGGGGCCCGCGTTGAAATCACTCGGCCCGAAGGTCTCCCCAAAGCCTCTCCTTTCTTCTTCCGTCTCCCTCTCGTTCAGTACTCTATCTCCCTCCGTTCCTTCTCCCTTTTCGCGCACTTTCGACACGCGATCTTCTCTTTTTATCGTGTAGTTCACGAAAATGAGAAGAACTACCTATCACAGACTATTCCCCGGCGTATGTATGTCCACGCTCGATCACTAATTACCCGGCCTGCCAATTACCAAGCCCAACTAATCAATCCTTCCATTAAACTCACGAGAGTGATTCAATAGTAAAGATCGACGCTGGTCAGCCTGGCAAGAGAAGTTCACGATCTCCTTCGGAGGGACCGGCCGGAAGTTCGAAGGCGGTACCAGTGACGTCACACCGACAAGGAAAAGAAGCGTCTCTTCCTTGTCATAGTCCCGGACGCAAGGCCGGTTGAAGACGCGCGGAGCAGACGGAATAAACTGAACAAGATCGCCGCTATTCCATCCGTTTTATCATCGGCGCGATGCGCGTGGCGTGACGGGACGACGCCTCCGTTCGTGCACGACCATGCTGCCCCTTGACCCCGGCAGGCGGCGAGTAAAAAAGGAAAAGAACGGACGCGCGTTGGAAAAAGTAAAAGAACGAAAGAAGATTGCGCTCGTTGTCTCTTATCTTTACTCGTATTCGCGGTCGGCGGTGCATCTTTGTGTCGCCTCTCCCGCCGTTCGCTTCCATCTCCCGCCACTTTCGAGTCCCTTTTAAGCGCGCGAAGAAAAAGAGCGCCACTACTTCGAGGAAGCGGAATTCAAATTAAACATCGTAGAAATTATTCGGTTGCCTGAAATCAACCTGCTAATAATCAGGCCACCGTCTTCAGCAAGCGATTCCCTCCAAATTTTAACCGACGATTCAAAAAACGACAAGCGTCCAGACGCTTTTATTATCCCGACAAAAGGAAACCGGGGCAGCTGGCTTCTAATTTTCCCCGACACGGTCCCGGACCCCTTTCTTTCGCAACGATAATTTTCACGTTTCCGCTCAACATGTGTTCGCCATGTGCAACCAGGCCGACCTTGCCGCGCAACAAATATATTGCGTCAATCGCTGACAAGCTCCTCTGCTCGAAAAATTCCAAGCAGGAGAAGGATCGAGGAACAAAGAGTGAGAGAGTAAGAGAGAGAGAGAGAGAGAGAAAGACGGACAAAGAGGAGAGGCAAAACGGAGAGGTGAGTCGTCCGCAAAGAGACTCGCACGTTTTCTTTTGGTCCCGTTCTGCGGACCCCTCTCCGCTTCTACACACGAGCTCCTTTTGCGTCGCCCACTGTGCGACTCGTTTCCTTCTTTCGTACAGGTATGATTCGCACGAGTAAAATGCGTTCCGTGACGTCGTAAGAAAATTTGAAATACCTGCTCAACGTGTGTACGCGCGTGACTGTCGCGCGTTCGGCTCGGGTCGTTCGATCAAACTTGTCCCTCTATCGACTACTTTTCTTTTCCCCTCCGGTTTCTCTTGATCGCGCGCTCTCTGCCGGCTACGCACGTCCTACAATCACGTTCGTGATTCCGAATTCGGCCTTTTGATCGGCAATTTGATACGAACAAAGGGGATCCAGCGGTTCTCCGGATGCTACCGTGGAACGTGTCTATCTCCTGAAACGGAGCAAACGGCGTTCCCCAGCACCACGCCTTTCTCCTGTTTCAACTATTCTCGTGCTCAGCGTGAAACGCGAGGCGCGATTTCCAATCGAACTTTGCCCAGGTTCAATTTACTCTCGGCTTCGCTCTTTGGCTCCGCTCGACCGTCGCCCTCGAAAATACGCCCTTAAAAATACCATTCCTCGAAACGTATTAGGGCCAAGCGAATGGCTATTAAAATTGCTTGTTCGATCGAGACCTACTTTATTCTTAGCTCAACGCGTTTCGTCGAATCGTTACAGCCTCCGAGCGTCGACTTCTTTCCATTTCCACAGCTCGGGGGATTACCCCCCGTAGCCGGTTTCTCTCCTCGATTCTTTTTTCGGTAACGAGACCAGAGGCGCCAGGGGGGCGAATAGAGAGCGAAACAGATATCAAATTCGTACTGTCGGCGATAGTTTTCTCGGCCGAGATAGACAGTCCATCGAGGTAGCCGTCCGGCGACCAGTTTAGAGATCGCGATTCAGTTTCTCCGCTGTGGTTCTTTCCCTCGCCCGTCCCGGTGAACAATGGTACGCGACGTTTCTCCTGCGTCGCATCAAGCCCCCGAAGCGACGTTCCCTCTTTTCTCTTCGCTCGAGGCCAAGCCAATATATTCGATAATCGACGGGCAGAGGCTCGGGAAGCCGAGCTACCTTGCTCGCTCGTCGGAGACGCGCACGACGCGGGCTCTGATCGCGTTCACCTATTCCATCGATCCCCCGAAGAGCGATACACTGTCCGCCGTTCGGGAACGCGACGGGAAGGAATCCAGGCTGGTCTCCCTCGTAACCGGGCGTCCAGAACGTTTGTTCCCCTTTTCCTCACGATACCGCGCGTGCGTCGTTGAGCGTAATCGCGAGGCGTGCGTACGTAAACGTGAAGGACGGTGACACGAGCTCTCCATTGATAAAAAGCGGAGCGGCGATAAGACGGCGAGAGTCGCGTGGTACCACTATCAGAAACTCCGACGACGACTGGACGAAAGGGGCTATTCCCTCTACCTCGTTCGCCAGCGGCCAACGCTTGGGAAACCCGTTTCGTGGTGAGGGCAGCGACGACGGAGATGGAAATAGCGGGTGGCGGATCGTGGTGGGGAAATAAACAGGGGCAACCGGGAACCCCGCCAGATTATTCCCCGCCGTTCGACTCCCACGCGAATTCTCGCCAGGATGAAAACAGGCTGTCCCCTTTCGTTTCCGAATTTCGCACACGCCTCGTCTCTGATGCTGACTTTTTTTGTTTCCTCTCGGCAAAGGGCTGACAGATGCGGCGTTCCTTTTTGCCCCTCGATGATTCATCTGGATTACCGAAGCTTTTATTGACCGAATATCATTCGCGCGTATGCAAACGGTTGGCCGAGGCTTTTGGATTTAAAGTGATTACGGATCTAGAGGATTCAATTAATTGGAGGATACCAAGTATCGTTCTTCTGTACACCCCTCTCGATGGCAGAGATATTTAAAACAGTCGATCGTGCCATTGAAACTCGGTGAACAATTGTTGGATACGATTGGTATTGCGGCAGCGAAATATCGAGTGCTAGTTATCGAGTTATTGAATATACAGAGATATGTATATTTAACCCGAGGCTGTGTGTTACTCATTCTCTTTCTTTCGGAGCAGCTCGGAAAAAAAAACAATTCGCTCGCAAAATAAATACTACCATTCCTTTATCTCTGTGGTACGCAATACGCTATTTCTGCAGATATCCCGTGGACAATCGTTTACTTTCTCATTGTTTATGAATAAACTATTATTATTCATTTCTATCGCTCAAAGATACGCGCACTCGAACGCAGAATATTTTTAGCCCGGTGTTTTCAATGTTCGCCTCGGTCTCGGCCTGCTCGGCGAACATGTGCAACCGAAAGTTTTTTTCAATTTTTTTCGGACTCTAAAATTACCTTTCCGCGGACGGGAGCGAGAGGAGGGAAGATGATTATTCCCTCCACCGTGATCACGAAGTTCCCCTACACAGCCTTCCTCCCTACCACGAGCGAAACCGAGCTGGCTAGTTCTGTCGTTCGTAAAAGCCGCGCGGCGCTACCGCTTCAAACTGAGCATCCTCTGAATTATGCATTCGTTTGGAACGTATACGCAGATGCCGATGCATGAGAACGGCGCCGTGATACAGCTGTTCCCCGAGAGATTTAGAAAGTTACTTTGCCCTTCGGAACGGTGCAGATGGTGGAAAATTGGAGTACGATCCGCGGGCGAACTTAGCGATCATTCAAAGCGACGATCCGTGGGGGATCGGCGAGATTTATTTCTCTAATGGATTATTTTAGAAATCGTTAGTTTATGCTTTCGTTTACATCTTTCGAAACTGAACATTTCATCCCCTAAGAGGTTCCAAAATAATAATCTACCCCTAAGTATTCAACAATTACTTATACGATCACGATATCCCTATTCTCTACGTCTACGTCTTTCGAAACTGGACATTTCATCCCCTAAGAGGTTCCAAAATAATAATCCACCCCTAAGTATTCTACAATTACTTATACGATCACGATATCCATATTCTCTACGTCTACGTCTTTCGAAACTGGACATTTCATCCCCTAAGAGGTTCCAAAATAATAATCTACCCCTAAGTATTCTACAACTACTTATACGATCACGATATCCCTATTCTCATATCCGCATATTTTTTGAAAACAAATTAACGACCCGTGGCCTAAAGCTTTCATACCTCATCGAAGAGGAAATCGATACAACGCTCGACGATGGTTTCCCTGGGAAATTCAATCACCGTCATCGCAATGCACACACAAGCCGTCCCACGCCTTCGATTCTCTATTACCTTTACATTCCCAAGTTTCCCCGCCGAAAGGGGGCAATAACGATGAATAGCGTTCTGAGAATTCCTCGATATTTTCGCGAAGGAAACCCCCTCCCGGCCGGCTAAATTATTATCAGGGTGAATAGAAGCGGCGTGCAAAGAACGCTGCGGAAGAGACACATTCCTCCCCCTCGCCTTTGTACAAGAGGCGTGAAAATCCGCGGTGGATCCGGGCATTTTTTTTTTTGTCGACCCACGTGAGAAACTTTTCATTCGGCCCGCAGCTGTTCATCCCGAGCAGCTCCTTTCAGCGTTCCCATTCGGGGCGACCGGTGCGGAATTAGCGAAGCCGTACCCCGTCAGCTGTTCTATCCGGTACGGTCGATTTTCGGACGGAAACCGATAACGCGTGCGCCAAACGCACGATTGTGGAAACTTTCGGGTAAATACTGGGGCAGGCTTATGTAACGCTCAGTACCTTCGATAAGACGATACATAGAGCAGAGACTGGCACAGTATTCTCGGCCTAACGATCCGACCCCGGGTATGTATAATTAAAAAAACATCGTTATTCGATGCTTCCACATTGGAGTGTCCGTCGCGTCTGTAATCTGGTTCGCAAATCTACAGCGATCTCGGCAGGCGCGTGCTAGCGGGAGTGGTTTGCCCGAGATTAAGGCGGTGTCTTGTCGGCGCGATTAATCGCCACGCGTGTGTAATTAATAATTTGCTGAACGTGCCGCGTATTAAGAAGCACGTTGACCCCACGTGTCGACCGTCGTCGAACGAGGAATAGACGCGAGTTCGTGCACGCGCAGTTATCCGGAGACGAAAATAGAAAACTGGAAACGGAAGTGAACCGCCTTCGATAAGAATGCGATTGCAAGTGTACCATGTTGAATAGTAATATACTCTAACAGCAACGTCTTAAACATTCCAGTTCTCGTTGTCAATTTGCGTGAATCGTTAAATGAACTGCGCTCCAAAAATATTCTTTTGATTCTATTTCAATAAAAAAAAAATTACCTGTTTAAGAGCGGAAACCGTGCAGCGGAAGTGATTCGAGCTTGTTTCTTGATTGCTCCAATAATATCGACGTTTCTTTATTGATGTCACTGATTATTGCACACCCGATTGGATATTCAACGAAATATCCTTTACATACGTAATACGATGAAACTTCACAAATTCTCGTGTAGTCGGGATCGATTTTCAACCGATTCGCTCGTTCAGCCACGTGGCGTCGAGACGGCTGGCGTCGTATAGCGACCCCGCCGGTGAACGGTGCCTGCTCGAATACTTCGCCCCAAGTTTCTTTCCCTCCGTTTTTTCCTTGGCCCCTGCCCCGCGTCCCGCGACCCATCAACCCCTCTTTATGTGTCTCCCAGTTCTCCGCGATGTATCCCCCTCCCTCGCCAGAAGTTTCCCTCTTCGAAGGGAACGGGCCAGCCATGGGTTCCCCGGGACGCCCGTGAGGGACGTAGTCACTGATTTTAGCGCCACGTTCACCGTAAATCGCCAATACTTTCTGTGGGGTGCTTTCTCTCGTTCGACCAGTGACTCTTTATGGATTTATGTTGGAAATGAGCCTTTAACAGGGGACGATCCGATGCCTTTTTTTTTTATATGAAAATGGTTTCACGATTCTATCGCATTGGTAAGCTCGAGTCGATTTATTGATTTTCTCTCGCGTTTCTTGTTGTTTAAGCAGTCGATCAATTATCCTGCTGTTCATTGAAATCGGTCGGCATGCAATGCTTGATTTCACCAGATTTTAATAAAGGATGTTTCAACCCTCAACCACCCATCATACCAGGGACCTTTAAACTCTGCGACGCAGAGCTGTCTCACTTTAATTACCTCGTAACCGGTGTCGTGCAAATGTTTGCGCGTCAACGATACGCCGCGCGCGAAAGAAGATACGCTGATAAAACGGGGATCACGGTTACCTGTGCAACTCGGTACGTTGATTACGCTCTCGTTCCACCTGCCGTTCTTGCACTCGAGTATCCTCGTCCTTTCCTTGCTGTCGGGAAACACGGTGCCGTATTCGCAAAGGAACGTCCTCGAAGTCCGAGTGCTATTCAATACGTAACTTCCGTTCGGGGTTGAAACGTCTGGGCACCCCAGCACTGGAACAACGAACAAACACCGGGACGTATAGTAGATCCCCGCCTATTCGCGCGCGGTTCCCTCGTCGAATCGCAATTACCCGACAACGCGACAATGGTAACAATAATAGCGACCACGGGCGAAGATTAGCGAAGCGAGACGCGAACTTGACGCGCGTCGAAGTCACGCGGTGCCCTGAAAATAGACACTTCCACGTTATTTCTGGATGAAATAGATTCATCGCGCGATCGTGTCCGTCTCGGGTTCCTCAGCGAGTTTCAATTTCACGAGGCAAAGAAAAGGGAGAATACATATCGCCGTTGACTATCGCCGATCGCAAGGCTCACCTTGATACTGCAGAAAGAGACCTCGAGCTGTGTACAGCCTCTTGGTAGCGACAAGGTCGAGGGTGATCACGTTCGAATCGGAGACGATCCTGACGCCGGCCGCCGTGCCGCAATGTTCGAACAGGGTTCTCCCCTTGTCTCGCACCCTCACGATGTCCACGCAACTGCCGTCCGCGTCAGGGGCTGCGATAAGAACAGATTTTCTCTACACTCATTCTCGTGTCTGTGGCTTTCTAAAATGGGATAATTGCGTCTCAATTCTGACCAATTTATTGTACACCGAAAGTCGCGCGGCGCAGCTCGCGATTTCTCAATCGATCCCGCGAGAGATCCACTCGGGTTAATTGCACGAGTTTCAGTGGAAAGGGAAGCGAATCATCCCACCGCGGTCGATACTCACCCCGGATATCCAGGTCGTGAAACGTCAGGACGATTCTCTGCCCAGGAGCCGACCTGAAGGTCCATCCACACGTGTTCTCGCCGAGATAGTAAAGGGGATAACCCGGTGAATTTATGAAACCACCCTCGCCAGGGACCACCTTGTACTCCTCGTTGCAATACTTTCTCACCGCAGCCTCTGAAACAGCGCCCCGCCAAGTATATGTATAAACGTGAAACAAAGTACGATAAAGAGGAAATTAAATTTCTACCCTAACGGGTGTACGAGTGAAGAAAAAAAAAATGAATCATCTCTGCCGGCACTATGAAATCCTATTTTCTACGCTTCGATTCGGCTCGATTGAATGTCGACCCTCCCGGCACCGAGCCTCGGGCATATTGTTCATCGCGTAGACGCGAAAGAACGTCGCTGTTACTAGACGCGTAGCGTAAGAACGCGGATCAACATCTGCATCCGTTTCGGTCCATTTATCAATTTCGAGTGTGACTCCGACCATTATGCGGCGTTCGGCCTAGCGGAGGGTGTCCTTGCCCCACTTTCCAACGGAGGGGTGAACTCTCGCCGGAGAATACCTGGACCTGGAGGGGGCCTGACAACCGGTTGTAGGGCGTCGAAGGGGTGGCCCGGCCCCATCCCACCTTTACCTTCGGTGGAAAATGTGTGCGGTTGTTCCACGATTTCGTATTGCCATTCTTTTCGAACAACGAAAGCGCGATTTTATATCGATTTTTGTCAAAGGAAAAAAGAAAACAATCTCGCTGAAAAGAATGATTAAAAGATGGGTTACTAATGGCAAATGGATCGTTCCGCCGCATAGTGTACGTCCGCAGAACGCGAAGCGAGCTTCATAAAATTCAGGTAGACGGCTCGGTGAGGAGGGTTTTTAAGGGATACAATTTATGAAGGGCACACGAAACGCTCGTTCCATATTCAACGAGCCTGTTCGCGTCTTTTACGATTCCACGGCGCGCGGCTGCGCATAGAGACAACGGATTAGCGTGCCCCGCAGGAATTTCTGTCTTTTGTCGCGTGCTGCGACATGCTGTTCATTACGGAACACGTTGTCGTTTTTCCGGAAGGAACTCCTGGCCATTACAAAGCTTTGGGCGAAACTTCGAACCCTCGGAGTTAAAGGCCGGAACCGCTTTGAATCACGTTCACTGTACCGTGCCAGGGAACGAATCTTGGAAAAGTGTAAAGCGCCGTTTCTCACGCGGCACTGACAAAGGGAATAATTTGCTTAAATAGTATTTAAAAATATTTTCCACTCCGTTGGTACGATCGTTGATTAAACCTTTGAACGGTAATCGATTGAACGTGCCTAAGAATCGATCGCCTGCATCCTGCGCGAAGGGCTAGCATAAGCGGGGGAACGACGTCGAGTGTTTCCTGTTCCCCGGGCAACAAATTTCGTTCGATTATCGAAAAACACGAACGTGTAAATTCTCCAACGACACTTACCAGGTATACACGCGTATTTGAATCGCAACGTGGCTGGATTCAAATAACTGGAACTCGGATGATCGCTTGTGAAATTGTAGCGGCAATGCTTCAGCCCCGAGCACCTAGAATACAGAAAGAAGATATTTCGAGCTGCGACGTGGAATCGCTGGAACGGCACCGCGCGGATCGTATCGATTGCCCGACGCGGCGTCGTTAATTAAATAAGCGACGCCGGTCATTAGGGTGCGTGCCGGGTGTCGAAAGCGCCGCGCCGAATACCCTTTCGCCACCGGACAAAGGAGAAATCGCGATTGTTTTCAGATCGAGATGATTGTCGCGCAGGGACCGAAAGCGGCCCGGCCTGGGCGTGTAACAACGACCGTAGGGTCTCGATTCTTCACCCCTTTCACCGTACAGCGACCCCCCTCCCTCTCTTCTGCCTCTCGGCGATTTTATCGCTTGGCTCCCCTTGCCGGAAATAAAAGGGAAATAACGTTTCGCGCGCCACCCACGCGACGAAACCCTTTGAATTTTTCGATTCGGCCAACCCCTCGGGGGGGTCGCGACTATATGTATGCATTTCATCGACATTTGTTTCGCCGTCGAAATGAATTTAATACACGTCGACTTGAAATGGATGACACCGCTGATAATAGGACGCAATTGCATCGATTATCTAATGCCTCGGATACATTGCACACGATAAAGATATGATAACATTAATAGCATAAAGAAAATTTCCCTGCTGCTTCCAATTATTGTTCTTCTCTAGCAACGAGGAAACAATGATAAATGTTTAAATACGAATACGCGAGGAACAGCATCCCAAAGGGGCGGACAGAGTAATTCTCCCCTTCTGGGACGCCGTTGCGCGACCCCTTGTTTGCAAGGTTCATCGAGCTGTGCTTTCCGCGCGCGATGCGCTCCCCTGGACGCGATTTCTCCTTCGGCGGATATCGAGCGCCGCTCGAAAGGCAATTAAAACTTCGCGCACGCATTGCTGGCGCACATCAAACGGCGATTTTACGTGCGGAGATTTCGAGTCCACTCCACCCCGGAGGAGACGCGCGCGGGTCGAACGGTCGCGAGGAAGCAAACTTCGAGCAAACGGGCGAGAGAAAAAGGGGCCGCGATTCCTTCCACCAGCGGCGTGAAAACCCGTCGAGCCGTAACGGTATCGCGTTCACTTTTGCCGCTTGCGTTCGCGCCGATTCTGTCACCCCCTATACCTATCTACGAAACCGAACGCGTCGTCTAGGACGATGCGAATACGATGTTAAACTGAACTGGCCGCACGGTCGCGCGTGGTTTAAATAGGTAACCAAGGGTCGAAGGTAAAACGAAAAGATAGAATGCGAAATGTAGAATCTAAAATGTCGACAGCGTGCAGAACGGTGTATAGTAGAAGATGCAGAGGTGCCCGCTCCCAGGTAAGGTAAACGTATCGATGAGGTAAGCGTATATGTATAACTTATAAAAGTTTGGTAAATGTAGCTTCTACTACGACTTTGTATATATCTTTCTGACCTAACAGTATAGTGGTTTTCTACTTCTGCGGTCTACGCGTCGGTAACCAAATATTCTTTACTCCTTCCTCCTGTTGCGGATGCCTAGTGGATACTCGTGTTACCAAGAGGTGGTCGGTCTCGCATCGAAATGCGTCGAAAAGCGAGACCTCGCGCCCGCGTAGCTTCGGTCGAAAAAACGTGAGATGTCAAATAGTTTTTTTTTTAATTAACTATATCGCCTACCTCCTATTTAACGACTGTCTAATGTCCACCACACCGGAACGCTGCTCCTCAGCGTCGTCGATGTAATTTCCCTTCAGCTCCTTCCTTCTAAACATCCAGCTGCTATCCCCGTTCTTGTACACGTTCTTCCCCGTCAAACTCCGCGCCTCGTATCCGCAGACGTTCGTCAGATTCGCCATATAGTCCGCTTCCAGCACGAAGATGAACGCCTTCAGAGATCTGCAGGTCAATCGAGCGACACCGTGCGAGCAACGATCCTCCTGCACCACCTCCATGTATCCTCCGGCTAGCCTCACACCCTTCAGAACCTTGGCGAACGCCGGCTGGGTGCTCTGGTGGATGCTCGTGGTCAAGGAGCATCTCGTGACCGCCAGCAGGAACAGCGCAAGACTCGCCAGGGTCGTTGCTTCCGACGCCATGGTCGTTGATCATCACAGACGTCGAGAAGGTCCTCTCGAGATGGATCTTAAAATGAACCTCCTCGAGACGATGGAGTCAAGTGCGGCGATAAGGCACACCCCGATCTCCGACTGCTTCTTGTTCCGTCCTCCTGTGTATGGCCAACCGGCGGCACCTTTGCTCTCTCGAACCGCGCTCGGACACTCGAGAGCCACTTTATGCGCCGGGTCGACGATCCTCGCTTCTGTTCTCCTTCCGTCAGGCCTGCGAGAAAAATGAAACAGAGCATGCAGGGTGTGGAGGATCAGCTTTGGGGCGGAAGGAAGATTAAACGAAACGAAACCACGTGGGGTGTTATCCTTGATAGGGCTAATGGAGAGTTGAGTATGCGATCAAGCGATCAAATAATCGTGGTAGCGGTTTATTCAATTTTTTCGTCGTTTAAATTATTTGTCAAATACTCTTTATATCCTGGAACTGTGCCAGAGATAACTGGAAATGGTAAATCCAATCGCCGGATTGCGACGTCGCGGTAACCCGCGTTACCCAATCTACTTACAAATGTCGTCTTGCAAGAACGTATTCCACTTCGTGCCATAGGAAATGAAGCGGTGCCGGAAATACCTCGCTAATCTTATTCCAACGTTTCCCGCGAGCCGTACATCATCCCTCCCCGCAAGCCTTATCTCTTTTCACCGTGAACATGAAATCGAAAAAGCGGAACTCACCGGACGCGTTAAGCGGACACGTTGCCCCAGCAGTCCCTCGGTAAATTTTCGTTGGTTTCACCGGGGAACGCAACCAGCGAGTCGGGTAAACCTGCGAAGACTGGGACGATCGGATTATTCGCCGGTGCGAATCGTGGCTCCCTTTATTTTCGGCCACTTGGATCCGCCGCCTTCTGGTATCCTCAGGTTTGTTGCCACAACGAGGAGACCCTGGTGCGCGGATCAATCGGCCACGGCCAAGTTCCAGGCTTCTTAGACGATGCCGTGCTCCTCGTCGCCACCAAGGTCGCGGATTAGAATAGTGTCGGTAGCACGCGTCCGATGCTCGGGCAGGAGATACGCTTGTCGTTCATCGAGTTGGAATTGACCGCCTCGAGTGTTTCTCTCTTCTCTTAATTTTAAGACCGAGGTTATCGACGTGTTGGATTAGAGAATATTCTCGTGCGCTTGGGCGTGTTAACAATTTTCCGCCGTTCGATTTACGTAGATCTTCTCTATTCTTGCGATGGCACTTGGCTATTTTTAATGGCACTTGTTTGTCTCTCCTCGAGATAACGTTCGCTTCAATTACGAATAATTAAGTTCCTTTGGTAAATCGTCCAATCCCTTTCGATGAAAGGGACTGCATTTACGATATGTACTCGATTCGAATGACTTTTATAAAAAATATTTCACATCAGTCCTTATCGCAAACAGATAAATTGCTTCTAGACTAACGATAAATTACTCTCGGAAAATATAATATCCAATTCCTTGGCGCTTTTCCTCCCTCTCGTACGCTTCGAATAAATTATTCACGTCAACATGCACAACCACCCTGTCGATCTCTAGAATAATTCCGCAGACTATTCTGATAACGGGGAATATTCCTCCAAAGGCACGAATCGATCAATTAACCGCATCCAGCGTCGATGATCTCGTTTGTCTAATCCAATTGATCAGCCGCTGTCGACTAACATCCGTTGGTGTTTCTTCGCGATCACTAGCAATTGTTTCATCTTAAACAAACACATCCTTCGCTCTAAACGACTCCCAAACACTTCTTCCACGAATTTCAATTATCTCCACATCGTGAAAAGATTCCTTCCAAAGCTACATTGTCCTTTCCGTTTCCATCGTCTTGCGCATCGATAATTCTTTTTTTTTTTTTAGAAACAGCACCGCATAAAAATGATTGAACGGAGCTCGATGTTTGGCGGCATGCCCGAAACACCAAGGAAACACACGCGCACCGTGATCTGCTCCAGTCGAGTATTCGTCGCCGTGTGCCACGAAGCAGCGTACACTGTCAGTTCTCTAACATTGACAGCCTAAACTGCGAATCCTACGAGCCACTGGTGTACGAGCTACCCCCGGAAGCCGGCGTCCCCCGCCAGCGGTCGTTGTGCCATTGAAAGTTGTTTGTGCGTGCCGCATGGGTTGGAAACGCTCGTCTAAACGGGAAGAATTTAACAGCGATCGGGAATGCTTTAATTGAATGATACAGCATCGCCGGGCAATTCAGGATTCGTTGATTGAAGTACCAGTTTTTAATTGAATTACATACGTAATAGCCAGATGTACAAGCTTTGGTAGTTGCTTAGAGTTTCTGCGCAATCGCAATTGTATATACGATATTTCTGCGAAAAAAAAATGTATTGAAAGAACAAACGAAATTAATATGAACACTTGATATTAATAATCTACCCCGCGAGTTCTGCTAACCACCGGCTTTCTACCATCCCCGAAAGCGCCCGCTCGATTGTTCAGCGATCTTCAACCTACACGCAGTAACATGCATCATTACACCGCGAAAATATTCCTTAAACCCTTAAAGTATCCACCCCTCCAAAGTAAATATACTAAGGCGAAGAGTATGATCCTCGGTATTTTCCCCGTCTGTAAGTTTGCTCACCCGTAATTGCCTGATTAGGAGAAGTGGAATTAATCTGAATGTTCTACGTTCACGTGGAACGGTTGGAGATCCACGTTCCGGGGAGCAACCCCTCGATAGCACGTGCTGGTTTTTCGGGCTCGCGAGGGGTGTTTGCCGGGCCGCGCTCGTGCTACTAGGCGGTTTCCCTTCCCTGGGCCCTCCTCTTTAATACCCGACTCGCTTTCTTCCACTGGAAGATCGGCCCGCGATTTCGACAGCTGCTCCTTTCGAATCACGACGCGACAGCTTCTTTCGTTACGATTCCTTGGATCGACGAGGGGGGGAGGTCTGTCCAATGAACCGCAAAGGAATTTCCTTGTTTTTGCTTCCCTTGGTGGCTGGGTCCGAGTGGAATAACTTCTTGCGCGATTAACATATTTGTGCTCTGTTGGTACATTTATTAATGCAACATTTATTTGTTATACGATTCCCTCGACGGTGAATCATCAAATGTCTCTTTCCAGTTGTCGAGCGTCATGCGTGCAGTTTGATCGTCCCGTGAACGCGTTCAACATTGCGCTGACAACAATACCGGCCCCGGCTTATCCGGAAATCACAGTTTCCACATTTCGCCCATTCCGCATCCCACGTTTAATCCCCTGTTCCTCGACTTAAGCCATTGAACAGATCGATCTGCGATCCGAACAGCTGTCGCCTTTGTGCTCCGCCACTGCATTTCCATCGAGACCGACGGAGAAAATTTGTCGTGAAACTCTCCGTATGTATAGACTGCTGTAATCGGTCGGAATTAAACGTCCGCGTCTCAATTTCCTACTACGACACCCGTCAACAACGTTCCTCGGGCAGATGCGTTTTGGGATATCGGTCATTTCTCACGTTAAATACCGGGAATCGCTTGTTTCTGCTATAAATTACGGGGCGGGCATTAATTTCACTGGCAACTGAGTATTGACGTTCGGCAGCTATTTCGAGGGGATAGTTCGGATTCCGAAAGAGCGGTATAAATAGAGGAGTCTAAGGGGAATCTGCAGATATGTTTTCCAAGCAAAATACACTGTCCGAGGAGGCTCAACAAGTTTCGAGAAATCGCAGATCGTAAAGCCATCGGTGATGCTATAGCCAGCCTTCTTCGATTTACAATCACACGTTTTACTCGGTCATGCTAAATTACCTCTGAGCAAAGCAAACGAAAGAAGCGAACAAATGGGAATCGAATCGAACCACTCCCGCCTCCTTTGCACCATTCGGTGTCTAAGAAGCATATTCGTTATCGGCGCAATCGCCAGACGATCGTCTCGAACTGTCTTACCTAACAGGTAACGCACGGAGGTTTCTTGGCCCATTGTGTAGAAGAAGAGGCCTCTCGAGAAGCGTCCCTTCTGCACGCGATTCACTTCATTGTTCGCGGCACGTGCGTCCGCGTAGCTTGCATCTGCGCCGACCCAGGAAGCTCCTTCTTCACGGATGTACACCGGTTGTCATCGATCCCGATGCTCGTTCGTAAATCAAACGCTGGAGTTTCTGAACGTCCACCAAGGCCGGGAGGCTCGTGTGCCGAGCATCTGCCGCCGCGTGAAGACGTTCGTCGTGAAAAGCTCGAAGTGGCCGTGCGGGGTGTGCGATGAACGCGACTGGTTACTCCCGTGTACGGGGCGGTTTCATCGCTGCGAGTTTAAGGTGAAGGATGCTGAAACGTACTCGATGGAAATTAGATTGAACGTTTCTTTTTTAATATAGGAAAGCTTAGATTTTTTTTCTTGGTTACTGATTTGAACAGGTAGATATTTTTGGCGTTCTAAATTTTGTTTGAATTTCGTTTTTGTTTTTGTTTAAAGCAATTTGTTGAATCGAATGAAACGATCATCGCGTAAAATTAACGCGGTCTCCTAGGTAAATCCCTAGTGAAACGAAAGGAAAATCGCATCCGGTCTGGCGTGCAGCCACGTGCAAGCCTGCGGTCTTTTCCACCCCGATCCACCCCTCGAGCGGGGCTCGAGACCCTTAGGGCACGCGCTGTTCAAATTGTAGCGACATGTGCGGCTAGTCACGCCTCGTTTGACACGCAAATACTGCAGAAATTGAGTAAAATGAAATCTTTCATTCACCTATTCCTTGCCTCGTTTCTTTAACGCGATCTATGGTGCGGGGAACGGAAGCAAACCTCCTGCATCGTGTCCATAGCGTGTAGAGCGATCGAATTGTAAGAGAATAAAGTGGCTCACCGATCATACAGACTTTAATGAATTAAAGAAAAAAAAAAGAAATTGAATAACTGCATTATAAATAATATCTTTGTACGAATAAATTCGAGTATAATCGAAAGATTCCCCTGAATTTGAATCAAGCATACGCGTTGGGCACAGCCCGCCACGAAAATCGATCCGTCCCTCATCCACCCTTATAACTTACCCTTTCCAGGTAAACAACGTGCTCTCGCCAAGAGGCTCCTATGATTTGACCGTGCTTCACGACAGGCGGCAACCCCCTTGGAGGTTCCTAATGAGATTACACGTTACGTATACCCCACAGGGAGATACCGGGTTGCGTAAACCATCACCGCAATCGACCGGTTCTTACACAATCATTTCCGGGCGACACAAAAAAGCGTTGCATGTACGGCCTTTCTATATAAACCTGGTCGATACGAAGATTAATTGCTGCGAGCGTTCAGTGCTCAGCGTTTAATTGGCGAGGATTCAGCTGAGAGTAGATTTCTGGTTTAGCTGCAGCCACGAACATTCGTATTTGCTGTGTTATCGCTGGCAGTTTTACCTTGCACCGATCAATAAGAAAGCCGCTGTTGCCTGAATTAAAATTAAATTGCAGAAGCGAATCGGATTAATGGAGATTTCATGATCAATGCGACTTAGTCGATATTTCATTTGCACATTATTACTTTCAGAGTTGATAGTAAATGTTGCGCTTCGTTCCTTCATTGGATTCAATGCTATTAAACAAAGATGAATATATTCATTAAAAGTTTGCCTATTCTGAGAAGCATTAGAAAATCGAAAATAAAGAATATAAAATAGGGTGTAGCAGCTAAGAGCCCACAGACATTCGTATTTCTCGTGGTGAACGTTTTATTCAATTGCAATAAGAATTGCCATCGTCGCAGTGATGATGATGATAATGTTGATAATAATAATAATAATGATAACCGTTGCAATTACCACGCAACAATTATTGTAACCGGGAGTAACGATAATTAAACAGAGTGTCGACAGAGTTGCTGCGAGCATAGTCGCTCTCACACCACATACAACGACGATAATAATTATGCTGACGGTAACAATAATGAATCTCGCAACGATCGAACAAGCAATTAAAAGCCTCTGAGATTTAACAATAATAAAATAATACGATCGCCCGCGTTGCACTCGGAGAAACGATGAATATTCTTTATCAGTTTACATTTATCCTACTCGTGTTCGTGTACGTCGTGTCGTGTTAATATACAGAACGCAGAATAATTCCGTCACGATTCCCTATCTCTAAAAAGAGAACTAACGAATCAATTACAAAGTTCGTTCACGATCCAGATCGTTCTCCACTAATCACAAACGTACGTTCTCACATTTCTTTTAACGCAAGGAAGAGAAGACTGATCATGAATCCGAACTTCTCCTGCAACATTCTTACGCAACGAAAAATTCAATATAACTGAACAAAAGAAAAAAGAAAAGATATTCCTCTTACACTCTGTACAGAGATCTAATGCGTAAATGTGTATACGTTACTCGCGCAACAATTTCATTCGACCATTTCTATCATCGTTCCGCGACAACGGACTTAATAATTAGCGAGTCGTTAATTAACACGACGACGAGCCTCGTCTTTCCTTTTCATTTATCGGAACGCTCGTGTGTATTCTGTGTCCGTATTTGCGTAATACGTATTCGAGTAAAGTGTTCGCTAAGGTGTACGAAATTGGCTGCAAAAAGGACGACCTATGAAATACGGCATGAACGAGGGTTTCGCCCATTATGTACAGTGTTCCTTGAAACATTACGAGTACAGTTATACATCTGCTTTACAATACGATTAGCGCTGTCAACCGAGCGACGCGACGACGGAAGTCGGTTCGCTCCCGTACACCGTACTTCGCGACGATCCTCGATTTCTTCGAGCGTGTACCACTTCCTCGACGTTTTCACTCGTTCATGAATAGTACGCTGCGAGGGGGTGCGCGAAGCTCGAGCTACAGATTCCCGCGGGTTTTATTCTTCGATCGGCCAGCGGAACGAAACGGTGGTACCGCGAGCACGAACGAGCACCTTCCCATCGACGCTTCGCGCAACGGATTTCAATGCTCGCCCGCACCCACGGGCCACGCGATCGAAAGAGAAGAAGCAAGCTTACGGATGACGAACGCGCGAAAGCCGAACAGGTTTAACGCGGCGCGAGTCCGCGGCTCTCCGCCTCCCTTCGTTCCTCTCCATTTGTCGTTGAAAAAATAAATCAATCTAGTTTACGCTCGTTCCTCACACACTCTGATCTTTACACGCAACCCGGCGTGTCCAGCTTCTCTGCGGGATCTATCGCTATTGTTTAAATAATTTCGGATCTCGTGGAGGCGATTCGTACGTTCTTGATGAAAATTGTATCTTTAATCAGTCGCGACTGTTTTGGCAAATTTACTGCTTCCGTTGTTCCTTCTTCGAAACGCTATTGATCAACGGGTCGTTGGAGACAAATCTTCGTCGGATGAATGAGATTTCTGGAGGAAGTTTAACGAGAGTCCCTGGCACGCCGGATCGTATTCCTCTGTTTGCTATTGCGACTCGTTTCAGAAAGCGATTGAATCAGACAGTGGCAGTCGTCTTCTCTGGAGATGTTCGAAGCTTCCGTCTGCCGGCGAGCAAAGGGGACTCTGTGCCCGTGGAAAAATAGCTAGCGCCGAATCTGTTTTCCCTCCTTTTTCTCGGTAGGATCAGAAGTGTTCGGTGGTACCGTGAAGTGTACATCGTGAAGCGTCCCCTCGTCTTTCGTCGCGTCAAAGCGGTAAGGCATTGTCGGATATGTCAGCTGAGATCTTCGAATAATGATTGCGTTATACATCGAAGGCTTTTACAAAAATATCATCCCCCCTCTTGGCATTTTTCTTTCGTCTCCACCCTCGATGATTTCCCACCTTTCCTCGTATTCTTCGCGCGGGACGTCGAACGAACGACGGCTGCTTCGTTAGAAAAATCCGCTTGGAAAAAGGGGTGAAACACTAGCACACGAGGTATCGTTTATTAGTTTCCATTTACTTTTCAGCCGGAAAGCAGCTAGTCGCGTTTACCATCGTTTCCGCATTTCTATTCCCTCCGCTAGCCTTCTTCGTCCTTCGTTCTACACCCAGAAGTTCCTTGATTCAGCTGGACCGCCCCGTGACAGCGATGCAATTGCATCCTTGCGCTACGAAAGAACAACAAAGGAAAGAAGTCTCGAATGCGCACCGGCAACGAAACACGTTGCTCTTTCCTCTTCCTCTCTTCTTTCTCGTCCCTCCTTTGGCTCGCGATGGTTTCCAGCTTCTCGTCGTATGCACAACCTTTCCGCTTCCCACGCTTGCATCGCATGCTACTGTTTAACGTCCCTCTACCTTCTCCGTTACTGTTCTTCTCTGCGCAATTTTTATTTTTTTCCTTTGGCACATTTACCGGAATACGTTGTACACGCGGTCCAGGTACGTCGCCCTTTCGAAACGTGTCCCCTTGGTTCGTACCACCGGCGATTAAAAAAAGAAAAATTAATTCTCGCCCTTTATCTAATCTCTAATTCTTTTAGGAGTAAAGGGAACTGGTCAGATCCATTTTCGTTGCATTATTCGCAGGAAATTAAAGAATTTAATTGATAATGAGACCTTCAATCTAATTGAAAATGATCTAATAATAATGTTTAAATCGTCGGTGATTTTGATCCAATCGTTTGTCCTCTCGTCGGCTCGACTTCCGGTTCGGCTGTTTCGTTACACATACGCGATAATTTACTACTTAAGCTGGCGCGATTTTTTTGTCATATTTTTATGTTTTTTTTCTTTTTTTTTTGAAGCGAGTACGATCGCGGACGATCATCGACTCTCGATGGAGCGACTCGTGAAATCGTCGGCACATTCAACGTATAATCTACAATCGTATGTAAATATTACATTTAACTTGTAACAGGTAGAGATATTAAACGAGACGTATCGATAACCATTTACCTTTATACAACAACGTCGCTACGTTATACTCGCGGATGATAATTATAGTAACTACTACTTGTTTAAGGGTAATTATTGCAGTAACAATTACGTTATGAATAGCTGGCGGAATTGTTCGTCGCACACGAACGAAGCAGTTCCAGAAACGACGCTCCCCTACAGGTACATCACGAAGAGAATGACATTTCCTTGCGCAAATTGAAATTTAATTTCGCGACCGTTCGACCGAATCGGAAAAATGATATAATCTAAATGCAAATTCTAAGAAGTAAAAGAAATACCTGAAAGACCAGTCGATGCACGTAAAAAAAAAAAATCTCTGCACGAGAAATATAGCCCCGAGTGACTCGAGAATCGTTTCTAACAAACGATTGCATCTCATTTTATATTTTTCAAGCCGAGACGCTCATGGAACTCTCATCTTTCTCCGTCCTTCAGCCACGATCTTTCATTATTCTTTTTCTAATAGTTTGCGATCGTCCGCGATCCCTCAAATTCGAACGATCAGGCCCATTGCTAAGTACGCGATTTCTATGTGTATCTTAAGTTGTTGAAAATATTTAATTCACGTGCTCTCGTAGAACCCCCTTCCGTTTCTATCGCCTCTCTTTGTCGGGTTAGGTACAAGTTTGCAATTCCACTACGGTAATCAATAATATTATCATATAATATATATATACGTATATATAACATACTCTGCTAAGCCTCAACAATTCCCATAATAAGTCTATGATAGTCGTGGGATCGGGTAGATCGGAACGTCCATCGATCTCGTTTCTTCTTTCGTTTTCATGCAACGTAAAGTGCAACTTAATTGGGTGGAAAGATGGAATTTAATTGGAAAAGTTTTTCTTAAAACCCTCTGTAGTAGAACATTGGGTAACACAAGCTTTTCGGATCGAGAAACTCCGATAAAAGAATGATAGATTTTTGGAAACATAATTTCTCGTACTTTCAAAGAGGGAACCGAGAAATGACAGAATAGTTGTATCGCAAGGCGAACCAGTGACAAGCCTAGTCAACGGTGTATTTGTTACTCGCGATGTGCTTCGTGGTCAAGCACGTTCGTACTTTTACGCGTGGCAATCTTCTTTTCCGTGATCGTGTCCGTGTCTGTTGGAATCTATGAGACGAGTGTTCACGTAACGCAAACACCGTGCAACGTTAACACGACTTTATCGCTCAGGATCCGCCACGGTAATCCATCCCTATGGATACCCCGAATCTTCTCTAATCAAGAGTATCAGGTGGAATCTCGTTACCATATTAAGAGAATCATAATTAGTATACACGAAACGATTCGTAATAGTTTGGCACAGTCAGCATCCCATCATCCCTTTAACTTCACACTTCGGAGTGTCTTTCAGAAACAGCAAGCATACCTTTTGTACTCCCGCAGATCGTCTTGAGTTCGTTCTCTAGTTCCCCGTTGCACCTTGGCGATTCTAGTTTATCCCTTTAAATCACCTTCTCCATTGTCAGAGTTTCATATTTCCCGATAGTTGGAAGAGTTTCATCGACTCGCTAATTCCAACATTCTTCGTGGTCTAATACTTCCCATTCTCTACGACGATTCTTCTTTCCCTTCTCCCATGATTCTTCTTCGACGGTTCCCACCACCGAGACCAGGTTCTATCAGCACCCCCGACCGAGAGCTCGACCGTTCGTTTAATCCTTCGAGGCTCCGCAGCATCTTTCGTTATTCAGCGTCGTCGACGCGCCAAGGGTGTCGCGGGTCGAGCTCCGGTCATATCGGGCTACGGCGGTTCCGGCTCGGAGGTGGGAGATTCCTGCTACGCTTCCAGGAAGATCAGAGCCGTCGGCTTCGGCTCCAGGTTGCTCTTCTTCGCCTCGACCACCAGGAACTCGATCTCGTTGCGGTCACGCCTCGCGAACGACTCCGCGATCAGTCTTGCTACCTCCTGATGATGGAGGCCTGCGGAAGAAATCGAATTGCCGCATTGAAACGCTTCCCATCCGCGGCTCTATCGCGGCCTTAGATTAAGCTAAGTCCGCGGGCACGCCGAGTGAAATTTACCTTCCACCTTGTGACCGTCTACCTCTAGGATCAGCTGACCAACCTCGAGGCCGCCTGCCTCGTAAGCCGCTCCGTTATCCTGTGAACGAATTATGCGAATTGAACACACTTAAGATCGGGGCATCTTCAAAAGACCAGACAGTACGAGGCAAGTGTAGCTCACGTGTATATTGATGATCCTGGGCAGTGGATGCTTGGTGTTGGCACCGCCCTCGATGGCAATGCCCAAAATCGACTTGGTCTTCTTCACGGTGATCCTCAGGTTGCCCTGATGATCAGGCACGACCAGCGCACCGTCTTCCTCTCTTCTTTCGGACAATTCGCTCCTGGCCAATCTCTGAGCGCTGTGGTGTCTTCGCGGCGGGCCACCGGCTCCGCCAGCCCCCGCTGATGCGGCGCTGGTACCACCCTCGTCGAGGAGCTGCGCCTCCTGCATGTCGAAGCTCCGCGACAGTTTGTGCGCGAGTTCCTGAAACGGGCAGAGCTGCGTTTCATCGGTGGAAGTAGATCCGTCTGTCCTTGCTTCCGATCGACCTTTCAGCATCGTGACAGCAATTCATTTCTCTCTTTCAACGTTGAACCGTACACTAGCGTTAGCACTTTTTGTTGTGCTTATTTTCTTCTCCCGATTGCTTAGAAAGTTGTTTCGATCGGTGAAATAATTCTTTTGTTTTTTGTTTTGTCGAGAAATTCGATTGGGAAGGTTTTGAAACTGTTCTGTTTCGAGACGCGCATCACTGTCAGCCAGCTGAGCAAAGTCGTTTGGGAAACTTATCGATGGCAGCGCGCAAGAGCTAAGGAGGCTGATGCTGACGATTTCGTGTGCGCGCTGTAGCCGAAGGGAGAGTCCTGGTAGCCTGTAAAGTTGGTTACGTGAAACGTTTCGTCATTCTAACCGGACGACCAGCGGCGGCACGATACGACGAGGCGGATACGTTTCCATGAACGATCTCCCAACGTCGGCGGTTAATGCCGTGTGTACCAAAGTCACGAGCAAAGCGATAAGAGTTAAAGAGCACTCGGACGATCGCGGATAATGACTTTCACTTTAGAAAAGCCGATATACTTGAAATTCCATTTCTCTATACACGTATTTCCCGCAGCCAACTTGCCTACCGGGCTTCGCTTCTCCACAACGATGCACATCCCCTCCCGGGTTACCTATATGCAATCTCGGAAAGGAATGCTCGCATAAACGTGAATACGAATAAAATAGATTGATATGATATATCGATATAGGTATCACAAGAGTATATCAAAAAATTGCATGCTTGCTGATAGGCTTGTAGCAGTCGGGTGTTTGGTGGTGCTCGAACAGAGTGGCAGTGGTGGTGGTGGTAGTGGTGGTGGTGGTGGTGGTAGTGGTGGTGTTTGTCGCGCCAATTATTTCACGGTCAACTTATGTATTCATTCAATTTTCATTTACGATCGCACGATCATCTTGACGGGTGAAAGAGAAAAAAGAGATACGGAGGATCATGGGGGACGGATGATACGTATTACTGAATGATCGTGGCACCTGACTTCGTCGAACTTTCGAAAGGAACCCCTGCCGTAACACTTTCCTGCCTTCCTGCGGTTGGCCGACTTTTCCTAATCTCGACACTCCCGCGAAACTTCTTGGCCCGTTGCGACGTTAAACTTTCAACCGTACGCCCGCGAGCTTCCGAAGCAAACACTCCGAGAAACCATGAACCGAATTGCCTGCGGGTTTCTAATGTAAAGAGGTCGCAATCCGCCTAAACGGGTTCGATGTTTTCCAGCCGTCGGGCGTGCCTCTCCCTCGGGTAGAAACGTTCGCCGTTAGTCGGGTCCGTGGGTCACGGTCAACAGGCATTGGAGATCGAGCGAATTCGCGGGGCAAGCGTCGCGGTTCAGCCTCCGCCTCTCTCGCGGAGAAACGTGAATCGCGAACGGTGAAAGTGTTTTTTCGCGCGCGTGCAACGGAGCCACGCGAACGCAGACGCATTTCTTCGCACCGGGAATATTTCTCCTCCTGGCCGGTCCAGTTTGCCGTCGCATTAAACTGACGTTTGAAAAGAGCGTCGTCGCCTGGTAGCTTCCGCGTGATTGGCAAATGGTAACAAACGTGATCGGACTGGAACGCGATGTAAGGTAGAAAGAAACGAACTGGTGTAAGTGTATATAAAAAGGAGGACTGCTTTCGAAGAATGATAAATCGTAATAAATGTAACTAAATGAAACTGCTGTCTCACCGACGCGTGGACAACGTTCGTTTAATTAAACGGAACCTCGTCATCGGGCGAGCGTCGTCCCGATTTTCCGCTTCCCTCCGAGTTCCCTCGTGTTCGGGAGAAAATTCCTGTTGCACGCTTTCTCTGTTGATTTACCGTCAACGACGTCGCTCCATTACCGATCACCGGACTTTCTTCCCGCGACTTCCTCCTTGGCGAGCTCTAACTCTCTTGCACTTCTATCGGCTATCTACGATCGCGGGATTCGACCGCGCGTTTCTACATCTCTAACGACTGTCTCTACGGTAAATTACAGGGGATTACATCGACGTCCGTTATTGTGCTCGCTATGCTAAATTACCTCCACGATTGATCGTCTAACGAGATTCTTCGACGGAGCCGCGTACATATCACTCCCTACTGTTTATCGATGTGGGTAAAGTGATCGTGCATGCCAAGACATCTATGTAAAAAAGGTAGTACACTCTGACATATGCCCAGACGTGCGTATATGATTATAAGCGGATACGAAACGACGGGGTGCTGTTATAATTATATACGCACGGCGTAGATATTATTATAATAGTCGTGCGTTGAATATAGTTAAGGACAAATCGTAAGTAGCGTGTGCAAGACATCTAAGGAACAACACGTAACATACCTATCGCTATTTTCGACTAAGTTCGCTAACTCTAAGAGCAAAGAAGGAGATTGATTTTTGGCGAAACAGAGAAAGAGGGAGAAGTAAGACATAGACAGACATGTGTGAAGAATTTAGAAAAAAAAAGGAAAAGAGAGAGACGAAGATCTAGTTAGGTGTTCCATGCCAAAGGGGATGACTGATCGTGTCCAATGGCGCGAAATTAAGCGACGAAATAAAGATAATTTAGTCAATTTAGAATGAGACCCGAAATGATTTTTCTTTTTATTTACCCATCATATGTTATATTGTCTGGAAGAAATGTGCGTTTCAATTCGTCCTATTACAAAAATTGCCAATTATCACACCTTGAAATGTATTGAGGAATACTATATTTTATATAAACTTTCTAAATCGGTACACTATAAGATTTACCACTATTCTATCTATTTATCTAGCCTCGGATCTAGAGGACGCAGACTAGCCACGGATAAATGTATTATCATTTATAATATTTATCCTCGGATGGTCTTGGAATCGACTGGAAAAAGAATTCTGAAGCATATTCATTGTTCTTCCTATTCTTTCAGAAGAATTGTGATGGGTTGTCGGTTATCCCTCGTAGCACAGTTAACAAGCGTTTCGGTCTCGCAGAGTACTTCGAACCACAACGAAAAGGGAAAAAGAAACCCGCGTATGAAGATCTCGAAGGGAGCATCGAGAAGCCCCGCCCATCCGACAGCCCGGGAGACAAAAGAAGTCTTAAAAACCTCGAAATTCTAGAAGCCAGAGAACCGCGAATGGAAGTTTGCAAATTCGCACGCCACCGTCAGATTTGAACGCCTCGAGGCTTTTAAGACGTTCGAGCTTCGTTAAGGTCCGTTTAAGTTTCCCGGAAACTCGACGAGAATTTCCGCGACCTAACGAGATCGTTCGAGGTGATTCGAAGCGTCACACGAGGCGGCGAATGACGTTGAAGTAGAAAAAGAAAGAAAAAAGAATGGAAGGAAAGTCAGATCGAATTAAAGTGAAGGGAGAACAAAGTCCGCAGGAAACGTAAGAGGATGAAATATCGGTGCGTGACAGACTTGTTGTGTTTTGTGGTTCGTTTGGTATAAAACTTACGAGGGGCCTGGCGCCCCAGTACCAGGATTTGACGCGCTGCGTGAGCCCACCGAGCAAGTGGGACCTCCAACTACCGAAACCTCCACCACCTCCACCCTCTGAGTTTCTTTCCTCCCTTCCTTCGTCCTCATCCTCCTGCATTTCGCGATCCCTTTCCGTTCCGCCTGCGCGTCTCCCGTTACCGATCATCTCAGCGTCGCTACCATCGCAACCACCGTCGTTTTCCTGCGTCGCGACGCCGGGAGAGAAACATCGAAAGCCTCGTGTTAGCCCCGGTGAACGGAATCACATCGATAAAATATAGGGTTCAGAATCAATTTTACCCCGACATTCAGATCGATCGCGAACACCCTTCTATCCCAATCGTTCGTTCCGCGTTAATGCAAGGACGCTCCAAGTCGAAACGAAGAATTGAGTATCCTGTTAGGGGTTGGTCAGGTACATACGGTACAATGACACGAGAAGGTCTACGTTCTCTACAATTCAACATTTCGCTAAGCTTAATGTTACGAGCAAAGACTGATGTATGAATACTAAATTCATTTAACACTGTTTATACTAAATACAATCGTTTCATCTAAGGAATTTCTCAGAAACGTATCTAAACTTACGTCCACTAAAGGTGATTAAATAAAATACGTATGATCTATCTAAATTCCAGCGACAGGGCTCACCAATTTCTTCTTCTTTCGGAAGCAGAACTTTCGGTAAACGATTCTCGACGGATTAACTTACGATCATGCAGAAGAGCTTCGGTTCTTCATCGTCCGCGATACTCAACGAGATTCAATCGTCTCGTTAGACGCTCTCTCGAGCAATTGCATCGTGCACGCAACTATCCCGCGATTCCGTTATCCGCTATTAATCCGCCGCGCGGAGACGATTGATTTATACGGCAATCGCGTCGGTGTACGATTTCAGCGCGGCAAGAAAAATATCTCCGCTGGTCCCTGCACGATCGGTGACGCGCGCGCGCGCGTAATCATCATTATCGCGTCTGCATCGCGTAATCGGTGCGAGCCGTTCCCATCGGATACACTATTCGCGGGGAAACACGAAAGAAAACTCCCGCTCCGTGCGGGGGTCTGCGATAATCCAAGATTACATCGAAATCGGCGCGCGATCATAGTCAGAAGAGATTTCAAGGTTTCTCGGTTCGAACGGTGACGCCTCTTATTCCCTCTCTTGCTGCTCGTGTTCTATTTGATAAAAACGAACCGCGGAGTGTAATAATAGATCGTTTAGGGGAAGCTTACAGCTCGCAGGCTACCCTCGCAACTTGAGCGAATTCGGAGAAACGATGATCACCTTCTGTGGGGGGAAAGACGATTGCCACTTTTAAACTCGTGAGTTTTCCTCGGCTTTGCTAGAAACATATAGTGTGCCACGATTAATCATAATTAGCGTCCCATTTCAAAGTGCGATGTCTGCATTAAACTTCATCTATACCGATGCATCCAAACCCGTCTAGTGTTCAAAACATATTCGTTATATCTGTTTGCACGAACGAAGCGTCGCGTCCCGACCTAAAGTTCCAATAATCGTTCCCCGTCGTTTCACGTTCGACTGCTTCGCGGCAACTAGAACAAAGTGCCCGCGATCAACGACAGAGGAAAGTCGTCGCGGAAAATCTCCTCAGCGGTTTCAAGCGCGCAATTACCGTCCCGGCAATTAATCGTTATTAAGAGGGGGGGGGGGGGGACCGAGGATCGGCGAGCGTTTCCGCGGATCGTTACGAGGAACATCGGACCGTTTGACCGATCGCTGAACTAACGGGACGCGAGCAGCGCGATTCGTTCTCCTACCGCAATCCCGCCAGGTATTGCGACGCGCGCGTTGTTGAGATAGCCTTAATCAGCGCCGCTAATAAACGAAGTGACAGAAACTGCTAACGGTGTAACGAATAATGACGCGTTCATGCTACTTTGTTCTGCTGGGGAAAATAGGAAATCGTGGGTTGACTGCTGATTGGGCTCGGGTTAACGATAGGTGAGAATAGTGTGTACCACCATTCGGCCAAAGGGTTGATTCGTAAATAGTTTCATTATCTCGCTGACGAACCGGATTCGTAATAAGCTCGCGATAAAAAAAAATTCGATCAGTTGACAAAGAAATTGGAGGCCAGTATTCTGACCCAAATCGCTGACCGATGGGCGTCGCTGCCCGGTGGCTCGTGCCGCTTTTCGGTCTGCTTCGTCTTCCGGGTGCATAACGGAACGACGCGTCGAAAACTTTCTCCGACGCTGACCTATTATCAGCCCGTCATTATTATCGCCGTTTCGCGGCAGTCGGTTAAGGTTAGTGGGTAACCGCGGCCGTTGAATTACGAGCCAAGTGTCGTCTCGTACGCCTCGCACAGTTTTTCAGACTGGAACGGATACCGTTCCGTGGAAGTCGACGAAAATCATTATTTCCGTGAACAAATAGGGGCCGAGTCCTAAATTACACGGCGCGAGCGTTGCGATGCGCGGATATTTGGACTTGATACCGACCTCGCCTAGAATGACGCATCGGTACCACGATTTCATATCGACGCCGATGGATTTTACTCCGTGGCGTATCGCTTGTACACTCCTTAAGGCACCCTTATGTAACACCTTGATCCCGTGGCATTAGAGTTAAAAGCAACGCCAAAGGGTCCGCAATGAGGAATGAGAAATCTTTCTCGGTGAAAGATCGAACTCTCTTCACCGAGGCATGAAAACGTTTCTCGTGCCAGGAGGATCTTTGTTATCAAGCGGCTATATGCGAGATCGCTTGTAGATAGAATTACGTAAATTACGTTAATCACATAACTCGCGCGTACAGCTCGAACGTGAAGAAGATCGATAGAAAGGTCCGTGGTATTGAGAATCCGTACTCGGACTCGTATCTGATAGAGGAAAGTATTTTACACGAAAGCGATCGTTCCGTCTCGCATTCCTGCCATTCCAATTCCGCCGATTTATTAAAGGCTCCGTCCGCATAAATAAACTAGGGACGCGCTGGCGAAGCACGATCAGAGCACAAAGGGGAGCGATTCCATAATTAAATCAATTCGCCGTTAAGCTCAGGGCTCGACCAGAGATCGCCTCGAATAAATTCCATCAGCTTCCGTCTCTTCTGCTCTTTGCGGCTGAACGCGGACCGCTGACCCCCGCGTGCGGTGGCTCGTTATTAATCGCGGCACCGCGTACGCGCGGTGAGTCATCGGGGATGGGGCCCCGGGCCGTGCATAAAGGTAGCCGCGAGGGATAAAAGGATGATCCGCGGATCGAACCGGTTCGGCGATAAGAGATAAATCGCGGCGGCTCGTTGCACGGGAAATCGATCACGAAACGAGCTCGTTCCAATTTCCTTCCACGGCGACGGGAACTGGGCTCGAGGTTGCTCTCCTCCCTGGCCGGTTCCTCTCGTTGCCGCGATCGCCGACAATCGCCGGCCCACCGACGTGATCAATACCCCGCCACTTAAGTCAGAAACGCGTGGCGCGTGGGATCGTCCGCTCTCATTCGATTTCGTTCCTTTATCTCGGCTTCTGAGCAACGACGCATCGACAACTGTGTCTCGTCATCCGAACGAGCTCCGAACGAGCACGGTAGAAAAAAAGGAAAAAGCGAAGGGACCAATTAACGGAATACCTGATTAAGACCGGCTCGCGAAGCTTCTCAGGAGATCCCTTTCGCCGAAAAATGTACCGTTCGACCGGTGCTCCGATTTCTGGCAATTTCGGCCGACTAATCGCGCTAGGGAAACATAACGTTAAACACTGACTTGGCCGACGAAGCGTTTCTCTTGCGAGGTTCGACGATTGTCCGTCCCTTGTGCCACAATATTAAATTCCTCTCTCGGAAGTTCGAACATTCGAGGCGCATGCAGAGACAGAATAATTTCAAACAAACGCGACCCGCAATGAAGACCATCTTTCGGACAAGGGACCGGGGCCACTGTCAAAGCTTTACAACTAATTAACACGCAGGATACAAATCGCAGGAAGTGGCTCGCATTGTCCTGCCAATGGCGGCGATTCACTGAAATTAGTCTCCTATGGCCGTTCCTTAATTGGCCCCTCGAAACCCCTAGGGAGTCATCAAAGCTGTGCTCCATATAATAAAAATTCACTAATTAGGACGGAGCCAGGCGAAACGGCCAGTCCTTCGCCAAGGATCCCTGCTCAATTAGCAAACAAACGTACGGGTAAAGGAGAAATGCTAAGCCGCCCTTACTCGTGGCGGGACCGAAAAAGCGAGCACCGACGGAAGAAGTTCGAACGGGTTTAACGGGTGACGCTCGGCGCCGAGCGGAAGAGGCTGGGCGATGGTCTCGGGCCACCTCCTCATCAACCCCCTTTGTTCGCCGCCGCCGCCGCCGCTGCGTTATCATCCTCTGTCCCGCTTCCACCGGCGAGCTCGACGCGTTTCCGCGCGTCGTCTTACACGTAACCCGCATTCGAGACTGGCTTAGGGAGAGCCTCGGCAACGTTGTAAAACCCATTCTTCCATCGGCCCCCTTCTCACCTGTTACCTGACCGATGTCCCCTCCCCACCTTCGAACACCTACGCTCGTCTCCGTTCTACCGGGTGAAACGTACGCTCCTCTTTGTCCCTCGTTCCTCGCCGACCGCCAGGTAAACGTAAAGCCAGGCCAAGGTGTACCGTCACTCGACGCTCGCCTCTTGAATCAGTCGAGGCACCAACGTCGAGACGCGAGTGCAGCAGCTTCCTTCGTTCGGCCGCGATCGGCTTTCGCGAAGATCTCTGAGACTCTGGCGTTGGGCTCGTCCGCGATCGGAGATCGAATTTGGGATAAGAGGACGTCACTTTTTCGTTTTGTTTCCATCGAAGGGATCGAGGAAGTGATACTCGGGTGAGTTTCGTATTGGAATTTAATTTCGCTGTATTTCGAAGGGGTTCCGCATTGATCGGTATCGGTGTACGATCATCGGCAGCGATTTCGCGACATTAACACTTTTCAAAGTGGCCAGGATAAGAGTACATTTTCAACGTATTTCATGATGGGTTGTATCGGATGTAAAATTGCGAATCGCTTTGTTCACACCTGGTCGTCGCGAAGCAGCGAGATAACGCTGCACGTCCGACGATCATTATCAACGGTGCCGCTCCGAGTCGCGGCGGGCAATCGATTTTATGGCACTCACGGCCACCGTGACGCCGGACATCGCTGAACAGAATTTCGATGGCCAATTAGCGTGGCTAACGGGCCCGCTCTGATTCAGGTGCGTCGAATCTTTTGTTCGATCAGGAAAGCACGGTTTCCGCCTGATCAGGCCTCGAGACGGAGAAATCGTTAGGCGACTCGCGATCGTTCCGGCTGCGTGCATTATGCGTATGCAGGTGCATCGACTGGTTTACCCGTTAGTTGTCTCCTTTCGTTTGCCGCGACGCAAGCGAAACGGTCTCTAATCGCTAATCGCTAGCTATTGCTCACGACCAAGCGGATGAAATTCTTAACGGAGCCTAAAGAACGATCGACGCGTTACGGCTGGATTAAATTCGTTTGCGATGAAGTAACGAGCAGCGGAGGAAAGGATTTTTACATGCGGCATTCCGAATACATTCACGGATCGATGGTCGAACGATCGCTTTTCCCTCGGTCACTCTCCATCACGCTTTAGCCCAAGGTAACGCGAACGCGAAAAACGCGAGAGAAACTGGGGACACGGCAAAAACGCGCGGCCGCTGTGCGCGAAATCGTTGCGAAATCGGCGAGGTCGCGATTGCACTTGCTCGCTAAAACAATAACGAAACAAGCAGAAACCGGCGAGCGGAGCGATCGCGTAGATCGTATCCTACGGCCACTAACGCGATTAAACGAGTTTCCGGTCGTGCCCTGCGATTCAGAAACATTCTCTCCTAACGGAGGTTGAGAAACGGCGAGCAGAACAGTAGGCCCCCGATAAGCACGGGAATGCTCTCGCTATCGAGCTTTCGACGCGACTCGGATATTCGCGTAACCGGTCATTACGGCCCCACTGCGTGGGACGACTGAAAAGTGACGTCGCAAGGTTTGCTGAATCGCGCGGTCGCGTCGCGGCTCGAAAGCGACAAGAAAGCCCCGCGAGTGTGTTCGAGAGACTTTTACTTTCGGCATCGATGTTTTATTGTTGCGCAACCGGTGCAACGTGCACGACAGAGGATGCAGAAAGAAAATACCGCTTGCATAGAAAGTGCTCGGTAGCGATTTGTAACCACTGACTGCACCGAGCGCGTGGACAGTTACTCGAACATCGGTCGGAGGGGTTTCCCTTGTAAAGAGTAGCCGCGCTCGGGGCAATCGCGACGCGCTCGCAAAATTACCCGAAATATTCAGGGGCGCGACGGACGCGGAACGGGTTGCCGAGGCTGAAAGAGGTGTTCGTGAAGTTTCGTTGCAGGTCTACCACGGAAGTGAAGCAAGAAAGATGGGAAGCCGAATTCGCAGTACTCGATTTATCGGAAAGCCGCGGCCACTACGGTAACGTTTCTGGCTGGTTCAACGAGGTGCCCACCTCGGCAACGTCTAACTGTTTATTCTATACGGTATCCGAGCAACGAGTGTGGGAATCCATATTTTTAACCGGTTTGATCGTTTCCTATCGTCCCCTCGAAATGTTCCTTTCACCGTTCCGACGAGACCGCCCCACCGTGAAATTCGAGTCGAATTCTGAATGATTGCCAAATCGCGTGCACCGTAAGCACCATTCATGACTTCGTCCTCCCATCGTCGTACACAGGAACGAAGACGTTCGTACAATTGCTAAGGACATTTCAATCGAGCAGCGTAATCAGATAATAAAAATACTAGTAAAATTCAAGAAGATTAAATCCGTTCACTCTACGAAGCAGTATTTCACTGTTTCTTTATTATCACATTACGCATAGCGGGTAACGTTGCAGGATCCTGTAATATTTTATAAAATCCCCAGATACCTATAAACAAGAGCGTGCAACGATACGGTACGTTACGTTGTTCTCGATTTTTACGATCGAACGCTCGCCGATTTCCACAGGAGTAATCGGGGGCGTCAGTTCCGCGAAAGGGATCCAGAAGCGTAGAGCTTTCCGTGTCCGATGCGGCGATAGCGTCGACGGATAATCCGCGTTTCTCTACGCTCTATGGCCGCAGATCCTTCGAGAGACCGGACGAGAACAAGATCGTAAAATCCGGCTGGATCGGCTTGTTCCACGAACTCGACCGCGACACGCCGATTCCCCGAAGCTTCAATCTTGGCGAGCAATTAATTGCGTGTGGTCCCCTCCGTTGGACGGTCAGGCGAATGAAATCTCATTCAGGGAAGCCCTATCGTTAGAAGGGGAATCGATAGAACTTTGTGGAGGAAAGACGATTCGACCCTACCTGTTAACGCGTCGAAACGATTGATCATCGTCTACGAAAAATCGGCACGGATGTTTGGCAACGCGGACGGGTGACATAAGGCGCTCGATTCTCCGTTGTCCTGCTTACGATTCAGATCAGGCTACTAGAATGTCCAGTCGGTGTGGCCCAGTGACATTCTTTTCTTCTTTGTCACGTAGCTCGCATGACCCATTGCCCTCGACTGGCAATGACCACCGCGTTCCCGTTTGCTCTTCATCGGTGCCGATACCGAACCGATTGCGATGCAAACGCGACGAGACATTTTCACGCGACGGCAAAAGAATTAGTCGTCGAATTTAATCACGAAGCAATACTTTCTCAGAACTAATTTTTAGAGCATGCTATCGATAAAGGAATAAAGCAAGGTATCGACGAAACTAACGTCTCACTTGTCCCTGATAAGGATCACGCGGCACCGATATCAAACCACTGGAAACTTTCTCCTCCCTAGCATACGAATAATCGCCGCGATACAATTCGGAACGATACAATAAGAAAAATCGGTTCTTCAGGTTTGTTTCAGCGAAAGTGGACAGGTACCCAACCATGGAATCCTGGCTGAGCGAGGTGCAACGCGTAAGAATCCCACGGCCGAAATTCGGTAGCGGAAACTCGGTGAGACGATCGAACTCCGCGGCGCAGCACGTTCGGCCGGAGGTGCTCTCGCGACAGGCGCAGGACGTGGCCAAAGCAGCGGAGGAACTCCGACAGGCGTTCCAGGACAAGCTCTGACCGGCTGGCTATGGAGAAGGGACCATCTTAACAACTCATCGAACAAACGCACCGAGTTCGAGGATCCTCGACAACGGGACGAACCGTTTCGTGCATCCGTGAACTCCTTCCGCCGTTAATTCGCGACAGAAGAGGACAATGGAGCTCGACGCTCGGGGCTGAATACGTTTCCGGGTCTCGACGACGAACTGTGTCCGAAGAAAGTCGCGGAAAATACAAAACAAGAACGATTGGCATGTTGATAAAAAAAAAAATTGATAAAGTGCACACGTGCTGGATTGCAGTGGAACGTTGGCTGTTCGCGTTTAAGTAAATCTCTTTTCCTTTTTAAGTAGATGGCAGAAATGTTTTACGACTGAAAATTAACTCGCTGTCAGCGATTGAATCACTTTTAATCATGAATCCTTTTATTAGTTTCTTAACTTGAATAGCCAGCGTTCTCCTGCACGTCACTGTGCAGAAATGCGTATGTACGAGTCAGTATTATGAATCAAGATTGTTCCCCGTAACGCTGTCTTCGATGAGACTATGCACAATTTAATGATAACCACACTATCCGAGTTACGAGCTTCCTACAATTTATGCGAGAGACCTGTGGTATTAATAATGTTCAAAGTAGGCTAAGAAATAAACTTCCTTTTGTTAAATCCAAGCGAAGCTTTTAGATTCATTATTCCTCCTTTACGAATAACAAATCCTATACCTAGTAGCTGTTCCCAAAAAAATTCTTGGTCCCTTTTGCGCGCGACTGGAATGACAAAGGGGCACTTTTTCCACCACTTTTCCCTAGTTTGAGGGCTCCTCTTCAAGGATACCGAGTAGTCGATGCGCTCGCCGGTCGACGATCTCCCATCCCAAGGCCGGCAAAAGTCCAGCTTAAGCACCGCGAAATAGAGACGTCTCGCGGCTGTATCAACCGCGCAACGCTATCTGTACACTATGATCGATCGGGGCTGGATAATTAATTCAGACCTGGAGGAACACCTCGTTCGACCGGCAACCGGATCCCTTCGAGCGGATACAGCGCGCGTGTACGCGAGTGATATACGCGGCACGACGAGGCATCGGCCGACCTGGCGTGATCAGCGTCCATAAATCGAGCTCTCCTTCCGAATGGACCCGTGAGAAGATGCTCTCGATCGCTCTGGATCATCGCTCGGCACCGGAACCACCTTCCCAGCCTCGTGGGATATACGATTCCACGGATCTATCACGCGAGATATGAATTTAAATCGGCGAAGTGTTACGAGGATATTAATCGAGGGAAAGTTTCCTTAATCATACTTGACTGGACGAAATATTTATGCGAAACTTTTTAAGCGAGCTCGTGACTGATTAAAACGACTCGCGAGAGGGCAAATACTGCAATTAAGAGGACGAGTCCGGAGGGATTATAATCTTTATGCACCTACTCAAAGGTGAATCCAGTTTGTCATTACGCTTCGGATTAGCGTGTCGTTGGAAGCATTCCACGGTGGATTCCGCGGGCGCGGATACTCTCCCGGGTGGAAAGCAAATAGTAACTTCAATTTCATTCGCCTGGTACCCGGGATCGTTTACGAGCCAGCAGAACCGGTCGATACGACTCTACCCATCCACGGATTTATCGTTTCGCCTCGCGGAATCTCGGATCGGCAGCGAGCAAAAATCACGAGTGACGCTTCGAGTAAAAAAAAAAAACACGCCGTAATTGGTGGAGGGATTATAAAGCGAACCGATTCTGTTCCAAAGTTCTTTCTTTCTTCCTGCCATTTCTTAATGACCAATCGATTACGCCTTGTGCGGTTAACAAGTTTCGTGGCGGATGAAGGATGTGAAGTGATTCTTCTTGGTTGGCGAAAGAAAGATACGGTAATTTGTCTTGGCGGCGGGGATTGACAGTGTATCGTATGGGAAGAAGATTAAAGCGTTTCTAATCGGGCAACGCGTCCCGTAGTTTCAGGTGGTCGCGCACTTGGTCGCTAATTAGGATGGCTCGTTACACGCGGCTGTTCCTTAATCGGCCGACTCTTGCGCGGCGACGATCGAGTTAACGGGTTCTTGTTCATTTGAATGTAACAGTTCATTGACTCCTATCAATCGCGTCTGCTCGATCGGAACTTTAGTCTAGCGTGACAAATAGATCCACAGGTGGGAATCGGAGACGAGAAAGTCCATACTGGAACCGCAAGTGTGTTGCAAAAAGTCGAAGATCGATACACGTAGAAGTAAAAACAACAAACTCTACTATATTATGGAATTATATATCTTTTACTACGCGTTAGCACTTAATACTCGTTGAGAAATTTCTCCGCAATCTACATTCTACATTATCCATTTGCTCGCGCGCAGAGAAAGGTGAAAGACATATGTATATTCATTTCTAGAGAAACGTTCAATGCCCGATGGATTAAACATTGCCGGTAGCACACTGAAGTTCGATCAGCAGATACTCGTAACAGAGGAAAACTCACAACTGCTACCTGCACAATCCCGATTCTGAATAATTGTTACGCTCGGCGAATTTCGTCCGATGAGAACGACAGGCTCGCGAAGAGACGGGAGAAGGATCGACGCGCGGTAAAAAGAGTTCTCCAGAGATGCAACGTAGCGTAGACTTACCAAATTGTCCGGGTGAAGATGATGCCCGTAGTCCCTAGGGTTGCCTCGGGACCCACCGGGGGAGCTGTGTCTACGCCCCCGTCCGTTTTCCAGCTCGTCCTCGTAGTCCTGCAAAAAGAAATCGACAAACACCCCTTTCATCGTGCTCCCATGAATGTCGGGGAAACTTTTCTCCGCGGGGGACAGAACGCTGCGCCGTAAGGGGGTCGAGGTTCGAGCGCCGTGTTTGTCGAACGATTTTCTGTACCTGGTTGTCGCACTCGTCGTCGTTGGAGAGGGCGAGATCGGAGGTCGTCACTTGGTGCTGCTGTGCCCTCCTGTAGCCCACTCTGCAATGGCCAAAAGTGCGATTTGAGACCACCCACCCATTCGGAGGCTACCGTCGTCCCTCGATCAATTTCCGTCCCTAGATCTACGGGTAACCGTTTTCTTTTTTCCGCCCCTTCTATCGCGCGGAGGATCTACCCACGTGTCCGCGCGACCTTGTCTCTTACGTGACATCCCCTTTTGCTTTTTGCGCGCTTTGTTCTGGCCATCGGGCGGTCACGTGTCTACTGAATATTTCAAGCCACCGATCGATCACCTTCACCGAAATAGACCGATTTCTCGAACGTGAAAGCTACGGGGATACACATGTGACCCGAATTCACGAGACATTGTGTTTTATTCTTTGGACAAGCTGCACGTTTCGGCGTCGAAATTTCCTGGAACGGCCACTGATGGCTCCTTTAAAAATGTTCCACGGGAGGAGGGGACGAGGATTTCTAGAGATCGCGCTACCGGTTTCAATAGGGGGCCAACACGGAGCTTTGTATTCTCACCCGGTGAAGCTGGACAGCGGAATGGAAGACATACGGAGCGCCGAAGAGGAAACACCGATCGGCTGGTTATTTCTACACTCGTCATCGATTATTTAATCGGCATCGCGCACAGGTACACCCTCGCGGATATCGCACGCCAAATCTATTTCCGTTCCCTGGCTCGTCCTTCGACGGACACTAAAGAGTCGGAGGAGGTGCCACTGAGCGATCGATGCCGCGCTGTCGGCGAGTCCGGGCGTCGATCGTTCAACGATCGACGCACTATGACTTTTTGGCAACCGCCGCACGATTCTCGATTGACGCGAACATTAATTAAACGAGTCGTTTTAACGGTAAGCTGTTCACGATAATAAAAGTCACTTTGACAGTAGATTCAACAAATGATCGGTGGTAAGAAAGACTCTTCACTTAGCTTTTGCCCCACCGGTGTCTCTTCTACTTCGACGAAGAAGGACAACGAAAATTGAAGATCGCGCCCTGATTCTGATACGTACACTGACACTTTTTTCCCCCCAGCAAAACGTTTCCCTCGCGCAGCTATTACGATACTAGCTCTGCGAAGGCTCATTTGTTTCATTCCGTTACCCAGGATACGACCCGAGCGTTAGAACCTTAGCCGACCATAGAACGAAATCTTCAAGGGCCGTTCGTGCACTTGCGATATAGGTACGATTTGCCGCAATCAGCCCTCGTTACCGGACTGCGGCACAGGAATTTTGAGAATCGCGCTAATAACGCGTGACAGCGTTCCGCAGTTTAAGGGAGGAGGAAACGTCGAGAGTTCATCTATGCGGTTCACCAAATTGAAATCGGACAGAGTTCAAAGTGGAAGATCAACATTTCCTGCCACGATTTGACCAAATAAATAGAATACAAACCATCCTGACGATGCTTCTCGGTAAACGTAGCGCGATAGGAAAGAGCGTATCGCTATGAGGAATAAATTGAAATTACGGGAGGAATTTTGTTCGCAGACGAAGCTGCAAGATCCGGGTTGGAAAAATACGATTGAAGAAAATCCGTTTCTAATGCCGAACGCGATTACCGTGGTTCGCTCTGCGCGAGTGCAAAGTTTAATCGAAACGAAAGCCGAACGAGTAATAAATTGGAAGAACAAAGCGGATCGATGTAAGATAATGAGTAGCGAATTCCCGTACCGCAGGGGCGATTTCCATCGTCTGGTCCCCCCGTGCAATAATTGGATACCGGCGAAAACCAATATCACTCAGGGAGAGTATGCAAATCCCACACCCCCTGTGTGCTTTCGATTCTCTCGGTCACGAACGCTTTGTACATTTTCCTCGTGGCCTGCGAGGGATATCGATTCGACGGAATTTTACTTACGGCAAATTCCGTAGGACGACGCGTAGGTGTACGGGCACACGGAATTGTACCGAGCCTGTTCATCGTTCCGGATGAAAGGCGCACCGGGCGTAAAAGTTCGATTAATCAGTCTGGGCTCTTCGTTAAATACGCGAAGAACAGTGACGCCGGATTGGCGAGAATCGTTCGGAATCCCGCGGATCGTTCGAACGATCCTTCTGGCCAACGATACACCCTGCACACGATCCGCGCAAATCGATCTCCGCCCACGCGGGGACTCTTTGCACGTTCGAGTCGCTGTTCACCGCCACCCCCGTCTTCGCCGCGTGTATCTGCTTAACCGTGTACACATACCTGCTACCAATCAGGTGGCATCAAAGGAGGTGGCGAGCGCACACACGGGATCAGACGTTAAAGCCAGATCGGCTCTGCCGGGAAATGAAATATCGATGTACCCTCGTACATCCGACATGGAAACGCCATTACGGCCATCCCTGCTTACTCCAAATCGCGTGTCTCCAAAGCTTCTTCTTTTTCTGTTTTGTTCATCTTGAGAGTTGGATGGATTTGTGGATAGCGGATACTTATGAGAATTATGAAACCTACGAAAGGATGTCGAACTATCGAAAAAGAGTTATTCAGGGGTGATTAAGTGCGGCGCAATTGAAACGGAAGGAGCGCTTTTTAAGGGTCGATTAGTTTTCCCTGCTTGCGCGGGGGTGAGAGTAGGTAAAGTACCTTTGCGCGGAATTGATTTTAGAATGAGATGGGTTCCCTGTTATTCCTGGAACACAGCGTATAGGCGCCATTCCCGCGGAATCAATCGTTTTCGGAGAAAAGGGGGCTACTCCGTAGTCGCTGTCTAAAATAATCGAAAGCATTACTTTAGTTAACGAAGTCTGAAGCGTAATTCCACGAGCTGCCGTGTGAACCGCAGTCGAAAGGGTGAGTTAATTTCACGTTCGAGAAATCGGACCGACTGAACACGCGGCACGTATGCGACGAGAGGTTTCGTATCAATTTAACATCCGGTTCACGATCAAAGCGCTTAACGTAGCCGAGTCGCATTAAGTGCAGGCTACAAACTTGCCGTCCGCTGTGAGCAGATAACCTGAGCGCATCGCTTCGTTTTTTTCTTTTCCCTGAATTAAAAACGTCCCCGCGACGAATCGCAATTTGATTCGTTCGTTCGCTGTCGCCGCGATTCTGTTAATAATCCCGAACGAATAGGAGAGAGCACGTTGACATTGAAACATTGAAGAAAAGCAAGGGGACTTCGATAGGATGTTGCGGAGAGACGAGAAAAGAATCTCCTCTCATTGGAATCTTCTCGACCTGGTCCTGGGCATGTCGGCCCCGAGGCCGCTGTCCTCGCTGGGCGATCTATATTCCTGGTTATCCCGCGGCAGGAGAGGTCCTGTCACTCCTAGAGGATCCCCCTCGACGTCCACCAGTCGTCCGGGACGGCAACAAGCACCGGGCGCACCCCTCTGTGAGAAATCATCAGATCCCGTCATGCCGTTCGGCATTCGATAGCTACTTTCCGCCCGGTTTCGATGGCCAACGAGCGCTTAGAATTTTCATTCTCTTAACACGATCCCCTTTACAATCTTACCGTTATCGGAACATTATTCCCATCCCTCTGCTCGAGTCTTCTTCCGCTTGCAAATCAATTTCTAAGGGGGTTTCAATCGAACCATGATCCGACGCAATCGATTGCGGGCCAATTCGTTGCTCCTCCGACGGCGAAAGTGGCCAATTAATTAGCCCACAACTTATAGGCTAATGGGGGCGTCAGACGATATGCTAATTTGCCAGCGATCTATCATCGATCCGCGTAGCTTGCGCTGCCGACGTTTATCACGGTGACACTCGATTTAGAGCCACCGGAAGGCTCCGTTCCGTGTTCGAAGATCACGAAACCCGCGCGCGTCCGTGAACCGTGAAATCGCGAGCCGGTTGGCCCGTCATTAATCAACCGTGATCCTACCTGATTCGTCGATTGCCCACGATGCAAACAACCCCCATCGAGTCAGATAACCCTTCGCGAATACTTCTGGCTGATTAATGCGAGCCACCGACAACGGAAACTTCCCGATCCGAGTCGCTTTCTCAAGCTTGTCCCGGGCCAATACGGGAGTGCCGGCGGGAAACAACCCGATGGAAAAAGCTAGGGTTACTAATTGCAACGTACGAGAGATAAAGGGGAGAGCGAACGAGAGCTCGGTGGTGTAGCTATCGTTGAAACGGAGATCGTTTCGTCCACGACTAAGGGTCGCTCGTTTTCGAACTCGTTGGCTACGAAACCGGCCGTCAGCGAGCTAGCCCGAGCTTTGGACAAGGCCGACAGGATCTTTCTGAACGCTGTTCCCCGCACTCGACGATCCCGTGTCGCGGGACCGATGCGAAACGAAGAAAAAAAAAACAATAAGGAAAGCTTAAAGCTTTTTCGGGAGAAACTTTTCAGCTCCCGAATCGTGGCGCGCGAGATGCGATCGGCTCCGATCCTCAACAAGCTGCTCTTGGCATCCTGCGATCGAGTGCATGATCCGTCACAGTTTATCGACCACGTGAATAGTTTGTAACGCGGGGTCTGTCTATGAGCAGCTTAATTCTTTCCGTTTGCTGCATCTATACAAGAGTGTCCCCTTGTGACTCAGGAAATCCTATTAAATTTTCTACAGACGTAATTTCTTCCAATTACACAGCGGGATCTCGATTGTTCTGTCACGCACTCGACCAACGAAACGAAAGAAAAGTCCGGCGCAAAGCTCAGGCGAACTCCCCCGAAAGGTGTCCCATTCGAAAAGCGTTTGTACTGTCTCCCCCGTTGTGGTCGGCGTGAAAATGAGAAAGAAGAGAGGCAAAAACAGTTCGCATCTATCAGCGGCATTCCACGCGGCCCTAATATTATTTGCAGGCACGTCTAAAAAGACGGATCGCGTCCATAGCTGGCCGAGAGCCGCGCGAATACTCGAAGCCTTCCGTACGGTATACGATTTTCATTCTGAGATGCCCAAGTTATTCCGCCCCCGTTTCGCAGCGGAACCCGACACGCCGTGCTCCCCTTGAAACGGTTTACACTGGCAGGGCTTAATTGCGCGACATTCAATCCTCCGGCTTCGAATAGTCGCGCAACGGCGTTGTTCTGAAGCGCTACGCAAACAATCTCGACTGCGACGTCCGACGAGGAGACGCGGAACGTTGACGGAGCGCAGACCGGTAACGAGGCGACACTGGCTGCCAACGGAAGTGCACTAACGCTAAGCGAAATTATAAGCAAAATGCAGAAACAGAGATAGATAGAGAGAGAGAGAGAGATCAGACAGAAAAGAAGTCGTATTATAGTGTTCAAGTAGAGATAGAAGAAGAAGAAACGCCTCTGTCGGAATTGGAAAAGAGAGTAGAACGATAGAAGAACGGGATGCAGGAAGATTCTCGAGTCATGCTTCACAGGTGAACGCGATAGCCGAGAGCGATTAAGCAAAAAAGAGAGATTTCATTTCTTCAATCGAATCGTTCTCCAGATATATCTTCGTCCCTTGCTTTTGACCTCTAGTCCTCTTCCTTCTCTTTGTCGTCACCTTCTCGCACCTCTCCAATCGACAATGAGCTTCCGTTTTCCTATTTTTGTTGTTGTTGTTACTTTTCCCTTTCGTTCGTAGTTTCATGTCCATATCCAGTCGAAGCTTCTTTCATTAATGATCTTGTCTGCGCAGGCTATAACGACCGGGTCTCTTGCTATCTAATTGGATACATTCAAGTGAGGGGGGGAGGGGGCGAGCATACGGATTATCGTTCCGTCGCTGCGAGAAAAACTCGTCTCGAGATCCTTTCCGAATACGTTTCCTATATTCGGCGAGGAAATCTGTTCGAGATAGATCGCCAGCGAGAACTGTACAGCGATACACAGGTGGGTATAAAGAGAAAGAAACAGTCGCCAGATCTAACCAGTGGGCAACGCAGAACAGACAGCGACAAAGATAGGGAGAGAAAGAATTCTATACACGTCCCGAAAGGGAGACAGAGATAATTGATAGAGAAGAGGTAATCGTGTACGGTGTAAAGTGAGTTGTCTGCGTGTGTGAAAAAGTTACTTGTCATCGGTATGTTTGTAACGGTGAGATCATTCTCGTTCACTTACCGGAAGATCGTGCAGCGAGGGTGTTACTATAAGGTCCGAGTGGGCACGGTCTCCTTTTCTCTGAGAACCGAACACAAAAACGGAAATAAAGATTAAAAGTGTCTTCAAGTTTATTAAATTCATCGTAAGTATTAAAGTAAAATTGAAATTTGATTATTATTATTTGTACGACTATTAAGAGAGCATACCCTTGCCATGGCTACCCTCGGCCTGTAAACCAAATCGTCGAAGGCGGCCCTGTCCTTGCTGTCCACGAGTTCCCTGAGCTCGGTGAGGAGGGTCAACTTCTCCGGCGTGTTCAGCAGATCGCTTAGGCTGACCACGAGGTCCTCGATTGTCATTCGACGCGTCCTGTAATCGGCCAGGAGTTGGGAAAGCGCAGCCCTTTCGCTCCTGGCTAGAACCACCCTCGCTTTCTCCTCCACCATCGCAGCGGTCGCGGCGGAGACCGTGTGCATGCCGCCCCTGTGCCGCCAATCGCTGGCGATCCTAATCGAAGCAATCGAACAACCTCTCTCAGGATCGGCACGTCCGATGAAGGAGCCCGTTCAGACCGCGCGGTATCTCAGTTGTCAAGTATTTCTTACGTAGGACTCGGGGGTCGATGGTTCCTAGGGCTCTCCAGGAGTAAGGGATCGTGCTCGGGGCACCTAGACGTCGGCATAACGATGGGCTGACTGGTGGTGCAAGAGTGCGGCACCTTCCCCACGTCGCGGATCAGTAGGGTCATCCTTTTGTTCGTCTTCAGGATCTCCACCGCCTCGTCGTGGGTCGCCTCCTCGAAATTTTGCCCGTTCACCTCGATGATTTGGTCGCCCACCTGCGGACGAAAGACGTGAAACACATTTTTGAGAAAGCCAGGCGACGAAACGTTGCTTCCTTGTTTCTGTTTCGATCCACCTCCACGCCGTCGGGTACAGAGATCGCGGCGAATCAATGAACCCAACGTGAGGGGGGGCTGGAATAGCAGAAACTCTTACCAAAAGTCCGGCACGGTCTGCGACGCTGTCCTTGTCGACGCCGGTCACATAAATCCCAAGACCGTACTCGAGGCCACCCCTTATCATCAAGCCGAGCGATTGGCCGGGCTCGATGCAGAGCTCGACCTTCCTCGTCCTCGGGCCGTACCGCGAATCTCGGGGCGGGTACAGAGGCGGCGGTGAGGTCGGACGACCTTGACGGTCGATCCAGCTGCACGACTGCTGGCGACCGGAACCCGACCACACCGGATGACCGCCCCTGCAACGGGGATCCAACGCTGGTCCGCGCACCGTCATGCTCAGGGTTCTACAGGACTTCAGCATCTGTGCAGAAGGAACGCCGGATAAGCAACGGGCAACCGGTTAAATAATCCTCGGCTGCATATCCATGCTCCCGGAATGCGATACAAGATTCCATAGCAGCGATCGAATTATTTAAACCGCCGACCTCGGAAATAGATCGCCCATGCGCCGCGGGCTCAGCGAGCCGAAAGGAATCATTGTCCGTGGAGGGTTACTTCCTTGAAGGCAACCTTGGCAAGCGAAACGGGGGACAATCCCGTCGTGGGTGTGTGTCGGGTCAACGAGGGGTACAAACGATTTCTATGCCGTTCCTCCCTCGAAGAATGAGAGCCCGACAACGACTGCACGATTCCTTGCAGAATTTCCGAAAGACCGCGCCGGGCTGCACGTTGTGCAACAACAAACACGAGTGTTCTCGATGACGCTTGTACCAATCGTTTGACTAGCGAAATAGGGAAACAGATATTATTAGATTGGTGCGTATGAAATATCGTTTTTCGGGAGATTAGTGCTCGTCCGATGAAAAGCAATTACCATCAATTTCTGCCGCCCAACTATACAATTACTCTAGAGATATCTTTTCAATAAGTAGAACGTATGTGTGCGAAATTAATGAAGCAACGATTTGCGTTGGTAAATAGATCGAGACCAATCTTACTGCGGGATGATGCAGGACCTCCGGTATCGAAGATAACGACTCAAAAGCTTCAGAATATTATAATACGAGATTTCGCTTCGTGCTCCCTACTCCCTCTACCTTCTCCCTACAGATTTTCATTTTTTTTAATGCGCCAACCTAATATAAAGGGGAAATAAAAATATGGCTCCAACGTGGAAAGTACTATTTTTGCATTACTCATCCGAAGCTTGCGATCTCTCCCCTAAAAATGTGTTCTACATTATTTTCTTTCTATGGGCAACGTCCGAAGAAAATGAACGCGCGTTAAACGAAGAAGGAGCGGACGGTGCGTTCCACGGTGACGCCACTCGGTAGCTAGGATATCGATCTCCTGGCGGTCGGTGACGTCACATCCTGCCTATCCTTGACCCAGCCCGGCTCACGTCCTTAGGATTCTATGCTCTGGCCCACGACGCCGTGGAGATGCAATTTTATCCTATCTATGCGAGGCACGCGCTGGCGTCACCGTTCTGCCGCCTTCTCCGTCGCGCAAGAATCCATCGGGAACGAGCGGGACTTCTCCGACGAGGCTGCATAAACTATTCGATCCAAGTTACCGAAATTATTAAGCGATTCGATGCGCTGAGAGAACCGTGCGGATGGCGTTTTTCTTGCTAAGCTAATCACGAAGAGATTATTGACTCAATACGCGGCTCCCTATTTCGTCGATGGAACGAGAGAGCAAAATTGTTGGAAGAATCGCATGCACTCGGCGGAGTCTCCGTGAATAATGAATAGAGCGAGAAAGCGATCGCTGCCGGAGAAAATGAGCCTGTATACGGAGCTATATTTCCGGTTTGCTCGTCACGAGACGGCCGCAGCCAGTAATTTTCGAACTATTTCGGAGCCAGTCGATCGCCGACTGCATCTGCGAACTCTTGACACGGTTCGCCTTCCGCACTTCGTGCTTTCGTTTATCGTTCGGCCACTACGGAAGTTTTATATGATACAATCCCTATCGAGTATGACGGTCGAACCAATATTCTCATTCATTCGTAGTATATATCATTTTCAATAAGATATTCGCTTAGGAAAATAATCTAGCCCAGGGACAAGTCTAAAGAATAATTACCATCTTTCTCACGTAATAGTCACCAGCCCGCATACTGCATAAATTGAATATCGATGCAACAATTATGCAGAAACCGCAACAAGAACTTGAACAACTAAAGTTTCACACTGACCGGCTGTCAGTCGACCGCGGTTTGAAAGCTCACATTGACAAACACGACGACACACACCTCCCGAATCCTTCATTTCATATTTCAATCAATGTCTCACCGAGCACGATGCCCAGAAACACGGCACACCCGTCCCACAACATCTTAACTGCACAGCGCTGCAATTAGTTCACTTTCATCGTCGCGAAACACGCCAAGGGCCAGCCGGTGGAACGGGACCACGCGTAGCGGGGTGTAAATTACGAGGCCATTCAGAAGCTACCACACCACGGGGCTTTATAGCCAGGGTGTCGTGGCGAAATTTCACGGTCGCCGGTCCGTCTTTCGCGGCGGACCGATTAAATAAGCAATTCACGCGGTCGCGAGGGCGAGCGGAACGGTGCGAAACTCCTTATCGCGTCCCGGCCAGGGACTATTTCCGCTCGCGCGACGTCGCGCACGATCCCGTCTCAGGCGATGCCTCGCGTGTAAAGTGTCCTCTCCGCCCTCGTCGAGGAGGAACCGTCTCGTGGCCTCGACGGCGAATCGTTCCGTCCGCTACGAAGTCAGCTATCGGTCTGCCTGGAATTCCGCGTTTTCTCGGTGATACTTCTTCCGATCGGCCGGACTCCCCGGATAACCGGCTCCGGTCTGACGTCGACGATGGGCCTTCGGGGGAGTAAACAAGCGCGGAGATCTCTGCCGACCGCGCATCATCCGTAAATTGATTTCCGCCCTTTTCGGGAAACGTTGTAACATTTCGCTCGCCGTGACGCGAAAGAACATATTTCACCCACGCCTTCTCGGAAATCGTACGCGACGAAATAGAATGAGTTTGTACAAGAAATTGGGACGAAATCGCGTGTACTCGACAGCGTCGAAGTCTTCGGGTTATCGGAAATACCGTTCGGATAAACGTTCCATTATTCATAGAGGGCCCAGGTTTAATGGTCGCGATGAAGTCGGCTTTTTCGCATTTCAATGGTCTCGACACGGATGCCCTCAAGTCGTTGTCCCGATGGAGTCGAGTTAGCCGCGCCATTGGAATCGGACGGTGTCACTTAATCGCGTCGATTCGGGATGAACTCGAAATTGTATTATACTACACCGGCAATGTATACCATAATATATTATTATAACTTAATCGGCCATTTAGCTCGGTCATAAATATGAGGAGGGGGTGAGGGGGGGTTCGATCACTTTGGCAAATTCTCGTGCGACCTTTCTGGGTCAAGCATTTCCTGAAACGGGAATGGTAAAGGAGGGCGAATTTATGGCTGTCCATTCCGCGCGCCCTCCAGGGTGGACATTTCATGTCTATTGAACCCTCTCGAGTGATTCGAAACGAAAGTAGTTCCCGGTTATTTTCGTTCCGCTTACGGCCGATACGCGACAGAGATATACATCTATGTCTCGACATTGGGAAGAATCTGATAAGGCGCAATAAGGAATAAGTGTCTCGCTTCGTTTCAAACGAAGGCGCACGTGAAAGGACAAGCTCTCGATCGTCTGGCGGAGGATGTAAAAATAGCGATCGATTCGCGGCGGAAGCGACGGAGCCAAAAAGGAACCGGCCGGCATCCGGAAATAGATGGGAGCGAGCAACGATACAGTGGCGGCGTCAGCAGAAACAGTCCTTCCTCTCCCCCCGACAAGAATACGGGGGGATGAATAGAGGGAGGGGAGGCAATTTCAGATCGATGTATCCATGCTCGTCGTGTACTAGTTCCCCGTAAACGGGCACTCGCTGAAACGAGCGCGTGCTTGCCTACCGCGGCTCCCGGCTGCGACGGGATCTTCTAAAGCAGCTTCCGCGGACGCTTCGTGCATTATATAGGCGGGGAATAAATGACGGGATTCAGCGGAGGGCGCCGGGACGCTTGGCGCCCGAACGGCGCACGAGGTGGCGAGACGTCGGGGTTTCTATTAAAATAGAGATAATTGACATTGCGGGAATAAGCGAAATAAACGAGTAGAACGTTTCGTTTGAGGCTCTACCTGCGTCGCTTCGCGAGTAGAAGGAATTGATATAAACGATTGATCAGCATAGATTATAACACGTTGATGGAAACCACAATTTAAATGTGCTCAATTAGGCTCAACGGGACACAGAAAATGTTCGAGACACGAGCTTGAGGAACGAGCGGGGGGGTTGAATGTCTGACTTTACCCGGCGGCGCTACTACTGTCTGACATTTCGCTGTTTATACCACTGGCGCCAGCGCGAGCTCGAAAAGGTCGCCGAGTAATAGAACGAGATTGCTTACGATACTCGAAGGCTAATATACCTCGCTCGTTGTTCAAACTTCTATACTGCGACACGTTTCCCGCAAGGAAACGGTTCAAGCTTTGATGGAACGTAAAACGAGGAAATATTTTCATATCGACCCCGTTTTCGTGCCACGCTACTTTATATCGTGCACAATCTCTCGTCAAACTTTCCACGCTGAAATCGATCGTATAGGATTCGTTTTTAATCTCTCCTTCGCGGGGCGTGTCCGTCGATGAAATGTCTAATCGCCGCGCTTGAAAAGCGTCGGTGTACCTTCATTCAGCGGCACGGTGATTCCACCGAGAAGTTCGTTACGACACGTCGGAAGTTCCTCTCGCCATCCTAAATTTACGGTCGCTCTAATGAATTCGGGAGGCGCGGGGGAGCAGCCGTAAATCTGACAAAGTTTGCACGCGCGAACCGCGCGCATCGCGCTCGGATGTTTGTTACTTTTACTTTAGAACCATCAACGGAATGACAAGCCACCGTGCCGCTGTTACGCTTTACGACGACCGTGCAATTCGCGGACGCTTATGCCCGATCGATCGTCGGACAAGGAGCGGACTGAAGCCAGAAGCCCGTTTCGGGGAGGGGAAAACGTTGGGGACGGCAAACAATTCCGGGAGGTGGCATAACGTAGAGTTTTATCAAGCAATTTTTCCGAGCAATCTCGAAACTCTCTATGATTAAACGCGAGAATGCTTGGAACGCGATAGGAGAATCTCGACTCAACGAAACTTCGTTTTGATCGAAGCAACGAATAGGTGACACACACACACACCGGAAAGCTAATCCATGGATCTTCGAAGTGGGTCAACCGTTTGACCTATCGTAGTCATTCAGGAATCGTGGCTCCTCCGATTTCCGGAGTCTCATGGGTCAAGGCCGCGCCGCCTTTCCTTTAATTAACAAATCGCAGTCGAACGAGCGTCTACTTCCTGTAGCGTTGTACACCTCGAAGCAACGATCATCAACGTTCTCGAAGAACGTTCGGAACACGACACGTAGCAATTTCGATAACGATCAATCGTGAAGAATTCGGGGAAATTAATTGATGCATCGCTGCAATATCTTCTACGGTTGTTCGAGCTTGTATCGTGGAGGTATAGAACTGAGGCGCGCAATAACGTGAATACATAATCCTCCACCCCAGAGCCAAGCCACTCGAATACTGAAGATGCCTGTAACCCTGGGTACAGGGTCGAACGTATTACTTGTACTGTCTCGAAGGAATCAGCGCGCGTCTAAAGTAGGTAACGCCGATAGTGGGGACAAAAAAAAGAAAACGGTTCGCGTCTCGAAATTACAGGGATGGTTTCCACCAGCTACGTGCCTCTACACCGGAGCCAGCCTTATACACCCTGATGGCCCATTGTCGACGGGCTTTTGTCTAGAAACTTCCGAGCTACTGCGAGAGCGTGACGAGCCGCCGGATCCAGAGATACCCATCAGAAGCGTTTACACCGGAGATTACTCGCGGCGTGGCTCTGAGCGATGCTTCTTTCCATTCGGCCAGTCAATGCGCGGTCCGTCCTCCCTTGCGCAGCCCTATCCCTCGTTTTTCATGCTCGACACCGCGGAATTTCAGGCCTCGTCGACGAGCAAAAACGGTCGCGGTCCATCGAACGAAAGCTATCGATCGAGCTGTGTATCCTCTGTTGACCGATTTTCTTTTTGTTTTTAGATAGATAGTTATTTGAACATGTTTGTAGAAAGAGATCGTTTTATTCTGTATCCCATCACTGTAGCCTTCGGTGGCTCTTAAGCTCGCCCTTAAATATAAACTGATTTCCACCGATCGCGCGCCAATAGTCGGGACGATTTAACAGTGATTTTTAGTCGAGATCAGGCACGAAGCCAGGGGATCGTGTTTAGGGAAACGTTCCAGAATCTTCGATGCGATATTGCCGGTGTGGCTTACGATCGATTTGTATATGCGACTCACGTCAATACCGATGCTTCAAAGATAGCGATTGTGCCATGATTAATTTTCCTACCAAAAAGTTGATCGATTTTCAGAAGTCGATACTGAGAAGGAGGACGATTATAAAGTTCCTTATGTTTTCTAATACGCGAAATCCCGTCTAATTCGGAAGATGAAAGTGGAAACTCACTTTGAGGGCCTCCTCGTGGGTCACCGCTCGGAAGGGTGTGCCGTTCACCTCCAAGATGGTATCTCCTGGCCTGAGTCCAGCACGTTCGGCCACCGAACCCTCCTCCACTCTCGAAATGTAGACACCCACCCCTGAGAACAGTTCACAAACTTTCCATCAGGCCGGAAGCTGCCTGGCGACTGGTCCGCGACCAGTGCACGCTAAAATCTTCCACCCAGGGCGCCCCATCTCAAATTTTCCTCGCACATTCGCGCTCGACGCTGTCTTGCGACTCGAAGAGTTCGATCGACGCGTGCCGGGGTATAAAAATGGGAGCCTTCGATAAACAAGTTCTTAACTAATCCCTCAAATTATCCTGAACAATAGGAATAAATAAAGATTGCTTCTTAACCAGAGCAATGTATCTCTTTTGCTTTTGAAGGGGCACGAATCGAGGCGAAACGAATCCATTGGAATGCGAGGGGGATGGACCAGTCGTGAAACGTGACGGTGCAAGGCTCGCATTTTTTTTTTTTTCACCCCCTGACCACCGTCAACGAGTCGCGTCTCACAGCGGGAACGCCATGGGTAGAAATCGGGGTCGTTCCTTGTGTCGCGGAATGGAGTAGAATAAGAACATAGAGAAACAGAATCGGGGATCAGAGACGTAGACGAGCGGGATGAAACGGAAACGAGGGGAGCAGTAAAATGCGGATGCATAACAGAGTGAGGCTGCTCGAAAACAAAGAGGAGAGCACACGATTCTGTGAACGGGTGCGTGTTCCCTTGTGTCTCTCGCGCAACGTGACAGAGCGGGGGCATGCGAAAGATTTTCCTGCGGAGACATAAGGATCGTCTGTGACCCGGTCTCGTCTCAATAACGAAGTGAAAGAAGAACAGAGAGGAATGAGAAAGAGAATTGCGTTCCTCTGTAGTCTTTCCTTCAACGATTTCATGGGGGGAAAAAAATACTTTTACCTCTGCCGTGTATGTTTTCTCGAGTGTGGAACACCGAAATATGATAACGTTATAGATTTCAATCTCTCTGCTAAATCGAATTAAACGAGATGGACATTTCCGCAGAATATAACGAGGCAATGCGGCGCAACGTTCGTGGCTGTGCCGGTGAACATTGTCGTACGATATGCTCGAGCTTGTCGAGGGGATAATAATTTTGCACCAGCTCAAGCAAGATTTACAATTTCCACCGTCGAAGTGAGTCGACGCAGAGGAACGCGGGCCGATCCTCGTTAGCCCCGAACTAATTAGGCAAAAAGTTCTAAGCAACGGGACCGGTGCTTGATGAGGTTCTACGCCACGCTGCTTCCGATGCATTATACATTACGCAAATTAGATCCAACGTAGTAGCGAACGAGTTGCACCGAGGGCAGTTGCGCTAGCTATTGTATCATTTTAATTAAAAGCGGCGCTGTGTTAATCGGCTCGTTAATAATGCTATCGAAAATCGCGAAACACGTCGTGAATCCTCCTTCAACTCTGTTCACTTGTGTAATTCAACAAACACAACTTCCGGCATTCGCGTAAACGGATATCAAAGACAAGATGCATTGGCGGAAAAAAAGAGGATGGAAATTTAAATCCATTTAACCGATTCATCCGAGTTATAAAAAGCGAGCTTTCGCTATATCTAGTGTCTCTCGTGTATTCCCGCCATCGTATCGCAAGGAACAAAATAAAATATTAAAGGCGCGACTCGAAAAGGGCACGGAATTATACTTGCAAAGTACCGGCACCATGAATACTTAATTCTCCAGATATTTGTCCCCGACAGGGAACATGGGGGGGGGGGGGTGGTCACATTATTCAAGGCGAGCAGATATATATGTAATCGATAACTAAGGTATTCGCGAGAGCAGAGGAAGGAAATGTTGAAAAGAGTTGGCGCTCATAAAAGATGGAATGGGTCGCATCGTATTGGCAGCCACGGATGCCTTATCTGGCTGGTAATTGATCCGCTACAACGGCAGATCGGTGCATCGGAGCAAGGATTAATCTGCTTCATAAAATAGATAAGGAGAACAATGTGCTCGTTACGCAGGACTCGCGTCGAACCCTCGAACTTGCATCGTCGCCACAATTATCAATGAAACTCCTGGATATCTTGAGCCCATGAGAAAACATTTATCTTTCAGCCTCTATTTCTTCCGATTGCGATTCTTCTTCGATATTTCTCCAATGAATGATTCGCGTCGCCTCTGGTTTCTTTCAAGTCGCCCAGAGTTGCAGGGGTACGAGTGTCGGAAGAAGGAAAGATAATTAAATACCGAATACACCTAAAGTCTTGTCTCCTTTTAAATCTTCATTCCGCATCCCGCTGTTCACGGGCTCAGTCTTCCATTCATTGCATCCTTTTATTTTTCAATTAATTCACCTCCCTCCGGTTAACTCGACGCACCGGCTGCCTTAAATGGGATTCACTTAACACTTTCGCGTACGCGGCGTGCCTGCTACTTGCCCGGTAGGATGTAACGCGAATTGCTGGCAAGTATGTATATGTAGACACGGTGCGATGGATGCGCGTGCACGTTTTCTTCTATAAATTCATAAACTATGCGCATATGCATCATACACTGGCATGCAATGAAATGCCGGCGTGCTAAGCCTAGAGGAATTCTCGGTTGCCATAATTGCGAGATCCCGACGGTAAATCGTCGCCGGAACAGGGGACAGCGACAGAAAGGACACCTGCCCTTTACGAACATTCCTCCCGAAACACGGGAATTTCGCCATGGAAAAGGGTCATCCGGCGAAATGAACAATTCGTTTTTTTTTTCTACGTCCGATAAACTCTCTCAGAAACTTTTTATGGGAAAAAGAAAATTCTAAATAAGATGAAGCATGGAACAAGATTGCCTAACTTTTGTTGCTTTAAATTGCTTTGGTAATTCTAATGAGAATGCGATTGCAATTAAATTCGGAACGGGAAAATGAACAGCACACGTTTCGCGACACGATCGTCGGGGTCGCGGCAAAAGAAAAAAGCGCGTCACAGGAAGACAAACCTTGTTACATCGCTCGACTTTTTCCTCCGCCGTATTTTCTTTCTCTCCGCTTCCGGTCGAACGAAAGATACGACGTGCCCCAGTTGCGTAACTCACTGCGCGCAACTTAAGCTAACGATCGTCGCCTCTTACGTTTCCAACGCTTCGCTTAACGCACTCTTCCTATCTTCGCCGATCGTCGAACGAAAGCCGCGTCTCGGGGAAATTCGAACGGCTGAATCTACGTGCGCGTTTCACGCTTCGATCCTCCGTCCTCTTCCCGAGGCCGAGTCCACTCGACGCGGCCTGGTAGACCGCGAGGATCGAAATGACGTTTCGAGGCTAATCTGTACTTATCATCCGCGCTCTTTCCAAGGAACTTTCGATAACGCGAAGAAAAAAAAAAGGTGCGGACACATGCGCTACGTATTCGGAGAAGTGGTCGGTCGAAAGGCGTCGAAACGGGGACGACGATCAGAAGCTGTTCCGCCGATCTCCGGTGGGAATCGGCGCGCGAGGTCAGCTCGGCTACCCGGTTCCTACTTTGAACAGCCGCGAACAGCCTGCTCCAACCGCTATCCGACAGACACGATTTATCGTCGCGACCGGTTTGCAACGGGGAAAAAACTTGGACGGGTCGTGCTCGATTTGACGGAAAATCGGTTCGATGAAGCGCCAAAGTGTGAGAGAAGTCAAAGGGCGGATGAAGGTATCGAAGGGTTGAAAAATTAGTGGAACTTCGATCGATCGTTTCCGAATCAAGGAATTTTCATTTCGTCATCGGCTTCCTTTGTCTCGCGTTACTTTTGGTCGCCCTCTAGTCCCCAATCCCGGCCGATCTGCGCACAACATTTTCATGCGACATCGATCGTTACTCAATACGTGTATATGCGTGTATCTATGTAGGTGAGAATGCCAGTGTGAGGATTCACGAAAAGCGCCGGGAGACTGGAACGGCCACGAATTTTCAATGATACAGGAAGCCAGGCTTATTACAGTTTCTTTGATCCATCGATTGTATTCTAAAAGAAAGGGTGTACGGAAAATACTTTGGAGAAAGATAGGTTCGGTAAAAAAGAAAGCTCGTGGCACTATATTTTGCAGGGATACCCCGGAAACGTTCTACTTCCTCTCTCGCTTCCATAACCGTTCCAGCGGTTTCAAATATACAAGTGACAAAGAGGGAAGTTCAAGAAATGGAATAATATTTTTCCCCCGGAATCGCACGTCGCTTTATATTTAGATGGCCAGTAAATCGCGAGTATCCTTTCGTTTAAAGCTGCGAGCAGCGACGTATATCTCCCACGCTTAGACGCGACACAGTTGAAGGGAATTGTATTCGCATATCCCTTGCACCCTTTCGCCGTCCCGTTGAGTAAATCCGTTTGTAATCGTAACTCGAAACGTACGTAAACAATTGCCGCGTTTGATCGATAAGGCAAGGCGTTGAACACGTCTAGAACAGGGGATCGAAGAACGATTTGCAACGCGCGCTTTAAGAATTCCGTTTGCCTCGATTAAGCGAGCCTTTCGTCTCGAGCGGCGACCACGAACTACAACGAATCGCCGATCGCCCAGGCGAGTCTCGCGTGTTACGAATCGGGCGGCGCTACCACTGGGCTGGGGTATAAATCATATCGATTAACGATCGCCGACCGATGACGGTATAAATCGCGAGGGGGTAGTCTGTAGAAAAGAAAAAGCTCGGATCACTGGCTAAAGGCAGAAGTTCGTGCTTTAATCACGCTTAACGTAATTTATATCTGTATGCCGTCGTTTTGCTTGCATCTTTGACTCGTCTTCTTCCTTTTTGCGTTAACAATGCTCGTGAGGCGAGCTTGCTGTCTCCTTATCGTGTTCGCGTGAATGCAATGCGATCTTTTTTTCTTGTGAATTTATAAAGAGTTTGAGGAACCAATGGTTCTATCAATAGGAATTAATTTGGGTACAGGTGAAGTTATTAATCGTGAATATTACAACCGTCCTCTGAGTCTCCCAGTGCTTCTCGTTGTACGCAAACATTTCATCCTTTCGCCCTCCTCTTTCTTGCACTCATTCACCCATTTTGCTTGTGTTTCCTTACATTCTCTCCGCCTTTGGGTATACATGGTTGATGAGTTACCTGACTGCGCTTCTGGTACAGCGAAACAGAAAACAAGAAAGACACACCGCCAGTTGGCTTATTTCGATATCGGCCGGCCGGAAGCGACACCAAGGTTTCGTAGTTCTTCGAAAATTATTAATCGTTCTCTGCCTCTGCGCATAATAATCTGACTATCAATCGGACTCATTCTATCTCTAATGAGACTTATCAATTCTCGAAGAAGCCAGTGAGACACCTGGACGCCGTTTGCGACGGCTGCACTGCCCCCGCGGGATCCACGGAGATTCGCCGTCCCTCGGGGTGAGCTTCGAGAGCAAAAAGTATCACGCTCGACGGATCGACGAGAGCCGAGGCGTGACGCGCGATCGCTCAGGGTGCGCGCTACGCCGTGGTCGAGCGCGAAGTTTACGAGACTCGAAACCGTGAAACCGGACCCGGGCGACGTTGCCGGGATATCAGTGCCGCTCCTGGCATCCACGGAACGTGGATCCCGGACAGGGACATTTCTATTTATCTTCGGCGTGTACGCGAGAACTCTGGAAAAGCGCGCAAACTCCTCCGTTCCCACTTGCACATCGAATTCCAGTTCGTTCGTTGATCGTGTATATTTCTTCTTTTTTCTTACTTGCATCGCGACTGTTCTTTCTTTATCTGGTGCGCGATTAATTGTTACTTAGATCTTCATTCGTCCATCGATCTGTTTCGAATCCAATTCTTAACTGAACTTCCCATTACACCGTCAACCGGTTTTACATTAGCAACGGGGCGAGCCAATATTTATTCCCTTCTTGTACTCAATTTTTCCCACCCCTGGTGACACCAATATTTGCCCGATAAAACGACCGATCCCCGCCGCTCGTGACGAATTCCCGGCGAATTTACTCGGTCTCATTAAACAAACCCCACCGTCAAAGAAGCGACGACAAGAAGATCGTTAAAAGGTAAACTTTCTCGCTTGCGTCGTTTATATTCGTCGCCCGACCGCCGAACGTTCCCCCGCGTGATTGATAATTAAACGAGCATCGATGCCGCGGAGCTTTCGCGCGCCTCGACCATTTAAAACGCGCGCACACGCTCGCGCGGTTTAGTGCGTCGACTTTATAATAGCGGCAAATCCGAGACGAGTCTCTCTCCTCGTTCCTTTTTCGCAATCCTCGCGTGCTCCCCGCCGTAGGGAACGAACGATACGATTCCCCGAACTGATTACACCGGCGGATACGCCGCGTGCAATTACACATCCGGCTAATCCGTTTCACCGACACACGGAGGGAAAGGGAGGAAAAGAAAAAGATACGCGACTGCTGCCGGCAATTAGAGGCGCGCCATTAAACGCACACACGTCGTATCGCTGGTCAATTAGCTGGTATCGCTAATTACACCGTCGAACATCCCCCTCCTGTCTTAAGTATACCCGAAGGGAACAGGTTCGCACCTTTAGCCACGGAGCTACAACGTCGGCGGAAAGTTTGGCGTTTCTGCTTTAGCGCTTCTGTCCATGTCGAGTCTCTCGCTGTGTCTTCATTAAGTTAGACATTAATATTCCACTGATCGATGGCGATTCACGTACTTTTTATATATTTCAACTTTGAACAGATTCGTTTAATCCGAAAGAAGAATGGTTGGAAAGTAATGTTCCTTCGAGAATCCGAGTGCTCTTTGAAACGCGTTTGCGATTCCATACGTTTTGGCCGGTACTGTACTTCCATTTGCGTAGAACGGGGAGAGCTTTTTTTGTTAATCAACGGAGGTGTCCCGCGGGTATTTAATTGTCACCCTGGAAATACAATTTTGCGGACGATTGAATGTAATTAGGTGTTCGTACCGGCGGATCGTTCGCTCGGAAATCATGCCTCTCTAAAGCTATTGAATAGAGACAGAAATAGCGGTGCTGCGCGAAGTTCAGAACCTCGCCGGATATTGTGACAATTATTCTGATCACCCTTCTTCAATCTTCATGAGCCAATTGTGGGAAAATGAAATGTAGAAGAGACGCGATGCATTTTATATGATCCTCTTATTTCGCGAGGTGCATGGCTGTTACGTATAGAGAACGCGTGAATAGCTATTTTTAATTGCTGTCGTGATCTACTAATTAGATTCGACAAGGAGGAGAACAGTCCCTGCAATATCGAAACATTTGTGAAATAAAATATTGTACAGAAATCACCATTGAATCATCATCGTGATGGAGCTTCGTGTTTTTACTTAATATTCTCCACGTTTTCCAGAGAACTCCAGCGCGAACTGATCAACGCCAGTGGGAACGGAGGAACCGCGCGCGTTTCGATCATATTTCCCTTTCATCGTCGATCAGCGAAACGCGCCGTAAATTCTGCTTTTTTTTCTCTTGCCAATGGAGACAACGACAACGACGAGAGGGGAGAAAATCGAGGCGAAATGCGATCCGAATGCAGTGCGTTCGCTCAAGAAGTGACGCTTAATGATCGAAAATGTTTTCTCCCCCGCCTTCTCTTGCCTTTCGGTCCTCGTTCTCGCGACGATCGTCTTCGAATGGAATCGAAACTCTGTAAAACTCTGTCAAGCGAATTTCATCTATTCACAATCATATTTTCTCAACGCGTTGTACGAAAATTATCGATCGTTTAATGAAACGAATTTTTATGGGAAATCTTGATCGCCCTATGAAATTAGTGAATGAGTTTAATGGTATTGTAAGAGCCACGGTTTTTCACCCTCTTTGCGTGGACGTTGAACATGAAACTAGTTCCTTTGGCGCAGCGGCAGAATCGTCGCGAGAACGAGAACAGTAGAAACGAGGGATTCGTGACAGCTGTGCGGAAGCACAGGAAGCACACGGTGTCGGTGAGGAGATGATTGACAATGAAGGAAGAGCGAACCTGCTTAGAAATGGGAGAGAAGACCGCATAGCTAATGCCGCGCGATGCAAAGACATCAATTGCGATTATTAACAATCGTCTAAATATACTTCTACCACGTACTTCCGTCTGCATAATGTTTAACAGACACAATATCTAAACTGCCAAACGATAAAAAATTAATCTTCTTCTACTAAAGCATAGGAAAATCCACAATAATGAATTCTTCTAAACGGTAGTTGTACATAAAATTGTATCAAACTTCGATCAATTCTTCGAATAAATTGTTTCAATCGAATCACTATCAGTAAAAAAAACGACCGAAGAATCTCTCTGAATCTACCCGCAAATTATCCCGCCCGTCCGACTCCCGTACTGCTTCATATCGCATCGATCACAATTGATGAGACTTCGTATCGTCGCGGCGGATGGAGCGGCGAGGAAAGAGCGGCAATGAAAACGAGACAGTTGTCGGAAGGTACCTCGATCTTGGGGCGCGAAGTACGGCGACGGAGGTAGCCTGAAGGTACTTCGGATCTCACCTGCGTCCTTGCCACCCTTCACGCAGATCCCGAAGCCATGGTGAGAGTCCGGCGGATCTCTCGTCATGGTGATTGTCCTTACGGTGAGCTCCTGCAGCGTCAACGGCTGGGAGCTCGGCGACGTAGGCGGATTCGCCGGATTCGGCTGGGATTGCTGCGACTGCTGGGCCTGCTGTTGGGAAGCCGACGACGACGGCGTCGTCCGGACCGCCGAGACGCTCGCCGGCGACGAGGCCGGTGTTCTCCGGTCGCCCTGCCACCGCTCCGACACTCCGTTCCCGAAAAATCTGAGACCGAATATTTATAGTCGCTCCCTTGGATTTTCATCACGAGCTACTTTCATCCGTGAGGAATGACGAAGCTCTCGCGTTATCTCGATTCGCTTCCAATCGATCCGCCGTTCGGAATGAACGGTAAACATAGGCGTAGTTCTTGCACGAGGCAGGAAAAGGGTTAGAAACGAATGGGTGAGACGCACCTGAGCACCTGTTCCGGTGAAATGGCACCGGAGCCCCCGGTGGCGTGTCCCCTGTGCCTGTAGGGGGTCGTGTGCGAGGAATAGTGATGAGGGGCGCTCGGCGGCCTCTCGACGATCGTGTAACTCGTGCCCGGAGGGCTGTAATATCCCCTCTGCTGGCCATGGTGCCTGCTGGTGGGCTCTAAATCCTCGGCCTCGTAACAACCGCCGGTGCCGCTTCTCAGGAAATGGGAGCCGCTGCGCAGGAAGTGCGATCCGCTACCGCCGCCCCATTGCAGCTCCTGCAATTCCGACCCGTAGTCCTCGGTGCTGCTGGCCATGCCTTTGGGATCCGTTTTGTCAGACCTGGACAGGGAAAGGCATCGAAATGGTCAACTTTGGTGATTCCATTATTAAACGTGGTAATATTACAATTTGTGACAAAAGTATCCAATACCGTAGCGATCAAAGTGAAAATGAGAAATATTTGTTTTAAGTTATTCAACGTATAGCTACATCGTCCATGCAATTTATTTCCCTTCACCTTCGATCTGCTCTAATATGTTTGCGGCGGGAGGACAGGTGAAGCAAGCGATTACCTAGCAACAACTATAGCAGGATCGTGAAAATATAATCAGGGAGCTTCGTCTCGTTAGACGAGCATCGTTAATAATCAAAGCGCCTTGCTGTAAGATGAAGAGGGCGCGATGCGGGTCACGACCCGAATCTTGCGGATCGTGCCTGTACCGATCCAGAATTCTCGTGAAACAATCGAGGACCACGGATCTCGCGAGACCCGTCCAGACGACTGTAATATTCACCCTCCGTGCCAAGGGGTGTCTATCCAGCTACCTTGCCTCCTCTAAAATTCAACCCTTTCTAGCAGACAGTACTGGCAACGGAGTAGATCGATTCAAGCGAAGATAAACGATATCCACATTTGCATGGATCGATATTAATCCTCGCAAGCGAAATTCCTTTATCGCGGTTGACTGTTGCCGATAAAATCTACACGTGACGCCTGCCACAAGTTGTAGCGATTTTCCTGCGGCGTGTCGATGTCATAATTCCAACAGGAAACCGGCCATTACCGGCGGAGAATATTTGAAAGTCCCCTCCTGCTCGTGGCGTTACCCGTCATATGCAAAACCGCCCATCCGACAGTAACGTTTCCAAGTCCCCGATGAATTGTCTCCTTCGAGACCGGATCCCCGTTCTTGGCAACGGTTTCTCGGACACCGTTTTAAGCTTCGTGAAATATTGTTCCTCTCTCTTGTTGCATGTCATAGCGTTTCTTTCTTTTTAATATATGCAACGTTACATGAGGCATTTGAACAGTTAATATTTGTATTTTGCACCGGGCGAGAATTAAATTCGCAGAGCACAGTACAACTGTAATTGTTTCATGGTTATTTCCCCGAGTACCTCTCTCCGCGTGGCAATATTAATCCGACCAGCGAAGCGAAAGGGTCGGTGCTTCGACACCCCCGTGACGAGCCGATTTTCTAGAACAACCGCGGCATTACCGGCACGCGGCTAAGGTTCTAATAGCGTTAGGAAGCCTCCTGTTACCGGCGGAAGAAATTTCGGAGTCATCCGGTTCGCGGTAAATGCATACCTATGCAAAGTCGGTGCTTCGTCGCGGATCGATCGTCTCTCCGCGGGCGAGGGCGACGAAACGGCGACTCACGGTATTTAATTTACGCCGCCAGCGACGGGAACGATCGATTCGCGTTAAAGAAACTCATCCAGCACGCTTCCGCGGAGAAGAGACACGCCGTCGGGGGTTCCCGGAGGAAATCGGTGCGGAAAGGTGACGAACTTCCCGCAACGTCTCCCGAAGAATGGAGCACGGAGAATTTGCCCGCTCAATGCCATCGTGCTTTGCGGATAAAACGTTGCACGCCGTGCAAGATCGACATTTCCAAAATCTCCACCGAATTCTACACAGTAGATCAACCGTACAGATCCTTCGCATTATCCCTCGCAGCACGCAACAGGGACGAATCTCTCGGCATTCGCAGCCGAATCCCCAGCAATTTTTAATCTCCGACACTGATACTCCAATTACTTCGCGATCGCGGCGGATCGGTCGGCTTCGATGGAAACCGACAACTAACGAACACAGGTCCGGCGACCGCAATATCGCTCGACCGGGGTAACGTTCAACTGGCCGGAGCTTACGCAAGCTACGTCCGCGCGCCATCCAACTGGCCGCAACCACGCCGATCCACCCTCTTCTGTCCTGCCCCTGTACCAGCCAGGAGACCGAGCGACACCACAAACATGCGTGAACAGCAGGCTACGCACGTACACTCGGGGCAGCGATCAGAACCGAGTTCCGTCCGATCCACGAGTCGGCATGAACCAACCTTGACATTGAGCGAGGGGCAAAGTTGCTCGCCGGCCGGTGGTTGGTCGCGATGAAGATCGCACCCGGACGTTCCATAGGGGTTGTAGGTTAGAGACGGAGAGGATGGGGAAAGGGTAACCGTGGAACGGAGGGGCGAGCTGGGGTGGAGAACGAGAGCGCGACGTGTAACGGAACGAACGACCAGGTGCGGACGAAGGGGAAGGGAGATGCAAGGGAGATTCGGATAATGAAAGATCGGATGGGTGGAAAAGAGAAAGGGAGTACGACGCGGACGAGCGGCGGAAACATGTGTAGGTGGGAGGACAAAGGTAAAGTTATAGCAGGCGGTGTGTGGGTGGTGGGTCGAGGGGGGGTGAGGAAAACGGAAGGAGGGACGCTACGTGTCCCGCGATGCGAGGGTGGGGCGATCAATACTGCAGGAACACCCTCCTGAAGCCGGCTTCATTCACTAGCTCTCTTCCCAGCGATTCTCGTCACACTCCGAGCCGCGCTAACGCCGTTACTATAACCGCCTATAGTCCCTCGCAAAGGGCGGAAGGGGCAAGCGGCACGATTGTTTCTGGATAATCGCGCATTTCGATTTAATCGTGTTAAAAGGATAAAATGATTCTACGGGGAAGGGGGGGGGGGCAACACGCATCGATTGCCGTCGATCGCCCTGCCTCTTGGGATGTCCGTTTATCATTTTCCGGGAATCATTCTCGAAAGGATTATGAAAGGTGTACTATTTAGAGGCTGACGGCTAGTGAATGCCCTAACGCTATTTCAGAATCGGCCAAAGGGCGAGGCTTCTAATGAATGAGTACACGTGGACCGAATATCGACCCGTGGATACGCGTTTCAGATCACGTTCGGAGCGTCCCTGATTCATTTTTCAACGTCGACTGGGTATCAATCGCGCGGACGCTAATTGAATCCGGCTAACGAGAAGAGAACGATTCGTCGCGTGAACAGGGGGTGAACGATGGTAAATAATGCAACGCCTCCGCGCGATTGACGCGCGAACGGAGAAATCAGAATTCTGACGAACTGCCCTCTGTTCAATGATTCCGCGTCTGTAATAAAAGCTCGATGGGGTAATCGCTGCGCGAAGCCGGAGTGGAGAGCGATCGAGCGGCCCGGGGGAATTCGCGATGAGTTCTTCTAACGACGCGCGAACGGGAGCGTGTCGTTTCAACGAGCCGCGGAAAGTGAGATCTTTCGTAGGCGAGCTTGATGCAAATTACCTTACAGGATTACGCGGCACGCCACGGAATCGCATCTATTATGAAACCCGGTGGTCAAGAACGATCGGCTCGGATCGATCGCGATCCGCGGGCAGCGAGCGTCGTTGCATTCTTGCGCATCAATTAACGATTAGTCTGTCGGCATGGTGATCCTATCGAACGTTCTAAATATATATTCTCTTCTTTCCCGGGGCGCACGACCAGCCGGAGCTTTCGAGCTCTGTGCTCGTTCTTTCGCGGTGAACACGTTGCCGCCGATCGATAAGCCTGTTTATTAACGAGCCCCTTTAATGAATGAATTCCTCGCGATCCATGTTCCGCCGTCATCGAACGGGAAACGCGTTACACGTTTCATTATGGCGCGAGCATAAATCACCCCGGCGCGGTCTTATAATAAAAAAAGAAGAAAAAGCTGCCCGGTTCGCCGACAACGAATGATCTTCGAGATGCGTGCGCGCGCGCAGGGATCGCGGGAACGTAACGGGAGGAAGGAGGCAGAGCAGAGGCGGCCGCGGGAAAAAGACGAAAGGGTCAGGCGAGAGGGCACGCAGTAAAGCGCGCGAAGAGGGTCGTAAAACGTGGAAAGTATCGGCGCCGATGGCGAACATCCCTCTTGGCGCGATATACGCGAGTTTTCCGTGGCCGTCGCCGCTACGACACGGCCCCCCCGAGCAACACATGCTGCGGCGACTGCAGTGGCAATATTTCAGTCGGTCGAGCCCGCGGAAAGGGGCATGCATGACCTCTACCCGATGCGCTCAGGTGCATCGGCGTGCACACCAAACCGTACGTGGAAACGCGCGGCTCAGGTGTCCCGTGCACCGCCGAGAGACAGATGAAGCTGCCGTTTGCAAATATTGCACGAGATCCAACGGCCGCGCTGCTCTTCCTGCTGGACCGGATTAGAATGGATGCTGCGCGACGGGGGCATGGAAACGCGTCTCCGCGGAGGAGACACTTCGTATGCTGATTAAGGGATCTGTAGCGTGTGCGCGCGCGTGTGTGTGCGGGGGCTGTAGGCGATGATGGGGTTGGACGGAGGGAACTTGGAGCGACCCGTGTTCATGAATAGAGAACTCTGGACCGTGCGGAAGGTAACGGTAGGTGGGTAGCATCCAATGCAAAGAGGGAAATACCGAAACCCACGTAGGTGTCTCTTAACTCGATTGAAAACAACCGCACGCTCGCCCACGCGATTCTTGCCGATTGTGGGCGCAACGCAACGCAATTAATTCCGCGGGGATGGGAGTCAGCCGTGCATCCCTAAGCAGTCGTAACAACGAGAACACGGGGCACACCGTGACCGATAAGGCTGAATTATAGTAATCTAATGCAGCAATTAATTAATAAGAGTAGTAGACGCTTCCTCGGGATAGCAAAGGTGAACTTCGTGATGCTATCGGAGACGTATCGCGCAACGGGAGCCGCGATTGTATCACGAGAGGGATAGCTTCGTTACGCGAGTCGCGCTGTCATTAAGTCGACGAGCACAATTCAACGATTTAACACTTAACCAAGATTAATCTGCGCGGCGAGCAACTTCCAGCTGAAACAGTTAACAGCTTTCGACTACCTTGATTATCGCGGGACCTTCGTTAACACGGAAATAAACTAGCGTAGAATGGCTGAATCCTGTAGACAGTACCTTCTTCTATTCCTACGTTTCTCGAAATGCGTACACTGACGGTAAACCCTTATCGCCGACACGCGTATGACACCATCAATCCAATTTTTCGGGTCAATTAAACTTTACTGACCGGCACATCGAAGCGGAAAATCATAATGGAAACTGGGATCGCGAACGATCGGCTTATCACGCCGTTTCCAGTCCAGTAGCCGAGGGAACGATCGGGATTCATAAAACAAACGATTCACATTGAAATTCTACGCGACAATCTCCTTGGCATTTCCCGAGCAGCCCCGATTCGTGCACGCTCGCATTAAGAAGCCACGCCACCGTGACTACGGGCTTTACCACCGCATTGCGTGGTGTCGCGTCAGCGTTGCACATGCGAAAAACTGTACACGCCACGCGCATCGGGAAAATGCGTCAGGGAAACCGATCTCTCTTCATTTGCGAACAAAAAAGAAAAGAGAATGTCCTATCAGATCCAGCCTCGTCCGGCAGCGACCGAGCTTTAGAGCGGAATGGAAGGACCGAATCCAATTTCCCGTGCCAGTTAGCGTGACGGCTTCCGGTCTATACATACATAGATGGTATGGGTTAGCGTGCGCGCGGATCAATGGGACAGTCCCAAACTGTCCAGGCGAGTGTTTACCCCCCCTGTTCCATCGGCAACGTGGTTGAAACTACCCCTATCGTCATCGAGCGAGACGTAAAGCGAGGGACAATGGATCGACCGACGTAAAGAGAAGGAAAAGAATATGGAAAAGTGTGTGGAACATTATGTAAAGGTGCACGCGCTTTCCCTAGAGATCCGTAGAATGCACAGTGGGCCACTTAGCGCGAGATTAAACAGCGATAAGCATCGAAGAAAATTACCCCACATTATCATTCATTATGGCGAACAATATTGTAGCTAGAACCTTGAGATTCTTCTTTATTGTTGCGCACACGACTCTCCTTTCCTAGTAAAAACAATTCGCTTTTCAAGATCTCGAGGGCAGCCTGTTGCATGAAACGTTGATGCCAGATAGGGTTAATTTTGCACTCTCGTTTTTGCCCTCTTTTTCGATTATCCTCCCATTGTGACTTTGTTTCATTCCCTCCTTTTTTTCAAATGCTTCTGTTCTAAATAGGCTTTTAAGCACCGGTACGTTTTTCCAGGGGACTTTTATTCCACGCTCCAGATTTCTCGTGGGAGTTCAGATCTGTATGGATGCTTCGCCATGCTTTGAAAACGTTGATTCAGCGGCGAATCTGGGCTAGGATTACAACGGAAGCCGCTGAATTTTGTCGGAACGAATTGTATATTAGAATTTTCATGCGATACCGAAAAAGGTATTAATAATAGTTCCGTACTAGCTACAACAATTTGCAAAGAAAGTTGCTCTGATTGAATATCGACTCGACGACCGGTTACGCGTAGCCCGCTACCTCAAGAGCAACGTGGCACGATAAAGTCGTGACGGAACGTGCGAGGGTTGACTCGAAGCGTAAAGCAACCCCTTAACCGCGCCAGCTTTCATACGATACCGAAAAAGGCATCAATGATAGTTCTGTATTAGCGACAACAATTTGCAAAGAAAGTTGCTCTGATTGAATATCGACTCGACGACCGATTACGCGTAGCCCGCTACCTCAAGAGCAACGTGGCACGATAAACTCGTGACGGAACGTGCGGGGGTTGACTCGAAGCGTAAAGCGACCCCTTAACCGCGCCAGTTTTCCCGGCAAATAAACCACGCGAGCCAAAAGGAGCCACGGTATAAAAATACGCAACGCTTCTGCCGCTTTCCAGCCACCGATTCCGTCGACCTTTCGTCGCTCGCGATCTCCGTCGGACAAGGATTGACACATTCAGTTCAAACGTCCAGCCTTATCAGAGATTTGGGTTAAGAGATTGCGAATAAATATTCAGGTTAATTTCTAGTCGATCCAACGCGGACAGCGGTTGCTGCTCGAGAAAGTGCATGGCGATTAACGAACGATTTACTGAACCTGCAGAAACGAAGCTTACCACTTTTTCCTTTTTTAGTTAATTCAGAACTTGGACTTTCGATAAATGGAATTTCAAACAAGAAATTAAGAAAAAGGTAGACAAAATTCTTTTCTTGATCCGTATAAATTTTCTGTGGGAAACCGTCCAGCGTCCAATATCGAAGTATCCGCATCCCCCAACGATCGATCTTCGCCCCAATGAAGAACAAAAAGCTACCCCCGACGATATCACTAGGACATTCAAGTAGTCGTCCAGCAATTTCACGGGCGTCGCGGCCACTGGTTACGACCATAAATTACCACGCGATCGTTCGACTCGGTCGAGCCGCTCGCGAGGGTAGTTTCACGAATATGCAAATGGGGTTAACGTTGCGACCTGAACGTTTGCCACACGTATCGGCCTGTGCACAGCGCGCGAGGAGTTACACGTACGTGTACGCGCACGGACGAGCATTGCTATTAGTTATTAACGTGCTCGCCCCCACTGCGTTCTTTTTTTTCTCTCTTCCTTCCCCGCGGAAGGCGTGCTCACGCACCACGTCACAGGGATCGATCCTCAGCCACGAGGTCGAGGGCTGGAAAGTGTTACGAGAGGAGAAAGGAGAGGCGAGCCTGGTCTCTTCTGCCGCGGCGAAGGAAACGAGCCGATTCAACGCCGGAGGCTTGGCCTACCCGGCGTCGCTTATTAGCCGGCAACTTTTCACCGATGTCGCCGACGTGTGCTTAGAAAAACTTCCGGTCCCTCGGCGGTCAGGGGAATTTCAAGAGGGGCCGACGTAAAGGTCACGGTAATTAAACCACCGCGCTGATTAAAACGAGCCCCGCTAATACGGAAGACGAACGCGGGACCGTTGCAGCGTAGAAACAATCGCGTGAACGTCGAGGTAGATCAGGGCTGGACGAGGGCGCGGGATCCATTGTCGAAGCATCGTTTCAAAGGGGCTCCGCGGAAGTGGAAATTAAAACGAACGTCACAAAGGAGCTCCTCCTTTCTTGATACAGTTGGTAGAACGCGGCTCGCGGTGCTGCTTCCTTTCATCTACGCGATTTTTTAGGCCGAGCATTTGGAAATCTCTACGATTGTTTGTCTGGCTCTTCTTTTCATTCGATGGACGGATCGGAGGGTTCTAAAGATCCGTTGACTCTGCTCGAAGCCGCCGTCCGCCGGGTTCGTAACGAATGAAATTAAACGCGCTTCAAAGATTCATCCGATCAGAATGTCTAATCAAACGGTCGGGGCTGCCGTTCGCAATTAAGAAAGGAAAACAGCCTCCGTTCGCCTCGGTCGCAAATCCTTCGATGAGAAGCGAGGAACCGTGTCCCCGGGGCTATTAATTAGTTCGCTTCACGGGGAATTACAGTCGAAAAGGCTGGCTCGTGGCCTGCGTCGCCACTCTTCGCAACCGTTTCGATCGTTCGCGAGAACGGTCGACAGCACGAATTAACCGGAGAGAGAAACATTGAACGGATCTTGCGCTAACGTTCGAAGAAATCTCGTCAAAGTTCTTGCGGATCGGTGCAAGGCAGTTATTCCATCTGGACGTTGGCTCGTAGAAATTCGACCGTTGTTTTTCACCAATTCTCGTGGAATAATTATGCGGTTGCCTGATTTTACGGAGAAAGGAGAAACACGGTTCGCCTTAGCTGGCGAACTAGAAACTCGCGCACCATGACCACCGATCCGACATCCTTCGTGCGCCGTGAACGCCGCGTCATCCAAAAATCCATGCCGCCTTACGTTCCGTGTCAGCGATTCCCAGAATCAAGAATATCATGGATCGATCGACCAACGGCTAAGCCAAGTTATATATTAAGAACTGTTCCAGAGACACAAAGCTTCGATGAACTACAGCCGCGTAGGATTCGTATAGAAAAGAACGGGGTGGTGGTCGAAAGTAACCCTCCTGCCCGACGAAAGGAAACGAAACGATTCAGCGTCGCAGGCTACTCGCCCACAGTGGCACCAATTAAGCCTTGAAATATTGTGCACACGCGGTAACGCGAGCATGCAAAACGCCTCTAACCCAATTTACTTCGAAGAAAGATTTCGCAAGCGATAACTTTTTTTCAGATCAAAGAGCCCTTTAATTTAGCCTTCCTTGCACGACACTCGACCGGCACATATATTCTTTTCAATTACGCGGCTCACTGCCGTTTTACTTTCGTTTTCAATTTCGCGCGATTCCTGTCCATCAATGCAGTGCGAGGAAACAAAGGGGACCGGAGAACATTGCCGTGAAAACGAGTCACCGCGGAATTGAGAATTCATAGCGACAGGGGCAAAGTGCGAAAATCCTGCCCTCCGAGCAGAGGTTGATTTGCAATGGAAATTCTCGCGAATCCTTCTATTCACATGCTCGTAGTCGCCGAACGAATAATCCGAAATTGACCCTGGCTGGTAAACGAAGAAACTGCTGGGAGCACCTGCTGCGATCGACGAGCCCTGAATGGCGTAAGAAAATTAAGGATCGTTGCCGAGCGGGGAAATCGGATTGACTTCGTAAGGTGGAAGTGTAAAAGTTGAGTGAAGCGTTAAGGGCTTCGATTGGAGTTCAGCGATTACGACGATAAAACTGGCAGGAAACTCATTTACTGTGTCGCTCGGTACGTCCACGGGACGATGACGTTCGTTTGTTGCTTGGCCAACTTGTCAATCGAATTTCGGGCAATTAGAAGTCGCTGTATCGTGTTAACTCTCTTCGTGACTCCAGCTACCCTGCCTAGCTTCTGTTTGTCCTCGTCGCTAACGTGGTTTACGAATGTCTCCCGATCGCGAAGTACTGTCTCCTTAGTATTGAAAGATAGAAACACGTTGCGACGGTGTCGCTGGCCATCGAACAGAACCATCGATTAACCATCCCGTATCTCCCTACAGTCGCTGACGTTCGAGTAATATCTCTGCGCTCGGAACAGGAGTCTCCGAGTCAACATCCGATGTCGCGGGGACAGTCGAATAGTCGCGAGCGAATATGGTATAACGTCGAAGAGAATAAAGCTCATCGACACGATCTGTCGATCGCGAGGAAAATGATGGTCGAGCCTGATTAGCGCTGCATCTCTGTCGTCGGGATTTCCTTGTTTGAGAATCCGACCCGGGAAATTCGTTAAAGCTGACATCGTCGGGCTAATTGGTTCGAGGAGACCGCGAGTCAGATCGATCGTTATAGTAACGCATCGGGAGGAACGCTACATACGAGATGCGAGTATCTGGTCGGGGGACGGTGAGAAACGGGGGCGTGAAAGGGTGACGATGGCATCGACAGCGACGGCGGTGGCTAATAATAAAAGCTGAGAAATATTTCCTGTACGTGCCGGGAGCGTGCGAGAAGAACGGGGTGCAGAGTGATGATCGAGGTAAGAGCGGGGTGGGACAGAGATAAAAGAGGGACGGGTGAAACAGTGGGATGTTTGGTCGCCGATTGTAGGTCATGGGGTTACGTAGATTGATTGATTTCTCTCGCGCCATACGCGATAATGAAATCGTATAAAATGTTCTACGGAAAACTATAACTCTATGCGATACTGGAATGGAAATTGGAAATCTCCAGACGAACGAAAGCTAAGGGCAAAAATAAAGGTAAAGTCGAGACAGCACTCGAAGCACGTACGGCAAGGGGAAAGGGGGTACCGAAGTAACGGCAAGAAGGAAAGGGGTGAAGGGAACAGTGGGGCCAGGAGAGGGGGATAAATATGTAAGTGGGCGAACGAGTGGAGGTTACAGGGGCGGTACGTGATGAACACGTAAAACGGTGGAAAAGGAGGAAAAACGAGGGGCGTGCGAGGCGAAGGGATGCTGGCCACTTGACTTTGGTAACTCGTGGCCAAGCGGAAGCGGCCTAGACGAGGACAAAGAGCGATGCTAGGGGACCACAGATAGCGAGGCTCGGAGATTCGCTGTGGAAATAGCAGCGGGACGTGTCGGAAGAACTGCCACCGATCACGGGGTTGATTTCCTAGGGGGGCTGAGACAGGTTGACTCCGACATTAGGAAATTAAGTGCACAGCCAAGCACAGAAACTGTGCTCGGTTGAACGCACGTGATCGTTATAGGTAGAATTTCTTTCCAACGAGAGGAATACTCGCTCTTTTAAATTAGAAGATTTTCTGTGCCAGACGCTTGTAGACTTCCGCGTAACACCATCGGTCCTCGTATACGTGTTAGAAATATTTGAGCAACGCAGGACCAATTTCAAAAAGAAGCCGATCAAGGAAGTATGAAAAGGCTCTCCAAATAAAATCGTTCAACTCCCACCACGGGGGCATTCGTAGCAATGAAACATAAAAGAAAAGAAACAACACAGTCTATCGATTCGCCGATCTACTAACTAATCGAAGAAACACTTCGTAGACTCAACTTCTATAGTCCTTCATCCCGAAGCAACGGAACTCGCTATAGGGGAACGTTCAGCGGAAGTCACAGGGATCCGGCGGCGGAAAGCAAAATCCGACAGGGATCACGGAGAAAGCCCGGATACATCCGGCCCGAGTCGACTGAGACGATGCGCCGAACGGTGTTCCCCGCAGGAGCCTCTGCCATCTCGCGCCACCGCTCGAGATCGGCCCCGCCGTGAGATGCTTTCTGCCCTTGAATCCGGGATCCGCGGGGACGTAAGCGAGGTCGATTCTCGGGACTCACGTTTCTTCTCATCTCGCGTTGGCTCCAAGGCCGTGCTCACGTGCGGGTGTCCGCGGGGTCGCACGGTCGTTGTACCGACGGGCCTCGTTGCGGCAGCGATTTCGAGAACGGCGACGACGTGAACCGTGACGACGACGACGACGACGATCGACCGCGGCGATGTCGATGGGAGACGCGTAACGACACGGAACGGCAAGCACTCGGTGCAAACGCGAAGCACACGCGAGCGACGAGCATCGCCCCAGCTCGGCACCAAGCTCACGACTGCCTCTCGGCCGAGGGTTTAAGCTGGGGGTCGCTTCGACTCCGGTTCACCGGTTCAATCGCGGTGGCTAGGGGGTGGACACCGAGGGACCGGGGGGTGGACGGTGTCCCGACACACCACCGCCGTCTAGGGGTTCGTCGGAGAACGCCTGAAAACGGTTGAGCGCAAGCTCCAACCCCCGCGGAGGGCTTTTCGCGCGCCACGGATACGAAGTGAAATCGCAAAGTGGGCTCGACACGAGGGGGAATTAAATATTGGGGAAACTTCCGTTTTCCCCTCTGATGGTGGATTATAGCGATTAAACGTTTGGATTCGGTGGGGATGTATTCTGGGAGCCGTGTGAATTCTGGAACCGATTGCTTGCGATCGATCGCGTAGACTCCATCGGCGCGTTCGAATTCCTCGGGTTCGGCGTTTCTGACGTAGGCCTCACCTTGAACCAGTTTGCCAGACTCGGGGCGCGTTATCAAGCGCGCGTGGCTGACAGCGCGAGAATGCTCGCCCTTATCGCATCGATCGTGCCGGAGAGAACGGAAGGGGTTTGTTGGGTCACCCTTACACACCCTTGGCTGAACGATTACAGGCCGTTCGAAGCTGTTTGGTATTAGCCTACATCCCCCACAAGGTGGACGTTTCCTTTTACTAAACGTGGACAAGGGCTTACCTGCACGTTCTCTCTGCTGCACTGCCAGGGGGGTAGGAAGTTCCAGCCTCGTGGAAATCACAGCAACAGGTTCGCGTGCCGGTTACGCTGGCATACCGGAAGTCATCAGCAATGCCGCACCAACGTGATTTCGCACGGTTTAATGCGGCAAACGACCTCGTCGTCATATTTCTATTCTCAGACACGTGTGATCGTTCTGGACGCAGATTCGGGATTCGCTGACGGACGCGGGATTTCTGCTACCCCTGGTGGGTAACGAAAGGAGATTAGTGTGATGGATCAGGTGCACGATGGGAAAAATGATTTGGACAAAAAGAAAAGAGTAAATCGGCGGTAAAAGTGGATCGGGCTAAGATGATTGAGCCACACCTTTTTTTTTAAAGGGCACAAGTTTCACTTCTTATCGCAAGACTATTTTTACTAAAAACGAAAATTCTGCATCAATCGGTAAGCGAGCTGAAAGTTAAACCTGCACCGCTTTAAGAAAATCGACCCGGCTCTGTCATTCGTCGGGATCAAAACACTGAGCAAAAGTTTTAGGCCATCTATTCTCACTTCTATCGACTCTTATTACACACAACTCGCGCGAGCTTCAACGAGGAATTGACACGTACACGAAACACGGTTTACAGCTAGTTGGAGACGTTCCAGGGAAATCAGGGTCGATAAGAGGTAAGTACAAAATTGCCTAAACGATTCATCTTGAAGTCCAAAGTCGCCGACGCGAGAATTCGACGCGTTCGGATCCTGCGATTGTTAATGTCCATAATACTTCTGTCTCGTTCTGTTGCAAGATACGTGCAGGTCCTTGTAAAAATATATCAACACACGCGTTCTACAACGTGTCCTATAGCTTCGATATCGGAACGAGTATTCGACATTTATTCGCATCGAACGTATGCATGTATCTATGCATGCTTGTACTCGATTTCGGTTTTCTTTTGTGTTTCAATTAGTCCAAAGCCGAAATGAGAGATTCCAATATCACAGAAGAGAATTTCTCTGTTCCCCGTATCAATGTCGCGGATGCGGGGCTAGAAAAAAAATGGAATGGACGATTGGCCGTTTGAACGATTTCAACCTCTAGCCTTCCTTTTTTGTCTATTTCGTTTTCTTTTTTTTTTTCGATGACCATTGCCGAAGAAGAAGAGTAATTGACAATTGTTTCATTATGGGTCCACATGATTCTCGTGGCCGATCGATCGCGCTCGAAGCCACAACTACGAAACTAAAGTTATGTACAAAATCACAATTCGCTCCTCCCCTGCGGATGACGCTTTACATTACACCTGGTCACAATATTTTATCGCCGTAATCTCTTGGGATCCGCAAGGACTTCTCTATAAATTACGCGTGGCTACACACGAATAACCTAGCTCGCCCATCCTGCACTTACTCTTTTAATATTCTTCTTTTTTTTTTGTTCGTTTCACGTGTGCGCCGATGGTAAAAGACCTAATCGACTCGCGCTGACACAAACACCTTAACGCTAAATGTCATATTCGAGTACGCGGGTAACGTCTTTATTACTTAGACGAGTGTGCGATGGGTGAGTAAGAAAAGAAAAGGGGGAGGAAACGTAGACAAAAAGATTGTACTGTGTCGGGAAACGGTGCAACGCGGTTTAACGCGTCTCCCGGCGATATCATCGCTTATACGAAAAGAAAAGAGATTCCGCGATAATAACGAACATCGGTACTGTCATGGGTAGAAAGTAAAAGAAAGGATGATGAACGCACCATCGCGAACCTAATGAGATTCCCCTCCGTGTTGTCGGTCGGCTCGATCGGGGCGAAATGCTTTCGACATTACGACACGACGCGGCTCCGAATATTCCACGCCTGGCGATCGCCACCACGACAAACGTGATGAATTTCTATTCAAGAGCTTGTCCGTTGCGGGCACTCGCCACTACCGCTTATGACTCGTCTTGCTCCTAGGACTATCCGTGGCACAATCGTTCGGCTCTTTTCTAGGTCGCAGGATGAAATTGAGATTGTGCGCGGTGTTGACGGCGTAATAAACGTTCGCCGAGTTAGGTAAGACCAACTCCCGATCCGGTAGAACCTGAGCGAGCGTGTACTGATCCGGGCTGCCCTCGATTCCCAGCTTGAGCATCGCGTTCCGTATCACTTGCGGCGTCCGTTCGTTATTAGAGAGCATTATGGACTTGTACAGCACCACGCCGTCAGTCTCGACGTTGTCGCTCTCCATGGTAACCTTGATTATGTAAAAGTCCGGCGAGCTCTTGTGCGAGTGACTCGGGCTGGACAGGCCGACGAGACTCGGACCGTTCCCGTTTGCCGTGATGGCAGTCGACGACGGTGCCAATCGGTTGTGCTGGTTACCAGCGGCGGCGCCGCTTCCTCCTCCGGAGCTCAGCGAAACGTCCAGGGATGGTAAAGAGGAGCTGGAGGAGGAGCTGGACATCTGGGACGGCGAGGTGCGCCGATCGAGAGAGTTGTGCGGCGAGCTTGGCAGGGAATCCAGGTCGCAGTAAAACTGGGAGCTACTCGAGCTCGACGTAGACGCTATCGAGTCGTTTTTGCGATGACCCTGATGACTCTGCAAGACAAGTCTGGGCTGAAGCTTCTCGTCGCGGGGAACGAGTGATCGGGGACGGGTTCGTATTAACGAGATCAGGAGGAGCATGCTGACCTGCTTCTTCCTGCCCCGATTGTTCAGAGTGTTACCCGGTGGCGGTGGCTCGATCTGGCAGCTCAGCTTGTAGGCTTCCCGATCGTCCAGCACCACCACGGAATGGAACCAACGATCGAACAGCGGATCGGTGCTGAAGTTGTATGCGTTCGCGGCACCCTGGAGCAATCGTATCCTGGCGAGTACCTCGAACTCCTTCCGCCTCTTATCAAAGTTGATCAGCCCCTCGGCTATCGTGTCCGGTATCGCGGTGTCGATCATGGTCAGATCGGTGAGGAACGTCCCCAGGTACGGTATAGTTCCGTAGCTAATATTCTAAACAGAAAGGATACAACGTTACATCGTAGCTCGCCGACAACGCGAAATATCCTGAACGATAGTAAGAATCACACTTACACCCGCGTGCGTATTCTGCTTCTGGAACAGCTTCTGCAGATGCCTGTCGCTCCTACCGGCGGTGTCCGCAAACTTGGCCGTGCCTTCCTTAATTAAAAGCTCCCGCTGCGTCCACGCGTTGTTCTCCTCCGAGAAGATCCTCTCCAATTCTCTGAACAGCTCGTGCTTCTCCCTGGGCATGCACTGCCAACACTTCTCCAGCCTGTACACCGGGTTACTCTGTAGACCGGACACGATAGCCTTCAAGCTACTAAAGTTTTTCAGCACACGCAACTCTTGAGCAATATCGATCCACGTCTCGAGGATCCTAGCGCGTTCCTGCGACTTCAGCGTCGTGTCCATTAGTATCGTGGATATGACCCGAAGGGAAACGGCGTTGAACTGGTTAACGGTTGCCAATACAGTGGCCGCATCGTGGCTCCTCGAACGATCCCTTCTAGACCAGACAGCGCCGAGACACTGGTGAGCCACGAGCTTCTTGAACACCTCGGCATCCATACGGGTCAGCTGCTCGGCGAAATGCCGGTGCGGGACCTCGGGGAAACTGTAGCTCGCCCAGTGATCCACGACGGGATCCGGGGAACCGCGTGGCAGCCGACCATTGTCGTACACCATGCAGGAATCTGAAAAGAGACGGATGGTGTCAGTCGGACGAGTCGTAAAAGGCTGGAGCGAGTACACTAGAGGAACTCGAATTCGCGATACAGAGACTGTAAGCATCCGCTTCGATGCGTCGCGTTCTTTATACGGCGAGAAAAATGAACCGTTTATTGAATTTATTCACAAAAAAAAAGGAATAAACATTCGTCAAATAATATACAACTTTTTAAGCAATCGACAATTTATTTCGTAATCTTCACCTATCTGATCTTCACGTTGAAATCTGTGCAAACGATGCCTCGCCTTGAGCTCGAGCTCCGAGCCGGGAAGCCTACGGTGCGTGAAGTCCAACAGTCTGCCCAGCAAAGGATGATTCGGCGGCGACTTCCAGTCACCGGGATACGCGTCCAGCCAGACGTGAAGGGCTTGCACCAGGGTCTTGCGGTGTTGTTCACCTGCCAGGGCGCCTGAACCCTCGTCGAGGGCGTCGTACCTCGACAACAGCAATTCCAGCACTTCGCGCGGCGTCGTGAACGCGCGATACGTCGCCAAGAAGACGTTGATGTACGTCGACTCGAGTTCCCCGTCGTCGTTCGCCAAACTTTCCACCAGCCGTTGCACCGTGCCGGCCTTCAGGAAACGTACTCTTACCGTCTCCCATTCTAAATGCGAGATCTCGTCGTCGGAATCCTGCGCAAACGAGACACAATGGCAAGTTAGAGCATACCGAACATTCGGGAAGCTCAGAGATTGAATGAGCTCGATACGAGGTACAGTCTTACCGATGCGGAGAGACTCCTAGTCGGCCTGTGATATCGAACCTTCTTCAGGTACACCGTGTATATGACACCGTCGCCCCTTTCCTCGCCCCATAAACGCCACGTGGGCTGTAACGCGAAAGCCAATGGTGAAGTTACGGGCAAGAGAACTTGCAATGGGGCGGTGACGATGGTCGCGCGAGAAACGACCAGGGGATAAAAGCGCCGCGCCAGAGGGATGATTTACGCTGCCGATTCCACGAGCTACCCCCTTCCCGTCGCGCGCAACCCATCGCTCTAATGGGGACGAGCTAATCGATGGACGGTCGCGCGGCCGGCAGATTTATTGAAATAATTGACTCTCCGGTCGAGATTGACCTCGACCGCCCATTTCACGGCTCGAACCGCGGGCGATTAACCGGACGAGACGCTTTATGCTCGCGACCCAACTATCCCCTTGAGCTCGACGATGCTTCGTTGTTCCACGCTACGGGGGTTCAATCGCCCGGATAGTTTTGCAACCGTTCAACGCTTTTTTTTCGGTAGAGATCCACGGCGGCGTGTTATTAATAGAACACCCTTTGTGGGATTAAACGGTGAGACGAAGACACGGGATTCGCGGGAGTGGGATTAAGGGATCCTTCGGTGCCGGGAGAGTTGAAGGAAACTCGATGCCGAGAGTTGGGAGATAAGGAAACGGACGGTGGATCTGGTTTCGACTTTGGATTCTCTCGCTGGCCAGGTGCTTCTGCTGCCAGCTGCTTCGACCAATCAAAGTTGGGTCAACGCTTAAAGCGGAGAACGCGATTCAGATTCCTTGGTAGAATCATCCCACGCGTCCGAATCGATTCTCTCTGGATTTCAGGAAATTTGCCGTGCGATAATACTTAACACGTGCTCAAGTTTGCTTGCAGACTACCATTTTCCGTCGATCACAAGCTGGCTGCCTTTGAGAACAAAGCATGCAGGCATAAAACGAACAGTTTCTAAACCAACATTGATAAAAATCGAATTTCACTATGGCAAAGCGTGTCCATTGCGTGGCCAACATTAATTCATTAACACGGAATGCTCGAAGTCGAACAAAGCATTCTCAACTCTAGGATTAGAGTTCTATTTGCGAGACAGAAAATTCTGAAACATTAATTAATGCTTTGACCACTTTCAGCCCCGAGTGTGCGAAATTTCAAACAGCGGACGATAATAATTGCGCGCGCTTCAGCTCCGCGTCTCGCATTCAACCGTCTTGCAGTCTAGAGGAGCCAGCGGGAACCCTTGTTTCGTCTCCTCGACGCAAACGAAGGAAAAGGGTCGGCGAAAACGCGGCTACGGGAGCGAGCGCGCGCGAACCCGCGAATAGATTTCACGACAAACAACCACGCCGCGCTATGCTGCGCGCTCCGCGCTTCCGGCAGGCATCGCGATATCATAAAATGATAAAGCAGCAACGGATAGGGGAACTAGGAAGATGCTTATCCGCGTGATTTCCTGGTGCCGCGGTATTAAACTGTTCGGACGATTTAAAATTCTTAGTTGCTCTTTAAATTACGTTAATTGCGACGCGCGTCCGCGCGCGGTATACTAATTGCGAGCGATTATGAACACATCAGAATGGCGGCAGTGTAATGAGGATAAAAGAAAATGCTGCAGTTTCATGGTTTTATTACAATTCTCGGTGGGATCGTTTAATTAAGACCGTTAGAGATTCTATATATTAGTTTATATTTATGTTTCGAACGTTCAGACCACTAAGATCCCTATCGACGTACCCGTATTTCTACAAGCATCCGCAAATCTGCCAGCAGCAGTTCCCAGTGTCAGAAGTTCCAAGGCGATCGGACATTACGACCCCATCGAACTATCCGGCTTTCGATAGCATTAGAAGTTTACGAACTTCGTCCCCCGTTCTTCTATATCCTACTAACAGAACTGTTGCCTTTCAGAGCTTGGAGGATATAACGAATAGAACTGGCGAGAGATCCGAGAAATCACAAACGTGTACATACATCAAAAACTTTGCGAACCAGTTATATCTCCCTAATTTTTTTCTTAGTAGAGTATTAGACATAAATACGAGTCACAGTTGGTCTACGTTGAAGCTGAATAAGATCAGAGGCCCTAGAGAGCGAAGCGGCGATTACATCTTCGAGAAGTGCTCGAAGGGAATAAACTTAGGGGCCCTCAAAGGAAACAGGGTCCACTAAGAATAGTATTCTCGTTGGCGGGACACGCCTCGCCTCGTTCGCTGCTTTATTTGCAACAGTAAAAACGTCGCCAAAGTTATCCGCTATCTCCGGCGGGCAGCTTACCCGAGAGCAACGAGAGAATCGCGATACCCCCGAAGAGGAATACACCGTGAACCTGTACAAGATCTCGCCCCCGTTCCCCCTCTGTCTCTATTTGTCCCGCCTCACGGTATCGCGGGAAGAAGCAAAGCGTGTCATTGCCGTTCGCCGCGTCTGCCTCTAATAATGCAACATTTATGAACTGCACCGATACGCGGCCGACGCGTGCACGGAGACGAGCGCGGCGCGTTTCGATCGATGAAACCTCGAAGGGAAAACGTTTGTCCCTGGGAAATGGACGTGGTATTGCACTAACGCTTCTTATTGATCGCTACTCGTTCACAGAGAGCATGATTTCCGGCTAATAACGGTCGAAGGAGAGAGAATGAAAACGCGAATGCGTTCGCTCTCGACGAAAGAAACCGCCAGACAAATTACATTAACTTGTTTCGCCAACTTTCTCGAGACGCTACATCCCTCATTTAGCCACCAAAACAAAAAAGAAGAGTGCAAGAATGTTTTCCAATAGGCGGGAATGCGGTTAGATAATAAAACGCAACACCGATTCCGATACCAGCGAAAAGAAAAAAAGGAAACTGGTACCGGCCGCGAGTCCGCGGAAAACTGGCCGCGTTTTCTCGACGGGTGGCTACGTAGTACTGTTGCACAGTCTGGCAACAAGTAAACCGCGATGGAGAAAAAGGTGGCTTACGCTCCGGAACGAAACGGCAATTAGAGGCCTACAGGGAGAACCCGAGCGTGACTTAAGGTCCTTAGACCTCTTCGTCCTTGAAGGCGCCTCCTTGGTGCACGTCAACTCTTTCATTGTTCCTACGGTAGGTGCCCGAGGAATGGAAATCGTCGCTACGTCGAGTGAGAATATTCTAGCGATTTCGGTAGCGAACGCGACTGGAGTAGCACTGCGGTAGAACGGTTGCCGCCACTTTATGGTCTCGAGTCGTGGAACCTTGGGTCATTTAGCGCTGCCGCTATCGCCGTTTGATTGCGAGAAACGCTGACCGTGGTTCACGCTGAATTTCTTGCAATTCTATTCAGCATAGTATACATTCAAGAAAAGAATAGCTAACCATCCCTAATCAACCCTGATCAAATCTATCCAATACCACAAGGCTCGACCTTTCTCATCCCTTTTGCTCCACCCCTTCGATTGCACGAAAGAGCTTCCATTCGGGCAGAATGCCATCCAACCCTGTCACGTAGAAAAATGAAACGTCAGTGGTAAGAAGAGACCCTACATCAAACGCGACATGTGTACAAACTGCTATCTCGACTATTACTCCGGGCTGTCCTATAAAAAGCTTAACAACGGATTACCCAAGGGGAAGCAAGGGGTATGCATCGATCGATACACATGGAAATCTATCCGACTATCGCCACGGATGTCCAGCCCCCTCCTTCCTGGCCGGTGGTAACCATCGATGCTCGAGTCCACGAGAAACCCGTGGAATATTCCAATCGCGAAGCAAGACAGGGTCGTACCGTGCATCGTGGCGACTGCCATCGATCTCCTTGCGTTGGATTCCGTGAAAGGTGCACGGCAATCGCACCACGGCGATCCTCGCCTCGAGTCCCCCGATTATTTGCGGTGCTTGAAAAAGTTTCTACACTCGCCGCTCTAAAGAGCAAAGGGATCAACGATAACGACATTCGAACGAGGCGAGTAATGTCGCATGGTTGGATAAGGTTTAAAGGTAGAACCGCAACGAACGCAGCCTTCAATGGAAGGGAGATTGTATACGAAGAACACACGGAGCCGTAAATAAGATCTATAATTAACACGTACACGCAATTAGGAAACGTGCTATGCGATCGAGGGAACGAATCGAGAGTCCAACCGCGCAAGGTGTAGAGAACAGTGATTTTGTTTAAACGCTGTCGTAGTGCCCCGAGCAATAATTTCCCGAAGCCTGTTTGATAAATCCGCGCAGTGATCTAATCCTCCAGACTTTCCGCACTCGCGTTAGAGCTTGCCGCATCGCCGCGGAAGATCCGACGCTCGTTGGGTCGACCGTTCCACGCGTTTTTACTTTCGCCCGTGGATATTTTATTCTCATCTCGTACGCGCGTACGTGCACGCCGCGATTACGTTACGCGGCACAAAGGGATCACCAAATCAAACGAAAAAAGGAAGGCTAATAACTACGGTCGAAGAGTGTCGCGCGGTGATTAAGCCGGGGCCGCGGAGATTCAAAGAGCGAGTAAGAGCTCCGTTGCTGATGCACGTCGCGAAAGCCACTCGCCAGCCGTACATTCAAGCATCTCAATGGAAGGCGCAATGCACCCGCGGACGTGTCGACGTTGCCGAAAGTTCTCCAGAGTGGAGTCAGGGTCGGCGATTCGAGCCACGACTATTCTTTCCTCGTCAAGTTCGAAGGACGCGCGGCACGGACGCGCCATTAGCTCGACGTGTTTCTTTGATCGAAAGATTAACCCTGGTAGACGACGGTGAATTGTAATTGGAGGGAACGAGTTGTGAAACGATTAAAGGGTCGGTTCCCTCGAGCGACGCTATTCTCCATTAGGATATCTGCCGTTCCGAAAGCTGTACCGCATACTTTACATATTAATTTCAGACGCAATAGTATCGGATCGAAAACTGCATGAAAGACGTGTCCATCTGCAATTTTGATTGAAATCTATTTCGCAACCCGATTGAAAGCTTTGCACGTGTCGCGGGCCACGGGCTTATGGACGCGGAAATTTTCTTGGCCACCAGAGGAGTAGTTCTGTCGGGAACAAAGTGTTGTCTGGTTTCCGGTCAGGCAACGAATAATTACACGGCTCCGTGAGTCGGTACGTAAAGTACGATTCTAGATAAGCGAATTAAACGAACCGCTGCCAAGAGTGACTCATTTGCCCTGTAAATGAGGTGTCAAAGCACCTTCAGCTGACTCGCGACCTCATTATGCTTCATTGATAAACGAAAATTGCATCGGTCAAAGTCGATTGAAACGATTAACTTGAAGCCAGTTCGTCGAGGAGTAATAGTAGCGGCGGGCGATGAAATTATTCGAAGAATTGATAATATTTAAATACCCGATGATCCTGTCTGCGGTAAACTTAAAATAGGATGCTCGATTAAAAATATCCCCGAAGAGTAGACAATTTACGGGATTACGCGAGTTTCCTGCGCGCCGAGATCTCGTTATGTAGATTTCATTTTTATAGTACAACAAAAAAGAGCTGGATAAATCCAACGATCACGGAGAATTAGCGTTAATGAGTGGGAATCACCTTGGTTCGCGTCGGACATCAAGCAAACGCGATACAGATTATTCGTAAAACCTTAAAAATAAGAACAATCGATACTCTCCTTTCATTCTCATGCACAAAGGAAACACACGCGCAGCTACGATCCACAACGCTTAGGACATGCAGGCCAAACAGAAACGACACAATTACGGTTCACAGAAATGCTAAACAAATTGTACGTGCGAAAGCGATTTCTTCCGATAGCTTATCACAGCCTATCGTAATAACGTTGCAGTAACATTCAAGATTACATACTGTCGATCAGCCGTAGCGAATAACGTCGAATCCGCTAGCCAAAAATAATAGAATCAATATCGCCAGCGAGCTTTCCTTCGGAAACAGAGAACGATCACGAGAACCATCTATCGTTCGAATAAATCCGTATCATCGTACCCGACGACGATCGATTAAGTTCAAATAAATTAAGATTCGTAATTCAACAGGCAAGAACGCAAAGAGAGAGAGAGAGAGAGAGAGAGAGAGAGAGAGAGAGAGAGAGAGAGAGAAAGAGAGAGAGGGGACAACAACGAAGCCGCACAGTCGGATGAAAAGAAAAATTGAAGAAAAAAAAAAGGAGGAGAGGAAGAGTATGCTCCAACCAGGGTAGACAAACGAATGATGAATCTGTTGCCAGTCTTGTTTACCTGCTGCACGTACCACTGCGTGGAACTCTGGTTCTTCCTGTGGCTGCCGGGCTTGCAGGGGGCGCAGAGCAGAAGGGGCGCCAGTTTGTTCACCCCCTTGACGCTGGCCGACGCCGGGGGCGACGTTGGGCTCAGCCCGTCATCCCCCAACACGGGCCACAGCATCCACGTGTGAATGTCCGCGGAACTTCCCCTTCTTCTGTCACTTCGATTCTGCCTGTGCAATTCGACTCGTGATTCATCGGACGACTAATCCGGAACGCCGCTACTCGCTCGATCGGGCCGTAGGATCGAGTGGCAAAAAACGCGAAGGGTCGTTCGGCGCTTCTGAATGTTTCATGCACGCATCATCCACAAGCCGCACTTTTCTTGAAACGAATCGAACAATCGAGACGGTTCGCTACGATGGCATTGAACACTTGCGATCATTCATCGTGCAGCGCGTAGAATAATTTCTATCGTTATTTACTCGTGTCGCGAAATAATTGCCACGTTGGAACTTTAGAAAGCTTTGCGGTTCCGTTTTTATCATTTCCTTAGTCACGTGTCCTCCTTGTTGACTCTCCTTTCGTTCATCGAACGACGATGATACGCCTCGGAACGATAAGTACAAAAAGGAGCTGGCTACACACGGTGTCCCCCTTGCCAATTCTTCGTCGAACACACGGTTCACGGGTCTTTAGCGGTTCGTTCGGTCGCGCCGCCACTGGGAGACTGATCGATACGCGATCGCGAGTCACGATGCTATTTTGCTGACGAGCAACTGAGATATTGTCGGTTCGAGCCGATTCAACGTTTCAATTCCCACCAGCGACAACGTGAATGACGCCATCAAGAATGTGTACATACGTACGTGTACCGCTTTTAGTGCTCCATTATCAATAATCGAACTGCGACATTAAAAGTGCGACTTGTGATCGACGAAGACTAAACGAACCCTTTCTGTTTCGTCGGCGATCTATATTCGAGCTTGCGTCTCGTTTGTTCGGGCTGCTCCTTTCGCGCGGTAAATATCATTAATTCAGTCGGATCCGAGCGGAAACCAGTTCCCCCGTGGATGGAGGGGAAGGAAAAAAGCTGGCAACGGTTTTTCCTAATTTATAAAACTGATCTACGATGCGTGACGGGGCCAGTCCGTTCTACGGTGCACACGATTTCCCACGTGCCGATTCGTTACGCGGCGGTAATGCGATATCGCGGCGCTAATGCTAAAATGATATTACCTAGGACTCGATTAAGAGAAAATGCTTGTGAAGAGGGGAGACACAGCTTGCGGCAAAGAGTACGGCAGGATAATAAAAGCAAGAGGCGAGTCGATACGGCTGACCCCGACATGAAGAAGAAACGATTAAGAGAAATCCTCGTGGCTTGATAAAAAAAAAAAATGTCGATGCCCGTCGACGCCTAGTTCCGATAAAAACGAACGCCCCGTCGCCGCTTGACACGAGAGAAAACGCGCCGCTCTGCGCGTCACGATCTTTACCCTTTCCGATCCATTCTTCGCGCTTAGCAATCGCGCATGGAATTAACCTGGCTAACAACCCCCTGTCGATCCTTTCTCGAATCTTGCGCTGTTTCGGATCTTCAATTATCCCCGCCCGTAAAACGCGGGCAACGCGAGCGGGGGTTACGCAACGCAGCCATTGTCCGTAAAGGGCGGCAGTGGACCGATCCCGTAGCAGGAAGTGTGCTTTAAAGCCGCGGCACGTTTCGCGCGAGCATGAATCATTTGGCGGCTCGAATGACTCGGCTGTTACGTTATTTTCTTATTTACCGCGTCGGACAATGCGCGTCTCTGAAATCGTTCCAGAGAACACTCCGAAAGGTGTACACTGCCCACGTGAAGCATACCGAAAGCAACGATGCGATCCGTGAGCGACTGAAGACACCTGCCGATTGCGCTCGCAGTTATCCAGAACCATGTAGATATCTTACAAGAAATAACACACGCGTGAGTCCAGAATTGGTTATCTATCGAAACGTGATTACATCTGGCGTTTACATGGAACGAGAGATCACTTCTAAACAATGAGACCTTCGACGAAAGAAATTATTCGTTGACGAACGACTCATGGAGGATCCGGAATATGTAGAATTCAGATATCGACGCGAAGTGACGGTACTCCGTGCGTAGAGTCGTAACCGACCTCGCTCGATAAATACGTAATACGGGGTCAGATGTTAATACGCCGATGTTATTCGCCGCAGGACGCAAGCATTAACAGAACTGTTTGTACACAGGTTCGTCTGTCGCGAGTCGTGCATGGTAACAGGTTCCAAGGATACGCCAATTAAATGAAACACTTTCCCCCGGAAAGACGAACGGCCTTCTCCGGAGGCTGATAGGGAACGGTTCCCTAGGCTTCGTGGTAATCTTAAATCAAGGAGGAATTGTGCTTGGTCAGGTCGCGAGACTCTGTCACTCGCGGTCCCCTGAATCACGCGTCGAATGACGCGAAGCCGGCCGTTGTTTCCAGGAATGCGTGCAACGAAAAAGAAAAGCGTCTGTGGTCGACCCTCTCTCGCTATTTATACGAACGCGCGGAAAGTCGAGGGGGAAAATTGCGACTGATTTATAACCGGGGATCATTTCTCTAGCTAACCGAGGGGGGCGTTCTCTAAACTGCGAATAATGAGAATCGCGAAGACGCGTAAAAGGGTACGAAACTAACGAACGACTGTCTGCGAATTTCGTAGCCGAGGAGGATGAATCGGAAACACGTTGAAACGGTACATTTCTATCTACTCTTTGTAATGATATCGACGATAGATTAATTTACTCTAAAACCTCTCGAATTTTCTGCTCGTCAGGCATTGTCCATTCACCATTGACGAGAGAACGATGAATCAACGCGTCTGCCTCCTCGTCGCTGTCAACTCCGTATCCGCGAGTACAAGCGATCCGCGCTATAATTAAATACGCGATACGCCACGTGATAACGCTCCGGCCGCGGTGATAAAAGCGAAGGAAAGGGGAAGGGACAGAATCCGATGTCACGGGTGTAACATTTGCATACCCGATCCGCCGTTTCGAAAATACACCAACCTTGGCCTGTCGGCTGTTCCCCTTTCTCGTCGAACGAACAAAAAAAAAAACGAGATAAAAGCATGGAAAACGGAGAGACACGGATGGAGGTGGCGACGAGGAAAGGCGAAAGAGCTCGCTCGAACGGTGCTCCTGCTTTCGGGATTATCCGTACTCGAAGTTCGAATCGCTGCTTGTACGCGATGATGATAGCGAGACCCGCGTGTCGCGTACGTATAATCCCGAGTCGTAAACGCTCGTACAGGAATTCGTGCCAAACGATCGACAAAATTACACCGTTTCTACGTCGCTCGACACGATAGAATGCTGCACGTGCGACCGCGACCGTGTGTGTTCAGGCTGATACGCCAGGTTCATTCAATCGTGGCCTGAACGCTGCACTCGAAGAGCTGCAAGCTTCCCACCGGCTTAGAATTGTTCGATGGATTCGAACTTTCGGCTAAGGCTATTTTTAGTCATCTCGGCCGTAAAAGGGAAAGCAACGATACGATAAACTGGATGCAATTGAATCTGGAATGGAGAAGCCACCGGAATCGAGTACGCAAAGAGTCTCGCTCGTTTCGGCAAGCGTAATCGGCTATTTTTACGTGTTTCCAAGGCTCGGTTCGATTCTCCGCGATACAATTGCGATGGCAATTAAGACAACGCGGAGTAAGCCGATCTGCAGAAAGTAACGCGTAACAGAGGGATAGCAACGATACGATAAACTGGATACAATTGAATCTGGAATGGAGAAGCCACCGGAATCGAGTACGCAAAGAGTCTCGCTCGTTTCGGCAAGCGTAATCGGCTATTTTTACGTGTTTACAAGGCTCGGTTCGATCCTCCGCGATACAATTGCGATTGCAATTAAGACAACGCGGAGTAAGCCGATTTGCAGAAGGTAACCGCGTAACAGAGGGATTAGTCATACGCGAGGCCGGTGATGCATGCACGCGCGATCATTCACGTGCAGCTGTGCAGGTAGGCGTTATACCACGTGTAGCAAGTGGCAAATGCTCGGTTTCGCAAAGCGTTCACCGGAACAGGCGAAATTGTCCAATAGTACGCACGTGTCTCGGCAGCACGTGTTCGGCTCGTCTGATAAGAATTAACGTGTCCTCTGTAAATCGAAGCCTGTACTTTCGAACGAGAGGTGTGCAAGAGAAAAGGTGAGAAAAGGAATTGTGGATAGAAATGTTCTTTCGATACACACGTGACATAGAAATTAATAACAAACTGATCAGAGGAAGATGGTACACGCTGATAGAGTGTAATTGCAAGGCGCCAGTTCGCGTGGGGACAAATCGAACGAATAAAGATCAAACGACTTTCATGATCAACAGTGTCATGGCTAGGAGTGGACAAATCGTCATTGAAGCTGCACGCTTAACTGCATAGTAGATTATTCCGTTTACGAAACTCGTTAAAGACGTAGGATAACAAAGTACTGACAGAAAGTGCGCGCGATACCGTTGCACTTTCTGCATGGCCTTTTAACAAGCGACTATATACTTATTTACGATACACCACGTCCTTCTACCATGTAATCAAGGGAATCTATATCAAGGCCGGTGAACGATAGCGCCAAGGAAAAGAAGGCCGATTAATCAAGCCTCGACGGACGTCCATTCGTTTTCTTCCAAACATTATCGCAAGTACTTCGACGCGAGATCAACCGTTGCAACAGTGCACTATAAAACCAGAAATGTATCCTCGTCGTCCCGAACGGAGCAGCTCGACCTCGCAACGGCGCTAGACAATTTACCACTCGACTCGGATCTCCCGGGATTCAACAAACGATTAACACAATCCCCGCGGTAATTCTAAACACTTCTCTTACCGCTGCCTCTCTTCAAGAACAGAGCCGCAAACGCGAACAAAGAACGAAGCGGCTCCGGGAAGCCGAGAGAAGCACGACTCAATCTCGGCACGCTCCGAACCTTAACACCTGCCCGCGTACCTTTCTCCGCCGCTGCACAGGCACACGGATATCGCGTGCAACTGCTCTTAACAATGATAGCCCGAGATTCTGGCGAACTATACGGATGGAATACAGGTGGTCGCCGATGGAAGCAGCCCGGCAGGGGGATAAGTTACGCGACCACCTTTCCTCGGCGAACACGGTTCTCGCCGCCGAACCGCGCGGCTCGCCGTCCCAACAACGACTGACTCCGCTCGCAAACACGCGATTCGGCTGAACCCCGGCTGGATGCAATCGAACTGGCCACGCTCTTTACGTCGGGCCACTCGTGTCTATTATCACCCGTGGCACCCGACACAGCTGACACGTACATCTTTGTCACTGCGCCCCGCAGTGTCTATCGGCTGGATGGGAACTTTTGAAGGATGCATTTGCAGGCGGGCAGAATAGGGACATGTAGAGTGGAGGATAGAGTGGTTGTAGGGGAAGAGGGGCGTAATTTCTTTTTGGACGCGGTTGAAATTGATAGAGCGAGTGCGGCGTGTGTGTTTGAAGAATTTTTGCTTCACGATTCGTACGATTCGGCTGTACGATTAATGGTGGGGTGAAGGTTCTAAAGAAATTTGTAATTGTTTACCGACGGGATACAATTTTAGAATATTGCTTCAGGGTAATTAATTTGTATGTAGCAGAGAATGCTTCCTCAGGGATCCTAATCTTTCTGCGACTAGTCACAGCACTGCTTTCCCTCCCACGCAACGGATAATGTCCGTACATGACATTACCATCGGCAGAACCGGCGACATCCGATCGATAAATTCGATTCCTCCGGAAGCGCTGCACTTCAATTGCTTGATAAAAGAAATACTATCGTCCGCGTAATATCATCGATGCGCTGCATGGAACGGTTAACCCAGTAAGCCTGTGCCGGAACTATCGATGAACAATTTGCAATCGCGTCATGATAGAAATAAAATCCAATGACGCAAGGAAAGCGAGACCGTGCGTCAGCCTTGTTGAACTTAACTCACATTTCTTTGCCCCATTTTCCGCGACGCATCTCGCGTGCGGTTAATGCTATAACGATCCTAATTATTAGACGGGAATGTATAAAAATGTATGCGTGTTTTTACGTGCACGCCCGCGGTGCCCCCCGGAATCGTCGGATTCCATTTCGGTCACGCTTTCTACACGAATCCTGGAAACTCGACGCTGTCTCCCCCCCGATTACGCGCAATCAGAATGCTATATCAAGATTCAAACTAAACACGTGGATTAAACGGCGATTTGGATCGTTGCGGTACAGTCTATCTATTGCAGTACAGTATCCGAAAATTATTATTAATTTCATGAAAGAATCTCGCGTTCAAGAACGCTACTCGAACGACGCCACTTTAGGAAAGATCCCCCAAGAAGCTACTTCGAACGCGAGATGTTTGCTCGTCTCCGCTCCGACAATGGTCCCCACGGAGATACGGGGCGTAATTTCATTCCGCCTATAAAGTGCCTTGAGTCATCAAATTCACCCTGTACTGTATCCGAGCCGGCGCACGTCAAAGCGCGGAAAATTCAAGATTATGCCATTTTTTTTGTTAAATCCCCTAACACTTGTGCACAGCGGAGTGCAAAATTCTGAAGAATCGATCGTTTCCTTCCGTCCGACTCGGGCAGACCATCGGGAGACACAAGGGCGTCTGAAAGCCACCCCCCCCCAGACAATGTCGAGTCCTGCGAGGGTCGCGGCGTGGTACGAACTTGAACGAGTCGGGGGCGCGCGCGGATCGATAAGCAATTGCAGCCGCCGGTGGCCGACTATGCTTCGCCGCTTATCAGCGAACCCCGCTACCGGAATCAACGGGGCTCGACATGATAAACACAACTGTGACGTCGGCAACGTAACGCGAGCAGCTGGCTACGTCATCGGGCAGCAGTCCGATTTCGCGTAAGCGCGCACAGGTCTGATTTACGATCGGAGAGGATATGAATGGAAATACGGGAGACGGGATGAATTTAGAAACGACGAAAACGAATCACCGCTAACGGAAGATTTGCTTCGAGGAAAAGAAGCAGGCGAATACTCGAGGAACGTAAGCAACGATTGCAAGAAACGCTTGGGCTCTCGCTTTCTAAAAAAAAAAAAAAAAAAGAGTACTCTCAAAATGCGTATAGTATAGCGTATCATTCCGTGGAAGTGCAATAATCGAGACGTGAGATTCCTGTTTCGAGGACTTCGCGCGGCGTGTTCGCGGGCGGATCGCGATCACGTTATGTACGTGACTCGATGCGTTTCGCTCACTGGCACGTTTCGTTTCGCCTCGTCTTGCCGCTTACCGTTCTCCTCGCGCCATGCGGGATTCAACGAAGAGGGAATCTTGTTAAGTCGACGGGTGTACTACAGCGAACCGCTCGCGTTGGTCTACACAGGAGAGTACACACGGCCGGGAGACGTAAAATCGATACAGATTCTCATCCCCTGGGATCAGCGAAAAACGCGCCCTGTTTTCCCTCAGAAGGAAACGGGTCGGAGGTGTCCTTCGTTTCCTTTTCGCGTTAGCCGAACAACGTCCATCAGAGGGATAGATGAAATCGGAGCCTTTGAATAATCGTGTTGGGTATCGAAATTATTTCGAGAGGAACATTTTACCCTCGCTGATTTTACTCGCGCTGATCTAACTGAAACGCTGAAGCGCAATCGGAGCACGGGTTTAACTAGGAAGCGAGCCGAGAGCAAGAAGTTACACGCTACACAAAACGTGGGACGATAAAGGTTAACCTTTCCTAAAATATATCATCTCGTAATCCCGAGAGCGGAATATCTAATAAGCAGGAGGCAACGTCTGGACGAGCCTTCGCACGACCCGACTAACAAAACAGGAAGAGGAGGAACAGATTCACGGAAATAACGCTGGCAAAAGCGTTCATTCTATTCCCAACTAAAAGATCGGTAAAGGACTAACGGTGAATCGCGAAACTGACGCCTGCATATTGGAGCAACAACCTCGTTATTCGAAGTGTCTCTCGCTTTCGGAGTGCCGGCAGTAATTATTCTCCAGCCGGGGCTTGTCGTTTTACTACGGCCCGTTTACTTTTTACTCGGCCGATCGCGCGTGTATTCGCGTAAAACGCATATGCGAGGAGCACGGCATAGAAAGTCGAACAGGACTGCGCACACAGGTTTCGCCCCTAGGCGAGGCGATGCTCATTAACCCGTGTGCTTCTTCGATGATTCTTCATCGGCACGCTTCGTTCAAAAAAATGTGCCGACGAATCTTCTAACCGTCGTATTTCGATGCGGAGAAATCGAGGCGACGGAACGCTGATGTATAAAACGATGGACCGGTTATAAAGCGGACGATCGAGTCGGCCCGTTGATTTCTAGACGGAATTGCTACAGCCGAGATCCGAATCGTGGGAGGTAACGGAAGGATGGAACAAGCATAGATGCTGGGGGGGCAACGATTTAATAAAAGAGTTACGCGGTGCAATTACATTTTCGATTCCGAACACGGAGTAAACAGGAACTGCGAATAAAAGAGGGATTTCGGAGGGAGAAGTGAGGTCGAGTTGGCGGCTACGCGAAACCACTACGCTAATTAAACTGCGGATCGCACGCCATGTGCACGGTCTACCAAAATAAAACGGAGGAAAATCGACCGATATTGTCAAGCCCGACGACTGCGCTTCCTATCGCAATCGAATGTAGTACAAACATTTATATAGAAGCAATCGAGCGATCCCCTAAAATAATCTACATTAAACATCTTTCTACGTTCGAAAATACACAGCGAACAGGATTCAAGAGCGTTTAGATCCTTGTACGACGCGTCGCCGTTCGCGAAAACTGTTCTCCACTTTCACGTGATGTTCGCATGTTCACCAGAGCATTGGTAGATCCGTAATTTCCAGTCATCAGAGCAAAGGGGGAAAGCATTTCTACGGGCACCGATCTATCGAGAACGGAATTCCATTACCGAGGGAGTTTAATTGAAACATCCCACTGACTCCTTCGCCGGCTGCGGGACGAAATTGTTACTTGCCACACGTGACGAATTCGTTTTCCCTTTTCCCGATCACCCGCATATCTCCCGTGCTTCTCCTTTCCAGAATCGTGTCGCATTCGTTTGAAGAGCACGCGGGATCGGTCGAATCGCACCAAGCCGAAACCTTGAGCAACTTCAAAAGCTCACGTAGGAGTAAGTGACTCACGGCGTACGTTTGTGTCCCACGCGCGACCCACGGACCGCGTTTTCACGATGCACGAAAAGGAATAGGTTCGATGACGATCCTCTAATTTGTTAGACGATCGAGCGTGATCGACGATTGCGGTGAGAGGCGAACGTAATTAGAAGCCTGATCGTATGAAAGGGTCAGAATGATAAAATCCTCGGCAAACAGTACAGCGACGCAACTAATTCAATCATGTGTCTGACAAAAGAGAAAGTCATACGTTCGCCAGCAATTTTGCCCGCGATCGCAAGAACGACGACTTCTTTGTCTCTCCGTGTTCGAGTAGTGTCTAATACCCGTTTCCACGGGACAGTGCAGGGAGAGTTCCGCAAAGCAGCAGACGTTTTAACGACCGCGATCGAAGTGCAATCATTGCACACTTTCGTCGCGCGCTGCAATTTCTCATCGCCAATAACAAAAAAATTGCACAGCCGCGAGACGTTTGCACGATCGCAACCTGCACGCCTGCGTTCCGCGTATGACTTAAATATTCTAACCTTCGCGTCCGCCATCGAGACATAAAATCGCGTTAAACGCTACAAGTGGATCTAATATCTCGAACCCGGGTCGAGTTAATTTCGCGGGCCGGGTACGTCAGGCGGTTACAAAAGTATCGTTAACACGAGCATTCTCATTAAAAAAAAAAAAAAAAACAAAAAACCATGCTTATCAAGTTGCACGTTGCAGCCTAGAATGAAATCGGCAAAGACTGATCTGTTAGCACGTAACATTGATCAGAAAAACCCGCGTATACGCTGCGATGCTCCAGTTACAGCACGCGCTTCGCTGGAACAGATCTTCTCACGAGCGGATACGATCGTGAGAAAGGCGGACGTCCATTCGTAATTCTGTACGAAACGAAGAGGAATGCGTCTGTCGCTTTCCCGCGACGATCTTTATTCCTCGTCGACGAACGACCGAGAACCGTGGAAGTGAACGTGGTCCACGAGGCGGAGCACACAATCGCGCATCGTTTCCCATCTATCCTATCGAAAAAGGGAATCAACGAAGAACGATCCACTGAGTCAATCCTCGAACGCGTAAATTCGTTGATTAATTGCAGGAGAACGTAAATTGGAGCAGCTTGGATAAATAATTATCGGAGCAACGCGAAGAATGTTGGTCTTCCTTTCATTTTTCTCATTCTTCTCTCCCTGCATTGATTTTTGATGGATGTCGTTAGATTCTACAGACAAAAATTGAGGCTCGCCTGGCGCCGGTTGCACCGTAGGAGTGGAAGGTAGATTCTCTCCTCACCTTGGGTCGAATAACTAGAAGTAACAGTACTAGTGGCATTGGCACAGCTAGAAATCTATCGAACACCTTGGATCCGCTCGTTTATCGTTCCGAGTGTCTTTCCTACACGAAATCCTGGTTCGAAAACCTTATTTCCCGAAGGTGTGGCGGCCGCTATCAGGCCATAAATAATGGAACAACTAGCCGACAATGGAAATGGACGCCTCTGTGCGTGTGTCTAACTTCAATCACGGACACGTGATAAGTTCTACAAATGTTTAAACGGGGAACATACATGCCCCTTTGCTCTTCTATGAAAGCCCGGGGCAGAAATTACTTTCCACGGTCTGTTCTAAAATTCAGTAAAAACTGTGTCTTCCATCGCGAGAAATCGAGCCGACCGGAGCCACCGTGTTGCGTATAAAAACTAGTCTAACTTTCTCCTACATTTTTCTTTTCTGCATCGATCACTCGCGAGAGGGACAAAGCGTAAAAACGAAAACTGCCGTTCTTTCGTGGATAAATGTTTTAAGTCCTTGCTTTATATCTGTCTTTCCGCTCTTTCTTAGAGGAAGCGGTCTTCGGATGATACCAAGTTAGCGTTCCTACGAAGCACGGCGCTTCTTTCTCGCCTCTTGCATTCCGCGACGCGCCTCGTTAAGACTTGACACGTATTACTTTGCATTCTCGTAAGCGTTATACGCCACCCAGCCTGTCTTGTAACACGTGAAATCGGTAACGAGCTCGAAGTTTCCCGAAACGTGAAAGCGAAAAGGTTAGTAAAGAGCCTTGTCGGAGCTTATATTTTCTACGCTACCGTCGAGTGCCTACGGGTTAACTTTAACGTTACGACCGCCTGTAAACCAACGGGAATGTGTAACACAACGAGAACGATACGGACGCGACCGATCTGTTTCCAACATAAACAGAACGGCATCCTTCGATATAGTAAGCATACCATCGCGTACGCGAGGCGTGCGCGAGTCTCATTGACTTCTTTAAGTTGTCGAACTGTCTTTCATCCAGCTACCCACCTGTCCGTTGCATTGCGATTGCGACCGCGAGCGAAGCGCAAAGGTCAACGAAACGACTTGGCGAACTACTGGACCAAATCGATGGTAAGAACAGACGAATAACGTCGTTTCATCAATTTTACACCGCGTAGCTCGCTTGAACGTCCCTAACACGAAAATCGTACATTCTACTCTCGTCCCATTTCGTCCTGTGGCTAACCGGTGACAAGCTTACGAAACGTAAGCGCGGGTTACACAACCTTGTCGATCTCTGAAGAAACATAAGTTGGCGCAAGAAATCATTTTTACCAGGCACGGGGATCTGTCCCCGCAGGATCGCTTGGTAATTAAAGGCCACGCGACAGCGCTGGAGTTGTTCATAATTAAAAACGCAAACGATCGCTGTTAACGCTAGGCTTACGGGTCTTTCTATGCATTCATCCATGGAAATTTTTTTAAAAAGCAGGCACATCATATGCGAGTGTTTGAAATTATAATGTCTTGGGGAGAAATGAACTAGGATGTGCGTAGATATTATTACATCGATTAAAGTTAATATGATGTGCTTAAGAGTAATGGTTGTGATTTGTACAATTTTAAACATGAAATCTAAAACGCGTCAAACGGACGCGTTCCGTAAACCTAGTGTTAAAGGGCTGTTAAATTCATCGCTGCGCGAGTATATAGTACCGAATTTAAACACGGCACGCCCGCCTCAGAATGCTACAAGGGGAAATTAGTCGACGCGTCTCGCTCGCGATTGTCGAAAGGTCTCGAGCTCGTTACGCGCAAGGTGAATTGAAATGTACACGAATGTCACGATCTGTTGTTTTAAACATGACGCTTCCTGTTTCGTCGGTTACATAAACAAGAAGAACAATATTTTCGCCCCACGCGATCGACTGGTATTATCGACAACGCGAAAACGAATAGCACGCGAAACATATTCCCGCCAGCGGGAAATGTTCTTTTTCTGACCGCCTAATGCAATCGAGAAAGAGTGCTTTCGGATTCACGATTATTTACCGCGACGGCGAAGCCGTGCGCGTTGTCAGAGCTGCGCGTTTCGTTTGCCCGCGAACGCAAACGGAGAACGGAGCTGAAAGAGGAGAGAGCAGTAAAAAAAAGAGAAAGGTATGATAATTACCAAGGAGTCGTCCCCATTGTCAGCGCTCATAGCCCACCGCTAGCGCGAGGGAATTCGAGATCGTCGTCGTGGTCTTCGTCTTCGGTGCTCTTCGCCGCCCTTCCGGTGGAACAGCCTGACGCTCGTCATTCTGCGACGTATACTAAATCCGCAGGACATTCGAAGGACTCTTTGGCGAACAGCAGCGGCAGCGCCTCGCACCTGTCATCTGGCATTGCAGCAAACGACGCGCGTCTTCTAATAAAATGGTCAACGTAATACAGAAGGGCCGCCGCGGTGAAGAAAGACGGCGCCACGAAAGGGTGAACGCCGGAAAGAGACGGGAACAGAGAGCCGAGGGGACACTGACACACGAAACGTCAACGACACCAGCACGCCGTCCTGTTAACGGATCTCACGAAAGCGTCGCGAACACTCGAGTTACTCCGTGGACACGCGTTCCGCACTTGCACGCCATTACGATTAGGCTCGACGGTTACTTTTATGTTTCACTGACCGATCAGGGTGCAAGAAAGCTGAACAACAAAGTTGATCACGTCAAGTAAACTAACCTCACCGCACGGGCTCACGGGCAGGTGCTAACTCCTGGCGGCGCTCGGCTCGGCAACTTGCTGCGGCTGCCCCTTCCACCTGGTCGCCCCCTACTACACAAGAGACATACGAACGCCAAGTAGAAGCGATTACATTTTCATTCGATTTACCGCGATACGCGGCGCATCATTTGCGTCATCGTGTCGCACGAGTGAAAGGATAATTACTTTTGCTAGACACAATTTCGGATGTCACTTAAAATTTGGAAAATACCGCGAAGAGAACGGTACGCGACGCGCGCAAGGTTCCCGCGACGGGCGCCATATTGCTACTGAATGCGCGCGCATACGGATGGAGAGGCAGGAAATTCGAATAAGAAGTTAGCGGGATATTTGAATTGCCGCCGCAACCGGCAGAGGATCGATATTGATTTAGCCTAACTTTTGCTACCGATTTATGCTATTTCATTCCATTTACTAGATCATTTGCGAGAATACTAATAAATCCATATATATATTAATGGCCTGATCGTATTTTAGTAATGAATAAGCAAAAGCGCAGCGAAATAAATACGGGGAAAATATATACAATTAAAATTAAGATAGTTAATACGTGAAAATTCTATCACGGACTAGGGTATAATACACATAAGGAATATACATAGAGAACGAGTTTTTGCGAATGAAGGACCTTGGAGCCAGGTACCGCGAATGTAGAAGGACGAAATAATAAAACATGAGAAGAGGCGCACACATAATGAGACAACACATTACACGATAGACAAGAGACTTTTTCACAACATTTAATAAAACGCTATCAACTATGTATGCCTTTTTTTTACTCAAATACTCTAAAAGTTACTTACATACGTGTAGTTTATATGTATATTTTATGTCATACGGAGGTGTCACATCCCTCGCAATGTATCAACATTTTAATATCTACGTTTTGTTCCATTCGTTTCTTCTATCCTCGAATATGATTTCGTTATCATTGTACACTGAAGACAAACGTAACGATGTTTAGGCACCAATCAGCGACGATGAACACAGTGCGTGAGACACGGAAATAGAAGATCGTCAAAAAAAGTGCTTGGGAGCTGACACGTCCAGTAAGTATGTATAAATTTAATACTATCGTCGTTATCATTGTTTCCTTATGCGTAATATTTCAATTAATCGTGGGTATAGCGATCAACGTCCCGGGATGCTAAAGAGGTCTGTGTCTGAAAATCTACCTACAAGGTGAAGAACGATGGGTGTGCAAAAGTATGTCCGAGAAAAAGGCATCCCCTGCCTTCGGACTTTGATTATAGCACGGTTTTTCAAAACTGAGAAAACTTCGTGCGGGTTCCTTTATCCTTTTCCTCCTTTACGTTAATGTTTACCTTGAAATTGTGATCGAGGAACTAAATTGAGCCGTTGATCGTTCCGAGTGTTAAGGATACAATAGTCGAAAACATATTTCCATCAATGATAATATTTCGCGTTTCGTTAATCATTTATAAAATGTGCGTGGTATTCAAAGAGGGTTTGCAATTTCAAGGTGCCGTGTAGAAGAATGAAAAAAAAAAAAGATATACGAGGACTTAAGATTATGTGTTCTGTAGACAGCGTGCGCTTGGTATGCCAACCCCAAACCAATTTCTTTAAACGCGCGTGCATTCAGCGTGTTCTTACAACACGAGGAAAATCTATTCTCTATTCACGTTTTACCATCGGCTGCTGATTGAAAAACCCATTCGAACTCGATCTTCTACTAACTGGCATAAAAAAGTCCCATAATTGATTTCCTTAACCTACGTTCCTGGCGAATTGGATTTTCGTATGCACAAGTATCACAATCGCTCACGTTACGTGGACGTGTATAAATGTGTCTGTGTATACGTTCGTGTGCCTTTCATTCCTTGCAATAAATACAAGTTACTTTGCCATCGCCGCTGTCGCATAGATCCAAAACTTTTCTTCTTCTTCTTTTTTTAACGCGCGTAACCCGCGACCCTAGGAGTAAAGTATTAAAGATAAATATTATAAACTGCAATCTAAGCTGATCCCATATGTTGTTTTTTTTTTGGTCACAACCTCGTTAAATTTTGTTCTGTAAATCCATTTTACAGATTCCTTAACGGTTCAAGGAGACTTTCGACGAAGACCTTCTCCCGAAAATCCTTCACCGAAATTGCGGCCCTGGATTCTCTTCGCGTTTCTTGAGAACCATCGTCTTATTCGTTTGATCGATTACCCAAATCGACGATATTTATTATGAAGGAACAAGAACGATGTCTCAAGCTTTCATCCCGGGCGGACGCACACGTATATCGCGTAACAATTTCTCTAACGACACCCACGGGACTCGTCGTAATAAACCGCGGGTGATTTTCGAGAAGAACCATTGTTCTGTTCGAAAACCACATAAACGCTTTACTCAGATTTATCTAAACGCACGAAAGGATAACTGGTTAGAGTTCCAGCACCTTTGACTTAACAGGATACCTTTTCCCCGTCAATATCTTTCTTTTTTGCTTCGTTCCGCGGGGTTTCTCCGACGAGACTTAAATCCGCCGGAATTACTCCTACTCTCGTGTTGTAAATCACTATGGGTCAAAAATGTTTCGACGGCCTCGAACCGAAACGATTCTTCGTTATCTACAGTTTCACCTAAGCGGATACGGTCTCGACCATCGACTTCTTAATTATCTCACCGAAGTTTTCGTCGCACTCTTCCGTGTTCTCCGATTGTTGCTCGTTACCTTGGTTCTTCTCCACCTCGGACTTCGCCCCGGCGGCGTGATAAGTATCGTGAGGTTGCGGCTCCATTTCACCGTAATACGAATATCTACCGGAAAAGAGTTCTGAGAATGGTTCCAATTTACCCATCTGCTGCACCACGGTGTTCATCGGTTGCACCGAGTTCAGATTCGTGTAGTGTGATCCGGTAGTTTCGTCTTGCGGGAAGCCGGCTTCGTAAGAGTGTTGTCCGGGATGGACTTGGCAGTTCCCTTGAATTGATCCGGTGGTATCTTGTCCGTAAGGCGTGTAGTGTGAGAACCCTGGATTTCCTGGCACCGTTTGGAATTGTGGCTGAAATTGCACCCTAGACGTGGAAGGAAGGTTAGCGTAAGGCTGGTAATCCTGATAAGTACGCGGTTGAAAATTTATTCCGGCAATCGTTTGGCCTGAGAACGTTTGAAAAGCTTGACTAAACTCGGGATGTAGTTTCCTCTGAGGTCCCTGCGTACCATCGACAGTGTCTTCGCTCGGATAACAATCGTCTCTGATCGCATAAAGATCCAGACTGTCCTCTCTCGTGCCAGGTACCTCCGGCTGACAATTCGACCCGCCGTCCCTGTCGTGATTCTCGTAATGTAACGTCGTGAAACCACCGCCGTTCAAACACGATTCCGTATTTCTGTTCTCCATCACGGATCCTAAATTGATTTCCCTCAATGGACTTCTACCGTTCTGATTGTCGGAAGCATCGTGATCCGTGCCCTCCTCTTCCTCGCGCTGCTTTTTCTCTAGCTCTAACCGCATCAGGGTGTGAATGAAATGCGTCCGTACCCGCACCGGGTTGAACTCGATTCTACCGGAAGTATTCGCGCAACCGTCGCGTGTACATCCACAGGGGAAGCCGGCTCGATCAACCTGTTAGCATAAAGTCGTACACTTCGATACTATTTCCTATCATTATATCATTTCTGTCAACCCTTCGTCGTGAAGCATGTAAGGAATACCCACCTGGCACTTTACGTTAGCTCGACTACAGGGACAACTCTCTGGATCGCAGTACCCTTTACACCCGCAACCGCAGTGCTCTCTGCTGGCTCTAATATCGCGACACTCGTCCTTCTCCACGGCATCTATTCTACGTACACCGGCCGCTCTAAGTAAGGCTCGTCTCTGCCATGTAGGCACTGGCTGCAAGAAGTAATAACTATCGATGTCCAGCTCCTCGTTATCGCTCTGCTCCTCGTCCGTGTCGTCGCTGGGGTCCTCGGAGCTGGAGGCTGCCTCCGCTACGCAATTCGCGGCACGCTCCGAGCGCAATTGCGCCAGCCTGGCACGGTGAATTCGCCTCTGCTCGGCAGCGTGTTCCGATAACGAGAACCGTTCGGCATGAGTGTGCGTCGCGCTCATGCCAAGTGTGCTGCCGCCCTGTGAAGGATAAATCGATTTGGCACACCATACTTGTAGGCACTATACGCTGGTACAGTGCAGTATTGATACGCGTTTTGCTGCTAATTGCAACGCAAAAAGGACTGTAAATGACAATTCTGAAGGAATACGAGATATTTACCTGAGAAGGCACACAAGTGAAACCCTGTGCCCTGGGAAAGTAGTAGACTGTGACTGCATCGAACTGGATATTGCGCTTCTTTTTCATAGGCTCCTCGGTGTTGCTTCTCTTTAGACTAGGGCCATCCTCCATGCAATCCGTCAATCTTCGTTTCAGATTACTTTTCGGGGGGCTCGGGAAATTGGTCAACGGCGCCTGCGGGGTACCGGGTACGCACACGGCCGGGACGAACGTATCCAATTGATTCACAGCTGTAAGCGAAATGCCACAACACATAATAAAAAAATACCTTCTTCTCGATTTCAATTTTGTGATTTTAGGAAGAAAATTTCAATTACCTTTTTCTTTGTCGGAGAGAATATCGTCCGGTATCCTATCCAAGAAAGAAGTCTCCGAATCGCTTTCGGGAACGGGTGCGGGTCCAGCTTCGCCAGGGATCTCGCCACCCAGACCAGAATCGCTTCCATCCGAACGGACTTCGTCCGGAGCACCGGCGGCGAGCGCCAAACTCTCCGCCGAATCCTCCGTGAAAGCTTCCGGCCTCTCCGCCTCCAGCCTGGATATGATCTCCGGATTGATGTCGACGCAACACATAGACTCGTTCTCCTGACAAGATACTTGATCGGAAACGACGTCCTCGTCGCAACCACGGAGCCGCGCGTTCGTCATCGTCGGCAGTTCGGAGCTATCGGAGCCGGTCTCGGTTTCCGTATCGACAGCCTCCGGCACATCCGCGGAGGGTTCCAAAATGCCATCCGGCGAATCGGGCGTCGTTTCCGTCGAGTTCAAATTATTCGACGACTGTACATTCTGCGGCATCGGCACAGGGAACACTACTTCCTCGCCTTCCGTTAGCTTTTCTATGATTCCTCTGGGCGCCTTTCCCTCGTTCTCCGAAATTGAGATCACCGCGGTTTTCACTACCTTTGGGGGCGATATCCTCTCCAACATCACTCTGCAATCTTTAACGGAATCATCGCAAGGCGACGCCGATTTTTCATTGAGCGGTTCAGATCTGGATATCGCAAAACCGTCCACTTGCGTCTCCGCGTGGTCCTCCGACGATCCAGCCTTTTCGACTTTGTCCACTTCGGCGCACCTACGGACGAGGCATGACACCTTCGACGAATCACTGAGCTTGCTTCCCGCGTCCACATCGCTACTAGCAACAGCATCGCTAGCGGAGCTCTGTTTCTTACCAGCGTTAATCGCGCTCTTCTCTCTCCGGTGCGGCGACGAGCTATCCGACAGATCGATGCGCTCCAACGTGACCACCAGTTTCGGAAACGAATTCGTCGCCGACTCGTCCGATTGCACAGACTTACGCGAATCCGTGGAAACGCCGTCCACGGCTACGGTGTCGTCGCATGGACACGGTTCCACAGGCTCCTCGCACTGTTTCGGCTCTTGACACTTGTTAAGGTCTCTCTCGGGACTGTCGCACGGCAGCGAGCAACAGGAATCCTCGTCGATGAACGGGCCCGGATACTCGAGCTTCTCGCAGGACTCTGCAACTATCTTCTCGACGCTGTTATCGGTGCGTTCACCCTCCGGCGACGCCGTTGTCGCTCCGCGGGCCCGGTGCTCCGTTTCGGAACAGCCCAGCACATCGGGAACGTGACCGGTTTGGAACGAACCGTTCAAGTTCATGCCCATCGTCAACCTACAACCGCTCGTCAACGAATCGTCCAAGACGCTGGTGTTTCTCGAGATGCGTCGACCGCCGGCCTCGTCGTCGAACAGACACGAGTCCGAGGAAAGCGATATCTCGCCAAGCGTTCGTTCCCGAAGGCTCACCAGCACCGGCGAGATCCTCCTCACGCCGCTTCTCACTTGACTCGTCGCCTCCGTCTCCGGCACCTCGACGCCGATCCTCTTGATCTCCGCGCTGATCGGCAAAAAGTCGCTGGCCGGCCTCTTCCTAGATATCGGCGACGAGGTGACGAATCCACCGTAGCTCGCAACCACTACATTATCCTCCGCCGTTGTATCGACGACACACCGAACCTTCGACGTTTTCCCCGATATCCCCGGTTCGCCGACTGATTCGGTCGATTTCGTTTCACCTTCCTCCCCATCGCCTTCGGTCAGGTTTCCGTCCTCCCCCGACTTCGAACCCGCGTCGGTAGAGTCTAGCTGACCTTCTTTCAGCGCGGAGTCGCCCGAGGCGTCGGGGGAAGCGACCGAAGCCTCGCACGGTTCTGCGCCGACGACGAACTTCTCACTGTCCACGGAGTGACGGTTAACATCGTGCATTTCTTTGGCGGTTGCCGAAGAACCGACGTGCCCGCTGCACTCCGTCGTCGACGACCCGATCCCCGATGCCGTTGCCGATGCCACTATCGGCCGCGCAGCCCCCGTTCCTCCCGCCGTCGAGTCTACCGAGGTGGAATCCCCTTGGGCCTCAACGAGACGATCCTGGGCCGAAGCCGATTCCATCTGGAGTGGTTCAATCTGCGTGGACCAAGAAGCAAAGTGATACAATTAAACACATCACGGGATTACCGATCGTGGCTTCGAACGTTCCATTCGAAATCGTGCTCAGATTCGGGAAAATCTACGCGGCTCGTAGATTTCACCATGAGCGAATCCTTTTATGGATTATTCCGATTAGACAGACCGGTGTCCCCTGTTTCGATTCCAGTCTCAAGGTAATCATATTCCTCGCGCTGCCTCTTTTCCTCGAAATATCATAAGCAGAGGGCACGAAGAGGAGGAGGATGGTGGGATCAATAATCCGCGCGCCAATACCGCGCACCGGTAAACGGAGAGAGACACAGGGCGAGGAGGGAATAAATCGGGCATATATCTCTCTAAATAAAAGTACTCCGGTGAAGTTTATCCCCGAGAATCGAAGTATATTTCGGATGCTCATTGCCCATGGTTGTAATCCGTTCGGTATTATCTTCCTTATCGCACCCCCGCGTATAAAAGGGTCTGCATATAATCCTGGCTGGAGATTATTGATTCAAAGCTGGCAGGAAAGGGGGGTAGAGCGGGGCAGGAGGGAGAGGTTTCTGTCTGCCTTCGGTTACCATGCGCACCTTGTACCCCTCGTATACCCCAGAGAACCTCCGCGACCAGCCAGGTGTAAAAGGGTTCTTGCCTTCCGTTTACTCCTTTCGTTATATTTTTTTCCCCCCTATCTCTGTCTGTCCCCATTTTTATGTTCTTTGTCTCTTTACCTTTGATCCGCACGATCTTCTGCCCTCTCCGCCACCTTCTGCAACCACCACTCTGCCCTTTCGCAAACCGAACGCGAAGCCCGAACGTCGCCGAAACCTTTAAGTCGTCTCACAACTCCAACTCCCTTCATTCTGTTCGCCAACCTTATTCCTGAGATCGGTCGTAGAACGATCGGCACCCTCCATCAAGAACGAATGCACGGACTACGAGTAACGCAGTACGCAGCAATGACCGCCTTGAGTCGGGCGAGCGAATTCTGAAATCCTTCAAGGAAATGATCTGAACAACTCCCAAATACTGGAAGACCGATCCCCGATGTCAAACGGGTTCGCGATAACGAGGCAAGGGACCAAAGACTTTGTCCGGCGAACTCCGTTCGGCGATTCGATTTTTCTGCGACAACCGAACACCGAAGAGACGATCTGACAACGATCGAACGGCTGGAGAACGCGGGAGGATCAAACGTGGAGCCTCCTAACGTGAGACGTCTCGGAGCGGAGCGGACAACACATGGGCAAAGTTTAGAGGCAGCAGCCCTTCTCGATGAAACCTCCGAAGCGAACGCGCGTTCAAGGAGAGAAGGATTCTGGCTTCCACCTGAAGCAATACCGGCCGGACGTTCACGAGGTAAGATCGAATATCCCAAAGAGGAGAGAGACGAGACTCCCCGGTTCTCCTCTCTCGTTCGACGGCGACGATTGACGATGTGATACTCGACGATACGAGAAAGCGAGGGAAATACGCCTCCGAGGTGTGTGCAGAGAAGAGAGTTCTACTCGAAGTGGAGGAAGAAGAGAAGATCGCGTTGGTCGCGTTCGACAGCTCGGAGCAGAGTGAGCGGAGCTCCCTCGACGCCGCTGCCGCGTCGATGACGATTCCTCTCGGCGCCGTTCCTCGGTCACCTTCGGCTTGCTCCGATTCCCTCCTCCGCACTATGTAGTGAAGGGTACACGCGTACTTTGTACATGCATACGTACATACACAGCGATGTAGTATGCGTGTTTCGTTAATGTGTAATACAGTGTGTGTACGGTGTGCTACGAAACGCCGCGCCGCGGTTCTCAACAGCCGATCGAACGGAATTCAACTCCGTTCCCCGATCAAACCTCCTCTATTTTCGGCCTTTTTCCAAAAGTTTCCCCTCGGATGCTTAAACGCGACGCGACATTTGTCCGTGCGATCGGCAGCGGAAAATCCTACGCGCCGACGACGAAGCGGCGACTCAGGGGGTGGAAAACTGGTTTTCGAACCGGCGCTCATTGATTGCGTCGAGTTGAAATTCCGCGGCCTTTCTAAAAGTAATTCTATTCTCTGCGCGCTCTTGTGTAATAACGCTAACGTGTGTAAAATTAACGACTGTATTGTTAAACCTTCTTAGATTAAGGGTAAAATGTTTTTTTCTTTTTTAATTGGACCACCTAAAGAGGTAGAAAATTTCTCTGCCGGATAGCAAACGCTTGCGTTCAAGTGCATCAGATACTCGAGCGTTCATTACGAAATTGACGGTACCGTCGAAAAAGAAAACGGAGCTAGAAACGGAGCACTCGTTACGATTCAACGACTAGGCCCCGTCCAGTTATTTAAATTAACCTCATTACACTTGCTCGCAGACAGCCGACGATTATCGAGCATCGTACGTCACATTGTAAGGCGGCGTTCAGTTCTCAGCGTGGCCGGAGAATTTCGGAGCCTCTGGGGCCACTCTTCTCTCTCTACTCTCCGCCTGTGATTCGAGTACCTTTATGAACGGGGAACATAGGCAGATCCTCCCGAAAGGTAACCGCGGTAGAGAATCGGCCGGCGCGTACTATCGATTCGCCAGCCTACCAGAAATATCTTGGGACAATGTTAGCCTTCGTCGCGGACGGTCTGCGTCTCGTCGAACGACGTCCCGAGGATCTGCAGGGGCAGATCGAGATCCTAGCGATTTTGATGGAAACAGCAGCCAAGATAGCCACTGATACCGGCCGATATATTCACGGTATACCAAACAGGTTTCCGTCGTTACATAAGTGAGCGTACACCAAGCGACTGCTATATCACTCTTATCATTACCCTTGCATTCGACTTTCCTAGCAGACCTGCATCCGTTCGTATGCACTCGATGGTCCAGAGACAAAGTCACCCGAGGTTTATTACGGATTCAAGTAGAAGCGACCAAGATATGAATAGAAATTGGTGCCTCTACCGTCTACACCCAAGTCTACGAACGTCCACGCCGCGTCGAACAGTTTCGATCGGATCATTGGAAATTTGCTTTCCCTTTCGAATTTGGAAATTCGAAAAGATCCTGCGGTTATGCCTTACGCGGATGCAATGCATTTTAAAAGCCGAGAAGTCTTGCATCGGCGGTAGTGGAATCGGCACGGTATTGTCTATGAGCCTGCAAGCCTCTCTCTATCTCCCTTTCTCGTCCTATCCTCTTCTGCCGTCCGCTCTTCTTCTTTCCCTTTGCATTTATATTCTTTTTTCTCTTTGTCACACGCACGAGTCGCTCTCGCGAACGGTTCAACGAACGAGAGAGCGTAGCGCTTGCGCGAATGCCGTAATTGTCGCTACGCCGCGAAAGTAGAAGGCGTGCAGAAACAACCCCATGGCGCGTCTCTCACAGTCCTCCCTATGCTTGCCCCTTTCTTCCCTAGCCGCATCCTTCGCTTCGTTCCCTTTCCCTTCCGCGAAGAAGGTAACGATACATTGAAGCCGCGGCGAAGTATCGGTATGCACCGAACCATCTTCGATGACTTTCCCGAAGGCTTTCCACCCTCGCAGTGACCCACAGAGGAAAGCTGGTCACCACGACGCTCCGATCGCGCCTGATTCGGACGAACGATGCTCCAATTACGATGGCCCCGCCGCGACCACCCCTAAACGTTGAAACGCGTACTCGTACAGTTTCAATTAAGCTTCATTGGAATTGTACATGGTGTCGTTTCATGGGTAAACGTTTCACCGCGTCGAGGACCAATGGTCAACCGATTTGTTGCGCGAGCGCATAAATTGAGCAACGCCAAAGGTAGCACATCTGTTTCACTTCTTTCCTCTTCGCACCCATCTGCGCCTCGTGGTCTCGACCGAATATCAAGGTCGCGTTCTTGAGCCACATCGCGAAATTTTGCACGGCCTCCACACTCTAAGTGTGGCATACACGTCGCGTCTCGTACACGCGGCGGAGACAGGTGCGTACGAGTTCACGGAGATCGACAATTGTACCGCTTTCTACACGGAACTTACTTACATTTGTATTCCCGTTCCCCCGTTGCAATTTACTCTAACGATTAAATAATTCACCGGCTACCGTTACCTTTATGCTCGGTCGTCTTTGCGAACCCAGCAACGCCACCAGAAACCGTTTCATAGAAGAACGAGCGAGGATTTTCCTAGTGGACCATGAAATAATAGAATACGCGATATCGTTCCTTAGTCCCGACGCTTAACCCTTTGACTACATGAAATAAAACATCTGCCTCCTTTCCAAGCTCGCGTAGAGTTCAATTAACCGCTCTCGTGTGCTTCAGTGTCCGCCGTAGAATTGCTAACAGCCGTGAGATTGTCCCCATACACCGTCTACCCCAAAAGATAGCGATTTCAGTATCAAGACGTTCAAAAGAGACAGTTTGATCGGAGTCTGATACGAATTTTCATCAAAAAGTACCGAAACGCTGCTCGGCCCCGGCTTCCGCCCGCTTTTCTAAGCTCCAAGCCGAAACGCGCGGGGGAAGGTGGAAGGAACGAGCGAGGGCACCGAGCAAGCGAGACGGAGCATATTAGAGGGGTTCTAGGAGCAAGCGAGAGACGAGATCAAAGCAGTTTTACAACACTGGCAGACGCTGCGATATTGCTCCGTCGTGCTTTCTGCTTTCTGAGAAAGGTCCGAAGCGATCTCCCTCTCCTGCTTCTCGCTCATTTTCTCTTTCCAGCGCCTCTGCCTCGCTTCTCTTCGCCTCCACCCCCGTGTCGCTCTTTCACCAACGTTCCGCGCAACTTTGAACGCGACCTACACGAACACACCCTCTTTCTACTGATACCTGAAGCACACACAGTGAGACACCCTTCTCGCTCCTTCCTCTCCTTCGCTACCCCATTCTCATCGGTAGTATTTCTCCCTCACCCCTTCGCTCCCTCTATCGTCCCTTCTCTCTCGCTCGTCGGTTACGCTACTCGCACGAACTCTCTGCCTCTTTTATCTCGGTCTCGTTCAAGCTTTCAGCTGCTTCGACCGAACTTCTCTCTCTCTCTCTCTCTCTCTTACGCCCGCACTCATCTCTGGATTCCAGCTTCTCTCCACCGCCTTCCTGCGATCTCCTTCCGACTGTAACCCCGTCTCGCTTTCTCCCCTGTGTCGATCGTTCTCTCTCCGGTTGCATCTCCGTGTTTCTACCCAGCTTCCCTGGCACCGCTTTCCTCGTATCCATTCTGCGCAGGCTACCAATGGCGCACCGCTATACGGAGGCACCAGTGCGGCCTCGCTGTACCACGAGCAACTGCTATACGCACGGGTGTATAGTGGACCGGTGCAACAAAGCGGTGGGAGACGAGGCTGAACCGAGGATACGAAAACAGTTTCGCACAGCGCAGATCTCCGTACAACAATTATGATAGCGCGACAGGGTAAAATATTCTGCGTTGGCATTCGTCGATCGAATAAACGAACTTGGACTCCACAGGAGTTCCACCGATTTCTCCATCGATCTCCTTTATCGAAATTTCCTGTCAGCCTCTTTATCGACTTGTATCACTGAACCGCGATGATTCCGCGCTTCGAAACCCAGTACCAGGACACACTACGGTTCTCCAACGCGAGCACCGCGCTGGTATAGATCGCTTCGGCATAATAAGAGCGAGGGAGCCGAAGATAATGCAACCTCCTGTGCTCAGTGGCCTCCCTGGGTGCTGCGGAATGTACCACCCACCCTGCACTCCGATCCCTATGCAGCCGAGGAAAGACTCGCGCTGCCCTGGTCGACGCGAACATTTCTTCGGACTATTAATACCGATACTCCCGGAATCACTGAAACGCCATGCATAGGACGGTGAAATAGAGACTGGATTTTTATCGGTGCGTTGCCAGGGTGCAAGTTACTTTCCAATAATCCAAGCGATGGCTCGAATAATCCTTGCATTTCGCTAAACATTCTCCCGTGCCTCACGCACGGACGATGTACGCGTGTGTATCCCTTTTCTCAAGTAGAATCGCGAGGGGAACGAGAACAGGGCGAAGGGGAGAAAAGGAAATCTGACAAGGAGCAACACGACCACGAGGATGCTAAAGGATGCTAAGGGATGGAGAAAGAAGGGAAGGGTGTAGGCGGATGAAACCTATGGACATATCGCGGCGGTGCGAAAGAGACGGAGCGGGGATGTATATCGGGGGCTTGTAAATGGGGGTGGGAGCTTCCACCTCCGGTCGAATCGATCCCACCGCAGTGTAGCACTATAGCAGTCCACGTGCATACATACCATAGACTCTCTCGCCTCTCTCTCTCTCACTCTCTCACGTTCGCCCTTTCTCTCTTCCCAATGCCTTCGCGTTTTCTCTTGCACCCTCCGCGCCTGTAGGCAGCTGCGACGAGACGTTGGCGCGATTGTATGAAAGGGGAACGAGAATTCTGGATGCTGAATTAAATTTTTGTCTTTTTAATGATCGTGATTAACGCTGCTTCGACACTGTGTCGCGTCGCCGAGGCTCGCTTTTACCGGTTCCGATCACGCTCGATGCGGGACACGCGCGCGTTTCGGGGATGAGATATGGTCTCGTGGCGTTTGATGGATTCGCGAACGGGCAACAAAGAGCGGTAAATCTCCGTCATTCCCGTCGCGAAGGATTCCCGAATGACTATCAGATGTTGTATCGCGATATATTGAATTACAGTCGGCCACTCGTCATGCATGCGATACAATATTCCACCTCCTTTAACGCTTGCCGTAAAACGAGGGGCGGCAGCTGAAGCAAGAACGGAGCGATAGGGCGGTACTATAAATCGAAACCGCGCCACGTTACGACGCGCTGCATCCTCGTGCGCTGATTGAATATCCTGTACGAGGATTACCCGCCGCGTTCATTCGGCTCGTGGTAAAGTACGTTGCAGTCACCAGAACGCACCTATGTATATCGGGTGCTGCAAGTCGAACGCGTGGGTGTAGGGATGGGGACAGGGAAAAGGGAGGCGACAGGGTGTGCGCGGATAACGGGCGCGGAATATTATTACGTGTGTCGTCCGTGGCACGCAATCGACATACATACAAGGGACTACAGATTTGCGCGTTGTAGCCCCCATATCATTTATCGCGGTCAAGAATCGTGAGAATATGAAGACCAAAAAAGGGGGAGGGGAGCGGCAGAGAAAATTCAAAGCCTAGCGTTTACACCGTACAGACGAAAATTGGCGTTCGATATGCTATAACATTTTCCCGATCATATTTTCCCGTGAAGCCAAACACCCGGTCAGCCACCATGCGATTTATATGGACCGTTAACACGGGCATAAATACGGTCGCGCTACGTTAGCAAATGTAGCAGCCATAGCCCGTCCGTCCGCTCATTGTGCTCGGTTCAATAGACGAGGCTACGTGTAGGTTTCTCCTAGGCACCGTACACCGTGCGCATATGCACACGCGTGTGTGCGCGTGTACCGTACAACAGGCGTTCGCGCGTTTCGGAGCATTACCGCATGTCGGGATAGGTCCTTTCGCTCGCGTTCAACAGCAGCGATGCAATTTACAGGTACGGCGCGCGTTGCCAGAAATCGTTGTGCGAGATACAAAGAAAAAAAGCGGCGAACATTATCGATTACTCGCGACTGAACTGTTGAATTTACGAGTGGAAAAGATTCATTCATCGCGGAAGGTAGCAGTTAACCGAGGTTCTTCCTTTTGTGGGAAAAATCTTTCAATCGCCCGACAACGCCGAACGGTACCGATAGCAAAAACAATCATCCGAACCGGTAGATAGGCTTTCGCCGATTCCGAAAACCTTCGACCAAAAACCACTGGAGCCTGCAGCGGAAAACGGTGCTGCAGAGCGATCGGAATCATTCGTCGAACCGGGGCAGCGCACCGTGTGCACTTTATTCGAGCACGTGGGCGTGCAGTGTGTGCGGGTGGGCGGCGAGTGCGCGTCGATCATCGTCGGCGTGCAAATGCTCGGGGGCGAGGAAAGCTGATTAGACCGAAAGACAACAGGGAGGAAGAGCCCTTCGCGTATTTTATTCATAACCTGCTCGCGAAGAGGGACGCCGTTCTACCTGTTACAGCCCGACGGACTGTGTTTTATTACATACTTCTTGGTCGACAGCCGACGCGACTTCAAAGTGCCTTTAGCAACAGCATCCTCTAATTACTACATAATTGCTTCTCATTCGCGGCATACAAAGTGGACGTTTGATCATTCGTAAAAGGGGTTTACTTGTTTCTTGCGTCGGGTATCGCTGTGCGCACGGGACGCTTCGACATCCTAGCGAGCGTATCTACCCGCGAGAAGAGCGGTAAGGAATTTATACGGTTCTCGGTAATCGCTTGAAGCCGCGAACGCAAGGGACACGCTTCAATTGCACCGCGACAAACATCACTGGGATCGGGAGGTAAAAATACCATCAACGATTGAAGCTTTTACTATCGCGAGCCTGGAAAGCGAGAAGGCCCTTGCACGCTTATAATTTGTTCGTCCAATTCTGCTTATCTCCGGATGCTGGCCAAGAAAGTTTAAACAGAAAGCAAAAGAAGCAACACCTCTCGACGAAGGAGAGTCAGTCCATGAAATGAACTTCTGGTTAACGGGATCGTACAGGCGAGGTCAGGCAAGCGTCTTTGCCTCCTCGATTACAGGACTCTCTCTCTGAGTTTTCCTCTTTTAAGTGTCGGTGATAAAATAGCTTTTTTAAGAAGGGCGAAAACAATGGCAAGTGCTGTATGATGTGATATTTCTTGTGAGCAGAAACAACTCTTCCACGTACACGTGTTCATCGCTGCTGTACACCCGCGTCGATCGTCCCTCGAGGGTCTTCCTCAGGGTTGAAGCCACCCCGCGAGATTTCCGATATCTGCCAGGCTTACATAAAATCGAACAAAACAGCCGTGGAAAGGGGGAAAGACGTTGGAGCTTCTTATTCGATTGAAACTTTGCCTCCGTATCGGACACGCGAACGCCTTCTTCCTTAATTATATTAGCACTCGCCAACATTAACCCGTTCCAATTCTGTTCGCCACTTCTAATTATTAGTCCTTCACTGTGGTGTATCGCAAGCTTCCTTTGAAATACAAGAAGCGTTCTAGAATATCCGAGCCCCTCCAAGCTATACTTCACAGAAGCACACGAAAGCATTACAAAATATCTTACGTCGCACTGCAATTATGCGGGTCTGCATTCAGTCGCACCAACGATTACAACATCGGGTTATTTTTCGGAAGTGACTCAATTGAAAGTACTGCACGACGGGACAGATTTAAATGCATAACATATGACTAATTCATACCTTTATACGCAAAGGCAACAACAAATCCAGAATGCAAATTGTTGAAACGAGTAGCCTCTCTGTCCCGATAAACAATTACGACAGAGATAACTTTCCACTCTTACATACTTTGATTTCTGATGCACCAACTTTGAGAAGGGCCCGATCACCATACTATGATTCATCTTAGATCGATCGAGCCATGGCTCTCTCGGTCGGACGATCACGAGACGAGTACAGGACCATGGACCAGAATAGCGTCGGATCTGACGTCACGCCGACGTAGGGCCAACGACGCACAGAGAGGCGGGTGACGAGCAGTGAGAATACCGTGGCGGCTCGTCAGCTCGCGTTACACACACACTCGCATAGCGGTGCATATGCAATTGCTGCGCGACCCGCGCAAATACGTGTTGCCGCTTGTTACCCCTTTCAGGCACCAGCCTCGTCGCGTTTCGCAAGAATGACGTCGCTCTCGCGAGCACGCGCGCCGATGCGTTTTCGAGGGGCAAGAACCCCGAGGATTCGCTGCCAGAACAAACCAGAACTATCATCGCGGTTAATCGGGTTCTCGATTGCTTATCTTAGGCGACTTTCACGAGAAACGGGACAAAATATGGGTTTCGCACGAACTGCACGAAGCTTCATGGTTAAGCTGCTTGCTTCGAGCGCGTTGCCACTTCTGTCCAAATGAACGTCAACGCGTGCACGCACACAGTTTTCCTATGGAAAACTTTCGCGGAACGTCCGCAACGGCGTCGAACGTACCGCGGATGGACTTGATGCAAGTAATTTCCGCGCGATAGGACGCTACAAGTGGATCTGACCGAAACTTTTCCGCGACCGCGAACCACCGACCGCTGCCGGTTCGATCGCCGATTAAATGGTTCACGATAAAAAAAAAAAGAGAAGGAAGAAAGAAACTTAAACCTCACTCCTGTGAATGGACGTACTGTCAACGGATGAAATCGCGATCTGACCCGGATAAACGAAAAAGAGGTGCTGGGATCGTCTTTAAAGATCAAAGGAGAGAACGGAGCTGACCCACTTTTGGCGACGCGATATCCAGTCCTTCGCTCAAATCCCATCGACATTCCTACGTCCCTTCCTTTTTTTTCTTTCTCACCCCCTGGGAACACCTTCTCGTGCCTGCCGCGTGCACGATTGGAAAAAGACGGCGCGAGGAAGATTAATGATGTTCAATTAGCGGCGATCGCAAGGAGGAGACCTCGCGGCTGTAAAGGAACGTTTTTGCTTCCCTTGCGAGATATTAAATCGGATCTCGAAGCATACGCTCCGTTCAGCCCTCCGCGGGGGAAAATAGAATTGTCAGCGGCTGGTCGGCCGACGCGCGGGGCTTTTTGTCGGACGTGAAAGTATCCTAAGCGAGTGGCAGAAGGCAGCCCCGCAAGTGGAACGAACGCACGAGCGGTCTGTTGCAAAATCATCCTGGGATCGCTCGGCCCGACTCGCTGGCCGAGCACGTTGCAAGAGTTTCACAACGGCCATTGTTAGATGGAACGGTGTCGAAACCGCATCAATTTTAGAAGCAACGGGGACGAGATGGAAGACTCTTCCGAGTGGCCCACCACCGCGCACGCACAAAATCGAAGTATTCAGAAGAAACATCCGCCGGTTGAGCCTTCCAAATTTCAGAATTATTACGTGGTCCGTATGGAAGGTCCATCACAAAACATCCGTGCGTAAAGGGGTGCTGCGGAAGGTGTAAATGGCGTTGGCAAAATCGCCTAACTCGTAAACGGAAAGGAGAATCGAAATAAAAGACGACATAAAACTCGGGACGAGCTGCTCCACCGTAAGTGTCCTCCCTCCGCGTTAAATTCATTGCTTCTCGTAACATTCGAATTCATGAAGCGAAACGCGATAAAGGATTTCCATATAGACTGCCGAGGCATGCGTGTGCGTCGCCACGCGTGGAGCATCGTATAAACGAGGGAGGCAGAGTTTCCCGTGATCGCCCCGTGTAACTGACCATCCCTAATCCCAAACTTTTACCGTGGCTCGCGGTTAATCTCCGCGGGTACTTCGCTGTTCACCCCATCCCGGTTCGCACACTTGGGGAGCGAAAGGAAAAAAAGTGCGACGAGCGTCGGTCGATCCGATCGATTCGAAGAGCAAACGATTGGACTCCACTTGTGGAATTTGCTAATGATCGCCGACCTCCCTCCCCCCTCGTTCCAATTGTTTGCAAGGGCGTGCTGAATAAATGAGCCAACGAAGCGCAAGTTAAATCACCGGCGAATGTCTGATGAATTACCATGTTAGATTTTGATTGTTACGTTCAGAGACCTTGGCTAAAGCGTCGAGGAAATTCATGGAAATCGAAGGAGAACAGTGATGCGCGATGCATTCGTCGAGAGCGGTAATTCAGAAACACAAAGTACCGATTTACGAGCTAACCTTGAACCCTTCGGGAGCGAATGCGATCAAAGGCCGTCGGCGCAATAAAATCCATTAGATCGCGACTGCCACGAATCAATCTGTCCGTTCTTCCTGGAAACGGGAATGACTGGATCAAGAGGACTCGGGTCGTCCGGTGCTCTCCTACGCTCATGGTAATCCAGTGGTCCCTGACCCGTCCTAATCCGTCTCAACCACAGGGAGGTTAACCCCTGTGACCGCGGGTTCAGCGCCGGTTACCGGCCGTTTACACCCTAGAGGGACCGGACGAACTGACGGTACAGTAAGCTCGTGCTCTTCTTTTTCCGGGAACCGCTCGGCGTTAATGAGAAAACCAAGAAAGCGCTGCTGGAAGAGAGGAGCGACGACGACCGAGTGAAACGGACAGCTAGCTTTCAACTCGAGCGGAAGGGGGAAGGTTTCCAACGAAGAATCTGCTACGTGGGAGAAACACGCGCGAGGAATGTCTAGTTTGTTGGAGAACCACCAGCTTCTAAATATGCGCGAGCAACTCCAACGACGTCCGATTTAATGCCGCCGAGTTCGAGGTGAGTGACGACAATTCGAAGGGGCGAGTCATTAGGAAAATTCCTCCGGCAATAAATGTTCGGACGGTGCACCGACTCCATGGGCAAATAGACGCTGCTGGTGTACGCTCATAATTTTCGGCACCTCCGTCAACAGGGAAACGGCGAGGAAAGGAAAGCGAAGGAGTTTCGCGGGTGGCGGAGAGCTCGCCTCAAATATTTACGCCGTGTGGCCGCAACAATGGGAACAATATCGGTTGCCTGGCAACGCTCCGTTAAGAGACCGCATTCTACTTTCGCCTCTCTCTCCCTCCCTCTCCATTTTACCTTCCTCTCGCGCACTTCCACGAGGTATCGCGATGTATCTCTCCGGCGCAACCACCTTCAATTAAACAGCGGGTCCTCTTTACCGAACCTTCGCGCACATTTCCCCCTGCTTCGATCCTTCCGCTTCGTTTAGCAACCCTTAGCCTCCTTCGAGGCTTCGAGCGATACCATCGAATGATCGACGCTGGATTCGAAGCTAACGAGAAGCGAAAGATCGCGAGACAGAAGGCTCGCGGAACGGGGACGAAGAAAGATTCGAAGAGAAGGAAGAGATGGAAGCTGCGCGAGCAAGCAGGGCTGAGCAAGAAAAAAGAATTTTCTCTTCCTGCGCCCTGCCGTTCTCCAATCTGTGTATACATATGCATCTGTAGCCGTGTGTTCGAGATGGGAGGGAAAGAGAGAGTTAGAGCAGAGAGAGAGAGAGAGAGAGAGAGAGAGAGAGAGAGAGAGAGAGACCAATAATGCGTGGTGGAGGAGAGACGAAAAGGACGGTAAAACAAGGGGGGAGGGATCAATGCCGGTTGCCAGGGCAACCACGGCACCTGATCTTCATCTATCCTGGACCATACTACTCAGTCCTGGCTGGTTCACGCGGACGAACTGGGACAGAGTACTCCGGGATACCTAGGAGCAAACCCCTGGAATGGCCTTACACCGTTCCGTAGATTGAAACCCACAAAAAGTCGCACACGCATTCTGTCTTCAATTGGACCCCTATTCTAGCATCCACCACCTCGATAATACTGATAATAGACAGAGACTTACGGGGATTCTATTAATGTTCACCAGCGCAGGAAAGATTGTTGCAGTCCGTACTGTTCAATAAAAACTATTGTACAACGTAGCGATACCGCAGCAACTTTCTCCTATTCCTAGCAGTGACTAATTCAACGTAATACCAAAAAGCTAGATGAACGATTCTATTGCCACCTTTACGTTTAACATCGCCAGCCTTCTGTCTTCCTTACAATCAACATTTGTCCCATCCCTAGGACCGTAAGAAATAATTGAAAAGCACGAAAAAAGAGATTTCGATCAGCTTGCAAGTGTAACAGAACTACCCCTACGCATGCGTTAGCGCATCAGACGAAACAGGCGTCCGGTTAATTCTTTTCATACGTCCGCGAGCAGTATTCGCAAAAACGTTTTATCCCGATTTCATCGGGAAGCCGCCGGAATTGTTACAATAACCGCGAAACGAAAAACGCACGGGGAACAACCCCGGGACGGAACGTTGCACGGCCGGAGCAGACGCGACACGCGCGTCTCTGCGCACCAGCCCGAGTTTTGGCGGGTCGATGCGCTATTGTTTCCCTGACGGCTGCGTCCCCGCTTTATTTTCGTCTCTCCCTCTTCTGGTCTCTCACCCCCTAGACGATGCACCCTCGCTCTCTCTCTCTCTCTCTCCCTCTCTCGACTACTCTCTTATTTCACCATTTTTCACCCGACGCCGCGGAGACCTGCTGCTCGCCGGTTCTCCGACCGTTCGTTAATGAAAAATAATAAATTCCAAAACTATCGAGACGAAACGGAGCCGGAAAACGACGCGAGACGATACGTTAAAAACGAAGCGGCGAGTTCCAGTTTACCCCTAACGTTCACGCGATCACGTATGTACGTACGTCTTTCGTCTGTGAAAAAAAAAGAGAATATCGAATTCGCTGCACAAGCTCGGCACTCGCCGGTAAACGCAAAGGCGGGAATTCAATTTTTAAACAACCTTGCGTTCGGAATTAGATCGTGCGCAGGGTGTCCCTGAAATTACTCCTCACCGCCGTAAGTATAACAATTATAACTTTCTCTTTGAAAGAGGAATATAGAGTGCAGAGCGACGTATGACTCGGGGATTCATGCAAATTTAGTCACGTGTAAATTTCGGTGTAGATATCTACAAGGGTGCCGAACTTGTACGAATTCCGTTAATGAAATGGAATAGCATAAATAGGATGCACGGTATGCAACAGTGAAAGACCAACGTCCCTTTTCTTATCATTCAAAGATACTGTGTACGCACGCAAATTGCTCCAAGGCATGGTAACGACTACAGTCACCTCCATTCGTGGAGTACTTTTCTCTTTTATACGTTTTTCTCTTTTATACTCTTCGGCGGGTGATTTTGAAAGCTTTGTAACATCACTTACATCGTGTACGACGTATTCTCGGAACGCAAAAACGAAGGCCGGCGTGTGTCGCGCGCGAGCAGAGTGGACTGACGCCGGTGATACCGATAACGAAACGGTTCGTCACTAGGCAGACATCACTTTCGGCTTTGCAGTTGATAAGAAAACAATGTTGTGAGTCGCGCGCGGAACAAGCGAAAAACTAGATTGCTCCGCGGCATTGCTCTGAATCGCGACTTCGCATTCGTGCTTCTCGATTATCGTTCTTCGTAAAGAAAAAAAAAAAGAACAAGACTAATTCAATCGTACGCTAAACCTTGACCCGACAACGATTTTGGATCATCGAGCACTCAGCGCGAGAGAAATTGCGTCTGTTTTGAAGGAGTAAAATAAGAACAGCCGCAAATTGCACGTGGTATTCCTTGTAATTGGAAGCTCGTAAACTTTGTTAATTAATCTGTCTATAGGCATGGCTGCATTGTTGATAAGATACGTTTCTGAGGAAAGGATCGGGCGAGACTGCTGTTCAACATTTTATCATTCGTTCTCTCGCCACTATGTGAATCGAGAGCAACGATTGCCAAATAGTACGTTTATTCCCTCGCATTCGACTTCATCGTTCAATGAAGTACTCCACGTTGAACTCGTCACGGGGATACTTGGAAAACTGATATAAAGGATAGTTCCAGGCATTCCAATGATCGAAGCGGCAACAATAAAATAGTTGAATGCCTGGTGCAATTACTGAGAACGCGATGTTTCCATACGAATGCCGCAATGCGAGTTAAAATGAATACACGCCGCGTATCTACTTGTTGCTCGTACATTTAAAACCCGTTCCACGATGCTTATCCGAAAATTCGCACACCCCCCCGTGAACGAGCCGCACGTAAGGTGGCCGTTATCGTTAATTCCGTACGTGACGTGTGCCAATTGTCGACGCGCGCTTGATACCTGAGATAAGCTCGCCGGAAGTGCGTCATCGGTGATTTCTTTCGTTACTTCGGGTCAGCTCGGACAGATAAGGACGGAGATGCTATTCCGTGTGTGCGTATACCAATAACGCCCGTACGGTTTAAATGATCCTTCGTCGAAGAGCATCGCGGGGCAATGAATCGAACTGTTTCAAGGTATTTCGACCTTAATTGGCGTCAACTGCAGATAGGCCGACCTGCACGGTCTGTTCACGAGCGACTGCAAGTATTTCTGTGTGTGTGCCCCCCCCCCCCCCCCCAAGGGGCAGCGACTAAATTCAATTCCATACGGAACGGGCTACGCGAATAGAGATCCGCGCGCGGTCATATCTTTAAATATCGTTTCACGTTTTCCTCAATGGACCTATCACGAATTAATTGCCTGGTACGCGCATTGATATTTTTAGCAGCCTACGGCTTTCGGAGCGCACGCCCTTTCGCGAGGAAGATTCGTCAACGAGAAACGGGACGGATCGCTGCAGCGTAAAATGTAAAATAAAAGAATAATCCTTAGCTAGTCTCGCCAGCTCGACTTGACTGAGAATGCAGGTAAGTTTTGCGTGCCAGGTACGTGGAAAGGACTACCAACAGCCGACCCCGTCTCGTGCGTCTTTCGCCCAATCGGGAGGTAAGGTTAGTTCTCCCACTCACGGACGGAAAATATTGTACTACGAAAGATACGTACCGTGGCCGCACGTATCCGTACGGAAACGCAACGGAGTAATGCCAGTTACGATGCACCGTTTTTATAACACTCTACCGTAACGATTGTTGCTCATTCCTCGAAGTAGCGTTAATCAAGCTCCATTTCATGCTATTCTACTCGGGAATACTAGAAAGACAACTTAAGGGACGTGGAGATGCGCGGTCGCGTCCAAGCGACGAGGACAAAGAAATTGCGCAAAACATCGACGACTGTGATCTCATAACCTATCAACGGGAATGGTATTGAAAACGATCGTGATTCAGAACGATCGTTTTATTCTATTCTTAGGCATTATTCTTTCGGAGCATGCAGGGAAGAAAGTTTGTTACCGCCTGGCATGTCCGTCTGTCACAATCCTGTCCCCCGTGTCATTCCCGTTCGCTTTCCAAAACGCAGCGATCTCTATTTGTGACTCGACTACGTCACCGAGCGTCCAGAGAAAACAACCGGCGATTGCAAAGTAGAAAATAAGGTCGCGTACAGGATGACTTACCGGTTTCCAGTCGATCGTCACATTTCCAGGTTACCCCCGCGTCACCAACCGGCCGAGTCGCGTCGCCGTCCCGACACTGACGAACTTTTTCACGAAACGATTACAGGGGCACAAGCACCGTGAATCAAATGATCACACCATGCCGCGCAGCAGCAGCCTGCAGGCCATCTTGAAGCCACGGGCGAGAGGCACGCACACAATAAACCCCGTCGAGTCAGGCACAAACGGTGTAAGGTCCTCCCAGAAGGACGGAAGACGATCGAGTGAATGATGCGCCGAGTGGCGGCCACGAGGGCGCCACTTGCCGGACCATTCAAACTTCAACAAAATTCGTCATACACTTGTAAAGGTAATTCCTTGACATTAATTCTCGCTCTCACACGTGCAATTAATCTTTTACCACCTTGCAAACTAGAAAACACAATTCATAACGATATGATAGCGTCTGGGTTAAAAGAAGACGCTCGAGTAGAATCGAATCGTTACTTTGCCGCGCTGTTTCGTGGCGGCGCCACTGCCTGGACTGCCGCCCGAATGACGATGATCCGGATAACATTTGTGTATTCGTCGAAATGTATAATTGGTTTGCAAAAATTAAGAACAAACAGTTCACATTTCTGTGAGTAAAACTATGGTTCATATTTTCGGACATTGCGTTATTAATTTCACAAGACTGGTCGACCGTCCTTCTCAGATTTATTTTATTCGAGCACTAAACATTAATATCTACACTAGAGAAAACACCTCTGTTCGTCTTCGTCGTTAGCTTAATATCCGCAGACTTTTATTATTATTTAACGACCACCGTCATTAGAAATTTCATACATGTTATATAATAATAGTTATTATTGCTTGCCAGTTTAACGGTGTCCTTAAATTTTTACAATTGATCATCTGAGTTTCTCGAAGAACAATTATTTCAGATGGGAAACTTAATAAAGTAAAGGAGCATTAATCTCTTGCCCCCCGTCCGTCTCTCAGTCACTCGCGTTCGATTATTCCTGCGAAACTAATGCATATAATCTTGGCACATCGTAGTAAACTCTTAGTAAATGCATTATGTATATAAATAAGTTATACAATCGATGGCTCGATCCGAATTATTAAATATACATATCTATTTATAGAATTTGTATATGAATATTTAAGATCTTTACGCGTGTATGACTAGAATATAATATCTCGACATGTATCACATACTATATTGACTATCGTGTTTCTGGGACGGGATTTGGAAATTTCATTCCTCATCCTCGCATCATTTCTTTCTTTGGCAGTTAATACTTCTTGTTAAAAAAAAAAAAAGAAATACAAAAAGTGTTCGCACTGCATATTGTTTCTTCCCCATTGAGAAATAGATACTTCCGTTCACCAAAGACAGAAATATGCTGCCACTTATTGCTGTTGTTGGTAATTGTAGAGCATAGGGTACTTATTCCTAATCGTTAATCGCTAGTACTTTCATAAACTTTCATCTTAGGAGCGTTCAACCGTAAATCTAGTATTGACTTAGCGTTTATCGAACTCGTAACGGTGTTCGTCGTCTTCGTATAATGCTACTCCCGCGAATACTTTCATTGCGTATCAACAAGTAGCCTCTTACTCGCAACTTACAGCTTAAGATTCTCATACTACTATCTCAACATCGAAATAAATCGTTACATCGTGTGCGCGGACGATTAATCGTGTTGCCTGTTATTCAATGTACTAATGTCGTTTCTATCAGAATCTCCAAGAAAAATTACATCCCCCCTCGACTTTCCTTCGCAATAAGAGATTCTTGGAGAAAGGCTCGAACCTTCAGTTCGACTCTCCACTGGCAACGGTGCCATCGCCGTCCGTTGGAGGACCACCCGCTGTAACACTCTGAGGATCAGTCGCAGGAATCCCTGGCATGTCCTGCACGCCTTGGAACAATTTGCCTGGGAATCCGTGCAACAAATCGTAGGAAACCGGTGTGGGCGGCAGAGCGGTGGTGTGAGCGTGAGGCGACTGTAGAACCGCTATCACTCTTCTCAGTTCTTCCAAAGCGTTTCCTGATAACAAAAGAAAAAGAATGTAGTTTAATTTACACATTAGCTTGGTAAATACGTCGAAGGGACGATCCTCGCGTCATATGCTTTCTTCTTATTTGTACCTTGCATGAGAATATAGTTCTTGGCCAACAGAAGGGTGGCAATCTTGGATAGCTTTCTCACGGACGGACTGTGGGCGTAAGGAATCACGGAACGCAGCTCGTCGAGGGCGTCGTTCAAGTCGTGCATTCTTCTACGCTCTCTGGCATTAATATTCAGGCGCATACTCTTTCCCTGGCGCGTGGTTTTCGATTTCGGCGGACAGTTTAATCTCGATGCTCCTGGCCTAGAAGTATGAACAATTATAACACGAATACGGTGATTCATTTAAGTCCACCATTATCACGGTGCTTTTCATACCTTTCTTGGCCCGGTCTGTTTTCATCGGACAGAGCGCTGGACGAAGCGTGCGGCTGGGGTTGCTGCTGAAAATAGAAACCACCGAGGCCAACAGCACCCAAGGGAGTCCTTCTTCCAGGTGCGCTCTGAGGGTGCTCCGACGAGTAGCCAGCTGGAGGAGCGGAAACACTTGCATGAGACGCGCCTGGCACGGAGTACATAGACTCGAGCGATCCTGTGGACTGTGGTTGCAGTGGGTGCTGCAATAACGATGAAACGGTAAATAACATCCTTTTTAATCAATTAAAAACACAATCTTCCAGAAGCATATCGCCGTTATCATGGATACACACTGCGCCACGATGCTCCCAAGCCCATGTGGGATGCGAGGCCGATCGTTGCCAGGACCCTTGCTGAAGATGCGCCTCGGGAAGACCCTCTCTTCTGTCGTCGTCCTCGGTGGAACTGCTCTCACCATCGTACGACCTCATCTCCGTAACGATACTCGTGCACGTTTTATATTTCCCCACGCTTTTATCTAATACCTCGACGGATCGTTTCCTCCCATTCGACGGGGGGCCACCTTTTCACGAACATGAAAACGTCGGCTGTGCGGTTATCATTGTTCACGCGTGAGTAACGCTGCGTACAGAGCGAACGGTATCATCGGCAAGTATAATATAATCAATAGCGACCGCAACACTTACCGACAAATTTCTTTCAGCCGCCGGTCATGCACGGCGCAGGATCCCTCGAGCGCAGCGAGAGTCAAACCAATTTTTTGCGCACGAAGCCACCCATCCCTTCGAGCAAAGAACCCTTCGTCCTCCGCGATCGATCAAAATTCATGAAACTTCGGACTCTGCTCGGTTTCCACCCTTTTCCAACTAACTCCAACCCGTGTTAATGCATCACACTGTTTACGATTCAAACGACGCCGATCACAGCCATGTTACGCGACACTTTCGCAGCCCCGGTTGCGTTCCGTCTTCCTCACGTAATAGCGTTCGATCGTTCACCTTTGCGCGGTCAAAGGTGCTTTTTCTACCTTCAGTCCGCGGCTCCCTTTTTTCATCTCTCATCTAGATACATTTATGCGTAATGAAATTATCACCTACAGCCGAGACACCTTCGCGTACGCGGTCCACGCACGCGTCTATTGTTCGCGGATGCCTTGCGCACAGGGCGCACCGTTTTCAACCCCTAAGCGTAGTTCAACGTTTCCCCAACAGGACGAGCGACCGTCGAACGAGGGATGCTGCCCTGGACCACCGGCTGGCGAACCCTGGTGATCGTCTGGCCAAGTTCCAGGGGATGAAATATCCGTGGCTTACCATCTGGATCGGTTGATGCTCGGACGAATCGAAATGTCCCCACCCCTCGAATCGGGGCAAGTACGATCTTTTGTACTTTCATGATTCAAGGGTGACCCGATTTTATGATATAAACAATCCCTTGAGAAACGTTCTTACTTCTTATCTGAAATCTCGATCGTTTAGTGGCTGGACGTACTTTCAGGAATCAATTTCTTAGAATATCCATGCGTACATTTATCATTCAAGCTCTTCAGCTCGTCGCAGATTTACGTTCACCGAAAATAATACAAAATTCACGTTACTACAAAGTACGTTGACAGAGTTACGGCCCGCCGCGCCATCCATCACAAGTTTCGATATACGCGTAACAAGCGCAAGATTCTCTAATGCGTTTCGTCTGGAATGTTATCCCGGGCGAAACGAAAAATTTGGAAACACCGCGATCGATAGGGACGAAAAGGGAATAACGAAGAGCACGTGCAAAAAGGGGTGCAGGGAATTGTATAAATGGTAGGGATGAAAAGCGGAAACGCAGGTTGGAGTGCATCGCGAGGCACGGTCTCGCGTGTAATGTTGCAGATCAATTTTACGAACAGCCCCCCCTCCCCACCCACCCCCCGCCGTGTCTCTCTGTCTCTGTGCAATACGAAATAACGACGGATCGACGGCTGACACGTACTACCCGCCGTTTTACCTGACCGTGGGCATAATAATGCCGAAATCAAAACCGTACTACGCGCGCACACGCGTCGAGCCGTATTGTTCGTTGCATCTGTCGTATGCACGGCGCACAGAGGGTTGTGTCATTCGGGACGAACACGTTCGACGAAAACTCTGTATCGTCGTCGTTCGGCCCGCCTTTGTATCGAGCAATGGAAATTTCTCGCCGTGGCATCAACGTTTTTCATCCATTTTCGATCAGCCCTCTATCCGTATTAATCGATATCCGGCGAACGGAGACGAAACTTTATAAAAGCTACAAAAGCAAATTTCTTTTTTTTTCATTTCTAAATTAGACGTATCCGCGGAAGAATATTGCGCGGGCACGACAAAAGCGCTGTCCGTTTCCGCGCTTGTCCCCGTGTCGGGCGGAAAGGAAATTTGTTACGCGTGTGCAAGCAGAATTTCAAAGCGTCGAGGGAATCCAGCCGCGTCATACTTGGCTCGGGACCATATGTAAAATAGATCCATGAGACCACGAGGCATTTCGCGTAGATGAGATTTATACAATACCAAAGATACACCCAATTCGTGGCATTTATCATGCTTCAAGTTTCCGATCCGCCGCAAATATTTCTAATGCCACCATCTCCCGCTCTCTTAATGTTCATAAATGAACTTCAGTAACCTGTATCTGCTATTTTTGTTACATGCGGCCCACTGCGCATAGGAATTACCATCTGATTCTCCAACTTGCGTAACGATTCCTGTAATTATAGCGTGCCCCACCCCCGCAGCCAACTTGTCCCCCGTTTCGAGGAAACAACAACAACAGACAGACAAGGTAGCGGTACAAGCGTCCCAGCGACCCGGGCCAGGAATACACGGAACCGGCGGATAGACGAGATTATTTTTGCGAGAGCAAAAGGAAAAGGTACGTGTCGAAGACCCCGGAAGGAGAAAAGGGACCTCTCGCGTACGCCCACGTAAAACGTCCGAACCTCCGTCTCCCACATGCAGCGGGGTCCAAGCGTATACGGGGACACGGAGAGAGAAAACCAGGCGTTCGTCTAACACCTATATAGATCGAGCTGGCGTGGACGGAGAGGAGAAGAGAGGAGCGACGGGGGCACGAGCGAGACGCGCAGAAACGGCTCCGTTCGGGGGTGGTTTTCGGTGCGAGGGGTTGGTCCGACCGATGGAAAGTCCTGTGGGATGAGGGAGGAGAGGTTGCCAAGGCAACGCTCTGCCAACCTCGGCTTACTTTAGCTCCGCTCGTGCACTCGGATCAATACAGCATCACCGCGAGTCCCCGGACCAAACACACCCCCTCGACACGCGCCCTTCCCACCCCCACCGACAACCCTATGCCCTTATTCCATCTTGCTCTCTTCGTCCGTCCAACGTCCCATACCCCCTCGGCCTTCTCCCTCTAGACGGCCATTCTTTTCTTTCTCTTTCCCTCGGTTCCTCGATTACCCTCCGGCCCTTTTCCTCTTTGTTCCGCCGACTCGTCGCTCCTCGTTCGCCTATTCCCGCGGCCTCGCTCCTCTCCGTCCCTTCTTCGCCGTTATTTGCTGAATGTACGCGCTACTCCCTTTTCAGGGCTCGTGACTCGCCCTTCTCCGTCTGTCGCTCTCTAGCGGAGCGCCGCCTTTGTCCAGCACGGCCTCTCGGTGCAGCGATCGCAAAAATTATCGCGCCGTTTTCGGTGGGTCATCCACGAAAACAATTGGGCGGCCGGCTCTCGACGGATCGCGGTTAATTAGGGATTTAACGAAAGGAAGAAATGCCGGAACCCGAAGAACTTTTCTCCGCTAAGTGGTAAATGGTTTCGCGTAACCGATTTGCGCACACATTCCTGCTTCTTTTTCGCTGTTTTTCTCCGCACGCTATCGACGATCTATTTTAGAAATATCTTGACCTTGGACAGTTTCATTTAAGGGTGAAGCTTTATACATCCTTTCGATTACAGCCAATTGTTAGAATCTTTCACCCTGTGAATGCTGAAACAAATCGATCTTCGCGCTACAATTGCTTTTCCTTTACGGTTCTTTCCATTTATCGTTTCCGTTGCGGTTGCGGAACGTTAGAGGAGGCCAGCTCGACACCGAGAGCAGACAATTCTTTTCTCGCAGCTGGCACAGGGCGGGTCGATGTAGTACCGTCGGCAAGCCCAGGCCGAATTTCGACAGACACCATCGACGTTCAACGACCGTCGACGGTTTTTCCAATCGCAACCCGTGTCGAGGAATACTTTCCCGTAGCTGCCGAGTGTATATCGCTTCGAACACCGGCGGACCTGAATCGCCCTCGCCCTATAATCGAAGCGAAATTCCTGACCACGATTTTCGAATGCCTCCGTTTGAGATCGAAGCGGTGCGCAAAATTCCACGATGCCGACACAGTTCCACATTTCGAACGATCAATGCGAAACGGCGGATGTACAATTCACCGAGCGAAAACTTTGTCTCCGATGATAAGAAGACGATAACTGGGCGCGGCGCTCGAAATTCGGTGGCCGATTAAAAAGAATACCCACGGAGATTCGTGCTTGATTATGATCAACGACCTCCGCCCCTCGACGCGCCGCGGGACAGAAGGTGGAAAAGGAAAAGGATAAACTTGCAGGCAGCCAGTAATCGGGCGGAGGTTGTTCGCGAGTTTGTCATGGAAAACACAAGGAGACACCCTCTCCATCATTTCGCCCGTAAATTCAACGGGATAAGGGGGCGAAAGAGGACTCGCTCCGAGTGCCAAAGAGGAACTTCTCTCGCTCGCCTCGAAGATTAACGAAGAGGAGGAAGATTAACTGACGCTGCCTCTTCGAGCCCCCATTCGTCCTTTTCTTACGCCCGTGGTCGCGTTCCGCCGGTGTTTCGCCCGAAGCGACGTGTCATCGAGAAAAATAACGGCGGCCACCGTCGCGGGATCAAAGGCTAATCGGAATCCCTTGTATCGTCCCGCGACTCGTCGCTGGGATGTGGCACCGGCGACCAACTGGAAGGAAGGAACTCGGTGAAAAGTATTTTTCTGTAAAGTACGGTCGCGAACTTCGTTCGATATCGTAACGATTCTCAATAAAATTTAGACCACCACCAGTACCATGGCAACGAAACGGAAAGATGACGATAGCCGTGTTTTAGTAGAACGATGGCAAAGGTAGCGCCGGAACAAGGATTTGCAAGCGAGGGAAAAGGAAACAGAGGAGCAGGAGGAACGGGACAAATGAAATTTAATAAAATTTCTAGCCCGCTGGTCGGACCGTACACAGAGAGCTGCCGGGTCCGTTGGCGGTCACCATGGAGACGCAGCATCCCGCGCCCCGCGACGTCACTGCTCCATCGATCTGCAACCCCTCTATGGATATCGCTACCACTATAGTCGCTTACCCACCACCACCCTCGATATCATCACCAACACCGACTACATCGGCCGATCTCTACTGTACGTGAGATTACGTCCGTGTGCGCCTCTGTACACTCGTCTCTACCAACATCCGCACAACCCCCGTGGACCGCATAATGGTACGCGGACGAGGGTGTACGCGCAGAGGCGTCTCTGTGCATGTGGACGAGGCCCGTGTGGCCGGATACTCGAGCAGCCTCGGGGGCAAGAACGGTAGTACGCGTACAGAGAAAGTGAGTAACCTTGCCGGTTGCTGGCTCCGGTGCACACCTTTCGTCTACCTTCGTTCCGGCGAGCAGGTGAGGGTGGAGTCGCAGCGAACGACGGAGAAGGGAGAGAGAGAGAGAGAAAGGACAGCAGCCCTTATTTCTGCGATTCGTCCGGTGCACCCTTCGCCGGATCGCATTATCGATCGATGGATGGCCGCGAAAGGGGCAAAGGGCTTCAACACCCCCCTGTGGACCCCTGCTCGCTTCCTACTTTCTTCTACTTTTATATATATATCATTGATGATTCTTCTTGCGACTAGCTGGTTTTCCCCTTCCTTTTCATCAGGGGCGCCCGTGTAATATCGATGGTCGTTTAATTAAATCTGACTCGCGGTGAAAAGACGCTGCCACGGTCTTTGGCGTTTGCTTGTTCACCCTTAGACCACCAGCGTCACGACGCTGAAATGAAGAAGGGAACCGTGGGGTGAAAGAAGTAAAGAATCGAGCATGGCTTAAGATGGGAATTGAATTAACGGATGCCGTAGAAAAGTTTTGAAAAATGTATAATTTTCTCGATCCATCAAATTATTATACCAATACCGATAACAGCTATCGATCCTCCTTTAAAGTTCTCCCTTCGCGCAGAGCTACGCATTCAGTTCCCGTAGGGGAAAAAAAAAGATCGAAACGGAAGCAGTTTGCCAAGCACGCGAGAGGAACTAATCGTAGACCTGGGACATCAGTTTGTTACGTTTACCCGCGTCCAGGGAGGAAAGGAAACACCGTGAAACGTCATTTCCTCGAGTGTTTCTCTTTGCCACACAGACCGCAACGATACTCAAGCCATTTCTGCCGTTACCGTAGACGGGGGTTGCTGGCCTCGGGCGAGCCACAGCTGATCCCAAATTTTATCTCCCCCCAGGACCAATCAGGAGGTCGGTGCCCCTTGCACGATTCAGCTAGACGGTGTGACGCCGCTAGTCCCGACGGATTTTCACCCCCTGAACGAAACCGACTGCGCGGAACGCTCTTCTCTCCGCTGCGTTCCTCTTCCACGATCTTCTCTTTTCGTTCTCCTTGCTCTCTTCGCCGCGTGATCGCTGTTCTCCGCGACGCACCGCGACCGAGAACCTTCGCCACTACAGAGGAAGCGACCGATCGAGAATGCCGGTCCGGGGAATTTTTATTTACACCCCCTCGATACGTAATACGTAAAGGAATGTGGCATTGTCCATTATCGAAGCATTTCAGTTTCTTAAGCAACCATTGAGCCATTGCTGTAAAAGCATTTCCGATTGCAAATCGAACGATGCTCCCATAGTACAGCATACGTCAGTACAAGCTTAGATTTCGATGAGGGGGTTAGAGCTAAATTTTCCTAGGCAGCATTTGATCGTTTCCCCGAAAACTACCGGTCCCGAACGCAGGCTTGACAGTCGGTGTCGGTTGTCCGCGAAACACAGGGGGATAGGTGCACGGGAACCACCAAAATTGGAAAGGCAATAAGGGTGTACCGAGGGTGCACCTCGAGCGGCGGCTCATGGGGGTTGCCTAGCGACCCCAGCATCTCACACTCTCCTTCTTCCGTTTGCCGGATCTTGCCTCTCTCTCTCTCTCTCTCCCTACCAATCCCCCTATTTACTGGCTCGTGCTGTCTCTCCCCTCTGTCCTCTCCCTCTTTCATCCCTTCGCCGTCATCCTCAACTTGGTAACTCCAGTCGTAGAACACCGCTCTCGGTCCTTCGTCCGTCTTTCTTCCGCACAGCTCATTCCTCCTGGGCCTCTCGTAACACCAAATGCCCTCTTCCTCTGTTCCGCTGTTTTCTACCACCCACCGTCACAACCGTTACCGCGTACACCCCTTTTTTTCTCCGTTGTTTCTTCTCCTCCCTGATCTCTTTTCCATTCGGCTCTCCGTAGGCTCGTCGACCGCCCTCATCCTCCTCTCTCTGTTTTCCTTTCCCCGGACCGTCGTCCCAACCCTGCCCCCCTTCTCGCTCCACAAAACCTGGGACCATTTTTCGCTCCTCCCGTTTCTCTTCCTCGTTCTCCTTCCTCCCGTAGAGCCGCAGCTTCTTCGTCGGTTCACCGTGTCTTTTCACTCGGCGCCAGAACCGGGAATAGCTACTCTGTCTTCCTTCCTATCCGCGCACCCCCATCGGCTCTTCGTTACACATCAACCCCTTCCACCTGTCTCCGTCTCGCTTCCACCACCTCGTTGCCCGAGGGACGGCCCTTGTTCTCGCGCGAGAAACTAGCTCCGCCGCTGTTCTCGCAAGGAGGCCGTGGCCCGAATTCTATCGACCCACGGTGTGTACCTACTATCAACAGCCGTCAGCTTCATTCACCCGCCCAAAAGATCAGGTTAAGAGATTGCGTACGCACACAGAGGACCGGCACGTGTCTTTGTTTTTGCGATACTGGCCGGCTTCCGACGCGTCCGAGTGCAGCCATGAAACGCCCGGTCGTCAACGATTTTTAAGATTGAACGGGACGATAAACCTCCGGGGGTGAGAATTATAATTGTACGGGGACCGATTCGAGCGGCCTATATATTATAGCACAAACGACCGCCCGCTTTGAGCAAGCCAGTATTTTTCAGTTCTATAAAAATTACAGAAAACACGTATCACACACATCGTCGTGTGACGCGAATGAAACTTTATTCGTCCGCGCGTGCATGAAATGTGTGAACCCTTTCAATAACGAACCCCGGCCATCCGATCTTAACCGGCGATGGCCGTTTCGTCGAACGGTAATTTCAACGTTACGCCACGCCGAAACGGTGAACAAAATGAGGGAAACGCAAAAAAGCAAGGAGGGACGAATGCGAAAGAAGAGTCGAGTAGAAGCGAATGCCCGGTGAAAGCCATCACAGTTGGAAATTGGTCGAAACGTCGGCCAATTCCCTTTTTAGGACGGCAATCATCACTTCTGCCAACGTCGATAACGCTCGTTGCCTCGGGCAATTTAATTCAAACATAAAAAATAATCCCTTTGACGATAGGCGGAGGCCGGTTGGAACGCAGCCAGCGATCGCAGGGGAGACTGCCTTCTATGACCAATCTCCGTTTCACCGGAGATCTTCGGCAAAAATTTGTTTTCCCGATCGCGTTTCAACGTTCGAAGGGACAACACTAAAAGAACACAGCGATAAATCATTCCCTTCTTTAGCTTCTTGTAATTAATATACATGTATACAGTCTAATAGTTACAACTACTTCGTTATCGATCCTTTTCCGATCGCAGGCAAGCACCACGTTGACATTCGCACGGTCGCTGACAAAAGTGCATCCCCTATCCTCAGAGTGTACAAATCTCCTCTGCACGGACTCCTCTCTGTTAACAGCAGGTGGCTATTAGAACGGTTCACGTCCAACGGCGACGACCGCTTTTATAGCGTCGCCGGACCATCCTCCATCGACACGATTTCCTCGAATCGATGCCGACGGCCGCATCCGCATCGGGATCCTGATTCATTTCGTTCGAAGGAAAAGTAGAGTGAGTCGTTTATTGCACCACCGGCTAGCGCTTTTACGCTGGTTTCGCGTTCCGTCGACCGTGTCATTTGTACGCTTCCAGCGGCCGGTGTGTTTTTGGAGCTGCTAACTGTTCGTTTATTAGTGAACTGTTTTGCCATGTCCACGGCACGTTTTGCTTTTCCGTTCGACGGAGTTTGACAGTATCCCCGCGTATTCCTGGATCGATGCATACGTATCGCATTGTAATCGCTGATTTCGCATCTGTATGCGATCATCTTGTCGTTGAATTATTTGTTGATACAGCGCTTTAATATGGTAGATACCGATATACACAATCGTGCAGACTTTTAAACGCGTATGATTAATGAAAATTCGTTACGCGATCGGTCGCGTGCGAGACCACTTAGTACACCGGTGTCTGACCAACAAGTGTCTGTACTACTTACAAATGCCGTCGCAGTCGAAACTAGTAGACGCAAGTCTCTAATCGAAAGGCGTACAATCGACGCGTACTACCACACTTTTAATGAGAACAAGAACGAGATAAACTGCCTGCTGTTCACTTCCGGTACCGAAACGATCATCCACCCCTCAATCGGTCTCCAATTAAATCGTGCTATTAAAGATAATGGATTGCAGCGATGTCCAACATCCTTCGACAACTTATTGTCTATAACAATATTGTACTTTACGGTCAGCTAAACGTTACTGCGACGAACTACTCCGCGCTCCGGAATTTACCCAATAACCAACCCCTGCGTAAACACGCGCACCGACACAGATATACATACGTCTTCGATTTACGCATCGACCATGTTAATTACGTGCCAGTCGCTTTGCCGTAACGCTGGTCTAATATGCCAGTAAATTCGTGACGCGGCTTGTTGGTATAGGCAACAACGTTGCGTGTGTCGACGCGAGACGCGATCTTCCATGCACCACGGGTTAACCAACTACGCCAGTGAGAAAAAGAGATGAAATTGGAAACTCCGCCACGGAGATCTCGCGACAGAAACGAACCGGTAAAAAAGGAAGAGGCCGGGGGAAGATGAGTCTTTCAAACTCACCCTTTCCCTTCTCGACAACTTCATCTCCAACAGGAAAAGAACTTTCGAACTCGAAGGGATGGCAGTGCTGCGGAGAGTGGGAGCCGAGTGGAGATGATTATTAGAAGAGTAGAGAACTGGGTAATCAAGGATACGACGCGCGAGTAGAAGCGAGAGAAGACGAATCGACGAGGATAAAACTTAGATTTTCTTCACCTGGCCGCTCTTTGTTGGTCTCTCTCCGTCGTTTCACGGCTCATCGGTACGCAAGTTTTAATTGATATCGGCAAGCTGAGGGAAACGAGGAAGTAGGATGAAACGAGCTGCACGAAAAAAGAAAAATGCTGCTGATGATAAACTTTCACCGATACTTGACTCGACGAAATGCCGCTCGACGTTTTCAATCACTTCTGCAACTGTGCCTAAAAAAAAAAAAAAGAAATTTCTATTTATCAAGATGGTCCCCGCCGCTTCTCGCTTCTCGCCTCTCAATTCTAATTCTCCCTCGTTTCCTGTTTTCTTCGCGCTGCCCGCTAGAATTTCTGCCGGGAAGAGACACGGCGAACTCGTTAATAATACGCCCGCGCCGAGCACCTAGCCGAGAGCAAGAAACGGAAATGGCGCGACGTAAACGAGTCGTTCCGCTCTTCCGCGAATAAAGGGCGGCCAAGGGGGAGATCAAAGTCAATTTTTTTTTTCGCCCGCAGCTACGCCAAAGAATAATCCGGTAAAAGGGCTTTCTCTCCCCCCCGATACTTTGCCCGTGAAGCGCGCAAGATGCGAGTCTTGTCGCGTTAAACAAAAACTCGGACATAGCTGGTTGTCCTGTGGCGCGCGGAATGGTGCGCTTCTTTCACAAATTTTTTACCGTGCGCTGTTGGTTCGCGCAATAATTTGTACAGTGAATAAGGACGAAACGGAGAATGCAAATTAGAATTGTCGAACCTTTACAACTGTCCAAAGCATGTTCGGTAGGTACGCCCCAGACGTTTCGATGAAAAAAACATTCCTTCGTTCGTACAAAGTTGTCGAGCGTCCACCTACTTCCCCAAGGGACGAATCCTGAAAGCCGCTACGTAAAAGACGTCGCGAAGAGCTATCGTGAGACCCTGCACCCCAAAAATCATCCTCCTTACGCGGGCGGAATTCAAAGTCGAGGGATCCAGGGAAAACACCGTAACAGGAGAGGGCTCCCGTTTCTGGGTGACTCTGGACGAAAAGAGGGGTGACGAGCGGAATCGCGTGACAAAGCGAGAGCGACGCTCTCCGCGGAGACGAAGTAGCAGAAACACGTTACAGGCCGAGCCGAGAGGAAAGGGTGGTGACGGTAGGTGGAGGTGTGCTAGGTGGCCGTTCAAAGGTAGAAAAAGAATTAGGAAGGAAGGAACGCACGGACGAGCGACGAGGACGATGCGCGGGTAGAAGATAGCCAGCGTGAACCGACTTCCCCTGAAGGTTGCTCGTAGAAGCCGGAGGTTGTACGCCCTTGAACGAAGACAGGCAACAGGAGCGTACGCGACGCGGTGCATCCTCCGAACAGAGACGAACGCGTCGGTAGCGAGAGAGGCCCACAGCGGTGTCGCGCGACGGGGCTTAAGAGCGAACAGTGCACGCGGGGGTGGAAGAGGGACGTTAGAGAAGAAACGCGCGCGGTACCGAGGCTCGATTTTCTGGGTGACGCTTGCGCGACTAGTATCAAAAGCGCGCTCGCGCCATCGGCCAACCACCACCAGCATCGGCGCCGACCACCTCTCCCCTGGATGGCGTGCTTCTGGGCAGAGAAACGGCACCGCCATCAGTGCGATCACGAGCATCGCGAGGCCTTGGTCCGAGCGCGGAGAATGCGCGACAGGGGTGGAAACGGGTCGACGCGAATGTACGCCACATCCTTGCGGATGGCTGGCCGGCGTGGCGCGGCGGTTTTCGATAGAGACGACACAGCAGCCGCCTGTTCGCGACGAGCCCGGAATGCTCCTGGCGGATGGGTGAGGGGGTGGGGGAAGGGGGGGGCTGAAGTCCAGAAGGGGGTAGCCTCCGGAGTCGGCATCCACGTTCTAGGGTGGAAACCGTTGCTTCCATCGGAGCACCTGGTGGGGGATCCAGAGAGGGCTAAAACGAGAAACGGCTCGATGGGAGGGAGAGCAGTCGATCCCTGGGGCACCAGCAGGGGGATTGGGGGTTGATATCGAGGGGCAGGGCTAGGTGGGCGAAGACGGAGAGGGCGCAGTGGTCCCGCGACCGTCAAACCAACAACATCGTCCCGACACAAAACGGCGCATCCTGCTGCGCCCCCTTCTTCTTCTGCCGCTTCTGATTTTTCATCGTCGACACGTCCTGTTTCGCCGTAGCTGGTCACGGCAGCGTCGACCTCGGCCGCCGATGCTATCGACGGATTCAGGGAGATACCGACGGCTGGGATCCGCCGCGATGGATAGACCGAAACGGTGATCCCGGGGGTGGACGGCGATCCGGAGAACGTTGGAAGTAAGTTCCGCCGGCGGATCATCCCTTAGGACGGAGCTTACGAGCAGGTAATGTATTTCGGGATTTTTCTCATGGTCATGCCAAGGTCAGCCTTCGGTGGTACCATTGAACCTCCCTCTATCTCACAGCCTTAGTTGATGTTTCTTTGAGTAGAAAAGTTTCGAGACTGGACAGTTTCTCTAGTCTCCTCCTCCTTACGTCACGTTCGGCGTAGTTCAAGGTTACGCGAAAACCAAAGCGTGTCGTTTACATTGCCTCAGGATCTTCGAATTGTTTACTCGCGATAATTACAGACTGACAATCGAATCGCCGTCCGTCATTAGTATCTTAATAGAAATCGGCGAAGCTTAATTCATTCATTTGGCCAACGAAGCCTGTGACGATGAAATTGAAGAGTATTCTCCTTCAGTTGCCTCATTCGACACGATCGGTCTAATGACATATGGTCGACCCTAAAGTTCGGTAGGAAGGAACCATCCTTGTTACAGAGAATCACCATATGTTACTATGCCCCCTAACATCATCTCAGGGTCCGATACATCCATCACGAATAATGATAATTCATCATCGATACGTTTACAATAACTAATTGAATTGCTATGATCGATGTGTTCAACCCCCATTATCACTCTTGATCTTACCACCGCACTTTCGGCAGAGCCACGTACGGATTATCAGCGGATGCCATATAAGTCCTTCGATGCTCCGGTAGTACGAAGAATCTCAATTTCTATAACACCCGGTAGACAAGGTGTTCCCCTATTCCGCGTAAGTACATTATGGTGTGTACTGTTGTTTTATCAGTAGTGCAGGATCGCCATGGCTACGAAGTATGAATAAGCCGTTGCCGTCACGTCGCCGCTACCTGCCTAATTACCATTTTCGTAATTTTCTGTCACGAAACTGACTTCCAGTCGCCGCACTCGAAGTCCGCCAAACCCGCGTCGAGAAGGATCTCTCGCGACCGAACGACGGGGGCCAACTCGGAACGGTATCCGCTTATTCGATTATTCTTGCAAATCTGTAGATCCACGGTTCCCACACGTTCATCTATATTCACCTTCGCGACACAGCTACCAATCGCCTGGAACTTGCCGTGAACTTATTAAGTAGCAGCGTAATCATCGATTAGAAGCAGGTCTGGTACCAGGCTAATTGGACTGTCAATATGTGATTAGCCGACGAACTCGATCGACAATTTTGCAGAGAATTCCTATTTATAACCAGACGGTCAGACGCCTCCATTGCATTCAAATAGTTCGATCGTAGAGGCAGTAGTGTATGTACATTTCTTTGCAACCTACCGATCCATTAGAAAAAATGGATTATGCCCATTCTGTGAAAGCCCCGCGGTCACCGTCCATTCGCAAACGCTCTCACGTGGCTCCGGGTTTAAATGCCCACGAGCAGACGGAAGACTCTACCACCTTGCCCGGGACCATTCAATAATTGAACTCCCCCCCGAAACGTGTCAGAGAAGTAAGAAAGAATTTGTGGGCACAATGGAAAGCTGTTGCTGACCTACGACCACACAGCTGCTCGTCCGCCCGGGACACCACCTCGCCCCTTGTCCGCAAATGCTGCCTCATCTCGCACACCCCTCCACGCTCCGTCTTACTACAGCTGCCTCTCTGTCTGTTTCGCTCATGGAAACTGTGTTGCTCATTTGTTCCAGATACCAGGTAGAACCGTGCGGTTCGTCGACCCGGTACCAGGCTTCTCATGAATGGAGGTAGGGTTCACCAGGATCGATGGAGGAGGGCGTGCCTTCAGGGGAGAATTGGTATCCGTGACGTTCGCAACCCCACCTGCGAAGGCCGCAACCGGGGTGCACGTGCTCGATTACGTCACAGGGATAGCCGGACTGGAGCTAGAGTAAAACCCATTCAGTGATCATGTCGAGGTGTCTGGTCGAGGAGCGTCTCCGTCGGCTTCCGCCGGCGAAGGCTAACTGTGCGAAAATCAACGCCCGTGTGTATGGTAAGGATATTACATTTCTATTTGCTCCAACGATTTTCCAGTGGTTGGTAAATGAAATTTGGTTTCTGGGTTTGTAGATTTTGCGCCGTCTTCTTTGTGGCATTTTTCGTTCGCGGTATTTCTTTGAGTGCTTCCCGTGCGTTTGGTATTTTTTTTTTTCGTAGCACAGTCGATTCGTGTTGAACGTCACGTTGAAAACGTTTAAAACTGTCCGCTTTGAAAGTTTATATTCAGTTCGGGTATTGAATATTTGTATGTCAATTTTCGTCAATCGTCAAACTTCTTTAGACCCTCAGCAAATTCGCCGTGAACGATGTTCACGTCCTTGGGACTTTATTGGTCGTATAATTAGTCTCATATCGCCACGCCCGATTACGCACCCCTGTTCTTCGTGCTCTGCACAAGCTTTTCCTTAGAACGGTCCTTCTCTTCTTCATCCCATACGTTACATAAAATACCTGGGCAGCAGCGCATTTCGCGATATTCCCTCCATATATTCTGTACCGTGACGTCGTCGTAGATCCGCAAAGTCGTTTCTGAATCGTCTGTCCCAGATTCGTCTCCCTTTCCGTCGATGCGCTCGTCCCTCTTTCTCGTGACACGAGGCTTCGAAAAAAAATTAATGACCCCTCCGACGTCCCGTTGCAGATGTCAGAATCGTTCGGCCATTTAAATAACTCCGTATTAAATTCCTCGCCTCCAGGGGTGTCTTATGCGAGGGTTAATAGGCTGAGGTCGGGCTTAGGGGGTGGGGAACGTGAGATCTACGAGCAAAGGGGGGCGAGAGGGGAGAGTATGGCACGAGGAGGGTTTTAAATCGATGGATGAAAACCCCCTCCCGGTAACCCTGACCCACAGTTCTGGCAGACGAGGTCCCAGCCCTTCGAGGGAATGCCCCATTGTACGAAGAAGACCCCCGTTTCTTGCCCTTGCTCGGCGGATGTGAATTGGCCTGTAGGGCGATCGCAGCTTTCCGGCACCCGCTGGACCCCGCCGCGCGACACACGCGCACACCCTTCTCCGGGCACGCGCCCTTTAAAACGAGCAATACCCTCATCGCGAACACGGTTTTCGAACGAGTTTCGCTCTCTGGACCCCCTCGACCTTCTCCGAGACACTCGGCCAGTCACCTCTTCCACATTGAAAATTATGGGTTTCCGGTGCGTGCGCCACGTTCCTCCATTGTGTCGGGGAGCCTCCTCCTTTTTTTTTTTACTTCGATACACGTGCCCGACGTTGATAGCGTATCTCGTTCCGTTGCATCAGTGCGCTTTCGTCGGGAAAGTTTCTTGCCGAAGGTATATAAAATTTGTTCTGTTGGTTAAAAACACTGTTGTTCAAGGATGTGTTGGGAGAGTCGACTTGTTTGTTAGTTTGGAAACTGCAAGTGTTCGGATGTGCTCGCCGGTGTAGGAAAGTTGTGAAGCTGCTCTTTGGTTTCTTCAACTTTTGTGCGATTGAGAAGGTCGAACCACGTACAATCATTTTTCTCTCCTCTTCCTACTTTTTCACCCTGAAATTAACGTCCGACTGGCACACGCCGCGGTTTCCGAACGAAACGATCCTTGATCGATTTAATCGTAGTACCTCCGATCGAAATTCCAAATACCGTGTCGAAGCCTGGGCTTAGCGTTAAGACACGCTCCACGTATCGCCCAAGGGGTTCCCTCCGTGGCACCGAACATCCATCAAGATCGGCATCGATATTAGTCGGGGCATCCCATATGTCCCTTTCCACGCCACAGAAAAGTATGGGATGGGATGGTGGCCTTCTTGATTATGCGAATATCTACAGACAATGGAACCCCAACGTCAGCTGCTCCCCGGCCCTGGATATCACGGGGTCGTACACCCTCCGCGAAATAAGCAATAAGTTATGGTGGGACTGACGAACCCCCCGTAGACCCCCACCCCGCCCCTCGTCGCTCATCCCCCTGCCACCCCTGATCGTGGGTCCATAGAGCGAGTGGTATCGTTCCATAGTTTAGTTTCAACGCTCATCAAGTTCAGTTCGCATTGGGACGTGCATCGGGCCGCGTGCTCTTCTCGCCGGCTTTTTTCTTTCTTCTCATCCCCCTGTGCTCTCGATATTATCGGACGTTCGACCGAACGCAACGGGACGTGCATCGGATACAAACGGGACGCGCTGTAACGTCGCTCATTCGGTTCGTTGATCGTGAGACCGCCAGCTTGTGATTCGGGGATTGTTAATCGTCACGGTGCTGCAACGTTGCATAGTTGCAACTTTTTTTTTTGTTTTTAATTTGATGCATTTATTGTACTGCACCGTCGAGCTTATTGTGACAGCGGCTGGTTGTTATAAAAGGGACACGAGCCACTGATAGGTACAGTGAACGTTTCAGAGGAATCGAACTCGGCTATTAGTGGGTTACGCACGGAGGAATATGGGACCAAGATCGGGGAATGCTGGTGAAAGGACAGTAAGAAAAGGAAGACGCGTGAGTCTGTGCTCCTTGCGTTCACTGCGGGCTTCCATGTGCCAACTTTTCAAAATTCATAAGGCACGCGGTGAATGCCAAGAGCGGACCGAATTCAGCATTCCTTTGCCGGGGCAGTACTATGCTATGAATGTCGCCGGACGCCTGCGGGTTCGTCGCCGACTTTGCTCTTTTTCTTGTCGATACACGACCAGGTTAGTAGTGAGTTGCAATTTCACGTCTGCAATTTTTTTTTTCTTTTTTTAGTTTCTGTCGGATTCGACAATTCTCCGTACTCGTTTTTCGTTCGTTATTTACAGCGAGAGAGTAGAAACGTGATCTCGTAGCGATAGTCCCGTATGATTTTGGTAGTTTGAAACACCTACGTGTAGCGTTTTAAGTTTCGTCTCCTCCTGGTAGAATTGTAGAGCATCGCCAATCCGTCCTGCGCGGCCCTCCAAAGTGTTATATAAAATAAGGTGTTGACTGGTTGTAAAACGGGATCATGTATGGCAACAACTCCTCTTCGACTGTGTACATATGCGTTCTTTTAAACAATAAACAAAAAAAGAAAGACATCGTTTACCCCCGTCTATTTTACCTGCGTAAATCATCCCTACAAACACGATTCTCTTTCTGTGTATGTTCTCCTCGACCGCTTAGTCGCCTTAGCCACCTAAGGTAAGGAACCTTGAACTTTCTCTCTTTCGCTCGCGAGGGATTACGCGAACCACCCGTCGATTATTCGCATGACCAGCCATCGGACACCCTCGTAGACAATATCATCCCCATGTACGATCGTAGAAACTATAATACATCAACGGACCATCCTCTCCCACCGCGTTTAATTCATTCCCATCATCTTCACGTATCATCCCCGAAGCTCTCAGACGCATTTTCCATCCCCCTCCCCCCCCCCCTCCCCCAAGGACGTGGCGCGACGAAGAAAACCGATCGGAACGACCCACCCTCCGTTTCTCAAGGATAAATTTATTCGTTCGATCGGGATGACGATTACAGTGGACGTAGTTAACGTGCAAAGGATACGCAGCGGGGTTAGCAATCGCTCTAAATGTCTCACGCACGGCGAGGGTGGGAGAGGGCTTAAAGTCAGCACCCCGTAATGGAAATTGGGGAATTCCCGAGCGGTACGGCGAAAACGGCAGCTCCTATCGACCGAGTCCGCATCCGTGGAACGGGCAAACATCGGCTGCACGTGGAGAGGAAGGGGGGGGGCGGCGGCTGCCAGGGGGTTGTAGGGGGTGGACGGAAGTTTAAGGGTGGACGTACGTTGCCTGGCAACCCGTCCCCCTTCTCGCAGCATCCCCCTTGGACCGCGGCGCGCCGCGGCTCCAGCCGACGGTGCCGCGTTACCAATACCAACCGCGGATGCTGCTTTCCAGCTTCTACCAACGTCGAGAGCCTGTTCTCTCCGGCCGTTTCTCTATCTCGTTTTCACCCCGTTCTCGGAAACGTTCCCTACTGAAGACCGTCCGACACTCCGCGCAGCTTCCTCCATTATTCAGGCCCGATGCTCAACCACTGTCCCTTTTCGCTTCCCTCACCCCCCCGCCCACCCTCTGGGATCGGCCTCTTCTTTCTTTTTCTTTTCCAGCTTTCCATCTGGCCTGCGGAATCTCCTCCGGATAATGGACGTCTGAGAAGGTGAATTCGATGATTCGTCGCATACATAGAGACGGATTATAGCGACGTAGAAATCCCTCGTTACAGGAAAAAACGACTCGCTCGTTACGAGCATTGTCCCTGTAGCTGTGAGCTCAAAGCTTTCAGTTACAACACAATTAGGGCAGAACGTTCGATTAACGTACAGAATTGTTCAGTCTTTTGCAAGTATCGAGAGGTATTCAGGAAGACCCGCACCGTTAGATATCGAGGGAACGATCTTTGCGTAGAAGTAGAATTAGTGGAAACTAGATCATCGTATTATTTTCATTACGATACCGTCGATTCATTGTCCACTGTAATGACGATTTGAAAATAGCGGACACGTTCGACTGCATGGCGCGATGTTAATGTTGAAATAAATGCGCGTACGTAACCAGCCCACTAAAAGCATTTCCTGCAGTAATCTCACTGGTATTTATCCACTCGCTACCGGATAGAATCATCGTCATCCACTTTCACCAAGCTTCGGTAGAGTTCTGTAATCATTCCCCTCGGATTCCCCTTCGCGTTTTCCGTATAGGATTGATCCGATTAAATGGTCGACGGACTGATCACGTAATAAAGGATGATCCGAGTGATCGCTTGTTAACTCTCGTTCCCGTTTCCTTCCGTTCCTTTTTGTCCATCGAAAGAAAAGACAAGGAAAGTGCATACCTTCCAATTGATCGACCGCCGATGTTGTTCTATATACTTGTTAGAATAGAACTATAAAATGTGATCGATCGTTGAGGCGTAAAGAGATTCATGAGTTCGTTTCGCTTCGTAAGAAGATAAACGCCGCCAAAACAGAATCACTGTAAAAATTTGTTCAGTTCCCCGACAGCGTGCATCATCAATCGAACCTTTCTTCGAGGTAAAAGCACGGTCGTTATCTCTTTCGCAGAAGCTAGGAGAGCATCGCTGTAGCCGGTCGAACCATGAAAGCCAACCCTCCCACGGCGGGAGGCAAGAGTAAAATGTATGCCATATATTCCAGTCTCCTAAATTCTCTCTCGCCTCAGCCCCCCCTTGCGTAGGCGTGACAAAGAAATTCAGATGAAGGTCGCTTTACCAATAGGCTCGAGAAGGGTGAGGAGGACATGCAACGAAACAGGAGGCAGCAGGGTTGTGCTTTCACCCTTTCGAGGCCCGTCTCGATCGACGAATAAATTTCTCTCGGTTGACACGTTCCTCGATGAGAAGGCCACGCTCCGATACCCCTTGATTGCAAATTAGATGATTCTATGCAACCGTGGAGTGCGATTAACCTCTGCCCTTTTCGTAAGGACTCGCTGCTGAATCGATGAAATTGGAATCGAACCGATGAAAAAGGTTACTCTGTAACAGGAAAGTAATTAGCGGTACCAATGATTTTCAATTTGGCGAAAGCGATTAAGTGATTTCTCTCCTTACGTCTTGAGCGATTCGATAAATGAGAAAGAAGTGGTTGAAATCTTCATCGTGCTAACGGAATTGGCCTGACTGATAATGAGACAATATCAGAAGACGATATCGAGGCCTCGCGATTGCGGTCTGTACAGACTTAAATTACATCCTCTTGAGCCTTCTCGTTCCACGATGCATCGAGGTCGTGGTTGCATCGAGATAAGTGAATATTTATCATCCTCTTCCCCCTCCCCACCCCCCCCCCCCCCGCCCAGCTCATCCGAAATCTAATCTCCGTTATAAAGGGATGGGTAACGGCAACTAGGAGCAAGTGTTTACCAACTCCTCGGCGGGTCCTTCAACTTTCTCCGATCGCGTCCTTTCACGGCACCGCGAATTAAGCAAATTGTCGGCATAACCGTGTCCTCCCGTCCCGTCCCGCCCCGCGGTCGGCTATTTCAGTCTCTTCCGGTCGACGAGAGGCGCGTGGAGTCAGCACGCGGAGTCGTAAACTGACTGCGCGTCTATAATTCACGGGGATACTTCAGCGTGAGGCTGATTCGTGCCCTACCCCTAGGCAAACAAAAAATAAGAAAAGAGTACGGAATCCTAAGATACTTTCTCTCTTCGCTTCGCCGTTAGAAATAGTTTATTCCGCCGGAAGTCATGAAAAAAGAAAAAAAATCAATCGATCGTAATCCCGTCACCTCGACCAGCGCAGCAGCCCCGTTTTCCATCCAAGCCCGGCCGAAAGCATCCGAAACGCGCGGACAGAAGGAAAGTATATAACGACGGTGGAGGAGAGTACCGTGGAAAAAAAAGGTAGAACCCGGATAGAAACGGAGAAGGAGACCGAGGCGCACGGATGACAAAAAGGAACAGGAGAAGGAGTGGGAAACGGGAGAAAGAGAGGAACGGGATGAAGGAGCCCGTGAGGAGGGTTAAGCGATAGAGGGTTGGCGGTGAGCGGGGGAAAAACCGAGAGATACGGGGAGAGATCAATACGAGGTCGCTAGGCAACGAGCCTCCGGCGATCTCAGTCCGGGTAGACAGGGTGCCGCCACCAACCCCTGATGTCACCCACCCCAGCCACCACCAACCTGCCTCCCGTTGCCTCTGAATATACCCATGCACACCTCTCTCTCTCTCTCTCTCCTCTCTCTCTTCTTACCGTTACACCTCATCCTACGACTGTTTCTCATCCCATCCGCTCTTTCTCTTTCCCAATCCCTCTTTCGCTTCCTCTCTGTTTCCGTACGCGTGTGTTTCGCTTTTTCACCACCCCCGCCGATTGTACCCCGTCCGTCGCCTGGCCGGCTATCACCCGCGGACGTACGCTGCCTTCGAAATCTCTCCTGCACCTGGCTGCGTGCTCTTGATACCGTTTGCAATATTTACGGTAACCGTTCGCATAGGAATCCCGATGTTTGCGGGCCGCCCGGATACGTTCGCCGTTTGTCGAACGGGGACAGGCTTTATCGGAAATCGGTCTCCTTAAGCCGCAAAGCTAGCCGGGTAGATTCTCGCAGCTGGGTCCGTCGCTTTGCGTCGTCGAAAACTCTCTTCCTCCGTCACCTTTTTATCGTTATCGTACGTAGCCTCTTCTGGGTTCGGTCCGAGCGGCGACTTTTTTTAGCCGGGCTCGTTTGAAGATTTTCACAAAGACGGTGGACGCCTGATTGATCAGGCCTGTGACCCGGATGTATCGCCACCTGTTGTAGTAGCGCCTCGCCTACGTGCGGACGTTACTAAACGTCCCTCCGCTGGGAGAAGCGTTTCCACTTTGGCGACAAGTTTCAGAATTCCGGACAATTTGATCGCAGTGCCTCTGCGAAGCGCGACTGGGAATAGGAATTTGAGTGCGGTACGATTGTTTGGGCAACGATCGACGAAGGCGGGTCAATGAAGGTTCAGCTTTCGTTAATTTATTTTCATCGCGGATCCACGAGTCGAGGCTGACGCGAATATCATTGCCACGTTCGTTTCAATCGGACAATTGGCAGAGCATAGCTACGCCTCGCAGGACCCAGTGCTGCGGTGGGTGCTCCGTCGGCAGCCACATGGCGATCACGAAGTTCGTCGAGTGGCCGGTCGTCGACAAGACGCCTTTTCTCTCGGTGGTTTTGTACACGGGACAGGTGTAAGTATGTCGTTCCGGTACTTCGTCCTTTTTCATCGGTATCATCCAAATCTGGAAAAAGAAACGCGCCGGATCGGAAAACAAATTGTAAGCGTTCAAATAATGTGTAACAGTTTAGAAAATATGAAATCAAGCATTCTCATATTTTGCTTAGACGATTTTTGAAGGATGCTCACGTATGGAACGACGTCGTATAAAATTTTAGGCAACGACTCGTCCAGCTTCATCGTCGTCAAATTGAAACGAGCTCCGTCAAGGAACAGTCCGTAGACGTAGACACCGTCTTCCGGTGGTTCATTGAAAACGGTTTGATTCAAAGGGACGAAGTCGTAGATCAGCAAGTCTATGGGTATCGAGTACTTCCTCGCGTAGTTTTGACGCGCACCCGTGAGGAACGCCTGGGTGAAATAGAAGCCGGAGATCCAGAAGGTCGCTGGTGGTCCTTCGTCGTACCATTGCTGAAAAGTAAGAGGGACAATACGATCCTGGCCGACAAGTTTTCGAGAATTCCGAAACAATTCTTTGTCCCGTATCTTTCATAAAGTTCCGTGCTGAATCTCGCGAAACAAATGTTGAGCCGCGATACCTGAAGAAAGGCGAGTCTTCTCAAGAAGTCCTGAATGTAGCTACCCAGCGGCTTCAACGACGGATAGGAGACCCTCATCCAATTCCTCGGTATCTTTCCAGTAATTATCGATACGTAGACCTCCTCGAGGTACGGGTTCATGATCACCAGACCTTAAGATCAAGTTCGGGAAGCCGTGAGACAATCGATGAACGACCGACCGCCACGATCCCGCCCGTTTACCTTTGATCGCTTTCTGAACATTTATGAGGCTCGACCTGATCGTTTGCAGGAGCTTGTTGAACCTTCCCATTTCCTGGACCAGCACCGTGTTCATGCTTTGATTGTACAGAGTCGGATATTTGCCGAGCGCGGCCACCAGGTCGAAGTCTTTGGGCAGCTTTGACAGAATATCGGACGCCACCCCGTAGACGATCTCGTCGGGTGATTTCCCTACGTTCGTTTCCGCTTCCCCGGTGTCCTAATTGGAGGACGCAGGGCAACACGGTGTCTCGTTAGTCGTCCGGCACGAATTCGCGACGCGGAACGCGTTTAAGGGAATCCCTATTATATTTGTGAAACGCGACACGAATTGGTGGCGGCCGAGCAGCGTTGCACACCTTAATTGTCTCGGAATTAATGAACGAAGCGATACCGGTCGCTGAGATTTTCCTCGACGAGAGCGAGGCGTATTCTGTTGCAATTTTTTTTTGTAGGAATATTACAAAAAGTGAATAGGAAATTGCAATGGTTCCGTTACCTTCGTCTTGTGTCCCTTCACCTGAACGCGCAAGCATAAAGAATATAGGAAATATTTAATAGTACGAGCTACAAGGTTTCTCTTTTCGAGTCGACTTACTTTCACGTCCTGTAGAGTCTACGCAATGCAGCGTGACGAATCAAGAGATAATTATTGCTGGATTATTATTAAATCTTGTACAGTCGTATCCTCACCTGCGTCGCTAATAAAGAAGACAGCATCAGCATAGTCTCTTGTTGATCCTTAATGATATCAGCGTTCTCGTTCATCCCGAAGACGCTGGGCGCGGTTGCCAGAGGGAAAGATTTTAGGTACTCAAGAAACTCGCCGTGGCTGTTCACTTTAGGCACGTAATATATGCCGCTAGGATCGAACAGGTATTCCTTATCCGCGATCACCTCCGGGCAATAGAATCTCTCGAGGATCGTGTTTAACGTTCTCCTGTCCCACTCGTCGGTCACTCGACCGCCGTAATTACACTCACCTATCAACAAAATGATTACGCTTGAATTTCGCGCGGGGTGGAGAAATATCGGGCATTGGCGAGGACGAAACTTTAATACCCGTCAGATACTTCAAAGCAGTGAACTGTACGTCGTCGTATTGATCCAAGAAGATTTTCAATTGCAACGCGCTAATCCGCAGATCGGTCTCGTTAAACTCGTACTGATTGTTCCAGCCGATCGGCCCGAATTTCCTGCGCTCCTGAACGATCGCGTGAAAGAAGCACAGGGAGAACAGCAGCTTCTTGAAAGTCCCCCGTTGCTTGGACGTTTCGAAGAAATCGTCGTCGCAAATGGGATCCTGAATAAAGAGCAACGGGCGTTATCCGTTTCGCATCGAACATGCGACTTCGTGCAGCGGTACGATTACCTGCAGGAACGACCTGATTAAATTAGCCCTTAACCCTTTCGGCGGTTCGTTCGTCATTTTCACGCAATTCTGGAGAACGCTGACCGGAAAATGCTCCACTGGATAGCTCGTCAGCCACAGCCGAAAATCGGGATGCACGGATCCGGGTGTGAAACTTTCGCAAATCTAAAATTACAGTTGCGCAATAATCTTCTATGGGACTTCTGTTCGTTCCTCCGGCGGTCGGTACCTTTTCCAGCTGTGGCATAAAGCTCTTGGCGAGGTGACAATTCTGTAGAACCACCCAGGTACCGTTTTTCATACCCTCGTCGATAAGCTGGGCGGCGATGACGCCTTGCCCTTGACCCAGAGACAGGGAGAACAACCGGTTGGTGCCGAAACCCTGGTCGTCGGCGAATTTCAGTAGAATAGCCATAGGATCGGCGCCAGGCGTCAGCACGAATATGAGGGGAATGCAGCAGTGCGAGTCCGCGAACGACGATACCAGGTCGAAGGGCGGGGGCTCGATGTACTGACGTCCCAGTTGTTCTACCGGAAACCAACGGGAAATTGCTCGTCGCCAATACCGGTTATCGCACAATTTTAATAACGCTCTTTTAATGCAGTGGGAGCAAGTTATTTTAACTTTATGGCTGAACAAAGAATGGTGCAGCCAGACGACAGACTTTTTTGTTTACCTTCCACAAATTGTTGCGCGCCTGGCACAACTTTATCAGGTCGAAGGCATCGTAACAAGAGTATTCTCTCGAAAGAGGAAATCGTGCCGAAAGGCTCGGGGAAAGTTAAAGTATGCGGCTCCATGTGATCAAAGACAACCTTCCAACCGCTCAGATTCACCGTGAACGATGTCTTGATTCCCTAAATAAATATTTGAACCATAATCGTACTCTGATTAAAAAATTATACACGCTAAAGAAGCGCTCGTTTGCTGTTTCCTTTCCGTTTAATATTGGCTTGCGTGTACCTCGAAGCCTGGAATATCGTCCAAACGACACAACTCGTCCCAGGATTTCGAGGGTAGCCACTGCGTGGGATTTTCGAAGGGATTCTCCAGCCCGACGCCGCCCGTCAACAGAAACATCCATTGGGGTATCGAAATTAGCCCCTGCTTATTCAGCAGATTCACCGAGAGCAACAGCGAGAACAGAAGCTTGTCCTTCTCGAATAACGATCGACATATGTTCACGTAGAGGGAGTACGTGAAATACTTCGTCAGGTCCTTCAGCCGTTGCTGAATGTCTTCCACGGGTTCCGTGTTCTCGATCGTGTTCCTGAAGAGGTTCACGAACCAAACTAAGGAGTACTGATACATCGGGTCGATGTTCGCCAGAACGGCTGCAAGTAATTGTCAGAAAGTCAACAGAATGAATTCTCCGTTTGCGCCGGAATGAGGAAGTACCGGTTGTAAAGAAAAGGACGGTGCTGTAAACGGCTATAGGAGTGTACTCCAGTCTCGCCGAATCGATAGACTTCTCTGTAACCTCGGCCACAGCTTGTTTCGCGACAATCTCGTTGGAGAGGGTCTTCGACGAGCTCAGAACGCTGATCGCCGTCTCGTCCTCGAGGATGTTCCCCTCGGAGGTGGACAGAACCTCTAGAATTTGATCCTCGATTTCCTTGAGCTTCCTGCGAAGCAAACGTTGCCGATAGACGTTGAAGAAACGTAGCGCAGGAGCCACGTACTTTTTATTCGCAGCTCCTTGGACGATCAGTTGGTTCTTCTCAGCCTCGAGGTCTGGTCTTTCTTTAGCCACCACTATGCCGAGAAGCTGATCCTCGAGGCCCACCGGTGTGATCATGAAGTTCAGCAGCGTTACTTTAACAGCCACTTCCGGCAAGTAGTGCGGGTTGCGCAACTTAGTCGTAATGTAGAAGCTGGAAAATACATGTGCGTAAGCTCGAAACGGTATGGCTAGGTAGCATTCACGATTGTTCGAGGCATAAAGGACACACCGGAAGTGCTCGGAGTACTCGATGACGGAGTCGCCGACCTTGATGCACAGCGTGCCGCTGGATCTGAAAGTCTGTTTCAGTAAGAGCGGCTCCAAAGCGGCGTCGAGCTCCTCGCCGACGTTTTCCAATAGTACCGGCTGCCCAAACTGAATGGCGTTCTCCAAGACTCTCATGTAGTCGCTCTGCGACAGTCTGATCACGTTGATATTGTGCTCCCTCTCCATGTTCTTCACCCACTTGTTAGCCTGCCCCTGAGGATCGATCATCAGTGGCCATCGGCGAGAGTTCGTCACGATTATCCCGTTGTCTATGGAGAACAAGTCGCTGGGCAGACCGAAGATGTTCCAGGAGCGTATCAGCACGGGATCACCGAGCACCTGAGTCAATTGGTAATCCTTCGTGCAGATCACTTTGAGATCGGTGCAGATCTGCACCCAGTTGTCGATTTGTATCTGCCTGTACTGCGTAGTGAAAACACCCAAATAAGCCACGATGCCGGAACCGATGAGAATGTCCCCGGTCAACGTGTAGTAACGTTCGCCTAATGATTTAGCCGTGTCGGACCATCTGGTGTACTCTCCGCCCAAGCCGCCGATCAATTCCTTCGCTCTCCTCAATTTCGCCTCGCATTCGTCCACTTCGTCCGTCATCGCCTTGTACTCCGCCCTCCGTTGGTCCAACACCTCCTCCAGCTTCTGCAGCCTCTCCTGCACCTCTTTCAGCTGACTCCTCTTCAAGTTCAGTTGGAGCATGGCTCGGTCGTAGTCGGACTCGGCCTGGGCGAGGGCTCGCTTCTTCGGCGCCACCACCTTGGCCACCTTGTCGTATTCCGACAAAGCGAACACCCATCTGCAGAGACCCTCGCAAGCGGTCGAGACCTTCCGAATGATCTCGGGATCGAAATTCGGGTTCGTTAGAATGTTGCTGCGAATGTTCGCCATGATCCGCTCGGGAATGTTATCCTTGTCGAATGTTAACAGCGACTCGAGGAACTTCATGTCGCTCAACATGCGGAGGGACGCTTTCCAGTAGTCGTCGATAACACCACCCTCAGGCGTTTTAACCTTCTCCGGTTTTACATCCTATCGGGATATCAATTGCGGTTATTCCTGACCCCTTCCCTTCGTTGCTCTAACGTTACATTACGGTGGTACCTTTAGAATGCAAACTGCTTCCATGACCAGCCGAACACCAGCCGGCGGTCGCTTCATGGCTTTCACTATTTGGATATCCTGCGGAGTCAGAGTGTTCAACGCATCGTTGGCTGCGTTCAAAATTGGCATCACCTGCTGAAGATCAGCGTCGCATTCCGCTCGAATAGCGTCAGCCTCGCTCGCGACTACCTGAATACAAACGAATTCGATTCTGAGAAATCGCAAACGGCAGGTCTCGTGTCTCAAAATCTCGTTGGTATTAACATGGCGTAGGATTAAAGGAGAAACCTCGAGTGCCCTTTCGCGGGCGGTAGTTCCCTAAATAAAGTCAAGCGACTGCGATCGTTAAACCCGGCAGCACCTTACCATGGCAGCCTCCTCGTCCATCTTCACGATCTGCTCCATAGCGGCCACCTCGTCGCTTTCCCTTTGCACGTCGAGAAACATTGCTTCCACGTCCTTGGCAGCGACGACGAGTTTCGGTTGCAACGCGACCAAGATCTCCTGCATCTTCTCCACTTGCTTATGAGTACTGTCCAACTTTTCCAAGCCGGCCTCGTACCTTCGCTTCCCGTCGAGGGCCTCCTGCCTCTTCCTCGCCAGCAGATCCTTGAACGTGTTGATCAGCTCCAGGTAGGAAGTGGGCGTGACGTAATTGTGCCGCTTGGACTTTCGCAGGAACTCCTGCGTCAAGTCCTGGGTGGACGTGTGAAAGAATTGGCACATCTCGATGCAGGCGGATCGCTCGCGCTCGGTCAGATCGATCTCGCCGAGGAACTTAGTCGCCACGGCGAGCAGAGCGTCCTCGGGCCAAGGCTGCAGCCAATCTATCGTGCAGCAATTCACCAGGGCGGGGAACTTTCGAATCCGCACGCGGAAATTCTCCCCGATCGGCGACATCGCGACCACGATGTGCAGATGCTCGCGAACCGTCTGCACGAAGAAATTGAACAGGGCCACCGGACTACCGTCGGTCTGCAACGATTTGTCCCGTTGACGATCGATCGCCCGCATCTTCTCGCAGATGTCGGTCAACTCGTCCGCGGCGAACAAGTTCGGAACCTCTCCGGAGTTTAACAGATTGCTGATGTCCTCGAGGAACGTCTCCTCCTTGATCTGCGTGTCCGAGAATAGAAAAACGGTGTGGAGATCGCTGGCCGCGCTCTTCCGTAGGATGTTCTTCAGATCCTCGTGCCAGTCGTATCGACCGTACTGCTGAGACATTTCCACTTGGAACAGTTCGTAATTGGCGATGTGAGAGGCCAGTTTCGTCAACGATTGACGACCCGAGCCACCGACACCGATCAGCAACGCGTGACTCCGAGGCTGCATCATAACGCGGCAGATTTTCGACAGATGCTCCACGGCGAATCTGGTCCGTAAAATATTTCGTATAGAAATTATTATCATTCTCGAGTTATGATATGAAACGAGACGCTATTCTAATTGAAACCTGAAGAGGACAAGGTTCATCGGCGTCCTAGAAATGGAATTGTACTCCGCAAGGTACTCCTCGACTACGATCGCTAGATAATCCAAATCTGCCGCTTCTATGTACAGCTTTTTGTCGGCCAGCGGATCTTGGAAATCGCAGTAAATCAATTTCCGAAGATCCATGTCTGTGACCTAATCGCGATAACAAGATGATAACATAGAACATTCCGATTATATTTTAATTTAACAGAGGTTATAATACCAGAGTATGACCGGCCGAGAGTAGATGCTGAAACAGTCTGTCCAGCTCGTCCTCCATGTGATCCGACATGGTCCTTCGTATCTGGCCGACCAGCCACTTTATATCAGGATCGTCTACCAATCGATCCCCGTAGACGCGAAGAACTTCGTGCACCCATAGACGCTTTACCCCTACCTTAAAATGTCGTGGTTATTTCTAATCGCCGCGGTCTGTCTGTTCCGCGGACGTTTCGACACGTACGGGATCGGTAACGGTTTCAGGCGTGGACAGCAGCACGCCTTGGATCACCCGCGAGAAGTCGCGCAAGTTGAACAAGTAATGACACTTGGCCGGCGTTGGCAGAAGATGCATCCTGGTCTCCTTGTAAATGTCCAGCGTCCCGCCCACGATATACTCGACGCATGTTTGGAAGAAGTCCGGGAACTCTTTGCTGCTGAAGTGCCACGACACGATGGCCGTGAAGATTGTGGTGAGTACGTCGTCGGAGAACTCCGAGATGCCCAGGGTGAAGAAGTGCCTTTTGAATCGCAGCGTGACATCCAATCCGCTCGACGGCGGACCCATCGCGCAGATCAGCTGAACGTCGACCAGCTGTATGGGCGCCACTTCCCTCAGATCGTACCAAGTCCAATGGTCCAGCCATTGTCTGAGCAATTCTATGGGTGGCTGCGCACCGTACTCCTCCTTCTGGGGCATCGAGAGATCGTCCACGAAAATTACCCAATGCTTCCCGGGCGGAGCGCCGAACAATCCTTTCTTCCGTCTGTCCAATTTACTCATGATGATCTCCTGTGTCTGATTGGCCGTGGTCTGCGCCGAGAATATCACGAACAGCGGCTTGAACGCGACCGGATCGTTCCGCTTCAGCAGAAACTCCATGATGTACACGGATTTCCCGGTGCCGGTCGGGCCGACCAGCAGGACGGGTTTGTGATGGCATATTAACAATTTGAACAGGTGAAAGTAACGAACTGTCTCGATGGTTGGAACGATTATCTGATTCACCGGCATGTCCTTCGGTATCGGCGGAACATCCTGCAGATCGTCCATCCACGGCCTCCACTTTCCTCTGCCCTCTTTGACGAACTTGTAATCGAACACCAGGCCGGTTAACGGCAAGTTCACCACATAGGGTTTCGCCGGGTCCGTCGTTTCGTCCGAAATATCGAAACGTTCCCTGACACCGGCCGGGAATTCCCTCTCTGTTAATGCTCTAAAGAGTTCGCTGAACGGTTCGCGCGAGTCTACCACCAGCGTGCCACCCATCGCCCAGATGCAGGAAAAGAAGAAGCAACCCTGAAACGTCGACGACGCTTCGCTAGACTCTCGTTTGATGGGAGGGTTTTCGCTAGGAAGAATAAAAAGTTTACCTCCACTTGCGCTCTCATGTCCAGATCCGACATGGTTCGAACATATTTCTCATCGTGGTAATCGTCGACGAAACAATCGAACAGGTACATCACGGACCTGACTAAATTGGTATCTTGCATCGTGATTAATTCCTGGAGGGGTAAATTTGTTAAAGGGCAAATTAATTTTTAACGATAACTTGACGTAACGCACGAGGAATATGCTTTACAACCTTAACACCCCGTCGCAGTAAATGTAAGAGAACAGGACAGAATCTCATGTATATATCGTGCAAATGATTCTTAAGATGCTCCGTGAAGGACGACGGCAGCCTGTTCAACCAGGACACCAAAAGCGGTCTCCAACCTAAACTAGCCGGTTCCATGTAGATCATGCCGCATCTCGATACTGTCGCAGGCGATGCCACCTATCATGTACAAGACTGTCGGTACACGAAACGTCTGCGACGGCTTCCGACCGGCTTACCTCCAAGTCCATAGGCTCGAAGATCAGATTCGTGGTGGGCGCCAGCTGAATAATCTCTCCAGACGTCAGGCACAATTTCTTATTGTCGTCCAACACGGTGTTCATGTTCTCGATCCAAATGGCATCGACCGGTCCGTCGAATATTAGCCACTTCCTGTTCAGATTGGTGGAGGACGCGAATGCCCTGTAACTAACAGCGAGGACACCGTCGCTCCATTCGTGCGACGCCGGGTCGAACTGGCCGTACAACTGGCCCATGGTGATCGCCTTCGGATTGATAACGGTTATCTCCACCCTGTGCTCGTCCATCAGTCCCCGATCCTCCAGCAACGCTAGACAATCGGCCAGCATCCTGTAAGCGGTGGTCTTGCCGCCGAACGGCAGACCGACGAGCATGAAACCGTGTCTGACGATCATCATCTCGTAAATTTGCTGTATCTTCTCCAGGAAGAAGTCGGTGCATTGTATGTTCGCCGTGGCGCAGGCTTCCCTCGTGCACGCGTTCAGATGGGTGTAATCCGGCGTAGGAAGAACGACGCCGGGAAACAGGTCCGAAGCGATACCCTCGAATAGCGGTAGATCGTGAAGCAAGAATTTCGGCAGGTTAACGTCCAATATGCTCCTCAGCATTAGTATATCCTCGAGCTCGTCGGGGTATCTGAGCTTCAAGTTGCCAGCCGCCACGAGGACAGATTTCACCGCCCTCATACCGTAATCGTAATGGCTCTGACTGCTCAATTGCTCGGAGCAGAGCCTGTAAGCGGTGACGATCTTCACGGCCAAAGGCCTGCCGTTGTAGAAACCATAAGAGTAAAGGGTATTCTCGGCGATCAACGCGTAATCCGGCACCATCATCGCCACAGGGCGGAACAACGCTTTCAAGTTGTCCGGCAACTCGGACCTGCCCGCGTAACCGGGATTCATCGTGATGAAAACGGCGCAGGTCGGGTCCACGACGATCTCCGTTCCCTCGAACACCATCTTCTCCACGCCGCTGTTGATGGCGCGCTGAATCGTTAGAATCTGTTGCGCCACCACGGACAGCACCTCCAGATCGATTCGATTGAACTCGTCGAAACAGGACCAGGCACCGCACGATGCTAGCCCTTTGAAAAACTTCCCCAGGGCAAGGTAATCCAGACCCTCCGAGCAGTTGAACACCACGCACTGTTTGGCTATCGCCTTCGCGAGGTCCTTCGTCGTCTCCGTTTTACCGGTCCCGGCCGGACCCTCCGGTGCACCGCCCAGATTCAGGCTCAACGCGCCGAAAAGCGTTCGATAGCACCGATCCGTTAACGGAGTGACGACCAGCCTCGAGGAATTGCCTAGATACTCGTAGCCGTACTTTTGCTTCGAGTTTATCATGTAGGCCATCATATTTTCTTCCTGAAAAAGGATAATCATTATTAACGATTGTACGATTCATTTAGACGCCAAGAAATTGATCCGACCATCCAATAGTAACGCAAGTGACACAGCCATCTAAAATCGGTGTTCTTGGACACCTCCTCTTTGCAGATACCAGCGAGCACGTCCTTTCCGTGGACATCCAGCGTGACCAAAGCTTCTGCAATTACAAACAAACGTATCACATTTCTTTATTCATACAGAGAAATAGGAAGTAGACGATCACCTAAGGTAATCCGGTTCTGCTTCGATAATTTGCCTCTGATCAGCAATATAATATCGTTCAGCTCTGTCTGACATTGGTCGAAATAGTTTCTCAGACCCTGCGGCCCGTACAGCATCGATTCCTCTATGCGTAAGGTCCAATACATTTTGCCAACGCAAAGGATCGTTTGCCCCGGCCACTCCAGCACCCACACGTTCCTCGGCTTCGTAGGATATGCCTCTATCGCGTTCCGTACCTGCTGCCGTACACTCTTCCGCATAATCGTTTCCAGTTCGACGAGCCACTTCTCCACTTGTCCCCTCGCAGAAGCGGTAGATATTATATCAATAAGCGTAACTTCCTCCCCCTCCGCGGATTTCATCGCGAGCACCTCTAGCTCTTCGTTGAACTTCAAACTGTGTATTCCCTCGAAACATTTCTTCAGATGCGGTTGAACGCTAAAAAACAAAAACAAAGAAACGCCGCTGTAATCATTTGGTAGTTATCCCCACGTTAAATTGCATTACCGAGTCGGATCTTTAGTCTCGGACAGAATCTCGAGCAGTTCGTCGTTCGAAAGGAAGAAGAATCTCGGGAAGAAGAGCCGTTTCTTCTCCAAGTAGTCGTTCAACCCTTTCTGAATGTCCTCCAACAAGCCGAAACTCTTTTTCAACCTCTCCAACATCTTATCGATCTCGATGACCGAAAGCACGCGAGGATCGGCCTGAACGGTTTTCATGATATCGCGCCAAGTTTTGTCCACGGCCGAAAATTTTCTACCCTCCTCCGGCATTTGTTGCTGAATATCCGGCGAAGTGAAGATCGGCTCCAAATACATCCAAATCGCCTGCACGCGCAACCATTGGTCCAGGATGTCTTGCAGCAGATGCATTTTATAGTCCCATCTCCTGTCCGTGCATTAAGATCGTTAAGTTCTGATCATTTCCCAACGTCGTATCAAGGAATGACGACTCATAAAAGTGTTTCATAACTGCAAACATCTATGAGAGGATGTCGAGCTACGTGTGCGCGTGGAATTTAAAAGTCGTCATTCTTAACTTATATTATTTGGCATACAGAATTCTTGCTTCGAACGGTTTTATGTTCGGCGAATTCTTGATGGTGACCGTTCTAACGATGTGATCGTCCAGAAGGAGCTGTATATCGTCCACGCTGGCGATAACGTAGGTCCCAGTTTCCTTGAAAGGGTTCACCGTGAAGGCCAAATCTGTCCAGTCCTTTTCCATTTTATCCATAGCCCTCTCCAATGTGCTTTCCTTCGATGCGTTGTCCGAGATACTTTCGAACTTCTTCAGGTACGGGTCCAAGCCCATGTCCAAAATTTTGGCCAAAGTTAAGTCGGCGTCGATTTTGATCGGGGCACCTATGATCGCCGATATTTGCTCCCAGTGCCGAGCTTTTAATCCCGGATTACCCAGGATGCTAATGATCGGCATACGTTCCCTGAAAGCCTCGATTTTCTCCCGCACGTTGCTCGCCAGCTGCCTCAAGCTCGGCTCTTGAAAGGTTTTCTCTAGTTTGTAGACTGTTCTGCTCGTGCGGATGATTAATATATATTAATCGCTGCCATTCGACGAGACAATATTTCTCATGAGTATACCGACCTGAACGCGTAGCCCACGTCATTCTCGATATCTTCCGGATGATAAGTGCCGACCATCGAGCTCATCCATTTGTCCTGTTTAGTAAAAAAATCGCAGATCGCGTCGAAGAGCTGTTTGAACGGTTTCAGCTGGTCCCCGATTTGCTTGCGGCGTGGATATTGCGTTACTTCCCAGCCGAACGCAGCCTCCTCCTCGTTGAATTTATCGATCTTCTCCATAGCGGCGATCAGTCGGTTCTCCAGATGCTGCGTTCTCTTCTGGTACTTGAATATGTCCTCGAGATCGCCCCAGTATTGAATCTCCTCCACCTGTTTCGCATAAGACTCGAGCTCCTCGTGAAACTTGGCGTACCTAGCTGTTAAACAAGAACAAAAGGAGGAAAACTTTTAATCATCACGCCCTGAATCGGTTCTGGTTTCTCTCTCGAATCCCTGCACCTCTTAACGCTTCCTGGAACTCCAGCGTCTTGTGCGCGGAGATCGTTTCGTTTTCCTCCAACAGCTCGGGTATCTTATGGTACCATTGAAACGCCACGCTATTGGCATTTATTTCGTTCTGCGTGAGTAGATAATAATCGGACAGCAGCAAGATATGATCGACCATCTCGCAGAGATCCCGCTGTAGATTCTTTAAAGTGACGTGTATGGTGATTTTCATGAAATTTTTAAGTTCCATCAGCTCGGCCGTGTTGGCGGGCTTACTGAGAGCACGATCGGATATAGCCTGATATTTCTCTGCAACTCTAAACCATGCGCCGACCCATTTATCAATCGTGAATAAAAATCAGCGATGCCGATTAAAGACGACGCTACTCGCCTCTTAGCCGTGCTCTGATATTTTTCAACGAGCGTGTCGGTGAGAAGACATTTCACACGATAAATGTTATCGACGATCGTGTCGATGAAACTTTTCCGGGATACCCTGAACAAACCTGTGAAGGCTGTCCTCTCGATCTCCACAGGAATGTTCAGCATAAGCGTATCGTAGTGCTTCAACATTTCATTGTACTCCCCTAACTTTTTATTTTCGTCCCTTACAAATTGGGTTATCGTATCGTGTTCTTGGTCGTTGTAAAGATGCTCGTATCTGCAATGTTGTATACGCGCTGTAATAGTTAGAATTCGTAGTAGAAAACAGTATTTCTTAATTACATCTGTAATTCATTTAATATCTGCTCAGGGATTATTCTTTCCCGATCGATCAGGTCAATGATCTCCTGCTTGAGTTGCTGTATTTTAGACTCTTCTATGTTTGGCTGCGTGAGACAATATTTCAATAAGAATTTCAACGTTTCTACGTACTTTAAACGATGAACACATGTGACAGGAAGATAAGTATTGTACCTTTAAGATTGCTTCCGGACCAGACCAGTCCAAGTAGAGCTGAGTCTCTAGCTTATCAAAATGTTTAATAGCTAGACATATTTCGTCCAAGATATCGCAAAGCACGTTCTTGAATTCTTCAAAGGATGGATCGAAGGTAAGCTGGTTGGAGCTGACAACTATGTTTACGTTAAACTCACAATTATTCGGCTGCAAACAGCGAACAGTTACTATCCCATTCGTACGATATGGCACTTTAAACGATTTACCCGCCCGCGAATGATTAAATCCATAAAATCTTTCAGACTGGATTTGCCCATGGACAGTAATTGCGATTCCATTATTTTAGCGACGCACGCATAGAACCCTTTAAATTGTAATCGTTGCAGCGGACTTGGGACTAACCGTTTCCTGTTATTCTGTCGAGGAAATTACTTATACGCATTGAATTAAAATGAAATGCAACACGAGGTAGCGAATATTGACATTTTTACCACGAGGAAAATATCCTGTATGCCGCCGTACCAAAAATTCTTCAAAGTATTCCTTCCTCTACTGATTCGTCTATAAACCGCTTTCTTAAAATCAATCAAGTCCCATCTATTCGCCTGTTCCAATAATTCTTTGCAGTTTATCAAATGGAAATTGCTAGAAGAACAGGTATCCTTATTGTAAGAAGAATACAGTGCAGAATGTATGGGTGACTCGTTACCTGAAATTGCGGACCCAGTGATCTAAAGTCATACTCATGCATGGATTTATCAGATACATGCTTTTCCGTAGAGCTGCGCGACTTATTTGAATCTGCATCGGTAAATTGGGCAGAAGGCGTTTAATCTTTAGCAGTTTCTTAGTAGTACTCGCCTGGCGATGTGAGAAATATTTTTATGAAATAAATATGATATGCCTCTTATGAAAAGTGTTTTAAAAAAGATACAATGCATGGAGCGCAATCGAATTATGTAATCCACCTCCTGCATATAGCTCTCCGTAGGATCTTGAAGCGCGTATTCTACTATCGCTCTTTTTATATTCTTCGTGAAGTTTTCGCTGATCTCGATCATCAGGCTTTCCGTGTGAAAGCTAAATTGACCCTTCAAACAATCGGGAACTAAGCTTAATATTCTCTGTGAAATATCGTCTTGCATTCGCACCGCGTGAACAGTGTCGACCCCGTTGCAAATATAATTATAATATCGATTCACGTCTTCGTCATTATTTAAATCTATTCCTCCCTCTGGCCACTCTGGCTTGACGATCAAACTAATCATATATCTGTAAACAATAAATGCTCAATACTGTAACGATTGGTTCTTGGAAAAAGCTAAATGTCTTGCACAAAATGGAGCGCTTTTCTGACCTACGGAAGTGTTCTACTTTTAATTTCTTCCTGGTATAAGTCTCCTGCAATTTTCGTTGCTTCCGTTTCCAGTCTGTTCTATTGCATCTGACGCATTCCATTAATTGTGGCGGTAAAGAAAATATCGGCTCAACTTCCGTGTCGACCACTTTCGAAACTTTTGGTGCATCCTTCGCGCAATCTACTTGAATCACGGGATGCACAATACCCTCGCATGGCATCACTTCCTGGCAGTCGCATTCCATAGTGAAATGACCTGCTATAGAATACCTTTGAAAAATCGAAAATATTTTGTACTTAAAATAAATACACAGAAGAGAATCAAAGTGTAATTAAATATATTCGCTCGGAGCTTGAATAATGATAAACTGAAAGTTGAATAATGAAAAGCAACACAAAAACTTAACATTTTGTACTACCTTGCAATCAAGTTTTGTATCGTCGCAGACGGCGCCACTTTCGGTCTAATAGGGTTTGATGGTTGAATTACATTACCGTTTATAAGCCGTATACACGGTAAGTATATGCTAAAATGTTATTACTTTCGACGTATTGAAAGTTCTAATAAAGATATTGCTCTAGATTATTTTAAAAGTCTAGGCGACAAACAAAGATCTTTAAACATTTTATATGACTTGACTACGAGCAGGTTAACACTCACTACTGCAATTGACTGCAGTTTCCAGGCAACGAAATTGATTGCTTTCTGCAAGAATTCTTATTTAAAACTTTTCAACAACGAATATTCATTTAATATGATACAACTATAATGTTATTACATTTAAATGAAATATAAATTAAAATGAGATTCAAACATTTTTAGGTTAGACTTCGTCAGAACCACAGCATATTTTCAGTTCCTTTCCTTCAGAAAAACTAACACAAGTGACATGTTTCAGATGATTCCGCGTCAATTCTTTCGTTCGATACATACGAATTATGTACTTTGTTACGCATCAAAGAAGACCTTGTTGAGCAAATTACGGAAGAAGACCGGATACACTTTTGTCAATTGTAAAAAAGCATTAGAGCTACATGACAATGATATGGACAAAGTAAAGGACAAACTTAACTGTTCTTTTCTTCACGGGAATATCACTAATCTTTTTTTTATTTTTTTAGGCTGAACAATGGCTAAAAGAACAAGCTCAGAACCAAGGATGGAGCCAAGCAATAAAATTGCAGTCCAGACTGACCACCCAAGGGTTAATAGCGATGGTAACGAATAACAACCATGGAGCTCTTGTGGAGATTAATTGCGAGACAGACTTTGTTGCGAGAAACAAAAAGTTTCATGATCTAGCGGAAACTATACTAACGACTGTGTTAAAGCATGGAATGACGATTGAACGGAACGCGATGGTCAATAAAACTATGTTGTGCACAGAAACTATAAATGAATTATGCGCCGGTGATGGCAAAAGTTTAGGTGATCACTCTGCTATGACTATCGGAACTGTGGGAGAAAATATTAATATCAGACGTGCGCTTTGTATGAGCGTGCAACCAGGTGTACATTTGTACGGTTGTACCCATCCTGCGCCTTTGAATCCAGTGCCATCATCTTTTGGGAGGTATGGAGCACTGGTTGCTCTAAAATCTGACAAAAAGAAGGAAGTTATAGGAATGCAACTGTGTCAACACGTTATTGGTAATTAGACTCTTTTTTGTATAAGAGTACATATTTCTATCGATAATAATAGCATACCAAATAATGCCTTAACAATAGGTATGAACCCGGTCAAGGTTGGTGATCCAAACATTGATGAACCTTACGAAAATATGGACGATGAACCTGTTATGCTTTATCAGGAATTCTTGCTTGATCCGACTTTGTCCATACAGCAATTGTTGCAAAGCGAACAGGTGGAAGTTTTGGACTTCGTTCGTTTCGAAATGGGTGAAACGCTCGAGAATCGAACGATGTTGGATTCTGTGGAAACTTGTGGTTGAAAACAAATAGTATTCGTTTAATACATATGTGTATTCGTCACCCATGAATTTTTGTACATATTTTGACCAGAAACACTGCTAATTTTTTCGTCGTAAAAGATATGTAAGCATTTTGCATGTTTATTATTTCGATACCAGTAAACTACCGGCACTGTTACGTTTTTGTTCTTTTTTATTACACTTGCGTTATTGTAACAAAATCAGAGGGAAATATAAATTATATAATATGACGACTACAGTATATTATTAATAATCTTATTAGTATTAAATATGTAGTTATCAAATAATAAAAGATCGGTTTAATGGACGGCAAAGTAGAAGTTTAAATGCAAGGATGCTCACAGTCCAAAATTGTATATAGTATGAACAATTATTTTTCTTCAGTCTCTTTGTTCACTGTGCATATGTTGGGCGATTTAAATTTATTCTTTCTCCGCATGAGTTTCACAGATTTCCACAGCCACATGCGCGAGTCCTTTTTCCAATAACGAGCAATATCCTCTGGCGAATGCATCACACCCTAAAATACTCCAATGTTTTTTAACAATATGTTTTGCAGTGCTAAGCTTCGGAGAATCTGCGGGTCCTACTTGAAAGCTCAAAATATCGGATTGTTGCATAGGTTTTCTGTAAGGCATTATATCTCTAGCGTTTAGACCAAACAATTCCTGATCTGTGTCGTCGGATGGCTCGGTTTGCGCGTCGCTTGTTCGATGAAGCGGTATCACGTCATTTTTGCATTCAACTACTGCTTCCAGTTCCAAACGTTCGAGAGCCGACGTAAAGCTTCGTGACTCTTTACAATTGCCAAAATTCGTCTAATTTACGAAATGTAATTATTCGTATAGTATGTAATCATTGATGTACGAAAGAATACAGAAATATTTTGGCAATAAACGAAGAGTTTAAACCTGTACTCCCTGCGAGCAAACATTGCACCCCAGTGCCCCTGACAGACATATATCGCTCATAGTCTTGGACACAAAGTTTCTGTCATCCCACGCGAAATTTTCGGCTACCCACAAAAGGAAAGGTACGATTTAATATCTCTTTGAACTGTTCACCCGAGGATGAACGAGAAACAGCCACAAACCGCTAGAATGGTCGGACTCGTCATTTATCCAGTCCATCGGCTTCTCCCCGTGCCATATAAAATAAGATCAAAAAGCTCCTCGTGTCCTTTAAAATCGGATGACAGATACCAATCCCATTTCTTTTCATACACAGAGAAACAATGCCACATTATAATAAATGAGCAACTTTCACGCGGCTGTTCACGCGTCTCCGTTAATATAATGTGTTCGTTTTATCTGGAGTACGCTTTGCAATTCCTTAGGCTCTGGGCTTTAATTGGAGGTATGATTTATTACAAACAATTCTGCTCAGGGATCGAGAAGGCTTCATTTGAAAAATTGGACTGCGGTCATACTATAAATTAAACTCGTGCCCCTTTATTTAAATGGAACATAGAAAAGAGAGCACGCGATTCTTTAATCTGATACAATAAATAATTGATTGTACCATACATAAAGAGCGCAACATTCGCATTCCTCAGCTATGCTCTTAATCTTCCGTGAAGCGGTAAGAGAGCGTAATCACGATCGTTACTCAAACGGAGGTGTGAAGAAAGATCGAGATCAGATAGGGGACCTCTTCCTTGCTACAGGATGACATTAGAAAGGTAAAAAACAGGTGCGTCCGAGCGAGATGCGTATACCGTAGAAGTTATGCCCGCATAGGCTGAAACGTGTATTCATCGAGTATCCGCTGGTCACGGGTGGCCGGCCGGGGTTCCGGCCCGACTTCCGGACGAGTCCGCACCGGTACGGTTTCTTTTCATCGGGGAACGCATGGTATCAGTTGTGTTCACGTACAGTTAGACGGTGTTACCCCGCGGCGAACGCCTTCGCTCCTGCTCCTTCGCGCGTATCGCCGCGGAATAGTTCGCCGCGTATGTTTCGGTAAATTACGTGACGGCAAGACGCGGGGAAAGAAGAACGATGGATTTCTCTAAGCGGGTGAGTCTGCGGAACGGCATACCTGCGTGAAAGCAAGGACTCGGGGAAAAAAAATCGGGACACCGTCGAACCATGTTTCTTTTTTCTCTTACGAATCAAGAGAAAGAAAAAAACGATCAATTGCGTCGTTATCGCATTTTCGTCTAAAACACTGTGTAGTCAGCGAATTTCCGTTTCTTCGCGAGATCGGCCGCGGCATATCAGTGTCCACAGGTTTGTGGGCGTGCTGCAAATGCAGTCAACCACTTCCTGCCGCAAGCGATGGTCGCGGACGACGTTCGAATAACACGTGTACGAGCGTGGGCATGAATTAGCACGGTGATGCGTCCGCAAAGACAATAGCGTACTTGTGTAAGCGTGAAAAGCTGCGCTTTGCATCGTGTACACCGATGTGCAGGTTCACGCGTCAACGGCAACAGCCGAAGGTAACAGCCTAGTTGCATCACCGGTGTCGAAACAACGTTCGCTTCTAAGTCAGGGCAACGCACAGGTACCGGGTTACGGAGAGCGTGGAGCAATTAACAATAATTAACGAATCGAAGTCGCAACGAAACAGTCTGGCGAGGAAACGAATTCAGAGTGCATCTGCGGAAGAAATCTCCGTCTCCGATTAATTATCCAAATTACACTAAGAGCCTTCTCTGTAACGAAACTATGCCGTAGCGTTAAGGGGCTATTTTTCCACGCATACAGACAATACACGCTCGTTTCACTGTAACACTTACTACCGCTCGCATCCTGCCCCGGTGGAAGCATCGTCCTCCGTGAAAGAGCACGGCAATTAATTTCTATTTAATAATGCTAATTATTACTGCGCGAATGATATTTCTCATACAGCTCGGCTGTGCCTGTAAACGCTACAAAGAGACAATACTGTACCGCTTCGTGCACACACATACGTATGCGCGATTGTGGATCACCTGCGATTAAGTCCTTCCGAGGACCTCGCTCTCTTGAGTTCTCGTACCCCAGTTTCCTGCCGGCAACCGTTCGGCCCAAGCCGCAGATCGCGTTTCTCCGTTGCGAAATTCACGCGAGCACGCATCCAGCCGCGGTTCTAAGTTAGTCCAGGAGCGCACGCACAGCTGTTTGTTCGATTGAATAGAAAAAAGTGATAGGTAAATCATCGGACGGTGGGTGAAGAATAGAATCGTGACCGGGAATCCAGGAACCGATAGTGGCAAATGTCGGAGCTGCTGGGAAAGGTCGAGGAAGCGGTGTGTAAATTAATGATACAATAGAAATCATGATTTTGTGAGAGAAAGCGTGAGAGGGATATAAATGCCAGTGTTTCCAGGACATCGCGCGTTGTATTAAAGAAGTAATAAAAAATTGAAAAACGGGGGTGGGCTTTGGTGCAACCGATTTTACATCGGGCGTCAATTAGAATTTCGTTGATTTCGTCTTTGGTTTCGCGTGTTTCACAATTGTTTTGCGATATTAACGTATGCACGTGACTAACTCAATATCAACTAAAAATACTGCGACCACATAATTGCTCGTGCTGCAAAACAAAAAGCTTGGTACTAAAGTTTGTGATAATAACGTTATTGCCAACATTCGTACCCGCATGGCTCTAAGTAAAATTGTAATTTGACTGATACGAGAAGCGAAATCTTTTGTAAGGATTAGCCGCGCGAAATTCATTCGAAACGTATAACTGTTTCTTAAAAGAAAATTTGGATAATATGCTGCAGGACGACAGAAGCTGCCGTTCCGATGATTCCAACAGTGAAATCTTCAAGAACGTCCCGAAGAGCAGCACCACGTTTCGCATTTGGAAAATCGAGGTACCGTATGAGAAACGATTTAATGTCCTCTCCACGGTGTACATATAAAAAGATGTACGCGCCGTTACGTTATTGCGTGCGATTTATTTATCGTTAGTCGCGCGACTCTTCAAGTGACTAAGAGGCACGAAGGGAGAAAGTTTGAAATATGAAAATTGCCTTTTAATGTCTGTACAACAGGGTTTACGAGTTGCTGCTGTCACAGGAAGTAACATGGGATGCTTCCTCTCGGAATTAGCATACATTATCTACGCAGTGTCGTCGAAAGACGGCCCGCTTCCATATCCTGGAGTGCCGGTAACATTTCTTCACCGTTTCTTCTCTGCGAGGAAAGAAATATTTCCAGGCAAGCGTAATTAAATGAGTTCACTTTAAAATCATTGGAACAGGTGAAAGAGTTGAAATCAAGCGCGGCAGTTCGCGCAATCCATTTCTGGATCGGGTCCACCTGCGAGTCGACGATCTCCGGAGCAGCCGCCCTTCGTGCGGCCGAATTGGACTCCCTGGTATCTGCAACCGTTCTATCGAGAGAAGCGCAGGGTCGCGAAACGGCCAGATTTTTGGCTTATTTTCGGCAGCGTCTCGTTATCGAGAATTTCCACTTCGAGACACCGTCGTGCAGATTGCACAGGATAACTGGAGTGGCAGTTCCCGTTTCAACGGAACTCGAAAAAGTGGACTGGGAGTATTTCAGCTCGCGGGACGTTATTCTTCTGGATGATGCAGCCAAGTACGCGGCCCTCAAACGTATTCAACTGTGACGGTATATTTATAAATAATAATTAATAATCATCTTTGCCAGCGGTACCGTGTTCCTCTGGCTAGGATCCATGGCCGATCCGCTGCACAAACGGCACGCCGTCGACATCCTAGGGGCGCGGAAAGAGGACAATGCTCGCGTCGTCATCGTTGACGACGGTTACGAGCAAACTCTGCCGGAACACGATAGACGGTTGTTCGCCAGTGTTTTGGACACCTCCGCGAGAGTAGTTAAACCGGACCGACCTTATCGGATCAACGCGCCAAGCCCGGTGAAGCTGTACAGATGCAGCGAGCAAGGTGGTAAATATAAGGTCGCAGAGTTGAAGTCTGGACCGATACTCCGTTCGGATCTCACTTCCGAATCCGTTTACCTCATCGATCGCGGCGAGGCTGGCGTTTGGGCCTGGGTCGGACGCGATGTAAACGCCCGAGAAAAGTTGGAAGCAATTCGCAACGCACGCGGTTTCGTGAAGAAGAAGAATTACAGTAACGGCGTGTCCGTCGAAAGGGCGCTCGAGGCTTGCGAGCCAACAGAGCTAAAGGCACTCGTCAGGGGATGGGGTCCAGCGAAGACGAGACCCCTTACGTTGCCACCAAATTTTGAATCGGATTACATGAATGAGAGGCCGAAAATTGCTGCTGAATGCCAGCTGATAGATGATGGATCCGGCGAGAGAACCCTCTGGAGAGTTACCCATAAGGGTGGAATGATCCAGCTGGAGGACAAAGGGATATACTACGCGGAAGCCTGTTACGTGATGTGTTACAAGTACGGACAGGGACGCAGAGGCAGGACAATCGTACGTTTAAAACCAAATGTTTAATCATTTCGATGATTAAACTCTACTGCCATTTTCTTATGTCTATCGTACCTCAGGTTTACTGTTGGGAGGGAGTTCATTCGATAAATGCAGATCGGGAAGCTTCATTGGAAGCGGCTTGCCGTTTAGCGGAAGATACTTCTGCCCAGTTGGTAAAGGCATATCAAGGCAGAGAACCACCCCATCTATTGCAAATTTACGATGGAAAATTGAGAATATTAAGCGGAAGGCATCGGGATTCTCGTGAGTAATGAAACAAGTGCTGGATTACTCTTTCTGTGAAATTTGTATTAATGAAGTGTTTTGCATCACAGCTCCGGACAAATATCTTGTCAGAGTTTTTGGATCCACTCCGTATACATCGAAAGCAGTTGAAAGACCTTTAAGATCTAGTAGCCTCGACTCCAGCGGAGTTTTTATTTTATTCTCTAATGTATCCGTTGTATGGTGCGGTGGTAAGAGTACAGGAGACACCAGGCAAGCTTCTAGACGACTCGCGCCTAGAAATGCACCCTTGATGATTGAAAATAACGAGGACGACGATTTCTGGATAGAACTCGGAGGTGGGAAATCTTCACTGAAACTCGGATTCTATTTTACTAAATTGTTCAACTGAAAATTACCTGAATCAATTAAAAATCTTTAGGTAAAGGCACTTACGGTACAGAGAGTGTTGACGATAGAGAGGAACTCGGGAAACATTTGTACCAATGCCTAACAGAAAACGAATTGTTTGTCGGCGAAGAAGTTCTTGAATTTAGCCAAAGTAGTCTTATCCCAGAAGGTATTTGGCTACTTGATGCTGGAAACGTGATATGGATCTGGATAGGAAAGTCTGCTTCTTCGAAATCATTGAAAGATTGTATACACGACGCAATGATATTTTTGTATACTCATCCAGCTAGTCGAGATCGGAATACAACGATTTCCGTAATTAAACAAGGTATGATACATTGATGTTTACTTCATGAAACTAGGACACGATGATTCTTTAAATAGATCTTTTGAACGTTCATGTTAACTTTTAGGAATGGAACCCTCCACGTTTATTGGGCTATTTGATAATTGGAACTACAATTTGCTAAGAGAATATAAATCGTTCGAAACATTTTGCATGCTATTGCAAGACAAAGAACCGCTACCCAAGATACAAGCATTACCCAAATCATCAAACGATTTCGACAATTATGTGAAGTATCCTCTTTCGGTGCTTAAAGGTGAACCCGAGAATCTACCATCCGGCGTTGACGTTGTTCGAAAAGAGATGCACCTTACGTTTGACAATTTCATTGCAATTTTTAAAATGATACCTGACGAGTTTGAAAAGCTTCCTGCTTGGAAAAGACAGAGACTAAAACAGTCGGCAGGTCTTTTTTGAGAACCTTGTTCTTTCATATTAGTGTATTGTATCATAGTCATTACAGTATAATCGAAAAATAAAAATAATTTCTATTTGATTGTGTAGTATTAGAGTCAGCAGCTGAAAAACATATGGCTTTATCAATTCAAGTGTTACAATCAAGATTTTATTTATTAAAAAGTATTATATATTCAAATGAACATTATTTGCTTAATACACATTTTAAGACGATGTATCCATTGGTTCTGTGTCAATTCTACGAATAGTTTCCCCTTCGATGATTATAGGATGTACCGTTTTGTTAAGTACTGCAGTGGTACCACGCTTATATCGGTAAGATATATTTCGTTCTCCCTTAAGGTTCGCAACATCGTACGGACGTAAATAATCAACAGAACCTTTACGTATAACACACAAATCTACATTAGATCCAGAGGCCAAGTCGTTGAACACACCAGCGCGAATGGCATCTGCTACTAATTCTTTAGCCTCCTCCTCCTAGAAACAAATTAAAACGAAGTATTAATACAATGCTTTTGCAACAAATAAAAGTTTATCTCTATAAATAGGTAAATTATCCTTACCGCCATATTAGGCTTCCATCTGCTTTCAAATACAGCCATAGCAGCCAATGAACCTGTGCCCATGCTAGTATACATATGCTTATCAGATGATCCATGCGGATAAATGCAATACAAATGTGGCCCATCTAAATCGACACCTCCTAATATCAAGGCAGCGCCGATATTGCCTTGATAACGGAACAATAACTGTTTGAGCATTGCGTTTGCAGTGCAAACTGGTACCAAGCGACCAGTATTTAAGCGATGCAACTCCAATTGGCTGGATATCATCTGAGTAGTCATTTCAGTGTCAGCGGCAGTTCCAGCACCGCAACAGCTGAAAGGTAATTATTAAATTGTTTAATATTTTTAATGTAACTAATAAATTATAACAAAAAATATTACCGGTGCTTACTATATGTTTTGTGCAAGATAATGGATTTTGCTGCAATTTTTATCTGCAACTATAGTATCCTCTGTTGATCTGGTGTCACCGCCAAGAACAATCCCATCTTTATAAACAATCCCAGCAATAGTAGTTCCTGTTTTAACCGCTTTGGGTGCTTGAAATCCTTTTTTAACCAAAAAATTGTTTCTGAAAAAAAGGTCACATGCATTTATGTGAAATTCATACATTTTTATTTATACTAGCATAAATGTATAATATGTATAAGCATAGTTTATTAATTAGAGGTGATTGTTACTAAAAAATGACACAGCAATATTAGCCGGAATTAGGTTATGTTAGGTTAGGCGATGACAATTAAGTGATATCCTTAATAAAAATATATTTTTTAAGGATATAACTTTACGATAATGTATTACCTTTGACAGAGATCAAAGGAAAAGCCTGGGGCACGAATTTCCGGCACAAGTACCGATGACATGATCGCAAAATTCTACACTCGCCACACAATTAAAAGCAACACCGTGATGAACAGCGACTTCGCATATTTTGACATTTGCCTGCAGATAGCGCTTTTTAGCAAGAATTGAATTTTCAACTACATTATTTTTTAACAGATGCCACTAGTAAAAACCGAACGTAAATATTTGTATCTAGCACTGTACAACAATATTCCGTTTAAAAAAAATACATTTATCATGATAAGTATACAATGTTAAGTGCAATAACAATGATTCTGGATGCAATGTTGAATTATTTTTAGAATTACATAGTAATAAATAATATAAATTGTACATACATTAACGTCTCGGCCGGTCGAAAATGCTAGACACTAGACATTTTTCATACAAAAAATTATTTATCGAAGCAGTTGTAGCTTTGTTGTGTGTGTTCATTTTCTGTGAATATTTGCTGTATTACTTTGTGCTTATACAGGTAAGTTGCATAGAAACTAAATATAGAACAGTTACGAAATATAATGTGGATTATAATTAATAATTTTTTATTGTTACAGTGTTCATGGCCAAGCTTGGATCCACGCAAAATGGATATAAAAGTTACTCAATCGAATACAGATGAAGAGCCTGTGCATGCAATGTTTATAGCAGACACTCATTTATTAGGATCCAAGAAAGGACATTGGTTCGATAAACTGAAAAGGTACAGCAATGTTTTATATCATCGGACAATGCATTTATTTATTCTAATTAATGTTTCATATATTCAGGGAATGGCAAATGTATAGAGCATTTCAAACGATGATTACGCTTCATAAGCCAGACATAGTTTTTATATTAGGTTTGCAGTAAAATTTTGTTAAACATATTATACATGTCATTCATTAAAATGTTAATGATTATAATACATTATAATTGTAAAATTATAGGGGATTTGTTTGATGAAGGACAGTGGAGCAGTTCTGCAGAATTCGACCAGTATATACGAAGATTTCATTCTTTATTTTCTGTACCTAAAAACACACAACTTTACATTGTGGCTGGAAATCATGATATAGGATTTCATTATGGTATTATGGAGTATCATAAGTTTTTACAATTATCGAATTAATACTTCTGACCAAAAAAAACAAACATTTATCTAGCGATAACACCATATTTGAATCAACGCTTTGTAAATGGCTTAAAATCACCAAACGTGAGGAGAGTCACTATCAAAGGAAATCACTTTGTTTTAATTAATAGTATGGCACTGGAAGGTGATGGTTGTTTCCTATGTCGACCCACGGAAATTGCATTAAACAAAATTGCTGGTAAGAATTTTTTCTTGAGCAAACAAATGTGTTTTACAAACTAGAACATGTAGAGTAATAAATAAAATATTTTTCAGCTCATTTAAAATGCGCAAAGGATACGAGAAATAGTTGTAACAAGGACAATCCAATCTCAAGATATAGCAGACCAATTGTCTTACAAGTGAATAAACCGTTCTTTGTTTTTTTTAATTGAAAATGATGACATAATTAATTAATTGTAATTCTAGCATTACCCGATGTATCGCGAATCCGATGAAATTTGTAACGAATACGATCAAGCTCCAGATGACATAAAGAATATTAAATTCAGGGAACGGTGGGAATGTTTGTCAAGGGAAGCATCTGAACAAGTATGTAAAATATCTCACAAGAATTCATATGATTACAATTTAAATCTCTATTAAAAATTCACTTGCAGCTTTTAGATATATTAAACCCAAGATTGATCGTTAATGGTCACACTCATCATGGCTGTAGAAGAATACATAGAGACGATATATTAGAATTTACGATACCGTCGTTTAGTTGGCGTAATAAAGATAACCCTTCACTACTGCTGGTAAGTTTAACTTTTAAGACAATTGTTCGATTCTGTTTTGCAGTTTTATTTATTAATACTGATATTTCAGGGTGTGTTTACTCCCAATAATTATGCTGTATCAAAGTGTTATATGCCTATAGAATCTACAGAGATCAAAATTTACATTTTCAGTATAGTGGGCATTTTCATATATTTTATTATCAAATGTAAATTAAGACAAAACCGATACTCTCTTCTCAAGTTTCACTGAAAAACATCTTTAAAGGTATATAGTTACATATTATTTACATTCTTCATAATCTAACATAATTATCTCTAGTCAGAACTTATAAATGTCAGCAAATTTTAGAATCATCTTTTGTTTTCGTTAATTTTTTTAGATAAATGTTCTACAGAAAACGGAAATGTGTATAAATATATATAAAAAGCTACCAGAATGTTAAAAATCACAAATGTAGTTAATGTAATATGTATAAAACTTACATACATCTCTTATACATTTACTCATTGTCAGTAATATTAGAGATGTTGTAAAACCACTCTACATACAAATTTTTTAAATATCATATATATGAATCATTGAAAACGCAGCCCTTTCTAACTGTGCAATAATTAACGTTGCACACAACTGATAAGTGTTCTGTGTGACAGAATATTAAAGAATAAGTCGACCTTACCGAAACATGAGTGATGTAAATAATTTTATATTATTAATATTACATTATACACATTCGATGCATACTATTTATATTAACAAACTTTGCAGACACAACTTGCAAAATTGCTATTTCACTTTAATAAAATAAAGGATAATTATGAACTAATATTACCAACTACAAATACATCGCATTGACTATAATTAATATTACATTTATCAATGTTTTTATACACTTTCTTAATACTATGCTAAAGAAAGTAATATTAATATAGTCTATGCATCTTTTTTGTATTATGTATACGCATTAGTAGATGTGAGTAGTACTCTGGTTTATAGATCGTAAGTACTTTGATAATAATGAAGTATTCGTTTGCAAATTAATAGTCAATCAGCAAATTTCACTAAATTACAATTTCATATTTCTTAATTCACGATATAATTTTGAATACTTTTGTCACAAATAAATCAAGGAATAGTACTTGCGAATAATACTTGGAAAGGTACTACTCAGTATGAATCATACAATTATATGAAGCTATCGAAAGTGAAAGTAAGCTATTGTACCGTTTTGGTTTCATATATTTAATTTAAAGTAATTAAATATTCTTATAAGACTGAAAAAGTATTACTCCCTTTTTTATCACTGGCTTTATCAATGATTATTTTGACTAGTCTATCTTTACCGCGGCATATATTTTCCGAATAAACGCATATGCCGCAAAGAAACCTATTGTTCCCGTTAATAACCAAAATGTCAACACCATTAATCCAGTGTAACCGAAGTACAAAAGTGTTGGAATCAGTTCTGTGATTTCCAATTTTGTCATAAAATAGAAGACCGAATAGGCTAAAACATATACAGCCGATCCTCCACTAACGACGAAGCTCCTCCACCACCATCTGTAATCCTAATAATGGAAAGGAGTGTTTTAATCGTGTTATTAAGCGTGATAGATATTAATATTCAATATACTCACTTCTCCGCATAACTGGAAATAGACCATAACTATGGATATTTGGGAACAGGAAATGACAAGTATACAGAAAACAAGGAACAGAAATCCGAAAAGGTAGTAAAACTGATTTTCCCATAGTGCGGTCAAAATAAAGAATAACTCGATGAAAACTGCGCCAAATGGAAGAATACCAGCCATCAGCGTGCTACAACAATTTGAACCATACATATTTACTTCAGGAAGAGATATGCGTATAGTCTAAGTAAATTGCACCATTACGAACTTACCACAATATTGGATTCATGTACCATAACTGATCAGGGACTTGTCTAGGAATTTGATTCGTTCTAACAGGATGCGTGAACGGCTGCTTACGATATCCAAAGAAATATCCAAGATATACAAGAGGAAGAGATATACCAAACCATAAGCATAGCAATGCCAACATTGTCGTAAACGGTACTGCACCAGAGCTATGTTTCCCCCATATGAAGAAATTTAAAAAGAAGCAGGTAGTAAAAACCACTCCAGGGTAAAGCGTTGCTGTCTGCAATAAACGGAATAATAAGAAATTTTATTCCAGTATCAACAAATCCCTATTACCTAATGTATTTCGTTCTTACCAATAATGCTGTCCTCCATTTTCGACCACGCATTGTTTTATATAGACGTGCAGAAAAGTATCCGGCGACTAAACCAGAAGACACGTACAAGAATATTGCACAAGTTCCAAGGGCTCCTCTGCTGGCAGGAGAAAGCATTCCCAACATAGCAAAAACTAAGGATAAATGACAAATTAGTTTCGAAACATTAATAATGCAATAACTGTGCATATAAAGAAGCAGGATCTTACATATTGTTATTAAAGTCATAAAGAATATTTGAATTCCACTGCCTATTACTGCGGCGAATAATCGAGGATTCGGCGGTGGCCGAAATACGTCTCCGTGTACTAATTTCCAGCCAGTTTCTTCGATCGTTTCATCCAAGCCAGCTAAACTGTCGCTTTCGCCGGCATTATAGCGCGCGATATCCCTTCTCAGAGTTCGAACCATAATCATTGTTAGAATTCCTGCAGAAATTAATGAAATATTGTATCCATGATTTAAAAAGGGGATGTTAAAGGTACAAGGTGTGCTGTATATTTACCAGAAAGAAAAAGAACTACAATAAGAGAATTGATGATGGAAAACCAATGAATTTCAACATCGCTCATTCCTAGATATATGTCCCATCTGCTTGCCCAACTTACATCAGACTGCTTCCATTCCACGGAATATAAGAAAAGAAGCTTGGTTCCTTTAGCATTGACAAGTTGAGGATTCGCGTGTGTAGGCAATAGACAGGTATTTCCATCGAACTTCAGTTGATTAACATCAACCGATCGAGCTTCAACTTCGAATCCAACTACTCTAAATTCATTTCTACCAAAAGTAGAAGAAATGAGTAAAAATTTAATGCATCCTTCTATACAATATACCATTGATAACAATTGATACTTACTCTCCATATTTATGATAACTTAATTTTAGTTTGAGATAATTATTAATGTAATATTGTTTGTTCATAATACCACCCAAACGATATCCATGATATACGATCACATTATTCGTATCTTTATGAACTTTTTTTGTTGCTGCTGGTAAATTGTCGATTAACCTGAGAGCAAATAAAGTTTACTATAACTTTCCAAATCAAAATTCAATCTTGCTACTACATGCGCTTACAAATGTACAGTATAATCGTGCTGAATACGTTCTATGACCCGCTGCGATTCTTCCTCGTTCCATGTCATAAGGTTCGATGGTCCATGACATAGTAATTTACAACTTATATCTTCTGCCATTGATACTTCGTATGGTGTATTTACAATCCTGTGCAAGAGAATGCCAAATCAGATTTTGAGAATTAAGTAACAAATGACAAATCTTACCTGTCACCACGTAATACTTCTCCTAAGTTTTCCGATTTATAAATCAGAGTTCCATTTTTTGGTATGCAAAAAGGAATTGAATAATATTCGTATGGCAATTGTGTATGAGTGCTGGTCATTTTAACCGCTTTGACATCAATCCTCTGCCCCTTTTTAAACTCCACAGGAGCAACACCGGGCACGTAAAAGCCATTTGCTTCAATTAACAAGGATATCACAACAAGTATAGCACTGCTCCTTTTTAATCTTTCCTATGAAAAAATATGTACAAAATGCTTACATTAGATAAACTCGTTAATAACTTCATATAGTAATCAGTATAATAAGAGGGATATAGATTCGAAAACAATTTTTAAATACTGTACTGTGTGCAAATGTACACGATTATCAAACTAATCCGTCAAATATTTCTATTACAGCTATGACGAACAGTGCCATTAAGTTTTTGACAGGATTATTGAAATTGTATTTTGCGAATACATTTATTACAAATTTATCAAATATTATGCCGAATAAGTATCGCCACGTCAATTCAAGAAGTACTTTCATCTTCTATTATTTAATATCGATATTTCATAAACGAAAGTAATGTGTAACATTTACCATTCTGTAATATTATTTCAGTCAAAGACGCGCCACGCCGAACACCTGATTTTATTCTTGAATGTTATTCAAAGAGCTTTTTTACCCCGTTCACGTCAAAAATGAAATTTTCTTCGGCACGAAGTTGTATCGAAACATTTGTCGGTAAAGCAAGGATGAGCATTATTCTTTAGAAAATTCCCTAGCTGGCTCATTCCCAGTTGCGCAAAAAGCAACGACATACATAAATGATAATCTTACTTATTGATAAGGGCTTATAATACTCGCGAGGACTATATCACAATTAGGGTAAATAGAAAAGTAAAATACAGAAATAAATGATACCTTCTCCATGCAATACATTAAGCCTTAAGCTATTCGAATTATCTAATTCATTCAAATTTTCCTTCGTTTAGATATTAATTAAATTAAATTTACATTGACTAATAATAGATTTAATTATTTGTAGTACTTTTGTGAACATTGGCGCATTATACTACAAATACTGAGTACCGTGCACAAAATCGTTTCTGTCGTATTTTTTGAAATTCCCGCAATTTTTTATCTTCGTAAACGTAAAGGAAGTGAAACTTTTATAACTGTGAAATATTACCTTTTTCCCAATATAACTCATATAATTTGTACAGTATAAATTCCTAATACATTAAAACTATTATTTTCACATTTATATAAGTACGTTTTTCATACAAAATAGAAACATTTTTATCGCATAATAGTTGGTATCTTGATCAAGCTTTTCCAAGCGAAAAAATATACCCCCGAAAAGGAAAATATCGTCCCACGTGGGGACTCGTTTAATTACAAGTTACGTTATTTAGATATGCATCTGTTCGGTTAATTTTTATTTCAGAACAATGGTACAGGTAAGTGGAAACTTTTAAGCACATTATATCGTTGAATTTCCCCACGGCCCGCCTAAATCAGTGCATTTTTCTATCAGGTCTATTGGAAATTTTTGATTGTTTTTTTTTCCGTTGTCATCCATTAGTAAATAGGAAAGATGGCAGCAGATTATTGCGCTTTTTTCCCGTGCATTCACGAGTCCGACATTTTTCTTGAAATTATGCCTTTCCACAAAAATTTCGCTGAGAGTTGTATAAAAACATTGGTTAAACTTCGGTTTTATGAACGGAATTTAGCGGGTATTTCGTTTTTTGAATGAAATGTGTTTAACATTGCTATAAATAAAATACAGAATAATTTTCGTGTACCGGACTTGTGTCAAATACGATATAAGGGACCGAAAAAAGCTTTAACGATATTATTAAGTGATATTCGAGTTAATGTGACATCAAGAAAATCAACGTTTTATGAATGAATATTCCATTGAATATTAGTTATTTATAAATGTACCTTCTTCTTTAATAAGTAATGACAATAATGAGGGTATAATCTTATTTTATTACACAATACTTAAAATTTCCTATGGAATGATGCATTTGTTTTCAAACAAAAAAATTCTGTTTATAGGCAATCGATGAAATGGAACAAAGGGACCTCCCACAGGCGTTTCGTCTGCTTGGGGAGATGAATGCAAATGTTCTACAAGTGAATCAACTTGTAGACAACATGTTAGCCCGTGTTAAAAATGGTGAAATCTCTACGGACAAGGGTCTTAGTTTCTTAGAAATGAAGTATCATATGTTACTTTCCTATCTGATTAATTTGACTTACGTAGTTCTGAGAAAATGTTCAGGAGAACGTATAGAGGGAGATCCATCGATCGATCGCTTAATAGAAATCAGAACTGTCCTAGAAAAAATCCGACCAATAGATCACAAACTTAAATATCAAATAGATAAGCTTGTTAAGACTGCTGTAACCGGTACTATTAACAGTGACGATCCAACTAATTTTAAAGCAAATCCAGATGCTTTCGATAGCAATGACGAAGAGTCCGATAGTGATCAAGATGGTAAAATTGATGGTCTCAAGACAACTCAGGCAAGAAAATCCAATATTTATGTACCACCAAAACTTGCTGCGGTACACTATGGTCAGTATTTTTGAACTTATATTATGGAGAACAATCGTAGAACAAAAATAATATTGCAGAATAAGAAAGTTTAATGTTTCTGATATCATACGCTCCTATTACAGATGGAGACGAGACAATGGCAGAAAAACTTCGAAAAGCTGGAGAAAGAGCTCGCAGACGTGCAATATCCGGTGCTGTTTTAAGGGAATTAAAGGAAGAATATCTGGACGCGCCTATTGAAGATTCACATGGACTGGGCGAGAAGCAGGCTAGCCTAGGTCGCGAAAATAAACGAAAGATAGAATACGAGGAAAATTATATGACACGTTTGCCCGTTACTAAACAAGAAAAACACAGACATCGTCAAATGACGACTCTTGGTACACTTGGAGAAGAAATTACATCTTTTGGAGAATCATCTGCTGTACCCGGCAAAAAAAGAAAAGCTCAAAAGAAGGGCAAAGCTAAAAAAAGTAATTTACTTCACTAAATACGTTCATTTTCCTACTAATTGTCTAATATTAATAACATGAATTGTCTCTTACAGGTTTCAAGAAAAAACGGCATCATTAAGTCAACTTTACAAAAATTTGGAAAGCTGAATTTCGTACAGCATTAATAATTAAGGTAAAATGCAAATTCACTTCAATTCTTCTTGACAAACGCAGATGCCATTAATACTCGTTAATAAGTTAAGCTAAATAACTCATAAATAACTAGTAATAAAGGATAACCGTCGACGATAGCATGATGGTAATTTATTACTACATAAGACATACTAATGGTCGTGTAATTGATAATTATAGTTAGTAATGATTTTAATCTTTAATTGTTTGAAATCAATTTTTATCTGTGGGGTTGAAATGTTCCATGAGTCACAAGAAATAATATTCTGATGATAATAATAAGTACGCGAAGAATAATGTCAAGGTAAATACGAGCTTAACTTATAAAAACAAGAGAAACTACTTGCATTCGTGACAGAATTAATCAAAGAATGTATTTCGACTCCAAGATTTGAAATTGTAAGTTGCACGTACAAGTTGAAAGCAGAAAAATGTTCTGCTTTATTTTGAGATATTCTCCGGCTATAAACGAGGATACCATTAACATAGCAGGAGGGATGATATTGAATTAATTGTTACAAAAGCGTAAAAATCACAAGACATTCAATGCAAGAATTAGGACGTTCATGTTGTACTAAAGGAAAATGGCATTAGAAATTGCAAGCATTCTGCAATTTCTAAGAACAACGTTTATCGTACGATAATCGCGTGTCTTAGGATTTTCTCGCTATTTTAGAGTAGTATAGTAGTTAATAGTTTTACTATTATATGTATGTTTCGTTTGTGTTTTTCCCCTGGTGAACTGTTGAGGCTATTATATCTCGATGTGAGTCATATTTTACGTTAAGTTTCATTTTTTTTTACAATGTTCTTACACATTGTATTTGTTGTTCAAATTGATTTAAGTTGTTAAACTTATATTAAACGTAATATAAGGATAACACGAACGTGTCAAAATTCAAAATTGATATTGTCAATTTATCGATTGCTATTTATGTTTACTATGTTTTGTTTCTTAAGGAGGGGGTATGTGTGATATTAAAAAAGATAACTAATATAAGAAGACAAGAGCGAAAGTCACTTCTGCAATAGAATAAAGTGTTTGTACAATCAAATTGTAGGGAGTGTTCCTCCCTTGTGCTTAAATAGATTTCATTTTTTATGCATTAGATGTAATCTTGGGTATCTTTTGAAACCCAAAAGCAATGTTTCCTTTTAATGCAAAGGAAGAACAATGTTAAATGCAATTAATACAGATCACGTATGAATATTTATATCCGATACATGTTCCTGCAGGAGTGATCCGCGTTTACCTTCAAAAGTACTAATTCGCTATATGCTAACCAAGGGCTCAACCATCCATAGATGTTATATTTTTTACAAAAGTGTTCATAGATTGAGCCAACTTGGTAACGCAATGATATTACATGTGCCCCCTCTTTTTCGAATCTGTGAAGACGATTAAAATGTGATAAATTATTCATGAAATAATAGTTAAAGAAACTAACGGAATAGCACAATTGCTGGGCATTATTTACAAGTGCTAGCAAGCCTAATGTCAGCAGCCTTGTCGTATTTGGTAATGAAAGTTGGAATACTGAATAGCGGGAAGATTTTGATTAATAATGGTCAAGGCACACCTTTACAAACTATCTCGAGCTCGTTTAACGTACGGCATGCGCAAAACGATTAATGCAAAATTGTACAATAGGTTTCAAAATTTGCCCGACATTTAGTTTTCTCATACTTTACACATAGATAATAATTTCTGAAGCACACTTATACCTGAAACAACTGTAAGTCCAAAATACTGACTTGCACGAGTGTGGTGTGTGACTGTATACGTGTATACAATACTGTATATTCTTCATTCCTACATTGTTAGGATTTTTATAAATAGTTATTGAACATTACGTTGTTTGCAACAAATGGAACAGGGTTCTGAACCGAAATATTGGCAGACTACAATCGTATTTGTTTGTTCAACACGAAGTTTCATAATATATTCTACATATTTTGGACTTATAGTAAATGCGTATGGGTGTGAGAAGTAATTCATGTGAGACACATATCCGCACGCAACATATAGCAGCAAAGTAATAGGATTACATTGAATACACTACCTCAAATCAATAGAAATATGGATTTACAATAATAGAACTGCGTCAGTTGCGTTTACATTGTTCTGTTATTGTTCATTTACACGTTTTCTGATACTGTAATATTTATTATTATAAAATATAATGAAACATATGCCTTATAAAGAGAAATATCTAGGATTTGTTATCTTCACCCTGCTTGTAGCAGGTGCGAATTTTTTAGCGATGTACAAAGGAAGCACAAAACATGTAAACGTTACTGTGGCCAGTGAGTTTAAAGTAGTCCTTCAAATCCAACAACGCTGCCGAATACCAAACTAAAAGATGAAACGAGATATCTTTGCAGCTGAAAGCGAGATGAGAATGATTTATTATTGACTACACTTATAATCTGAAGAGTGTAACATTATTCCTTTATTGATAAATTTTACTATAATTTACGTACTAAGAGACCACTCAATGTATGTGAGCAAACGAAAGCACGTTAGAGAGAAAGAGGGAGAACTACCTGTATATTACAAATGGTTATTACGAATGATTATTATTATTTCTATTATTATTATTATTATTGTAATTATTATATTGTCATTATCATTATAATTATGATCATCATCACCATCATCATCATGTAGAATGCTTCTTACTGACTGAATAAAATGTTTTCAATGTCAATAATTTATTAAATTATTCTATCCAAATCGGGCATCACAGACGAGGCCACAGAATCCTATGTAGTAGAGATGAACTATCGATGGTACTTCCTATATTTATCGATAGTCACCACTATCGAAAACCACTAAAATCAGAATGGCTACTATTAGGTTAATAATTGAAGTTTTACAGTTTGTCAGCCTGATTAACGCTTCGATACTATCGATAGTAGTGGTGGAGAAATATCGATAGCACCATCGACTGTCTTCCACCACTATTCAAGATGGCGTCGACCAGTTAACGCAGTTATTTTGCATCGGTAACAAAATATTTTGATAATAATTTGGTACTTGTCCTTTGAAAATATCTACGTGAGCTTATTCTTGTGCGAATTCACAAACCTGAGAAGTGTCGTGATGTTAAAGTGGAAAGACAGTACATTTAGAAGACATCTGTGACATGTATGTAACCTCAATTATTGACTCGACCAGTGCTGATGGTTTGTGTCTTCTAATTTAGATTATTCGCGAGGATATACCACATTACAAGAACTGTAGAAATCCTGGGTTTTCTTGCCACAATTCTATAGTTATTAATTGTAAAATTTGTATGAATTTAAAATATGAAATGTATTGCAAATCAGTTGATAAAGGTAGGTTTCAAATATTATCCCTTGTCCAGTGGATAGTGTCCATTCGCTTCCAGGGGACGGCTTTTTGGTTAACGTTTTGTTCATCCGTCCAAAATTGTATATTTGTGAATAATAAATTAATAATTATTTATTGCAGGTCTGCAGCACAATGAGCTGTCCTTTTAAGCGGTGTACCTGGCTGCCCAGAGCATCGATTCTTGCTCCCCCCAGCAGCATTTCTGATTCCATAGACAGTCATGGCCCCCTCCAGCATAAACGGAGCTGTGATCTCTAAGTTGTGCGTCTTGGAACAGCTGTAATTTTATGTGTGATGCATCTATGATGTATCATAATGATACATTAACAGCTGCATAGCACCATTGTACTCAATTGTACTTATATTAATTATATCCATTAAATTTATGTTCATTTAAAAAATTTATATAAGTGTTAACTTTAAGAAGTATTACAAATGAATTTATAAAAATAGTCGATAAGTAATAGTTGTTAGTTTCTGAAACATTTTTTATTTTTATTGTAGGTCTGCACAGGGAGTTACTTCTTCAAGCAGCGTTTCCAGCTTCCCACAGTAACGTTTTCAGCTCCCCCAGCAGCGTTTCTGGTTCCTACGGCTACCTAAGAACGCTATGTTAAGCCATACCATAATGCATACTACTTCAGGTATGCCTGACCTCCCACCATTTATTTACTTGTACTACTTGCAATTGACATATCCTACTTAAATAATACATGACAAATATTATTGTAATCTTCATTATTATTTAATTATAAGATGTATTGTAACTCAATTCATAAGAATAGTCGATAAGTAATAGTTCTTAGTTTCTAAACCAATTCCGTAGCATATTTAAATCTATGCTATTATCATTATTGTAATTTTCATCATTATTTAATTATAAGATGTGTTGTAAATTAATTTGTAAGAATAATCTATAAGTAATAGTTTTTAAGTTAAAATAATGTTTGTAATTTGTACATTATTGCAATTTTTCAATAAATTTTCACAAAAGGAATGCAACTGGTTTCATTTTTTTTAACACCTGTCCACTCCTAATAATTTAAATTAGAGATAAGTGCTAGAAAATCACGACAACCTTCAGCGAACTCCGATAGTATTGAAGTTCCTGGAAAATGACGTCAAATTCCAAAGAATAGTAAAGCAGAATATTTGTCGATTTCGAGTACGAGGAATTCTGGAAAATTATGTTTCGAGAAATACCTCCTTGCATATCATGTTCTCCTGATACAAATTGGTGATTTCGAGCACGAGGGATTCCGTAAAAGCAAGTTCTGGGAAATTCTTGGAAATGACGTCAAGTTCCAGGAATTGGTGAAATGAAAGAC